>CP136057.1:576391053-577890428 GCA_032464435.1 Aegilops umbellulata | reverse complement strand
GACCCAAGGGAAAGGGATAGGTGGTGGTGAGGCAAATGGTAAAACCAATGTTGGGCCTCGCTGGAAAAGTATTATTCAAAGCGAACTGTCAAGGGGGTCCCATAAATCACCCGACCGCGTTAGGGACGCAAAATCCGGGAACATAATACCGATATGACGAAAACTAGGGCGGCAAGAGTGGAACAAAACACCAGGCATAAGGCCGAGCCTTCCACCCTTTACCAAGTATATAGATGCATTAATTAGATAAGATATATTGTGATATCCCAACAAGTAAACATGTTCCAACAAGGAACAACATCTCCATGTTCCAACAAGGAACAACATCTCCATGTTCCAACAAGGAACAAACTTCATCTTCACCTGCAACTAACAACGCTATAAGAGGGGCTGAGCAAAGCGGTAACTTAGCCAAACAACGGTTTGCTAGGACAAGGTGGGTTAGAGGCTTGGTTTGACAATATGGGAGGCATGATAAGCAAGTGGTAGGTATCGCAGCATAGGCATAGCAAAAGAGCGAGCAACTAGCAAGCAAAGATAGAAGTGATTTCGAGGGTATGGTCATCTTGCCTGAAATCCCGCAAGGAAGAAGAACGAGTCCATGAAGAAGACAAACGGACGTAGACGAACGGATCCTCACAATCGCAACGCTATCGGAACTAACCCGAAGAAGCAACACCGGAAAGAAGCAAACAACAAAGTAAACAACCACCACATAAACATGGCATGATATGCGAGATGTGGTATGCAATGCATATGCATGCTTCGGAAGGAAAAGATGAACAAGGCATAATCTTGGCAAACCAAGTATGCCACTGGATAGGTGAGATGATTTCGGTTGAAATCGATATAAGGATCACCGGAATCGGATTCACGGTTTGCAAATGACAAGCAAAACAAGAATGACAAGATTCTGCCATTAACAGCATGATGCCATATAGCATGCAACAACAAATTAAGATACTGCACCCAAACATATCAACAAAGCATACGACAGTGAACTACTCAAGATGCTTGACAAAAGAAGAACACTGAGCAACGGATAAATCACAACATAGCAGGTTCAAACAAGCATGGCAAAAGAGCAAAAGATAACAGGTTCACAGACTTGGTGAAAATAACATGCCAGAAATTAACATCAGGATGACATGTTTAGATCAAGGAAGCAACATGCTACAAGAACAGGACATAGCAAAATATGGTATGTAATGAATCTACTCAAAGCACTTAACAAAAGTCCCTTACTGACCATGAGCCAAAAAGGACCAGAAAATATAATTGCACCCATGTCAATTAAGCAAGTTTCGTTACAGGTTTCAGACTTAGCAGAAAACTGGACATGACAAACACAGATAACAAGTAGGCATGTTCGTGAGCTCGATGCACTAACTACAGAGCATTGCATGATAAACTAAGCATACATACATCAAGAATACATGGCATAGAAGCTTGACATGGTAAGAACAACAATATATCATGCAAAGATCAACTACAACAAGCTTGGCAAATTCGAATAACATGTAAACAATCTGCTAGGAAACATTTTATAGCAAAAGTAGAGCTCGATTGACTCAAGCTATGGCACTCCATAATTACAAAAAAAGGCATGGATGGATAGAGCAAATCCATATGTTCAAAACACCCTTACTGATAATGCTCAAAAGAGGCATAGATCTCTCTTAAACAACATGAACACATGGCATAAAAATAACAGCAGGGACTGACTTAGTGAAAATACTAAGTCCCTGAAATCAGCAACATTAAGATCCCTAGTTTGCATGCTTGTTCTAGTCACCACAGAGATCATAAAAATACATGGCGTAAATATCTGGAAATATGGCACGGCATATTTCAAAACACATGTAGGACTCCAGTTCATAGGATGCACACATCAATCATGGCAAAAATGACAAAAGTGCATCTACTGAAACAGATCTGAAACTAACATCACATATCCCTCTTCTAACAGCATTTCGGGAATCAAGATGAGCTCAGATGAAAATGATGCAATGAGACAAAATGATCTACTCATCGAGGCGACAATTTGACATGCTACACGCCCAAAACGGAGCCACAAATGAAGAGTTATGATGCGATGAACAATGCTAAAAAATATGCCGAGAAAAGGACTTACGCGAATTATACCCTCCGGATCTAGGGTTTCTCCGAGGGTGCGAACCGAGGTCCGCCGGAGCTTCGCCGGAGAAGAGGAGGGAGGCAGTCGGGGTCGGAGTGGAGGCCGGATCCGGGCGGCTCCGGCCCGGATCTAGCCGGAGGAGGACCGGGCGGCGCCGGGGCGGCGCGCAAGCGGCGGCGCGGTGCGGCAGAGCCGGCCGGCGAGCGGGGCGACGGGGCGTGCCGGCGGTGAGGCGGCGGGCGACCGGCAAGCGGGGAGGCGCACGCGCGCGCGCGGATGGCGGCGGGGGCGCGGGGAGGCGCCGGAGAGCAGCGGCGGCGCATCCGGGCGGCGGGGTCGGGGGGCGCGGCGCGGGACGCGAACGGCGGCGGCGGGCGCTCGCCGGCGCGGGAGAGCTCCGGCGGCGGGTAGTGGCGCGGGGAGCGGGCCGAGCGGGCGGACGGCGGCGGTGGCGCGGGCTCGCGCGGGCCCGATCCGGGTCCCGCGGGCCGCGGTGGGAGGAGAGAGAGAGGCGGGGTGAGGTGGCGCGCTGTGGTTGGGCGAGGAGGCGGCGGAGCTGACGTGGCACGACGTGATTCGTCGGAGTGATGTGGAGGCTGGACATGTCCGGCGCGGGGGCGGACGCGTCCGGCTGCGGGAGGAGGATGAAGCTAGGGTTGCACCGCGAATTTCGGGATGGGGTCACATATTTATAGGTAGAGGGGGCTAGGAAGCTCCAAATGGAGAGTGGTTTTCCGCCACGCGATCGTGATCGAACGACCGAGAAGATGGAGTGGGTTTAGGTGGGTTTTGGGCCATTTGAAGGGGTGTTGGGATGCAAAGAGAAGGAGGCTTTTGCGGTTACCCGGCTAACCGTTGGAGCATCAAACGACCTCCGAATGACCCGAAACTTGACAGGCGGTCTACCGGTGCTATACCAAGGCCGCTTGGCAAACCTCGGTCCATTCCGAGAAAGTTTAATACCCGCTCACGGAAAAAGGTAAAAGGGGACGCCGGGGAACATAGGAGCGCCGGATTGCAAAACGGACAACGGGGAAAATGCTCGGATTCATGAAACGAACACGTATGCGAATGCGAGGTACATGATGTCATGATATGAAATGCAGATGATGACATGGCAAAGTGCAACACACAAGCACATGACATGGCAACGACGGCGAATAACTGGCGGACACCTGGCGCATCGAATCCGGGGCGTTACAACACTCCACCACTACGAGAGGATCTCGTCCCGAGATCTAGGATGGCACCGGAGAAAAGCGGAAGAGGAGGAGGTAAAACAAAGTTGCTTCTTTGACAAACGATTGAAACCACGAACCTTGAGAGGTTGAGCAATATGAAAGAAAGAATACCATGGAGATGAATGAAATGAAATACTCCGTTGGACAAGGAACAAGGAATACGGCGAGAAAGAAGAGCTTAAGTGACAAGATAGACGTTGGAACCACTCCGATTGAAACAAGATGTACAAGGAACGATAAAGAACAATTACAACAACACTCCGGTTGGAAATGGAAGGAATAAAATATGAACTTGGCAAATGAAAGCACTTGGATGAGACTCCGGTTAAAAGAGGAATGATAGACACAACACTCCGGTTGAATGGATAAGCACGAAAATAACACGATCCTGACAAACAAAATGATTTGACAAGAGAGCAACAACACAATGCCTCCGGAAGAAAGAATAGAAGATAGGTCATTGGAAAGAAAGAAAGAATGGAGAAGAAAATGCCAACTTATGCCACAAAAGAGCTTGGAGAGCACCCCTCCTAGAAGGTTATAGCGGAGTTGTTGGAAAACCACCAACGAAAAGATATGATCCTCGTGGGCTTATAGAGACATCTCAAAACTTGAGGTGAACTTCTGCCACCAATGGAAACAAATGATTGGATTCATATCAACAAGGAGACGAGAAACTTATCTCACCGGGAGGACAAAAGAAGAACTTGGGTCATTTATAAGCACCACAATAAGAAGATTCCTTAGGGAAGGCTTTAGGTGAAATATGACACAAGATAACTCCAACGAAGAGATTGGTGGATTTAAAATATCTCATTCTTGACAACATGTAAATCATGAAGCATGAAGAGAAATTGTCAAGAAAGACATAACACCACAACAAAAGATAAGGTAGAAATAATTGCATTTCGGAATGCAAGATGAAAGAAAGCTTGAACTCCTCAAAACAAAACATGTGTTGGAACACCATGTTTATTTTAGAGTATAGCTTGGCGGATCTTAACTCCGAGAGAAATCTTGAAGAACAATTGAATAATGAAAAGAATCCTTGACGAACCACCAAGTAGAGCCTGCATGAAGAACTCCGGTAAACAAAAGGATGATAGAAAGAAAGAGAAGTTGAGAAAACAAGGTGAAACCTTGCGATGATCTAGATGGAGCTTCAGGACGGTATAATTGCGAGAGCTTGGAACTCCGAGGAAGATAAGGTGAAACAATTGAAATCAAGAATTTGAAGAACCTCCGGAATAGGGAATAGAATTTACTTGATGAAACAAGAATAAGAATTACATTATGCTTATCCCTCATCAATTAAATTGATGACAAGCAATGGATTTGGCATACTACTTATTCTCGTAGAAAGGATTAAGATAGAATGGCGCAAACTTGAGAAGGACTTCAACGAACCACCGGTAACAACGGAAGAGAACTAGGAAAGAGCGAATGAATTGATACGATAACAACGGAAGAGAATTCTTGGATGAACCACCGTAAGAATTGAAAATGAAGGAAGAAAGATAAAGAAACACCGGGAAGAATTAGCAAATGAACGAAGATGCTTGCTAGGATTTAGATACATGAGAACGAAGAGATCATGAACTGATTAGAGAATATTGAAAGATGCACCGGTAAGATTTGGAGAACGATAGACGAAGCTGAGAATGAATAACTCTTCTGAAATGATGGCCTTCGGAGAATCAAACTGAAAAGACTCCTGAAATGCTCCGGATGGGTGAAAATTATTCTCACAATCGAAAACAATTATGAGAGGATGGCAACAAGCTATAACAATGAATCTTGAAGAGAATGGGGCAAGATTTAAGAGAAACTCTTCTTCGGTCTTCAAATGTTGAGAAATATGACGAGAACCACCACCATGAATTGTTGAGGCACTCCGGAAAGAGAATTGGAAAGGTTGAACCAATAATGAAAAGAATTTGAAAGATCTTGGAGAAAGACATATGATTGATGAAAATTCATTCTTACGTCAAGCTTCGAAAAGAATTTGAGAATAACTTCGGGATAATTAGAAGAGTCAGGTAAGATCCTGGGAAAAGACCTGTGGGTTAGGGCCCACTCAAAAGAAACACCGTTGAACGATTGCTTGAAAAGTGAGATTGCACCGGTTGAATTAAATGACTTGAATGAGATCCATCCTCAAAGGAACTTGAGTGAATTGAGAATGGAAACTTGAATCTTCTGAGATATCTTCATCACTCCGGAACAAATGAATAGCGAGAGGTGAATGATTAAGAGGTGCACCGGTACAAGAAAACATTAGAAACTAGGAAAAGATGTGATCGATAAAGCTTGAATTGGAACCATCGGAGAAGAAAAGAGTGACGAATGATGAACTTGAAACTCCTGACCATCTTCATGATAATCACCGGATAAGAACATTGAAGGAAAGAATGAAGAAACTTCCATCAATAAAAAGGATACTTGATTGAGAAATCTGAGTCCTTGAAGAAAAAGGGTGGGAGGGTGGGAAAACAAAGGCGACTTGGGTCGGATGAAACGAACACCGTTGAGAAGAACTGATAATTGATCTTGCGAATGTTGAAGTGATCGGATCCACTTGAAGAGGGACACACCGGTTGGAAAAGAATTGGCATGATAATCTTGATGATCAAGAAGGATTAGTATTTCCATAGAAATATGATAACACCGTTTAGAAGAGGTATGGATCAACACTTGACATCGAAGCAACTCGAATACCACAAATAAAACAAAACAATGATTTGGCTTGCAGAATAAGCCGGAACAAACATATGATAGATACCATATCGTATCATGTGTCTGTTGGAAAGATATTCTAGGAGCTACTTGAATTCCCACTTATAAACTCACGAAACTTTCTGGTTATGCAATCAGGTGTTGGGGATACAGGGGACACAAAATATATCACCCAAACTAACAATACCTTGATCCAGCTGTATCCATCCTTCGACACATAACCAAGAAACCTTCGGAAATCGTCTACCTCAACCTTCGAAAAGCATCCGTTATACGAGTTATGGCAATACTCCCGCACTCGCCTCAGTACTGGGCTATCAGGGTTATCTCACCAACAACTATACAAAAGAGATTTTCGATGTTGGCGTACTAAACTCAGGTATTCCAGAACTGCAACGATAAAATTATGACGACAACACCTCGGAGCTCAACTCCCCGAGACACCTCCACTAAACCCCTACTGACAGGAGGCACCAAGACAATGTTGTCATCACAAAACCATCGGAACGTTTCTAAGATACCCGCGTGATCCTAAAAAAAAATTTAGTGAAATTTGAGAAGAGAAGAGTCAAAACTCTAGGTCAGGATGCCTTACCAGGGCGATGAGGAGACTGGGAAGTAAAAAGAATTCCTAAACTCTCCGATATATAATTCCTAAATGACTCAAAACATTTTTCTAGACACAACTCGGCCGCTAAAAACGATCAATCAGTGGGGGCTCCTAAGGTCGGGGAAGGCTCTGATTACCAACTTGTAACGCCCTCGATGCGGCTATATCTCCCACGTGTCGAAGCACGACTTAGAGGCATAACCGCATTGAAAGCAATGTCGCAAGTGAGGTAATCTTCACACAACCCATGTAATACATAAGGGAAAGATACATAGTTGGCTTACAATCGCCACTTCACACAATACATGGGTAAACATTACATCATACAGATACAATCAAGGTCCGACTACGGAACCAAAATAAAAGAATACTACCCCAAATGCTACACAGATCCCCGATCGTCCCGACTGGGCTCCACTACTGATCAACTGAAACGAAACAACACAATGAACAAGATCTTCATCGAGCTCCTCCTTGAGCTCGGGTGCGTCACCTGCACGGTTTCATCGGCACCTGCAAACTGGTTTTGGAAGTATCTGTGAGTCACGGGGACTCAGCAATCTCACACCCGCGAGATCAAGACTATTTAAGCTTAAAGGTAGGACAGGGTAGTGAGGTGGAGCTGCAGCAAGCGACTAGCATATCTGGTGTCTAGCATACGCAAATGAGAGCGAGAAGAGAAGGCAAAAGCACGGTCGAACAACTATGATCAAGAAGTGATCCTGAAACTACTTACGTCAAGCATAACTCCAACACCGTGTTCACTTCCCGGACTCCGCCGAGAAGAGACCATCACGGTTACACACGCGGTTGGTGTATTTTAATTAAGATCAACTTCAGGTTTTCTACAACCGGACATTAACAAATTCCCATTTGCCACATAACCGCGGGCACGGCTTTCGAAAGTTCAAACCCTGCAGGGGTGTCCCAACTTAGCCCATGATAAGCTCTCGCGATCAACGAAGGATATTCCTTCTCCCCGGGACGACCCGATCAGTCTCGGAATCCCGGCTACAAGACATTTTGACAGTAATAAAACAAGTCCAGCAAAGCCGCCCGATGCGCCGACAAATCCCGATAGGAGCTGCATATATCTCGTTCTCAGGGCACACCGGATGAGCAAGACGTCGGGTTGGCATAGACTCTGATTGCGCAGGGGGCGCCGGACATCGCTCGGTTTGGACCAGCACTTAGAGAAGCACTGGCCCGGGGGGGCTAAAATAAAGATGACCCTCGGGCTGGCCGACCCAAGGGAAAGGGATAGGTGGTGGTGAGGCAAATGGCAAAACCAATGTTGGGCCTCGCTGGAAAAGTCTTATTCACAGCGAACTGTCAAGGGGGTCCCATAAATCACCCGACCGCGTTAGGGACGCAAAATCCGGGAACATAATACCGATATGACGAAAACTAGGGCGGCAAGAGTGGAACAAAACACCAGGCATAAGGCCGAGCCTTCCACCCTTTACCAAGTATATAGATGCATTAATTAGATAAGATATATTGTGATATCCCAACAAGTAAACATGTTCCAACAAGGAACAACATCTCCATGTTCCAACAAGGAACAAACTTCATATTCACCTGCAACTAACAACGCTATAAGAGGGGCTGAGCAAAGCGGTAACTTAGCCAAACAACGGTTTGCTAGGACAAGGTGGGTTAGAGGCTTGGTTTGACAATATGGGAGGCATGATAAGCAAGTGGTAGGTATCGCAGCATAGGCATAGCAAAAGAGCGAGCAACTAGCAAGCAAAGATAGAAGTGATTTCGAGGGTATGGTCATCTTGCCTGAAATCCCGCAAGGAAGAAGAACGAGTCCATGAAGAAGACAAACGGACGTAGACGAACGGATCCTCACAATCGCAACGCTATCAGAACTAACCCGAAGAAGCAACACCAGAAAGAAGCAAACAACAAAGTAAACAACCACCACATAAACATGGCATGATATGCGAGATGTGGTATGCAATGCATATGCATGCTTCGGAAGGAAAAGATGAACAAGGCATAATCTTGGCAAACCAAGTATGCCACTGGATAGGTGAGATGATTTCGGTTGAAATCGATATAAGGATCACCGGAATCGGATTCACGGTTTGCAAATGACAAGCAAAACAAGAATGACAAGATTCTGCCATTAAGAGCATGATGCCATTTAGCATGCAACAAGAAATTAAGATACTGCACCCAAACATATCAACAAAGCATATGACAGTGAACTACTCAAGATGCTTGACAAAAGAAGAACACTGAGCTACGGCTAAATCACATCATAGCAGGTTCAAACAAGCATGGCAAAAGAGCAAAAGATAACAGGTTCACAGACTTGGTGAAAATAACATGCCAGAAATTAACATCAGGATGACATGTTTAGAGCAAGGAAACAACATGCTACAGGAAGAGGACATAGCAAAATATGGTATTGAGTGAATCTACTCAAATCACTTAACAAAAGTCCCTTACTGACCATGAGACAAAAGGGACCAGAAAATATAATTGCACCCATGTCAATTAATCAAGTTTCGTTACAGGTTTCAGACTTAGCAGAAAACTGGACATGACAAACGCAGATAACAAGTAGGCATGTTCGTGAGCTTGATGCACTCACTACAGAGCATTGCATGATAAACTAAGCATACATAAATCAATAATACATGGCATAGAATCTAGAAATGGCAAGAACAACAATATATCATGCAAAGATCAACTACAACAAGCTTGGTAAAATCGAATAACATGTAAACAATCTGCCAGGAAACATTTTATAGCAAAAGTAGAGCTCGATTGACTCAATCTATGGCACTCCATAATTACAAACAAAGGCATGGATGGATAGAGCAAATCCAAGTGTTCAAAATACCCTTACTGGTCATGCTCAAAAGAGGCATAGATCTCTCTGGAACAACATGAACACATGGCAATAAAATAACAGCAGGGACTGACTTAGTGAAAATACTAAGTCCCTGAAATCAGCAACATTAAGATCCCTAGTTTGCATGCTTGTGCTAGTCACCACAGAGATCATAAAAATACATGGAATAAATATATGGAAAGATGGCACGACATATTTCAAAACACATGTAGGACTCCAGTTCATAGGATGCACACATCAATCATGGCAAAAATGACAAAAGTGCATCTACTGAAACAGATCTGAAACTAACATCACATAGCCCTCTTCTAACAGCATTTCGGGCATAAATATGAGCTCAAATGAAAATGATGCAATGAGATGAAATGATCTATTCATCGAGGCGAACAATTTGACATGCTACACGCCCAAAACGGAGCCACGGATGCAGAGTTATGATGCGATGAACAGTGCTAAAAAATATGCCGAGAAAAGGACAGGCGAATTATACCCTCCGGATCTAGGGTTTCTCCGAGCGCGCGAACCGAGGTCCGCCGGAGCTTCGCCGGAGAAGAGGAGGGAGGCAGCCGGGGTCGGAGTGGAGGCCGGATCTGGGCGGCTCCGGCCCGGATCTAACCGGAGGAGGACCGGGCGGCGCCGGGGCGGCGCGCAAGCGGCGGCGCGGTGCGGCAGAGCCGGCCGGCGAGCGGGGCGACGGGGCGTGCCGGCGGCGAGGCGGCGGGCGACCGGCGCGCGGGGAGGCGCACGCGCATGGTCGGACGGCGGCGGGGGCGCGGGGAGGCGCCGGAGAGCAGCGGCGGCGCATCCGGGCGGCGGGGTCGGGCGGCGCGGCGCGGGACGAGAACGGCAGCGGCGGGCGCTCGCCGGCGCGGGAGAGCTCCGGTGGCGGGGAGTGGCGCGGGGAGCGGGCCGAGCGGGCGAACGGCGGCGGCGGCGCGGGCTCGCGTGGGCCCGATCTGGGTCCCGCGGGCCGCGGTGGGAGGAGAGAGAGAGGCGGGGTGAGGTGGCGCGCTGTGGTTGGGCGAGGAGGCGGCGGAGCTGACGTGGCACGACGTGATTCGTCGGAGTGATGTGGAGGCTGGACATGTCCGGCGCGGGGGCGGACGCGTCCGGCTGCGGGAGGAGGATGAAGCTAGGGTTGCACCGCGAATTTCGGGAGGGGATCACATATTTATAGGTAGAGGGGGCTAGGAAGCTCCAAATGGAGAGCGGTTTTCGGCCACGCGATCGTGATCGAACGACCGAGAAGATGGAGTGGGTTTAGGTGGGTTTTGGGCCACTTTGAAGGGGAGTTGGGCTGCAAAGAGAAGGAGGCTTTTGCGGTTACCCGGCTAACCGTTGGAGCATCAAACGACCTCCGAATGACCCGAAACTTGACAGGCGGTCTACCGGTGCTATACCAAGGCCGCTTGGCAAACCTCGGTCCATTCCGAGAAAGTTTAATACCCGCTCACGGAAAAAGGTAAAAGGGGACGCCGGGGAACATAGGAGCGCCGGATTGCAAAACGGACAACGGGGAAAATGCTCGGATTCATGAAACGAACACGTATGCGAATGCGAGGTACATGATGTCATGATATGAAATGCAGATGATGACATGGCAAAGTGCAACACACAAGCACATGACATGGCAACGACGGCGAATAACTGGCGGACACCTGGCGCATCGAATCCGGGGCGTTACAACACTCCACCACTACGAGAGGATCTCGTCCCGAGATCTAGGATGGCACCGGAGAAAAGCGGAAGAGGAGGAGGTAAAACAAAGTTGCTTCTTTGACAAACGATTGAAACCACGAACCTTGAGAGGTTGAGCAATATGAAAGAAAGAATACCATGGAGATGAATGAAATGAAATACTCCGTTGGACAAGGAACAAGGAATACGGCGAGAAAGAAGAGCTTAAGTGACAAGATAGACGTTGGAACCACTCCGATTGAAACAAGATGTACAAGGAACGATAAAGAACAATTACAACAACACTCCGGTTGGAAATGGAAGGAATAAAATATGAACTTGGCAAATGAAAGCACTTGGATGAGACTCCGGTTAAAAGAGGAATGATAGACACAACACTCCGGTTGAATGGATAAGCACGAAAATAACACGATCCTGACAAACAAAATGATTTGACAAGAGAGCAACAACACAATGCCTCCGGAAGAAAGAATAGAAGATAGGTCATTGGAAAGAAAGAAAGAATGGAGAAGAAAATGCCAACTTATGCCACAAAAGAGCTTGGAGAGCACCCCTCCTAGAAGGTTATAGCGGAGTTGTTGGAAAACCACCAACGAAAAGATATGATCCTCGTGGGCTTATAGAGACATCTCAAAACTTGAGGTGAACTTCTGCCACCAATGGAAACAAATGATTGGATTCATATCAACAAGGAGACGAGAAACTTATCTCACCGGGAGGACAAAAGAAGAACTTGGGTCATTTATAAGCACCACAATAAGAAGATTCCTTAGGGAAGGCTTTAGGTGAAATATGACACAAGATAACTCCAACGAAGAGATTGGTGGATTTAAAATATCTCATTCTTGACAACATGTAAATCATGAAGCATGAAGAGAAATTGTCAAGAAAGACATAACACCACAACAAAAGATAAGGTAGAAATAATTGCATTTCGGAATGCAAGATGAAAGAAAGCTTGAACTCCTCAAAACAAAACATGTGTTGGAACACCATGTTTATTTTAGAGTATAGCTTGGCGGATCTTAACTCCGAGAGAAATCTTGAAGAACAATTGAATAATGAAAAGAATCCTTGACGAACCACCAAGTAGAGCCTGCATGAAGAACTCCGGTAAACAAAAGGATGATAGAAAGAAAGAGAAGTTGAGAAAACAAGGTGAAACCTTGCGATGATCTAGATGGAGCTTCAGGACGGTATAATTGCGAGAGCTTGGAACTCCGAGGAAGATAAGGTGAAACAATTGAAATCAAGAATTTGAAGAACCTCCGGAATAGGGAATAGAATTTACTTGATGAAACAAGAATAAGAATTACATTATGCTTATCCCTCATCAATTAAATTGATGACAAGCAATGGATTTGGCATACTACTTATTCTCGTAGAAAGGATTAAGATAGAATGGCGCAAACTTGAGAAGGACTTCAACGAACCACCGGTAACAACGGAAGAGAACTAGGAAAGAGCGAATGAATTGATACGATAACAACGGAAGAGAATTCTTGGATGAACCACCGTAAGAATTGAAAATGAAGGAAGAAAGATAAAGAAACACCGGGAAGAATTAGCAAATGAACGAAGATGCTTGCTAGGATTTAGATACATGAGAACGAAGAGATCATGAACTGATTAGAGAATATTGAAAGATGCACCGGTAAGATTTGGAGAACGATAGACGAAGCTGAGAATGAATAACTCTTCTGAAATGATGGCCTTCGGAGAATCAAACTGAAAAGACTCCTGAAATGCTCCGGATGGGTGAAAATTATTCTCACAATCGAAAACAATTATGAGAGGATGGCAACAAGCTATAACAATGAATCTTGAAGAGAATGGGGCAAGATTTAAGAGAAACTCTTCTTCGGTCTTCAAATGTTGAGAAAGATGACGAGAACCACCACCATGAATTGTTGAGGCACTCCGGAAAGAGAATTGGAAAGGTTGAACCAATAATGAAAAGAATTTGAAAGATCTTGGAGAAAGACATATGATTGATGAAAATTCATTCTTACGTCAAGCTTCGAAAAGAATTTGAGAATAACTTCGGGATAATTAGAAGAGTCAGGTAAGATCCTGGGAAAAGACCTGTGGGTTAGGGCCCACTCAAAAGAAACACCGTTGAACGATTGCTTGAAAAGTGAGATTGCACCGGTTGAATTAAATGACTTGAATGAGATCCATCCTCAAAGGAACTTGAGTGAATTGAGAATGGAAACTTGAATCTTCTGAGATATCTTCATCACTCCGGAACAAATGAATAGCGAGAGGTGAATGATTAAGAGGTGCACCGGTACAAGAAAACATTAGAAACGAGGAAAAGATGTGATCGATAAAGCTTGAATTGGAACCATCGGAGAAGAAAAGAGTGACGAATGATGAACTTGAAACTCCTGACCATCTTCATGATAATCACCGGATAAGAACATTGAAGGAAAGAATGAAGAAACTTCCATCAATAAAAAGGATACTTGATTGAGAAATCTGAGTCCTTGAAGAAAAAGGGTGGGAGGGTGGGAAAACAAAGGCGACTTGGGTCGGATGAAACGAACACCGTTGAGAAGAACTGATAATTGATCTTGCGAATGTTGAAGTGATCGGATCCACTTGAAGAGGGACACACCGGTTGGAAAAGAATTGGCATGATAATCTTGATGATCAAGAAGGATTAGTATTTCCATAGAAATATGATAACACCGTTTAGAAGAGGTATGGATCAACACTTGACATCGAAGCAACTCGAATACCACAAATAAAACAAAACAATGATTTGGCTTGCAGAATAAGCCGGAACAAACATATGATAGATACCATATCGTATCATGTGTCTGTTGGAAAGATATTCTAGGAGCTACTTGAATTCCCACTTATAAACTCACGAAACTTTCTGGTTATGCAATCAGGTGTTGGGGATACAGGGGACACAAAATATATCACCCAAACTAACAATACCTTGATCCAGCTGTATCCATCCTTCGACACATAACCAAGAAACCTTCGGAAATCGTCTACCTCAACCTTCGAAAAGCATCCGTTATACGAGTTATGGCAATACTCCCGCACTCGCCTCAGTACTGGGCTATCAGGGTTATCTCACCAACAACTATACAAAAGAGATTTTCGATGTTGGCGTACTAAACTCAGGTATTCCAGAACTGCAACGATAAAATTATGACGACAACACCTCGGAGCTCAACTCCCCGAGACACCTCCACTAAACCCCTGCTGACAGGAGGCACCAAGACAATGTTGTCATCACAAAACCATCGGAACGTTTCTAAGATACCCGCGTGATCCTAAAAAAAAATTTAGTGAAATTTGAGAAGAGAAGAGTCAAAACTCTAGGTCAGGATGCCTTACCAGGGCGATGAGGAGACTGGGAAGTAAAAAGAATTCCTAAACTCTCCGATATATAATTCCTAAATGACTCAAAACATTTTTCTAGACACAACTTGGCCGCTAAAAACGATCAATCAGTGGGGGCTCCTAAGGTCGGGGAAGGCTCTGATTACCAACTTGTAACGCCCTCGATGCGGCTATATCTCCCACGTGTCGAAGCACGACTTAGAGGCATAACCGCATTGAAAGCAATGTCGCAAGTGAGGTAATCTTCACACAACCCATGTAATACATAAGGGAAAGATACATAGTTGGCTTACAATCGCCACTTCACACAATACATGGGTAAAACATTACATCATACAGATACAATCAAGGTCCGACTACGGAACCAAAATAAAAGAAGACTACCCCAAATGCTACACAGATCCCCGATCGTCCCGACTGGGCTCCACTACTGATCAACTGAAACGAAACAACACAATGAACAAGATCTTCATCGAGCTCCTCCTTGAGCTCGGGTGCGTCACCTGCACGGTTTCATCGGCACCTGCAAACTGGTTTTGGAAGTATCTGTGAGTCACGGGGACTCAGCAATCTCACACCCGCGAGATCAAGACTATTTAAGCTTAAAGGTAGGACAGGGTAGTGAGGTGGAGCTGCAGCAAGCGACTAGCATATCTGGTGTCTAGCATACGCAAATGAGAGCGAGAAGAGAAGGCAAAAGCACGGTCGAACAACTATGATCAAGAAGTGATCCTGAAACTACTTACGTCAAGCATAACTCCAACACCGTGTTCACTTCCCGGACTCCGCCGAGAAGAGACCATCACGGTTACACACGCGGTTGGTGTATTTTAATTAAGATCAACTTCAGGTTTTCTACAACCGGACATTAACAAATTCCCATTTGCCACATAACCGCGGGCACGGCTTTCGAAAGTTCAAACCCTGCAGGGGTGTCCCAACTTAGCCCATGATAAGCTCTCGCGATCAACGAAGGATATTCCTTCTCCCCGGGACGACCCGATCAGTCTCGGAATCCCGGCTACAAGACATTTTGACAGTAATAAAACAAGTCCAGCAAAGCCGCCCGATGCGCCGACAAATCCCGATAGGAGCTGCATATATCTCGTTCTCAGGGCACACCGGATGAGCAAGACGTCGGGTTGGCATAGACTCTGATTGCGCAGGGGGCGCCGGACATCGCTCGGTTTGGACCAGCACTTAGAGAAGCACTGGCCCGGGGGGGCTAAAATAAAGATGACCCTCGGGCTGGCCGACCCAAGGGAAAGGGATAGGTGGTGGTGAGGCAAATGGCAAAACCAATGTTGGGCCTCGCTGGAAAAGTCTTATTCACAGCGAACTGTCAAGGGGGTCCCATAAATCACCCGACCGCGTTAGGGACGCAAAATCCGGGAACATAATACCGATATGACGAAAACTAGGGCGGCAAGAGTGGAACAAAACACCAGGCATAAGGCCGAGCCTTCCACCCTTTACCAAGTATATAGATGCATTAATTAGATAAGATATATTGTGATATCCCAACAAGTAAACATGTTCCAACAAGGAACAACATCTCCATGTTCCAACAAGGAACAAACTTCATCTTCACCTGCAACTAACAACGCTATAAGAGGGGCTGAGCAAAGCGGTAACTTAGCCAAACAACGGTTTGCTAGGACAAGGTGGGTTAGAGGCTTGGTTTGACAATATGGGAGGCATGATAAGCAAGTGGTAGGTATCGCAGCATAGGCATAGCAAAAGAGCGAGCAACTAGCAAGCAAAGATAGAAGTGATTTCGAGGGTATGGTCATCTTGCCTGAAATCCCGCAAGGAAGAAGAACGAGTCCATGAAGAAGACAAACGGACGTAGACGAACGGATCCTCACAATCGCAACGCTATCAGAACTAACCCGAAGAAGCAACACCAGAAAGAAGCAAACAACAAAGTAAACAACCACCACATAAACATGGCATGATATGCGAGATGTGGTATGCAATGCATATGCATGCTTCGGAAGGAAAAGATGAACAAGGCATAATCTTGGCAAACCAAGTATGCCACCGGATAGGTGAGATGATTTCGGTTGAAATCGATATAAGGATCACCGGAATCGGATTCACGGTTTGCAAATGACAAGCAAAACAAGAATGACAAGATTCTGCCATTAAGAGCATGATGCCATTTAGCATGCAACAAGAAATTAAGATACTGCACCCAAACATATCAACAAAGCATATGACAGTGAACTACTCAAGATGCTTGACAAAAGAAGAACACTGAGCTACGGCTAAATCACATCATAGCAGGTTCAAACAAGCATGGCAAAAGAGCAAAAGATAACAGGTTCACAGACTTGGTGAAAATAACATGCCAGAAATTAACATCAGGATGACATGTTTAGAGCAAGGAAACAACATGCTACAGGAAGAGGACATAGCAAAATATGGTATTGAGTGAATCTACTCAAATCACTTAACAAAAGTCCCTTACTGACCATGAGACAAAAGGGACCAGAAAATATAATTGCACCCATGTCAATTAATCAAGTTTCGTTACAGGTTTCAGACTTAGCAGAAAACTGGACATGACAAACACAGATAACAAGTAGGCATGTTCGTGAGCTCGATGCACTCACTACAGAGCATTGCATGATAAACTAAGCATACATAAATCAATAATACATGGCATAGAATCTAGAAATGGCAAGAACAACAATATATCATGCAAAGATCAACTACAACAAGCTTGGTAAAATCGAATAACATGTAAACAATCTGCCAGGAAACATTTTATAGCAAAAGTAGAGCTCGATTGACTCAATCTATGGCACTCCATAATTACAAACAAAGGCATGGATGGATAGAGCAAATCCAAGTGTTCAAAATACCCTTACTGGTCATGCTCAAAAGAGGCATAGATCTCTCTGGAACAACATGAACACATGGCAATAAAATAACAGCAGGGACTGACTTAGTGAAAATACTAAGTCCCTGAAATCAGCAACATTAAGATCCCTAGTTTGCATGCTTGTGCTAGTCACCACAGAGATCATAAAAATACATGGCATAAATATATGGAAAGATGGCACGACATATTTCAAAACACATGTAGGACTCCAGTTCATAGGATGCACACATCAATCATGGCAAAAATGACAAAAGTGCATCTACTGAAACAGATCTGAAACTAACATCACATAGCCCTCTTCTAACAGCATTTCGGGCATAAATATGAGCTCAAATGAAAATGATGCAATGAGATGAAATGATCTATTCATCGAGGCGAACAATTTGACATGCTACACGCCCAAAACGGAGCCACGGATGCAGAGTTATGATGCGATGAACAGTGCTAAAAAATATGCTGAGAAAAGGACAGGCGAATTATACCCTCCGGATCTAGGGTTTCTCCGAGCGCGCGAACCGAGGTCCGCCGGAGCTTCGCCGGAGAAGAGGAGGGAGGCAGCCGGGGTCGGAGTGGAGGCCGGATCTGGGCGGCTCCGGCCCGGATCTAACCGGAGGAGGACCGGGCGGCGCCGGGGCGGCGCGCAAGCGGCGGCGCGGTGCGGCAGAGCCGGCCGGCGAGCGGGGCGACGGGGCGTGCCGGCGGCGAGGCGGCGGGCGACCGGCGCGCGGGGAGGCGCACGCGCATGGTCGGACGGCGGCGGGGGCGCGGGGAGGCGCCGGAGAGCAGCGGCGGCGCATCCGGGCGGCGGGGTCGGGCGGCGCGGCGCGGGACGAGAACGGCAGCGGCGGGCGCTCGCCGGCGCGGGAGAGCTCCGGTGGCGGGGAGTGGCGCGGGGAGCGGGCCGAGCGGGCGAACGGCGGCGGCGGCGCGGGCTCGCGCGGGCCCGATCTGGGTCCCGCGGGCCGCGGTGGGAGGAGAGAGAGAGGCGGGGTGAGGTGGCGCGCTGTGGTTGGGCGAGGAGGCGGCGGAGCTGACGTGGCACGACGTGATTCGTCGGAGTGATGTGGAGGCTGGACATGTCCGGCGCGGGGGCGGACGCGTCCGGCTGCGGGAGGAGGATGAAGCTAGGGTTGCACCGCGAATTTCGGGAGGGGATCACATATTTATAGGTAGAGGGGGCTAGGAAGCTCCAAATGGAGAGCGGTTTTCGGCCACGCGATCGTGATCGAACGACCGAGAAGATGGAGTGGGTTTAGGTGGGTTTTGGGCCACTTTGAAGGGGAGTTGGGCTGCAAAGAGAAGGAGGCTTTTGCGGTTACCCGGCTAACCGTTGGAGCATCAAACGACCTCCGAATGACCCGAAACTTGACAGGCGGTCTACCGGTGCTATACCAAGGCCGCTTGGCAAACCTCGGTCCATTCCGAGAAAGTTTAATACCCGCTCACGGAAAAAGGTAAAAGGGGACGCCGGGGAACATAGGAGCGCCGGATTGCAAAACGGACAACGGGGAAAATGCTCGGATTCATGAAACGAACACGTATGCGAATGCGATGCACATGATGTCATGATATGAAATGCAGATGATGACATGGCAAAGTGCAACACGCAAGCACATGACATGGCAACGACGGCGAATAACTGACGGACACCTGGCGCATCGAATCCGGGGCGTTACAGCAGCCCACTGAGTCTGCTGCACCAACGCCACTGCACCGACGACATCTTCAGGTGACATCTTTCAAGTTTCATTCCCAGTTGGGAGCGCCCTCCCAGGGTTGCGTCATTCCCAGGCCGCATGGGTCCATCCCTGTGGCATGTATCCCTTTTTATCTTCTCAGTCGCTAGCTTGCTTTGCTGGGGGCGCCCCTCGGGCTGCATCATCCCCAGGCCACTCGGACTAGACCCAGCAGCGTGTATCCCTTTCGCGTTTATTTCCAATTATGCATCATTACTCGATGCCGTCCGCGGCGCCTTTTCTTCTTCATGTCGACCACTTGCACGTTAAAAGGGGGGGGCGCCTGAGCATCGCGACTCAGGGCTCTTACTGGCTCTCCAGCCCTCACCCTCTGGCCTTGTCCACGGCATTGCGACCTGGCATACCAGCGACGGCTGAGACAAGCTCGAGGGCCGGGACCCGAGGACGTAGAGTGCCGGCATCTAACCAGATTTTGCAGGAACACATCTCAAGATACGGCCCAGTGCCACGCGCAACCCGCCTAGAGGTAGGGCCTCATGAGTCCCGCGTTGGCTCACGGGTGCCTAGATACACCTCACCTAGCTCTACCGTGCCAGCCACGTGTCAGGGCGGGGCTGTACACGCCCCGGGGGCTCCTCCCGGAGGGGAGCCCCCTCCCACGTACCAGTGGAAGCACCATGCTCCGCGCTGGATGACGACACTGCCGAGGAGCGGCTATGCCCGTACACATACGGAAGCGCTATGCTCCGCGCTGGTGATAAACAACTGAGGGTGGCCTCCGGGCCGCATTAACCTCAGGGAGCCCCGAGCTCAGTGGCCGGCCTCATCGCAACGCCTCCCCCCGGGAGCGCCGCGCGAGGGGGCTGGGCACGGGGGCTACGACTGGGTCACGCCCAGCCGTACGCCCCAGCCAGGCCCCTCGGGCCTGGTTCGTCGCGCGTCTCTCCCCGAGCGGAGCCAAGGTACGAAGGTCGTTTGCGCGTCAAGGGGGACTCCTGAGCATCGCGACTCAGGAGCCTAACTGGCTCCGTAGCCCCTCACTCCTTAGTTCCGAAAGGCTATGCTGGGTGAGGTACGCGCGGGGTCGGGCTCTGCAGACGTAGAACGGTAGCCCCGCCTACATTCCATCTCATGCTGTTCGCGCGTCAAGGGGGACTCCTGAGCATCACGACTCAGGAGCCTAACTGGCTCCGTAGCCCCTCACTCCTTAGTTCCGAAGGCTATGCTGGGTGAGGTACGCTCGGGGTCGGGTTCTGCAGACGTAGAACGGAAACGCACCTACATCGCGCTTCCCTACTTGCTGTTCGTGCGCCAAGGGGGACTCCTGAGCATCGCGACTCAGGAGCCTAACTTGTCACATGGCCCCTCATTCCTTTGGTCCCGTCCTGGTTTCTGGTCGGGGCTGATGCTGGGTGAGGCATGCGCGTGGCCGGGCTCTGCCGGCGTAGAGCATAAGCAAGTAGGGAAGAGGAACATAAAATTCAAGGAACTTAAAAGTGAATATTACAACCCATAATGTCGCCTTGGTACCAAACGCAAATTTAAATGCCTCCTCGAGGCGTCGTGCATGTGCAGGAATCGAAAGAAAAACAGGAGCGATAGCGGAGTCACTTGTCGGCAGCGGAGTCGCGTGGAGTGGATTCGCCTTGTGGGGTAGTGGGGTCGGCAGCGCCTCGCTTCGGCTTGGTGCTGAAGGCCCGGAACTTCCCTAGCAACGCCTCTGCGCGCCCCTTCACGGCCTCCACAGCGACAGCGGCGCCCTCACCACTCACCGGCTCCAGCAGGCTGTCGAGGTCGGCGCTGGGGTCGCGAAGGAAGACATGGGCGAAGACCCGCGTCAGCGCGGCGGAAGACAGGACACGCGCCTCGGCTTCAGCCGTGGGGGCGAGTCTGAGGGCGACATCTCCAAGAGCCTTCACCAAGAAGGGAAGGAGTTTGGCGGGGCCGTCCCCGTCACCAGCCAGCGGGCTATCCAGGCCACTCTCGTAAAGCGTCTTCAGTGAAGCGCGGGCATCCTTCTCCATGTCCGCGAAGGCCACGCGATCCTCGGCAAGGACCCGGGCCTTGGCGTC
This sequence comes from Aegilops umbellulata, assembly GCA_032464435.1. Lineage (NCBI taxonomy): Eukaryota > Viridiplantae > Streptophyta > Magnoliopsida > Poales > Poaceae > Aegilops > Aegilops umbellulata. The sequence goes on along the minus strand of CP136057.1, from coordinate 577,869,112 downwards.
CAGCTCGGCCTTCGTCGTCTCCAGCTCCTTCTTCAATGCACCTAGGTGGCTGCGGCGCTTCTTGAGCTTCGCCTCCCGGTCCTCGAGCGCCGCCTCGCGAGCCCTCACCCCCTTCTCCTGCTCTTGGCGAAGGCGGGTCTCCTCTGCAAGCTGATCACGAAGGCCTTGCAACTCGTCCTCCAGCTCCTTGCAGCGGCCGCGGATGCCAACCGCCTCTCCCAGGGCCGCGTCACGGGCAGCCTTCGCCTCGAGGGTAGCTTCCCTCTCCTCGTCACAGGCCGTCGAGGCTTGAACCAGCGCTGCCCGGATCGAGGCGTCGGAGCGAATCCACCCCGAGGCCAGCTTCAGGCGCTCGGCCACCAGGCGAGGGTCGGCGCCTAGAAGATCCTGCCGCAGCCGGTCCAGCCCAGCAACAGCTCGCTCCAGGACGGAAGAAGAAGGCGGACAAGCATCAGTGCGCTTCAAGGCAGCAGGAGGAGTCGTGGAACCAGCAGCTAGCGGAACGGGAGGAGAAGGTAGCGGCGGCGAGGCTGCAGTATCCCGAGACGGAGTCTGCTGCGCCTCCCCAGCCGTAGCAGCAGCACCAAGCAAGGGCACCTCTGGGGTCGACCGAGCCATGGGGGCTGCGGCCCCAGCCAGATCAGCTAAGCCCCGCAAGGGCGAGTGGGCAGGAGAAGCCCGTGCGTAGCGGTCGCCCTCCCCTGCAGGTGGAGGTGTCGCCGCAGCTGGGGCCTCAGGAGTTCCCTTCAGCTTCTTCGCCGCGGGCGCCAGCCTGCTCAGGAGAGGTAATCGTCAAGCCTCGTCAGCGGAACAAGAAACCAGGAATCAAGGATCAAGCACTTACAGGTCGTCGCCAGAAAGCTCCAGTGGTCTCCTGCCAAACTTGAAGCCGGAGAGCCGGCTGGAGGGGTCGACCTCGGAAGCAGAAGGCGCGTCAGCGGTTCACCCCGGAGTCAAGGCAGACCTGCGGGGAATCAACCCGGTCCTGCCCTTCTTCGGGACCGGGGGCGAGCTCCCGCTGCCCAGCACATCGTCGTCATCGTCATCATCGCTCAGCGAAAGGCGGAGAGCGCGGGGCTTGCGCTGGAGCGGGGGAGCCCTAGACTCTCCGTCAGTCGCCTCGGAGTCGGGACCTCCCTCCCGCTCCTCCTCGCCCGCTCCTCCGCTGGAGTCGCCGGAAGACACATCCACCAGATCCTCGGGAGCCACCATGGGCACGAGCCCGTCCCCGTTGAAGACGGGCATGGACTCCATCGCTTGCTCCCAATCGTCGCGGAGGAACAGGGGCGAAGGCGCGCCCTCCAGCCTTGCTGCCTCGCCCCCGACCAGGGACTGGAGGACCGCAGTCACGTCCCCTTCGCCCACGGCTGCGGGGCTCGGGTGAGGCCTCCACATTGGGGGAGAGTACTGCCAAAGCGGAGCCAGCTGGTGCTCCAGGAACTCCCTCAGCAACGACGCCCCGGTCAGCTTCGCCGTCGCCATGTTGGCTGGCTTCAGGTCGGCGTCCATCTTCGCCAGCATCGACTTTGCGCGGGGATCCGTGAGCTCCGCCCGGCACCAGTCTTCCGAGCTCACGGGCGGCTCCGTGGGAAGGGCCAACCGAGGGTCGATGCACCCGGCGTCAACCAATACCCACTTGCTCCAGAAGCCCTCGATCCTCTTCCCTGGATTTGAGATGGCCATGGAGCTGCCGCACGCGACGAAGCCCGCGCACGCAGAAGGGGAACCCTTGGAGGTCCGGAGGTAGAAGTAGTGGCGCAGCAAGGCCACTGAAGGCTGCACCCCCACATGCGCCTCGCAGTAGTAGGCGAAGATCGCCAGGAGAAGGACGGAGTTGGGGTGGAGATGCAAAGCTTGCAAGTTGTAATGGCGGAGGACGGCGAGGAAGAACTCAGAGAAAGGAGGCACTAGGCCCGTTGTAATGGAGCTCACGAAGAAAGGATAGAAGGTGCTCCCTTGACCTTCAGGGGCATCGGAGCCGACCTTGAACATCTGCGCCCCGTCAATGCCCTGCGCCGCAGCCATCTGGTGCAGTAGGGTGAGGCTCGCCTTCGACACGTTGGGCGAATCCAAAGCAGGCGAGAACCAAGCTTCGGCCGGGGCCCGGCGAGGCGCCATGACTACCTGGGTCGAGCGGGTGGAGCAGATCTGGAAACTTGGAGGAAGGGAGGAGAAGCGCAAGAAAGGGGATCTGGGCAGCGGATGAAGAAGGAGAAGCACAAAACCCGAGCAGATGCCACGCCTTTAGTATCCTGCGCAGTTGCAAAAGCACCCACGTCCAATCAACCGCCACGCGGCGCCCAAGGCCGCAGGCTGTTAGGGCCCGCGGCGCTTCGCCCTTGCCCTTTCGCCTCTCGGCACGGCCAAGTCCGTGCGCGCCTTGGGCCCGGGGGCTACTGTCGGCGTTCTGGGAACGGGGGTCCCCAGACTTGCCTGCCTGGGGCCTGCGGCGTGGCTCAAATGGGGGCCCAGCGTGGCCCATCTTCATCAGCACAAGGCTCAAAACCCTCGCGAGGGGCCAAGCCTCGCGAGGCGGACGACACGACGCTTCCTCAAGCATGGCCTCCTTAGGCTGGCTCGCGAGGAGGCGGAGAGATCAAGGCGGGTACCTCACGAGGTGCCCATGACACAAGCCATGACGACCAAGGGTGCCAGGCGGGCGCCAGCCCGCGCAGCATCTCCCTTTCCTCTTTGGTGCAAAGGGGGCAAGCGTAGGCGAGAGGATCAAGCAAAGGCACCCATTTCGGTGCAACGAGACCAAGACCAGTCCAACGGTGGGAAGGAGGTCACCATGGAGCCCAGGACGGCGTCACCACAGGGCCTTTGGCAGGCGAAGACCAACTTTAGTCGGGATAAGTGTACCAGATGTTCCCCTTCAAATTGGCCAATTGTTGGCGCCCTTCCCGCTCAATATTTGGGAAGAGGCCCAGGGCCTTTGCCTATAAATAGGGCTAGCCACCCCCAGGGTAGAGGCATCAGATCGAGTACCAAGAAACCAGTAGGGACGGAATCCAGCATCTAGAGAGAGAGAGAAGGGTGATCGAACTCCCCCTAGCGGTTCATCCCCTAGCCAAGAACAGACCCTCGCGAGGTCGTTCTTCCTTGTATTGTTCTTCATCATCAGCCCAAGGGGCAATCCACCCACCACACTGGAGTAGGGTATTACACCACAATGGTGGCCCGAACCAGTATAAACCATGTGTCTCTTGTGTTGTTCTTCTGGTAGTTAGATCCTTACGAGACGGAGGGGTAGTGGGCACGATCTCCGCGCGCACCCCAGAGTTCGAACCTTAAGGGTCTGCCGGAACCCGTGATCCGACAGTATTAGAGCTTTGGTCTCCATTGCCTTGGTTTAATCACCATTGGAGGAAGATGGATGTGTCTACTTTAGGGAGTCTTAGACATAGAGTGCCTATTCTTGATGGTGAGTATTTTCATGAGTGGAAAAATGAGATGCTTGTAATTTTCAATCAATATCATTTGAACAAGTATATTGCTAGTCCTTGTGCGCCTCATGTTGATCCTATGTATCCCACCCTAGATGAAGATATTGACATGATTAGCAATCTTAGAACCGTTGAGCTCATCATTAGAGGATTGCCCAAAAACTTGATTGCTAGTTTACCTACTCTAAATTGTGCCTATACTATATGGAAATTTCTTGAGGAACGATTTCCCGATTATTCCTTGAAAAATCTAGACGAAATTCTCCATAAATCTATTGCCTTGAGTAAGATGAACTCTAGTGATCCTAGTTTTGGTGATTGTCTATTTGAGCTTACTAATCTCATGCATGCTAAAGGAAATGTTAGAATCATTAGTGATATTATATCCGAAGCTATAAGAATTCATAAAGGTGACCACTTTGATGATCATTTATCTAATGAATCACTCTCTCTAGGAAATGATGAGTCACAAGATCATGTTGAACATGGATACTATGATGAAGATGATGATAGTGACTTCGATCTTGATGATGCAATGAGACACTTTGGTCTTATGGCTAATCTTCGGGGATATGTGTCAGGAGGAAAGGAATGGGTTCTTGACAGTGGATGTACTGATCATATGACCGGAGATGAAGAGATGTTCCGTGAGCTTGCAGAAAACGACAGCCCTCAAAAATACGTCACTTTTGGTGATAATTCAAAGGGTAAGGTGGTTGGCCTTGGTAAGGTGGCCATCTCACATGATAGCTCCATTCAAAATGTCATGCTCGTTGAATCTCTCGGTTACAACTTACTTTCAGTATCTATACTTGCTGATTTCGGTTTGAATGTCCTATTTACTGAGGTAGATTGCCAAGTGTTTCATCGAGACAATCATAAGATGGTGCTTACCGGTATACGTAGAGGTGATCTTTACATTGTCGATTTCTCTAAAAAGGCACAACCTAAAACTTGGTTTATCGCTAAGTCCTCAAAAGGTTGGTTGTGGCATAGACGACTAGGTCATGTTGGCATGAGAAACCTTGACAAGATTATTAAAGGAAATCATATCCTTGGAGTTAACGATGTTATATTTGATAAGGATAGACTCTGCAGCGCTTGTCAAGCAGGTAAACAGGTTGGAGGAAGGCATCCCGTGAAGAACATCATGACCACAAGGAGGCCACTCGAGCTACTTCATATGGATCTTTTTGGTCCCAACGCCTACAAGAGTCTCGGTGGAAATTCTTTTGGTCTTGTTGTAGTTGATGATTTTTCAAGATTTACGTGGGTGTTCTTTCTTGATGATAAATCGCAGGTCCAAAAGATCTTCAAAAACTTCGCTAAGAAGGCCCAAAATCAGTTTGACGTGAAGATCAAGAAGGTTCAGAGTGACAACGGAAGGAGTTCAAGAATGCAAATGTGGACACCTTTCTTGACGAAGAAGGGATTTCACACGAGTTCTCGGCCACGTACACACCTCAACAAAATGGAGTTGTTGAGAGGAAGAACCGGACGCTCATCGAAATGGCGAGAACGATGCTTGATGAGTACAAGACGCCGAAGCACTTTTGGGCAGAAGCGGTTGAGACAGCTTGCCATGCAACAAATCGCTTGTATCTTCACAAGCTACTCGACAAGACAGCATACGAGGTCCTCATCGGTAACAAACCACAAGTTTGATACTTTCGAGTATTCGGCTCAAAGTGCTACATTCTTGATAAGCATCGTCGTTCAAAGTTTGCTCCTAAATCTCATGAAGGTTTCCTACTTGGTTATGGCTCAAACTCTCACACTTACCATGTCTACAACAATTTCACCCGAAAGGTTGAAGAGATGGTAGATGTGAAGTTTGATGAATCTAACGGCTCGCAAGTAGAGCAATTGCCAATTGATGTAGGAGACAAAGACCCTTTAGAAGAAATCCAAGACTTGTCCATTGGCAAAGTTCGTCCAACGGAGGTGAAGGAGAGTACTTCATCGGTCCAAGTGTAAGCTTCTACTTCACGACAAGGTGAACCAAGATTCGACACGGAAGCATCCACAAGTGGGACACATCAAGATGAAGAAGACGAGGAAATGCATCAATACGGACCTCAACAACCTCCTTCTCCACCACGACAAGAGAACAACAATGTCAACAATGAAGAAGGCCAAGAAGAAGAGCAAGATGAAGAAGATGTTCAAAGAAGACCCAAGCAAAAGCTTTCACGAGTTCGAGCAAGAATCGCCAAAGATCATCCCGTCGAGCAAATCTACAATGATATTCAAACCGGGAGAATTACTCGCTCAAAAACTCGTTTAGCTAACTTTTGTGAAAACTATTCATTCATCTCTAGCATTAAACCTATGAAGGTTGAAGAAGCATTGGAAGACCCAGACTGGATAAACGCTATGCATGAAGAGCTACACAACTTTGAGAGAAACCAAGTTTGGACATTGGTTGAGAAGCCCGACAACAACCACAACATCATTGGTACCAAATGGGTGTTTCGCAACAAGCAAGATGAAGATGGACAAGTGGTTCGCAACAAAGCACGTCTCGTCGCCCAAGGGTACACACAAGTCGAAGGTATGGACTATGGTGAGACATATGCTCCCGTTGCTAGACTTGAGTCCATTCGCATCTTACTTGCCTATGCTAATCACCATAATATCACCTTGTACCAAATGGACATAAAAAGTGCTTTTCTAAATGGTGAAATAGAGGAGGAAGTTTATGTCAAACAACCTCCTGGCTTTGTCAATCCTAAGAAACCAAATCCTGTTTACAAACTTCACAAAGCCCTTTATGGTCTTAAACAAGCTCCTAGAGCATGGTATAAATGCTTGACCAAGTTTCTTATTGCAAGTGGTTTTGAAATTGGAAAAATTGATTCCACACTTTTTACTAAAAGAGTTAATGGAGAATTATTTGTATGCCAAATTTATGTCGATGATATATTATATTTGGTTCAACTAACCCTCTTTTTAGTGAAAAGTTTGGAAAGCTAATGTCGAAGAAGTTTGAGATGTCTATGATGAGTGAACTCAAATTCTTTCTCTGCTTGCAAATCAAGCAAACTAAGGAAGGTACATTTGTCTCTCAAACGAAGTACACCAAAGACTTATTCAAGAAGTTCAATATGCAAGAATGCAAAGGTATGCCTACACCATGCCTACTAGTGGACATAATGATTTGACCAAAGATGGTGAACCAGTTGATCAAAAGGTTTATCGCTCTATGATTGGTTCATTGCTATACCTATGTGCTTCACGTCCCGACATCATGCTAAGTGTGTGCATGTGTGCACGATATCAAGCTGCTCCTAAGGAATGTCATCTTAAGGCTGTGAAAAGGATAATGAGATACTTAATTCATACACCAAATTTTGGCATTTGGTATCCTAAGAGGTCCTCTTTTGATCTTGTTGGCTATTCCGACTCGGATTACGCCGGAGACAAGGTTGATAGAAAGTCCACTTTGGGTACTTGTCAATTTCTTGGTAGATCTCTTGTGTCTTGGTCTTCCAAGAAACAAAACTCGGTATCCTTATCAACCGCCGAAGCGGAATACATTGCCGCTGGTTCATGTTGTGCTCATTTACTTTGGATGACCCAAACTATTAAAGATTATGGGATCTATGTGAAACATGTTCCATTGCTTTGTGACAATGAAAGTGCTATCAAAATTGGTCACAATCCTGTACAACATTCTCGAACTAAGCATATTGAAGTTCGTCATCATTTCATTCGAGATCATGTTGCTAAGGGTGACATTGATCTTAAACATGTTCGCACTGATAAGCAGTTAGCGGATATATTCACTAAACCACTTGATGAGAAAGTGTTTTGCAGGTTGAGAGGAGAATTGAACATCATTGATGCTTCAAACTTGGAGTAGGAACTCCATTTGATACATGTAAGACATGAGCTTATGACTAATCCATGATATATCTCTTACGATGACTATCTTATGTCTTGGATATATTTGTACCTTGTATGATATCTAACCCATGTAGGTACTTGGTTGAATCTACTTCTATGAGATTGCAACTCACTCACATCTTGAGCAATCTCTACATCACCGAGTCTCTACGAAACGGTGGTTGACGACAAGGAAGCACACAACCATTCAAACATATCCTTTGACAAATTCTATGTTGAGCTTCATGATTGTCATTTTTGGATATACAAGTGCTCTTCCTTGCAAGAACTAACCCATGTAGGTAGATGAACTCAAATTCCAAGTGGTGCTCCCAACTCGTGATGAGCTACATCAACTTTGAGCACCCACACAAGTTCAACTACATGAGCAAGATCCACACCACCACCCAAGGTATGATATTCCATCTTAGAAGAAGCTTTACTCCAAGTCATGAGTCAAAGAAACTCAACAAGATGTGAATACATCAAGATGCTTAAACAAAAAATGGTAACCCCATATTGAGCTTAAACGATGAGTATGACCTATGATCAAGTGTTCTCACTTGACTCCTAAGTCGATATACTCTAACATAGGTGACTATGTCACCGCCCAATTCTAGATGAAGTTCTCTTGTGTTCTTTTCAGTGTTATTGCATTTGTCCCTTGCATATTTTTTCCCTCTTTTTTTCAAAAAAAAAACTTCATCTAGAACTTTCATTCTTTTCTGTTTTTCTTTGTTCTGCATATTCTGCATCAAATTCCTTGCAAATCCTTCAGTTAATTCATTGCAAATCTTTGTGAAGATCTTATTTGACTAGTGAGCTGAGGTGACAAGTGTTTTTCTCTGTGATGAACTCGGTTTCACTAAGCTGTAGCTTTCGGTCCAACCGAATCCTTTCGGTACCACCAACACATGCCACTCGGTGCCACCAATTTCACAACAGGAAAAACAGTTTGCCACTTGTTCTATATTTCTTCTGATCCAGATCCACTCAATGAATCTTGTCCTCTGCAAGCATCACAGTTTTATCCATTGCTTTGTGCTGAGTCTCAAGGACCAAACCCATTCGACAGATTCCAGAAAGCCCTTCTTGGAAATTGATGTCAAAGGGGGAGAGAGAGATCACATCAAAGCTTATCACCTACAAAGGAGGAAGTATTAAGGGGGAGAAAGAGATCTCCAGGGGAGAGAATACTCAAGGATCCCAGATGCTTGATGTTCAAGAGGAGAGATGCCACATGTCTTTTTGGGGGAAAGACATGTTCATATGTGCTTATATACATTAAGTTCTATCCACTTATATCTTTCAGTTCTGATTTCCTGTTCCCTATCTTCTCCAAATATCTCATATCAGATTCAGGGGGAGCAAGACATTTAAGGGAAAGAAATCTCTCAACATTCATTGCACATCTTTATTCTTGGGGACATGTCTAATCCAATGTGGTACCATGTACTCACTCTCTACATGTCATCCCAGTCTTGGTATTCTTGTGGTTTCTTTTGGTTTCCACTGGCTAGTGGATGTACCTGTGTTATCTAACCTTATTTGTGTAGGTTCATTCCATCCTAAGCCAACTCAAGACTACAAGGTAAGTATATGCATCAAAATCATGAGTATGGGAAATTCTTTCTTATGTACATACTGTTTGCGAGAAGGACTCATAAGCATGAAGGTATTTTCTTTAATAATCTTTTGCTCTGATGCATGTGGCCAAGATACATGTAACACATTGCCTACTCTGTCATGATTATGCTCTCACATGCTTCTATATTTTATATTCACATGATTGCATACATGTAGGGGGAGCCTATGATTGTTACATGTTTTCCCAAAGCTTTACTTGCTATTCTTTGTATCTTTATCTAAAGCTTTGATGTATGTTGCCATCAATTACCAAAAAGGGGGAGATTGAAAGCACAAGTGCTCCCCAGGTGGTTTTGGTAATTAATGTCAACATATCTCTTGTTGGACTAACACTTTTATCTAGCATGTTTCAGATAAGTTCAACAATGGAGTGGCATGGACTAAAGGATGTGGGAACTCCTTCAAGATGCTAAGGACAAAGGATTGGCTCAAGTCCAAAAGCTCAAGACTCTTCATTTTACATTTTAGTGATCCAAGATCACATTGAGTCCATAGGAAAAGGCAATACTATCAAGGAGGGATGAGGTGTTGCTTAATGAGCCTTTTGCTTCATGTGCTTAATGATATGCTCCAAAATCCTCAGCTACTTTCCCATATCTACAAATGACCTAAACCCTAAGCCAAACTCGGACCTACCGATTCTTTCTATCCGGCGCCACCGAGTTTCACATGTTAGAAGCCACTACCAAACCCTAGCAAATCGGTTCTACCGATAGGGATCTCGGTCTCACCGAGATGGGATTGTAATCTCTCTGTGTATGTCCATTATCAAAATCGGTCTCACCGAGTTTGAGCAATCGGTACTACCGAGATTACAATGCAAACTCTCTGGTTAACTTATTACCAAAATCGGTCCAACCGAGTTTAGTAATCGGTTCCACCGAGTTTGCCTGACCAACTCTCTGGTTAGCTAATTACTAAAATCGGTCTCACCGAGTTTGAGTAATCGGTCTCACCGAGATTACGTTATGCCCTAACCCTAACCATATCGGTCCTACCGAGTTGCATGTCAGTCCCACCGAAAATCTCTAATGGTCACTAGGTTTACTATTTTGGTCCGACCGAGTTTGTTGATTCGGTCCCACCGAGATTGGTAAATTGTGTGTAACGGTTGGATTTTGTGTGGAGGCTATATATACCCCTCCACCTCCTCTTCACTCGTGGAGAGAGCCATCAGAACACAACTACACTTCCAACTCATATGTTCTGAGAGAGAACCACCTACCCTTGTGTTGAGGCCAAGATATTCCATTCCTACCATATGAATCTTGATCTCTAGCCTTCCCCAAGTTGCTTTCCACTCAAATCTTCTTTCCACCAAATCCAAATCCTGTGAGAGAGAGTTGAGTGTTGGGGAGACTATCATTTGAAGCATAGGAGCGAGGAGTTCATCATCAACACACCATTTGTTACTTCTTAGAGAGTGGTGTCTCCTAGATTCGCTAGGTGTCACTTGGGAGCCTCCGACAAGATTGTGGAGTTGAACCAAGGAGTTTGTAAGGGCAAGGAGATCGCCTACTTCGTGAAGATCTACCGCTAGTGAGGCAAGTCCTTCGTGGGCGATGGCCATGGTGGGATAGACAAGGTTGCTTCTTCGTGGACCCTTCGTGGGTGGAGCCCTACGTGGACTCGCGCAACCGTTACCCTTCGTGGGTTGAAGTCTCCATCAACGTGGATGGAGGATAGCACCACCTATCTGTCACGCCCTCGATGCGGCTATATCTCCCACGTGTCGAAGCATGACTTAGAGGCATAACCGCATTGAAAGCAATGTCGCAAGTGAGGTAATCTTCACACAACCCATGTAATTCATAAGGGAAAGAGATACATAGTTGGCTTACAATCACCACTTCACACAATACATGAGTAGAGCATTACATCAAACAGATACAATCAGGGTCCGACTACGGAACCAAAATAAAAGAAGACTACCCCAAATGCTACACAGATCCCCGATCGTCCCAACTGGGCTCCACTACTGATCATCAGGAAAAGACACATAGTAACGACCACGTTCCTCGTAGAACTCCCACTTGAGCTCGGATGCGTCATCTGCACTGGCATCGTTGGCACCTGCAACTGTTTTGGTAGAATCTGTGAGTCACGGGGACTCAGTAATCTCACACCCGCGAGATCAGGACTATTTAAGCTTAAAGGTAGGATAGGGTAGTGAGGTGGAGCTGCACCAAGCGACTAGCATATCTGGTGTCTAACATACGCAAATGAGAGCGAGAAGAGAAGGAAAAAGCACGGTCGAACAGCTATGATCAAGAAGTGATCCTGAAACTACTTACGTCAAGCATAACTCCAACACCGTGTTCACTTCCCGGACTCCGCCGAGAAGAGACCATCACGGTTACACACGCGGTTGATGTATTTTAATTAAGATCAACTTCGGGTTTTCTACAACCGGACATTAACAAATTCCCATCTGCCACATAACCGCGGGCACGGCTTTCGAAAGTTCAAACCCTGCAGGGGTGTCCCAACTTAGCCCATTATAAGCTCTCACGATCAACGAAGGATATTCCTTCTCCCCGGGAAGACCCGATCAGTCTCGGAATCCCGGCTACAAGACATTTCGACAGTAATAAAACAAGACCAGCAAAGCCGCCCGGATGTGCCGACAAATCCCGATAGGAGCTGCACATATCTCGTTCACAGGGCACACCGGATGAGCCAGACGTCGGGTTGGCATAGACCCTGATTGCCCGGGGGCGCCGGACATCGCTCGGTTTGGACCAGCACTCGAAGGAGAACTGGCCCGGGGGCTAAAATAAAGATGACCCTCGGGCTCCGGAAACCCAAGGGAAATAAAAGGGCATAGGTGAGGCAAATGGTAAAACCAATGTTGGGCCTTGCTGGAGGAGTCTTATTCAAGGTGAACTGTCAAGGGGGTCCCATAAATTACCCAACCGCGTTAGGGACGCAAAAATCCGAGAACATAATACCTATATGACGGAAACTAGGGCGTCAAGAGTGGAACAAAACACCAGGCATAAGGCCGAGCCTTCCACCCTTTACCAAGTATATAGATGCGTTAATAATATAAGAGATATTGTGATATCCCAACAAGTAAACATGTTCCAACAAGGAACATCTCCATGTTCCAACAATGAACAAACTTCATCTTCACCTGCAACTAACAACGCTATAAGAGGGGCTGAGCAAAGCGGTAACATAGCCAAACAACGGTTTGCTAGGACAAGGTGGGTTAGAGGCTTGGTTTAACAATATGTGAGCCATGATAAGCAAGTGGTAGGCATCATAGCATAGGCATAGCAAAAGAGCGAGCATCTAGCAAGCAAAGATATAAGTGATTTCGAGGGTATGGTCATCTTGCCTGAGATCCCGCAAGGAAGAAGAACGAGTCCATGAAGAAGACAAACGGACGAAGTCGAACGAATCCTCACAACTCCGGAACGAAATCGAAGTTAACGAGAGAAGCAACCCGGAAAGAAACAAACAACATGGTAAACAACCATCACATAAACATGGCATGATGCACAAACAAGTATGATGCATGTCTGGTTTAAATATGCATGGCATGGCAAAGTGCACAAACAATACCACAAATTAAGTGGAGCTCAATATGCAACGAGTTGCATATTGACAAAACACCACATTCAAGTTATTTAGTTCTCTCTCGTTTATGTACCCAACAATATTAAGTGTTGTTAAACATGTCAAGAGATGAAGCATAATAAAACTACCTATCTAGGCAAGTTTAAATGAGGCCGGAACAACAAACAACAATTCCGGAAAATCCCCATGTGCATATTTATGGATTAGGTACTGTTCTGCCCTAAACCATATTTTAGAGTTGTTAAACAAGCAAAGCAAGTACACCAAGTTAAACTAGGCAATTTTCTACCCCATTTACATATAAAGTTTATTTAAATCCGAGTTACGGTTAATTAGTTATGAATTAAATCATTTTAACATGGCATTTATGCAAATTAATGCAAACAACAAGTTTAAACATTTTAAACATGGATGGAAGTGGCATATTATGAAACTAGATGAATTTCTAAGCACTTTTCATGTTAGCATCATTTTAATCCGATGCACGGTTGTGGATTTATTAAATGCATGGACATGAGGGTGCAATCTGTAAACATGCAGTTTTCTGGATAATGTCTAAATTCACAGGCAAGGAAAAAAACACATCACGGGCCAAAACTAGCTGGGCTGAACAGAGAGGAGGGGCTGGATTTGGTGCTCACCATGGGCCTAGCCCAGCGTCGGTGAAGCAGCAGGCTGCAGAAGGCGGCTGGGCCTTGGTCAACGCGGGGTTGGGTCGACGCGGAGACGCGAGCGAACAGGGCCACGTCGACCTCCCTGCTCAAATGAAGCAGAGGCAGGGCGGGGTCGTGCTGCTCGTGCAGGGGCGAAGCAGAGGAGGCGAGCAGGGCGCCGGTGGCCAGGAGCAGAGCTCCGGCAAGGTTGGGACTCTGGCGAGCCGAGGCGAGGCCGGGAACGGATCAAGGCCCTGGATCCACGGCGGAGGACGCGCGGGCTCGCCTCGTGCCTGTCCCTGACGAAGAGAGAACAGCGAGAGGTGAGTTAGGGAGAGAGAAAAGGAAGAGAGGGCGCGAGGGAGGGCCGGCGGCATGACCTGGAGGTCCTGGAGGCGACGGGGTTACCGCAGGCGGGGCGCAGTCCTCTGCTCAAGACGAAGCAGAGCAGGGGAGGAAGGCGCGGCGGCTCCAGGGACTTGGGAGCGCCGGCGGTGAAGGACGGAGGGCGGCAACGATGAGGCACGACGGCGCAGGCTCGGGAAGCCGAGGTGTAGCAGGGGTCCATAGCGCGCGGGGTTGCTGCCTGGTGCTGCTCCGGCGAGCTGCGGCTCGCGGTCGACGGCTGGAGCGAGCGCTCTCGCTCGGGAAGAGCTCCTGCGAGAGAGAGAGATGTGAGAGAGAGAAAGAAGGACGGGGAGGAGGGACCGAGCGAGAGGGCACGGGGTCGGCCTGGTGCTGCTGCGGTGGCCGGCGAAGCAGAGCCCGACGGGGGGGCTCCAACGGCAGAAGGCGAGGCCGGCGGGGTGCGGAACGGACGAGGCGGAGGCGCTGGTCAACGCTGCTGCTGCTACTCCGGTGAGGAGACGAGCTGGTTGGATCGAGGAAGGAGAAGGCTGCGGCTGGATCGATGGGATGGATAGGACAGGGAAGGTCGGGCGCTGCTCTCGTTGGTGGGTGGATGAAGACGAGGTGGATCGGGATGGATCCCGAGGAGTAGAGTGGCGGCGGCGCTAGGGATGGGACAAGTCCCCTAATTTCTAGGGTTTGGCCAAAATGGACTAGGGGGATGAATATATACATCACGAGTTAGGTTAGGGGTTATCTCGTCCCTCCGATTAAAATCGGACGGTCAGAAAAAATAGCCTGGGAGACCAAAAGAGAAAACGGAGATGTTTTGAAGATGATAGAGGATGATCCGGATCCATCGGTAACGACAGAGCGGGTCGGGTTCGGGACACTTTCGGACGCGCGCGAGGGGTCTGAGTAAATTGTAGAGAGGGTCAAATGGTCAGACAAGAGGGGCTCGAAAAACCCGGTTGGTCTCGGAACAGACAACGGAGAGACGCGGCAACTACGAACGAACTAAGAGTTTTACGAAAACATGCGGATGCAATGCGGATGATGCAATGATGAATGCAACAAATAAATAAATCACACGGCGACAACGGAATAAATGGAAGTCTTCTGGAGCGTCGGTCTTGGGGCGTTACAACACTCCACCACTACGAGAGGATCTCGTCCCGAGATCTAGCATGGCACCGGAGAAAAGCGGAAGAGGAAGAGGTAAAACGAAGTTGCTTCCTTGACAAACGAGTGAAACCGCGAACCTTGAGAGGTCGCAAAGCTTGAAGAAATGACACGACGGAGATGAACAAAATTTAAAACACTCCGCCCAGCAAGAGGAACAAGGAACATTACAAGAACCTTGTATGTTGAACGACATGGAAAAAGAGCTTCACGAACGAAAAGAATATGACCACCTCGGTATAATGAGATAGTCAAGGAACAAGAATGACAGAATTTGGACAGCACTCCGGTAGAAAAGAGAAGGAAAACTTGATAAGATGGAAAGAACTCGAAAAGAGAATACCACACTCCGTTTAAATGGATAAGCAAGAAAATGAACATGATCTTTACAAAACAAGGTGATGAGTGAAGAGAGCAACATCACAATGCCTCCAGAAGAAGAAATAGAAGTTAGATCATTGGAATAAAGGAATGGAGAAGAAAATGACAACTTCTACCACAAATGAGTTTGGAAAGCACCCTTAAAAAGAAGGATAGAACGGAGTTGTTGGAAAAACTAGTAACGAAAAAGAATAAGTTTGTAGTGGGCTGATAGAAACATCTCAAAATTATGAGGTGAGC
The DNA here is from genome assembly GCA_032464435.1 of Aegilops umbellulata. Taxonomy (NCBI): domain Eukaryota; kingdom Viridiplantae; phylum Streptophyta; class Magnoliopsida; order Poales; family Poaceae; genus Aegilops; species Aegilops umbellulata. Next base: position 577,853,742 of record CP136057.1, on the reverse strand, counting down.
TTCTGCCACCAACGGAAACAAATGATTGGATTGATATCAACAAGGAGACGAGAAACTTATTTCATCGGGAGAACAAACGAAGAACTTGGATCATTTATAAGCACTATAAAATGCAACAATCCTTAGGGAAAGCTTTAGGTGAAATATAACCCAAGATAACTCCAACGAAGTGATTGGTGGATTTAAAATATCTCATTCTTGACAACATGTGAATCGTGAAGCATGAGGAGAAATTGCCAAGGATGACATAACACCATCTCAAAAAAATAAGGTAGAAAGAATTGCACTTCGAAATGCAAGATGAAGAATGCTTGAACCCCTCAAAACAAAACATGTGTTGAGCATCACGTTTATTTTAGAGTATAGCTTGGCGAATCATAACTCCGAGAGAAATCTTGAAGAACAATTGAAGAATGAAAAGAATCCTTGATGAGCCACCATGTTGAGCCTCCATGAAGAACTCCGATAATAAAAGAATGATCACAAAGAAATGTAGGATGAAAAGAATAAGATTGAAGCCTTGCAATGATTATATGGAGCTTTGAAATGATATAATGAGAAAACTTTGAACTCCGGAAAGAAAAGATGAAGCATCTCGAACCGAGAAAAACTTGGAACTCCGGAAAGAAATATGAACAACATAGACTGAGAAATTGATACCATTACGAACTCCGGAAGAAGGAATTAATCACTTGGATGAAACAATAATAAGAATTACGTTATGTGTATCCTTCACCAATTTAGATTGATAACAAGCAACGGATTTGGCATGCCACTTATTCTCGTAGAAAGGATTAATAAAGTTATTATTTATTTCCTTACATATCATGATAAATGTTTATTATTCATGCTAGAATTGTATTAACCGGAAACATAATACATGTGTGGATACATAGACAAACAGAGTGTCACTAGTATGCCTCTACTTGACTAGCTTGTTAATCAAAGATGGTTAAGTTTCCTAACCATAGACAAAGGAGTTGTCATTTGATTAACAAGGTCACATCATTAGTTGAATGATCTGATTGACATGACACATTCCATTAGCTTAGCACCCGGTCGTTTAGTATGTTGCTATTGCTTTTATCCATGACTTATACATGTTCCTATGACTATGAGATTATGCAACTCCCGTTTACCATAGGAACACTTTGTGTGCTACCAAACGTCACAACGTAACTGGGTGATTATAAAGGTGCTCTACAGGTGTCTCCGAAAGTATTTGTTGGGTTGGCGTATTTCAAGATTAGGATTTTTCACTCCGAATGTCGGAGAGGTATCTCAGGGCCTTCTCGGTAATGCACATCACATAAGCCTTGCAAGCATTGCAACCAATGAGTTAGTTGCGGGATGATGTATTACGGAACGAGTAAAGAGACTTGCCGGTAACGAGATTGAACTAGGTATTGGATACCGACGATCGAATCTCGGGCAAGTAACATACCGATGGACAAAGGGAACGACGTATGTTGTTATGCGGTCTGACCGATAAAGATCTTCGTAGAATATGTAGGAGCCAATATGGGCATCAAGGTCCCGCTATTGGTTATTGACCGGAGAAGTGTCTCGGTCATGTCTACATTGTTCTCGAACCGTAGGGTCCGCACGCTTAAGGTTACGATGACAGTTATTATGAGTTTTGATGTACCGCAGGAGTTCGGAGTCCCGGATGAGATCGGGGACATGACGAGGAGTCTCGAAATGGTCGAGACATAAAGATCGATATATTGGACGACTATATTCGGACATCGGAAAGGTTCTGAGTGATTCGGGTATTTTTCGGAGTACCGGAGAGTTACGGGAATTCGTATTGGGCCTCATTGGGCCATACGGAAAAAGAGAGAAAGGGACCAAAAGGTGGCCACGCCCCTCCCCTTGCTCTAGTCCGAATTGGCTAGGGAAGGGGGGCGCCCCCTTCCTTCCTTCTCCTTCTCTCTTCCCTTTCCTTCTCTTCTACTCCCCCTACATGGAAGGATTCCTAGTTGGACTAGGAAAAGGGGAATCCTACTCCCGGTGGGAGTAGGACTCCCCTTGGCGCGCCAAACCTAGGGCCGGCCTCCTCCCTCCCTTGCTCCTTTATATACGGGGGCAGGGGGCACCCCATAGACACACAAGTTGATCCTTGAGATCGTTCCTTAGCCGTGTGCGGTGCCCCCCTCCACCATATTCCACCTCGGTCATATCGTTGTGGTGCTTAGGCGAAGCCCTGCGTCGGTAGTTCATCAAGATCGTCACCACGGCGTCGTGCTGATGGAACTCATCCCCGGAGGTTTTGCTGGATCGAGACCCGGGGACGTCATCGAGCTGTACGTGTGTCAAGAACTCGGATGCGCCGGAGTAACGGCGCTTGGATCGGTTGGATCGCGAGGAGGACGTACGACTACTTCCTCTATGTTGTGTCAACGCTTCCACTTTAGTCTACGAGGGTACGTAGACTACACTCTCCTCTCTCGTTGCTATGCATCACCACGATCTTGTGTGTGCGTAGGAAATTTTTTGAAATTACTACGTTCCCCAACAGTGGCATCCGAGCCCAGGTTTTTTTTATGGTTTGATGTTTTGCACGAGTAGAACACAAGTGAGTTGTGGAAGATACAAGTCATACTGCCTACCAGCATGTCATACTTTGGTTCGGCGGTATTGTTGGATGAAGCGGCCCGGACCGACATTACGCGTACGCTTACGCGAGACTGGTTCTACCGCCGAGCTTTGCACGCAGGTGGCTGGCAGGTGATAGTTTCTCCAACTTTAGTTGAACCGAGTATGGCTGCGCCCGGTCCTTGAGAAGGTTAAAACGGAGTCTATTTGACAAACTATCGTTGTGGTTTTGATGCGTAGGTGAGATTGGTTCTTGCTTAAGCCCGTAGCAGCCACGTAAAATTTGCAACAAACAAAGTAGAGGACGTCTAACTTGTTTTTTTGCAGGGCATGTTGTGATGTGATATGGTCAAGACGTGATGAGATATAAGTTTTTGTATAAGATGATCATGTTTTGTTGAAGTTATCGGCAACTGGCAGAAGCCTTATGGTTGTCTCTGTATTGCATAAGATGCGAGCACCAAATAATTGCTTTACTTTATCGCTATGCGATAGCAATAGTTGAAAGAGCAATAGTTGGTGAGACGACCATGTGACGACACATTGATGTAGATCAAGATGATGGAGATCATGGTGTCATGCCGGTGACGATGGAGATCATGACGATGCTTTGGAGATGGAGATCAAAGGCACAAGATGATGATGGCCATATCATGTCACATATTTTTGATTGCATGTGATGTTTATCTTTTATACATCTTATTTTGCTTAGTTCGACGCTAGCTTTTTAAGATGATCTCTCACTAAATTATCAAGAAGTGTTCTCCCCGAGTATGCACCATTGCCAAAGTTCGTCGTGCCCAGACACCACGTGATGATCGGGTGTGATAAGCTCTACGTCCATCTACAACGGGTGCAAGCCAGTTTTGCACACGCGGAATACGCGGGTTATACTTGACGAGCCTAGCATATGCAGATATGGCCTCGGAACACGGAGACTGAAAGGTCGAGCATGAATCATATAGTAGATATGATCAACATGATGATGTTCACCATTGAGAACTAATCCATTTCACGTGATGATCGGTTATGGTTTAGTTTGATTTGGATCACGTGATCACTTAGAAGATTAGAGGGATGTCTATCTAAGTGGGAGTTCTTAAGTAATATGATTAATTGAACTTTAATTTATCATGAACTTAGTCCTGGTAGTATTAGCATATCTATGTTGTAGATCAATAGCTCGCATTGTTGCTTCCCTGTGTTTATTTTGATATGTTCCTAGAGAAAATTGTGTTGAAAGATGTTAGTAGCAAAGATACGGATTGGATCCGTGATCTGAGGTTTATCCTCATTGCTGCACAGAAGAATTATGTTCTTGATGCACCGCTAGGTGACGGACCTATTGCAGGAGCAGATGCAGACGTTATGAACGTGTGGCTAGCTCAATATGATGACTACTTGATAGTTTAGTGCACCATGCTTAATGGCTTAGAATCGGGACTTCAAAGACGTTTTGAACGTCATGGACCATACGAGATGTTCCAGGAGTTGAAGTTAATATTTCAAGCAAATACCCGAGTTGAGAGATATGAAGTCTCCAACAAGTTCTATAGCTACAAGATGGAGGAGAAACGCTCAACTAGTGAGCATGTGCTCAGATTGTGTGGGTACTACAATCGCTTGAATTAAGTGGGAGTTAATCTTCCAAATAAGATAGTGATTGACAAGAATTCTCTAGTCACCATCACCAAGTTAGTAGAACTTCGTGATGAACTATAATATGCAAGGGATGACGAAAGTAATTCCCAAGCTCTTCGTGATGCTGAAATCAACGAAGGTAGAAATCAAGAAAAACATCAAGTGTTGATGGTTGACAAGATCACTAGTTTCAAGAAAAAGGGCAAAGGGAAGAAAAAAGGGGAACTTCAAGAAGAACAGCAAGCAAGTTGCTGCTTAAGTGAAGAAGCCCAAGCCTGGTCCTAAGCCTGAGACTAAGTGCTTCTACTGCAAAGGGACTGGTCATTAGAAGCGGAACTACCCCAAGTATTTGGTGGATAAGAAGGATGGCAAAGTGAACAAAAGTATATTTGATATACATGTTATTGATGTGTACTTTACTAGTGTTTATAGCAACCCCTCAGTATTTGATACTAGTTCAGTTGCTGAGATTAGTAACTCGAAACGGGAGTTGCAGAATAAACAAGAGACTAGTTAAGGGTGAAGTGACGATGTATGTTGGAAGTAGTTCCAAGATTGATATGATCATCATCGCACACTCGGGATTAGTGTTGAAACTAAATAAGTGTTATTTGGTGTTTGCGTTGAGCATGAATATGATTTGATCATGTTTATTGCAATACGGTTATTCATTTAAGTTAGAGAACAATTGTTGTTCTGTTTACATGAATAAAACCTTCTATGGTTATACACACCAACAAAATGGTTTGTTGGATCTCGATCGTAGTGATACACATATTCATAATATGAAAGCCAAAAGAAGCAAAGTTAATAGTGATAGTGCAACTTATTTGTGGCACTACCGTTTAGGTCATATTGGTGTAAAGCGCATGAAGAAACTCCATGCTGATGGAATTTTTGGAATCACTTGATTGTGAATCACTTGATGCTTGCGAACCATGCCTCATGGGCAAGATGACTAAGACTCCGTTCTCCGGAGCGAGCAACTGACTTATTGGAAATAATACATACTGATGTATGCGGTCCGATGAGTGTTAAGGCTCACGACAAGTATCATTATTTTCTGACCTTCACAAATGATTTGAGCAGATATGGGTATATCTACTTAATGAAATATAAGTCTGAAATGTTTGAAAAGTTCAAAGAATTTCAGAGTGAAGTGGAGAATCATCGTAAAAAGAAAATAAAGTTTCTACGATATGATCGCAGAGGTAAAATATTTGAGTTACGAGTTTGGCCTTCATTTAAAACCATGTGGAATAGTTTCACAAGTTCATGCCACCTGGAACACCACAGCATAATGGTGTGTCCGAACGTCATAACCGTACTTTATTGGATATAGTACAATCTATGATGTTTCTTACCGATTTACCACTATCGTTTTGGGGTTATGCATTAGAGACAGCTGCATTCACGTTAAAAGGGGCACCATCTAAAGTCCGTTGAGACGACACAATATGAACTATGGTTTGGCAAGAAACCAAAGTTGTCGTTACTTAAAGTTTGGGATTGTGATGCTTATATGAAAAGGTTTCATCCAGATAAGCTCAAACCCAAATCGGAGAAATATGTCTTCATAGTAGGAGACAGTTGGGTACACCTTCTATCACAGATCCGAAGGCAAGACATTCGTTGCTGAGAATGGATACTTTCTAGAGAAGAAGTTTCTCTCGAAAAAAGTGAGTGGGAGGAAAGTAGAAAACTTGATAAGATCAAGTTACTACCAAATCTCGTAGGTAAACCAGAGTGAGATCTGCACCAGAGTGGTAGGGCAATCCTGTTCTAGAAGTCATGCTACTAGATCATGACGAACCTACGAACTATGAAGAAGCGATGGTGAGCCCAGATTCCGCAAAATGGCTAGAAGCCATGAAATCTGAGATGGGATCCATGTATGACAACAAAGTATGGACTTTGGTTGACTTGCCCGAGGGTCGGCAAGCAATAGAGAACAAGTGGATCTTTAAGAAGAAGACTAACACTGACGGTAATATTATTGTCTACAAAGCTCGACTTGTCGCAAAAGGGTTTCGACAAGTTCAAGGGATTGACTACGATGAGACCTTCTCACCCGTAGCGATGCTTAAGTCTGTCCGAATCATGTTAGCAATTGCCGCATTTTACGATTATGAAATTTGGCAAATGGATGTAAAGACTGCATTCCTGAATGGGTTTCTGGAAGAAGAGTTGTATATGATGCAACCAGAAGTTTTTGTCAGTCCTAAAAGTGCTAACAAAATATGCAAGCTCCAGCGATCCATCTATGGACTGGTGCAAACATCTCGGAGTTGGAATATACGCTTTGATAAGCTGATCAAAGCATATAGTTTTATACAGACTTGCGATGAAGCCTGTATTTACAAGAAAGTGAGTGGGAGCACTACAGCATTTCTGATAAGTATATGTGAATGACATATTGTTGATCGGAAATAATGTAGAATTATTCTGCAAAGCATAAAGGAGTGTCTGAAAGGAGTTTTTCAAAGAAAGAACTCGGTGAAGCTACTTACATATTGAACATCAAGATCTATAGAGATAGATGAAGACGCTTGATAAGTTTTTCAATGAGTACATACCTTAACAAGATTTTGATGTAGTTCAAAATGGAACAGTCAAAGAAAGAGTTCTTGCCTGTGTTACAAGGTATGAAGTTGAGTAAAGACTCAAAAACTCGACCACGGCAGAAGATAGAAAGAGAATGAAAGTCATTCCCTATGCCTTGGCCATAGGTTCTATAAAGTATGCCATGCTGTGTACCAGATCTATTGTATACCCTACACTAAGTTTGGCAAGGGAGTACAATAGTGATCTAGGAGTAGATCACTGGACAGCGGTCAAAGTTATCCTTAGTGGAATAAGGATATGTTTCTCGATTATGGAGGTGACAAAAGGTTCATCGTAAAGGGTTACGTCGATGCAAGTTTTAACACCGATCTGGATGACTCTAAGTCTCGATCTAGATACATATTGAAAGTGGGAGCAATTAGCTAGAGTAGCTCCGTGCAGAGCAGTGTAGACATAGAAAATTGCAAAATACACAATGGATCTGAATGTGGCAGACCCGTTGACTAAACTTCTCTCACAAGCAAAACATGATCACACCTTAGTACTCTTTGGGTGTTAATCACATAGCGATGTGAACTAGATTACTGAATCTAGCAAACCCTTTGGGTGTTGGTCACATGGCGATGTGAACTATGGGTGTTAATCACATGACGATGTGAACTATCGATGTTAATCACATGGTGATGTGAGTTAACCACATGGTGATGTGAGTTAATCACATGGTGATGTGATCTAGATTATTGACTCTAGTGCAAGTGGGAGACTGAAGGAAATATGCTCTAGAGGCAATAATAAAGTTATTATTTATTTCCTTACATATCATGATAAATGTTTATTATTCATGCTAGAATTGTATTAACCGGAAACATAATACATGTGTGGATACATAGACAAACAGAGTGTCACTAGTATGCCTCTACTTGACTAGCTTGTTAATCAAAGATGGTTAAGTTTCCTAACCATAGACAAAGGAGTTGTCATTTGATTAACAAGGTCACATCATTAGTTGAATGATCTGATTGACATGACCCATTCCATTAGCTTAGCACCCGATCGTTTAGTATGTTGCTATTGCTTTTATCCATGACTTATACATGTTCCTATGACTATGAGATTATGCAACTCCCATTTACCATAGGAACACTTTGTGTGCTACCAAACGTCAGTGTACAGGTGTCTCCGAAAGTATTTGTTGGGTTGGCGTATTTCAAGATTAGGATTTTTCACTCTGAATGTCGGAGAGGTATCTCAGGGCCTTCTCGGTAATGCACATCACATAAGCCTTGCAAGCATTGCAACCAATGAGTTGGTTGCCGGATGATGTATTACGGAACGAGTAAAGAGACTTGCCGGTAACGAGATTGAACTAGGTATTGGATACCGACGATCGAATCTCGGGCAAGTAACATACCGATGGATAAAGGGAACGACGTATGTTGTTATGCGGTCTGACCGATAAAGATCTTCGTAGAATATGTAGGAGCCAATATGGGCATCCAGGTCCCGCTATTGGTTATTGACCGGAGAAGTGTCTCGGTCATGTCTACATTGTTCTCGAACCGTAGGGTCCGCACGCTTAAGGTTACGATGACAGTTATTATGAGTTTTGATGTACCGTAGGAGTTCGGAGTCCCGGATGAGATCGGGGACATGACGAGGAGTCTCGAAATGGTCGATACGTAAAGATCAATATATTGGACGACTATATTCGGACATCGGAAAGGTTCTGAGTGATTCGGGTATTTTTCGGAGTACCGGAGAGTTACGGGAATTCATATTGGGCCTCATTGGGCCATACGGGAAAAGAGAGAAAGGGACCAAAAGGTGATCGCGCCCCTCCCCTTGCTCTAGTACGAATTGGACTAGGGAAGGGGGGCGCCCCCTTCCTTCCTTCTCCTTCTCTCTTCCCTTTCCTTCTCTTCTACTCCCCCTACATGGAAGGATTCCTAGTTGGACTAGGAAAAGGGGAATCCTACTCCCGGTGGGAGTAGGACTCCCCTTGGCGCGCCAAACCTAGGGCCGGCCTCCTCCCTCCCTTGCTCCTTTATATACGGGGGCAGGGGGCACCCCATAGACACACAAGTTGATCCTTGAGATCGTTCCTTAGCCGTGTGCGGTGCCCCCTCCACCATATTCCACCTCGGTCATATCGTTGCGGTGCTTAGGCGAAGCCCTGCATCGGTAGTTCATCAAGATCGTCACCACGCCGTCGTGCTGACGGAACTCATCCCCGGAGGTTTTGCTGGATCGAGACCCGGGGACGTCATCGAGCTGTACGTGTGTCAAGAACTCGGAGGCGCCGGAGTAACGGCGCTTGGATCGATCGGATCGCGAGGAGGATGTACGACTACTTCCTCTACGTTGTGTCAACGCTTCCGCTTCAGTCTACGAGGGTACGTAGACTACACTCTCCCCTCTCGTTGCTATGCATCACCATGATCTTGCATGTGCATAGGAAATTTTTCGAAATTACTACGTTCCCCAACAAGAAGCTCCAGGAAACTTAGAAGAGTCAGGTAAGATCCTGGGAAAAGACCTGTGGGTTAGGGCCCACTCAAAAGATACACCATTGAACGATTGCTTGAAAAGAGAGATTGCACCGGTTGAATTAAATGACTTGAATGAGATAGCATCCTCAAAAGAAATTGAGTGAATTGAGAATGGAAACTTGTATCTTCTGAGATATCTTCATCACTCCGGAACAATTGAATAGCGAGAAGTGGATGATTAAGAGGTGCACCGGTACGAGAAAACATTTGAAACGAGGAAAAAGGTATGATCGACACCGAAAGCTTGAATTGAATCCACCGGAGAAGAAAAGAATGAAGAATGATAAACTTGAAGCTCCGTTAGAATCTTCATGAGAATCACCAGATAAGAAACATTGACGGAAAAAAAATGGAGACTTCACAAGAATAAAATGGATACTTGATTAAGAAATCTGCGTCCTTGAAGAAATAAGGGTGGGAGGGCGGGAAAACAAAGACAACTTGGAACGGATGAAGCAAACACCGTTGAGAAGAACTGATAATTGATCTTGCGAATGTTGGAGTGATCGGATCCACTTGAAGAGGGACACACCGGTTGGAAAAGAATTGGCATGATAATCTCGATGATCAAGAAGGATTGGTATTCACATAGAAGTATGAGAACACCACTTAGAATAAGGTATGGAATCCACATTTGACTTCGAAGCAACTCGAATACCACAAATAAAACAAAACAAAGGATTGGCTTATAGAATAAGCCGGAACAAACACATGATAGAGATTTCGCCCAAAGTGTTCGTGGTGGGGCCCACACGGGCACGACGTATAGCGGACGTCACTTATGACAAACAAGACGTCCCTGAATCAGCATAGCCAAGGATTCTTTAAGACGCCTCGCGACCACTGTAAATCGGCCGTGAATAGGCGGACCACTAGCACGTTAGGCCCCAATCTCAAATCATACATTTGTCGGAAAGATATCCTATAAGCTACTAGAATTCCCACTTATAAACTCCCGAAACTTTCTGGTTATGCAATCAGGTGTTGGGGATATAGGGGACACAAAATATATTACCCAAACTAACAATACCTAGATCCAGCTGTATCCATCCTTCAACACATAACCAAGAAACCTTCGGAAATCGTCTACCTCAACCTTCGAAAAGCATCCGTTATACGAGTTATGGCAATACTCCCGCACTCGCCTCAGTACTGGGCTATTAGGGTTATCTCACCAACAACTGTACAAAAGAGATTTTCGATGTCGGCGTACTAAACTCAGGTATTCCAGAACTGCAACGATAAAATTATGACGACAACACCTCAGAGCTCAACTCCCCGGGACACTTCCACTAAACCCCTGCTGACAGGAGGCACCAAGACAATGTTGTCATCACAAAACTATCAGAACGCTTCTAAGATACCCGCGTTATCCTAAAATAAATTTAGTGAAATTTGAGAAGAGAAGAGTCAAAACTCTACGTCAGGATGCCTTACCAGAGCGATGAGGAGACTGGGAAGTAAAAAGAATTCCTAAACTCTCCGATACATAATTCCTAAATGACTCAAAACATTTTTCTAGACACAACTCGGCCGCTAAAAATGATCAAGCAGTGGGGGCTCCTAAGGTCGGGGAAGGCTCTGATTACCAACTTGTCACGCCCTCGATGCGGTTATATCTCCCACGTGTCGAAGCACGACTTAGAGGCATAACCGCATTGAAAGCAATGTCGCAAGTGAGGTAATCTTTACACAACCCATGTAATTCATAAGGGAAAGAGATACATAGTTGGCTTACAATCGCCACTTCACACAATACATGAGTAGAGCATTACATCAAACAGATACAATCAGGGTCCGACTACGGAACCAAAATAAAAGAAGACTACCCCAAATGCTACACAGATCCCCGATCGTCCCAACTGGGCTCCACTATTGATCATCAGGAAAAGACACATAGTAACGACCACGTTCCTCGTAGAACTCCCACTTGAGCTCGGATGCGTCATCTGCACTGGCATCGTTGGCACCTGCAACTATTTTGGTAGAATCTGTGAGTCACGGGGACTCAGCAATCTCACACCCGCGAGATCAAGACTATTTAAGCTTAAAGGTAGGACAGGGTAGTGAGGTGGAGCTGCAGCAAGCAACTAGCATATCTGGTGTCTAACATACGCAAATGAGAGCGAGAAGAGAAGGAAAAAAGCACGGTCGAACAGCTATGATCAAGAAGTGATCCTGAAACTACTTACGTCAAGCATAACTCCAACACCGTGTTCACTTCCCGGACTCCGCCGAGAAGAGACCATCACGGTTACACACGCGGTTGATGTATTTTAATTAAGATCAACTTCGGGTTTTCTACAACCGGACATTAACAAATTCCCATCTGCCACATAACCGCGGGCACGGCTTTCGAAAGTTCAAACCCTGCAGGGGTGTCCCAACTTAGCCCATTATAAGCTCTCACGATCAACGAAGGATATTCCTTCTCCCCGGGAAGACCCGATCAGTCTCGGAATCCCGGCTACAAGACATTTCGACAATAATAAAACAAGACCAGCAAAGCCGCCCGGATGTGCCGACAAATCCCGATAGGAGCTGCACATATCTCGTTCTCAGGGCACACCGGATGAGCCAGACGTCGGGTTGGCATAGACCCTGATTGCCCAGGGGGCGCCGGGCATCGCTCGGTTTGGACCAGCACTCGAAGGAGAACTGGCCCGGGGGCTAAAATAAAGATGACCCTCGGGCTCCGGAAACCCAAGGGAAATAAAAGGGCATAGGTGAGGCAAATGGTAAAACCAATGTTGGGCCTTGCTAGAGGAGTCTTATTCAAAGTGAACTGTCAAGGGGGTCCCATAAATCACCCAACCGCGTTAGGGACGCAAAAATCCGGGAACATAATACCGATATGACGGTAACTAGGGCGACAAGAGTGGAACAAAACACCAGGCATAAGGCCGAGCCTTCCACCCTTTACCAAGTATATAGATGCGTTAATAATATAAGAGATATTGTGATATCCCAACAAGTAAACATGTTCCAACAAGGAACAACATCTCCATGTTCCAACAATGAACAAACTTCATCTTCACCTGCAACTAACAACGCTATAAGAGGGGCTGAGCAAAGCGGTAACATAGCCAAACAACGGTTTGCTAGGACAAGGTGGGTTAGAGGCTTGGTTTAACAATATGGGAGGCATGATAAGCAAGCGGTAGGCATCGTAGCATAGGCATAGCAAAAGAGCGAGCATCTAGCAAGCAAAGATAGAAGTGATTTCGAGGGTATGGTCATCTTGCCTGAGATCCCGCAAGGAAGAAGAACGAGTCCATGAAGAAGACAAACGGACGAAGTCGAACGAATCCTCACAACTCCGGAACGAAATCGAAGTTAACGAGAGAAGCAACCCGAAAAGAAACAAACAACATGGTAAACAACCATGACATAAACATGGCATGATGCACAAACAAGTATGATGCATGTCTGGTTTAAATATGCATGGCATGGCAAAGTGCACAAACAATACCACAAATTAAGTGGAGCTCAATATGCAACGAGTTGCATATTGACGAAACACCACATTCAAGTTATTTAGTTCTCTCTCGTTTATGTACCCAACAATATTAAATGTTGTTAAACATGTCAAGAGATGAAGCATAATAAAACTACCTATCTAGGCAAGTTTAAATGAGGCCGGAACAACAAACAACAATTCCAGAAAATCCCCATGTGCATATTTATGGATTAGGTACTGTTCTGCCCTAAACCATATTTTAGGGTTGTTAAACAAGCAAATCAAGTACACCAAGTTAAACTAGGCAATTTTCTACCCCATTTACATATAAAGTTTATTTAAATCCGAGTTACGGTTAATTAGTTATGAATTAAATCATTTTAACATGGCATTTATGCAAATTAATGCAAACAACAAGTTTAAACATTTTAAACATGGATGGAAGTGGCATATTATGAAACTAGATGAATTTCTAAGCACTTTTCATGTTAGCATCATTTTAATCCGATGCACGGTTGTGGATTTATTAAATGCATGGACATGAGGGTGCAATCTGTAAACATGCAGTTTTCTGGATAATGTCTAAATTCGCAGGCAAGGAAAAAAACACATCACGGGCCAAAACTAGCTGGGCTGAACAGAGAGGAGGGGCTGGATTTGGTGCTCACCATGGGCCTAGCCCAGCGTCGGTGAAGCAGCAGGCTGCAGAAGGCGGCTGGGCCTTGGTCAACGCGGGGTTGGGTCGACGCGGAGACGCGAGCGAACAGGGCCACGTCGACCTCCCTGCTCGAATGAAGCAGAGGCAGGGCGGGGTCGTGCTGCTCGTGCAGGGGCGAAGCAGAGGAGGCGAGCAGGGCGCCGGTGGCCAGGAGCAGAGCTCCGGCGAGGTTGGGACTCTGGCGAGCCGAGGCGAGGCCGGGAACGGATCAAGGCCCTGGATCCACGGCGGAGGACGCGCGGGCTCGCCTCGTTCCTGTCCCTGACGAAGAGAGAACAGCGAGAGGTGAGTCAGGGAGAGAAAAGGAAGAGAGGGCGCGAGGGAGGGCCGGCGGGATGACCTGGAGGTCCTGGAGGCGACGGGGTTACCGCAGGCGGGGCGCAGTCCTCTGCTCAAGACGAAGCAGAGCAGGGGAGGAAGGCGCGGCGGCTCCAGGGACTTGGGAGCGCTGGCGGCGAAGGACGGAGGGCGGCAACGACGAGGCACGACGGCGCAGGCTCGGGAAGCCGAGGTGTAGCAGGGGTCCATAGCACGCGGGGTTGCTGCCTGGTGCTGCTCCGGCGAGCTGCGGCTCGCGGTCGACGGCTGGAGCGAGCGCTCTCGCTCGGGAAGAGCTCCTGCGAGAGAGAGATGTGAGAGAGAGAAAGAAGGACGGGGAGGAGGGACCGAGCGAGAGGGCACGGGGTCGGCCTGGTGCTGCTGCGGTGGCTGGCGAAGCAGAGCCCGACGGGGGGGGCTCCAACGGCAGAAGGCGAGGCCGGCGGGGTGCGGAACGGACGAGGCAGAGGCGCTGGTAAACGCTGCTGCTGCTACTCCGGTGAGGAGACGAGCTGGTTGGATCGAGGAAGGAGAAGGCTGCGGCTGGATCGATGGGATGGATAGGACAGGGAAGGTCGGGCGCTGCTCTCGTTGGTGGGTGGATGAAGACGAGGTGGATCGGGATGGATCCCGAGGAGTAGAGTGGCGGCGGCGCTAGGGATGGGACAAGTCCCCTAATTTCTAGGGTTTGTCCAAAATGGACTAGGGGGGTGAATATATACATCACGAGTTAGGTTAGGGGTTATCTCGTCCCTCCGATTAAAATCGGACGGTCAGAAAAAATAGCCTAGGAGACCAAAAGAGAAAACAGAGATGTTTTGAAGATGATAGAGGATGGTCCGGATCCATCGGTAACGACAGAGCGGGTCGGGTTCGGGACACTTTCGGACGCGCGCGAGGGGTCTGAGTAAATTGTAGAGAGGGTCAAATGGTCAGACAAGAGGGGCTCGAAAAACCCGGTTGGTCTCAAAATAGACAACGGAGAGACGTGGCAACTACGGACGAACTAAGAGTTTTACGAAAACATGCGGATGCAATGCGGATGATGCAATGATGAATGCAACAAATAAATAAATCACACGGCGACAACGGGATAAATGGAAGTCTTCTGGAGCGTCGGTCTTGGGGCGTTACTGTCACATCCCTAGTTCTGGTATGCTCAAGGCTAGCTAGTCATGTGTGCATCATGTTTAGAATTTCATTTAATTTGAAATGGGGATTTTTAAAACCCTCAGAAATCATTTATGGAAATGACCCAGATAGAAATTGCTCCAAAAGGGTCCAAGAAAATGTTCATGTTGCTCTCTGAAAATATTGGACAGAGATAAAAATCAAACCAATATTTTTAGGAGCTCACAAATATTTATTTTGGCCATTTGGAATTAATCCAGTAATTATTTGTGTCGGATAAATATTGTTATATATATAAAATATTGTCCAATAATTCTGAATTTTGGTGAGGGGCTTTGGAATAATCCCTTAGGCCCCTGCAAAAGTTTTCAGAAGAAAATAAATTGATTTAGTATTTTTATTAAATCAAAACAAATGTCAGATTAGAAAAGAAAACAAAAAAAGAAAAAAGCTTACCTGACGCTTACCTGCAGCCCATGTGCAGCCTGGCCTGGCCAGCGGCCCAGCAGGCCGGCCCAGCCCAACTGCCAGGAGCTTCTTCAAGCTCCTGCCAGTAGGAGCTGCTGCGTAGCCGCGCCACAGCCGGCCGTGGCCACGTCTCCCCGCCACCTCCTGCTACCCTCCTCGTCGCTCTGGCCTCCCCGGACGTCGCCACGACGCCCCGACCTCTCTCCCTCCTCCCCTGGTCCTCTCCCTCGCTCTCTCTCTCACGGCCGAGCGCCACCGCCGCCACCGCTCACCGATGCCGCGGCCATAGCCTCCCTCTCGCCTCTCCGTCGTGCCCACGGGCTCCACGCCATCGCCCTCGTCCTCTCTGTCAAGCCGGGCATCTCCGAGCGCCCCGAGGAGCCGCCTCCGTCGTCTTCTTCATCACCGGCCGCCGCAGATCTCCACTGCCCGTCCGTCGTCTCCGACGCGTCCCCGAGCTCGTCGTCGACGCCATCAAGTCCGTCGTGAGCCCCTGCATCGATTCCACCTCTCCCCTGCTCTTCCAGTGCCCCGTAGCTAGCTCCCGCTCGAGGCCGAACTCCGGCCGCCGCCCCGAGCTTCGCTCCGGCAAGCTTCGGCCGTCCCCGCCTCCCCAGCTTGCTCCAAACGACGCGGACAAGCTCCAGCTCCTCGTCCGTGGTCCCCGCCGCCTAAATGGACGCCGGAGGGCGAATCCCGAGCCCCTCCGTCGCGTCTGGCCTCGCCGGCGTCGAGTCGCCGGCGGGTTTGACCCCGCTGACCGGGGGTTTGACCCTTTGACCTCGCCGGACTGACAAGTGGGCCCAGGCCCCTGCTAATTTTAGTTATATGTTAATTAAACTTAATTAACCTGCTGATACTGACATGTGGGCCCGAGGCCACTAACTAAACTAGATTAGTTAGGTTAGACACTGACATATGGGTCCCACTGGTCAGGTTTGACCTGGACCTGGTCAGCACCGTTGACTCGCTGACGTCAGGCTGACGCAGTTATTCATTTTCTGGATTTAAAATTGAACAGGAAATTCCAGAAAATAGTCAAAACTTCAAAAAATCGTATAAATTCAACCGTAGCTCAGATTGAAATAATTTATATATGAAAAATTATCAGAAAAATGCAATCTATCCATCTGTACAAGTTTCATGCATGAAAAAACAACTTATACATGCTGTATAGGTGAAAACATATAAATGGCATATATAAGAGCTTAATTTGGAATTGCATTTGAAACCTTGGTTCAAATGGACTTCATCCAATTTGAATAACTAGTTGCATTAGCTCAACAGCATCACATCTTCATGCCATATTCATGCATCATATTGTTGCATATGCTTGTGTATTGATTGTTGGCACTGTTCCCTCTCGATAGGTCCTACTCCGGGGACCGTTCCAGAGTATCTGTCTGTGGAGCAGTGCCTTCCTTGTTGATCTACCAGGCAAGCAAACCCCCTTGTTCATTCCGATATGGTCCCACTTTCTCGCTTCTGCTCTCTCTTTATTGCATTAGGACAACAACGATTCAACTGCTACTTTATGCTGCGGTAGTTGAACCCATTCCTTTGCATGACCTGTCATTGCCACAGTAAATAGTTGAAACTCACTAGCATGTGTAGGAGTTGATTGAGCCATGTTGTGTTCCTACCATGCCATGCCTGCTATTGCTTAGAGTTGTGTCAGGTCTGATTCATTGGGAATGGATTGGAGTGATATGATATGTTCTGATGCTGAGAGTTAAGCGTGTGAACACGATTTGGTAAAGGTAGCGGTGAGAGGCCATGTAGGAGTAC
The DNA here is from genome assembly GCA_032464435.1 of Aegilops umbellulata. Classification (NCBI taxonomy): domain Eukaryota; kingdom Viridiplantae; phylum Streptophyta; class Magnoliopsida; order Poales; family Poaceae; genus Aegilops; species Aegilops umbellulata. The sequence goes on along the minus strand of CP136057.1, from coordinate 577,836,506 downwards.
ATGGTGGGTTGTCTCACTGGAACCGTCCTTAAGCACTGAGTTCTGTGTATGTCGTCCAATGACTAGCTACTACCACGCATTGGAATGCTTAAGTGCCCCTCTCGACTTATTAATCACCTCGATCTCTGTCCAGGAGTTGCAACTAGTTTCTGGTGTTTGTAGGTAGTGCTATTTTTCTACCGAGTGGCACCCGGCAGGGTGGGCTCGGGACAGACTAGGCACAGGTGGCACGGTGTACCAAGTGGCACCCGGATGGTGGGCTTGGGAACCCTGCTCACATCATTTGGGGCCATGAGCGACACCTCGGCCGGATCTCCTTGCGGATGGAACCCGAATAGGCGATAAACCTGGACTAGAGTCTTGTGTGGTTAGTCAGGTCGTGGCCGACACCCTCGCCAGGCTTCCGCTTGAAGGTTGCCGAGATACATGACGTGTACATGGTGATAAGTGGTGAGAGCGTGTGTGAAGAAGTACACCCCTGCAGGGTTATCATGATCTATTCGAATAGCCGTGTCCTCGGTTATGGACTTCTTGGATGCTTACGTGGTACATAGACAACTTTAAGTGGATACTCTAAAATGCTCAAGACAAGTGTGAGTGCTATGGATGGCCTTCTCGTAGGAAGGCGGGAATGAATCCATAGTAGGGTATTGATGTGATGATTAGTGGACTCGTGTGCGCCATCTCAAAGAGTTACCAGCAGTCGTAGTACAGGATAGCCACTGAGTCAAAGCTGGCTTGCTGCAACTAAACCCCACATTACCTTCTTGATACAAATGCATGTATGATAGGATCTGATGTAAGTCTTGCTGAGTACCTTTGTACTCACGTTTGCCTTATTTATGTTTTGCAGCGGAGACTTCGGTCTTACTAGTAGTTCCGCCTGGACTTCGACGAGTAGCTTGTACCTCAGCTACGATCTTGATCGGATGTTGTAGATAGTCAGGCTCTTCAGCCTTTTTCATTTGTAGTTGTCTGTACTCAGACATGTAATGCTTCCGCTTGTTGCTTGTATGCTCTGAATGATGGGTCATGTGACCCCTGTTTGTATTTAATGTTATGTGGCTCTTTTGGGCCTTTATTTATATGAGTTTGCGTTATGTTGTGATGCCATGTTGTACAGCACATACTTGCATGTTATGCGTACGTGTAATGTGTATTGCTATGTGTGGGATCCGACAATCTAGTTGTTTATCCTTGGCAGCCTATCATATGGGGAATTGTAGTCTGGTGCTTTCTGAGCGATAGTAGTCCGCTACAGCCCGGTTCACCGGAGTCCTGCTAGCCCAGCACTGCTGCTTGGAACACTTGACTAGCCGGCATGTGTTTCACTTCGTTCCTGTGTCTGTCCCTTCGGGAAATGTCACGCGGTGTTATCCGGAGTCCTGCCTAGCCTGCTACAGCCCGGGTTACCGGAGTCCTGTTAGCCCAGTGCTACAGCCCGAATTTATACGTTGTTGACCGACATGCTCGATGTGATTCATGTATGCCTGTCCTCATGGGTTAGTGCCGCCTTGGGTTCACGACTAGCCATGTCGGCCCGGGTTCTCTGTCATATGGATGCTAGCAACACTATCATATACGAGAGCCAAAAGGCGCAAACGGTCCCGGGCCAGGTAAGGTGGCACCCGTGGGAGAACCGTGCGTGAGGCCGCAAAGTGATATGATGTGTTACATGCTGGATCGATGTGGCTTAGGATCGGGGTCCCGACAGCTATGGTATCAGAGCCTGACTGCCTGTAGGATTTCCAAGCCAACCTGGTCGAAGTTGAGTCTAGAAATGCTTTAGTTATGTAAGGGAATTGATTGTGGAAGGGAACGTAAGGCTCTTTTTACTCCTTATATCTCATGCCCTTCTGATCTGAGTCATCCCATCTTTCCTACGGGGTTAAGGAACTAGGCCTCCTCTCCTATCTGTCAGGATCACGTGTTACTACTCCGTAGTCTCTTAGGATTGGTTGATCAGAGTCATATCCCAGTTCAAGTACTTCCAGTGTAGTCTGTTTAGTAATATTTCAGAACCTTGAGTGATGATGTTGATTATGTTACTACCCCATTTTAGCAGGATGTCTCATTCTGAGCATCTTACTGCCGTTATGCTGCCGGAATTGTCCTAGGAGTTTGGGAGATACTAAATTCTTGTGCTACCGTCTGCATCCTATAGTTGATGCTGAATCCATCCTTGTTTCCCTTGGTTTCGTTCTTCAGGATGTTGCCAGTTAACCGAAGTTCTGTTGCTCATAGCCGGAACCACAGAGATGGTGGGGATGAGGATCCTCCCGACCGGTCCTCATTGGCAGAGTTCATGTTAGAGATGGAGAAGAACAAGCGAGAGTCTAACCGCTTGTTAGCACGTATTGAGGAGAACACCTCCCATCAGCACAAAGAGTCAGCGACCATCTATGACTTCATTCGTCTAAAACCACCGACCTTTCATCATCCTATTGAGCCACTCGATGCAGATGACTGGCTTCGTAGTATCACACACAATCTGCGTTCTGCGAACGTAGCTGAAGGTGACAAGGTCATCTATGCTGCATATTACATGGAAGGTCCTGCTAGTCTTTGGTAGCAGAACTATGAGGCTATGCTTCCAGCTGGCCAGATACCTACCTGGAAAGACTTCACTGAGGCTTTTCGCGAGCATCACATTCCTGAAGCCCTCATCGATCGCAAGAGAGAAGAGTTCTGTAGTTTCACCCAGGGTAAGATGGCTGTTGATGCTTACAGTAGAGAGTTTGAGAACCTCGCCCGCTATGCTACAGAAGAAGTGTCCACAGACGCCAAGAAGCAGGCTAGATTCCGGAAGGGTCTCAACCCCAAGTTGCGTCGTGATCTTCACTTGCAACATTGCAATACATTCCAGGCTCTTGTGAACAAGGCCATTAACGCAGAGACAGCTCAGCTCACTTACGAGGAGTCTCATAAGCACATCTGTGATTTGGGTTCTTCCTCCGGTTCTAGTTTGCAGAAGCGCCGGATTTGGATTTCGAACTCCGCTCTTCCACCCGGTTATACACCGAGGCCATCTTGTGTGGCACCTCACCCAGTTCAGCAGTATGCTCCACCCATACCTATTGGCAGACCGCTTGCCAATGCGGGTCCACATCCAACTTCAGGGACTTGCTTCACATGCGGAGAACCAGGACACTATGCACGTGACTGCTCTCAAGCCAGTTATGCTCCACCCCAGCCCGAGAAGTCTGTTGGCCGTGATAAGCCACCATGCAAGACGATCAGTGTCAAGACAGCTCCCACTGAACGTGGACGTGTGCATCACGTCTCAGCTAAAGACGCTCATGATGATCCAGATGTCGTTCTTGGTACACTCCTTGTCAACTGTCATCCAGCTTCGGTTCTTTTCGATACCGGAGCATCTCACTCCTTCATTTCTGAAAGCTATGCCAGCTTGCACAACATATCCTTTTGTGATATGCCCTCCCCACTAGTCATTCAAACTCCTGGATCCAAATGGAAAACTTCTAGTGTAAGCCATGGTAATGAAATCCTTGTTGACAGACTTGTATTCCTTGCATCACTGATAGCCCTCAAGTCTACAGATATTAACATCATCTTGGGTATGGACTGGATGAAAGCTCATTATGCCAAGATTGATTGTTACACCAGGTCTGTTCAGCTTACACACCCATCTCGCAAGATAGTCACTGTCTCTACTAGAGTTGCAAAGCGCCAACTCTATTCTCTTAATGCCAGCCCTCTTCCAGACCTTGAAGATATCCCGGTAGTCCGTGACTTTCTGGATGTCTTTCCAAAAGAACTGCCAGGTGTTCCACCTGACAGAGATGTAGAATTTGTCATAGATCTTCTCCCAGGAACCGCCCCAATCTCTAGGAGACCTTACAAGATGGCACCCTTAGAACTAGCCGAGCTTAAGAAACAACTCGATGAGTCCTTGCAAAAGGGTTTCATCCGTCCTAGTTCTTCTCCTTGGGCTTGCCCCGTCCTCTTCGTCAAGAAGAAGGATGGTATGGACCGGATGGTTGTAGATTAGCGTCCCGTTAATTTGGTCACGATAAAGAACAAGTATCCGCTCCCCAGGATCAACGACCTGTATGATCAGCTCGCTGGATCCTCAGTCTTTTCCAAGATATATCTGAGGTTAGGCTATCATCAAATCAAGATTAGAAACGGGGACATACCTAAGACGGCTTTCGTCACTCGTTATGGCCAGTACGAGTACACCGTCATGTCCTTTGGTCTAACCAATGCTCCAGCTACTTTCTCCCGCTTGATGAACTCGATCTTCATGGAGTACTTAGATAAGTTCGTCGTGGTTTACCTCGATGATATTCTTATTTACTCGAAGAACGAGGAAGAGCATGCCGAACATCTTAGACTTGTGCTAGAAAAACTCAGAGAGCACCGCCTGTATGCCAAGTTCTCCAAGTGTGAATTTTGGTTGCCAGAAGTGACCTATCTCGGCCACGTGATCTCAGGTAAGGGCATTGCTGTCAATCCCGAGAGAGTTTAGGCCGTCCTTGATTGGACTCCACCTGGAACCATTAAGAAAGTTAGAAGTTTCCTTGGTCTAGCCAGTTATTGCCGCCGCTTTGTTGAAAACTTCTCTAAAGTGGCCAAACCTCTCACGGAACTTCTCAAGAAAGATAAAAAGTTTGAGTGGTCCCCACAGTGTGAGTACAGTTTTCAGGAACTGAAAAGACGCCTGACTTCTGCTCCCATACTCGTGCCACCGGATTTCACTAAGGACTTTGTTATCTACTACGACGCCTCACGACAGGGACTAGGTTGCATTCTTATGCAGGATCGCCATGTGATTGCCTATGCATCTCGACAGTTGCATCCACATGAGGATAATTATCCTACACATGATCTAGAGCTTGCAGCCATAGTCTATGCGCTCAAGACATGGTGACATTACCTTCTTGGTAAACGTTGCGATATTTACACCGATCACCAGAGTCTCAAGTATATCTTCACCCAACCAGATTTGAACCTTAGGCAAAGACGTTGGTTGGAGTTGATCTCAGATTACGACTTAGGGATTACCTACACCCCAGGAAAGGGAAATGTCATGGCTGGTGCGCTAAGTCGTAAGTCCTATTGCAAGAATCTTATGTTGCAGCAGGGACAACCACTCCTCCATGAGGAATTCTGTAAGCTTAATCTTCACATTGCTCCTCAAGGATTCCTTTCTACCTTAGTGGCGAAACCTACTCTTGTGGATCATATCATAGAAGCCCAGATGCATGATACGGGGATTACCCGGATCAAGAGAAACATTGCCAAGGGTATTGCTGGTAGTTTCTCCGTAGATGATCGAGGTGTCGTTTTCTTTGGGAACCGCCTGGTGGTCCCCAAGAAGCAGCATCTTCGACAACTGATTCTTAAGGAGGCTCATGAATCCCCTCTCACGATTCATCCCGGTAGTACTAAGATGTATCAGGACCTACGCCAGAGGTTCTGGTGGACTAGGATGAAGAGAGAAATTGCTCAGTTCATTGCTAACTGTGACGTTTGTCGTCGCGTTAAGGCAGAACATCAAAGACCTGCTGGCACCCTTCAGCCTTTAGCTATTCCTGAGTGGAAATGGGATAAAGTTGGTATGGATTTCATCACCGGCTTTCCCAGAACCAAAAAGGGGAATAACGCTATCTTCGTAGTCATTGATCGTCTTTCCAAAGTGGCTCGCTTCCTACCTGTTCGAGAGAATATCACCGCTAGTCAGCTCGCTGACTTATATATTTCTCGAATAGTTTCACTTCATGGTGTTCCACTAGAGATCAATTCAGACCGTGGTAGTCTTTTCACTTCTCACTTCTGGGAGAGTTTCCAAACTGCCATGGGCACCCATCTTTCCTTCAGTACCGCTTTCCACCCTCAATCAAGTGGTCAGGTGGAAAGGGTCAACCAAATCCTCGAAGACATGCTTAGAGCTTGCGTTATCTCATTCGGTATGGATTGGGAGAAGTGCCTTCCTTTCGCCGAGTTTGCTTATAACAATAGCTACCAATCTAGTCTCAAGAAAGCTCCTTTTGAGATTCTGTATGGACGAAGATGTCGAACACCTTTGAACTGGTCAGAAACCGGTGAAAGACAATTCTTTGGACCGGATATGATCCAGGAGGCAGAAGAGCAAGTTCGCATCATTCGTGAGAATTTGAAAGCAGCCCAATCTCGTCAAAAGAGCCAATATGACCGTCGTCATAAGGAAGTGTCTTATGAAGTTGGCGACAAGGCTTACCTTCGGGTTACCCCTTTGAAGGGTACCCATCGATTCGGTATCAAGGGCAAGTTGGCTCCTTGTTATATTGGTCCCTTTCTCATTCTCGCTAAACGAGGAGAGGTTGCCTACCAGTTGGAACTACCCCCACATTTTTCTCGAGTACATGATGTCTTCCACATCTCTCAACTCAGGCGTTGCTTCTCGGATCCCATCCGCGGAGTGGACCACAAAACGCTTGATCTCCAAGATAACCTCACATATCGAGAGTACCCTGTTCGCATTCTTGATCAAGCAGAGCGTGTTACTCGACGTCAGAACATCAAGTTTCTCAAGGTTCAGTGGTCTCATCATTCTGAGAGAGAAGCTACCTGGGAGCGAGAAGATCGTCTTCGACTGGAGTACCCCACCTTCTTTCCATCGACCCCTGAATCTCGGGACGAGATTCTTTCAAGTGGGGGTGAGTTGTCACATCCCTAGTTCTGGTATGCTCAAGGCTAGCAAGTCATGTGTGCATCATGTTTAGAATTTCATTTAATTTGAAATGGGGATTTGTAAAACCCTCAGAAATCATTTATGGAAATGACCCAGATAGAAATTGCTCCAAAAGGGTCCAAGAAAATGTTCATGTTGCTCTCTGAAAATATTAGACAGAGATAAAAATCAAACCAATATTTTTAGGAGCTCACAAATATTTATTTTGGCCATTTGGAATTAATCCAGTAATTATTTGCGTCGGATAAATATTGTTATATATATATAATATTGTCCAATAATTCTGAATTTTGGTGAGGGGCTTTGGAATAATCCCTTAGGCCCCTGCAAAAGTTTTCAGAAGAAAATAAATTGATTTAGTATTTTTATTAAATCAAAATAAATGTCAGAATTAGAAAAGAAAACAAAAAAAAGAAAAAAGCTTACCTGGCGCTTACCTGCAGCCCCTGTGCAGCCTGGCCTGGCCAGCGGCCCAGCAGGCCGGCCCAGCCCAACTACCAGGAGCTTCTTCAAGCTCCTGCAAGTAGGAGCTGCTGCGTGGCCGCGCCACAGCCAGCCGTGGCTACGTCTCCCCGCCACCTCCTGCTTCCCTCCTCGTCGCTCTGGCCTCCCCGGACGTCGCCACGACGCCCCGACCTCTCTCGCTCCTCCCCTGGTCCTCTCCCTCGCTCTCTCTCTCACGGCCGAGCGCCACCGCCGCCACCACTCGCCGTTGCCGCGGCCACAGCCTCCCTCTCGCCTCTCCGTCGTGCCCACGGGCTCCACGCCATCGCCCTCGTCCTCTCTGTCAAGCCGGGCATCTCCGAGCGCCCCGAGGAGCCGCCACCGTCGTCTTCTTCATCGCCGGCCGCCGCAGATTTCCACCGCCCGTCCGTCGTCTCCGACTCGTCCCCGAGCTCGCCGTCGACGCCATCGAGTCCGCCGTGAGCCCCTGCATCGATTCCCCCTCTCCCCTGCTCTTCCAGTGCCCCGTAGCTAGCTCCCGCTCGAGGCCGAACTCCGGCCGCCGGCCTGAGCTCCGCTCCGGCGAGCTTCGGCCGTCCCCGCCTCCCCTGCTTGCTCCAAACGACGCGGATGAGCTCCAGCTCCTCGTCCGTGGTCCCCGCCGCCTAAATGGACGCCGGAGGGCGAATCCCGAGCCCCTCCGCCGCGTCTGGCCTCGCCGGCGTCGAGTCGCCGGCGGGTTTGACCCCGCTGACCGGGGGTTTGACCCTTTGACCTCGCCGGACTGACAAGTGGGCCCAGGCCCCTGCTAATTTTAGTTATATGTTAATTAAACTTAATTAACCTGTTGATACTGACATGTGGGCCCGAGGCCACTAACTAAACTAGATTAGTTAGGTTAGACACTGACATATGGGTCCCACTAGTCAGGTTTGACCTGGACCTGGTCAACACCGTTGACTTGCTGACGTCACGCTGACGTCAGGCTGACGCAGTTATTCATTTTCTGGATTTAAAATTGAACAGGAAATTCCAGAAAATAGTCAAAACTTCAAAAAATCATATAAATTCAACCGTAGCTCAGATTGAAATAATTTATATATGAAAAATTATCAGAAAAATGCAATCTATCCATCTGTTCCAGTTTCATGCATGACAAAACAACTTATACATGCTGTATAGGTGAAAACATATAAATGGCATATATAAGAGCTTAATTTGGAATTGCATTTGAAACCTTGGTTCAAATGGACTTCATCCAATTTGAATAAATAGTTGCATTAGCTCAACAGCATCACATCTTCATGCCATATTCATGCATCATAGTGTTGCATATGCTTGTGTATTGATTGTTGGCACCGTTCCCTCTTGATAGGTCCTACTCCGGAGACCATTCCAGAGTATCTGTCTGTGGAGCAGTGCCTTCCTTGTTGATCTACCAGGCAAGCAAACCCCCTTGTTCATTCCGATATGGTCCCACTTTCTCGCTTCTGCTCTCTCTTTATTGCATTAGGACAACAACGATTCAACTGCTACTTTATGCTGCGGTAGTTGAACCCATTCCTTTGCATGACCTGTCATTGCCACAGTAAATAGTTGAAACCCACTAGCATGTGTAGGAGTTGATTGAGCCATGTTGTGTTCCTACCATGCCATGCCTGCTATTGCTTAGAGTCGTGTCAGGTCTGATTCATTGGGAATGGATTGGAGTGATATGATATGTTCTGATGCTGAGAGTTAAGCGTGTGAACACGATTTGGTAAAGGTAGCGGTGAGAGGCCATGTAGGAGTACATGGTGGGTTGTCTCACTGGAACCGTCCTTAAGCACTGAGTTCTGTGTATGTCGTCCAATGACTAGCTACTACCACGCATTGGAATGCTTAAGTGCCCCTCTCGACTTATTAATCACCTCGATCTCTGTCCAGGAGTTGCAACTAGTTTCTGGTGTTTGTAGGTAGTGCTATTTTTCTACCGAGTGGCACCCGGAAGGGTGGGCTCGGGACAGACTAGGCACAGGTGGCACGGTGTACCAAGTGGCACCCGGATGGTGGGCTTGGGAACCCTGCTCACATCATTTGGGGCCGTGAGCGACACCTCGACCGGATCTCCTTGCGGATGGAACCCGAATAGGTAATAAACCTGGACTAGAGTCTTGTGTGGTTAGTCAGGTCGTGGCCGACACCCTCGCCAGGCTTCCCTTGAAGGTTGCCAAGATACATGACGTGTACATGGTGATAAGTGGTGAGAGCATGTGTGAAGAAGTACACCCCTGCAGGGTTATCATGATCTATTCGAATAGCCGTGTCCTCGGTTATGGACTTCTTGGATGCTTACGTGGTACATAGACAACTTTAAGTGGATACTCTAAAATGCTCAAGACAAGTGTGAGTGCTATGGATGGCCTGCGAGCTAGCCAGCTGTCTTCTCCCGCGCAAAAGCGGGTCATGAGTGTCGTAAGGGCTGCCATAGATTTCGGCTTTTCCTGTCCCAGGTGCCGGGCGAACCACTCGTCACGGATATTATGCTTGAAGGCCGCTAGGGCCTCTGCGTCCGGACAGTCGACTATTTGGTTTTTCTTTGTTAGGAACCGTGTCCAGAATTGCCTGGCCGATTCTTCTGGCTGTTGAATTATGTGGCTTAGGTCATCAGCATCCGGTGATCGCACATAGGTACCCTGGAAATTGTCGAGCAATGCGGCTTCCAGGTCCTCCCAAGAACCGATTGAATCTACTGGCAAGCTATTAAGCCAATGTCGGGCCGGTCCCTTGAGTTTGAGCGGGAGGTATTTGATGGCGTGTAGATCATCGCCGCGGGCCATGTGGATATGAAGGAGATAATCCTCGATCCATACCGCAGGATCTGTTGTGCCATCGTATGATTCAATGTTTACGGGTTTGAAGCCCTCAGGGATTTTATGATCCATTACTTCATCTGTGAAGCATAGTGGGTGTGCGGCGCCGCTGTAATGGGCTATATCACGACGTAGCTCAAAGGAGCTTTGTCTATTGTGTTCGGCCCGGCCGGATTTATTGTATCCAGAGTGACGATCACCATCACGTGCCGTGGGGCGCCCGCGTGATCCGTAGATCGATCTTGTTTGCCTTGCCTTATCCTCCAGTATATCTCATAGGTTTGGCGCGTTTTCCCGTGCCTTAGCATGTTTTGAGCAGCGTTGGGGCATGGCTTGAGTGGAGGGCTTAGAGGCCTCTCTGTCACGGCCACGAGGTGGCCGGTCGGCCATGTCATGCGCTGGTGATGTAGGTGCTTCCTCCTCCAATCAAGGTAGCAGCCTGCGTTTTGGGTAACGCTTGGAGGGGCGTTCGAGTTCATACTCTTTGGCCGCAAGGACTTCAGTCCATCTGTTAGCTAGCAAGTCTTGATCAGCTCTAAGTTGTTGCTGCTTTTTCTTGAGGCTGCTTATCGTGGCTAAAAGCCTGCGTTTAAAACGCTCTTGTTCGGCTGGATCCTCTGGCACGACGAATTCATCGTCGCCGAGGCTTGCCTCGTCTTCGGAGGGAGGCATGTAATTATGATCCTCAACCTCTCTGTCTGCCGCTCTTTCGTGAGGGCTTGCTTCTCCGTCCTCCTGTGTTGAATCTTGCTGGAGGGGGTGTTCTTCGGCGCTATCTAGAGTATTATTATCTCCCGTGCCGGAATCACCGTTTTTGCTTTGGCGGGATTTAGAGCGGCGCCGCTGACGCCGGCGCTTGGGGTGTTTCTTGGATGTGTCATTCCCCGCTGTTCCATCGCCTTCTCCTTCTTTTGGAGTGTCCACCATATATATGTCGTATGACGAGGTGGCCTTCCAGCGCCCTACAGGTGCTGGTTCCTGTTCGTCTCCTGCATCGTCGTCCATACCGTCGATGTCTTCAGAGTCGAAGTCGAGCATGTCGGTGAAATCGTCGACAGTGGCTACGAAGTGGGTGGCGGGTGGGCTTTGAATTTCTTCATCGTCCGTACCTCAACCTTGCTGACCGTAGTCCGGCCAGGACTCTCCTGATAAAGAGAGAGCCTTTAGTGAATTCAGGATGTCGCCGAAGGGCGAGTGCTGAAAGATGTCCGCGGCGATGAACTCCATTATCGGCGCCCAATTGGATTCGATCGGCAGGGGCGCGGGGGGCTCGGAATCCGGAGCGGAATTCGGCTCCTCGGAGTCACGGGACATGCAGAGTGCGGGGCTGGCATTCGGCTCGATCGCCTTTGAGATCGCAGCCCCCGAGGTGGCGTCCAACCGCACATCCTCCATCGGCGCAGCAGGCTCCGAATTAAGGGTCGGAACCGATGCGCGTGCGGCCTCCAGGACACTGTTCGGCGGCGGAGCTAGATCATGCCCATCGAGACGGTGCGGCTTGCTTGACTGTGGCTCGAATCCGTCGAAGATCAAGTCCCCGCGGATGTCAGCCGTGTAGTTCAAACTTCCAAACCTGACTTGATGGCCAGGGGCGTAGCTTTCGATCTGCTCCAGATGGCCAAGCGAATTGGCCCGCAGTGCGAAGCCGCCGAAGACGAAGATCTGTCCGGGGAGAAAAGTTTCACCCTGGGCTGCATCGTTGTTGATGATCGAAGGAGCCATCGGGCCTAAAAGCGACGACACAGAGGAACTCTCAATGAAAGCACCAATGTCGGTGTCAAAACCGGCGGATCTCGGGTAGGGGATCCTGAACTATGTGTCTAGGCGGATGGTAACAGGAGACAAGGGAACACAATGTTTACCCAGGTTCGGGCCCTCTTGATGGAGGTAAAACCCTACGTCCTGCTTGATTAATATTGATGATATGGGTAGTACAAGAGTAGATCTACCACGAGACCAAGGAGGCTAAACCCTAGAAGCTAGCCTATGGTATGATTGTTGTATGTTGGAGTTGTTGTCCTACGGACTAAAACCCTCCGGTTTATATAGACACCGGAGAGGGCTAGGGTTACACAAAGTCGGTTACAATGGTAGGAGATCTGAATATCCGCATCGCCTAGCTTGCCTTCCACGCCAAGGAAAGTCCCATCCGAACACGGGACGAAGTCTTCAATCTTGTATCTTCATAGTCCAGGAGTCCGGCTGAAGGTATAGTCCGGCTATCCGAACACCCCCTAATCCAGGACTCCCTCACCCCCCCTTTTTCCTTCTCTTCCTCTCTCCCGTCCTTTCCTTCTCCTACTCCTACTAGGAAAGGAGGAGTAATACTCCCGGTGGGAGTAGGACTCCCCCCCTTGGCGCGCCCTCCTCCTGGTCGGCCGCCTCCCCCTAGCTCCTTTATATACAGGGGTAGGGGCACCCTAGGACACACAAGTTGATCATTGATCTCTCCCAGCCGTGTGCGGTGCCCCCCTCTACCATAATCCACCTCAGTCATATTGTAGCGGTGCTTAGGTGAAGCCCTGCGTCGGTAACTTCATCAACATCATCACCACACCGTCGTGCTGATGAAACTCTCCCTTGAGCTCTACTAGATCGTGAGTTCGTGGGACGTCACCGAGCTGAACATGTGCTGAACGCGGAGGTGTTGTACGTTCGGTACTGAGGATCGGTCGACCGTGAAGACGTACGACTACATCAACCACGTTGTCATAATGCTTCCGCTTAACGGTCTACGAGGGTACGTGGACGACACTCTCCCCTCTCATTGCTATGCATCACCATGATCTTGCGTGTGCGTAGGATTTTTTTTGAAATTACTGCGTTCCCCAACAGAGAAATCATCCATGAAAATCTCAACAATCTTTTCACAAAAATCAGAGAATATATCCATCATGCATCTTTGAAAGGTAACAGGTGCATTACAGGCATACGTCTATAAGCAAAGGTACTGAAAGGGCAAGTAAAAGTGGTCTTTTCTTGGTCCTCTTTTGACATAGGTATTTGAGAGAAGCCAGAATAACCATCTAGAAAGCAAAAATGTTTATGTTTGGATAGTCTTTCTAGCATTTGATCAATAAAAGGTAAAGGGTAATGATCCTTTTAGTAGCTTTATTTAATTTGCGGAAATCAATTTTTGAAATGAATATAAACAGTAGGGTAAACACCCCACTTCAACTTTTATTAAGGTAGATGAGACAGAGTAGTCTTATGGGCTTGAGGTAAGCCTAGGAAAAAAAGGAAAGAAAAGAAAAGAAAAAGAAAAGAAACTAAAAAAACTAAAAAACTAACTAACTAAAACTAAAAAAACTACAGACAAAAGAAGAAGAAAAAGAGATTACAGCAAAGAATCCAGCCAGTTAGAGAACATTCTCTCATGCTTAGTCTTCATTCTGAATTTCAGAAGTTTGAGTTCCTCTAAATATATGCACTTCCAGCCTTGGAAAGTTGGAGTAATATTCTCAAATATCTTATTGTTTCTGGATATCCAGATGGCCCATGATCCAAGAATTATGATCTCCATGAAGAAAGGGAAGTGTAGCTTATTCTTAAGGTCTTGGAAGGCTTCGAGGACTGATAAATTTAGAGTCCTAGTAGGGCAGATGTAGTTCCAGCATTGTTGAGCAAAGGGGCAATCCCAAAACAGATGATGCAGAGTTTCTTCCTGTTGACAATCTCTAACAGCACAGTTGTAAACTTCCAACACAAAGTTTTTCCTCCTTAGAAGATTCCTTGTATTTACTCTATCATGAAGTAGCTTCCAGAAGAATACCTTATGTTTTGGTTGACAGGATGAGTTCCAGATCCAATTGAAGTGTGGTGGGACTTGCTTGTGTCCAATCAATACTTTGTAGGCCTTGATTGAGGAGTAGAATTCATTCCCCCAAATGTAACTCCAGGTGTCCAGGGCATCTATATGTTCAGATTGTCTTGCTTGGATGCATATGTCTTCCATTTGCAAGAATTCCTCATAGGCTTCCGTTGTGAGTGGTAGATGAAACAGGTCCTGGAGGTATTCTGTGTTGATAACTGTTTGTACAGTTGTATGTGGGTTTCTGACAAAGGAGTGTAGGTGTTGTAGAGAATGTTTGAGAATTGAAGTATGCCACAAGTCATCCCAGAAGAAAGCAGTTCTTCCATCTCCCACATTGCATCTTGCCAGGGCTTTGTATTGGTCTATAAGAGCCAAGTTTGCTTTCCACCAGAAAGAGCCAATCATATTATTTCCTGGTAATTGTCCTTCAGAGTAATAACTTTCCCATATAAGTTTTACCCAAGGTATATCATGTCTATTGAAGAATTTGTGCAGATTCTTCATCAAAAGTGTTTTATTGTGAGTGTAAATGTCTAAAATGCCCAGACCTCCCTGATTTTTTGGCCTGCAAACTGTGTGCCAAGCTACCAAAGCTGGTCTTCTATCTTCCATGTCAGAGCTTCTCCAAAGGCAGTGTCTCAAGTACTTAATAATCTGTTTCTTAATGGTTACAGGAATGTCTAGGCAGCTCATGAAGAAGATGGATAATGAGGAGAGGACTGATTTGACCAGGAGAACTTTGCCTGCTTGGGTCATGAAAGTAGAGAGGCCTGCAAGCCTTTTTGCAACTCTGTAAACAAGAGGTAGACACTGCTCTACAGTTGGTTTATGAATGCCCAAAGGTAGCCCTAGGTATGTAAAAGGGAACTGTCCCCTAGCACATTGCAGTGTGTTAGTGAAAATCTCCACTCTGTCTTCTCTAATGTTGAGAGGTACCATTATAGACTTTGCATAATTAACCTTGAGTCCCGTAGCTGTAGCAAAAGTATTTAAAAGTGCTTTGAGACACACTAGGTGCCTGGCATTAGCTTGCATGATGACCAGAGTATCATCTGCATACTGAACAATTGGGAAATCTGGGCAGGAATTGACCTGTAGTGGGGATGCAATAACATTCAGTCTCATGGCCCTGTTCAAAATACTCTGAAGTAGATCTGCAACAAGAACAAAGATCAAGGGTGAGTAAGGATCTCCCTGTCTCACTCCTCTCTTGATATAAAATTTCTTCCCAGGCACTCCATTGAGCATGACAGCAGAGGATGCTGTAGTAAATAGCATCTGCATCCATGTGATCCATCTTTCTCCAAATCCTTTTGCTCTAAAAATCTCAATGATTGCCTGATGTTCAATTGTGTCAAATGCCTTTTCAAAATCTAGTTTAATAACCAGCAGTTCCTCTTTTTATTTATGGCATTGGTGTATATATTCATATGCCCATCCTAGGCAGTCTTGAATTACTCTGTCCTTTAGGAATCCATATTGGTTGATGTGAACCAATTTGAGGATAATTTTTTGTAATCTATTAGCCAGCAATTTTGTAATGATTTTAAGAACCCCATTTAGCAGAGAGATTGGCCTGAAGTCATTGGGTGTTATAGGAGCTTCAATTTTTGGAATCAGAGTAATGTAAGATGTGTTTATACTCTCCAAGTTCACAGTACCAGCATGGAAGGCCATGATGAGGTCAATAACATCTTCCTTAATAATATCCCAGCAAGCTTTAATGAACTCATTGTTGAAACCATCAGGTCCTGGTGATTTATCTGATGGTAGGTTTTTGACAACCTCCTCAATTTCCTCCCTGGTGAACTGTTCCTCTAATTGAATAAAAATGGCAGGATCCACTGCTTGGTTATATAAATCATGGAGATCAAAATGCATAGTGTGTCCATTAGATTGTCCCAATCTTCTTTTGAAAGTATCCCATAGGATAGCAGCTTTTCCTTCATGCTCAGTAACTTCCACTTGATCTGAATTTAGCAACATTGCAATTTTGTTATGCCTATGATTAATGGAAGCCTTTGTGTGAAAAAATTTGGTATTTTCATCTCCAAACTTAACCCCTTTTATTTTGCCTCTCTGTTTCCAGTAAATCTTCTGATTATTCAGAACAGTCAACAAGTATTCCTTGAGCATAGATCTGCAGTTGGCCTCAAATAAGGAGAGGTTTCTGAATTCTTCAACCCAGTCCCAAAAGAATATGCATGCATTGAGATCCTCAATCTGTTTTTTCATGCAGGACAGACTTCTAGCCCATAACTTCAGAGCTCTTCTTAAATTTTTGAACTTAGCATTAATCTTTTTGCTTGATCAGTATAACCTACTGGAATGTTCCAAGCTGATTGCACAACTTGTTTGAAGGAGCTGTGCTTTAACCAGTAGTTTTCAAACCTAAACACCTTTGATTTAGGAATATTTGTGCAAATTCTTATCATGCAAGGTAGGTGATCAGAAATTGGCTTTGCCAAAGGAAGGGCCATGGAGTTAGGGTAGCTTGTCATCCAGGAAGCAGAGGTAAAGAACCAATCCAATTTTTCAAGGAGGGGGGATTCCTGCATGTTGCTCCAGCTATATTGTCTTCCTTTCAAAGGTAGCTCAATCAGTCCCAAGCTACTGATGGCTTCATTAAATAATAGCATCTCATTGACATCTCCACCTGGTTTGTTTCTATTCTCTGGTGTTCTGATAAAATTAAAGTCACCCATGATTATCCAATCCACATCATTTGGCATTTGAATGTTGCTAAACCAGTCAATAAATTCAATCTTTTCCTCATGTCTGCAGGGCCCATATATGTTTGAGAGGATCCACCTGTTTGAAGAAATATTACATGTGAATTGAATGGAAATAGAGAACTTGTTTTGAAAGAGTAGCTCTCCTGTGAACAAAGCACCATTCCAGGCAGTGAGGATGCCACCAGATGCTCCAATGGAAGGGAGGAATTCAAATTTGTTGAATCTCTGTGGACAAAAGTTGTGAAGGTATGCAAGGTCAAAATTTTCCCTTTTTGTTTCCTGAATACAAACTACACCAGCAGCACTTTCCTCCAATTTCTGTCTAATTGCCAGCCATTTGTCTTGGGCATTAATGCCTCTAATGTTCCAGTTAAGAATGTTCCAAGATCTGTTGTTATTCATGTTTAACCAATAGGGGGTTATATTCCTTTGTCAAGATCCATCTCTTGATATCCTCATGAGCCATGCATTGTGATAGTGAGCATAATTGTGAAGCAGTAGTGCATAGAATTTTTCCATGTAACATCCATGATGTATGAATCACATACAGCCATTTGAAAGGAACCATACTGACAAGTAACTTAGTCTCATAAGATTTACTGTAATGACAGGATTCAGTTTGCAGCAAAAGGTGTCTCATAGGTCCAGAATTTCTCACATTACAAAAGCTACTACATCCAGCACACATAACACATGCAGTCTTAGGATACCAGAACAAAATGCAACAGCAGGGGCTATAACTATTGCAGCACTCTGTCATTAATCAAATCTTGGTTGTGCTTCAGCTCCAGTGGCTTTGGACACCTTGGCCACCTCCTCTAGCCCCTTGTTTTTGGGTCTCTTGGATAATTTTTCCTGGAGCTCATCCTCAGACACCTTAAAGAAAGATTTTGTCAAGTTCTTGACCACTTTATTGGGAATAATAGGAGGAATGGCATTACAGGGTAAGCAAGATTTAGCATCACATGTTTTCCTCCTGTAGCCATTATTATCTTTCTTAATTCTGATACTTCTTCTTACCTGAGTTTCTACCAATGGCTCTTTCTCTCTCCTTTTTTTGGAAGTGGCTTCTCCAGGAGGCAATAGGATGACTTTGTTGCGGAAATCAATTACCATTCTATAGCGTGTAATAATTCTTTGTGGGGTCAATTCATCTCTATCATTAGGAACAACAGTAATACCTCCCTTCTTAGGTACACAATGGATAGGACTTACCCACTGACTATCAGCAACGGGATAAATTATACCTGCCTCCAGAAGCTTTAGTATTTCTTTTCTTACCACTTCTTCAATCTTAGGATTTAACCGTCGTTGGTGATCAACAACCTGTTTAGCGTCTTTCTCCAATTTTATTTTGTGTTGGCATCGAGTGGGACTGATGCCCTTAAGATCATCAAGAGTATATCCAATAGCGGCACGATGCTTCTTCAGAGTTTTCAATAATTTCTTTTCTTCATGCTCTGAAAGGTTAGCACTAATAATAACATGATATATCTTCTTTTCATCAAGATAAGCATATTTAAGAGTATCAGGTAATGGTTTAAGCTCAAACACGGGATCACCCTTGGGTGGAGGAGGATCCCCTAGGATTTCAACAGGCAATTTGTGTTTCAAAATAGGTCCCTGTTTAAAGAATACTTCATCTTTTTCTCTTCTTTCATTCACAAACATATCATTTTCATGGTCTAGCAAATACTATTCTAAAGGATCATTAGGAGGCACGACAATAGAAGCAAGACCAATAGTTTCATCTTTACTAGTCAATTCCTCATCACGTGGTTGTCTATGAAATTTAGCAAAGTTAAACTCATGAGACATATCCCCCAAACCAATAGTAACAACATCCTTTTCGTAGTCTATCCTAGCATTAACAGTATTCAAGAAGGGTCTACCAAATATGATCGGACAGAAGTCATCTTGTGGGGAACCAAGAACAAGAAAATTAGTAGGATATTTAACTTTCCCACACAAGACTTCAACATCTCTAACAATCCCAACTGGTGAAATAATGTCTCTATTGGCAAGCTTAATTGTAACATCAATTTCTTCTATCTCAGCAGGTGCAGTATCATGCATAATTTCTTTGTATAAGGAATGAGGTATTGCACTTGCACTAGCACCCATATCACATAAGCCATGATAACATTGATCTCCTATTTTAACAGAGATAACAGGCATGCCTACAACAGGTCTATGTTTATTTTCAGCATCAGGTCTAGCAATCCTAGCAGCTTCATTGCACAAGTAAATAACATGACCATCAATATTATCATCCAAGAGATCTTTAACCATAGCAATACTAGGTTCAACTTTAATTTGCTCAGGGGGTTTGGGTGTCCTAATATTACTTTTGTTGACCATAGTTGAAGCTTTAGCATGATCCTTTATTCTAGGAAAGGTGGTTTCTCAATATAAGCAGTAGGAACGACAGGATCATCATAAGTGATAGTCGTTTCTTCAACTTTAATAGGTGCAGCTACTTTTACTACAATGGGAGGATTATATTTAAACCACTTCTCCTTAGGGAGATCAACATGAGTAGCAAAGGATTCACAGAAATAAGCTACTATCTCAGAGTCAAGTCCATATTTAGTGCTAAATTCACGGAAAACATCGGTATCCATAAAAGATTTAACACAATCAAACATAGGTTTTATACCTGACTCCTTACCTTCGTCAAGATCCCAATCTTCGGAGTTGCATTCAATTCTTTCCAATAAATCCCATTTGAATTCAATAGTCTTCATCATAAAAGAGCCAGTACAAGAAGTATCGAGCATGGAGCGATTATTGAGAGAAAGCCGAGCATAAAAATTTTGGAATACTTATTTCTCTTGAGAGCTCATGATTGGGGCATGAATATAACATTGACTTAAGCCTCCCCCAAGCTTGAGCGATGATTTCTCCTTCGCGAGGCCAAAAATTATATATATAGTTACGATCACGATGAAAAATATGCATAGGATAAAACTTCTGATGAAATTCCAATTTCAATCGGTTGTAGTTCCATGATCCCATATCATCACATAGCCTAAACCATGTCAATGCCTCTCCCTTCAAAGATAAAGGGAAGACCTTATTCTTGATAACATCCTCGGGCATACCTGCAAGCTTAAATAATCCACAAACTTCATCCACATAGATTAGGTGCAAATCGGGATGTAATGTTCCATCTCCTGTAAAAGGATTAGCTAGCAGTTTATCTATCATACCCGAAGGAATTTCAAAGTAAACATTTTCAGTAGGTTCAGTAGGTTGAGGAGCAAATCTTTTCTCTACGGGTCGGGGTGAAGATACCACGAACAAGCCCCTCAAAGGATTATGTTCCATAGTAACAAGTGACAATAAATTTCAGCACACTATATAATTTTTCCTTACCAAATTCCACCTACCAAAGGCACTTCACTCCCCGGCAACGGTGCCAGAAAAGAGTCTTGATGACCCACAAGTATAGGGTATCTATCGTAGTCCTTTCGATAAGTAAGAGTATCAAACCCAACGAGGAGCGGAAGGAAATGATAAGCGGTTTTCAGTAAGGTATTATCTACAAGCACTGAAATTATCGGTAACAAATAGTTTTGTGATAAGGTAATTTGTAAGGGGTAACAAGTAACACAAGTAAACAAGGTGCAACAAGATGGCCCAATCCTTTTTGTAGCAAAGGACAAGCCTGGACAAACTCTATATAGAGAAAAGAGCTCCCGAGGACACATGGGAATTATCGTCAAGCTAGTTTTCATCATGCTCATATGATCCGCGTTCGTTACTTTGATAATTTGGTATGTGGGTGGACCGGTGCTTGGGTGATGTCCTTTCTTGGACAAGCATCCCACTTATGATTAACCCCTATTGCAAGCATCCGCAACTACAAGAGAAGTATTAAGGTAAACCTAACCATAGCATGAAACATATGGATCCAAATCAGCCCCTTACGAAGCAACTCATAAACTAGGGTTTAAGCTTCTGTCACTCTAGCAACCCATCATCTACTTATTACTTCCCAATGCCTTCCTCTAGGCCCAAACAATGGTGAAGTGTCATGTAGTCGACGTTCACATAACACCACTAGAGGAGAGACAACATACATCTCATCAAAATATCGAACGAATACCAAATTCACATCACTACTTATAGCAAGACTTCTCCCATGTCCTCAGGAACAAACGTAACTACTCACAAATCATATCCATGTTCATAATCAGAGGGGTATTAATATGCATAAAGGATCTGAACATATGATCTTCCACCAAATAAACCAACTAGCATCAACTACAAGGAGTAATCAACACTACTAGCAACCCACAGGAACCAATCTGAGGCGTTGGGACAAAGATTGGATACAAGAGATGAACTAGGGTTTGAGAGGAGATGGTGCTGGTGAAGATGTTGATGGAGATTGACCCCCTCCCGAAGAGAGGATCGTTGGTGACGATGATGGCGATGATTTCCCCCTCACGAAGGGAAGTTTCCCCAGCAGAACAGCTCTGCCGGAGCCCTAGATTGGTTCTGTCAAGGTTCCGCCTCATGGCGGCGGAGTTTCTTCCTGAGAGCTTGCTTATGATTTTTTCCAGGGTAAAAGACTTCATATAGCAGAAGATAGGCACCAATGGCCTGCCAAGGGGCCCACGAGGCAGGGGGCGCGGCCCCACCCTCGTGGGCAGGATGTGGCCCCCTCTGGTACTTTCTTTCGCCAATATTTTTTAATAATTCCAAAACATGCCTCCATGAAGTTTCAGGACTTTTGGAGCTGTGCAGAATAGGTCTGTAATATTTGCTCCTTTTCCAGCCCAGAATTCCAGCTGTCCGCATTCTCCCTCTTCATGTAAACCTTGTAAAATAAGAGAGAATAGGCATAATAATTGTGACATAACGTGTAATAACAACCCATAATGCAATAAACATCAATATAAAAGCATGATGCAAAATGGACGTATCAGTGGTCGATGCGTGGAGTAATAGTAGTAGATGCAGAATCGTTTCGGTCTACTTGACACGGACGTGATGCCTATATTCATGATCATTGCCTTAGATATCATCAAAACTATGCACTTTTCTATCAATTTCTCGGCAATAATTTGTTCACCCACCGTAATACATGCTATCTTGAGAGAAGCCACTAGTGAAACCTATGGCCCCCGGGTCTACTTTACATCATATTAGTGTTGGCGTTCTGGGAACGGGGGTCCCCAGACTTGCCTGCCTGCGGACCATGGCGTGGCACTGCGAGCGGTCCCGTACGGCCCATCTTCACCAACAAACACTTAAGACCCTCACGAGGGGCCAAGCCTCGCGAGGCGGACGACACGGGACCCCTTTGGGAGCGGCCTCATCAGTTTGGCTCGCGAGGGGCGGAGAGATCAAGGCAAGGCAAACCTCGCGAGGTTCTCGTGACGCAAGCCATGACGATCAAGATCAGGCAGGCGCCAGCGCGCACAGTGTCCTTGTTTCCTCTTTGGTGCTAAGGAGGCAAGCGCAGGCGCAGAGTACCGAGGTGTCAAGCAAAGGTTTCCATATCAGTGCAACAAGACCAAGACCAGCGGGACGGCAAGAGGGAGGTCACCACGGAGCCCAAGGCAGCGTCATCACCAAAGCCTTTTACAGGCGAAGACTGCTTTTGTCAGGATAAGCTATACTAGATGTCCCCTTTCAAATTGGTCGTTGTTGGCTCCCTTCCCGCTCAATATTTGGGAAGAGGACCAGGGCCTCTATAAATAGGGCTATCCACCACAGTAGGAGGCATGGGATCCTCACCCCGCTAGAACTAGGCTAGAACTCGTTCAGTTCATCCTCACACCCACCAAGCACAAGAACACCTCTCCTCAGGAGGCTATTTTTCCCTTGTATTGTTCATCCTCAGCCCAAGAGGCAATCCACCACCACCACACTAGAGTAGGGTATTACACCACAATGGTGGCCCGAACCAGTATAAATCTTGTGTCCCGTGTGTTGCCAGTTCGCTAGTTAGCCCTTGAGATCTTAGCGAAGTTAGGACGTGGATCGGTAGGGGGAGATCTTCGTGCGCACCCCCAGTGTTTGAACCTTGAGGGTTTTGCCGGAACCCGTGATCCGACATTCGGCGCGCCAGGTAGGGGTGCGCCGAAGCTTCCCTTCCGTCGCTCCGCGTCCCATTGCTTCATTGTCTCCATGGCGGACGCTTGCCGCGCTCGAGCTAAGCGCCGGGCTGCCCTCGCCGCCCGCGTGGCTCAGACGGTTCCCGTCGGCGGGCCACCTCGTTGTTCTTTGTCGTCTGCCGCCAACGCCGCCACCGGCCCGGCGGGAAACAAGCAGCAAGCATCCTCGCTGCACCCCTCGGCGTCATGGGACGGCTGCATCACCACTCCATATCTAACCCTGGCCGGTTCGTCATCCCACACTCGTCGCGCTCCCGTGGATGCGCAGGCCGCTCTGTGCATGGCGCGTGAGCTCCTGCGCTACCGCCCCGTCGATGATCTCTACAAGGACTGGCTCGACCGCATCGCCGAGCTTGTCAGCACCACCGGGGGCTCCCCTGCGCCGTCCCTCTCGCTGCCTCGCCCTCCGCCAGCCGCGAGCGGCGTGGCCCATGGAGCACCTTGTTAGAGTGCGTTGTATAGAGATAGGAGAGTAGTTTAAACTTTGTAATCTTATCTCCTCTTATCTCTTCTCCTGTTAAACCTCCTGTAACCGAACAGGATCGATCTCCTCTTTCTCTCAATCGATCCCTTCCTTGTAAGCCACGGCATGCTCTCTATATAATACAATGCAGCCCAGACGAAGGGTTCTACGCTTCCCAATTCTTCTCACATGGTAACAGAGCCTCTTCCTTAATAGATCAGGAATAGATCGCATCTAGCTACCGCAGCGACCGAGCAGCATGTCCACCACCGCCACCGCCATGATGGCTAGCACCATGGGTACGCTCACCACATCATCATCATCTGCTTTTGCCTCCTCTTCCTCCACCTCCACCAACACCTCCCTGCTCGGATCTCCACCCCAAGAGAAGCTCACAAGGGGGAACTTCCTGCTCTGGAAAGCCATTGTGCTGCCCCAGATCAAGGGTCCCAGATGGAACACCACCTCAACATGCAGAGCCCGTCACCGCAGGCCACGCTCACCATCACCAAGGACGGCAAGGACGAACAGGTAGTCAACTTCGCTCGAACCCTCTAGTATGCACAACAGCAACAGCTCCAAGGATTCTTGATGGGATCCCTATCCCGCAAGATCCTCGCACAGGTCGCAACACTCTCGACGCTGGCCGAAGTATGGAGTGCTATCCATGCCATGTTTGTTGCTCAAAGCCAATCTCAAGCAATCAACACGCGCATTGAGCTCACAAATCTTCAAAAAGGTAACATGTCTATGGCAGAATACCTTGGAAAAATTAAAAGCCTCACCGATGAAGTCACCTGCACCGCCGCCGCGCTCTCCGATCCGGAGATCGTGTCCAAAATCCTCGCTGGCCTCGACATCGACTACAACCCTGTGGTCTCCGCCCTCGCCGCTCGGGTGGAGCCGATCACCGTTCAGGAGTTGTACAGTCAGCTCTTGAGCTTCGACGCCCGCCTCAGCCTTCTTCACGGCGCCAACATCCGCCAGTCCTCCGCCAACTCTGTCTCTCGTGGCCGCGGCTGTGGGTGCGGTCACCAGGGGCAACGCAGCGGCGGCTGTGGGTGCAGCAACGTCGACTACTCCAATAACGGCAGCGCTGGCTACACCAACACCGGCGACAGCGACGGCAGCAACTACAACAACAGGACCGGGGGTGGCGGCTTCCACAACAAAAATAGCCGCCGCCCTTCTTCTTCCCGAGCACGTCCTCGCTGCCAACTCTGCAAGAAGCCGGGCCATGAAGTCATGGACTGCTGGCATCGCTATGATGAGAACTTCGTTCCTGATGCTAAACATGTTGTTGCGGCCATGCGTGAACAAGGAGGAGAAGGGGTGTGGTACATGGACTCTGGTGCCCCGGATCACGTCACAAGCGATCTAGAACAACTTGCTCTCCATGAACAGTACCATGGCGGTGATCAAATTCACACCGCAAGTGGTGGAGGTATGGATATTCAACACATTGGTCAAGCTCTTATTAATTCCCCTATACTTAAACGTGATCTAGTCCTAAAAGATGTCCTTCATGTGCCTCAAGCTGATAAAAACCTTGCATCCATGTCTCGTTTAGCACATGACAATAATGTCTTCTTTGAAACTCACCCTCGTTACTTTTTTATCAAGGATTGGGCAACGAGGGAACTCCTTCATCACGGTAGATGCATTGGAGGTCTCTACCCCATCACATCCGGAGCACCTAGTCGCAAGCGTCGTCAAGTTTTCTCCGTCAGCAAGCTCTCTTTGGCACAGTGGCTTCAAAGATTAGGACATCCATCTTCGATCATTGTTAAACAAGTAGTTAATAAAGGCAACCTCTCGTTGTCACATAGTTTAATTAGTGAGTCTGTTTGTGAAGCTTGTCAATATGCCAAGAGTCACCAATTTTTCTTATCCCAAGTCGAATAGTATATCTCATGCTCCTTTAGAACTTATTTTCAGTGATGTATGGGGTCATGCAAGAGATTCCTTTGGCAGAAAGAAATACTATGTCAGTTTCATTGATGATTATAGCAAGTTTACATGGATTTATTTGCTTAAGTACAAATCTGAGGTTTTCTCTGTGTTTCAAGAGTTTCGAAAACTTGTTGAACGACACTTTGATCGAAAAATTTTGACAGTCCAAAGTGACTGGGGAGGGGAGTATGAAAAACTCAACTCCTTTTTCCATAGCATAGGCATTGAACATCATGTTTCTTGTCCTCATGCTCATCAACAGAAGGCTCCGCTGAACGGAAACACCATCACATCACATTGTTGAAGTTGGTTTATCCCTTCTTGCTCATGCATCTATGCCTCTCAAATATTGGGACGAAGCCTTTATCACTGCCACCTATCTTATAAACCGCCTTCCTAGCAAAGTTATTGGCAATGTCACTCCATTGGAGCGCCTCTATCATCAAACACCCGACTATAACTTTCTCAAAATATTTGGGTGTGCTTGCTATCCCAACATGCGTCCATACAAGCGTCATAAACTTGAGTTTCGTTCTACTCAATGCGTTTTTATTGTCTATAGCAATCTTCACAAAGGTTATAAATGCCTAGAAGTTGCAACTGGATGAATCTATATTTCTCGGGATGTTGTGTTTGATGAAACCCTTTTTCCTTTTGCCAAACTTCGTCCAAACGCCGGAGCCCTTCTTCGTGCTGAGATAACACTTCTTTCAGATCACGGGGGTGAATTACATAAGGTTGATTGTGTGCAAAATTCCATTCAAAATAGTGGTTCTGATGATATATGTGCAGGTACAGGCTGTGATTTTATGTGTGCAGAAAAGGACAAACTTGGCGCGGAACACGAGGCTGATCTTCCTGACAGCAGCGGCAGCAGCGGCGCGTGATCCAGCGCCGATCCGCGTGCCAGGTCTAACAGCAGCGGACGCTCCGAGCCGGATTCTCATGCAGCCAATCCGGTGGCTGCCAGCGCTCCCGCGGCGGATGTGGCCGACCGGCTGCATCTGGTGGACCCCGCCAGCCCACGCGCCTGCCCCCCGCGTGGGGGAAACCATGTCTCCACGTGGCGCGCTGAACGCTGGGAGCCCGCGCCTTGACCCAGCCGACGAGAGCGACGCGCCTGTGCCTGGGTCCCCCTTGGATCACGCGCCGGGATCCGCTGCAGCCTCTGTGCGGGCATCCTTCTCGGATCAGGAGCCGAGATCTTCTGCTCCTGCTTCTACACCACCGTCGGCAACAGGATCTCCTGCACCAGCTCCTGAACCAGGATTTTCTGCGCCTACGCCCACATCACCAACAATTCCGCGCCGGCACACCAGATCACAGTCAGGTATTATCAAGGAAAAAGAGCACACTGATGGTAAGGTCAGGTATGACAAAGTTAAGTGTGCTTTTATCAGTCATATTGGGGAACCAACCTATTTGCATGATGCTCTTGCACATAAAGATTGGAAAGAAACTATGGGTCATGAATATGATGCACTCATGAAAAATAAAACATGGGATTTAGTACCACCAAAGCAGGGTCATAATGTCATAGATTGTAAATGGGTATATAAGATCAAGAGAAAATCTGATGAAAGCATAGACAGGTACAAGGCTAGACTAGTTGCCAAAGGTTTCAAACAGAGGTTTGGTATTGATTATGAAGATACTTTTAGTCCTGTTATTAAGTCAGCTACCATTCGACTTGTATTATCTATTGTTGTTTCCAGAGGTTGGAGTCTATGACAGTTAGATGTTCAGAACGCGTTTCTCCATGGTGTTCTTGAGGAAGAAGTGTTCATGCGGCAACCACCAGGATATGTGGATCAAAGTGCACCACACTATGTCTATAAGTTGTATAAGGCTTTATATGGTTTGAAACAGGCCCCAAGAGCTTGGTACTCCAGGTTAAACATGCAACTACAACGACTTGGGTTTACACCATCTAAAGCAGATACCTCTTTGTTCTTTTATCATAAAGATAAGATCACTATGTTTGTGCTCGTTTATGTTGATGATATAATTGTTGCTAGTTCAAGTGCACTGTCAGGACCCCGATCCTAAGTCACACCAATCTAGCATGTAACACATCATATCACTCTGCGGCCTCACGCATGGTATTCCCACGGGTGCTACCTTACCTGGCCCGGGACCGTTTGCGCCTTTTGGCTCGCGTATATGATAGTGTCGCTAGCATCCATATGACAAAGAACCCGGGCCGACATGACTAGTCGTGAACCCAAAGTGGCACTAACTTATAGGGACAGGCATACATGATACAACATCGAGCATGTCGGTCAGCAGCGTGTGAATCTGGGCTGTAGCACTGGGCTAATAGGACTTCGGGAACCCGGGCTGTAGCAGGCTAGGCAGGACTCCGGATGTCACCGCATGACATTTCCCCGAAGGGACAGACACCGAAACGAAGTGAATCACATGCCGGCCAGTCAAGTGTTCCGGAGCAGTAGTGCTGGGCTAGCAGGACTTCGGTGAACCGGGCTGTAGCGGACTACTATGGCTCATGGAAGCACAAGACTAAATTTCCCCATAAGAGAGGCTACCAAGGATAAATAACTAGGTTGTCGGATCCCACACATACCAAGCATTTCAATCATACACACAATATGCTCGATATGTGTAAATACAACATGGCATCACAACATAACTCTGTTGTGCCTGACAGCACCTCCTCATCAGATACCCACTCTGCTGAGATCCCTCCTCCCACTGCCATATCCATAATGCAGCAAATTGGAGTCCAACTTTGTGCAATTCCGACTGAGGAGCTTACTGAAGACGCGCTCAATGGGACCGTTGCGGAGCCGGCTTCACCCGCTACCTAAGTTTCACATTTACCCTTCACGCATTTTATGTCTTGTTTGCATAATTGGAACGTACTGTGTTGGAATGTCCGGGGCTTGAACTCTCCTAAAAAGCTCCTAGCGCTGTCTAATGCGATCAGCTCTTCGGGCTGCTCTATCATTTGTCTGCAAGAATCAAAGATGCAAGACTTTAATGCTAGTATCCTTAAGACTATTTGTCCACCGCATTTTGATTCCTTTGCATTTATTCCCTCAATTGGCGCTTCAGGAGGGATTGTAACGATCTGGTGTAGTTCTTTATTCTCGGGCCACATATTCATACAAGAGCAATTTGCGTTAGGTGTAACTTTCACTTCCACGATTTCATTGCACACTTGGAAATTGGTAAACATATACGGTCCCTGCAAAGGAGAAATGCGTGATAGATTCACCCACTGGCTCTTCGATATTGATATACCTCAAATAGAAGATTGGCTAATTCTTGGCGACTTCAACTACATTCGCTCACCTGATAACCGGAACAAGCCTGGGGGCAATGTTCAAGATATGTTCACTTTTAATGACTTCATCAGAGAGCAAAACCTCACAGAATTACCAATCAAAGGGAGAAGCTATACCTGGTATAATATGCAGCAAAATCCATTACTTGAACAACTTGACTGGTTTTTCACCACCCTCAATTGGACCTCCTCTTTTCCGAACACCATGGTTAACCCCCTTGGGCGCCCAGTTTCAGATCATACGCCCTGCTCTGTTGTCATTCAAACCAACATTCCTAGAAGTAAAATCTTCAGGTTTGAAACATTTTGGATTGCACACCCTGGCTTCATGGAGGTTGTTTCCAATGCTTGGAGTAAACCACTCAAATTTGGCAAAAATACTAATGCTACTACAAGCCTCTGTCAAAAGTTTAAAATTTTGAGACATGCCCTCAGTCAGTGGAGTAAGAAAATTTCAAGGCTCAAGACGGCCATTGCTAATACTAATAAAGCTCTCCTTGAGATGGACCACATTGCTGATCGCAGGCTATTGACTCGACAAGAGCATAACTTTCAATCCATTCTCAAAAAACATTTGATCAGACTCCTCCAACACCAAAAAGATTACTGGAAGAAAAGATGCACCGTTCATTGGATTAAATTTGGTGATGAGAACTCTAAGTTCTTCCAAGCGGTGGCTATGGAACGGTACCGCAAAATCTTCATTTCCAGCTTGAAAATGAATGATGACACTGTTGTAGAGGACCATGCTGGCAAAGAGTCCATTTTATTTGAGGCCTTCAAAGCTCGCTTAGGGACAACAAAGCCACCACAAATGAAATTCAATCTCTCCCAGATGCTGCGCGACAATGTGGACTTTGACAGCCTCACCAATCCCTTCACTACGCAGGAGATTGATGTTGTAGTCAATGAAATGCCTCCTGATCAGGCACCTGGCCCCGACGGTTTTAACGGTGCCTTTCTCAAAGCTTGTTGGCCAGTGATAAAAGAAGACTTCTACCGACTCTATGCGGAATTTCATGAGGGCCATCTCAATCTGGAAAGCCTCAATTATGGTCATATTACCCTCATCCCTAAGACCAGATCTCCTGAAACGGTCAATGATTATCGACCCATTACTTTACTCAACTGTTGCCTTAAGTTGATCATGTTGGGGAACGTAGTAATTTCAAAAAAATTCCTACGCACACGCAAGATCATGGTGATGCATAGAAACGAGAGGGGAGAGTGTTGTCTACGTACCCTCGTAGACCGAAGCGGAAGCGTTGACGCATCGTAGAGGAAGTAGTCGTACGTTCTCCTCGCGATCCAACCGATCACAGCACCGTTACTCCGGCACCTCCGAGTTCTTGGCACACGTTCAGCTCGATGACGATCCCCGGGCTCCGATCCAGCAAAGCGTCGGGGAAGAGTTCCGTCAGCACGACAGCGTGGTGACGATCTTGATGTGTTACCGGCGCAGGGCTTCGCCTAAGCACTGCAACGATATGACCGAGGTGGAATTTGGTGGAAGGGGGCACCGCACACGGCTAAGGAAAGATCTCAATGATCAATTGTGTGTCATGGGGTGCCCCCTGCCCCCGTATATAAAGGAGCAAGGGAGGGGGTGGCCGGCCTAGGGTTTGGCGCGCCAGGGTGTGGAGTCCTACTAGGTCTCCAAGTCCTAGTAGGAGTCCACCAAGAGGGGAGGAAGGGAGAAGGAATAGGAGGAGTAGGAAAGGTGGCCGGCCCCCTTTTCCCTAGTCCAATTCGGACTAGAGGGGAGGGGGGGCGCAGCAGCCTTTTTTTTCTCTTCCCACTAAAGCCCATCAAGGCCCATTACTTCTCCCGTAATCCCGTAACTCCCCGGTACCTCCGAAAATACCCGAACCACTCAGAACCCTTCCGATGTCCGAATATAGTCGTCCAATATATCGATCTTTACGTCTCGACCATTTCGAGACTCCTCGTCATGTCCCCGATCTCATCCGGGACTCCGAACTCCTTCGGTACATCAAAACTCATAAACTCATAATATAACTGTCATCGAAACCTTAAGCGTGCGGACCCTACGGTTCGAGAACAATGTAGACATGACCGAGACACATCTCTGGTCAATAACCAATAGCGGGACTTGGATGCCCATATTGGCTCCTACATATTCTGCGAAGATCTTTATCGGTCAGACCGCATAACAACATACGTTGTTCCCTTTGTCATCGGTATGTTACTTGCCCGAGATTCGATCGTCGGTATCCAATACCTAGTTCAATCTCGTTACCGGCAAATCTCTTTACTCGTTCCGTAATACATCATCTCACAACTAACACATTAGTTGCAATGCTTGCAAGGCTTATGTGATGTGCATTACCGAGAGGGCCCAGAGATACCTCTCCGACAATCGGAGTGACAAATCCTAATCTCGAAATACGCCAACCCAACATGTACCTTCGGAGACACCTGTAGAGCACCTTTATAATCACCCAGTTACGTTGTGACGTTTGGTAGCACACAAAGTGTTCCTATGGTAAACGGGAGTTGCATAATCTCATAGTTAAAGGAACATGTATAAGTCATGGATAAAAGCAATAGCAACATACTAAACGATCGGGTGCTATGCTAATGGAATGGGTCATGTCAATCAGATCATTCAACTAATGATGTGATCTCTTTAATCAAATAACAACTCTTTGTTCATGGTTAGGAAACATAACCATCTTTGATTAATGAGCTAGTCAAGTAGAGGCATACTAGTGACACTCTGTTTGTCTATGTATTCACACATGTATTATGTTTCCAGTTAATACAATTCTAGCATGAATAATAAACATTTATCATGATATAAGGAATAAATAATAACTTTATTATTGCCTCTAGGGCATATTTCCTTCAGTCTCCCACTTGCACTAGAGTCAATAATCTAGATCACATCACCATGTGATTAACATCAATAGTTCACATCATCATGTGATTAACACCCATAGTTCACATCGATATGTGACCAACACCCAAAGGGTTTACTAGATTCAGTAATCTAGTTCACATCGCTATGTGATTAACACCCAAAGAGTACTACGGTGTGATCATGTTTTGCTTGTGAGAGAAATTTAGTCAACGGGTCTGCCACATTCAGATCCGTTATGTATTTTGCAATTTTCTATGTCTACAATGCTCTGCACGGAGCTACTTTAGCTAATTGCTCCCACTTTCAATATGTATCTAGATTGAGACTTAGAGTCATCTAGATTAGTGTCAAAACTTGCATCGACGTAACCTTTTACGACGAACCTTTTTGTCACCTCCATAATCGAGAAACATATCCTTATTCCACTAAGGATAATTTTGACCGTCGTCCAGTGATCTACTCCTAGATCACTATTGTACTCCCGTGCCAATCTCAGGGTAGGGTATACAATAGGTCTGGTACACAGCATGGCATACTTTATAGAACCTATGGCCAAAGCATAGGGAATGACTTTCATTCTCTTTCTATCTTCTGCCGTGGTCGGGCTTTGAGTCTTACTCAATTTCACACTTTGTAACACAGGCAAGAACTCTTTCTTTGACTGTTCCATTTTGAACTACTTCAAAATCTTGTCAAGGTATGTACTCATTGAAAAAACTTATCAAGCGTCTCGATCTATCTCTATAGATCTTGATGCTCGATATGTAAGTAGCTTCCCCGAGGTCTTTCTTTGAAAAACTCTTTTCAAACACTCCTTTATGCTTTGCAGAATAATTCTACATTATTTCCGATCAACAATATGTCATTCACATATACTTATCAGAAATGTTGTAGTGCTCCCACTCACTTTCTTGTAAATACAGGCTTCACCATAAGTCTGTATAAAACTATATGCTTTGATCAACTTATCAAAGCGTATATTCCAACTCTGAGATGCTTGCACCAGTCCATAGATGGATCGCTGGAGCTTGCTCACTTTATTAGCACCTTTATGGTCGACAAAACCTTCTGGTTGTATCATATACAACTCTCCATTAAGGAATGTAGTTTTGTTTATCCATTTGCCAGATTTCATAAAATGCGGCAATTGCTAACATGATTCGGACAGACTTAAGCATAGATACGAGTGAGAAACTCTCATCGTAGTCAATACTTTGAACTTGTCGAAAAACCTTTTTTCGACAATTCTAGCTTTGTAGATAGTAACACTACTATCAGTGTCCGTCTTCCTCTTGAAGATCCATTTATTTTCTTTGGCTTGTCGATCATCGGGCAAATCCCTCAAAGTCCATACTTTGTTCTCATACATGGATCATATCTCAGATTTCATGGCCTCTAACCATTTCGCGGAATCTGGGCTCATCATCGCTTCCTCGTAGTTCGCAAGTTCGTCATGGTCTAGTAACATGACTTCCAGAACAGGATTACCGTACCACTCTGGTGCGGATCTCACTCTGGTTTACTTACGAGATTCGGTAGTAACTTGATCTTGAAGTTAC
This sequence comes from Aegilops umbellulata, assembly GCA_032464435.1. Lineage (NCBI taxonomy): Eukaryota > Viridiplantae > Streptophyta > Magnoliopsida > Poales > Poaceae > Aegilops > Aegilops umbellulata. The sequence continues at coordinate 577,803,667 of CP136057.1, read as the reverse complement.
ATGATCATCATCATTAGCTTCCTTACTAATTGGTGTAGTAGTCACAAGAACAGATTTCTGTGATGAACTACTTTCCAATAAGGGAGAAGGTACAATTACCTTATCAAGTTTTCTACTTTCCTCCCACTCACTTCTTTCGAAAGAAACTCTTTCTCTAGAAACTTTCCGAACTTAGCAACAAAAGTCTTGCCTTCGGATCTGTGATAGAAGGTGTATCCAACAGTTTCCTTTGGATATCCTATGAAGGCACATTTCTCCGATTTGGGTTCGAGCTTATCAGGTTGAAGCTTTTTCACATAAGCATCGCAGCCCCAAACTTTAAGAAACGACAGCTTAGGTTTATTGCTAAACCATAGTTCATACGGTGTCGTCTCAACGGATTTAGATGGTGCCCCTTTTAACGTGAATGCAGCTGTCTCTAATGCATGATCCCAAAACGATATTGGTAAATCGGTAAGAAACATCATAGATTGTACTATATCTAATAAAGTACGGTTATGACGTTCGGACGCACCATTATGCTGCGGTGTTCCAGGTGGCATGAGTTTGTGAAACTATTCCACATTGTTTTAATTGAAGACCAAACTCGTAACTCAAATATTTGTCTCTGCGATCAGATCGTAGAAACCTTATTTTCTTGTCACGATGATTTTTTCACTTCACTCTGAAATCCTTTTGAACTTTTCAAATGTTTCAGACTTATGTTTCATCAAGTAGATATACCCATATCTGCTCAAATCATCTGTGAAGGTCAGAAAATAATGATACCTGCTGCAAGCCTTAATATTCATTGGACCACATACATCAGTATGTATGATTTCCAACAAATCTGTTGCTTGCTTCATTGTTCCGGAGAACGGCGTTTTAGTCATCTTGCCCATGAGGTACGGTTCGCAAGCATCAAGTGATTCATAATCAAGTGATTCCAAAAATCCATCAGCATGGAGTTTCTTCATGCGCTTTACACCAATATGACCAAAACGGCAGTGCCACAAATAAGTTGCACTATCATTATTAACTTTGCATCTTTTGGCTTCAATATTATGAATATGTGTATCACTGCGATCGAGATCCAATGAACTATTTTCATTGGTGTGTATGACCATAGAAGGTTTTATTCATGTAAATAGAACAACAATTTATTCTCTTACTTAAATGAATAACCGTATTGCAATTAACATGATCAAATCATATTCATGCTCAACGCAAACACCAAATAACACTTATTTAGTTTCAACACTAATCCCGAAAGTATAGGGAGTGTGTGATGATGATCATATCAATCTTGGAACCACTTCCAACACACATCGTCACCTTGCCCTTTAACTAGTCTTTGTTCATTCTGCAACTCCCGTTTCGAGTTACTAATCTTAGCAACTTGAACTAGTACCAAATACTGAGGGGTTGCTATGAACACTAGTAAAGTACACATCAATAACATGTATATCAAATATACTTATGTTCACTTTGCCATCCTTCTTATCCACCAATCACTTGGGGTAGTTCCGCTTCCAATGACCAGTCCCTTTGCAGTAGAAGCACTTAGTCTCAGGCTTAGGACCAGACTTGGGCTTTTTCACTTGAGCAGCAACTTGCTTGCCGTTCTTCTTGAAGTTCCCCTTCTTTCCTTTTGCCCTTTTTGTAACTAGTGATCTTGTCAACCATCAACACTTGATGTTTTTCTTTGATTTCTACCTTCGCCGATTTTAGCATCGCGAAGAGCTTGGGAATATTTTCCGTTATCCCTTGCATATTATAGTTCATCACGAAGTTCTACTAACTTGGTGATGGTGAATAGAGAATTCTGTCAATCACTATCTTATCTGGAAGATTAACTCCCACTTGATTCAAGCGATTGTAGTACCCAGACAATCTGAGCACATGCTCACTAGTTGAGCGATTCTCCTCCATCTTTTAGCTATAGAACTTGTTGGAGACTTCATATCTCTCAACTCGGGTATTTGCTTGAAATATTAACTTCAACTCCTAGAACATCTCATATGCTCCATGACGTTCAAAACGTCTTTGAAGTCCCGATTCTAAGCAGTTAAGCATGGTGCACTAAACTATTAAGTAGTCATCATATTGAGCTAGCAAAACGTTCATAATGTCTGCATCTGCTCCTGCAATAGGTCCGTCACCTAGCGGTGCATCAAGGACATAATTCTTCTGTGCAGCAATGAGGATAAACCTCAGATTACGGATCCAATCCGCATCATTGCTACTAACATTTTTTCAACACAATTTTCTCTAGGAACATATCAAAAATAAACACAGGGAAGCAACAATGCGAGCTACTGATCTACAACATAGATATGCTAATACTACCAGGACTAAGTTCATGATAAATTAAAGTTCAATTAATCATATTACTTAAGAACTCCCACTTAGATAGACATCCCTCTAATCCTCTAAGTGATCACGTGATCCAAATCAACTAAACCATGTCCGATCATCACGTGAGATGGAGTAGTTTCAATGGTGAACATCTTATGTTGATCATATCTACCATATGATTCACGCTCAACCTTTCGGTCTCTGTGTTCCGAGGCCATATCTGTTATATGCTAGGCTCGTCAAGTTAAACCTGAGTATTCCGCGTGTGCAACTGTTTTGCACCCGTTGTATTTGAACGTAGAGCCTATCACACCCGATCATCACGTGGTGTCTCAGCACGAAGAACTTTCGCAACGGTGCATACTCAGGGAGAACACTTCTTGATAATTAGTGAGAGATCATCTTATAATGCTACCGTCAATCAAAGCAAGATAAGATGCATAAAAGATAAACATCACATGCAATCAATATAAGTGATATGATATGGCCATCATCATCTCGTGCTTGTGATCTCCATCTTCGAAGCACCGTCATGATCACCATCGTCACCGGCGCGACACCTTGATCTCCATCGTAGCATCGTTGTCGTCTCGCCAATCTTATGCTTCCACGACTATCACTACCGTTTAGTAATAAAGTAAAGCATTACATCGCGATTGCATTGCATACAATAAAGCGACAACCATATGGCTCCTGCCAGTTGCCGATAACTCGGTTACAAAACATGATCATCTCATACAATAAAATTTAGCATCATGTCTTGACCATATCACATCACAACATGCCCTGCAAAAACAAGTTAGACGTCCTCTACTTTGTTGTTGCAAGTTTTACGTGGCTGCTACGGGCTTAAGCAAGAACTCATCTTACCTACGCATCAAAACCACAACGATAGTTTGTCAAATAGACTACGTTTTAACCTTCTCAAGGACCGGGCGTAGCCACACTCGGTTCAATTAAAGTCGGAGAGACAGTCTTCCGCAAGCCATCTATGTGCAAAGCACGTCGAGGGAACCGGTCTCGCGTAAGCGTACGCGTAAGGTTGGTCCGGATCGTCTCGTCCAACAATACCGCTGAACCAAAGTATGACATGCTGGTAGGCAGTATGACTTGTATCGTCCACAACTCACTTGTGTTCTACTCGTGCAAATAACATCAAACCATAAAAAAACCTAGGCTCTGATACCACTGTTGGGGAACGTAGTAATTTCAAAAAAATTCCTACGCACACGCAAGATCATGGTGATGCATAGCAACGAGAGGGGAGAGTGTTGTCTACGTACCCTCGTAGACCGAAGCGGAAGCGTTGACGCATCGTAGAGGAAGTAGTCGTACGTTCTCCTCGCGATCCAACCGATCACAGCACCGTTACTCCGGCACCTCCGAGTTCTTGGCACACGTTCAGCTCGATGACAATCCCCGGGCTCCGATCCAGCAAAGCGTCGGGGAAGAGTTCCGTCAGCACGACAGCGTGGTGACGATCTTGATGTGTTACCGGCGCAGGGCTTCGCCTAAGCACTGCAACGATATGACCGAGGTGGAATTTGGTGGAAGGGGGCACCGCACACGGCTAAGGAAAGATCTCAATGATCAATTGTGTGTCATGGGGTGCCCCCTGCCCCCGTATATAAAGGAGCAAGGGAGGGGGTGGCCGGCCTAGGGTTTGGCGCGCCAGGGTGTGGAGTCCTACTAGGTCTCCAAGTCCTAGTAGGAGTCCACCAAGAGGGGAGGAAGGGAGAAGGAATAGGAGGAGTAGGAAAGGTGGCCGGCCCCCTTTTCCCTAGTCCAATTTGGACTAGAGGGGGGGGGGCGCAGCAGCCTTTTTTTTCTCTTCCCACTAAAGCCCATCAAGGCCCATTACTTCTCCCGTAATCCCGTAACTCCCCGGTACCTCCGAAAATACCCGAACCACTCAGAACCCTTCCGATGTCCGAATATAGTCGTCCAATATATCGATCTTTACGTCTCGACCATTTCGAGACTCCTCGTCATGTCCCCGATCTCATCCGGGACTCCGAACTCCTTCGATACATCAAAACTCATAAACTCATAATATAACTGTCATCGAAACCTTAAGCGTGCGGACCCTACGGTTCGAGAACAATGTAGACATGACCGAGACACATCTCTGGTCAATAACCAATAGCGGGACCTGAATGCCCATATTGGCTCCTACATATTCTGCGAAGATCTTTATCGGTCAGACCGCATAACAACATACGTTGTTCCCTTTGTCATCGGTATGTTACTTGCCCGAGATTCGATCGTCGGTATCCAATACCTAGTTCAATCTCGTTACCGGCAAATCTCTTTACTCGTTCCGTAATACATCATCTCACAACTAACACATTAGTTGCAATGCTTGCAAGGCTTATGTGATGTGCATTACCGAGAGGGCCCAGAGATACCTCTCCGACAATCGGAGTGACAAATCCTAATCTCGAAATACGCCAACCCAACATGTACCTTCGGAGACACCTGTAGAGCACCTTTATAATCACCCAGTTACGTTGTGACGTTTGGTAGCACACAAAGTGTTCCTATGGTAAACGGGAGTTGCATAATCTCATAGTTAAAGGAACATGTATAAGTCATGGATAAAAGCAATAGCAACATACTAAACGATCGGGTGCTATGCTAATGGAATGGGTCATGTCAATCAGATCATTCAACTAATGATGTGATCTCGTTAATCAAATAACAACTCTTTGTTCATGGTTAGGAAACATAACCATCTTTGATTAATGAGCTAGTCAAGTAGAGGCATACTAGTGACACTCTGTTTGTCTATGTATTCACACATGTATTATGTTTCCAGTTAATACAATTCTAGCATGAATAATAAACATTTATCATGATATAAGGAAATAAATAATAACTTTATTATTGCCTCTAGGGCATATTTCCTTCAGATCACAAAACTTCTTGCTAATCGCTTACAGAAAATCATCCTACAAGTCGTGCATCAGAACCAATACGGCTTCCTCAAGGGCCGCACCATCAACGATTGCTTAGCCTGGGCCTTCGAGTACATACATCAATGCCAAGCATCTAAGCGAGAGATTGTTCTGCTTAAACTCGACTTTGCCAAAGCTTTTGACACGGTGCAACACTCAGCGATAATACAAATTATGAAGAGTATGGGGTTCAATGACAAATGGATTGCCTGGTTTAAATGCATCACTTCGTCAGGCAAATCATCCGTGCTACTTAATGGGGTCCCCAGCAATTATTTTTGGTGCAAACGCGGCGTCCGTCAAGGCGATCCGCTGTCCCCCTTACTCTTTGTTCTTGCCGCAGATCTGCTCCAAACGACAATTAATGAAGCCATGCATCACAACAACCTACGTTTGCCCATTCCCTCCATCCATGACAGTCAATTCCCGGTTATTCAATACGCGGACGACACAATCATTGTGATGCCGGCCTATCGGCTTCAGGCGACCTGCATGAAACAGATTCTCACAGACTACGCTGATTCGGCGGGGCTACACATTAACTTCCATAAATCAACACTTATTCCCTTGAACACCCCGGAGGAAACATACAAGGAAATCGCTGATATCTTCGGATGTGCATGTGCGCAACTACCATTTACATATTTGGGATTACCTCTGGGTACGACCAAACCCACAATTCTGGATTTAACCCCCTGGGTCTGCAAGGCTAAGAGAAGAATCACCGCAGCGCTGTCGCTTATGTCGTATGCGGGCAAACTGGCTCTCATGAATTCTCTCGTTACCTCGTTGGCGATTTACCCAATGGGAATCCTTAAACTCCCACCCAAGATCATTGAGCAATTTGACAAGATTCGTAGACATGGCCTTTGGACCAAAAAAACTGAAGATGGTGAAAAATGCAACTCGCTTGCGGCCTGGGATATGGTGTGTCGACCAAAACAAAATGGTGGCCTCGGAGTTCTCAATCTCAAAGTTCAAAATGATGCAATGCTTCTAAAACTGCTCCACAAGTTCTACAACAAGTTCGACGCACCCTGGGTGCGCCTCGTCTGGGACACGTACTATACTGCCATTGTCCCCCATGCAGCCGCCCCTTGCGGCTCTTTCTGGTGGCGACAACTCATTCAGCTCATGCCCATCTACCGAGGGGTCACAAATGTTCATCTCGGTGTGGGAGATACAGTTTTATTCTGGAAACATGATTGGAACAACTCCATTTTGGCAGACACATACCCGCGTGCTTTCTCGTTCTCGAGCAATGAAGATGCCTCCACGAGAGAATTTCTCTCCATCACCCATCTCAACCAAGCCTTTGATTTGCCCCTCTCGATTCAAGCTTTTGATGAACTACGAGCCCTCCAACGAAATGTTAGCGACGCCGCAATAACTGACTCCAAAGATGCTTGGATTTGTACTTGGGGTCGGTGATCTTTAAAACCACGGACTACTACACCTTCTACTTCAGAGAGATAATTGCTCATGATGCCTACCGTTGGCTTTGGAAGACCAAGTGCATCCCTAAAATTAAGGTCTTCGGGTGGTTCCTCCTCTCGGATCGCCTCAATACAAGAAATATGCTAAAACGAAGACATTACAACATTGGCACCAACTTCAACTGCCTGCTTTGTGGACAAAATGTGGAAGAAACGGTTGAACACCTCTTTTTCCATTGCACCTTCAGTGCCGCATGCTGGAACAAGCTCAATATCCTCTGGCCGCTGCAAGGTGACAGACTTGACCTCATGGCACAATTCAAGACCTTGAACCCCAGGAAGATGGCCATGGAAATTTTCTTGGTGGCAGCGTGGAGCCTTTGGAAGGAAAGGAACAACAACTACTTTCGCAAGGTTGACCCATCAATCCCATCCTGGGAGGCCAGATTCAGGAGCGATTTTGCTAATATTGCCTACAGGATGCCCAACAACAAAAAGAAACTCGTGGCTGACATACTTAGCTCTATAGCTTAGTTGCTATATACTCATCTACTGTACACCCCCTGTTCTCTTTTAACACTCCACTCCCCCCCCCCCCCGCTTGTACATACGCAATGTAACAAATGTAACCTTGGCCGGTTGTGATATAGAAATACAAACGCAGTAGGAGCCTTTCCTACTGTCTCACCCCTTCAAAAAAACATAACTCTACGACTCAAGTATTTATTCAATAGGCTCCGAGGAGCGAGATATTACAAACATGGGTCTCATGACCCAACATTCAGAACATACAAGTCAAAGCACATGCGGAAGCTTAACATGTCTGAGTATAGACATCTACAAATGAAAAAGGCTGAGAAGCCTGACTATCTACCAGATCCTGCCAAGGGCACAAGATCGTAGCTGAGGTATCAAGCTAAACATCGAAGTCCACACGGAACTACTAGCGAGACCGACGTCTCTCTGCAAAACATAAAATAGGCAAATGTGAGTACAAATGTGCCCAGCAAGACTTACATCAGAACTATCTACATATGCATCGGTATCAACAAAAGGGGTGGTGGAGTTTAACTGCAGCAAGCCAGCTTTGACTCAGTGGCTAACCTGAACTACGACTGCAAGTAACTCTTTTGAGGTGGCGCACACGAGTCCACATATTCACCATATCAATACACCACTATGGATCCGCTCCCGCCTCCCTACGAGAACGCCCTCCATAACACTCACGCTTATCTTGCGCATTTTAGAGTATCCACTTTCACTTGTCTATGAACTATGCAAGGGGTCCAAGTTTCCATATCCGAGGAATCTGGCTATTCGAATAGATAATGATAACCCTGCAGGGGTGTACTTCTTCACACACGCTCTCGCCACTTACCACCATGTACACGTCATGTACCTCGGCAACCTTCAAGCGGAAGCCTGGCGAGGGAGTCGGCCATGACCTGACTAACCACACAAGTCTCTAGTCCAGGTTTATCGCCTATTCGGGTTCCATCCGCAAGGAGATTCGACCGGGGTTTCGCTCACGGCCCCAAACGATGTGTGCAGGGTTCCCAAGCCCACCATCCAGGTGCCACTTGGTACACCGTGCCACTGTGCCTAGTCTGTCCCAAGCCCACCTGTACCGGGTGCCACCTGGTAGACTACTAACACTACCTACAAACACCAGAAACTAGTTGCAACTCCTGGACAGAGATCGAGTTGATTAATAAGCCGAGAGGGGTCGAGTTACCTGAACCCAATGTGTGGTAGTAACTGTTCATGGATCACAAACACAGAACTCAGTTCCTGAGGACGGTTTCAATGAGACAACCCACCATGTACTCCTACATGGCCTCTCACCGCTACCTTTACCAAATCGTGTTCACACACTTAGCTCTCAACAGTAGGACATGTTCACCACATTCCAATTCATTCCCGATGAATCAGACCTGACTCAACTCTAAGCAATAGCAGGCATGGCAAACAAGCATGAATGAGTAGGCACATCAGGGCTCAAACAACTCCTACTCATGCTAGTGGGTTTCATCTATTTACTGTGGCAATGACAGGTCATGCAGAGGAAAGGGGTTCAACTACCGCAGCATGTAACAGTTGAATCGCTGTTGTCCTAATGCAGTAAAAGAGAGCAGGAGCGAGAGAGTGGGATTGTATCGGAATGAAGAAGGGGGTTTTGCTTGCCTAGCACTTCTGAAAATAGTATAGTTCTTCATCGGTGTCATCGAACTCATCGTTGAAACATTGTCTACTGAGAGGGGGCAATTATCAGCAAACAAGGAAGAATACAGTCAATGCAATGCAACAATATGATGCATGATCATGACATGGCAATATGAATGTGTGTTGGGCTAATGCAAGCTAGAACAGATTGGAATGAGTCCATTTGAACCAAAGATTCAAATGCAAACCCATTTCATGAAGTCATATTAGTGCATTAACTTGTTTCGCCTAAACAGTAAGGTTAAAGTGTTCTAACATGCATGAAACCAGTACAGATGGATAGATTGAATTTTTCTGATAATTTCCATATATAACTTATTTCATTTGGAGTTATGGTTGATTTTCTATGAATTTTAGAAGTTAGCACTATTTTCTGGAATTTCCTATGTAAAATTAAATCCAGAAAATACTTATTGCGTCACCATAGCGTCATGCTGACCTCAGTGGGTCAACAGGCGCCGCCCAGGTCAAACCTGACCAGTGGGGCCTGCTGGTCAGTGACTAAGGGCTGGTTAGGGTCGCAGACAGGTGGGACCGGTCAAAAGCCACGTCAGCAAAGTCAACTCTGACGCATGGGCCCCGCCTGGTTTAACTAAATCTAATCAAAAAAATAACCCGTGGTTATTTAGCTGGTGGGGCCCTAATGTCAGCGGCTGGTGTTAATAAAAAGAACGTGATTAAGCCCTAATGACGGTGCCACGTCATCACCACCGGCGTGTAAACGCCGGCGACCAAATGCGCGGCGGAGGGCGTCGGACTTTCGCTACAGGGCCCGATTTGAAGAGAAGCTTGCACCTACGTGCTCTGGGGAGTGACGCGCATCCGATGGAACAAACAACGAAGGCGGGGTGGCCGGAGTTGAGCACGACGGCAAGTGATGTGGCGGCCGGAGTTCGGCTTAGCGCGAGCGAGGTGCTACGCTTGGCTGACGAGCAAGCTAAGCAGCGGGGCGGACTCCTGGGAACATGCGGAGCACGCGAGCGTTCTGGAATGCGAGCCGTTGCGGCTGTGACCACGGCTACGCCATGGCCGGCGGCGAGAAGCTTTCGGCCTCGATGGTTAACCCGGCTACGACACACGAATGGAGAGAAAAACAGGGGGAAAACGGGCATGAGCTCACTGCGGTTCTGTTGGTGCAGCTGGCGAGCTCGGGGATAGGCTGTGGACGACGAATCGGCGATGGTGATCGGTGGTACCCGAGGTCGAAGGCGAGCGCGATGACGACGCTACGGTGTGTCCCGGCTTGCCTGGCTCGGTGGAGAGGACGAGGACGACGTCGCAGAGCTCGTGGGAACGACGGCGGGGCGAGCGGGTAGCTGTGGCCGCGGTGGTTCTCGTCGGCGGTCACGGTGCGTCCGGACGGTCACGGGAGAGAGAGAGAGTCAGAGAGGGGACGGGGACGAGCAAGCGGTTAAGGAGGGCAAGGGGGAGTGCGTGGTGCCCTTGGGTGCCTCCAGCGGCGAGCAGGTAAGCAGGAGGTGGCCTCGCGCGTGCGCGCGCGCGTCGGGCACGCGCTCGTCCCCCTGGCAGAGGAGGAAGACAACAGGGGAGGAGGCGGTGGTGGGCTGGGCCGCCTGGCTTTGCCCAGTTGGGCTGCTACAGTGGTGGGTTGTGCAGGTAGGTGGCCAGGTAACTTCTCTCTCTCTCTAATTTAGTTTCTGTTTTCTATTTATTTGCTCTGTTTTTATTTAGTTTAGCACTAAATCATTTTTATATAATTCTGATAATATTTTTGGGCACTCTCTAAATTAATCCGGTGTCCCTCAATATTTCTCAGAATATTTGGAGTTGTCAAAATATTTATAGCAATGTTTTGGAGCCCCAATCAAATACAATATGTGTTGAGGTAAAATCCAAGATGGCTAGGAAAAATGTGCATCACCTCTGGTTGTTGTTTCCAGCATTTCCAAAAATCATGAACATTTTTCTAAGACCATTTTAGGTTCTTGGAATTTATTTTGGTTGAACCTATTTGATTTCTCTTAGGTGCTAGGGTTTGAGTCAATCCCCATTTCAAATTCACATAACTTTAGACATGATGCATGGATGCAAAACCACTATCTGCAAGCAAATTCTAGGGATGTGACAACTCACCCCCACTAAACAAAAATCTCGTCCTGAGATTCAGGACGTGAGGTAAGAAGACAAAGGGGCACAAAACTATCACAATCTTCTCGATCCAATTGCCCTTCTCAAAGATGTTGATTCATTCCAGCATCTTGGTCTTGACATCTTTGCCTTCGAGATCTTCACTCGACACGACAACAGAAAGAAAGGGAAGCTCTACAGGATTCGATCTTCACAAAGATCAAGCAAATCATGATCAACTCACGGAATGAGATGTAGTAACATCTCTTGAGTTGAGACACAAAACACACATCGAGAGGGATGGAAGAAACAGATGGCGAGAGATCAATTTGGTAGGCAACAATTCAACGCTTAAATAGATGGTGAGGGGGGTTTCAAGTAGCGAGGAGTTAAGTTGCCCATGATGCCATAACGGAACACCTCGGCGAAGGTGACTCGTAGAATTATTCCTTAAGTGGCAAAAAGAATTACTTTTGATACAGAGATCATTGAAACTCTCTATACCAGCCTAAGGAAAATCACAATTGATCATTTGAATGAATTGGAAAGAATGGCATACATAGTTTGGGGAGGAACTAGAGTTATAGGACAACTCGACAACGGAAGGCACATTCCAATTGATACCGAGGATATAACCCAATGACTGAGCGTGCTCTCAAGAACTTGAGCATTTCCGTATTCATCAAGGTTTTACCAACATCCGTGCCGAGGATCCTGGCAACACATCATACTACCATGACAAACGGTGATGGAGGATGCAGATGCAAAGGAGGACATCACTTTCTCATATTTTTCCTTAGCAATGCCAAAGAAGCAAATCTGGATGATCAACCGAGAGACATTTAGCACTCCGCTTCTAATGTTCTCCTTGATGTACTAGGTACCACGGTCAATGCTTAAAACATCAACATGGCCATCAAGTAAAGGTCGGACTTCGGGAGCACAAAAATCCATAAGGAACAACTTGTGGAATAAGTCATACCAAATCCTCATGGAGAAGATGGTCGAATTGCTCATTCAAGATACTATAATAATAGATCTTCCGGCTAGGTGTGTCGGCCAAAACAACAACCTCGTCGGGACCTACATAATAGATCTTGGAAATGTTCCAGCCATCATATTTGCCTGAGATTCAGATCTAGCTGGTAACAGGATTTTTCAGACAACATGTCTAGAAAAGAAAGGTTGCAACATAAGTCGACGAGATAACGTTGCGAGACACTCGAGAGATGAACTACGATAGCAAGCTCCAAAACATGAGCTGGTTCTGCTACACACATGTGAACAGGTTGTCCTAGACAAGCATGGCCACGTAGTAGTCTTACAATAAAACACTACCAAAGTTCAGGTGAGGAACCATCATCGAGGATATCGAAGTCCTTATACAAGTCCGGATTAGCTCTTGGGAAGGAACTTCTTCTCCTTGAACAAATCAGTCAGTGGCTTGGTGTGCTAGGAACACATATGGAGTGGAGGCGGCCAACCTATCAAACCATAGAGCACTTCTCACGTGCATGACTGACTTGGGATGGTACCATAGGAAACAAAAACAATCTTCCTCGAACTCACGGCGGCAACTTGCACCAAATGCACGTGAATCAGAGAAAGTCACTTCTTTCACCAAAACATATACCTCATGAACGGAACACGAAGGCAATGCTTACAAAAGTTTCCAACACTAACTTAGATGTTCAACATGAATCATGAACAAGATGAAATGTTGATGATGAGCTCAACAGTAATCATTGAGATTTCCATGAAGATGGAATTCCACAACTATGTGAACAAAGCGATAGCATTGGTCAGACCCAAAAGATATAATGGTGTATGCTCGAGGAAACAACCACGAGTAAGACAACATTACGAATATCGTTGGTTCTGATTTGATTTGACGATAGCCCACACTCAAATCAAAGTTTGGATAAGATGATAGGTCCATTAACTGATCACGAGGATCAATCGATGAAATACCATCTTTCTTCAACACAGATACAAGATATCCCTTAGGGATGAGCTAGGTCGGACAAGCTTTTATCTTCCAACTCTCCAAGTTGTTGTCTAGCTTAACCAACTAGCTCAAGGGTATGCAACACATATTCCTGGAGAAGGATTGGTTACAAGAAACCAACTTGATCACGAGCTCAACACAACGGTCAGGGGACAACCTGGTGATACTTCCAAGATGATATCAGGAATATCACGCACCACCGATATGTTATAAGCTCGGGAATAATCTTTCTTTTCAGGCAAGATGATGTGATCAATTAAGCAAGGATTGACACAATCCTAACTCTTGATCGAAGAGTGCACCAGAAATAAGGACTAGGTAGCACGATCAATCTTAGAATGATAATTCAATACCAACACGCTAAGAATGAGATTATTGTCCATTAACTACCAAGCAACAGGGTTGCTAGCAGTATTGATTTCACACATCACGATTCACTTGTCGGCATTCCGGCTACAATAACACGGAACCGAGGAATGAACAATGATGGCTAGAGGTATCACTGCATCAAGAATTCATAAGAGATGGTGCAGTTCTCATGACATTCCTGACATAAAGTGGGTAATGCTTCAGGGTAGAACAGAATCAAAAGCTGGATTGGCATTTTGATCTGCGGAATACAACTGCTTTGACCCAATCCTAGATATGGCTGAGATACTGGAGTTTGTTTCTCCTAGTCATTTCGGAATAGAATGGCTTGACGGACCACAAGAGTAATAGGCATCGATAACACGGATGCACAACTAGTCCTGACTAGCAATTGATAGACAGAGGTCAGAATACAACTAAAGAGAGACAACTCAAAGGAACAAATAACTTTCTGAGTTGTGAATTCATGGGTTAGTATGTCAAACGAGTTCAACATATTTCTTCCGAATAACCCATGCAGAATGATGGAACTGGCAGAGTCACAATATGAATGGAGTACTCCTCAAGAGCACTTTGGTCGTGACCTTTTGGTTCAAAAGAACTCCTGCCAAGAATGGTTCATGGTAATTGGAAGAAGGATGTACCACGAACCTCGAGGACTATCGCAAAGGTTACTAATATCCTAAAGGAACTAGCAACACTATCAACATGAGGTAAGTAGGGTGAATCTCGGGTTCAAGAACCCAGGAATAGAATACCTACTACTAAATGGCATCATGGGTGCTCTCGATAATGGTGGCCAGAATCCTCACACTAGGAATATAAAGCATGGCTAGATTATGGGTGGTTCTCTAAGATGCCTAGGGTCATAATAATGGCTCCAACATATATGCCGAGGCAACGGAGTACCTCAACTTGACGATTAGTGTGGTTAATCTGGCCCAAAGGAACATATAGAATGGAAAGAAGGGATTTGCAAATGCATCAGACTATTTAGAAACTGGGATGACTCGGACAGCATAACGGTTGTAAATGCTCAAAAGATTTGGGACTTTCTGCAAAAATGGTGGCATAACCACTTAGCATCATCATATCAATGTTCCGGTTCAGCTGACAACATACTAAAAATAGTAGAAACTGAATTGAGGCCTGGAACCAACAATCCTATAAGTCTCTATCATAGTAACTCGTCATCCTAATAGATAGATGAGAAAGTCTAGTTCTTAATCCCCGTAGAAAAGAATAGGGTGACTCAGATCAGAATGGCATAAGGTATAAGGAGTAAAAAGAGCCTTACGTTCCCTTCCACAATTAATTCCCTTATATAACTAAAGCATTTCTAGACACGACTTTGACCAGCTTGGCTTGGTAATCCTACAGGCAGTCAGGCTCTGATACCAAAGTTGTCAGGACCCCGATCCTAAGTCACACCGATCTAGCATGTAACACATCATATCACTTTGCGACCTCACGCACGGTATTCCCACGGGTGCCACCTTACCTGGCCCGGGACCGTTTGCGCCTTTTGGCTCACGTATATGATAGTGTCGCTAGCATCCATATGACAAAGAACACGGGCCGACATGACTAGTCGTGAACCCAAAGTGGCACTAACTTATAGGGACAGGCATACATGAAACAACATCGAGCATGTCGGTCAGCAGCGTGTGAATCTGGGCTGTAGCACTGGGCTAACAGGACTCCGGGAACCCGGGCTGTAACAGGCTAGGCAAGACTCCGGATGTCACCGCGTGACATTTCCCCGAAGGGACAGACACCGAAACAAAGTGAATCACATGCCGGCCAGTCAAGTGTTCCGGAGCAGTAGTGCTGGGCTAGCAGGACTCCAGTGAACCGGGCTGTAGCAGACTACTATGGCTCATGGAAGCACAAGACTACATTTCCCCATAAGAGAGGCTACCAAGGATAAATAACTAGGTTGTCGGATCCCACACATACCAATCATTTCAATCATACACACAATATGCTCGATATGAGTAAATACAACATGGCATCACAACATAACTCTACGACTCAAGTATTTATTCAATAGGCTCCGAGGAGCGAGATATTACAAACATGGGTCTCATGACCCAACATTCAGAGCATACAAGTCAAAGCACATGCGGAAGCTTAACATGTCTGAGTACAGACATCTACAAATGAAAAAGGCTGAGAAGCCTGACTATCTACCAGATCCTGCCGAGGGCACAAGATCGTGGCTGAGGTATCAAGCTAAACGTCGAAGTCCACACGGAAGTACTAGCGAGACCGACTTCTCTCTGCAAAACATAAAATAGGCAAACGTGAGTACAAATGTGCCCAGCAAGACTTACATCAGAACTATCTATATATGCATCGGTATCAACAAAAGGGGTGGTGGAGTTTAACTGCAGCAAGCCAGCTTTGACTCAGTGGCTAACCTGAACTACGACTGCAAGTAACTCTTTTGAGGTGGCGCACACGAGTCCACATATTCACCATATCAATACACCACTATGGATCCGCTCCCGCCTCCCTACGAGAACGCCCTCCATAACACTCACGCTTATCTTGCGCATTTTAGAGTATCCACTTTCACTTGTCTATGAACTATGCAAGGGGTCCAAGTTTCCATATCCGAGGAATCCGGCTATTCGAATAGATAATGATAACCCTGCAGGGGTGTACTTCTTCACACACGCTCTCGCCACTTACCACCATGTACACGTCATGTACCTCGGCAACCTTCAAGCGGAAGCCTGGCGAGGGAGTCGGCCATGACCTGACTAACCACACAAGTCTCTAGTCCAGGTTTATCGCCTATTCGGGTTCCATCCGCAAGGAGATTCGACCGGGGTTTCTCTCACGGCCCCAAACGATGTGTGCAGGGTTCCCAAGCCCACCATCCGGGTGCCACTTGGTACACCGTGCCACTGTGCCTAGTCTGTCCCAAGCCCACCTGTACCGGGTGCCACCTGGTAGACTACTAACACTACCTACAAACACCAGAAACTAGTTGCAACTCCTGGACAGAGATCGAGTTGATTAATAAGCCGAGAGGGGTCGAGTTACCTGAACCCAATGTGTGGTAGTAATTGTTCATGGATCACAAACACAGAACTCAGTTCCTGAGGACGGTTTCAATGAGACAACCCACCATGTACTCCTACATGGCCTCTCACCGCTACCTTTA
Organism: Aegilops umbellulata; assembly: GCA_032464435.1. Lineage (NCBI taxonomy): Eukaryota > Viridiplantae > Streptophyta > Magnoliopsida > Poales > Poaceae > Aegilops > Aegilops umbellulata. Next base: position 577,787,074 of record CP136057.1, on the reverse strand, counting down.
CCAAATCGTGTTCACACACTTAGCTCTCAACAGTAGGACATGTTCACCACATTCCAATTCATTCCTGATGAATCAGACCTGACTCAACTCTAAGCAATAGCAGGCATGGCAAACAAGCATGAATGAGTAGGCACATCAGGGCTCAAACAACTCCTACTCATGCTAGTGGGTTTCATCTATTTACTGTGGCAATGACAGGTCATGCAGAGGAAAGGGGTTCAACTACCGCAGCATGTAACAGTTGAATCGCTGTTGTCCTAATGCAGTAAAAGAGAGCAGGAGCGAGAGAGTGGGATTGTATCGGAATGAACAAGGGGGTTTTGCTTGCCTGGCACTTCTGAAAATAGTATAGTTCTTCATCGGTGTCATTGAACTCATCGTTGAAACATCGTCTACTGAGAGGGGGCAATTACCGGCAAACAAGGAAGAATACAGTCAATGCAATGCAACAATATGATGCATGATCATGACATGGCAATATGAATGTGTGTTGGGCTAATGCAAGCTAGAACAGATTGGAATGAGTCCATTTGAACCAAAGATTCAAATGCAAACCCATTTCATGAAGTCATATTAGTGCATTAACTTGTTTCACCTAAACAGTAAGGTTAAAGTGTTCTAACATGCGTGAAACTAGTACGGATGGATAGATTGAATCTTTCTGATAATTTTTCATATATAACTTATTTCATTTGGAGTTACGGTTGATTTTCTATGAATTTTAGAAGTTAGCACTATTTTCTAGAATTTCCTATATAAAATTAAATCCAGAAAATACTTATTGCGTCACCATAGCGTCATGCTGACCTCAGCGGGTCAACAGGCGCCGCCCAGGTCAAACCTGACCAGTGGGGCCTGCTGGTCAGAGACTAAGGGCTGGTTAGGGTCGCAGACAGGTGGGACCGGTCAAAAGCCACGTCAGCAAAGTCAACTCTGACACGTGGGCCCCGCCTAGTTTAACTAAATCTAATCAAAAAAATAACCTGTGGTTATTTAGCTGGTGGGGCCCTAATGTCAACGACTGGTGTTAATAAAAAGAACGTGATTAAGCCCTAATGACGGTGCCACGTCATCACCACCGGCGTGTATACGCCGGCGACCAAATCCGTGGCGGAGGGCGTAGGACTTTCGCTACAGGGCCTGATTTGAAGAGCAGCTTGCACCTACGTGCTCTGGGGAGTGACGCGCATCCGATGGAGCAAACAACGGAGGCGGGGGTGGCCGGAGTTGAGCACGACGTCAAGTGATGCGGCGGCCGGAGTTTGGCTTAGCGCGAGTGAGGTGCTACGCTTGGCTGACGAGCGAGCTAAGCAGCAGGTCGGACTCCTGCGAACATGCGGAGCACGTGAGCATTCTCGAACGCGAGCCACTGCGGCTGTGACCACGACTACGCCATGGATGACGGAGAGAAGCTTTCGTCCTCGATGGTTATCCCGGATATGGCACACGAACGGCGAGAAAAACAGGGGAAAACGGGCATGAGCTCACTGCGGTTCTGTTGGTGCAGCTGGCGAGCTCGGGGATGGGCTGTGGACGACGAATCGGCGATGGTGATCGGCGGTACCCGAGGTCAAAGGCGAGCGCGATGACGACGCTACGGTGTGTCCCGGCTTGCCTAGCTCGGTGGAGAGGACGAGGACGACGTCGTAGAGCTCGTGGGAACGATGGCGGGGCGAGCGGGTAGCTGTGGCCACGGTGGTTCTCGTCGGCGGTCACGGTGCGTCCGAACGGTCACTAGAGAGAGAGTCAGAGAGGGGACGGGGACGAGCAAGCGGTTGAGGAGGGCGAGGGGGAGTGCGTGGTGCCCTTGGGTGCCTCTAGCGGTGAGCAGGTAAGCAGGAGGTGGCCTCGCGCGTGCGCGCACGCTCGTCAGGCACGCGCTCGTCCCCCTGGCAGAGGAGGAAGACGACAGGGGAGGAGGCGGTGGTGGGCTGGGCCGCCTGGCTTTGCCCAGTTGGGCTGCTACAGTGGTGGGTTGTGCAGGTAGGTGGCCAGGTAACTTCTCTCTCTCTGATTTAGTTTCTGTTTTCTATTTATTTGCTCTATTTTGATTTAGTTTAGCACTAAATCATTTTTATATAATTCTGATAATATTTTTGGGCACTCTCTGAATTAATCCGGTGTCCCTCAGTATTTCTCAGAATATTTGGAGCTGTCAAAATATTTATAGCAATGTTTTGGAGCCCCAATCAAATACAATATGTGTTGAGGTAGAATACAAGATGGCTAGGAAAAATGTGCATCACCTCTGGTTGCTGTTTCCAGCATTTCCAAAAATCATGAACATTTTTCTAAGACCATTTTGGGTTCTTGGAATTTATTTTGGTTGAACCTATTTGATTTCTCTTAGGTGCTAGGGTTTGAGTCAATCCCCATTTCAAATTCACATAACTTTAGACATGATGCATGGATGCAAAACCACTATCTGCAACCAAATTCTAGGGCTGTGACATGCACATGCTACCACTTGTTTGCTTAAGGATCTGAAGCTGGAATTTTCTCTCAAATACTTAGGTGATCTTCATTATTTTCTTGGTATAAAAGTTAAACAGATAAAGGATGGAATACTTCTTACACAAGAAAAATATACCAGTGATATACTCTAGAGAGTAGGATTGGAACATTGCAAACCTGTCAGTACACCAATTTCAACTTTAGAAAAACTTACAATTGACAGTGGAGAAGCACTTGATCAGATGATGCAACAAAATACAGAAGTGTTGTTGGTGCTTTACAATATTTGGCTCTTACATGTCCTGATATTTCTAACTCTGTCAATAAAGTTTGTCAATATTTGCATGCGCCTAGAACAACACACTGGACTGCAGTAAAAAGGATTTTAAGGTATCTTAAATACTCAAAAGGTCTTGGACTTCAGATTATCAAGTCAATTTCTATGCTTGTTACTGCCTATTCTGATGCAGACTAGGCAGGGTGTGCTGATGACAGAAGGTCCACAGGTGGTTTTGTTGTGTTTCTGGGAACAAATCTTGTGTCATGGAGTGCAAGAAAACATGCCACTCTTTCTAGATCCAGTACAGAGGCTGAGTATAAAGCTTTGGCTAATGCTACAGCTGAGGTAATGTGGATACAGACCCTGTTATATGAGCTTGAGATCAAGGCTCCACAAGTTGCGAGGTTATGGTGTGATAATATTGGTGCAACCTATCTCTCAGCTAATCCTGTTTTCCATGCACGAACTGAACATATTGAAGTTGATTTTCACTTTGTCAGAGAAAGAGTAGCTCGCAAGCTACTTGATATTCGGTTTATACCACCTGGTGATCAACTTGCTGACGGCTTCACAAAACCTCTTACTACAGGAAGATTGAATGAATTCAAGACCAATCTTAACCTTGGTAAAGATCACTCGGTTCAGATTGAGGGAGAATATTAGAATACGTTGTATAGAGATAGGAGAGTAGTTTAAACTTTGTAATCTTATGTCCTCTTATCTCTTCTTCTGTTAAACCTCCTGTAACCGAACAGGATCGATCTCCTCTTTCTCTCGATCGATCCCTTCATTGTAAGCCACGGCATGCTCTCTATATAATACAATGTGGCCCAGACGAAGGGTTCTACGCTTCCCAATTCTTCTCACATGCCTCCACCACCTCTGTCCCAAGACGGAGTTTTGGCGCTCAGGCGCGCGGCCCCACGACGCGACCTGCCGCGTCCGGCGCCCGCGCAAGAAGAAAGAAGCTGCCAAGAAGTCCCTCGGTCGCGAGAAAACGCCCCCGCGCTCCCTGCACCACCACGGCAAGACCGCGTGCGGCCTGCGGAGGCGGTGCGCGGACCCCATCAAGGACAAGTTCTCCACCAGCATAGAGTCCCGGTGACCACGGCAGGCTGCCGCGCCTTCACCCCTGAGCTGCGTAGCATCGCTTGGCCGGGCAAGTTCAAGCCGGATCTGCCTCCTCGCTACGACGGCACCCCCGACCCCGCGGAGTTCCTGCAGCTTTATGAGCTGAGCATCAAGGCGGCCAACGGCGACGAGAAAGTCATGGCGAACTAGTTCCCCATGGCTTTCAAGGATGGTGCCCGCTCCTGGCTCCTGAACCTACCTCCAGGCTCGATCTCTTCCTGGAACGAGATGCGCGACCACTTCGTCGCCAACTTCCAGGGTACTCGCGACCGCCCACCGGCCGCGGGTGACCTACATTGTGTCAAGCAACAACCAGGAAAGACCCTCCAGAAGTACATCCAGCACTTCAACAACGTTCGCCTCAAGATCCCCAAGGTGACGGGCGAGGCCATCATCTTCGCGTTCTCTGATGGCGTCCACGACGTCAAGATGAAGGAGGAGCTCACCATCCATGAGGAGTTGTGCACGTCCCTGGAGCTGTTCAACCTGGCGACCGAGTGCGCGAGAGCGGAGGAGGGGTGCCTCTCCCTCCTCGAGCTCCCAGCTGCGGACCCGGAGGAGAAGAAAGCCAAGGTCAAGGACGTGAAGCGCAAGGGAGCAGCCATGCTCGCGGCGGAGCCGGACACAAAGCGCGGCAGGGACCAGCCCGAGTCATCCAAGAGCAGCCGACCGTTCTGCGCCTTCCATAATCTGCATAGCCACAACACCAGCGACTGTCACGAGCTTAGAGCCATTCGCAAAGGACGCTTTGGTCGACGCCCCGAGCGCAACAATCGGGGCTACGGCCAAGGAGGAGGACGTGGAGGCAGACGCTTGGACGATTGTGGCCCGCGCCAGAGTGGCGCGACCGGCCTCGTGAGGACCGCTTGCAGGATCAGCCTCGCGAGGGCGCTGGAGGGATCAGCCTCGTGAGGATCGTCCTTAGGGCAACCCCGGTCTTCCACCACTACCACCACCACCAAGAAGGAATGATGACCGTCACCAAGACGAGGGTGCTGGGGCTTCCAGGAGCCACGTGCCATCGCTTGCATCTTGGGCGGAGCTCAAGCCCCAGCCTCCCAGCGTATCTTCAAACAGTTTGCTCGTGAAGTGAATGCAGTCCTTCCCAAGCTCGAGGCCACGCGCCCGCTGAGATGGTCCAAGTGCCCCATCATGTTCAGCTCGGCAGATCAGCTCAAGTGCGCGGCTACCGCTGGTGCCCTCTCGATGCTTTGTTCACCAGTTATCAGCAACGTGCAAGTCACCAAGACCCTCATTGATGGCGGCGCAGGGCTCAACGTCCTATCCGTCGACACATTCGACAACCTCCAAGTGTCGTACGATCAGCTTCAGCCCACCAAGCCATTCTCAGGAGTGACCGACAGCCCACCACCCCGATCGGGCAGGTCCGCCTCCCCGTTACCTTCGGATAGCGCGACAACTACCACACCGAGCTCATTGACTTCGACGTCGCCTACATCCACCTGCCATATAATGCGATCCTCGGGTACCCAGCCCTGGCCAAGTTCATGGCGGTGACCCATCACGGCTACAATGTCCTCAAGATGCTAGGAAGCGGCGGGATCATCACAGTCCCGTGCGAAGAAAGAGATGCAGTGTGCTCCCTCGAGCGTGCCTTCCAAGCTGCAGCAATTGACGACCCCGGCAGCAAGGGCGAGCGCCCTCCTGAGGCCACCCCCAAGAAGAAGAAGCAATTGCTCCGTGCAGGGCCTCAGGCAAGCGGCACCACGTATGGATCGACGCCCGCACCCGGGGCGCCTCCCTCCATCGCATAGGGAAGCGCGCCCAGCGCCCTCCTCGGGCAGGGATCGGGGGCTCTCTTCTGGAGGGCCTCAGACCTTGCGAACATCACGAGGGAGGCGCTTGGGCACCACTTGGAGGCGTGCTTCACGACACGTTTCCCTCAGGAGAACACAGGGCGAGGAGCACCCACCGCTCAGGAGTTCATCACCGAGACCACTCAGGAACTGCAAGACGCAAGGACCATGCGCGGCGGCCGCCGCTCACCAGGCACAGCTCCCCATCCAGGCGAGGATGCCGGGTTGCGCATCTGCATCGACGTCCCAGGTCTCAACAGGGCCGCATCTCAGGAGCTCTTCTGGCCTTCGCACGTGGGACACTATGAGGGTCCACCGCACAGCTACGTTCGCATGCCTTTTGGCTTGCCGGGTGTGGCGTCCGCCTATCAGCGCAACCTGCGACGCGCCCTGGCGGCTCAGGAGGCCAGGCACCATGCCGTCCTGACGGAGATGGAGACAGTCCTCAAGGAACCACCTAGACCCCCAGAGCCTCCCGCGGCTCAGGGCCCGGGTGGCTCGTGGGGAGCGACCCCTTCGCCACGTACCTTCAGCTGCCCCAACTCTCCTTCATCAACAGAATCAGGTGACATTTTCCAAGTTTGTTTAGCTAGGAACACCCTCGGGGCTGCATCATCCCCAGGTCGCATGGGCCCGTCCCTGCGGCATATATCCCTTTTTATGTCTTTAGCTTACCTTGCTGGGGGCGCCCCTCGGGATGCATCATCCGCAAGTCGCTCGGGCCTAACCCAGTGGCATGTATCTTCCCTGTATTTACTTGAGCCAGTTTGCTTTTCAAGCTTAATCTGCCTATGACTATTACCTGCTCGATCGTCACCCACCATGGGAGCCGCACGCCGGCCGTCTTTCTTCAGGATCCTTCGCGTGAGTAAGTTAAGCACGGTGTCTGTGCTCGGGCCCGTCCCTGCAGCGTTGATAAATCCAGCAGCAGAACTCTGTCTGGCGGGCCGGCCCCATTCACGTCACCTCCTGGGGTCGTTGGTGCTTGGCCTTCTCACGCGATAACCTCAGGAGATTCGTTCGACGCAGGTTGTTTGACCACCTCGCAGGACCAACGCAGCGAACAAAAACCAAGACCAGGTGCAACCCGCCTTGAGGTAGGGCCTCGTGAGTCCCGCGCTGGCTCACGAGTGCCCAGATACACCCCGTCTAGCCCTGTCGTGCAAGCCACGTGTCAGGGCGGGGTTGTACACGCCCCAGGGGCTCTCCGCGGTAGGGAGTCCCCTCCCACGCACCAGTGGAAGCACCATGCTCCGCTCTGGCCGTCGACACTGCCGAGGAGCGGCTATGCCCGTGCACAAGCGGAAGCACTACGCTCTGCGCTGGTGATAAACAACTGAGGGCAGCCTCACGGCCGTACCAACCTCAGGGAGCCCCAGAGCTCAGTGTCTGGCCTCACCATAACGCCTCCCCTCGGGAGAGTCGCGCGAGGGGGCTGGGCACGGGGGCTACGCTCGGGTCACGCCCAAGCGTACGCCACCCAGCCAGGTCCCCTGGACCTGGTCGTCGCGCACCCCTCTCGAGTCGAGCCTCGGCGAGGGCAAAGGTATGAAGGTTGTTTGCACATCAAAGGGGGCTCCTAAGCATCGCGACTCAGGAGCCTAACTGGTCATGTAGCCCCTCACTACTTGGGTCCGTCCTGGTCTCCGGTCGGCCCAATGGCGTTTGAGGTATGCGCGGGACCGGGCTCTGCCGACGTAGAACACCAAACCCATCCCCGCGTCTCCTTCCCGTAAGTTGTTTGCGCTTTAAGGGGGACTCCTGAGCATCGCGACTCAGGAGCCTAACTGGTCACGTAGCCCCTCACTCCTTGGGTCCGTCCTGGTCTCCGGTCGGCCCAACGACGGCTGAGGTATGCGCGGGGTCGGGCTCTGCTGACGCAGAACGCAAAGCAAATAGGAAGAAAATCGCAAAATCTCAAAGCAAATACTACAAGACATATTGTTCTCACAATATCAAACGCAAGTTTAACGCCTCCACGAGGCATGGTGCATGTTGCAGGAATAAAACAAGAAAGGAGCCGCAGGTCATCCCTGAACACCATCGACGCCCACGAGAGGCACTCCTCCCTTGATGATGTCGCCTTCGTCTTGGCCACCGGGCGGAGCTGCAGGAGTGGCGGCGCCCCCAGTCGAAGGCGCCGAAGCGAAGCCGCGGAACTTTTTCAGCAGGGTCTCCACCTGACCTTTCACGGCTGCTGCGGCAGCTGTGCAATGTTCATCAGCCACAGGCTCCAGCAGCTCGTCAAGATGAGCGCTGGGATCACGAAGGTGCAGATGGCTGAAGACACGCGTCAGTGCAGCTGAAGAAAGGACACGAGCCTCCACCTCTGCCATGGGAACGATGCCGTCCACGACTTCCTCGAGCGCCTTCACTAAGTAGGGAAGCAGCTGGGCGGGACCGTCCTCATCGGTGGTCAGCGGCCTCTCCAAGCCCTTTTCATAGAGTGACTTTATAGCCTCGCGGGACCTCTTCTAGAGAAGCGCAAAGGCCGCGCGGTCCTCAGTCAGGACCTTCGCCTTGGCGTCAAGGTTGACCTTCTTCGCCTCCACCTTCCGCTCCAGCTCCTCCAGCCGGCCGCGTTCGGTGGCCTGTGTCTTCGCCAACTCCCCTAATTCGGCGTCGTGGTTCTTGATGGCGTCCTTCTGGGCCCTCATCTCCTCCTCCTTCGCCTGGCGGCCACGAGCTTCTTTTGCGCGCTCATCACGCAGACCCTTCAGCTCGTCCTCCAGCGCCCACAACGGTCGTGGGCGGCCTCTTTGTCCTTCAGCGCCGCCTAGCGATCGGCACAAGCTCGCTTCTCCTTCTCGGAGGCCGTCGCGGCCTGGTTCAGCGTTGCTCGAACCACCGCGTCAGACTGAAGCCAGTCGAAGGCCAGCTCCAGGCGCGGATCCGCGCCCAGGAGATCTTCCCGCAGCTGGATCATCTCCGAAAGGGCACATTTTAAGACAGCAGAGGAGGCAGAAGAACCTGCGAACAATGGCGTGACAGGAGAAGGAGACGACGCCGTCACCAGGGCCTGGGAGACCAAGGGCTCCTGAGCCTTTGGGACCTCGGCAGACGAGCCAGACATCGGCACTTCCGGAGCCAGCGGTGTCGGATCACGGGTTCCGGCAGACCCTTAAGGTTCGAACTCTGGGGTGCGCGCGGAGATCGAGCCCTCTACCTTTCCGTCTCGCTAGGATCTAAACTACTGCAAGAACAACACAAGAGACACGGGGTTTATACTGGTTCGGGCCACCATTATGGTGTAATACCCTACTCCAGTGTGGTGTGGTGGATTGCCTCTTGGGCTGATGAGGAAGAACAGTACAAGGAAGAACGACCTCGCGAGGGTCTGTTCTTGGCTAGGGGATGAACTGCTAGAGGGAGTTCGATCGCCCCTCTCTTTCTCTCTCTCTCTCTACTTGCTCTCAATGCCGAACCCGATCGGATTCTTGATGCTGGATCCTCTACCCTGGGGGTGGCTAGTCCTATTTATAGGCAAAGGCCCTGGGCCTCTTCCCAAATATTTGAGCGGGAAGGGCGCCAACAATTGGCCGATTTGAAGGGGAACATCGGGTACACTTATCCTGACTAAAGCTGGTCTTCCCCTGCCAAAGGTTCTGGTGATGACGCCGGCTTGGGCTCCACAGTGACTTTTCCCTTGTCGTGGAGTTGGTCTTGGTCTCGTTGCATCGAAATGGGTGCCTTTGCTTGATCCTCTCGCCTGCGCTTGCCCCCTTTGCACCAAAGAGGAAAGGGAGGACACTGCGCGGGCTGGCGCCCGCCTGGCACCTCTGGTCGTCATGGCTTGCGTCATGGGCACCTCGTGAGGTACCCCACCTTGATCTCCCCGCCTCCTCGCGAGCCAGCCTAAGGAGGCCGTGCTGGAGGAAGCTCCGTGTCGTCCGCCTCGCGAGGCTTGGCCCCTCGCGAGGGTCTTGAGCCTTGTGTTGATGAAGATGGGCCACGTTGGGCCCCCACTCGAGCCACGCCGCAGGCCGCAGGCAGGCAAGTCTGGGGACCCCCGTTCCCAGAACGCCGACAAGCGGGACCTCGGGGGATGACTCCTCGTGACGACGCCCCTCTTGGTCTCACAAGGGCGACAAGACCGGGGAGGTACGAGCGACGTCGCCTCCTTTCTTCGTGGAGAGTGGCGCGGCCACTGCATCCTCCTTCCTCTTCTTCGCCGAAGGCAGCGGCCTGGTCAACCAAGGATGAACGTCAGAGGCAGCAGTATAAGCAAGGACAAGGCAAAGCTCGAGCACTTACTTGTCCACCGCGGCGTAGTCCATCCTCCGCTTGGTGAGCTTGAAGCCCGAGAGCCTCGAGGCTTGAGGCACGGGCGCGTAGGCTCCAGGAGCATAAACTGGGGCGGCGGAGGGGCCAGAAGCGGCACCAGACGGCGCCAGAACAGAAGTGGTGTCCCGAGAGACCAGCGATGATCTGCCCCTCGTCGGGATAATGGGCAGCTCCCACTCCCTCTGGCATGTGTCGGGCTCGTCATCGTCAGGAAAGGCACGGAGGATGTCGGCTTTGCTCAAGGGGGAGGTCTCCCCCATCCCTTCAGGAGTCACCTCCGAGTCTTCCTCCTCCCCCTCTTCCTCCCCGTGGGACTCATCATAAGACAACTCCACAGGCTTCGGCGCCGTAGGGACCCCGGTAGGCGCCGGCGACACCAGTCCGCACCCGTCAAAAGTTGGCCTGGAAGCCACGACCTGTGCCCCGTCCTCTGTGGCACCCCCGCTCAGAGAAACCGAAACACCCCGTATTCCAGCCCAGAGATCGAGGAGAAGTCTTCTGGAATACGGCACTGCTTAGCATAGAACAAACCAGCTTTCTATTAATACATGAATATGAATACATGGTCTCCAATATTACAAGGACTAACATCGGCACGGCGACACTACGCCATCCTCAGTTGCTCTATGCAAGCAGTAGAACAACTCGATGCAGCGGAATAACTCTAGCAGCGGAACAACGACGACGGTGGTGAACTCCACTGCGCAGGGACTCTGGCTGGAATGCTTATCCTAGCTCGCACGAACGAAAACTACGACAAACAAGCAATCAAATCCGGCATGACCTCCAAACTGGCATGACACGCCAGTTCAGTACATTGAATGTACTTGCAAGCTCACAATAACTAGAAGCATTCAAGACAAACAACAGCATGGCAATTACAGGTTAAGCAGGTATTATCATGAGATCATCAGGATAGCATGGCATGAACAACATGAACATGATACAACTAGAACAATATGAGCATGTCATGAACATATAAATCTGACGATACTAGAATGCAACATGATGACACTGTATGCACCAGTTATTCTGCTCGGGTTACCTTGTAACCATCACATGCATCACTTACCAACCTCGGACATCACACGATCATCTTAGGATCAAATCAAGCTTGTATAAACAATACCGTAGTAATCATTAAATGACCACAAGGAGCTTGATCTTTACCCATCATTCTCGCACAACATCACAAATATCCAACAACTCGGTATCCTCGATACCACGGTGATCATCTCATGATCACAAACGGAACCATTCTTGGTTCAACAGGTTACCTCGTAACCAAACAGTGATCATTCCGGCGATCACAACCATGACCAACACTTGGTCTCAAACGGTGATCTTTCCGGTGATCACAACCAACTTATCTCATCATCGAACCGGGGTTGTCATTAAGCACATTATTATTAATATTGTTGACTCATAGTGTGACCAACTACGAAGTGGGCCCTTATCCGCGGGCACGGCTATCGATATATTTAATATACACTCTGCGGAGGTTAGTACACTGTACCCACACCACGGAACCCATGGCCTCACACTCCCATTCGGTGGACCAACGGCGTTCCGAGAAAACTGATCTACTGCCATGACACTCTCCCGGCCACTCCGACTCACTCCCCACTGGGCTAGTCCTGGGTGGCCCCGTGTCTACCAAAGACACCAACGGCCACTGTCGTGGCCAAACATAAACCGTCCAAAACAGGGACAACCCGGGTACAACAACAACAACGGCCACACAAGGCTTATGTCCGCCTACCTGATCAGGGTAGCGCGCGCCCATAACCTTCCCTAGTTGGAGGCACCGGCAAGAGACACGACAATAGACCCAGTTAGGACCTTTCCATAAAGGTAAGCGTGGTTGCACTGGTCAGCTCGATATGGTGCCACCATGACTCAGCCAACAGTTTTTCAAGTTCAATTTAATCCGGTTAAACTTCAATGCAATATGCTGAGCCATGATAAACATAACATGATGCAATTACAATGCATGAGCATGATATCAACATAAGCACGAGGGTGCAGCATAACTATCCACCATATCAACAATGAATCATATTCAACTTAGCATACCATAATTGTGAGCATGAATATTACAAGTACAACACTACTCGAGGCATGCCATGACCATTATCATCACAATAAGTACCATGCAAGAACACATCAATAACATTACCGAGTAAATACTTATCCAACTAATAGCAAAGGAACAATGCATATTAACAGTACTCGGTAACCGACGTTAGTCATGCACCGAAGAACATGACCAACCCAAAATGTACTACTATCAAGCATGGCAATATGAAAGTAATACTAGCAAAGTGCAAGAAAGCATATCATGATGGTAACCACCGATCCATAAGCATAACCGAAATAACGACAGCAGTAGCAAAACAAGCATACAGTTATTAAAGATTCAAGTTGAAAACCAATGCTACTGCATGGCTATCATGCAAATGGAGATTGTGGCTTGCCTGGGGATGAAGAATACGCCGGGGAGAAGCGCAGAAAGATCGCGGAAAGAATCGCCAGAAAACGTTCTCTCTCGGAGGAGGCTGATTAAGCGTAAGGGCAAAATGGTCATTTTCAGAATGTTAACACATGGTGAAAATGATACCGACAGAACTGGTTCAGTGAAACGAAGAAGTGGGCTTTGGAATCACCTCATTTGGAGTTGTGGTTGAAAAGATATGATAGTTTATCTGTTAAGGACCTATTTGTAATAAAATCGTCACAAACAGGCCCTCGGCCGGAAAAATAGAACGTGCACTTTGCAGAAATACGCCTTCTCCTCTGGAAAACGTGTTCCTCGCTGAAATAGAAAGAAAATACACTTTCAGATCAGTGAAAGCGCATTCTAATCTAAAGACGCATGGAACTACGCTTTCGATAAGCGAAGACGTAATCAGTGGATTAGGTTTCCACTTATCCACGTCAGCGTACCTGGGTCAATGGGGCTGAGGCCTGCCACACGGGGCCCGCAAGGAGAAGAGGGCCCGCCTGGCCTCTGACTTCTTCTTCCTCGTCCTGCTCCCGCACGGGACAGAGGAGGCAGGGGAGGGCGCGTCACCGGCGACGGGTCGGCCGGCTTCGGCCGTCTCCGGCGAGGGTGACGGCACCAGTGAGCTCGGGAGGACCGGCCGCACCCGTCCCCAAGGTCAGCCGGCACCAGGGAGGGGCGGGATGGCCGCGAGGAGAGGGGAACAGAGGCAGCTCCGGCGGCGGTTGGACTTGAAGATGGAGGCTTCTGCTACTCCGGCGAGTGGGCGAGGGGTGGAAGAGGTGCACCGAGGAGTGGGGAAGAGAGTGGTGGTGGCAGAATGGAGTGAGGAGGCTCGGCTCATCCGAATTTAGCCGAAGCACCACGGCGGCCATGGTGGCGATGGTGGTCACAGAGAGGTCCTCAAGCTCGAATGAGAGGCTAGGGAGGGGTACTGGAGTGCGGGAAGGCTGCTGGTGTGCTCGAAAGGCTCGGGGGAGGCCCATATATAGGTGCGGGGCGAGGTGTCCAGCTGTCGTTGCCGCGGACGCGTGGCCAACGCTGCGGACGCGTGTGCGCTTGCATGGGCTCGGAGGAAGGCGACGAGTGAGGCATAGGGAATAGCTCACGGGGAGGAGGAGGCCAAAGGAGGCACAGGGAGGAAAACGATGGTCGGTGCACTGTGCTCCCGTGGGTGTTCGGCGGCGAGTGTCGGTGAGCGTCGGTGAGGAAACGGACGGAGGGGGAGAGGGGTCCAGGGGAACGGCGACGACGAGAGGAAGACAATGGACACGGTCACGCACGCGAAGGCGACGAGAGGAGGAAGTGCCGAAGCACAAATGGTCACTGGACGCGGCCACTGCACACAGAGCGCATGCACAGGCTCGCCATCGTCGCGGTCACCGCGTGCACTGCCATGTAGCGGGCGAGATGGGCTGGAAATTGTTGTCTACGGGTAAGTTCTTCCAAGGGAGGGTTCAACTGCGGTGGTAGATCGGTGAAAAAGGCTCTGGTTAAACGGTAATCACCCCGTTAAGTTTACTGCAGTAAACTTGGGTGTGAACTGCTGATCAACAGGAAGGAGTTTGGGAGCAATGGAGTTGTGTGCGAGGTTTAGGATAAGAAGAACTTTCAACCTGGTAACTTTGAGAAGATTTGGATCAAGATTTAATGTAGTTGCTTAACAACCATATAAACTGGTCCAGAAACAAAAACAGGAAGAAGCACTCACATGGTGAGGCTAAGTGAGCTCAAATTTGTCAAGGCCTAATGATTTGATCATAGCAAGATGCTGTACAAATTTCATACCAATTGGATTCACCAAAATGGTACTTCCTTCACAACTATTCTCCCTGTCCAGAAACTTGCAAGAATTCTAGAGGAATATGTGCTTGATTAAATGGTGCCAAATTTGGTGGAGAAAGGTTATTTGGGTAGGAGAACAATCTGGTATTTTTCTCAGAATTAATGAAGCAATACAAAATGCACTTGCTTCACAACCTGAACATATTACCAGAATCAAAGATTTGGTCCTGTGCTCACATAGATCAAGGGATGGGTCTGAAATTTGAAGGAGGCTAATTATATGAGCACATGAAGAGACATGCAAAATTTCAACTCATTTGTGTACTCCTAGCTAGTACTTCCTTCACAATGCCTTCTGTCTGACAGAAAGTTTGAAACATTGTTGAGGAAGATTGTCTAGGCAAATAAAGTTGAATTTTGGTGTGAGGCACTTATTTGGACCTAAGAGAATGCCCAAAAAGTTTGGGAGAAAACAAGATTGGATAGGTGGCACTTCCTTCACAGAAAGGCACTGTCGGATCACGGGTTCCGGCAGACCCTTAAGGTTCGAACTCTGGGGTGCGCGCAGAGATCGTGCCCTCTACCTCTACGTCTCGTAAGGATCTAAACTACTGCAAGAACAACACAAGAGACACAGGGTTTATGCTAGTTCGGGCCACCGTTGTGGTGTAATACCCTACTCTAGTTTGTGGTGGGTGGATTGCCTCTTGGGCTGATGAGGAAGAACAGTACAAGGAAGAACGACCTCGCGAGGGTCTGTTCCTAGCTAGGGGGTGAACTGCTAAGTGGAGTTCGATCACCCTTCCCTCTCTCTCTACTTGCCCTAGGTCCTGAATCAGATTGGATTCCTCCTCTCCAATCCCCTCTTTTTCCCTACCCTGGGGGTGGCTAGTCCTATTTATAGGCAAAGGCCCTGGGCCTCTTCCCAAATATTTGAGCGGGAAGGGCGCCAACAATTGGCCGATTTGAAGGAGAACATCGGGTACACTTATCCTGACTAAAGTTGGTCTTCCCCTGCCAAAGGTTCTGGTGATGACGCCGGCTTGGGCTCCACAGTGACTTCCTCCTTGTCGTGGAGTTGGTCTTGGTCTCGTTGCACCGAAATGGGTGCCTTTGCTTGATCCTCTCGCCTGCTGAGGGAGTCCTGGATTAGGGGGTGTTCGGATAGCCGAACTATATCTTCAGCCGGACTCCAGGACTATGAAGATACAAGATTGAAGACTTCGTCCCGTGTCCGGAAGGTTCTTTCCTTGGCGTAGAAGGCAAGCTAGGCGTGCGGATATTCAAGATCTCCTACGAATGTAACCGACTCTGTGTAACCGTAACCCTATCCGGTGCCTATATAAACCGGAGGGTTGTAGTCCGTAGGACGAACACATCATAACCATCATCATACCCATAGGCTAGCTTCTAGGGTTTAGCCTCCTTGATCTCGTGGTAGATCTACTCTTGTACTACCCATATCATCCATATTAATCTAGCAGGAGTAGGGTTTTACCTCCATCGAGAGGGCCCGAACCTGGGTAAAATAAAGTGTCCCTTGTCTCCTGTTACCATCCGACCTTGACGCATAGATCGGGACCCCCTACCCGAGATCCGCCGGTTTTGACACCGACATTGGTGCTTTCATTGAGAGTTCCGCTGTGTGGTCGACAAAAGGACCGATGGCTCGCCTGCAGATCAACTGCGACTTCGGCATCTTCGTCACCAGCTCGGCTGGTCATCTTGGTTCGACCAAGAATTGCGCCCCGTGTTCGGATCATCATGTTCGGACGAGGGCCTTCATCAAACATCAATTCCGATCTCTATCAAGATCACGGAGGAATTATCCATGAAGCTCGGGGGCTCAACGTCAACATTGCCCTCAAGCGACCGTGCTGTTTTTCTGGACAACGAACTCGTATCTTCTGCCGCCACCTCCTCGAGTGTCGCTTTGACGATCGCTTTGGTGGAATTGTGCGGAATTGAGCCTACAACAACCCTGAAAAATTTCGTCGAGTTCCGATGGAGGAATCTCCGGCAATCCATAATATACCGGAGCCCTGTCAAATCTGGGCGGGAATCTGGACGAGTTTAGGGCGTGGTGTCCAGCTTCTAGCTCGGGCGTCCTTTGGAAGATCCAACCGTTGATCGGCTGCGAAATTATTATATCTACCACCCCTCCAAATTTCAGCTCGATCCGACCGTCCAAACTCCGGGAACCTTCCGATTAGTGCATCACTTTTCGGATCTGTTTTCTGCGCGAGAACGAATCCGACCCGAATTCATCTTTTTATGAATGGGATTTCGGACATCCTTTTTGAAGGAAGTTTTGTATGGGATATTGTGTATTGTTCCCGAACACATCCCACTAACTTTAAGATATTTTGTACATGATCTTCAACATCATTGCTGGTGTCAAACCAGTCCGACAATATTGCTCCACGGCTGCCGACCTGTGCTAGACACGTCGTCACTTTGTTGAGCCGAGCTCAAACTTCTTCGGATCATCATCTCGGCAAGCCGAACAAGAGTCCGGCATCGCGAAGGACAAATCATCACCAACATCACTGCCCCACGGATTACACGGAGCGGGCATACCAGCATCACCGCACGGTCGCTTCATCAAGCCGGCATCTACCACGTCACGACCTGCATTGGGAGGGCCGCACTGTTGCCCCTTCAAGCCGGTGTCCATCACGCCGGACTACTTCGACTCATCGACTGGCCTCGAGGCTTCGACATCTCTGCTGGACCGGAGGATTCATCATCTCTTCATCAACCTACTCCGGACGCTTCGGCGTCACTAGCCGACCAGCTTCGTCACGATTGGCCGGACCGAGGGCTTCGCCTCGGCGAGCCAACCTTTGCCAGCATCATCTTTCTTTGGATTACTACAACAAATAAACCAGGTGCTATTAATCCTAATATTTTTTGCATGTTTGGGTTCAATTTTTTCTAAGGAATTATTACTCGGGTTTGTCCATCATATGTTCACAGGTCTATCAAATGATGGCCGCATTAACGACGGTCGCATGCTGGTTCGGACAGTCTCCGTACATAGTCCGACGAACGCCGCATCCGGAGCGCGGACCGACCTGTGAATTCAGGCTTTGCCACGCCTTTACCGCATCATGCCGACGCCCTGCATCGGCATCGACTTCGGCGCCAGGCCATATTTCTTTTATTACTCACTTTGCATAAATTATTCATTATGCAACGATTTTTTATTTATCATTATTACCATTATCTCCCGTTTGCACTATTTTTTGTGCACAGGAAAATAATCCGAGGACTTCGGCGTCACTCTGCCGGTCTGCATCGACCGTGCTATGTCACCACTTCGGCGTGTCGAGCTCTCCGCTCCGCCACCCCGGGACCAGCTTGGGGGATAGAACCTTGTCCCGCATCAAGCTCGGACTGCGAACACATTAACCAGCTAAGTCGCTGTCATGCTCAAAGCTTTAATTTCTAACTTGTGTTCGGTTCAATCAAGCGTTATACTTTTTTTTAAAAAAAAGTTGCTTGTAAAAAAAAATTCTTGTCCAAACTTTGTTCACACATACTTGACGCGCTACCCGCGCTCATTACACCTGGGGGCTTCTTTAACAGAAGCTTATTAATACGGGCTTTATGCCCAACACATGTGTCACACTTCCGCATGTACCTTTTATTCACCATTATATGCATCGATATGACTTAAGTTTTGGCCAAGCTGGGTTGCCTGGCTCCTGTGCTTACCCCTACGTTCCCGATTGTTCGGCTAGGCGGTAAAGGGAGCACCTCTGCGATTGCTACTGCCGGATAAGCCGGATGTGTACCTCAGACTGGGTGAAGCCGAAAGCTAGCGTTCTTAAGGGAATATTTGGTCGGTGAACTAAAGACGAACCTTTTTTACTTATACATGCCCCCAGATGTTTTCCTGCATTTGCAGTCCGGACGTGCACCTCAGGGCACGCCACCCCAGCGAAAGGAACCCTTAACGGAACTATTCTCTCTGGAAGATGTTTCTTACTAACCATGTAATATAACATAACTAGTTGGGCACTTGTCTGATAAAGCACTAATGACCCCTACGCCTGGTCTCCATGCATACCTCGGTTCTTATATAACCATTATGGTATTCGGACACACTCCGGACCGTCAGGTCCCGAGGTTGAAGCGAAAAGGTCGGCAACGACAAACGATCTACAATCCGGCTAGAAGGCATTCTACATGTCACCTTACATTATATAGTCAACTTTTACCCAAGTCACTTGGGGGCTCTTATGTTTATTTGGGTCGTTTCATACTAAGTGTTTTTCTTCTTAGTCGTTGCAAAGTTATTATTATTTATCATTCTTTTTTTCGACACGAGTGTGCGGTCACTAGCCAGGGAGCCTAATTTCTCTCTCAAAAGCCGCTAGAGTTTAGTTTGCTAAACTGGCCTGATGAGAAGTACTCTGCCCTCGGGATAGGAGGTTGAAGCCGTAGGCTGACCCGCTCAAAGTCTTGAGATAGGATGTATCATGTTAAAGCACGACAGAAGCACTTCTTTTTTCTAAGACCAATTTTCGGGTTGGCACCGAACACTTGATATTGTTCGGACGTCATGTTTTTACTGACGTTTCTTGGTTTCCAAGCTTTTTGGCACTTTTAAACTATTTGTGCTTTTCCAGCATTAGTCTCGCAGTGCAACGCCGGACACCTTTATGGATTCGGCAAAAACATTCTCGTATATTGCTATATATGCATCGGTTTCGAATTGTGTCTTCGGTCAATAGTTGGGTTGCCCGGCTCCTGCGCTTGCCTCCTACATTCCGCTTTGTTCGGCTAGGTGTGCAAAGGGAGAACCACTGCGATTGTGCTTCCAGCTCGCATGGTCAAGCACCTCAGTGGATAAAGCCGAAAACTGACTGTCACAATAAGCGTAAACTGGTCAGCAATCCGATGACTATGGGCCGTTCATAACATTGGCCGAAGTGTTTACGGCTTGACCTCGACTGTCGCCGAACACTACTGGGGGCTATTAACTGGCCTCCCAAACTAAATCCTCGATATTTTGCTCTTACATGGGAGCTGAGGCTTTATGATCATGCTTAGCATGACAACCCAAAGAAAGGAACCGATAGCGGGACTATTTTCTTTGGAAGACATCTCTTCTGTTAAACAATAATATAACATATCTCTCCGCGTACCTTTGTTTATAAAACCGTATGGCCAGATTGCCTTGTTTGCCGTAAATCTTTGCCCTCATAAAGACTTCATAAAGTAAGACAAACACTCCTCGGCTACTGGCCGAGGATGTGGAAGCTGATGGCAGGTCAACAAAGTTTTGTACAATGCGGATCCGAGCATTAAATGACATAAAGTACTTGGATACATAGAGTCATTACACACAATTTGTGATTTTACTATGGATATCGATCCTTAATTTGGCCACTCGTGCCCACATTAAGGCTCGGGGCTACTGGGCTTCGGGCTTATTATTTAAACATATTAAAGGGGCACATCGATCCCCTGATCTGGTGTTGCCACCCGACCAGTGTCTCGGGGGCTACTGCATTGCTTGTCCAATGCAGAAATTTGTATGTGCAATATAGTTTCCGAGGAGATTTTGATCCTCAGGTTGGTCGGCCGCACCCAACCTGAGTCTCCAGGACTGAGCACGCCGCTTTTAGTGTCCCAAAGTATTCTGCCGAGCTAGGACTTGATCCTCAGGCCGATTTTGCAAAACGACCTGAGTCTCAGTGGCTACTGGGATCAGCGGTCTTATGTCATCCTTCATGTGCATCTCGGGTTTTAGACCGATACCCACCTTGAGGGCTACTGGCTATATATCTCGGCAGAGATTAAATTGCACCAATAAAAAATATTGAATAAAAATCGGCCCACATTCGGGGTGGTGCACCACCTCGGAAGCAGTCCGGCATAAAGCTCGGGCGCTAGTGGCTGGCTCCATAGAGGGCATTTCCGGCATTAAGCTCGGCTAAACTCCTTCAAACTTCTTTGAACCAAGGTGATTTACGACACCTCGGATACAGTCCAGCGTTGGAGCTCGGATATAGTCCGGCGTTGGAGCTCGGATACATTCCGGCATTAGAGCTGGGAAGAGCGGGCTTGGGCGCTGGAGCTTGAGTGCGCAAGAGATGGATTGGCAAAGGAGGAAGAAGGCATAGGTAAAAAGGTGGATCCTTATCCCCTTATATGGGCGGATGCGGTTATGCGTCCCCACCTACCTAATAAAACTCGCTTGCCTCCCAAGCGCCGTGGTAAAATGGCGCGGTTGGGTTACCCACGTCCGCATTAATGAGAATTCCGTTAAAAGGGGCACACGACCTCTGCTTCGACAAGACGTGTCAAGGAAACCGCCTCGTTGAACGTGCTGCGGTGGAACAACAAAAAATAATCCATACAGAAGGCTTGGTCGCAGTGTTATGACGCACTGCGGAATACGTCAGCAGATTTGATTTGTGTTTGTATTATTCTCTATATGGCAATACGTGGAAACTTGTTTTGCAGAGCCGGACACTATTTTTTGGTGTTTATTATCTTCTTGAAGAATTTGGAGGAGGTACCCGCCTTGCAATGCCGAAGACAACTTGCGCGCCGGACTTGTCGTCATTGAAGCCTGGTTCAGGGGCTACTGAGGGAGTCCTGGATTAGGGGGTGTTCGGATAGCCGAACTATATCTTCAGCCGGACTCCAGGACTATGAAGATACAAGATTGAAGACTTCGTCCCGTGTCCGGAAGGTTCTTTCCTTGGCGTAGAAGGCAAGCTAGGCGTGCGGATATTCAAGATCTCCTACCAATGTAACCGACTCTGTGTAACCGTAACCCTATACGGTGCCTATATAAACCGGAGGGTTGTAGTCCGTAGGACGAACACATCATAACCATCATCATACCCATAGGCTAGCTTCTAGGGTTTAGCCTCCTTGATCTCGTGGTAGATCTACTCTTGTACTACCCATATCATCAATATTAATCTAGCAGGAGTAGGGTTTTACCTCCATCGAGAGGGCCCGAACCTGGGTAAAATAAAGTGTCCCTTGTCTCCTGTTACCATCCGACCTTGACGCATAGATCGGGACCCCCTACCCGAGATCCGCCGGTTTTGACACCGACACCTGCGCTTGCCCCCTTTGCACCAAAGTGGAAAGGGAGGACACTGCGCGGGCTGGCGCCCGCCTGGCACCTCTGGTCGTCATGGCTTGCGTCATGGGCACCTCGTGAGGTATCCTACCTTGATCTCTCCGCCTCCTCGCGAGCCAGCCCAAGGAGGCCGTGCTGGAGAAAGCTCCATGTCGTCCGCCTCGCGAGGCTTGGCCCCTCGCGAGGGTCTTGAGCCTTGTGTTGATGAAGATGGGCCACGTTGGGCCCCCACTCGATCCACGCCGCAGGCCGCAGGCAGGCAAGTCTGGGGACCCCCGTTCCCAGAACGCCGACAGTAGCTCTCGGGCCCAAGGCGCGCATGGACTTGGCCGTGCCGTGAGGCGAAAGGGCAAGGGCGAAGCGCTGCGGGCCCTAACAGCCTGCGGCCTCGGGCGCCGCGTGGCGGTTTACTGGACGTGGGTGCCTTTGCAACTGCGCAGGATACTAAAGGCGTGGCATCTGCTCGGGTTTGGTTCTTCTCCTTCTCCGTCCGCTGCTCAGATCCCTTTTCTTGCGCTTCTTCTCCCTTCCTCCAAGCTTCCAGATCTGCTCCACCCGCTCGTCCCAGGTAGCCATGGCGCCTCGCCGGACCCCGGCCGAAGCTTGGTTCTCGCCTGCTTTGGACTCGCCCAGCGTGTCGAAGACGAGCCTCGCCCTGCTACACCGGATGGCCGCGACGCAGGGCATTGACGGGGCGCAGATGTTCAAGGTCGGCTCCGATGTCCCTGAAGGCTAAGGGAACACCTTCTATCCTTTCTTCGTGAGCTCCATTGCAGCAGGCCTGGTGCCTCCTTTCTCGGAGTTCTTCCTCGCCGTCCTTCGCCATTACAACTTGCAAGCTTTGCATCTCCACCCCAACTCCGTCCTTCTCTTGGCGATCTTCGCCTACTACTGCGAGGCGCATGTGGGGGTGCAGCCTTCAGTGGCCTTGCTGCGCCACTACTTCTACCTCCGGACCTCCAAGGGTTCTCCTTTGGCGTGCGCGGGCTTCGTCGCGTGCGGCAGCTCCATGGCCATCTCGAATCCAGGGAAAAGGATCGAGGGCTTCCGGAGCAAGTGGGTGTTGGTTGATGCCGGGCGCGCCGACCCTCGGTTGGCCCTTCGCACGGAGCCAGCCGTGAGCTCGGAAGACTGGTGCCGGGCGGAGCTCACGGATCCCCGCGCGAAGTCGGTGCTGGCGAAGATGGACGCCGATCTGAAGCCGACCAACTTGACGGCGGCGAAGCTGACCGGGGCTGTTGACACCTGATTTTGACACAATGCAGAATGCAATGGAGATGGCCTCAAGTGACAAAATATTCTAAATGAGAAATTTCACATTGCCGAGTGGAACAACTTTGGTGTTTAGACCATAATCATTCGGCATCATATCAAAGACCAAAGCTACACTCAGATTGTCATGTTTAGGTGTTCTGAGTGCTCTTTGGTCAATTACGCCACCAGGACAACCTCGGATGAAGGAATGCTCTACATGAATTGTCTTCGTCTCGTCGAGTCGGTCGATTTTGATATAAAAATCATCTCAATCCAAGTTCGTATGTAAAAGTTAGAGCTATCTGAATACAGCCCTGTCAAGAGGCGAAATATGACGCGGGAGACCAGACATGTCTTGGCAAGTGTCTGATGTAATGCGTGAGTATTTTGGCCCAGAAGATGGCCTCGAATCGGAAAACGTTCAACACGAAAGTTTTTCGTCTCGTAAAAACGGTCAACTTTTCTTTTGGGCATATTTTCATCCGAGGTCATTTACTGCCTCAAAAGCCTTGCCGAGAAAATCTTGTCGCCGTGAACAGTAACCTTGCCGGGAAAAGCTTGCCGCCGTGAACAGTAACCTTGCCGGGAAAAGTTTGCCGCCGTGAACAGTAATCTTACCGGGGGAGAGCTTGCCGCCATGAATAGTAAACCTTGCCAGGGAAAGCTTGCCGCCGTGAACAGTAACCTTGCCGGGCTTGCCGCCGTGAACAGTAGAAACTGTCGGGTCAATCCGACCAGATGCTGAAGATGGGCTCAAATACTTATCAATATGGCTTTGGATGAAAAAGTGTTCAACACGAAAGTTTTTCGCCTCGTCGAAACGGTAAAGATTGCTTTTGGACTCGTTTCCATCCAAGGTCGTTTCCTGCCTCAAACATGACCCGCAAGGTGCAGCCAGGTTGTAAACCGAACCGTTTTGGAAAGTTCGGATAAAATCAGTCCGAATTTGACTAGGGTTTTGGACGTGAATTGATGCAATTTTATTGTAAGGAAAGCCTAGATGAATCCTTTTCTTGTACGGGAAGTCCAGCCGCCTCTTATATATGTTGGGGGTGACGGCCGATTGAACAACACACAATCGAACAAATCAATATACTACTTTTTCATCTACGTTTTATCTCTCCACCGTTTTTCTCTCTCGTTCTTCGCTGTTCTTCGTGTTTGAGAGCTGCGAATCCCGAGGCTCTAGGGGCGAGCGAATCGACCTAGGGCAGCCCATAGCCGCCGCACACCCTGACGGGGTCCCTCCCGGGGGTGTGGGGTTTTCGGGTCTGCAAAAGCGCCCGTCGACTGTCTTGCGTATCGCGCTGTCGGTCGGGTCTCCTTCGACGTGAGCTGCGGTGCATCACCCCCGGCGTCGAGGGTACACGTGACGTGTTCGTGTGTCAACACACTTTTTGGCGACTCCGCTGGGGAAAGAAGATCAATCATCATCATCCACCATGTCTGATCTTCCCAAGCCATCTGAGGTAGACGCCGATAACATCATTAAGCCTAGTCTTGATGAGATATCGGCCGATCATCGCCAAGTCTATGAGGAGTACAAGAAGGCGCGCGAAGAGAAGGATTTGCAGGAGTTCCTTGCAAAATTCAAGAAGGATCGCCAAGGCAACACCACTCCGATTGAAGAAATCAAGTTCCCTCCTCTTCAAGCCGAGCAGGTTAAACCCGCTGTGAGTACTACCTTTTCTCCTGAGCAGTGGGCTGAGATTGAGAGTCGTATTGCTGATGGTAACAATCTGTTCTATCAAACTTTCATAGAAAATACCAATGCTCAAAAGAATATATCTCAATCGTCTAGTGGTAATGATGGTGTAGCTGCTAGTGTGCAAAACCCTAATCT
The DNA here is from genome assembly GCA_032464435.1 of Aegilops umbellulata. Lineage (NCBI taxonomy): Eukaryota > Viridiplantae > Streptophyta > Magnoliopsida > Poales > Poaceae > Aegilops > Aegilops umbellulata. The sequence continues at coordinate 577,762,609 of CP136057.1, read as the reverse complement.
GTCTTTGCCCATCTCATCGGCGCCTCCCATGCCGATGACTTATTATCCTAATCAAACAAATCAGATTGTGGCTGCGCCCATTAATCCTATTATGAACATGCCAGGTTCGGTGGCAACGCCGAACCAAACCCTACCTACAGCTACATCCACTCGACCATTACCAAATTATGGGTTGACGTACATGCCACAATTCCTACCTACAGCTAGTAACCTTGCTCCTCCTATGCCACTGCCACAAGCTTCATCATCCACTATGGATGATGGTCTAGCTAATCTTAGAGAGGAGATGGCTAAGATGCTTCGAGAGAATTTTGGAGTTGAGTTACCTCGGAATCGGATTTACCAAAAGCCGTACCCCGAGTACTTTGATGCCATCCAGTGCCCTCCAGGATATAAAATTCCAGATTTTGTTAAGTTTAATGGAGAAGGCACAAAAACCACATGGGAGCATGTTAGTCAATATTTAGCACAATTGGGTGAGGCAGGCTCATTGAATGAATTGAAAGTGCGTTTATTTCCTTTATCATTAACTGGTACTGCATTTTCATGGTTTTCTTCTTTACCCCATGGTTCCATTCGGGTTTGGTCGCAGCTAGAGCAGAAGTTTCATGATCACTTTTATAGCGGCGACAATGAACTCAAATTGTCACATCTAACATCGGTTAAACAGAAGCATGATGAATCGGTCTCCGATTACGTCAAGAGATTCAGAGAAACAAAAAACCGGTGTTTTAGTTTAGTGATAACCGAGAGGGATTTGGCAGACCTAGTGCTGAGTGGTTTGAAAACTCCCATTAGAGAAAAGCTAGAAAGCTATGAGTTTTTAAATATCAACCAAGTCTTACAAAGGGCTTTGGCTCAGGAAAGCCGAAGCAAAGACCTTAAAGAAGTGCATAGATACAAAGCCGATCGTCCCAAGATGAATATGGTGGAATATGACAGTGATCACTCGGACGATGAGGGTGATGTTTTTGCTACTGAATTTGTTTGGCCATCTAAGGCCAAACCCTTTACTTGCAATGATCTGAAACCGATTCATAAGAATCGTGATGAAGAGATGAAGTTTACTTTTAACATTGCTAAGTGTGATAGAATATTTGATGCTTTGTTGCAGGCTAAGATTATTAGAATATCTCATACTTTACCGCCGTTTGAAGAGCTAAAACGGCGTGCTTATTGCAAGTATCATAATTCTTTTTCTCATGCTACTAACGATTGCAATGTTTTTCGACGACAGATACAATCGGCCATTAATGACGGACGATTGAACTTTTCTGAGATGCAAGTTGATAAACAACCTTTTCCAATGAATACCATGGATTAGGAGGGGAAGAAGCTACTCGTTCGGCCGGAGGTAGCCGAATCTGCTAATAAAGCTAATATCATTGTTGGTGAGCCCAGGGAAGACAAGGAGGGCAACAAGGTCTTGGGGAGACAGGTTGTGCTTGACAAGCAACCCGATGGCAAGGAGATAATCAAAATCACCATCAAGAATCCTACACTCGGGGGGCAACCGCAAGCGCAAGGAAATACTCGTGTTAAATTTGTCAAGCCCAGGAGTCCAGAAGTTGGCAAGTGGAAAACGAATGAAGCTAAAGTGCAGCACAAGAAAATCAAGCCAACTTTTGATATGTTGCTGTCCAAGTATGCTAGTCATGCAGCCGGTTCTAGCTCCAACTGGTCATCAAATCTGAAGCGCTCAAGATCACCTCCTCGGGAAGAATTTCAGCATCATGCAAGGCCATATGGGTCGTGGGCGCCGGCACCATGGGTACCGCCACCCCCCTATGTGCCATACTACATGGGAGACTTCAATGGAGGATGGTGGCAGCCCCCAATGGCCCCTTATGCTTTCCATCCGGGTTGGGCAGAGCCAAGGAGGCCCGTTCATGAGAGACTTTCTTATCCCACACGAGGCCGTTTGAACAATAGTGTCAATCGGCCAGTGCAAGATAATCAAAAGGGGGTCGGCAAGCAAGAATGGCGTGTCAAGTCGCCAAGTGCTGTAAACGTCGAGTCAAGCAAAGGCAAGGAAAAAACCGATGCCGACTCACTCATCTTGGGCACCGAAACATTCACCATACAACAGCCGATTATGCATAGCAATCCGACTGAGCTGATACTTGCTATCGCGCCAAAGCACTCGGCTAATGATCATGAAGCAAGCACCAGCCAAGTAAAAACGAGAGATCCTAAATACACCCAGCCAAAGTGGTGTCCTCCAGGGCTAACAAAGACACAAAAGAGGAAACTACAGAGGTTAAGGAGTCAAGAGATGGCAGAACAAGAGGCCGAGAAGCAAAGGGATAAGTTGTTCAATGACACTCGGCCTATGATACCTACAAAACAAGTGTGGAGGCCCAAACAAATACAAGATGCAGTGGCTTCTACACCTATCACAGCAGCACCTACACCACCAAAGGAGGACGATGTAATCATTGCATCGTCTGCGTTACCTATTGCTTCATCTTCGCTCGAACAAATTTCAGAATCGGTGGATACACTGGGGGAAGAGGAGGATATGTTAGATTACGAGTCTACACCGGTTCATGAAGGTATGGATATTAATATGGTGTATTACTTACCCGCTGAGTTTCGTGCTGTAGATGAGGAAGGGGAGGTGGCTCAGCTGGATTTTGGCCCTAAAAATGCAATATTCGAGAAGCCAAAAGACCCAGTAACGCATCTGAAACCGTTATATCTCAGAGGTCATATCAATGGGTCACCGCTCACTCGGATGCTTGTTGATGGTGGTGCTATGGTGAATCTTATGCCGTATTCGGTCTTCAAAAAATTGGGGTTGCATGATAATGAGTTGATAAAGACCAACATGGTGCTCAATGGATTTGAAGGCAAAGAGAAAACTGAAGCCAAAGGTGTGATGTATGTGGAGCTCACGGTGGGAAGTAAAACTTTGGCTACCGCATTCTTTGTCGCTGAGGTGCAAGGTAACTACAACGTCATACTAGGCCGTGATTGGGTTCATGCAAACCAGTGCGTGCCATCCACTATGCACCAGTTTTTGATCCAGTGGGTTGATGATGAAGTGGAAGTCATTCATGCAGATAACTCGGCCTGTGTTGCTTTGGCCGAGGCATCGGTGGATTGGAAACACCCAAATGCTACTTGCTTGACGGGACGTGACTTGTCAGAGTTCGATTTTCTCAGCGCAACCAAGAATGGTTTCGTGCCCGTGCAATCGGCTCCAAGGTATGATATGTTTAAATGGATCCTAACTCAGATTGGTTACAAAAGCGACTTGTAGAATATCGGTCCAATGAGAACGATATATATGAGTCCATAGAAGAGTTAGATGATATGGATAAATTAGGACAAGGTTTTACATCGGCCGATCCATTAGAAGAGATAGATATAGGAGATGGTTTGACTCCTAGGCCGACATTTGTAAATGCAAATTTAAGAGCCGATCATAAAGCTAAGTTGATCAAGCTGTTGAAAGAATATGTTTGTTGCTTTGCATGGGAATATCATGAGATGCCAGGTTTAAGCCGAGAGCTAGTGGAGCATCGGTTACCTATAAAGGCTGGTTTTAGACCATATAAACAGTCGGCCAGAAAGTTTAATCCAAAAACATATGACCGGATCAAGGAAGAGATCGGTCGTTTGCTTAAAGCTAATTTTATTAGACCTTGCAGGTATGCCGAGTGGATTTCTAACATTGTCCCAGTGGAGAAGAAAGGATCCGGCAAGTTAAGGGTGTGCATTGACTTCAGAGATTTGAATAGGGCTACACCCAAAGATGAGTATCCCATGCCAATAGCTGATATGCTTATTAATGATGCTTCTGGACATAAGGTTATTAGCTTTCTAGATGGTAATGTCGGATACAATCAAATTTTTATGGCCGAAGAGGACATGTCCAAGACAACTTTTCGTTGCCCTGGTTTTCTTGGTTTATTCGAGTGGACAGTGATGACATTCGGATTAAAGAATGCTGGCGCCACATATCAAAGGGCTATGAATTTGATTTTTCATGATTTACTCGGTGTCATACTTGAAGTCTATATTGATGATATTGTTGTCAAATCGGACGCTTTTGAATCTCACTTGGCCGATTTGCGTTTAGCTTTTGAAAGAATGAAAAAGTATGGACTAAAGATGAATCCTTTGAAGTGTGCATTCGGTGTGTCAGCTGGTAAGTTTTTGGGTTTCATTATTCATGAAGATGGCATAGAGATTGATCCCAAAAAGATAGAAGCTATACAGAAAGTGGAGGCTCCAACATGCAAGAGAGATATGCAAAAGTTCCTTGGCAAGGTCAATTATTTGAGAAGATTCATAGCTAATTTGTCAGGGAAAGTTGATGCATTTACTCCTATCCTTCGATTAAAGAATGATGTTGATTTCACTTGGGGGGCAAAACAGCAAGAAGCATTTGATATGATCAAGAATTATTTGTGCACTCCTCCGGTGATGAAAGCACCCAAGCATAGAGAACCCTTCAGGCTTTACATTGCAGCAGAGGAAGGAGTTATTGGTGCTGTTTTGACACAAGAAACCGAAGGAAAAGAGCATATTATTACATATTTGAGCAGGCATTTATTGGACGCCGAGACAAGGTATGCATTTATTGAAAAATTATGTCTATGCTTATATTATGCTTGCACAAAACTGAGACATTATTTAGTGCCGAGTACTTGTGTAGTAGCTTGTCAAACCGATGTCATTAAATACATGTTGCATAGGCCAATTCTTAGTGGTAGAATTGGCAAGTGGGCTTATGCTTTAATTGAATATGATTTGGCCTATGAATCTCTAAAATCCATGAAAGGCCAAATTGTTGCTAATTTCATTGTTGAACATCGGATTAATGACAAGAATGATGTTGATATAAACCTTGTTTCATTAGTACCATGGAGATTATACTTTGATGGTTCAGTTTGCAGCAATGGCCAAGGTGTTGGTATTGTTTATACATCTCCTCATGGTGCTGTTTTTGAAGCCTCATGCCGCTTAGAATATTTTTGCACAAACAATCAGGCCGATATGAAGCATTGTTATTCGGCCTAGAAATGTTACTTGCTATAGGTGTTACACATATTGAGGCTTATGGTGATTCGTTACTAGTGGTGCAGCAAATATCCAAAGTCTTTCAGTGTTTGGACAAATCACTTAATGTTTATCTTGATAAATGTCTAGATATAATCTCTACTTTGGATTGTTTTAGCATTGCACATATATCTAGACATGACAATTGGAAAGCAAATGAGTTGGTACAACAAGCATCTGGATATCATGTTGATCACGGCATGTTTCATATTTCTCAAAGTCTGATGTCTTGTCTTACCAGTATAGAAGAGGCCGAACCAGAACCCACTGATTCGGTCATTAACAAAAAATCTAGTGCAGATGACAATTCCGACTGGAGGAAGCCCATTGTTGCTTACTTGCACAATCCGAGTGAAAGGGTGGACAGGGCTGTTCGGCGTATGGCTTTCAAATATACAATAAGAGATGGTGGTCTTTATCGCCGAACAGTTGAAGATGTTCTTTTGAAGTGTTTGGACGAGGACCAAGCAAGAGTTGCTATGGGAGAGGTACATGAAGGCATTTGTGGTACTCATCAGTTGGCTCCCAAGATGAAGTGGTTATTGCGACGTGCTGGATTTTATTGGCCGACTATGGTCAATGATTGCTTCAGGTATCATAAAGGGTGTGAAGCTTGTCAAAAATTTGGTGATATTCAATTGGCTCCTGCTGCTATGTTACATCCTATTATCAAGCCGTGGCCTTTTAGAGGATGGGGTTTAGACTTTATTGGACAAATTCATCCGTCTTCCTCAAAGGGGCATCGGTTCGTATTGGTGGCAACCGATTATTTCACTAAATGGTCTGAAGCAGTACCTCTCAAGAACATGACACATACGGAGGTGATAAAATTCATAACCGAGCACATTATTCATAGATTCGGCATTCCTCAAACATTGACTACAGATCAAGGCTCCTCTTTCATGTCACACCAAGTTAGAGAATTTGCCGAATCTTATAACATAAAATTGCTCAATTCATCTCCATATTATGCCCAAGCCAATGGACAAGCTGAGTCTAGCAATAAGATTTTAATCAAGCTCATCAAGAAGAAGATTGAGGATAATCCAAGAAGATGGCATGAGTTGTTGTCTGAGGCATTATGGGCACATAGAATCTCAAGGCATGGTGCTACGAAAGTGACTCCATATGAGCTAGTATATGGTCAGGAGGCTGTTTTACCGGTGGAAGTAAATTTGAATGCTTTGAGAATAGCCAAACAGAATGATTTATCGGCAATAGACTTCTATAACTTGATGATGGACAACATTGACGAGGTTGCTGATAAACGTTTGGCTGCTTTGAATGCCATAGAGAGAGATAAGTTGAGGGTGGCAAGGGCTTACAATAAGAAAGTTAAGTTGAAAAATTTTCAAGTTGGTGATCTTGTCTGGAAAGTGATCCTGCCGATTGGTTCAAGAGATAGAAAATTCGGGAAGTGGTCTCCAAGTTGGGAAGTTCCTTTTAGGACTACAAGAGTTGTTCTCGGAAATTCATATTTGGTGGAATCAATACAAGGGGCATTGTTACCTCGAGCTCTCAATGGCAAATATTTGAAGAAATACCACCCTAGTGTCTGGCAGGAAGCCTAAGTAGGCAATGGCCGATGTACGATTATCGCCCTTAGCACAAACATGGCCGATACATAATTAACGCCCTAACAAAAATAGATGGCCGATGGAGTGTTGACATCGTCCTTGGAACAAACATGGTGCAAATTATTTTTCGGCATGCAAGCTTTGCCGAAAAACAGGGGGGCATGTGTTGACACCTGATTTTGACACAATGCAGAATGCAATGGAGATGGCCTCAAGTGAAAAAATATTCTAAATGAGAAATTTCACATTGCCGAGTGGAACAACTTTGGTGTTTAGACCATAATCATTCGACATCATATCAAAGACCAAAGCTACACTCAGATTGTCATGTTTAGGTGTTCTGAGTGCTCTTTGGTCAATTACGCCACCAGAACAACCTCGGATGAAGGAATGCTCTACATAAATTGTCTTCGTCTCGTCGATTCGGTCGATTTTGATATAAAAATCATCTCAATCCGAGTTCGTATGCAAAAGTTAGAGCTATCTGAATACAGCCCTGTCAAGAGGCGAAATATGACGCGGGAGACCAGACATGTCTTGGCAAGTGTCTGATGTAATGCGTGAGTGTTTTGGCCCAAAAGATGGCCTCGAATCGGAAAACGTTCAACACGAAAGTTTTTCGTCTCGTAAAAACGGTCAACTTTTCTTTTGGGCACATTTCCATCCGAGGTCATTTACTGCCTCAAAAGCCTTGCCGGGAAAAGCTTGCCGCCGTGAACAGTAACCTTGCCGGGAAAAGCTTGCCGCCGTGAACAGTAACCTTGCCGGGAAAAGTTTGCCGCCGTGAACAGTAATCTTGCCGGGGGAGAGCTTGCCGCCGTGAATAGTAAACCTTGCCGGGGAAAGCTTGCCGCCGTGAACAGTAACCTTGCCGGGCTTGCCGCCGTGAACAGTAGAAACTGTCGGGTCAATCCGACCAGATGCTGAAGATGGGCTCAAATACTTATCAATATGGCTTTGGATGAAAAAGTGTTCAACACGAAAGTTTTTCGTCTCGTCGAAACGGTAAAGATTGCTTTTGGACTCGTTTCCATCCAAGGTCGTTTCCTTCCTCAAACATGACCCGCAAGGTGCAGCCAGGTTGTAAACCGAACCGTTTTGGAAAGTTCGGATAAAATCAGTCCGAATTTGACTAGGGTTTTGGACATGAATTGATGCAATTTTATTGTAAGGAAAGCCTAGATGAATTCTTTTCTTGTACGGGAAGTCCAGCCGCCTCTTATATATGTTGGGGGTGACGGCCGATTGAACAACACACAATCGAACAAATCAATATACTACTTTTTCATCTATGTTTTATCTCTCCACCGTTTTTCTCTCTCGTTCTTCGCTGTTCTTCGTGTTTGAGAGCTGCGAATCCCGAGGCTCTAGGGGCGAGCGAATCGACCTAGGGCAGCCCATAGCCGCCGCACTCCCTGACGGGGTCCCTCCCGGGGGTGTGGGGTTTTCGGGTCTGCAAAAGCGCCCGTCGACTGTCTTGCGTATCGCGCTGTCGGTCGGGTCTCCTTCGACGTGAGCTGCGGTGCATCACCCCCGGCGTCGAGGGTACACGTGACGTGTTCGTGTGTCAACAGGGGCGTCGTTGCCGAGGGAGTTCCTGGAGCACCAACTGGCTTCGCTTAGGCAGTATTCTCCTCCGATGTGGTGGCCTCACCCGAGTCCCGCAGCCGTGGGCGAAGGGGACGTGACTGCGGTTCTCCAGTCCCTGGTCGGGGGCGAGGCAGCAATGCCGGAGGGCGCGTCTTCGCCCTTGTTCCTCCGTGACGATTGGGAGCAAGTGGTGGAGTCCATGTCCGTCTTCGACGGGGACGGGCTCGTGCCCGCGGTGTCTCCCGAGGATCTGGTGAATGTGTCTTCCGGTGACTCCAGCGGAGGTGGGGGCGAGGAGGAGGAGGGGGCAGGCCCCGACTCCGAGGCAACCGACGGAGAGTCTAGGACTCCCTCGCTCCAGCGCAAGCCCCGTGCTCTCCGCCTTTCGCCGAGTGACGATGATGATGACGACGACGTGCTGGGCAGCGGGAGCTCGCCCCCGATCCCGAAGCAGGGCAGGACCGGGTTGATTCCCCGCGGGTCCGCCCTGACTCCTGGGCGAACCGCGGACGCGCCTTCTGCTTCCGAGGTCGACCCCTCCAGCCGGCTCTCCGGCTTCAAGTATGGCAGGAGACCGCTGGAGCTTTCCGCCGACGACCTGTAAGCGCTTGATCCTTGATTCCTGGTTCCATGTCCCACTGACGGGGCTTGACGATTACTTCTCCTGAGAAGGCTGGCGCCCGCGGCGAAGAAGCTGAAGGGAGCTCCTGAGGCCCCGGCTGCGACGACACCTCCACCTGCAGGGGAAGGCGACCGCGACGCACAGGCTCCCCCTGTCCACTCGCCCTTGCGGGGCTTGGCTGATCTGGCTGGGGCTGCAGCCCCCATGGCTCGGTCGACCCCAGAGGTGCCCTTGTCCGGTGCTGCTGCTATGGCTGGGGAGGCGCAGCAGACTCCGCCTCGGGATACTACAGCCTCGCCGCCGCTAACTTCTCCTCTTGTTCCGCCGGCTGCTGGTTCCGGGACTCCTCCTGCTGCCCCGAAGCGCCCTGATGCTTCCCCGCCTTCTTCTTCCATCCTAGAGCGAGCTGTTGCTGGACTGGACCGGCTGCGGCAGGATCTTCTAGGCGCCGACCCTCGCCTGGTGGCCGGGCGCTTGGAGCTGGCCTCGGGGTGGATTCGCTCCGATGCCTCGATCCGGGCAGCGCTGGTTCAGGCCTCGACGGCCTGTGACGAGGAGAAGGAGGCTACCCTCGAGGCGAAGGCTGCCCGTGACGCGGCCCTGGGAGAGGCGGTTCGAATCCGCGGCCGCTGCAAGGAGCTGGAGGACGAGTTGCAAGGCCTGCATGGTCAGCTTGCGGAAGAGACCCGCCTTCGCCAAGAGTAGGAGAAGGAGGCGAAGGCTCGCGAGGCGGCGCTCGAGGACCAGGAGGCGAAGCTCAAGAAGCACCGCAGCCACCTAGGTGCGCTGAAGAAGGAGCTGGAGACGACGAAGGCCGAGCTAGACGTCAAGGCCCGGGTCCTTGCTGAGGATCGCGTGGCCTTCGCGGACATGGAGAAGGATGCCCGCGCTTCACTGAAGACGCTTTATGAGAGTGGCCTGGATTGCCCGCTGGCTGGCGACGGGGACGGCCCCGCCAAACTGCTTCCCTTCTTGGTGAAGGCTCTTGGAGATGTCGCCCTCGGGCTCGTCCCCACGGTCGAAGCCGAGGCGCGTGTCCTGTCTTCCGCCGCGTTGACGCGGGTCTTCGCCCATGTCTACCTTCGCGACCCCAGCGCCGACCTTGACAGCCTGCTGGAGCCGGTGAGCGGCGAAGGCGCCGCCGCTGCCGTCGAGGCCGTGAAGGGGCGCGCGGAGGCGCTGCTGGGGATGTTCCAGGCTTTCAGCACCAAGCCGAAGCGAGGCGCTGCCGACCCTACTACCCCGCAAGGTGAAGCCACTCCACGTGACTCCGCTGCCGCCAAGTGACTCCGCTATCGTTCCTGTTCTTCTTTCGATTCCTGCACATGCACGACGCCTCGAGGAGGCATTTAAATTTGCGTTTGGAACCAAGGCAACATTATGGGTTGTAATATTCGTTTTTAAGTTCCTTGAATTTTATGTTCCTCTTCCCTGCTTGCTTATGCTCTACGCCGGTAGAGCCCGGCCACGCGCATGCCTCACCCAGTATCAGCCCCGACCGGAAACCAGGACGGGACCAAAGGAATGAGACGCCACGTGACAAGTTAGGCTCCTGAGTCGCGATGCTCAGGAGTCCCCCTTAGCGCGAGAGCAACAAGTAGGGAAGCGCGATGTAGGTGCGTTTCCGTTCTACGTCTGTAGAGCCCGACCCCACGCGTACCTCACCCAGCATAGCCTTTCAGAACTAAGGAGTGAGGGGCTACGGAGCCAGTTAGGCTCCTGAGTCGCGATGCTCAGGAGTCCCCCTTGACGCGCGAACAGCAGGTGGCGAAATGAAATGCAGGCGGGGCTACCGTTCTACGTCTGCAGAGCCCGACCCCGCGCGTACCTCACCCAGCATAGCCTTTCGGAACTAAGGAGTGAGGGGCTACGGGGCCAGTTAGGCTCTTGAGTCGCGATGCTCAGGAGTCCCCCTTGATGCGCAAACGGCCTTCGTACCTTGGCTCCGCTCGGGGAGAGACGCGCAACGAACCAGGCCCGAGGGGCCTGGCTGGGGCATACGGCTGGGCGTGACCTAGTCGTAGCCCCCGTGCCCAGCCCCCTCGCGCGGCGCTCCTGGGGGGAGGCGTTGTGATGAGGCCGGCCACTGAGCTCGGGGCTCCCTGAGGTTAACGCAGCCCGGAGGCCACCCTCAGTTGTTTATCACCAGCGCGGAGCATAGCACTTCCGTATGTGTACGGGCATAGCCGCTCCTCGGCAGTGTCGTCAGCCAGCGCGGAGCATGGTGCTTCCACTGGTACGTGGGAGGGGGCTCCCCTCCGGGAGGAGCCCCCGGGGCGTGTACAGCCCCGCCCTGACACGTGGCTGGCACGGTAGAGCTAGGTGAGGTGTATCTGGGCACCCGTGAGCCAGCGCGGGACTCACGGGGCCCTACCTCTAGGCGGGTTGCGTTTGGCACTGGGTCGTATCTTGAGATGTGTTCCTGCAAAGTCTGGTTAGATGCCGACACTCTACGTCCTCGGGTCCCGGCCCTCGAGCTTGTCTCAGCCATCGCTGGTATGCCAGGTCGCGATGCCGTGGACAAGGCCAGATGGTGAGGGCTAGAGAGCCAGTAAGAGCCCTGAGTCGCGATGCTCAGGCACCCCCCCTTTAACGTGCAAGTGGACGACATGAAGAAGAAGGGCGCCGCAGACGGCATCGAGTAATGATGCATAACTGGAAATAAACGCGGAAGGGATACACGCCGCTGGGCCTAACCCGAGCGGCCTGGGGGTGATGCAGCCCGAGGGGCGCCCCCGGCAAAGCAAGCTAGCGACTGAAAAGATAAAAAGGGATACATGCCACAGGGACGGACCCACGCGGCCTGGGAATGACGCAACCCTGGGAGGGCGCTCCCAGCTGAGAACGAAACTTGAAAGATTTCACCTGAAGTTGTCGTTGATGCAGTGGCGTTGGCGCAGCAGACTCGGTGGGCTGTGGAAGCTGGTCCTCACGAGCCCACAGGCCCAGGGGCCTCGGGAGGCTCCGGAGGCACTGGTGGCTCCTCGTGAGCAGCCTCCATCTCCGCCAGGGCTGCGGAACGCCTGCCTTCTTGCGCCTCCAAGATGCTCCTCATGATGCGCTGGTACGCCGCAGCCACGCTCGGCAGGCCATAAGGCATGCGAACATAGCTGTGGGGTGGTCCTCCGCAGCGCCCCACGTGTGAGGGACAGAGGCGCTCCGCCGTGGCGACCTGGTTGAGCCCTGGTACGTCGACGTAGACGCGCAGCCCACCATCCTCGCCTGGATGGGGAGCCACAACTGGTGGGCGACGGCAACCCCTCATGATCCTTGACTCCTGTAGCTCTTGTATCGCCTTGCTAACAAACTCCTATTGGTCTGGCCTTCCTTTCCTGGCTTCCTCCCGAGGGAAGCGTGTTTCAAAACACGCCTCCACACGGTGCCCCAGCGCCTCCCTCGTGACCTTGGCGAGGTCGGTGGCCCTCCAGGTGAGAGCCCCCGAGCCCTGCCTGAGGAGGGCGCCGGGCGCGCTTTCCTATGCGATTGAAGGAGGGTCCCCCTGGGCAGACGCGGGCCTTGAAGGGCCTGCCTCCTGAGGGTCTGAGCCTGACGTTGTCTTCTTCTTCTTGGGGGTGGTCTCAGGAAGCCTCCTGCATCCGCGATCTAGGTCTTCTAGTGACGCGGCCTAAAAGGCTCGCTCCAGTGCACACACTGCATCCTTCTCTTGACATGGCACCGTGATGACGCCGCCGCTTCCTGGCATCTTGAGGACGTTGTAGCCATGGTGAGTCACGGCCATGAACTTGGCCGGCGCCGGGTACCTAAGGATGGCGTTGTACGGCAGGCGGATGTAGGCGACGTCAAAGTCGATGAGCTCGGTGCGGTAGTTGTTGTAGGTGCCGAAGGTGACTGGGAGGCGGACCTGCCCAATCGGGACCGTGGAACCGTCGGTGACTCTGGAGAAGGGCTTGGTTGGCTGAAGCTGATCATAGGGCACTTGGAGGCTGTTGAACGTTTCCACGGACAAGAAATTGAGCCCTGCCCCTCCGTCGATGAGGGTCCTGGTGACCAGAACGTTGCTGATGACTGGGGAACAAAGCATTGGGAGGACTCCGACTGTGGCTGCGCACTTGAGCTGGTCTGCTGAGCTGAGCGTGATGGTGCAGGCCGACCACCTGAGGGGATGCGTCGCTTCGAGCTTGGGGAGGACTGCATTCACTTCGCGAGCAAATTGCTTGAAGATACGTTGGGAGGCTGGGGCTTGAGCTCCGCCCAGGATGCAGGAGATGGCGCGAGGCTCCTGGGAGCCCCCAGCCCCCTCGTCCTGGTGGCGGTCTTCATTCCTTCTTGGCTGAGGCGGCAGCGGCGGAAGGCCTGGGTTGCCATGAGGGCGATCCTCACGAGGCTGATCCCTCCAGTCCCCCTCGCGAGGCGGGTCGCGCCAGCGGTCCTCGCGAGGTTGGTCACGCCGGCCTGGACGTGGGCCGCGGTCTTCCCAGCGTCCCGGGTTCCTTCCTCCTCCTCGGCCGTAGCCCCGGTCGGCACGGTCAGGGCGTCGGCCGACTCTTCCTTCTCGCACGGCGCGGAGTTCTTGGCATTCATTGGTGTTGTGGGTGTGGAGGTCATGGTACACACAGTACCGGCTGCCCCTGGAGGATTCAGGCAGATCCTTACCCCGCTTGGTGTCTGGTTCTGCCGCGAGCACGGCAGCCCCCTTGCGCTTCACATCCTTGGCCTTGGGCTTCTTCTCTTCTGGGTCTGCGGCAGGCAGCTCGAGGAGGGAGAGGCGTCCCTCCTCAGCTCTGGCGCACTTGGTCGCCAGGTTGAACAGTTCCAGGGAGGTGCAGAGGTCCTCATGCATCGCCAGCTCCTCCTTCATCTTGACGTCGCGTACGCCATCGGAGAAGGCCGAAATGATGGCTTCTTCGGACACCCTGGGGATCTTGAGGCGCGCGCTGTTGAAGCGCTGGATGTACTTCTGTAGGGTCTCCCCAGGTTGCTGCTTGATGCGGCGCATGTCACTCACGGCGGGAGGTCGGTCGCGGGTACCTTGGAAGTTGGCGATGAAGCGGGTACGCATCTGGTCCCAGGAGGAGATCGTGCCTGGGGCCAGGTTCAGGAGCCAAGTGCGAGCACCTTCCTTCAGCGCCATGGGGAACCAGTTCATGTTGGAGGACGTCCCCGCTGGCAGCTTCGATTCCCAGCTCATAGAGCTGGAGGAACTCCGTGGGGTCAGTGGTGCCGTCGTAGCGAGGACGCAGGTCCGGCTTGAACTTGCCGGGCCACGCGACGCTACGCAACTTAGGGGTGTAGGCGCGGCAGCCAGCGGTGGCCGCGGGAGGTTTTGGTTGAGGGAGAGCTTGGCCTTGTGGGTCCCCTTGCGCCGCAGCTGGGAGCAGCGCGGGGTCTTGACGCGCCGGAGCTGGAGCAGGGTCTCGGCGAGCCGGAGCCGGGAGTGCCCGAGCGGCCTCTTGTGGTCGCGGGACTTCTCGGCAGCTCCGTTCTTGCTGGGCCGGCGCATGACGGAGCGGATTCCGCCCAGGAGCTGCGCGCCTTGGGGCCATGGCATCTTCTTGGAAAGGTGGCGGCTGGAACGCCCCCGGAGCTTCATTGCCCATGCGGGGCGGAGTGCGGCGCAGTGGTGCGGAAGGCGCGGGAGAGCCCCCTGCGGCGCGGACGAGCTTGGGGACGCGGTCGAGCCACTCCTCGTAGACGTCGTCGACGGGGCGGTAGCGCAGGAGCTCGTTCGTCGCGATGAGCGCAGCTCGAGCCTCTAAGGGCGCGCGCAGCGGGTGCGACGAAGAACCGGCTAGGGTGAGCGATGGAGTGGCCGTGCGGCCATCCCGCCGCACGGACGGGTGTTGAGAGGACGCTTGCTGCTCGTTCCCCGCCGGGCCGGTGGCGGCGTTGACGGCGGGCGACGGGGAACGACGAGGACGCCCGCCGACGGGGGCCGTCTGGACGGCACGGGAAGCGATGGCGGCCCGGCGCTCGGCGCGGGCCCGACGAGCGTCAGACATGGATGCGATGGTCGGAGGAAAGCGGAGCGATGGAAGACGGATCCCGGCGCATCCCTACCTGGCGCGCCAAATGTCGGATCACGGGTTCCGGCAGACCCTTAAGGTTCGAACTCTGGGGTGCGTGCGGAGATCGTGCCCTCTACCTCTCCGTCTCGTAAGGATCTAAACTACTGCAAGAACAACACAAGAGACATAGGGTTTATACTAGTTCGGGCCACCGTTGTGGTGTAATACCCTACTCTAGTTTGTGGTGGGTGGATTGCCTCTTGGGCTTATGAGGAAGAATAGTACAAGGAAGAACGACCTCGCGAGGGTCTGTTCCTAGCTAGGGGGTGAACTGCTAAGTGGAGTTCGATCACCCTTCCCTCTCTCTCTACTTGCCCTAGGTCCTGAATCAGATTGGATTCCTCCTCTCCAATCCCCTCTTTTTCCCTACCCTGGGGGTGGCTAGTCCTATTTATAGGCAAAGGCCCTGGGCCTCTTCCCAAATATTTGAGCGGGAAGGGCGCCAACAATTGGCCGATTTGAAGGGGAACATCGGGTACACTTATCCTGACTAAAGTTGGTCTTCCCCTGCCAAAGGTTCTGGTGATGACGCCGGCTTGGGCTCCACAGTGACTTCCTCCTTGTCGTGGAGTTGGTCTTGGTCTCGTTGCACCGAAATGGGTGCCTTTGCTTGATCCTCTCGCCTGCGCTTGCCCCATTTGCACCAAAGTGGAAAGGGAGGACACTGCGCGGGCTGGCGCCTGCCTGGCACCTCTGGTCGTCATGGCTTGCGTCATGGGCACCTCGTGAGGTATCCCACCTTGATCTCTCCGCCTCCTCGCGAGCCAGCCCAAGGAGGTCGTGCTGGAGAAAGCTCCATGTCGTCCGCCTCGCGAGGCTTGGCCCCTCGCGAGGGTCTTGAGCCTTGTGTTGATGAAGATGGGCCATGTTGGGCCCCCACTCGAGCCACGCCGCAGGCCGCAGGCAGGCAAGTCTGGGGACCCCCGTTCCCAGAACGCCGACAGGCACACTGGACAGAAATGAAGATTAATTATTGGGGGATTATTCTTGGCTAGAACATGAAAGTTTGGGCATATTTGAGAAATATATGACCCAGAGGAATTATGAGAATTAATTGAGATTTTTGGGAGTGACAGAAATATAGGTGTTGGGGAACGTTGCAGAAAATTAAAAATTTTCCTACGGTTTCACCAAGATCCATCTAGGAGTTCATCAAGCAACGAGTATTCAGATTAGATATCATCTACATACCACTTTGTAGATCGCAACGGAAGCGTTCGAGTGAACGTGGATGAGGTAGTCGTACTTGCCGCGATCCAATTCACCGATGACCTAGTGCCGAACGGACGGCACCTCCGCGTTCAACACACGTACGGAAAGCGTGACGTCTCCTCCTTCTTGATCCAGCAAGGCAAAGGAGAGGTTGGGGATGAAGGCTCCAGCAACAGCACGACGGCGTGGTGATGGTGGAACTGCAGTACTCCGGCAGGGCTTCGCCGTGCTCAATGGAGGAGGAGGAGGTGTTGGAGAGGGAGAGGGAGGCGCCAGGGCAATGGGTGATCAGCCCCCTCTCCCCCTCCCCTATATATAACCCCTAGGGGGGGGCGCCTGCCCTAGGAGATGAGATCTCCTAGGGGGGCGGCGGCCAGGGCAAGGGGGCTTGCCCCCCAAGCAAGGGGGGCGCCCCCTTTAGGGTTTCCCTCCCCCAAAACCCTAGGCGCATGGGGCCCATGGGGGGGAGGCGCACCAGCCCACTATGGGCTGGTTCCCTCCCTCATACAGCCCATGGGGCCCTCCGGGATAGGTGGACCCACCCGGTGGACCCCCCGGGACCTTCCGGTGGTCCCGGTACAATACCGATAACCCCGAAACTTGTCCCGATGTCCGTATGATGACTTTCCATATATAAATCTTTACCTCCGGACCATTCCGAAACTCCTCGTGACGTCCGGGATCTCATCCGGGACTCCGAACAACATTCGGGTTACCGCACATACATATCCCTATAACCCTAGCGTCACCGAACCTTAAGTGTGTAGACCCTACGGGTTCGGGAGACATGCAGACATGACCGAGACGGCTCTCGGGCAATAACCAACAGCGGGATCTGGATACCCATGTTGGCTCCCACATGCTCCACGATGATCTCATCGGATGAACCATGATGTCAAGGATTCAATTAATCCCGTATACGATTCCCTTTGTCAATCGGTATTTTACTTGCCCGAGATTCGATCGTCGGTATACCAATACCTCGTTCAATCTCGTTACCGGCAAGTCACTTTTCTCGTTCCGTAATGCATGATCCCGTGATCAAACACTTTGGTCACATTGAGCTCATTGTGATGATGCATTACCGAGAGGGCCCGGTGATACCTCTCCGTCAAGCGGAGTGACAAATCCCAGTCTCGATCCATGTCAACCCAACAGACACTTTCAGAGATACCCGTAGCATACCTTTATAGTCACCCAGTTACGTTGTAACGTTTGGCACACCCAAAGCACTCCTACGGTATCCGGGAGTTACATGATCTCATGGTCTAAGGAAAGGATACTTGACATTGGAAAACTCTAGCAAACGAACTATGCGATCTTATGCTATGTTAGGATTGGGTCTTGTCCATCACATCATTCTCCTAATGATGTGATCCCGTTATCGATGACATCCAATGTCCATAGTCAGGAAACCATGACTATCTGTCGATCAACAAGCTAGTCAACTAGAGGCTCACTAGGGACATGTTGTTGTCTGTTATTCACACATGTATTACGATTTCCGGTTAACACAATTATAGCACGAATAAAGACAATTATCATGAATAAGGAAATATAATAATGATGCATTTATTATTGCCTCTAGGGCATATTTCCAACAGTCTCCCACTTGCACTAGAGTCAATAATCTAGTTACATTGTGATGAATCGAACACCCATAGAGTTCTGGTGCTGATCATGTTTTGCCTTAGGGAGAGGTTTAGTCAACGGATCTGCAACATTCAGATCCGTGTGCACTTTACAAATCTCTATGTCTCCATCTTGAACATTTTCACGAATGGAGTTGAAGCGACGCTTGATGTGCCTGGTCTTCTTGTGAAACCTGGGCTCCTTTGCAAGTGCAATAGCTCCAGTGTTGTCACAGAAGAGCTTGATTGGCCCCGACGCATTGGGTATGACTCCGAGGTCGGTGATGAACTCCTTCACCCAAATTGCTTCATGTGCTGCCTCCGAGGCTGCCATGTACTCCGCTTCACATGTAGATCCCGCCACGACGCTTTGCTTGCAACTGCACCAGCTTACTGCCCTACCATTCAAAATATACACGTATCCGGTTTGTGACTTAGAGTCATCCAGATCTGTGTCGAAGCTAGCGTCGACGTAACCTTTTACGACGAGCTCTTCGTCACCTCCATAAACGAGAAACATTTCCTTAGTCCTTTTCAGGTACTTCAGGATATTCTTGACCGCTGTCCAGTGTTCCTTTCCGGGATTACTTTGGTACCTTCCTACCAAACTCACGGCAAGGTTTACATCAGGTCTGGTAAACAGCATGGCATACATAATAGAACCTATGGCTGATGCATAGGGGATGACGCTCATCTCTTCTATATCTTCTGCCGTGGTCGGACATTGAGCTGAGCTCAATTTCACACCTTGTAACACAGGTAAGAACCCTTTCTTAGATTGATCCATATTGAATTTCTTCAATATCTTATCAAGGTATGTGCTTTGTGAAAGACCTATGAGGCGTCTCGATCTATCTCTATAGATCTTGATGCCTAATATATAAGCAGCTTCTCCAAGGTCCTTCATTGAAAAACTCTTATTCAAATAGGCCTTAATGCTGTCCAAGAGTTCTATATTATTTCCCATCAAAAGTATGTCGTCTACATATAATATGAGAAATGCTACAGAGCTCCCACTCACTTTCTTGTAAACACAGGCTTCTCCATAAGTCTGTGTAAACCCAAACGCTTTGATCATCTCATCAAAGCGAATGTTCCAACTCCGAGATGCTTGCACCAGCCCATAAATCGAGCGTTGGAGCTTGCATACTTTGTCAGCATTCTTAGGACCGACAAAACCTTCCGGCTGCATCATATACAATTCTTCCTTAAGGAAACCATTAAGGAATGCCGTTTTGACGTCCATTTGCCATATCTCATAATCATAGTATGCGGCAATTGCTAACATGATTCGGACGGACTTCAGCTTCGCTACCGGTGAGAAAGTCTCATCGTAGTCAATTCCTTGAACTTGTCGATAACCCTTAGCGACAAGCCGAGCTTTATAGATGGTCACATTACCATCCGCGTCTGTCTTCTTCTTAAAGATCCATTTATTTTCTATGGCTCGCCGTTCAACGGGCAAGTCAGTCAAAGTCCATACTTCGTTTTCATACATGGATCCTATCTCGGATTTCATGGCTTCCAGCCATTTGTCGGAATCCGGGCCCGCCATTGCTTCCTCATAGTTCGAAGGTTCACCGTTGTCTAACAACATGATTTCCAAGACAGGGTTGCCGTACCACTCTGGTGCGGAACGTGTCCTTGTGGACCTTCGAATTTCAGTAGGAGCTTGATCAGAAGTATCTTGATCATAATCATTAATTTCCTCTCTATTCGGTGCAGGCACCTCAGGAACGATTTCTTGAGTTTCGCCATTTTCCGGTTCAAGAGGTAACACTTCATCAAGTTCTACTTTCCTCCCACTTACTTCTTTCGAGAGAAACTCTTTCTCTAGAAAGGATCCATTCTTGGCAACAAAGATCTTGCCTTCGGATCTGAGGTAGAAGGTATACCCAACAGTTTCTTTAGGGTATCCTATGAAGACGCATTTTTCCGACTTGGGTTCGAGCTTTTCAGGTTGAAGTTTCTTCACATAAGCATCGCATCCCCAAACTTTTAGAAATGACAGCTTAGGTTTCTTCCCAAACCATAATTCATACGGTGTCGTCTCAACGGATTTCGACGGAGCCCTATTTAAAGTGAATGCGGCAGTCTCTAAAGCATAGCCCCAAAAGGATAGCGGTAAATCGGTAAGAGACATCATAGATCGCACCATATCTAATAGAGTGCGATTACGACGTTCGGACACACCATTACGCTGAGGTGTTCCAGGCGGCGTGAGTTGTGAAACTATTCCACATTTTCTTAAGTGTGTGCCAAATTCGTGACTCAAGTATTCTCCTCCACGATCTGATCGTAGAAACTTGATCTTTCTATCACGTTGATTCTCAACCTCATTCTGAAATTCCTTGAACTTTTCAAAGGTCTCAGACTTGTGTTTCATTAAGTAGATATACCCATATCTACTCAAGTCATCAGTGAGGGTGAGAACATAACGATAGCCACCGCGAGCCTCAACACTCATTGGACCGCACACATCGGTATGTATGATTTCCAATAAGTTGGTAGCTCGCTCCATTGTTCCTGAGAACGGAGTCTTGGTCATTTTACCCATGAGGCATGGTTCGCACGTGTCAAATGATTCATAATCAAGAGACTCTAAAAGTCCATCTGCATGGAGCTTCTTCATGCGTTTGACACCTATGTGACCAAGGCGGCAGTGCCACAAATATGTGGGACTATTGTTGTCAACTTTAACTCTTTTGGTACTCACACTATGAATATGTGTATCATCACGTACGAGATTCATCAAGAATAAACCATTAACCATCGGAGCATGACCATAAAACATATCTCTCATATAAATAGAACAACCATTATTCTCGGATTTAAATGAGTAGCCATCTCGAATTAAGCGAGATCCGGATACAATGTTCATGCTCAAACTTGGTACTAAATAACAATTATTGAGGTTTAAAACTAATCCCGTAGGTAAATGTAGAGGCAGCGTGCCGACGGCGATCACATCGACCTTGGAACCATTCTCGACGCGCATCGTCACCTCGTCCTTCGCCAGTCTCCGTTTATTCCGCAGCTCCTGCTTTGAGTTACAAATGTGAGCAACTGCACCGGTATCAAATACCCAAGAGCTACTACGAGTACTGGTAAGGTACACATCAATTACATGTATATCACATATACCTTTGGTTTTGCCGGCCTTCTTGTCCGCTAAGTATTTGGGGCAGTTCCGCTTCCAGTGACCACTTCCCTTGCAATAAAAGCACTCAGTTTCGGGCTTGGGTCCATTCTTTGGCTTCTTCCCGGCAACTTGCTTACCGGGCGCGGCAACTTCCTTGCCGTCCTTCTTGAAGTTCTTTTTACCCTTGCTCCTTTTGAACTTAGTGGTTTTATTCACCATCAACACTTGATGCTCTTTCTTGATTTCTACCTCTGCTGATTTCAGCATAGCATACACCTCAGGAATGGTCTTAACCATCCCCTGCATATTGTAGTTCATCACAAAGCTCTTGTAGCTTGGTGGAAGCGACTGGAGGATTCTGTCAATGACCACTTCTTCCAGAAGATTAACTTCCAGTTGAGTCAAGCGGTTGTGCAATCCAGACATTCTGAGTATGTGCTCACTGACAGAGCTATTTTCCTCCATCTTACAGCTAAAGAATTTGTTGGAGATCTCATATCTCTCAACCCGGGCATGAGCTTGGAAAACCATTTTCAGCTCTTCGAACATCTCATATGCTCCATGTCTCTCAAAACGCTTTTGGAGCCCCGGCTCTAGGCTGTAAAGCATGCCGCACTGAACGAGGGAGTAATCATCGCATCGCGACTGCCAAGCGTTCATAACGTCTTGTTGTGCAGGGAGAACAGGTGAGTCACCCAGCGGTGCTCTTAGGACATAATCTTTCTTGGCAGCTATGAGGATGATCCTCAGGTTCCGGACCCAGTCCGTATAGTTGCTACCATCGTCTTTCAGCTTGGTTTTCTCTAGGAACGCGTTGAAGTTGAGGACTACGTTGGCCATTTGATCTACAAGACATATTGTAAATATTTAGACTAAGTTCATGATAATAAAGTTCATTCAATCAAATTATTTAATGAACTCCCACTTAGATAGACATCCCTCTTCAGGTCATCTAAGTATTACATGATCCGAGTCAACTAGGCCGTGTCCGATCATCACGTGAGACGGACTAGTCAACATCGGTGAACATCTTCATGTTGATCGTATCTTTTATACGACTCATGCTCGACCTTTCGGTCTTCCGTGTTCCGAGGCCATGTCTGTACATGCTAGGCTCGTCAAGTCAACCTAAGTGTTTTGCGTGTGTAAATCTGTCTTACACCCGTTGTATGTGAACGTTAGAATCTATCACACCCGATCATCACGTGGTGCTTCGAAACAACGAACTGTAGCAACGGTGCACAGTTAGGGTGAACACTTTCTTGAAATTATTATGAGGGATCATCTTATTTACTACCGTCGTTCTAAGTAAACAAGATGCAAAACATGATAAACATCACATGCAATCAAATAATAAACGTGACATGATATGGCCAATATCACATAGCTCCTTTGATCTCCATCTTGGGGCTCCATGATCATCTTGTCACCGGCTTGACACCATGATCTTCATCATCATGATCTTCATCATCGTGTCTCCATGAAGTTGCTCGCCAACTATTACTTCTACTACTATGGCTAACGTGTTTAGCAATAAAGTAAAGTAATTTACATGGCGATTCTCAATGACACGCAGGTCATACAAAAATAAAGACAACTCCTATGGCTCCTGCCGGTTGTCATACTCATCGACATGCAAGTCGTGATTCCTATTACAATAGCATGAACATCTCATACATCACATATAGATCATTCATCATACATCACAACTTTGGCCATATCATATCACATAGCACTTGCTGCAAAAACAAGTTAGACGTCCTCTAATTGTTGTTGCAAGTTTTACGTGGCTGAATTAGGGTTCTAGCAAGAACGTTTTCTTACCTACGTTAAAACCACCACAACGTGATTTGTCAACTTCTATTTACCCTTCATAAGGACCCTTTTCATCGAATCCGCTCCAACTAAAGTAGGAGAGACAGACACCCGCCAGCCACCTTATGCAACTAGTGCATGTTCGTCGGTGGAACCGGTCTCACGTAAGCGTACGTGTAAGGTTGGTCCGGGCCGCTTCATCCCACAATACCGTTGAAGCAAGATAAGACTAGTAGCGGCAAGAAGAGTTGACAACATCTACGCCCACAACAAATTGTGTTCTACTCGCGCAAGAAGAACTACTCATAGACCTAGCTCATGATGCCACTGTTGGGGAACGTTGCAGAAAATTAAAATTTTTCCTACGGTTTCACCAAGATCCATCTAGGAGTTCATCAAGCAACGAGTATTCAGATTAGATATCATCTACATACCACTTTGTAGATCGCAACGGAAGCGTTCGAGTGAACGTGGATGAGGTAGTCGTACTTGCCGCGATCCAATTCACCGATGACCTAGTGCCGAACGGACGGCACCTCCGCGTTCAACACACGTACGGAAAGCGTGACGTCTCCTCCTTCTTGATCCAGCAAGGCAAAGGAGAGGTTGGGGATGAAGGCTCCAGCAACAGCATGACGGCGTGGTGATGGTGGAACTGCAGTACTCCGGCAGGGCTTCGCCGTGCTCAATGGAGGAGGAGGAGGTGTTGGAGAGGGAGAGGGAGGCGCCAGGGCAATGGGTGATCAGCCCCCTCTCCCCCCCCCTTTATATAACCCCTAGGGGGGGCGCCTGCCCTAGGAGATGAGATCTCCTAGGGGGGGCGGCGGCCAGGGCAAGGGGGCTTGCCCCCCAAGCAAGGGGGGCGCCCCCTTTAGGGTTTCCCTCCCCCAAAACCCTAGGCGCATGGGGCCCATGGGGGGGAGGCGCACCAGCCCACTATGGGCTGGTTCCCTCCCTCATACAGCCCATGGGGCCCTCCGGGATAGGTGGACCCACCCGGTGGACCCCCCGGGACCTTCCGGTGGTCCCGGTACAATACCGATAACCCCGAAACTTGTCCCGATGTCCGTATGATGACTTTCCATATATAAATCTTTACCTCCGGACCATTCCGAAACTCCTCGTGACGTCCGGGATCTCATCCGGGACTCCGAACAACATTCGGGTTACCGCACATACATATCCCTATAACCCTAGCGTCACCGAACCTTAAGTGTGTAGACCCTACGGGTTCGGGAGACATGCAGACATGATCGAGACGGCTCTCGGGCAATAACCAACAGCGGGATCTGGATACCCATGTTGGCTCCCACATGCTCCACGATGATCTCATCGGATGAACCACGATGTTAAGGATTCAATTAATCCCGTATACGATTCCCTTTGTCAATCGGTATTTTACTTGCCCGAGATTCGATCGTCGGTATACCAATACCTCGTTCAATCTCGTTACCGGCAAGTCACTTTTCTCGTTCCGTAATGCATGATCCCGTGATCAAACACTTTGGTCACATTGAGCTCATTGTGATGATGCATTACCGAGAGGGCCCGGTGATACCTCTCCGTCAAGCGGAGTGACAAATCCCAGTCTCGATCCATGTCAACCCAACAGACACTTTCAGAGATACCCGTAGCATACCTTTATAGTCACCCAGTTACGTTGTGACGTTTGGCACACCCAAAGCACTCCTACGGTATCCGGGAGTTACATGATCTCATGGTCTAAGGAAAGGATACTTGACATTGGAAAACTCTAGCAAACGAACTATGCGATCTTATGCTATGTTAGGATTGGGTCTTGTCCATCACATCATTCTCCTAATGATGTGATCCCGTTATCGATGACATCCAATGTCCATAGTCAGGAAACCATGACTATCTGTCGATCAACAAGCTAGTCAACTAGAGGCTCACTAGGGACATGTTGTTGTCTGTTATTCACACATGTATTACGATTTCCGGTTAACACAATTATAGCACGAATAAAGACAATTATCATGAATAAGGAAATATAATAATAATGCATTTATTATTGCCTCTAGGGCATATTTCCAACAATAGGTTGCTTCACAACCTAGGGCAGACAGGGTTATTCCTTTAATAGAAAAAGGAATTTTCCCTAGGAAAAGAAATTAGGGTTTGGTCAAGCAGTGGAGTGACATGATCTTGGAAAGGTTTTGAGAATCATGAGTCACTTGGGAGAGGAAATGACGATGATTTTCCAGGTGGCAAGGCCACAGAACCACTCCCATAAAGAAAAACAGAGCAAAACCCAATTAAATTAAAAGAAAAAGGAAAGGGCCAAAAACCCGGTTGTTACAAACCTCCCCCCCCCCCCCTTAAAGAAATCTCGTCCTCGAGATTTCGTTGCTTAGGGAACAAGTATGACTTTAGGACACCGTTTCCAACTCGGGTATCCTTTTTCCTTTATTTATTGTTCCCCCAAGAATTTCAGATGATTAACTTACCTTGCTCTGGAGTGACTTGCTTCGCCATTCCCCAAATTCTGATGGGTCTTTGCTCATATACCAATTAATTTTTACTGACGTTGATTCTCCATACATGTGGTGATATCCAATGGATCTGATCATAAATTTTCTTTTGGTCATGAAAACCTTTTTTACTTTGGTCATGGGGTTGCTTCAAATAAATGCAGGCCTTCTGGTTTCAATAAAATGCTGAGAATTAATCATGGCCATCTTCTGACGGAATCTGACTGCTCATAAGTGGTATTGATTTATTTTGATTTATTCCTTTGGCTCGAGCATGAGATATGTATCAAAGATTCGATTGCCTTTTGTCGTGAGCAATATAACGGGACATGGAGTTATAGCTGAGTCGTACCTCAAATATTTACATCTTGAGACTGGCCCGACAGGGGGTTGATGGACAAAGGCTTTTCCTGACAGACTGACCGTGTACTTGATTCCGTCGGTAAGTATACTGGATCTGAGCTGATTGTTCGGCTTTTGACTTTCCCATTTTTTCGGTATACCAATTTGGATTTTCCACACTAACCATTCCAAGTGGGTCAGCGGAATATGAAATCCTTGTAAAGCAGGGTAGGCCGTTGAGGGTATGCCTTTGTGGATCCATATGGAATTACGGCCTCCGACTGATTTGGGTATTCGGAACCTGATGGTCGTGCAAAAATCATCATACCTTTGCTGTCAGTCTGACCCTTTAACGGTCGTGATTTTCTTTGTGAGGATACCTTACTGGAATAGGTGGCCACATATATCCTTGATTCTTCGTATGACCATGGTTGTGGCTAGTGCAATATTTTTGTCATTATCCCTGGTGCTTGGGTTCCGCACTTATATGACATATTCTCGGGGCTTGTAGATGTACAGAGCTCATTGCTGAGGCCAACCATACAAGAGGGTGACAAGAGTTCGTGAGATCTCCTTGTCGGTGCGGGAATATTGGCCTTGGTGGCCACTGTCAACACTGTTGATTTTGTGATGTCTTATCCAGATCTTTTAAATCCTTGTATTACATAAGAAGTGTATCTTTGCTTATCTTCATTTGCATGATTCATGAGGTTGGGGAATCCTTACTTTCCTTAGGTATATCTGTTGGATCCTTGTCGTACCTCGTATGAGTGACTGATATGATTGGGGATGCATGTTCACCATATGTGTAAGAATCGTATGCAACCGAACACTTGATCCTTGAGGTAGGCATATGTTTTGACTGATTTGTGCTTCTGACCAAAATTATTGCTGATCTGACTCTTGAGATGCACTGCCATATATTGCCAACTCGCCGCATAATCTCTGAGGGTAGTGCAA
The DNA here is from genome assembly GCA_032464435.1 of Aegilops umbellulata. Taxonomy (NCBI): domain Eukaryota; kingdom Viridiplantae; phylum Streptophyta; class Magnoliopsida; order Poales; family Poaceae; genus Aegilops; species Aegilops umbellulata. Next base: position 577,736,130 of record CP136057.1, on the reverse strand, counting down.
TAGTGTGGTACTAACGCGGACTATTTGGCTTACAAGAGAAGCCATCCGAGTAGCTTGCTGAGGAGGACTTGTTAACTTCTGCTCAAATCTTTTGTCTGGGTATCGTGCAGAAGAAGGCTTTATAGCTTATACACGAAGCTTGGTCTGATTATTGTGCTGGAGAAGCCTGAGTTCCGTACTTGCGAAGCTTCTCCTCAGGTTTGCTGGTTGGAAAAAATTCATTTTCGTCTGTCAGAAGCTTTTATCGAGGTATGTTGCTGAGAAAGACCGGGTATCTTTGGACCGGAAATTGTGCACATATCATGCTGAGGGAAATTGAGGAGCCTTGCATCATAAATTTCTTCCGATAACATGTGGAAGAAGACTGAGTTTCTTACATCCAAACTGCATACTAATATGCAGCCTGAAATCTACACACATGCCCATAATATTCGGTGGCTGATTATTTGCATGAGAAATTTGACTGTCTTCCTTGAGAATATCACATTCTGACTTTATTTCGGATTCAAGCATCATGCATTGTTGAGCCAAAATTTTGTATGTGATCCATACCTTTGACCGAAAATATACCGTTGATCTTGTACCAGACTTGTCTTGCTGCTGACTTGATCATTACTGTTGTGAGGATTTTGTAGTAATGTAGACTTGAGTTATTCGTACTATTGTGAGGAGTGCCCACTAATGCAAAACTGATTATCAGCCTCAAGATCATATTTTTCCCATTTCACTTCAGTCGGCTGAGAATTCCATTATGTTTAGCTGAGTTTCCACTCCTTGTTACTTCTTCGAGTCCGGTGTCAGTTGATGAGCAACTCTTTATAGGGAAAAAATGTAACATCAGGGCCCAAAAGAAAGAAGCAAAATAAAGCTCAACTAAGCAAAAACACACAACAATCAATTCACACACAATCAATGTCATATATTACTGTTAGTCACACAATATGCATGCCTACTTAAGAACACAAATCTCGCGGGATCTCCGATTCTACGATCTAGCATGATGTGATGATGTGCACGAGGACGAATAAATGTGTGGAAGAATTGGTGTAAACAACGCTACACCAAGTGCTAGCTTAGCCAGGTAGCAACCTGGACTAGCTCGGAGGCGAGCACACACTCGATAAACCTGTAGTGGGACACGAAGGTCGCAACCACATTATTATCAAGCGGACGGAAAAAGATCCGTACTCGTCAAGCGGACATAATACCACCTCGAATGATACGGTTGAAAGAATTGCACTTTAAAATGCAAGATGAAGAATACTCGAGCTCCTCTGAAAAGAATCTCGATGAGCACTTCGAGAAGGAATTAAATCCTTTGTGAACCATCATGTATCCTCCATAAAGAACTCCGGTAATAAAAGGATGATAAAAAGGAAGAGAAGTTGAACACAAGGTGAAGCCTTGCAATGATTATATGGATCTCCGTGGTGATATAATTGCGAGAGCTTGGAACTCCAAGGAAGACAAGATGAAACAATTGAAATCAAGAATTTTGATGAACCTCCGGAATAAGGAATTAATCACTTGGAAGAAACAAGAACAAGAATTATGTTATGCGTATCCTTCACCAATTAAATTGATGATAAGCAATGGATTTGGCATACTACTTATTCTCGTAGGAAGGATTAAGAGATATATAGCACAAACTTGGGAAAAGTCTTCAACGAACCACTGGTAGGATTGGAACGAATGAATGAATTGGTATGATAACAACGGAAGAGGAATGTTGAACGAAACACCGTAAAAATTGATGAACGAAGATGCTTGCTAGTATTTAGATACATGAGAACGAAGAGATCATGAACTGATTAGAGAATATTGAATGATGCACCGGTATGATTTTGAAAACAAGAGCTGAAAGCTGAGAATGAGGAATTATGAAATGATGGCCTTTGGGGAAAAGAAATGGAAACAACTCATGAAATGCTCCGGATGGATAAAATGAATTCTCACAAACGAAAACAATTATGAGAGAATGGCAACAAGCTAGAACCACACATCTTTGAGAGAACGGATTAGATTGAAGAGAAACTCTTCTTCGGTCTTCAAATGTTGAGAATGACAATGAGAAACACCACCATGAATTGTTAAGATACTCCGGGATGAAAATTAGAAAGGTTGAACCAACAATGAAAAGAATTTGAAAGCGATCTTGGAGAAGGAATATGACTGATGATAATTCATTCTTACGTCAAACTTTGAAAAGAATTTGAGAATAACTCCGGGAAAAATTAGAAGAGTCAGGTAAGATCCTGGAAAAAATCCTGTGGGTTAGGGCCCACTCAAAAGAAACACCGTTGAAGGATTGCTTGAAATAAAGATTGCATCGGTAGAATTAAATGGCTTGAATGAGGTAACAACCTCGAAATAGTTAGAATTGATGCGGAGTGGAAACACGAATCTTCAGAGATATCTTCAACACTTCAGAACAAATTGAATAGCGAGAAGTGAATGATTAAGAAATACACCGGCATAAGAAAGAACTTGAAATGAGAAAAGGAATGTGATCAACACCAAAAGCTTGAATTGAATCCACCGTAGAAGAAAGAATGACGAATGATGAACTTGAAGCTCCGTTAGTATCTTCATGGAAATCACCGGATAAGAACATTGAAGGAAAGAATGAAGAAGCTTCCATCAATAAGAAGGATACTTGATTGAGAAATCTGAGTCCTTGAAGAAATAAGGGTGGGAGGGCGGGAAAACAAAGACAACTTGGAACGGATGAAGCAAACACCGTTGAGAAGAACTGATAATTGATCTTGCGAATGATGAAGTGATCGGATCCACTTGAAGAGGGACACACCGGTTGAAAAAGAATTAACATGACAACCTCGGTGATCAAGAAGGATTAGTATTCACATAGCAATATGAGAACACCACTTGGAAAAGGTATGGAATCAACACTTGACTTTGAAGCAACTCGAATACCACAACTAAAACAAAACAAGGGATTGGCTTAGGAAATGAGCCGGAAACAAACATATGATAGACCCCATATCGTATCATGTGTCTGTAGGAAAGATAATCTAGGAGCTACTTGAATTCCCACCTATAAACTCCCGAAACTTTCTGGTTATGCAATAAGGTGTTGGGGATACAGGGGACACAAAATATATCACCCAAACTAACAATACCTAGATCCAGCTGTATCCATCCTTCAACACATAACCAAGAAACCTTCGGAAATCGTCTACCTCAACCTTCGAAAAGCATCCGTTATACGAGTTATGGCAATACTCCCGCACTCGCCTCAGTACTGGGCTATCAGGGTTATCTCACCAACAACTGTACAAAAGAGATTTTCGATGTCGGCGTACTAAACTCAGGTATTCCAGAACTGCAACGATAAAATTATGACGACAACACCTCGGAGCTCAACTCCCCGGGACACCTCCTCTAAAACCCCTGCTGACGGGAGGCAACCAAGACAATGTTGTCATCATAAAACCATCGGAACGATTCTAAGATACCCGCGTGATCCTAAAAAATTTTTTTAGTGAAATTTGAGAAGAGAAGAGTCAAAACTCTATGTCAGGATGCCTTACCAGAGCGATGAGGAGACTGGGAAGTAAAAAGAATTCCTAAACTCTCCGATATATAATTCCTAAATGACTCAAAACATTTTTATAGACACAACTCGGCCGCTAAAAACGATCAATCAGTGGGGGCTCCTAAGGTCGGGGAAGGCTCTGATTACCAACTTGTAACGCCCTCGATGTGATTATATCTCCCATGTGTCGAAGCACGACTTAGAGGCATAACCGCATTGAAGGCAATGTTGCAAGTGAGGTAATCTTCACACAACCCATGTAATACATAAGGGAAAGAGATACATAGTTGGCTTACAATCGCCACTTCACACAATTACATGAATAAAGCATTACATCAACCAAGTACAAACAGGGCCTGACTACGGAGCCAAAATAAAAGAAGAAACCTCAAAAGCGACAAAGGTCCCTGATCGACCCCAACTGGGCTCCACTGCTGATCAACTGAAACGAAAACAACACAAAGAACAAGGTCTTCATCGAGCTCCTCCTTGAGCTCGGGTGTGTCACCTGCTCGGTCTCATCGGCACCTGCAAACTGGTTTTGGAAGTATCTGGTGAGTCACGAGGACTCAGCAATCTCACACCCACGAGATCAAGACTATTTAAGCTTATAGGTAGGGTAAAAGGTATGAGGTGGAGCTGCAGCAAGCGACTAGCATATATGGTGGCTATCATACGCAAATGAGAGCGAGAAGAGAAGGCAAAGCACGGTCGAACAACTATGATCAATAAGTGATCCTGAACTACTTACGTCAAACATAACTCCAACAACCGTGTTCACTTCCCGGACCCCGCCGAGAAGAGACCATCACGGTTACACACGCGGTTGGTGTATTTTTAATTAAGATCAACTTCGGGTTTTTTACAACCGGACATTAACAAATTCCCATCTGCCACATAACCGCGGGCACAGCTTTCAAAAGTTCAAACCCTGCAGGGGTGTCCCAACTTAGCCCATGATAAGCTCTCGCGATCAACGAAGTATATTCCTTCTCCCCGGGAAGACCCGATCAGTCTCGGAATCCCGGCTACAAGACATTTCGACAGTAATAAAACAAGTCCAGCAAAGCCGCCCGATGCGCCGACATCCTGATAGGAGCTGCACATATCTCGTTCTTAGGGCAACACCGGATGAACACTACGTACGGCAACCGACGATACCCCAAGTTGCCTAGGGGTGGCACCGCAAGTGGCTCTGGTTTGGACCAACACTTAGACAAGCATTGGCCCGGGGGGGGGGATAAATAAAGATAACCCTTGGATTAATTACTCCGTGGTGGTGAGGCAAATGGTAAAACCAAAGTTGGGCCTCGCTGGAAAAGTCTTATTCAAAGCGAACTGTCAAGGGGGTCCCATAAATCACTCGACCGCGTTAGGGACGCAAAATCCGGGAACATAACACCGATATGACGGAAACTAGGGCGGCAAGAGTGGAACAAAACACCAGGCATAAGGCCGAGCCTTCCACCCTTTACCAAGTATATAGATGCATTAATTAAATAAGATATATTGTGATATCCCAACAAGTAAACATGTTCCAACAAGGAACAACATCTCCATGTTCCAACAAGGAACAAACTTCATCTTCACCTGCAACTAACAACGCTATAAGAGGGGCTGAGCAAAGCGGTAACATAGCCAAACAACGGTTTGCTAGGACAAGGTGGGTTAGAGGCTTGGTTTGACAATATGGGAGGCATGATAAGCAAGTGGTAGGTATCGCAGCATAGGCATAGCAAAAGAGCGAGCAATCTAGCAAGCAAAGATAGAAGTGATTTCGAGGGTATGGTCATCTTGCCTGAAATCCCTCAAGGAAGAAGAACGAGTCCATGAAGAAGACAAATGGACGTAGTCGAACGAATCCTCACAACTCCGGAACGAAACCGAAGCTAACGAGAGAAGCAACCCGGAAAGAAACAAACAACATAGTAAACAACCATCACATAAACATGGCATGATGCACAACCAAGGATGATGCGTGTCCGGTTTTAAATAAGCATGGCATGGCAAAGTGCATCAAACAACGCTACAAATTAAGTGGAGCTCAATATGCAACGAGTTGCATATTGACGAAACACCACATAAATTATTTAGTTCGATCTTGTTTATGTACCCAACGATATTAAATGTTGATTAACATGGCAAGGGGTGAAGCACAACAAAACTACCTATCTAGGCAATTTAAATGAGGCCGGAAACAACGAACAACAATTCCGGAAGAACCTCATGAGCATATATTAGATTTGGTGCTGTTCTGCCTTAAAGCATATTTTTAATGTTGTTAAGCAGCAAAATAAAGTGCATCATGTTAAACTAGGCATTTTTCTACCCCATTTACATATAAAGTTTAATAAAATCGGAGTTACGGTTAATTAGTTATGAAATAAATCGTTTTAACATGGCATTTAAGCAAATTAATGCAAACAGCAATTTAAACATTTTAAACATGGACGAAAGTGGCAAATTATTAAACTACACAAAATTTTAGGCAAGTTTCATATATTAAGTTTTTACATATGATGCACCGTTTGTGAGATATAATATGCATGTTGCTTGGGGGGTTTTCTGCAATCTGTAATTCACTGGATAATTACTAAAATCGCTGGACAGGAAAAAAACATAACGGGCTGAAACAAGCTGGCCCAACAGAAATAAAAACAGAGGAGGGGGCGCTGGGGTGTGGCCTCACCATGGGCCACGGCCCAGACGAGGAGGCAGAGGAGGCCGGCTTTGGCTGGGCCTTGCGCTGGCTGCGGCCACGCAGGCACATCGAGGCGAACAGGGACGCGGTCAACGCACGCGGGCGACGCGCGGTCGAACTCCTCTGCTCGAATGAAACGGAGGAGCGGCGCGGCGGGGAACTTGGCGAAGCAGGGAGGCGGCGCGGTGAGGGTCTTGGCGAGGAGGGTTCCGCGCGGGAACGACGGAGTCGACGAGCTCCGGCGAGCGGGACTTGGCGCTGCAGAAGGAGGCCGAGCGCGGTTCTCCTGGGAGCAGAGGAGCGCAGGCAGGGCGGCGGTGACTGGGAGCAGGGCTCCAGCGAGCGGGCGAAGGGGCGGCTGCGCCATTCCGGGCGACGAACTTGGCGACAGGGACGACACGGGGACGGCCTGACCCGGGCGGCGGCTTGCGAGGGACTTGGCGCGGGCTTCGGCAGTGACGCAGGGTCGTGGGGGTCGGGAACGACCCGATCTGCGCGGCGAGGCGGCGAGAGTCCAAGGGCGGCGGCGGCTGTTGCTCCCTGGGTTCCTGGACAGAGAGAGAGAGAGGAAATGAGAGAGGAGGGGGAGCACGGGAAGGAGGAAGAAGGACAGGGAGAAGGCCGGTCCTGGTGGTGGCGCTCGGGACCGAGGATTGGACTCGGCGCTGCACGAGGTGGTCGCCTCGATCCCGCCTGGATCGGGCGCGCGGCTGCCTGCGGGAGAGCTCGGGAGGACGGGGCTTCGCTGGGAACGAGGAGGAGACGCACGGCTAGGAGAGCTCCGGGCGCAGAGGAGGCCGGGATGAGCGGGACGACACCGGAGGCAGAGTGGCTTGGTGTGGTGCAGAGCTTCGGCGGGCGTGGCCATGGTCGTGCTTGCTCGGGTAGGAGGATGGTTGGCTCGGTGAGGAAGCCGAGGAGGAGACCAGGTTGGGTGGATCGGGCCGGGGAGATCCCGAGGGGGAATTTGGTGGAGTGGCGGCGGCGGCGATGGGTGGATGGGACAGGAGGCCTAAAATTTAGGGTAAGGTGGGTTTATATAGTAGGGGACTAGATTTTTGGGGCTAACTCGTCCCTCCGATCGTAATCGGACGGTCGCAAATAAAGTAGTTGGGGAGCCCAATTAACAAAATGGAGATGTTTTGTAGACGTTAGGGGATGATCCGGACACAACGGTGGCGACAGTCCGGTTCGGGTCCGGGACAACTTTCGGACGCGCGCGCAAGGAGGTCTGCGGGCTGATGAGAGAGGTTAGGTTGGGTCTGGCGGATTGTGAAGGGCGGGTTGGTCTGAGAGAAGAGGGGAGAGATGCAGCCCGGCATGGTTTCCGGAGACCGAAAACGTCCGACGTTAGACCGGCTATATTGCCGCTATAGTTATCCGTTGGGGCATCAAACGGACTCCGAATGCGATGAAACTTGGCAGGCGGCCTACCTACAACATAACAACACCACATGCCAACTTTCAACCCATTCCGAGAACATTCTCCGGCCACTTAAATATAATATTTCGGACATGCCGCGGGCGCGTGCAAGTGTGTCTGGGCTCAGAACGGACAACGGAGAGAACAAAGAGACCGGGACGGATGCAAGTTTTGAAAACATGATGATGAAGTGCGGATGATGACATGGCAAGATGCGACACGCAAGCAAATGACAAAGCACCAACGGCGAAAAACTGACGGACACCTGGCGCATTAGATCCGGGGCATTACAACACTCCACCACTACGAGAGGATCTCGTCCCGAGATCTAGAATGGCACCGGAGAGAAACGGAAGAGGAAGAGGTAAAACAATGTTGCTTCTTTGACAAACGAGTGAAACCAAAGAACGTTGAGAGGTTGAACAAAATGAACGAAAACAACGAAGATGAACAAAGTTGAAAACACTCCGTTAGAAAAGAGGAACATGGGATAAGACGAGAACCAAGAGGTTAAGTGACAAAATAGATATTGAAACCACTCTGGTTAAAACACGATAGAGAAGGAATAAGAATGACATGATTTGGGCAGCACTCCGACTGAAAATGGAAGGGATTTGAACATGATCTAGGCAAGATGAGAGGATACTTGTTGAAATTAACAACACACTGCCTCCGGAACTATTGAAAAAAAATGGCACAATGGGTAAGAAAGATTTCATACGGCACTCCGGTTGAGAAGGGGGCAAAACTTGAAAAGATGAAAGAACTCGAATGAAAACATGACACTCTGGTTAAATGGATAATGCAAGAAAAAGAACATGATCCTCACAATTCGAGATTATGAGTGAAGAGAACAACATCACAATGCCTCCGGAAGAAGAAATAGAAGTTAGATCATTGGAATAAAGGAATGGAGAAGAAAATGACAACTTCTACCACAAATGAGTTTGGAAAACACCCTTAAAAAGAAGGATAGAACGGAGTTGTTGGAAAACCAACAACGAAACGAATAAGCTTGTAGCGGGCTTATAGAAACATCTCAACATTATGAGGTGAGATTCTGCCACCAATGGAAACAAATGATTGGATTGATATCAACAAGGAGACGAGAAACTATTTCACCGGGAGGATAAATGAAGAACTTAGATCATTTATAAGCACCATAAATAGCAACAATCCTTAGGGAAAGCTTTAGGTGAAATCTAACCCAAGATAACTCCAAGGACAAAATTGATGGATTTAATATACCTCATTCTCGACAACATGTGAATCATGAGACATGAACTCAAGTTATCAAGAATGACATAATACCACCTCGAATGATACGGTTGAAAGAATTGCACTTTAAAATGCAAGATGAAGAATACTCGAGCTCCTCTGAAAAGAATCTCGATGAGCACTTCGAGAAGGAATTAAATCCTTTGTGAACCATCATGTATCCTCCATAAAGAACTCCGGTAATAAAAGGATGATAAAAAGGAAGAGAAGTTGAACACAAGGTGAAGCCTTGCAATGATTATATGGATCTCCGTGGTGATATAATTGCGAGAGCTTGGAACTCCGAGGAAGACAAGATGAAACAATTGAAATCAAGAATTTTGATGAACCTCCGGAATAAGGAATTAATCACTTGGAAGAAACAAGAACAAGAATTATGTTATGCGTATCCTTCACCAATTAAATTGATGATAAGCAATGGATTTGGCATACTACTTATTCTCGTAGGAAGGATTAAGAGATATATAGCACAAACTTGGGAAAAGTCTTCAACGAACCACTGGTAGGATTGGAACGAATGAATGAATTGGTATGATAACAACGGAAGAGGAATGTTGAACGAAACACCGTAAAAATTGAAAATGAACGAAGATGCTTGCTAGTATTTAGATACATGAGAACGAAGAGATCATGAACTGATTAGAGAATATTGAATGATGCACCGGTATGATTTTGAAAACAAGAGCTGAAAGCTGAGAATGAGGAATTATGAAATGATGGCCTTCGGGGAAAAGAAATGGAAACAACTCATGAAATGCTCCGGATGGATAAAATGAATTCTCACAAACGAAAACAATTATGAGAGAATGGCAACAAGCTAGAACCACACATCTTTGAGAGAACGGATTAGATTGAAGAGAAACTCTTCTTCGGTCTTCAAATGTTGAGAATGACAATGATAAACACCACCATGAATTGTTAAGATACTCCGGGATGAAAATTAGAAAGGTTGAACCAACAATGAAAAGAATTTGAAAGCGATCTTGGAGAAGGAATATGACTGATGATAATTCATTCTTACGTCAAACTTTGAAAAGAATTTGAGAATAACTCCGGGAAAAATTAGAAGAGTCAGGTAAGATCCTGGAAAAAATCCTGTGGGTTAGGGCCCACTCAAAAGAAACACCGTTGAAGGATTGCTTGAAATAAAGATTGCATCGGTAGAATTAAATGGCTTGAATGAGGTAACAACCTCGAAATAGTTAGAATTGATGCGGAGTGGAAACACGAATCTTCAGAGATATCTTCAACACTTCAGAACAAATTGAATAGCGAGAAGTGAATGATTAAGAAATACACCGGCATAAGAAAGAACTTGAAATGAGAAAAGGAATGTGATCAACACCGAAAGCTTGAATTGAATCCACCGTAGAAGAAAGAATGACGAATGATGAACTTGAAGCTCCGTTAGTATCTTCATGGAAATCACCGGATAAGAACATTGAAGGAAAGAATGAAGAAGCTTCCATCAATAAGAAGGATACTTGATTGAGAAATCTGAGTCCTTGAAGAAATAAGGGTGGGAGGGCGGGAAAACAAAGACAACTTGGAACGGATGAAGCAAACACCGTTGAGAAGAACTGATAATTGATCTTGCGAATGATGAAGTGATCGGATCCACTTGAAGAGGGACACACCGGTTGAAAAAGAATTAACATGACAACCTCGGTGATCAAGAAGGATTAGTATTCACATAGCAATATGAGAACACCACTTGGAAAAGGTATGGAATCAACACTTGACTTTGAAGCAACTCGAATACCACAACTAAAACAAAACAAGGGATTGGCTTAGGAAATGAGCCGGAAACAAACATATGATAGACCCCATATCGTATCATGTGTCTGTAGGAAAGATAATCTAGGAGCTACTTGAATTCCCACCTATAAACTCCCGAAACTTTCTGGTTATGCAATAAGGTGTTGGGGATACAGGGGACACAAAATATATCACCCAAACTAACAATACCTAGATCCAGCTGTATCCATCCTTCAACACATAACCAAGAAACCTTCGGAAATCGTCTACCTCAACCTTCGAAAAGCATCCGTTATACGAGTTATGGCAATACTCCCGCACTCGCCTCAGTACTGGGCTATCAGGGTTATCTCACCAACAACTGTACAAAAGAGATTTTCGATGTCGGCGTACTAAACTCAGGTATTCCAGAACTGCAACGATAAAATTATGACGACAACACCTCGGAGCTCAACTCCCCGGGACACCTCCTCTAAAACCCCTGCTGACGGGAGGCAACCAAGACAATGTTGTCATCATAAAACCATCGGAACGATTCTAAGATACCCGCGTGATCCTAAAAAAAATTTTTAGTGAAATTTGAGAAGAGAAGAGTCAAAACTCTATGTCAGGATACCTTACCAGAGAGATGAGGAGACTGGGAAGTAAAAAGAATTCCTAAACTCTCCGATATATAATTCCTAAATGACTCAAAACATTTTTCTAGACACAACTCGGCCGCTAAAAACGATCAATCAGTGGGGGCTCCTAAGGTCGGGGAAGGCTCTGATTACCAACTTGTAACGCCCTCGATGCGATTATATCTCCCACGTGTCGAAGCACGACTTAGAGGCATAACCGCATTGAAGGCAATGTCGCAAGTGAGGTAATCTTCACACAACCCATGTAATACATAAGGGAAAGAGATACATAGTTGGCTTACAATCGCCACTTCACACAATTACATGAATAAAGCATTACATCAACCAAGTACAAACAGGGCCCGACTACGGAGCCAAAATAAAAGAAGAAACCTCAAAAGCGACAAAGGTCCCCGATCGACCCCAACTGGGCTCCACTGCTGATCAACTGAAACGAAAACAACACAAAGAACAAGGTCTTCATCGAGCTCCTCCTTGAGCTCGGGTGTGTCGCCTGCTCGGTCTCATCGGCACCTGCAAACTGGTTTTGGAAGTATCTGGTGAGTCACGAGGACTCAGCAATCTCACACCCGCGAGATCAAGACTATTTAAGCTTATAGGTAGGGTAAAAGGTATGAGGTGGAGCTGCAGCAAGCGACTAGCATATATGGTGGCTATCATACGCAAATGAGAGCGAGAAGAGAAGGCAAAGCACGGTCGAACAACTATGATCAATAAGTGATCCTGAACTACTTACGTCAAACATAACTCCAACAACCGTGTTCACTTCCCGGACCCCGCCGAGAAGAGACCATCACGGTTACACACGCGGTTGGTGTATTTTTAATTAAGATCAACTTCGGGTTTTTTACAACCGGACATTAACAAATTCCCATCTGCCACATAACCGCGGGCACGGCTTTCGAAAGTTCAAACCCTGCAGGGGTGTCCCAACTTAGCCCATGATAAGCTCTCGCGATCAACGAAGGATATTCCTTCTCCCCGGGAAGACCCGATCAGTCTCGGAATCCCGGCTACAAGACATTTCGACAGTAATAAAACAAGTCCAGCAAAGCCGCCCGATGCGCCGACATCCTGATAGGAGCTGCACATATCTCGTTCTCAGGGCAACACCGGATGAACACTACGTACGGCAACCGACGATACCCCAAGTTGCCTAGGGGTGGCACCGCAAGTGGCTCTGGTTTGGACCAACACTTAGACAAGCATTGGCCCGGGGGGGCTAAATAAAGATGATCCTTGGGTTAATTACTCCCAAGGGAAAAGTAGGTGGTGGTGAGGCAAATGGTAAAAACAATGTTAGGCCTCGCTGGAAAAGTCTTATTCAAAGCGAACTGTCAAGGGGGTCCCATAAATCACCCGACCGCGTTAGGGACGCAAAATCCAGGAACATAACACCGATATGACGGAAACTAGGGTGGCAAGAGTGGAACAAAACACCAGGCATAAGGCCGAGCCTTCCACCCTTTACCAAGTATATAGATGCATTAATTAAATAAGATATATTGTGATATCCCAACAAGTAAACATGTTCCAACAAGGAACAACATCTCCATGTTCCAACAAGGAACAAACTTCATCTTCACCTGCAACTAACAACGCTATAAGAGGGGCTGAGCAAAGCGGTAACATAGCCAAACAACGGTTTGCTAGGACAAGGTGGGTTAGAGGCTTGGTTTGACAATATGGGAGGCATGATAAGCAAGTGGTAGGTATCGCAGCATAGGCATAGCAAAAGAGCGAGCAATCTAGCAAGCAAAGATAGAAGTGATTTCGAGGGTATGGTCATCTTGCCTGAAATCCCTCAAGGAAGAAGAACGAGTCCATAAAGAAGACAAACGGACGTAGTCGAACGAATCCTCACAACTCCGGAACGAAACCGAAGCTAACGAGAGAAGCAACCCAGAAAGAAACAAACAACGTAGTAAACAACCATCACATAAACATCGCATGATGCACAACCAAGGATGATGTGTGTCCGGTTTTAAATAAGCATGGCATGGCAAAGTGCATCAAACAACGCTACAAATTAAGTGGAGCTCAATATGCAACGAGTTGCATATTGACGAAACACCACATAAATTATTTAGTTCGATCTTGTTTATGTACCCAACAATATTAAATGTTGATTAACATGGCAAGGGGTGAAGCACAACAAAACTACCTATCTAGGCAATTTAAATGAGGCCGGAAACAACGAACAACAATTCCGGAAGAACCTCATGAGCATATATTAGATTTGGTGCTGTTCTGCCTTAAAGCATATTTTTAATGTTGTTAAGAAGCAAAATAAAGTGCATCATGTTAAACTAGGCATTTTTCTACCCCATTTACATATAAAGTTTAATAAAATCAGAGTTACGGTTAATTAGTTATGAAATAAATCGTTTTAACATGGCATTTAAGCAAATTAATGCAAACAGCAATTTAAACATTTTAAACATGGACGAAAGTGGCAAATTATTAAACTACACAAAATTTTAGGCAAGTTTCATATATTAAGTTTTTACATATGATGCACCGTTTGTGAGATATAATATGCATGTTGCTTGGGGGGTTTTCTGCAATCTGTAATTCACTGGATAATTACTAAAATCGCTGGACAGGAAAAAAACATAACGGGCTGAAACAAGCTGGCCCAACAGAAATAAAAACAGAGGAGGGGGCGCTGGGGTGTGGCCTCACCATGGGCCACGGCCCAGACGAGGAGGCAGAGGAGGCCGGCTTTGGCTGGGCCTTGCGCTGGCTGCGGCCACGCAGGCACATCGAGGCGAACAGGGACGCGGTCAACGCACGCGGGCGACGCGCGGTCGAACTCCTCTGCTCGAACGAAACAGAGGAGCGGCGCGGCGGGGAACTTGGCGAAGCAGGGAGGCGGCGCGGTGAGGGTCTTGGCGAGGAGTGTTCCGCGCGGGAACGACGGAGTCGACGAGCTCCGGCGAGCGGGACTTGGCGCTGCAGAAGGAGGCCGAGCGCGGTTCTCCTGGGAGCAGAGGAGCGCGGGCAGGGCGGCGGTGATTGGGAGCAGGGCTCCGGCGAGCGGGCGAAGGGGCGGCTGCGCCGTTCCGGGCGACGAACTTGGCGACAGGGACGACGCGGGGACGGCCTGACCCGGGCGGCGGCTTGCGAGGGACTTGGCGCGGGCTTCGGCAGGGACGCAGGGTCGTGGGGGTCGGGAACCACCCGATCTGCACGGCGACGGCGACAAGAGTCCAAGGGCGGCGGCGGCTGTTGCTCCCCGGGTTCCTGGGCAGAGAGAGAGAGGAAATGAGAGAGGAGGGGGAGCACGGGAAGGAGGAAGAAGGACAGGGAGAAGGCTGGTCCTGGTGGTGGCGCTCGGGACCGAGGATGGGACTCGGCGCTGCACGAGGTGGTCGCCTCGATCCCGCCTGGATCGGGCGCGCGGCTGCCTGCGGGAGAGCTCGGGAGGACGGGGCTTCGCTGGGAACGAGGAGGAGACGCACGGCTAGGAGAGCTCCGGGCGCAGAGGAGGCCGGGATGAGCGGGACGACACCGGAGGCAGAGTGGCTTGGTGTGGTGCAGAGCTTCGGTGGGCGTGGCCATGGCCGTGCTTGCTCGGGTAGGAGGATGGTTGGCTCGGTGAGGAAGCCGAGGAGGAGACCAGGTTGGGTGGATCGGGCCGGGGAGATCCCGAGGGGGAATTTGGTGGAGTGGCGGCGGCGGCGATGGGTGGATGGGACAGGAGGCCTAAAATTTAGGGTAACGTGGGTTTATATAGTAGGGGACTAGATTTTTGGGGCTAACTCGTCCCTCCGATCGTAATCGGACGGTCGCGAATAAAGTAGTTGGGGAGCCCAATTAACAAAACGGAGATGTTTTGTAGACGTTAGGGGATGATCCGGACACAACGGTGGCGACAGTCCGGTTCGGGTCCGGGACAACTTTCGGACGCGCGCGCAAGGAGGTCCGCGGGCTGATGAGAGAGGTTAGGTTGGGTCTGGAGGATTGTGAAGGGCGGGTTGGTCTAAGAGAAGAGGGGAGAGATGCAGCCCGGCACGGTTTCCGGAGACCGAAAACGTCCGACGTTAGACCGGCTATATTGCCGCTATAGTTATCCGTTGGGGCATCAAACGGACTCCGAATGCGATGAAACTTGGCAGGCGGCCTACCTACAACATAACAACACCACATGCCAACTTTCAACCCATTCCGAGAACATTCTCCGGCCACTTAAAAATAATATTTCGGACATGCCATGGGCGCGTGCAAGTGTGTCTGGGCTCAGAACGGACAACGGAGAGAACAAAGAGACCGGGACGGATGCAATTTTTGAAAACATGATGATGCAGTGCGGATGATGACATGGCAAGATGCGACACGCAAGCAAATGACAAAGCACCAACGGCGAAAAACTGACGGACACCTGGCGCATCAGATCCGGGGCGTTACAATATGCATGCTATGCAACAAACAAATGCAACAACCAAAAGCAATAACCAAGTTGGACTTTAAACTACTTATTTCTACCGCTCGCGCTGACTAGGGCATCCTACAGCCAGACTTGCTCTGATACCAAGCGTTGTGGCACCCTGGCTCAGAGAAACCGAAACGCCCCGTATTCCAGCCCAGAGATCGAGGAGAAGTCTTCTAGAATACGGCACTGCTTAGCATAGAACAAACCAGCTTTCTATTAATACACGAATATGAATACAAGGTCTCCGATATTACAAGGAATAACATCGGCACGGCGACACTACGCCATCCTCAGTTGCTCTATGCAAGCAGTAGAACAACTTGATGTAGCGGAATAACTCTAGCAGCGGAACAACGACGACGGTGGTGAACTTCACTGCGCAGGGACTCTGGCTAGAACGCTTATCCTAGCTCGCACGAACGGAAACCATGACAAGCAAGCAATCAAATCCGGCATGACCTGCAAACTGGCATGACATGCCAGGTCAGTACATTGAATGTACTTGCAAGCTCACAATAACCAGAAGCATTCAAGACAAACAACAGCATGGCAATTACAGGTTAAGCAGGAATTATCATGAGATCATCAGGATAGCGTGGCATGAACAACATGAACATGATACAGCTAGAACAATATGAGCATGGCGTGAACATATAAATCTGACGATACTAGCATGCAACATGATGACACTATATGCACCACTTATTCTGCTCGAGTTACCTCATAACCATCACATGCATCACTTACCAACCTCGGACATCACACGATCATCTCAGGATCAAATCAAGCTTGGTATAAACAATACCGTAGTAATCATTAAATGACCACAAGGAGCTTGATCTTTACCCATGATTCTCGCACAACATCACGAATATCCAACAACTCGGTATCCTCGATACCACGGTGATCATATCATGATCACAAACGGAACCATTCTTGGTTCAACAGGTTACCTCGTAACCAAACGGTGATCATTCCGGCGATCACAACCATGACCAACACTTGGTCTCAAACGGTGATCTTTCCGGCAATCACAACCAACTTATCTCGTCATCGAACTGGGGTTGTCATGAAGCACATTACTATTAATACTGTTGACTCACAGTGTGACCAACTACGAACCGGGCCCTTATCCACGGGCGCGGCTATCGATAGATTTAATATACACTCTGCAGAGGTTAGTACACTGTACCCACACCATGGAACCCATGGCCTCGCACTCCCATTCAGGTGGACCAATGGTGTTCCGACAAAACCAATCTACTACCATGACACTCTCCCGGCCACTCCGACTCACTCCCCACTGGGCTAGTCCTGGGTGGCCCCGTGTCTACCAAAGACACCAATGGCCATCGTCGTGGCCAAACATAAACCGTCCAAAACAGGGAGAACCCGGGTACAACAACAACAACAACAACAACAACAACAACGGCCACACAAGGCTTATGTCCGCCTACCTGATCAGAGTAGCGCGCGCCCATAACCTTCCCTCGTTTGAGGCATCGGGGAGAGGCACGACAATAGACCCAGTTAGGACCTTCCCATAAAGGTAAGCGTGGTTGCACTGGTCAGCTCGATATGGTGGCACCATGACTCAGCCAAACAGTTTTTCACGTTCAATTTAATCTGGTTAAACTTGAATGCAATATGCTGAGCCATGATAAACATAACCTGATGCAATTACAATGCATGAGCATGATATCAACATAAGCACGAGGGTGCAACATAACTATCCACCTTATCAACAATGAATCATATTCAATTGAGCATAACATAATTGTGAGCATGAATATTATAAGTACAACACTACTCGAGGCATGCCATGACCATTATCATCACAATAAGTACCATGCAAGAACACATCAATAACATTACCGAGTAAATACTTATCCAACTAACAGCAAAGGAACAATGCATATTAACAGTACTCGGTAACCAACGTTAGTCATGCACCGAAGAACATGACCAACCCAACATGTACTACTATCAAGCATGGCAATATGAAAGTAATACTAGCAAAGTGCAAGAAAGCATACCATGACGGTAACCACCGATCCATAAGCATAACCGAATAACGACAGCAGTAGCAAAACAAGCATACAGTTATTAAAGATTCAAGTTGAAAACCAATGCTACTGCATGTCCATCATGCAAATGGTGATTGTGGCTTGCCTGGGGATGAAGAACACACCAGGGAGAAGCGCAGAAAGATCGCGGAAAGAATCGCCGGAAAACGTTCTCTCTCGGAGGGGGCTGATTAAGCGTAAGGGAAAAATGGTCATTTTCAGAATGTTAACACATGGTGAAAATGATACCAACATAACGGACTCGACGAAACGAAGAAGTGGGCTTTGGAATCACCTCATTTGGAGTTGTGGTTGAAAAGATATGATAGTTTTTCTGTCAGGGACCTATTTGTAATAAAATCATCACAAACAGGCCCTCGGCCGGAAAAACAGAACGTGCACTTTGCAGAAATACACCTTCTCCTCGGGAAAACATATTCCTCGCTGAAACAGAAAGAAAATACGCTTTGAGATCAGTGGATTACGCTTTCCGAAAGCGAAGACATAATTAGTGGATTACGTCTCCACTTATCCACGTGAGCATACCTGGGTCAACGGGGCTGAGGCTACCACACGGGACCCGCGAGGAGAAGAGGGCCCACCTGGCCTCTGTCTTCTTCTTCCTCGTCCTGCTCCCTCACGGGACAGACGAGGCAGGGGAGGGCGTGTCACCGGCGATGGGCCGGCCGGCTCCGGCCGTCTCCGGCGAGGGTGACGCCACCGGTGGTCTCGGGAGGACCGGCCGCACCAGTCCCCAAGGTCAGCCGACACCGGGGAGGGGCGGGACGACTGCGAGGAGAGGGGAACAGAGGCAGCTCGGGCGGCGGTTGGACTTGAAGACGGAGGCTTCTGCTACTCCGGCGAGTGGGCGAGGGGTGGAAGAGGTGCACCAGGAGTGGGGAAGAGAATGGTGGCGGCAGAATGGAGTGAGGAGGCTCGGCTCATCCGAATTTAGCCGAAGCACCACGGCGGCCATGGTGGCGATGGTGGTCACAGAGAGGTCCTCAAGCTCGAATGAGAGGCTAGGGAGGGGTACTGGAGTGCGGGAAGGCTGCTGGTGTGCTCGAAAGGCTCGGGGTAGGCCCATATATAGGTGCGGGGCGAGGTGTCCAGCTGTCGTTGCCGCGGACGCGTGGCCAACGCTGCGGACGCGTGTGCGCTTGCATGGGCTCGGAGGAAGGCGACGAGTGAGGCATAGGGAAGAGCTCACGGGGAGGAGGAGGCCAAAGGAGGCGCAGGGAGGAAGAGATGAGGAGGAAGACGACGATCGGCGCACTGTGCTCCCGTGGGCGTTCGGCGGCGAGCGTCGGTGAGCGTCGGTGAGGAAACTGATGGAGGGGGAGAGGGGTCCATGGGAATGGCGACGACGAGAGGAAGACAATGGACACGGTCACGCGCGCGAAGGTGACGAGAGGAGGAAGTGCCGAAGCACAAACGGTCACTGGACGCGGCCACTGCACACAGAGCGCGTGCACAGGCTCGCCATCGTCGCGGTCACCGCGTGCACTGCCATGTAGCAGCGGAGATGGGCTGGAAATTGTTGTCTACGGGTAAGTTCTTCCAGGGGAGGGTTCAACTGCGGTGATAGATTGGTGAAAAAGGCTCTCGTTAAATGGTAATCACCCCCTGATGTTTACTGCAGTAAACTTGGGTGAGAACTGCTGATCAACAGGAAGGAGTTTGGGAGCAACGGAGCTGTCTGCGAGGTTTAGCGTAAGAAGAACTTTCAACCTGGTAACTTTGAGAAGATTTGGATCAAGATTTAATGTAGTTGCTTAACAACCATATAAACTGTTCCAGAAATAAAAACAGGAAGAAGCACTCACATGGTGAGGCTAATTGAGCTCAAATTTGTCAAGGCCTAATGATTTAATCATAGCAAGATGTTGTACAAATTTCATACCAATTGGATTCACCAAAATGGTACTTCCTTCACAGCTATTCTCCCTGTCCAGAAACTTGCAAGAATTCTAGAGGAATATTTGCTTGATGAAATGGTGCCAAATTTGGTGGAGAAAGGTTATTTGGGTAGGAGAACAATCTGGTATTTTATCATAATTAATGAAGCAATATAAAATGCACTTGCTTCACAACCTGAACATATTGCCAGAATCAAAGAGTTGGTCCTGTGCTCACATAGATCAAGGGATGGAGCTTAAATTTTAAGGAGGCTAATTATATGAGCACATGAAGAGGCATGCAAAAATTCAAATCATTTGGGTACTCCTAGCTAGTACTTCCTTCACAATGCCTTCTGTCTGACAAAAAGTTTGAAAAATTGGTGAGAAATATTGGCTAGGCAAA
This sequence comes from Aegilops umbellulata, assembly GCA_032464435.1. Lineage (NCBI taxonomy): Eukaryota > Viridiplantae > Streptophyta > Magnoliopsida > Poales > Poaceae > Aegilops > Aegilops umbellulata. The sequence continues at coordinate 577,715,968 of CP136057.1, read as the reverse complement.
TAAAGTTGAATTTTGGCATGATGCAATTATTTGTACCTAAGAGAATGCCCAACAAGTTTAGGAGCAAAAAAGATTGTATAGGTGGCACTTCCTTCACAGAAAGGCACACTGGACATAAATGAAGATTAATTATTGGGGGATTATTCTTGGGATAGAACAGGAAAGTTTGGGCATATTTGAGCAATATATGACCCAAAGGAATTATGAGAATTAATTGAGATTTTTTGGAGTGGCAGAAATATAGGTTGCTTCACAACCTAGGGAAGACAGTGTTATTCCTTTAATAGAAAAGGGAATTTTCCCTAGGAAAAGAAATTAGGGTTTGGTCAAGCAGTGGATTGACATGGTCTTGGCAAGGTTTTGAGAATCATGAGTCACTTGGGAGAGGAAATGAAGATGATTTCCCAGGTGGCAAGGCCATAGAACCACTCCCAAAAAGAAAAACAGAGCAAAAACCAATTAAATTAAAAGAAAAAGAAAGGCCCAAAAACCGGGCTGTTACATCCTCATGGCAAAACAAGGGGGTGAAGATGTTCGGGGGGTACTCTTGGTCGTCCCCAACCAGGAGGCAGAGAACTGTGGCCAGCTCCTCGCTGGACAAGGCCTTCGGGCTCAAGCGAACCTTGTCCTCTTCGTCCCCAAGCTCCCACAAGGGGCGCGTACAGGCTTGAAGCGGGGCCACGCGCAGCGTCAGGAATTCCTTCAGGAGCATGGTCCCTGTCACCTTCGCCGCCCTCGCGTTGCCCGGCTTAAGGTCGGTCTTCATCTTCTCCAGCACCAACGTCGCCCGCTCGTCGGAGAGCTTCGCGCGGGACCACCCCTTGTCGGACTGGGGCACCTCCGTCGGCAGCGTCAAGCGTGGGTGGACACATTTAGCGTCCATCATGGCCCACTTGCTCCGGAAGCTTTCAGCTTTCTTCCCCGTCTTCAAGATCGAGTTGGCCTTGCCGGCCACGATGAAGTTGGCACACACGGAGGTGTGACCCGCCTTGACGCGGAGGAAGAAGAAGCGGCGCAGGAGAGCTACGGACGGCATCATGCCGAGGTACACCTCGCAATAGTAGGCGAAGATGGACAAGAGAAGGATGGAGTTGGGATGGAGATGCAGTGCTTGCAGCCCATAGTGGTCGAGGGCCTAATAGAAGAAGTCAGAAAAAGGGGGAACCAGACCTAAGGCGATGCTACTCATGAAGAAGGGGAAGAAGGTCCTTCCTTCGGGCCCCGGCACGGCAGAGCCGACCCGGAGCTTAGCCTTCCCCCGCCGTCAGCAAGCGCGTGGCGGCGAGGTTCTTCTCTGAGACATTGGGCGCGTCGAGGGCTGGCTCGTACCAAGCCGGCGGTGAGGCAGACTTGGCCTTGCGTGGCGCCATTAGTCGCTGATGCGGGATAAGATGGAAGTAGATCTAAGGATTTTAGAGGCAGGGCGCAAGAAAGGGGATCTAAGCAAGGCGAAAGGAAGCAGTAATGGCAACCACTATCTGCGCCAGCCTTTTGACAGTCAAGCAGTTGCCGAGGCAGCGTGGGGAAGCGGAGACGCCCGCGTCCAATCAACCGCCACACGTCGACCAAGGCCGCATGCTATTGGGGCCCGTGGCGCTCCGCACTTGACCTTTGGCTTCGCCTCGAAGCCAAGCCCGAGCGCGCCTTGGGCCCGGGGGTTACTGTCGATGTTCTGGGAACGGGGGTCCCTAGACTTGCCTACCTGCGGCCCATGGCGTGGCACTGTGAGCGGGCTCGTACGACCCATCTTCACCAACAAACACTCAAGACCCTCGCGAGTCGGATGACACGGTACCCCTTCGGGAGCGGCCTCATCAGGTTGGCTCGCGAGGGGCAGAGAGATCAAGGCAAGGCAAACCTCACGAGGTTCTCGTGACGCAAGCCATGACGATCAAGATCAGGCGGGCGCCAGCGTGCACAGTGTCCTTGTTTCCTCTTTGGTGCTAAGGAGGCAAGAGCAGGCGCGGAGTACCGAGGCGTCAAGCAAAGGTTTCCATATCAGTTCAACAAGACCAAGACCAGCGGGACGGCAAGACGGAGGTCACCATGGAGCCCAAGGCGGCGTCACCACCAGAGCCTTTTGTAGGCGAAGACTGCTTTTGTCACGATAAGCTGTACTACATGTCCCCTTTCAAGTTGGCCGTTGTTGGCTCCCTTCCCGCTCAGTATTTGGGAAGAGGACCAGGGCCTCTGTAAATAGGGTTAGCCACCACAGTAGGAGGCATGGGATCCTCACCCCGCTAGAACTAGGCTAGAACTCGTTCAGTTCATCCTCACACCCACCAAGCACAAGAACACCTCTCCTCAGGAGGCTGTTCTTCCCCTTGTATTGTTCATCCTCAGCCCAAGAGGCAATCCACCACCACCGCACTGGAGTAGGGTATTACACCACAACGGTGGCCCGAACCAGTATAAATCTTGTGTCCCGTGTGTTGCGAGTTCGCAAGTTAGCCCTTGAGATATTAGCGAAGCTAGGACGTGGATCGCTAGGGGGAGATCTTCGTGTGCACCCCAGTATTCGAACCTTGAGGGTTTTTCCGGAACCCGTGATCCGACAATTAGTTTCCCGTCAACTAGTTATTTTTGTTGTCGTTTATTTTGCAATCTTTATTTTCCAATCTATACCACAAAAATACCAAAAATATTTATCTTGTTATCTTTATCAGATCTCACTTTTGCAAGTGGTCGTGAAGGGATTGACAACCCCTTTATCGCATTGGTTGCAAGGTTCTTATTTGTTTGTGCGGGTACTTGGCGATTTGCGTGTAGTCTCCTACTGGATTGATACCTTGGTTCTAAAAAACTGAGGGAAATACTTATGCTACTTTGCTGCATCACCCTTTCCTCTTCAAGGGAAAACCAACGCATGCTCAAGAGGTAGCAAGAAGGATTTCTGCCGCCGTTGCCGGGGATATCTACGCACAAGTCAAGACATACCAAGACATCACAAACTCTTATGCCTTGCATTACATTATTTGCCATTTGCCTGTCGTTTTCCTCTCCCCCACTTCACCTTTGCCGTTTTATTTGCCCTTTTTCGTTCGTCTCCTTTTGCTTGCTTCTTCTGTGCTTGCTTGTTGGATTGATTGTTTGTCATGATGGCTTAAGATAATACTAAATTGTGTGACTTTTCCAATACCAACAATAATGATTGTATTATCACTCTGATTGCACCTATTACCGATGCTGAATCTTGTGAAATTAATGCTGCTTTGTTTAATCTTGTCATGAAAGATCAATTTTCTGGCCTTCCTAGTGAAGATGCCACAACCCACCTAAACAACTTCGTTGATTTGTGTGATATGCAGAAGAAGAAAGATGTGGTTAATGATATTGTTAAATTGAAGCTATTTCCATTTTCGCTTAGAGATCGTGCTAAAACTTGGTTCTCTTCTTTGCCTAAAAAAAGTATTGATTCATGGAATAAATGCAAAGATGCTTTTATCTCTAAGTATTTTCCTCCCGCTAAGATCATCTCTGTTAGAAACGATATTATGAATTTTAAGCAACTTGACCATGAGCATGCTGCACAAGCTTGGGAGAGGATGAAATTAATGATACGTAATTGCCCTACACATGGTTTGAATTTATGGATGATTATACAAAAAAATTATGCTGGATTGAATTTTGCTTCTAGAAATCTTTTAGATTCAGCCATGGGAGGCACTTTTATGGAAATCACTTTAGGAGAAGCAACTAAAATCCTAGATAATATTATGGTTAATTATTCTCAATGGCACACCGAAAGATCTACTAGTAAAGAGGTTCATGCGATAGAAGAGATTAATGTTTTAAGTGGAAAGATGGATGAACTTATGAAATTGTTTGCTAATAAGAGTGTTTCTTCTGATCCGAATGATATGCCTTTGTCTACTTTGATTGAGAATAATAATGAATCTATGGATGTGAGTTTTGTTGGTAGGAACAATTTTGGTAACAACGCGTATAGAGGAAACTTTAACTCTAGGTCGTTCCCTAGTAATTACTCTAATAATTATGATAATTCCTACAACAACTCTTATGGAAATTTTAATAAGATTCCCTATGATTTTGAGACTAGTGTTAAAGAATTTATGAATTCGCTAAAGAGGTTCAATGCTTTGCTTCAAGAAAAATTGCCTAAGGTTGATGAGTTAGCTAGGAACGTGGATAGAATTTCTCTTGATGTTGATTCTTCGAAACTTAGATCTATTCCACCTAAGCATGATATCAATGAGTCAAAGCCATGAGAATTTCCATTGATGAGTGCAAAGAAAGAACCGCTAGGATGCGTGCTAAAAAGGATTGCTTTGTAAAAGCGTGTTCTTCTAGTTTGCATGATAATAATGATGAAGATCTAAAAGTGATTGATGTGTCCCCTATTAAATCTTTGTTTACCAATATGAATCTTGATAAAGATGGGACTGGAGATGAGTCAACTTTAGTTAAAAGGCGTCCCAATGATTCAGAGTTTTTAGATCTTGCTGCAAAAATTGCTAAACGTGGGATTGAAGAGGTCAAAACTTTACATAGCAATGAACCCACTATTTTGGATTTCAAGGAATTTAATTATGATAATTGTTCTTTAATAGATTGTATTTCCTTGTTGCAATCCGTGTTAAATTCTCCTCATGCTTACAGTCAAAATAAAGCTTTTACCAAACATATTGTTGATACTTTAATGCAATCCTAAGAAGAAAAGGTTGAATTGGAAGTTTCTATCCCTAGAAAACTCTATGATGAGTGGGAACCTACTATTAAAATCAAGATTAAAAATCATGAATGTTATGCTTTATGTGATTTGGGTGCTAGTGTTTCCACGATTCCAAAAACTTTGTGTGATGTGCTAGGTTTCCGTGAATTTGATGATTGTTCTTTAAATTTGCATCTTGCGGATTCCACCATTAAGAAACCTATGGCAAGGATTAATGATGTTATTATTGTTGCAAATAGGAATTATGTGCATAAAAATAGTATTGATTCATGGAGTAAGTGCAAAGATGCTTTTATCTCTAAGTATTTTCCTCCCGCTAAGATCATCCCTCTTAGAAACGATATTATGAATTTTAAGCAACTTGATCATGAGCATGTTGCACAAGCTTGGGAGAGGATGAAATTAATGATACGTAATTGCCCTACACATGGTTTGAATTTATGGATGATTATACAAAAAAATTATGTTGGATTGAATTTTGCTTCTAGAAATCTTTTAGATTCAGCCGGAGGAGGCACTTTTATGAAATCACTTTAGGAGAAGCTACTAAACTCCTAGATAATATTATGGTTAATTATTCTCAATGGCACACCAAAAGATCTACTAGTAAAAAGGTTCATGCGATAGAAGAGATTAATGTTTTGAGTGGAAAGATGGATGAACTTATGAAATTGTTTGCTAATAAGAGTGTTTCTTCTGATCCAAATGATATGCCTTTGTCTACTTTGATTGAGAATAATAATGAATCTATGGATGTGAATTTTTTTGGTAGGAACAATTTTGGTAACAACGTGTATAGAGGAAACTTTAACTCTAGGTCGTTCCCTAGTAATTCCTCTAATAATTATGATAATTCCTACGAAAACTCTTATGGAAATTTTAATAAGATGCCCTCTGATTTTGAGACTAGTGTTAAAGAATTTATGAATTTGCAAAAGAGTTTCAATGCTTTGCTTCAAGAAAAATTGCCTAAGATTGATGAGTTGGCTAGGAACGTGGATAGAATTTCTCTTGATGTTGATTCTTTGAAACTTAGATCTATTCCACCTAAGCATGCTATCACTGAGTCAAAGCCATGAGAATTTCCATTGATGAGTGCAAAGAAAGAACCGCTAGGATGCGTGCTAAAAAGGATTGCTTTGTAAAAGCATGTTCTTCTAGTTTGCGTGATAATAATGATGAAGATATAAAAGTGATTGATGTGTCCCCTATTAAATCTTTGTTTTCCAATATGAATCTTGATAAAGATGGGACTGGAGATGAGTCAACTTTAGTTAAAAGGCGTCACAATGATTCGGAGTTTTTAGATCTCGATGCAAAAATTAATAAAAGTGGGATTGAAGAGGTCAAAAATTTACATAGCAATGAACCCACTATTTTGGATTTCAAGGAATTTAATTATGATAATTGTTCTTTAATAGATTGTATTTCCTTGTTGCAATCCGCGTCAAATTCTCCTCATGCTTATAGTCAAAATAAAGCTTTTACCAAACATATCGTTGATACTTTAATGCAATCCTAAGAAGAAAAGGTTGAATTGGAAGTTTCTATCCCTAGAAAACTCTATGATGATGGGAACCTACTATTAAAATCAAGATTAAAAATCATGAATGCTATGCTTTATGTGATTTGGGTGCTAGTGTTTCCACGATTCCAAAAACTTTGTGTGATGTGCTAGGTTTCCGTGAATTTGATGATTGTTCTTTGAATTTTCATCTTGCGGGTTCCACCATTAAGAAACCTGTGGGAAGGATTAATGACGTTCTTATTATTGCAAATAGGAATTATGTGCCTAAAAATAGTATTGATTCATGAAATAAATGCAAAGATGCTTTTATCTCTAAGTATTTTCCTCCCGCTAAGATCATCTCTCTTAGAAACGATATTATGAATTTTAAGCAACTTGATCATGAGCATGTTGCACAAGCTTGGGAGAGGATGAAATTAATGATATGTAATTGCCCTACACATGGTTTGAATTTATGGATGATTATACAAAAAAATTATGCTGGATTGAATTTTGCTTCTAGAAATCTTTTAGATTCAGCCGCGGGAGGCACTTTTATGGAAATCACTTTAGGAGAAGCTACTAAACTCCTAGATAATATTATGGTTAATTATTCTCAATGGAACACCGAAAAATCTACTAGTAAAAAGGTTCATGCGATAGAAGAGATTAATGTTTTGAGTGGAAAGATGGATGAACTTATGAAATTGTTTGCTAGTAAGAGTGTTTCTTCTGATCCGAATGATATGCCTTTGTCTACTTTGATTGAGAATAATAATGAATCTATGGATGTGAATTTTGTTGGTAGGAACAATTTTGGCAACAACGCGTATAGAGGAAACTTTAACTCTAGGCCGTTCCCTAGTAATTCCTCTAATAATTATGATAATTCCTACAACAACTCTTATGGAAATTTCAATAAGGTGCCCTATGATTTTGAGACTAGTGTTAAAGAATTTATGAATTCGCAAAAGAGTTTCAATGCTTTGCTTCAAGAAAAATTGCTTAAGACTAATGAGTTGGCTAGGAACATGGATAGAATTTCTCTGTATGTTGATTCTTTGAAACTTAGATCTATTCCATCTAAGCATGATATCAATGAGTCAAAGCCATGAGAATTTCCATTGATGAGTGCAAAGAAAGAACCACTAGGATGCGTGCTAAAAAGGATTGCTTTGTAAAAGCGTGTTCTTCTAGTTTGCATGATAATAATGATGAAGATCTAAAAGTGATTGATGTGTCCCCTATTAAATCTTTGTTTTCCAATATGAATCTTGATAAAGATGGGACTGGATATGAGTAAACTTTAGTTAAAGGGCGTCCCAATGATTCAGAGTTTTTAGATCTTGATGCAAAAATTGATAAAAGTGGGATTGAAGAGGTCAAAACTTTACATAGCAATGAACCCACTATTTTGGATTTCAAGGAATTTAATTATGATAACTGTTCTTTAATAGATTGTATTTCCTTGTTGCAATCCGTGTTAAATTCTCCTCATGCTCATAGTCAAAATAAAGCTTTTACCGAACATATCGTTGATACTTTAATGCAATCCTAATAAGAAGAGGTTGAATTGGAAGTTTCTATCCCTAGAAAACTCTATGATGAGTGGGAACCTACTATTAAAATCAAGATTAAAAATCATGAATGCTATGCTTTATCTGATTTGGGTGCTAGTGTTTCCACGATTCCAAAAACTTTGTGTGATGTGCTAGGTTTCCTTGAATTTGACGATTGTTCTTTAAATTTGCATCTTGCGAATTCCACCATTAAGAAACCTATGGGAAGGATTAATGATGATCTTATTGTTGCAAATAGGAATTATGTGCCCGTAGATTTCATTGTTCTTGCTATAGATTGCAATCCTGCATGCCCTATTATTCTTGGTAGACCTTTCCTTAGAACAATTGGTGCAATTATTGATATGAAAGAAGGAAATATTAGATTAAAATTTCCATTAAGGAATGGCATGGAACACTTTCCTAGGAGAAAATTAAATTACCTTATGAATCTATTATGAGAGCCACTTATGGATTGCATACCAAAGATGACAATACCTAGATCTATTCTTGTTTTTATGCCTAGCTAGGGGCGTTAAACGATAGCGCTTGTTGGGAGGCAACCCAATTTTATTTTTGTTCCTTACTTTTTGTTCCTGTTTAGTACTAAATAATTCATCTATCCTCTGTTTAGATATGTTTTTATGTTTCAATTAGTGTTTTTGCCAAGTAGAACCTTTGGGAAGACTTGGGTGAAGTCTTTGTGATCTTGCTGTAAAAAACAGAAACTTTAGTGCTCACGAGATTAGCTGCCATTTTTTACTAGAGAGTGATTTTAGGTTTATTATTGTTGCAGATGATTAATAGATAAATTCCTCACTTCCACCAATTTATTTCAGAATTTTTGGAGTTACAGAAGTATACGTTTGATACAGATTTCTACAGACTGTTCTGTTTTTGACAGATTCTGTTTTTCTTGTGTTGTTTGCTTATTTTGATGAATCTATGGCTAGTATCGGGGGGTATGAACCATAGATAAGTTGGAATACAGTAGGTTTAACACAAATATAAATAAAGAATGAGTTCATTACAGTACCTTAAGGTGGTGGTTTGTTTTACTAATGGAGCTCATGAGATTTTCTGTTGAGTTTTGTGTTGTGAAGTTTTCAAGTTTTTGGGTAAAGATTTGATGGATTATGGAATAAGGAGTGGCAAGAGCCTAAGCTTGGGGATTCCCAAGGCACACCAAGGTAAAATTCAAGGACAACCAAAAGCCTAAGCTTGGTGATGCCCCAGAAGGCATCCCCTCTTTCGTCTTCGTCTATCGGTAACTTTACTTGAGGCTATATTTTTATTCACCACATGATATGTGTTTTGCTTGGAGCGTCTTGTATGATTTGAGTCTTTTATTTTTAGTTTACCACAATCATCCTTGCTGTACACACCTTTTGGGAGAGACACACATGAATCGGAATTTATTAGAATACTCTATGTGCTTCACTTATATCTTTTGAGCTAGATAGTTTTGCTCTGGTGCTTCATTTATATTTTTTAGAGCACGGTGGTGGTTTTATCTTATAGAAATTATTGATCTCTCATACTTCACTTATATTATTTTGAGAGTCTTTTAGAACAGCATGGTAATTTGCTTTGGCTATAAAATTAGTCCTAATATGATAGGCATCCAAGATGGGTATGATAAAAACTTTCGTATAGAGTGCATTAAATACTATGATACTTGATAGTTGTTTTGAGATATAAAGATGGTAATGTTAGAGTCATGCTAGTTGGGTAATTGTGGAATTGAGAAATACTTGTGTTGAGGATTGCAAGTCTCGTAGCATGCACGTATGGTAAACGTTGTGTGACAAATTTGAAGCATGGGGTGTTCTTGGATTGCTTTCCTTATGAGTGGCGGTCGGGGACGAGCGATGGTCTTTTCCTACCAATATATCCCTCTAGGGTCATGCGTAGTAGTACTTTGCTTCGAGGGCTAATAAACTTTTGCAATAAGTATATGATTTCTTTATGACTAATGTGAGTCCATGGATTATACGCACTCTTACCTTTTTGCAATTTGCTAGCCTCTACGGCACCGTGCATTGCCCTTTTTCACCTCGAGAGTTGGTGCAAACTTCGCCGGTGCATCCAAACCCCGTGATACGATACGCTCTATCACACATAAACCTCCTTATATCTTCCTCAAAACAGCCACCATACCTACCTATTATGGCATTTCCATAGCCATTCCGAGATATATTGCCATGCAACTTTCCACCGTTCCGTTTATTATGACACGCTCCATCATTGTCATATTGCTTTGCATGATCATGTAGTTGACATCGTATTTGTGACAAAGCCACTTTCATAATTCTTTCATACATGTCGCTCTTGATTCATCGCATATCCCGGTACACCGCCGGAGGCATTCACATAGAGTCATATTTTTGTTCTAGTATCGAGTTGTAATATTGAGTTATGAGTAAATAAAAGTGTGATGATCATCATTATTAGAGCATTGTACCATGTGAGGAAAGGATGATGGAGATTATGGTAAAAAAGAGGCCAAAGAAGTCCAAACAAAAAAATGAGAGAAAAGAGAGAAGGGACAATGTTACTATCCTTTTTCCACACTTGCGCTTCAAAATAGCACCATGATCTTCATGATAGAGAGTTTCTTATTTTGTCACTTTCATATACTAGCAGGAATTTTTCATTATAGAACTTGGCTTGTATATTACAATTATGGGCTTCCTCAAAATGCCCTAGGTCTTCGTGAGCAAGCAAGTTGGATGCACACCCACTTATTTTCTTTTGATGAGCTTTCATATATTTGTAGCTCTAGTGCATCCATTGCATGGCAATCCCTACTCCTCGCATTGACATCAATTGATGCACATCTCCATAGCCCATTGATTAGCCGTGTCAATGTGAGACTTTCTCCTTTTTTGTCTTCTCACATAACCCCCATCATCATATGCTATTCCACCTATAGTGATATATCCATGGCTTGCGCTCATGTATTGCGTAGGGGTTGAAAAGGCTGAAGCACATTAAAAAGTATGAACCAGTTGCTCGGCTTGTCATCGGGGTTATGCATTATGGGAGCATTTTGTGTGACGAAAATGAAGCATGGCCAAACTATATGATTTTGTAGGGATAAGCTTTCTTTGGCTACGTTATTTTGATAAGACATAATCGCTTGGTTAGCATGCTTGAAGTATTACTATTTTTATGTCAATATTAAAACGTTGTCTACAATCTTTTAGATGTAATCATTCATGCCACAATAAAGAGAATTACATTGAAAAATTATGTTAGGTAGCATTCCACATCAAAAATTCTGTTTTATCATTTACCTACTTGAGGACGAGCAGGAATTAAGCTTGGGGATGCTTGATACGTCTCCAACGTATCTATAATTTTTAATTGTTCCATGCTATTATATTATCTGTTTTGGATGTTTAATGGGCTTTAATATACCTTTTGATATTATTTTTGGGACTAACATATTAACCGAAAGCCCGCTGCAAATTGTTGTTTTTTGCCTATTTCAGTGTTTCGCAGAAAAGGAATATCAAACGGAATCCAAACGGAATGAAACCTTCGCGAGGATCTTTTTTGGAACAAACACAATCCACGAGACTTGGAGTGGACGTCAAGGAAGCAGCGAGGAAGCCACAAGGCAGGAGGGCGCGCCCCCACCCTCGTGGGCCCCTCGCAGCTCCACCAACCTACTTCTTTCGCTTATATATACTCTTATACCCTGAAACCATCGGGGAGAGCCATGAAACACCTTTTCCACCACCACAACCTTCTGTACCCGTGATATCCCATCTTGGGGCCTTTTCCGACGATCTGCCGGAGGGGGATTCGATCATGGAGGGCTTCTACATCAACACCATAGCCTCTCCAATGATGTGCGAGTAGTTTACCACAGACCTTCGGGTCCATAGTTATTAGCTAGATGGCTTATTCTCTCTCTTTGGATCTCAATACAAAGTTCTCCTCGATCTTCTTGGAGATCTATTTGATGTAACTCTTTTTGCGGTGTGTTTGTCGAGATCTGATGAATTGTGGGTTTATGAACTTGATTATCTATGAATATTATTTGATTCTTCTCTGAATTCTTATATGCATGATTTGATATCTTTGCAAGTCTCTTCGAATTATCGGTTTAGTTTGGCCTACTAGATTGATCTTTCTTGCAATTGTAGAAGTGCTTAGCTTTAGGTTCAATTTTGCGGTGTCCTTTCCCAGTGATAGCAGGGGCAGCAAGGCACGTGTTGTATTGTTTCCATCGAGGATAAAAAGATGGGGTTTATATCATATTGCTTGAGTTTATCCCTCTACATCATGTCATCTTGCCTAATGCGTTACTCTGTTCTTATGAACTTAATACTCTAGATGCATGCTGGATAGCGGTCAATGTGTGGAGTAATAGTAGTAGATGCAGAATCGTTTCGGTCTACTTGACATGGATGTGATGCCTATATTCATGATCATTGCCTTAGATATCTTCATAACTATGCACTTTTCTATCAATTGCTCGGCAGTAATTTGTTCACCCACCGTAATACATGCTATCTTGAGAGAAGCCACTACTGAAACCTATGGCCCCCGGGTCTACTTTACATCATATTAGTTTCACGTCAACTAGCTATTTCTGTTGTCGTTTATTTTGCAATCTTTATTTTCCAATCTATACCACAAAAATACCAAAAATATTTATCTTATTATCTTTATCATATCTCACTTTTGCAAGTGGCCGTGAAGGGATTGACAACCCCTTTATCGCGTTGGTTGCAAGGTTCTTATTTGTTTGTGTAGGTACTAGGCGATCTGCGTGTAGTCTCCTACTGGATTGATACCTTGGTTCTCAAAAACTGAGGGAAATACTTATGCTACTTTGTTGCATCACCCTTTCCTCTTCAAGGGAAAACCAACGCATGCTCAAGAGGTAGCACTAGATCAATAAAAAAGAATCACATCACCGAGATTACACAGAGAAAATGTCACCTGCTTGCGCAACGATCACTCCACACCTTGTAGAACTAGGAGAGTCACATCCACCTTCAAAGGGAATCCCACCTTCGTGGTCACAATCACAACACCAAGAGTTGCCGATGGCACCAGAGGGAAGTGATCCACCGATGCGGTTGGAAGTTAAAGGCCGATGACGCCATATGTCGAGAACTAGAGTGTTGCCCATGGAGTCAGCATGACGAAACAAATCGGGGTGCTCGCTATGGCATGTGTCACTATACTTGTAATCAAGGAGTCATGCAACGAAGTTGTCGCGGGCGAGCCATTCTCTCACAAAGGAATAAGTCCACAAGGACGAGGACCAACATGAGGTGCCAATGGTGCAACAGGGCTAGACATATCATGCATGGAAAGATGAACCACATACAAGAGAGGACAGATATTGATAGAGAGGGAGAAAGGGTGCGGTGCTTGAGTGTGGGATTTGTATGGGGAAGAGAGAGAGTGAGGGGGGAGAGAGAGTGCGTGTGTGTTTGTTAGAGACATAGGGTGACATGCCTACTAGATGGAAATATTGATAACAACCTTTGTATGTTGTGGTCTGGGCAAACGGCGTGTCCTAGCATGTCTGCCTGGCCTTTGGACATTGCGGGCTTGCCAGTTGGCCTATGCGGGTGCATGTTCTCGTTAATCATGCTCTCCCCTGGACTGGTCGGTTATGTAACACCCCAGTGTAATGATGCTACAGTAACCCCTGGGGTTAAGTTAATCATTTTGCTAAACAAGTGTTTGGTCATCATTGTCTCCTATCCAGTTCAAATTCCAGTTGAATTCAATTTGAATTTATGTGTGAAATTAAAAAATGCTCTAACATGAAAACTAAAATGTTCATCATGTGGAAAATATTCTTCTGGTAATATTGGTGGTGAAACCTACATTTTTGCAAAGTGCCTAAATGGCCTAAAATAGCTATAACAGAAAGTTGGTAAAAGAAAAAGCAAAAGTTAAAAAAAGAAAGAGCACAGGCCACTGTGCACTGGGCCAAGTGGACAGTGCCTGGCCCGAGCCTCAGCCCACTCCAGCTGGTTCGGCCCAGCCCCTCCCCGGGTCGCCTTCTCACCCTGTTCCCCCGACCGGGGTCACAACACGGGCGAGCCCCGCCGGACCGCCTCGACGGCGACTCCCCGGAGAGGATAAGGTCGACCCCTCCCCTCGACGCCTCGACCTCCTCCCCACCTACCTCCACTCCCCTGTCTCGCCTCCCAGGTCCACCCCGCTCTACTCCCTCTCTGTCTCGGTCACTCACCTCACCCGAGCGCCGTCGACGCCATGGCCGCACCATAGCCACGGCCACCCTCTTCCCCGCACTGCGCCTCCCTATCCATACGCTCCGTCGGTGTCGTCTACGCCGCCTACGCCAAGTGCCTGGAGCCGAGGAGCAACAGAGCGCCCGCATCGCCGTCTTCTTCCTCCTTGGCCCGGCGGACTCCATCGGCGATTCGCTTCATCGAGCTCTCCCTCGAGCCCGCTTTGCTCACCTGCAGGTCACAGTGAGCCCCTGCCTTCTTCCCCCCGCCCTTCTTGTCGACGATCATACCTCGTAGCCGCCATCCCCGCTGTGGCCGAGCGCTCCGCCACGGACGCTCGTCGCCGGCCACCTCCCGGTGACCAAATGGCCACGCGCAATAGTCCATCACCGTCGCATGCGCATGTAGAGGTCCCTTGGTCGTTTAGTTTGTCCGCAAACGAGCTGCCGTTGCTGACCCGCATCGAGCCGAGTTTCGGTCGCCGCTGTCGTCGACGTTGCGCCCTGCTCCGATCAACTCCAGCCCCCACAACCACCGCCGTTGGATGGGCGAGATTGACCGCAGCCGAACGAGCCTAGTCGCGTCCGATTTGAGCCACCGTAGCAAACATCTGGCGGCCTCCCGTGCGCGCCGCCGTGCATTTTGGTCGCCGGCGCGACTTCCATCGCCGTGCTGACGTGGGCGCCTCTTGGCCCCACCCCGGTGTCGATGCCACTGGGCCCCACGGCCCTGTTGACACAGTCAACGGTTGGCTGGCATTGCCCAATCACTGTCGGTGGGCCCCGCGTGGGCCCTGTTGACTGGTCAGCTAGTCAGTTGACCGCTGATACATTGATGACGCCATGCTGACGTCACTTTCCTTTTTCTGAATTAATTTAAATGATAATAATATTAGAAAATCTTTAAAAACTTTGAAAATTAATATAAAATAATACGTAAGTCAGATGAAAAGGTTTTCTATATGAAAGTTGATCAGAAAAATGAGCCGAACCCGAATACGCTACCCACATACATGTCAGATGCCTCTAACTATTTGAACATGGGACTTTTCTGTGACACCCCGATTCAATCGTACACTAATCATCCACGCAAATGTGTACGATCAAGATCAGGGACTCACGGGAAGATATCACAACACAACTCTACAAATAAAATAAGTCATACAAGCATCATAATACAAGTCAGGGGCCTCGAGGGCTCGAATACAAGTGCTCGATCATAGACGAGTCAGCGGAAGCAACAATATCTGAGTACAGACATAAGTTAAACAAGTTTGCCTTAAAAAGGCTAGCACAAACTGGGATACAAATCGAACGAGGCGCAGGCCTCCTGCCTGGGATCCTCCTAACTACTCCTGGTCGTCGTCAGCGGGCTGCACGTAGTAGTAGGCACCTCCAGTGTAGAAGGAGTCATCATCGACGGTGGCGTTAGGATCCGGGGCTCCATCGTCTAGTCGCAGCAATCGAGTAGAGAAATGGGGGAAAGGGGAAACAAGGCAACCGTGAGTACTCATCCAAAGTACTCGCAAGCAAGGAGCTACACTAATATGCATGGATATATGTGTAAGGGGCCATATCAGGGGACTGAACTACAGAATGCTAGAATAAGAGGGGGATATCTAATCATGTTGAAGACTACGCTTCTGGCAGCCTCCGTCTTACATCATATAGAAGAGAGTAGACTGAAGTCCTCCAAGTAGCATCGCATAGCATAATCCTACTCGGCGATCCCCTCCTCGATGCCCTGTTAGAGAGCGATCACCGGGTTGTATCTGGCACTTGGAAGGGTGTGTTTTATTAAGTATCCGGTTCTAGTTGTCATAAGGTCGAAGTATAACTCCGGGTCATCCTTTTACCGAGGGACACGGCTATTCAAATATATTAATTTCCCTGCAGGGGTGCACCACATAGCCCAACACGCTTGATCCCATTTGGCCGGACACACTTTCCTGGGTCATGCCCGGCCTCGGAAGATCAACACGTCACAGCCCCACCTAGGCACAATAGAGAGGTCAGCACGCCGGTCTAAACCTGAGCGTGCAGGGGTCTGGGCCCATCGCCCTGAGCACACCTGCATGTTGCGTGGGCGGCCAGAAGCAGACCTAGCAACCTACAGTAAAACGGAAGTTACGTTACGCGGCCCAATCTGGCGCGCGCCACTTAGTCGCTGACGTCACGAAGGCTTCAGCTGATACCACGACGCCGGGATACCCATAACTACTCCCGCGTAGATGGTTAGTGCGTATAGACCAAATGGCCAGACTCATATCAAATACCCAGATCTCGTTAAGCGTGTTAAGTATCCGCGAACGCCGACCATGGCCAGGCCCACCTCTCTCCTAGGTGGTTTGAACCTGCCCTGTCGCTCCGCCACAAAGTAACAGTCGGGGGCCGTCGGGAACCCAGGCCCACCACTACCTGGGTGGAACCACCTGCCCCTTCAGCCCCCATCTCCGAACAGTATCACAGGTAATGTAACAGTGTAAAGTATATAGTATATGCCCGTGATCACCTCCCGAAGTGATCACGGCCCAGTAGTATAGCATGGCAGACAGACAAGAGTGTAGGGCCACTGATGAAACACTAGCATCCTATACTAAGCAGTAGGATAGCAGGTAAAGGTAACAACAGTAGTAGCAAGGACAGGCTATGCAGCAGTATAGGATTAACTGAAAGCGGTAACATGCTACACTACCCTAATGCAAGCAGTATAGAGAAGAGTAGGCGATATCTGGTGATCAAGGGGGGGGGGCTTGCCTGGTTGCTCTGGCAAGAGAGAGGGGTCGTCAACTCCGTAGTTGTACTGGGCAGCAGCGACGTCGGTCTCGGTGTCTAGCGAGAGAAGAGGGGGGAAGAAACAATGAATACAATGCAAACAGATGTGTAACGATGCATGTCAAAGCAAAGTGTGATGCTAGGCGTGCCCTAACGCGGTATGGGATGATACCGGTGAAGGGGGGAAACAACCGGGAAAGTATCCCCGGTGTATCGCGTTTTCGGGCAAAGGAGCCGGAGGGGGAAAGTTACGAGTTCGATAGGTTAGGGGGGTGTGGCGGATGAACGGGTTGCGTATCCGGAATCGTCTCGTCGTTCTGAGCAACTTTCATGTACGAAGTTTTTCCATCCGAGCTACGGTTTATTTTTTATTGATTTTAAAAGATTAAAATTATTTTTAGCATTTATTTAATTATTTTAATCCAACATTATCCAGAACAGTGCACGCGGACGTCAGCATGACGTCAGCACTCACCAGAGGCGTTGACTGGTCAACCGACGTGTGGGTCCCGTTCGTCATTGACTGTTTAGTCTAATTAGGATTAACTAATCTAATTATTGTTTAATTAAACTAACTAGTTAATTAGATTAATTAAATAGGATTATTTAACTTAATCAATTCATTAATTTATTAATTAATTAATTTAATCATTATTTATTTATTTATTTATAATCATTTTTTATATCCCTTTTTTTACAAACGCTTTGGGGTGGGACCCCAAGGTCAGTGGCTCAGGGGGGAGCCTAGCGGGCGACGGCTAACGGGCCACGAGCACCAGCTCGTCTGGGCGCTGGCGGGGGCGTCGACCGCCGGAAGCTAGCACGGGAGGAGCTTCAGGCGCGGCAGCGGCAACGAAGCAGCAGGTCAGGCACGGGACGACAGCGAGCGGGTGCAGCGGCTCGCAGGCGCATGCGGACGCGCAAATCTTGCGGTGGGGCGGCGTGCTGTGCGAGCCACGGCGCGGGCGCGCGTGACGCAATGGGGGGGGGAACAGGGCGGTGGCGCGATGCGTGCGTGGGTGGCCGCAACAGGCGCGCGCGCGTGAGCGCTGGAGGCGCGGGCGCGGCCCCGCGCGTGTGAGCGCGCATGTGTGCGCGGGCAACAGGGGGAGTAGCACGGCGGGGGCGCGCACTGCGCGGCACGGGGCTCGCGGTGTGCGGCGGGAGCGAGGCAGGGGAGATGGAGGAGGGGGAAGCTCACGGGGGCGGCGTAGGGTTCGTGCCCGTGGGCTCGGGGAGGTGGACGACGAAGTGGCGGCGTAGCTCGAAGGCGTCCGACGAGGAGGAAGATGGGGACGAGCGACGCAGGGGAGGAGATTTGGCGAGGAAGCGGTTCGGCGAGGCGGCGCCGGCGCAATCGGTGATGGCGAGCGTTGGGGCGGCGCGGGGTTCGTCGGCGGGGTCGGGCGTAGTGAGGTCCAGCCCCTGGGTGGAGGCGCGTCTAAATCGGGGGGAGAGGAGGAGGCGCCAGGGAGAGTGGGGGATCGGGGGAGTGGGTGTAGTGGGGCTAGGGTTTCGGGCGCCCAGGGGTTAGTAGAGGGGTTAGGTGGGCCGGCCCGGTTGGATGGCCAGGTGGGCTGAGGCCCAGCGGGGGGGGGGGTCTTTCTTTTCCTTTTGTTCTGTTTTATGTTTTGTTTTTTCTTTTTTTCTTTTTTTATATTACCTTTTCTGTTTTAGATTATTTTCCTATTAATTTTAGTTTTAGTAAAACATACACGTAGCATCTAAATTAGTATTTCAACTTAGTCCATAGTAGCAAAAGTCTAGTCCTCAAACAAATTAGTTTGACACATTTTCTAATTACAAAAGGTATTTAAATTATTGTTTTTACGGCTGTTTCACCCATCTTATAGTATTTAAACATTTTACAAAGGTGTGGCCTCCCCACCATAATTACCTACACAATATTTGGTTCACTCCGAACATTTTAGTTTTAAACTTTGAAAACGTTTATTGTTTGTTTGATTTTGAATTTGAATTTGAATCGGTTCCGAACTAACACGTGATTAGCGACAGTAATCGAAGTGACGTGGCAACATTAACGTGGGATTACTGTAGCCTAATTATCCGGGCGTCACAATTCTCCTCCACTACAAGAAATCTCGTCCCGAGATTTAAGAGGGGAGTAAGGGGGAAAGTTCTGGTTACGAAATTTTAACGGGTGTCATCGGTATTGGTTGCTCTTCTCAATGAGGTTGATCCATTATGTTGATGTCTTCATTCCTCTGCTTCAGGGCATCATGATGAAGTCGTCATCCTTTCTTCGGGGCTTCCATCGTACTTACGAAAAAAATAATGGGTATCTTTGGAAGAACTGGCCTCTAGAAGGTCGCTTATCTGGTAGATAACACCAGGGAAGGTGGCAAAAAGTAACTCTCGAATTGTAACGGAAGAAAATTTCAAGAGCAAAGTAAGAAGGTATCATGGGAAGTTTCGAGTGGGCGGGCAATCGTTCGATGCCTGAACGAAGTGTGAAAGGGGTTTAGAGCAATGGGAATAAGCATTGCGTCTGATACCAGAATAGATCACTAGACAGGTGGTTCGTGAATTACATACAAAGTCAAGCACGAAGAATAACTTTGACAATAGGGTATACAGGAGAGTCAGGTTTCGATCCTGTGGAACTGTGGGTTATGGGCCCACCTTCTGGGTTAAAAGTAGGAAGGGCAGCGACGTCTTGCACGATCATGTAAGCAAGCCAGGTCAGAGGATAGGTTGTCGGTTATGTCGGCAACAACATCGATACCAAGGGCGAGGGACAAAGAGAACCCTTTTCCTGCACGTTGAACCAAGCGGACCAATAGGCAAGTTCTCGTCCATCGGCGATTACCGGGATGCTATCAATATTGGTAACAGGGTCTTACTGATAGAGTTGTACAATGAGGTGCTTACTAAGCAGGGAATTATCACTGCTCGGTTAAGTCAGATCACAATAAAGCTTAAACAAGACAATGGAAAGGAAAATGCGATTATCAGGTTTAACCCGAACAATGGAAATGAAAATGTGTATACACACATATTTCGGGGTATATCTTTCCCAAGGACAAGCGGAGCATGATAATAATGACAGGATAGAAAGTAGAAAACCATTAAGGTAAGGGGAAGGGATTTCATGATATTACCCATACAACGGTGTTTGGATAATTGAGCAAGAAAAACTTTTAGCATTGCGCTTCCAATGTTCTTATTGAAGATCAGAGTACCACAGACAAGCTTCGAGATAGCATTGACATGGTCTTTAAGCAAAGGTTAGACTTTAGATACACAAAGGATCCATCAGGAACAACCCATAGAATAAGTGTTACCATTTCCACATGGAACAATGATTAACCTTAATAAAAAAGGAAACTATAACAACATGTCCTCCGGCTAGGTGTGCTAGGATGATATCACCTTACCGGGTCATATAAGGACCAATGTTATGACTCTTGGGAAATGTTCCAACCATCATATCTGACCGAGTTTCAGATCTGATTGGTGTCAGGATACCTCAAACTCAGGATGCCCGAGAAGAAAAGATGCAACACAAATTAATTCAAGGACATTTTAAGATTCTCGGGAAATGAACCATGGAAGCAAGTTCCGAAACCAGAGTTCGTCATTAAACCAAGGAGAGGATGAGGAGGTGGCTGATTGACTCAGCGACAATTTATTAAGATTACCTAAAGATGGATTTCCACACTTATGTGAACAAGGTGATAACATTTGTCAGGTCAAATGATATAAAGAGGTATGCTCGAGGAAAACATACACAGTTAAACATTGGTTGAAAGTTCCATCCGAAATATTGGTTTAGGTAGCATGATCAAAGTTAGAATGGTGATCCAATGAAAGAGAGACTTAGAATGAATCTATCGATCATCCACTCCAAAGCAATAGGGTTGATAAAAGTTTTGAATTCACACATCCTAATTCAATTGTCGGTATTTCGGTTAGAAACAACACGGTGACCAAGAAAGAATGGTGATGGCGAGAAGTATCACTTGTATCTAGAACTCTTATTAGGTGGTGAAATTATCACGACATTCTTGACATAAAAGATGGTAATACTCCAAGGTAAAGGAGAACAAATGCTGGATAGCAAGGATCTCAAGGTATAACACAAAACACGAATAAGTTTGTGTTGAACGGAAGGCAATAAAGTGGTCGGTGATAACACAACCCATTGAGGGGCGGGGATGGTATTTCTCATCAAGAATTCGATATATATCTTGGAAGAGCTCAGGATGTTGATGATGACCACGACACATTTGTCGAGAGATTTCATGAAGATGTAATCGGTCGGCGATGACATCAAGTCAATGATGATGCAGCGCAAGGTTATGGGAACCAAGGGTACGCCACAAACTCGAAATCAAGTTTGTTGTTCAAGTAGAAATGATATGACGAGGAAGATCGACGTAAGATTAGGTCATCTTCGAAAATTGTGCTCCAAGAAGAAGGACCAGGTAGCACAGTTAAAATTTAGCACGATAATGATATAGCCAACCGGGCTAGGAATGACTTGAAGGATTATTAAACTCGTAAGCAATAAAAATTACTAATAGTTATCGAATCGGAGTACAGACTCGATTCACTATCGGTGTCCTTGAGTGTCTAACAACTCAGAACCCGGGGGAAATTTTGGAATCAGTGAGAAATAATACTTGAAGAACTCATAAGAAGTTATGCAGTTCCGTGATAATCTCGAGATACCAGAGGGGGTAATACTCGACGACAGATCAAAGTAGAGGTTGGACTGGGGTATTGATCCACAGAAGACAAGTGCTTAAACTTGACCGAGAAATGGAATCAGAGAAGAACATATGGTCAGAACCACGATTGCAAAGGATCAATCCACCGATACCAAAGGATATTATATCAAGGAAATAGCTATTATTACAAGAAGCTTCCATGATAGGATCTACATCGTGTCCATGGGCATGCACACAAAGTTCAAGGTCGACTCCCACTTCTACAAAGGCAGAACCTTACATTCACTTCTTGTTTTGATAATGGCATTAGCGTTGAAAGTTTTACCTGGTGAAATACCAGATAAGTAGGACCTGTGAAATCTTTCGAGCTTGCACAGATTAGTGAAGGCATTGGTTCAGCCCATCGGGGCTTCTTAGGAACATATGCCACAAGCTTCAAGAGTAAATATCACCAGCTCGAAAGCAGAGCATGGTTGGCAAAAAGAGATGATACAATTTACAAAGGCATTATGTATCAGAGAAAGAACTCACAAGGTGATTAATTATGAAGGACACTGTCGGATAATAATCCAACAGTGGATATGGTGAACCAAAATGGAGCTGATGTGAGTATCGGTACTCAATCAAAGGAAGAAGGAATGCCAAGGCATCGGATTATAGAAACAACTGACTAATTCAAAGATTAATGCAAAGAAATTTTATGATTTCCAAATCAAGGGATCAGAAGTAATCGTTCTAATCGAAAATGAATAACTTCAATAGACTTAGAAGCACAAGCGATCAAGGCATTGATTGGTCAAGAACCAGCTCATATCCAAATGACGTCTGAGCTGGAAGGATGAATTCTAGGGTTCGACTGAGGAATGCGAGCATCCTCAACATATTGAGTCAACAGACTTAAAATGATAAAGACAAGGGAGGCCAATAAGATTACGAAACTTATGGGATTAACCATAATGCAAGCAAGCGAGAATTTCAAGAGCAATAGGCTGCTCAGGATTTTCGGAAGATTGAATGATATTTTGAAGTCTTTGGCGAAACACATGAACAACTGGGAATGAGCGGATACTTGATAAGTGCGAGAATTATCCATAGGGGTATTCGGGGGGCAAAGAACTGCGAGGCAGTAGGCACAAAGTTTTCTCGGAGTAATAGAGAGAATTTCAGGGCATCTTGTAATAGCAAGATCAACTGGGAATAAAAGTAGGATCAGCAAGTGTAGGTATTTATCCATAGGGATATTTTGGTGGTAGGAAATTGCAAAAGCAATGGGCACAGTCTCGAAAGAGTATCGGAGAGTAACTTCGAAATCTTCTGGTGCAGCCGGCGATCATCTGGACTGAAGGGGCTCTTCGGGAGAAAGTGATAACGAGATCCTAATGTTAGATTTAGCAAAATTCATTTAACCCGAATAGGAGAGAGATCAGAGTCCCAGAGTATAGACGAGGAGTAAAAGATCCTAATACCACCCAAATGGCGACGTGGGCCCATGGGACGCACAACCATGTTAGTAAAACAATTTTCACCGACTACACTCAACTTCGGCCAAGGAGTGTGGAAGGGGGATTCCTACAGGCAGTCGGCTCTGATACCAACTTGTGACGCCCCGATTCAATCGTACACTAATCATGCACGCAAATGTGTACGATCAAGATCAGGGACTCACGGGAAGATATCACAACACAACTCTACAAATAAAATAAGTCATACAAGCATCATAATACAAGCCAGGGGCCTCGAGGGCTCGAATACAAGTGCTTGATCATAGACGAGTCAGCGGAAGCAACAATATCTAAGTACAGACATAAGTTAAACAAGTTTGCCTTAAGAAGGCTAGCACAAACTGGGATACAGATCGAACGAGGCGCGAGCCTCCTGCCTGGGATCCTCCTAACTACTCCTGGTCATCGTCAGCAGGCTGCACGTAGTAGTAGGCACCTCCAGTGTAGAAGGAGTCATCATCGACGGTGGCGTCTGGATCCTGGGCTCCATCGTCTGGTCACAGCAATCGAGTAGAGAAATGGGGGAAAGGGGAAACAAGGCAACCGTGAGTACTCATCCAAAGTACTCGCAAGCAAGGAGCTACACTACATATGCATGGATATATGTGTAAGGGGCCATATCAGTGGACCGAACTGCAGAATGCCAGAATAAGAGGGGGATATCTAACCCTGTCGAAGACTACGCTTCTGGCAGCCTCCGTCTTGCAGCATATAGAAGAGAGTAGACTGAAGTCCTCCAAGTAGCATCGCATAGCATAATCCTACCCGGCGATCCCCTCCTCGATGCCCTGTTAGAGAGCGATCACCGGGTTGTATCTGGCACTTGGAAGGGTGTGTTTTATTAAGTATCCGGTTCTAGTTGTCATAAGGTCAAGGTACAACTCCGGGTCGTCCTTTTACCGAGGGACACGCCTATTCGAATAGATTAACTTCCCTGCAGGGGTGCACCACATAGCCCAACACGCTTGATCCCATTTGGCCGGACACACTTTCCTGGGTCATGCCCGGCCTCAGAAGATCAACACGTCGCAGCCCCACCTAGGCACACAGAGAGGTCAGCACGCCGGTCTAAACCTGAGCGCGCAGGGGTCTGGGCCCATCGCCCTGAGCACACCTGCATGTTGCGTGGGCGGCCAGAAGCAGACCTAGCAACCTCCAGTATAATGGAAGTTACGTTACGCGGCCCAATCTGGCGCGCGTCGCTCAGTCGCTGACGTCACAAAGGCTTCGGCTGATACCACGACGCCGGGATACCCATAACTACTCCCGCATAGATGGTTAGTGCGTATAGACCAAATGGCCAGACTCAGATCAAATACCCAGATCTCGTTAAGCGTGTTAAGTATCCGCGAACGCCGACCAGGGCCAGGCCCACCTCTCTCCTAGGTGGTCTGAACCTGCCCTGTCGCTCCGCCACAAAGTAACAGTCGGGGGCCGTCAGGAACCCAGGCCGACCACTACCTGGGTGGAACCACCTGCCCCTTCAGCCCCCATCTCCGAACAGTATCACAGGTAATGTAACAGTGTAAAGTATATAGTATATGCCCGTGATCACCTCCCGAAGTGATCACGGCCCAGTAGTATAGCATGGCAGACGGACAAGAGCATAGGGCCACTAATGAAACACTAGCATCCTATACTAAGCAGTAGGATAGCAGGTAAAGGTAACAACAGTAGTAGCAAGGACAGACTATGCAGCAGTATAGGATTAACTGAAAGCAGTAACATGCTACACTACCCTAATGCAAGCAGTATAGAGAAGAGTAGGCGATATCTGGTGATCAAGGGGGGGCTTGCCTGGTTGCTCTGGCAAGAGAGAGGGGTCGTCAACTCCGTAGTCGTACTGGGCAGCAGCGACGTCGGTCTCGGTGTCTAGCGAGAGAAGAGGGGGGAAGAAACAATGAATACAATGTAAACAGATGCGTAACGATGCATGTCAAAGCAAAGCGTGATGTTAGGCGTGCCCTAACGCGGTATGGGGTGATACCGGTGAAGGGGGGAAACAACCGGGAAAGTATCCCCAGTGTTTCGCGTTTTCGGGCAGAGGAGCCGGAGGCGGAAAGTTACGAGTTCGATAGGTTAGGGGGTGCGGCGTATCCGGAATCGTCTCGTCGTTCTGAGCAACTTTCATGTACGAAGTTTTTCCATCCGAGCTACGGTTTATTTTTTATTGATTTTAAAAGATTAAAATTATTTTTAGCATTTATTTAATTATTTTAATCCCACATTATCCCGAACAGTGCACGCTGACGTCAGCATGACGTCAGCAGTCACCAAAGGCGTTGACTGGTCAACCGACGTGTGGGTCCCGTTTGTCATTGACTATTTAGTCTAATTAGGATTAACTAATCTAATTACTGTTTAATTAAACTAACTAGTTAATTAGATTAATTAAATAGGATTAATTAACTTAATCAATTCATTAATTTATTAATTAATTAATTTAATTATTATTTATTTATTTATTTATAATCATTTTTTATATTCCTTTTTTTTACAAACGCTTTGGGGTGGGACCCCAAGGTCAGTGGCTCAGGGGGGGAGCCTAGGGGGCGACGGCTAACGGGCACCAGCCCGTCTGGGCGCTGGCGGGGGCGTCGACCGCCGGAAGCTAGCACGGGAGGAGCTTCAGGCGCGGCAGCGGCAGCGAAGCAGCGGGTCAGGCACGGGACGGCAGCGAGCGGGTGTAGCGGCTCGCAGGTGCATGCGGGTGCGCAAATCTTGCGGTGGGGTGTCGTGCTGTGCGAGCCACGGCGCGGGCGCGCGTGACGCAGTGGGGGGGGAACAGGGTGGTGGCGCGATGCATGCGTGGGTGGCCGCAACGGGCGCGCGCGCGTGAGCGCTGGAGGCGCGGGCGTGGCCCCGCGCGTGTGAGCGCGCGTGTGTGCGCGGGCGACAGGGGGAGTAGCACGGCGGGGGCGCGCACTGCGCGGCATGGGGCTCGCGGTGCGCGGCGGGAGC
Source organism: Aegilops umbellulata (assembly GCA_032464435.1). NCBI lineage: Eukaryota > Viridiplantae > Streptophyta > Magnoliopsida > Poales > Poaceae > Aegilops > Aegilops umbellulata. The sequence goes on along the minus strand of CP136057.1, from coordinate 577,690,045 downwards.
GAGGCAGGGGAGATGGAGGAGGGGGAAGCTCACGGGGGCGGCGTAGGGTTCGTGGCCGTGGGCTCGGGGAGGAGGACGACGAAGTGGCGGCGTAGCTCAAAGGCGTCCGACGAGGAGGAAGATAGGGACGAGCAACGCAGGGGAGGAGATTTGGCGAGGAAGCGGTCCGGCGAGGCGGCACCGGCGCAGTCGGTGACGGCGGGCGTTGGGGCGGCGCGGGGTTCGTCGGCGGGGTCAGGCGTAGTGAGGTCCAGCCCCTGGGTGGCGGCGCGTCCAAATCGGGGGGAGAGGGGGAGGCGCCAGGGAGAGTGGGGGATCGGGGAGTGGGTGTAGTGGGGCTAGGGTTTCGGGCGCCCAGGGGTTAGTAGAGGGGTTAGGTGGGCCGGCCCGGTTGGATGGCCAGCTGGGCTGAGGCCCAGCGCGGGGGGGTCTTTCTTTTCCTTTTGTTTTGTTTTATGTTCTGTTTTTTTTTCTTTTTTTATATTACCTTTTCTGTTTTAGATTATTTTCCTATTAATTTTAGTTTTAGTAAAACATACACGTAGCATCTAAATTAGTATTTCAACTTAGTCCATAGTAGCAAAAGTCTAGTCGTCAAACAAATTAGTTTGACACATTTTTTTAATTACAAAAGGTATTTAAATAATTGTTTTTACGGCTGTTTCACCCATCTTATAGTATTTAAACATTTTACAAAGGTGTGGCCTCCCCACCATAATTACCTACGCAATATTTGGTTCACTCCGAACATTTTAGTTTTAAACTTTGAAAACGTTTATTGTTTGTTTGATTTTGAATTTGAATTTGAATCGGTTCCGAACTAACACGAGATTAGCGACAGTAATCGAAGTGACGTGGCAACATTAACGTGGGATTACTGTAGCCTAATTATCCGGGCGTCACATTTCCCCCTTCGGTCATCTGTCCGACACAGGTCCGGAACCGGGAACACCTTCCCGGTTGAATTCCCCCTTCACCTATAACGTCTAGGACCGCGTTAGAACACGTCTAGCTATGCCTGTTGTCCTGTTATGCACTTGCTTGCTATGTATTTACTGTTTCTCCCCCCTCTTCTCTTCGGTAGACCCCGTGGCGGTTGTCGATGCCGCTATGATCGACTACGTCACCAACGACCCCTCCTTGCGAGAGCAACCAGGCAAGCCCCCCCCCCCTTTGATCATCCCGATATCGCCCATTCCATTCTCTCATGCTCACGTTAGATTTTGCTACTGTAATTGATTGCTCCTATTCTGATGCATAGCCTGCTTTTGTAACCTGCTTATTGTTACCCACCTGCTTATCCTAAACTGCTTAGTATAGGTTGGTTACTGAACCATCAGTGACCCCCACCTTGTCCTTGTTGCCCCTGCTTCATCATTGAAGACCCGATCAACGGGATCGAAGACCAGGCCCCGGGACCGCACATCACTTTTCCCTTAGTTGCTCGACACTACTGGGTTACTATCGAGTGCCGAGGGTGAGACCTCTACAACACTTCTGATGTTAACCCTGTAGTGTAGCTATTCGGTCGTGGTCATAGAGGGTGATTCCGCCTTAACCACTTCCGATACGACTCTGTCGTGCAATCCCTCAAGTGTGAACCTCGGGGGTGGTTCCTCTTACGTTCACCTTGATGATTACATCGAGTGGAATTCACCGGGGGTGATTCCTCGGGTTTTCCCCTTGATGTTTGGACACACGGATACTTGGACTTTACAACTGTTACTTGGGAAGGCGGGTCGACCCTGAGGGGTACCCACGAGTGATGTGGAGACAGGTTGACGTGGAGGGTGCCCGCGAGATAATTACGAGGCGTGGTCGGGCATTCCGAGCCCTTGCCGCAAGTCCTCGAGACGGGGCAACGGGGTCACATCTTTCGTGAGTCTCTGCTTGTTACCGTGCGTTCCTAATCCACTACGATTTGGATATTTGATCCGAGGGGCCTCTGGCCTGATAGAACTAACCATCACGTGGGCATAGTATGGGCGTTCTGCGTTGTATGCATCAGCTGAAGCTTAATAGACATCAGCGACTGAGCGGCGCGCGCCGGGTTGGACTGGTAAGCACCTGCCTTTTTGAAGGAGGTAGCTAGGTCTACTCACTGGCCGCATTCGCAACGTGCAGGAGTTCCCGGGGTGATGGCCCATGACCCCTGGGGGCATAGGTTTAGTCTGGCGTACTTGACCTCTCTATTAAGCCTAGGTCGAGTTGCAGCGTATTGTTTGGCCGAGGCCGGGCATGACCCAGGAAAGTGTGTCCAGCCGGAGTTATTCGAGCGTGGTGGGTAAGTTGGTGCACCCCTGCAGGGAAGAAAACATCTATCGATAGCCTGTCCTACGGTAACGGACACTTGGAGTTGTATCCTGATCGATACAACTAGAACTAGATACTTGAGATGAGACATGGATATGAGAAATGGATAGTATGGCTCTGGGATTGCTTTCTTGTAGAGAGTCGAGAAAGGATCTCTGGTCGAGGTTGATAACACTACTACTGCTTTACTTTATGCTACTCTTATCTTTTCTGATGCTGCAAGATGCTTGGAGCTGCTTGAAGATGCTAGTCTTCGATAGGCTAGGCTTTCCCCTTCTCTACTCGCATTCTGTAGCCCAGTCCACGGATACAGCCCACTTCGTTGATACCGATGCATATGTAGTGTAGATCCTTGCTTGCGAGTACTTTGGATGAGTACTCACGGTTGCTTTTCTCCCCCTTTTCCCCTTTCTTCTTCTTTCCGGTTGATGCAACCAGATGTCGGAGCCCAGGAGCTAGATGCCACCGCCGATGCCTACTACTACGTGGAGACCGCTGACGACCAGGAATAGTTAGGAGACTCCCAGGCAGGAGGCCTTGCGTTCTCAATCATTGTTGCTTTTGTGCTAGCCTTCTTAAGGCAGACTTGTCTAACTTATGTCTGTACTCAGATATTGTTGCTTCCATTGACTCTTGTGGATTCGAGCTTATGTATTCGAGCCCTTGAGACCCGTGGCTTGTAATATAAAGCTTGTATTATTTTAATTTGTGTCTAGAGTTGTGTTGTGATACCTTCCCGTGAGTCCTTGATCGTACACATTTGCGCGTATGATTAGTGTATGATTGAATCGAGGGTGTCACATCTTAAACACTTGCAGTTAATTCACCATAAAACATCATTCAAATGGTTCACCTAATTTCCCGATTCTTATTTTTCATAACAATTACGATATGAGAAAAGGCTGAAGCATAAAAAAACCTCAGAGTCCATTTGCGTGCTCAGGAAAATGACTTATGTGTTGCCAGAGAAACCATGGGCAATGATCATCGTCAAGGCAAATATAAATGCGGTATGGACATAACCATTTGCAGATGGTTGAGGAAAAAATTCTTCAAAAAGTTTGTTTAATTTCCGGTCTGCACTTGGTATGTGCGTTAGTGGTGCAGCGGGTCATCTAGTAGCCATTGTAATGCAAGAGAAAGTAGCACTAGCAGCTTGACCATTCCCTACTCAACGCATTCTTCAAATAACCATCATGATATTTTTACATCTAAACATGTTGTAACTTCTAAGATAATTACCTGTCTAGTAATATTAAACAAGATCATGTATCTAAATTTTAGCGTCTCACTAATAACCCACAAGTTTAGAGGATCGCAACCATTTTCCAGGTAAGTATTACAACCCAAAATTACTGATTTGATGCAAGGGGAGACAAAGAATATTTATATAGCTTAGCAGTTAAGTTGTCAACTCAACAAGATGTGAAAAGAAGTTCTTACTTAACAGAATTTATTAGTAGCAAAAGCGATGAAGTCAATGAGGTTGTGACTCTAGAGCAGTGACAAATATAGGATTTGATAATGTGGGGGAAACAATGAACAAGATTAAAATGGCTAGGAAAAAATATACTACGCTACACCAAAATTAGTATGATGGACATACATTGCACTAGTTAAATAAGAATATGTAATTTGTGTATGGGGCCCATGGCCCCATGACCCCACCCTAGATCCGCCAATGCTCCATAGTAGTAACAAAAGCCGCAATTCCAGCAGTTGACATGAAGATACGTAATATTACGAGAACAAGAGGTATGAAAAGCATAGACATACGGGTGGATAATGGATGTTGCATGAATGGAATCATATATGTAATACATGTAACTCGATCCATCAATCATATGTAGACATGTATTTTGCATGTAGTTGTGCGTGTTTGCAACAAGAATTTGCACAACATCTTTTGTCCCACCTGCCCTTTTCAGCGGGATCTGATGAAAATTACATGTATTTAAGGTACTTCTTTTACAAAGTATCGGAACAAAGCACTAACGACCAATGAATACATGTAATCCTCAAACCATTATCACCGTCATCAATACCTAATTATTGTGACTCTAGCGTTGTAACGCCTCGGATCTGATGCGCCAGGTGTTCGCCAGTTATTCGTCGTCGTTGCCATGTCTTATGCTTGTGTGTTGCACTTTGCCATGTCATCATCTACATTCATATCATGTCATCATGCGCATCGCATTTGCATTCGTGTTCGTTTCATGAATCCGAGCATTTTCCCCGTTGTCCGTTTTGCAATCCGGTGCTCCGATGTTCCCCGGCGTCCTCTTTTACCTTTTTCTGTGAGCGGGTATTAAACTTTCTCGGAATGGACCGAGGTTTGCCAAGCGGCCTTGGTATAGCACCGGTAGACCGCCTGTCAAGTTTCGGGTCATTCGGAGGTCGTTTGATACTCCAACGGTTAACCGGGTAACCGTAAAGGCCTCTTTGGTGTGCAGCCCAACACCCCCTTCAAAGTGGCCCAAAACCCATCTAAGTCTTCTCCATCCTCTCGTTCGTCGGATCACGATCGTGTGGCCGAAAACCGCACTCCATTTGAAGCTTCCTAGCCCCCTCTACCTATAAATATGTGCTCCCCTCGGATTTTTCGGGCAGATGAACCCTAGCCTTTTCCCTCCGCGCCGCGCCGGACATGTCCGCCTCCGCGCCGGACGCGTCCACCTCGTCCAGCCACCTCACCTCGTCCAATGGCAGCGCGCCACATCAGCTCCGCCGCCGCCCACAGCCAATTAGACGCCGCCACGTCACCCGCGCCGGTCTCCCTCTCTCTCCTCCCTCCGCCGCTGGCCCGCGCGGCCCGCAGCAGGCCCGCGGGGCCCGGTCGCCGCCGCCGCGCCCGTCCCGCCGGCCCGCGCCTGCACCGCGCCGCTCCCGTGTCGCGCGCCCCGTCGCCGCACCCGGCGCCTGACGCCGCCACCCTCCGCCCGCCGGCGCCCGCCGCCGCCGCCGCCGCCTGTCTCCCGCGCGCGCGCCGCCGCCACTCTGCCCGCCGGCGCCGCCCTCCGCCGCCTTGCGCCGCTGCGCGCCGCGCTCGCCGCCTCCTCCGCGCCGCCTCGCCTTCTCCACCGCGCGCGCCGCCCCCTCGCCTCGTCTCCGTCGCCGGAGCTTCGCCGGAGGCCGCCGCCTCGCCGGATTCCGGGCGGGTGGATGAGATCCACCCGTCCCACGATCCAAACGGCCTCCCCGCACCCTGGATCTCGTCGTCCCGCTCCGTCCCGTCCCGGTTGACTTTTTCCGCGGGGTAATATGCCACTAAGTCCTCGGATCTGTAACTTTTTCATGCCATGTTCATCGCATCATATCTCTGCATCCGTGGCTCCGTTTTGGGCGTATAGCATATCAAATTGTTCGCCCCGGTGAGTACATCTTTTAATCTCATTGCATCGTTTGCATTTGAGCTCATATTGATGCCCGAAATGCTGTTAGAAGAGGGCTATGTGATGTTAGTTTCTGATTCTTATCAGAACATGCACTTTTATCATTTTTGCCATGGTTGACGTGTGCATCCTATGGAGTTGAGCTCCACATGTGTTTTGTAATATGCCATGCCATCTTTCTAGAGGTTTATGCCATGTATTTTTGTGATCTTTGCGGTGACTAGCACAAGCATGCAAACTAGGGTACTTATTGTTGCTGATTTCAGAGACAGTAATTTCACCAAGTCCCTGCCTGCTGTTATTTTTATGCCATGTGTTCATGTTGTTTCAAATAAATCTATGCCTCTTTTGAGCATGATTAGTAAGGGTGTTTGGAGAATACGGATTTGCTCTATCCATCCATGCCTTTGTTTGTATTTATGGAGTGTCATAGCTTGAGTCAATCGAGCTCTACTTTTGCTATAAAATGTTACTGGCAGATTGTTTACATGTTATTCGATTTTGCCAAGCTTGTTGTAGTTGATCCTTGCATGATATATTGTTGTTCTTGACATGTGTAGCTTCTATGCCATGTCTTCTTTATGTATGTATGCTTAGTTTATCATGCAATGCTCTGTATTGAGTGCATCGAGCTCACGAACATGCCTACTTGTTATCTAATTTTGACATGTCCAGTTTTCTGCTAAGTCTGAAACCTGTATCGTAGCTTGCTTAATTGACATGGGTGTTATTATATTTTCTAGTCCTTTTTGGCTTATGGTCAGTAAGGGACTTTTGTTAAGTGCTTTGAGTAGATTCATGCCATGCCCTTCTTTGCTATGCCCTGATCCTATAGCATGTTGTTTAATTGCTCTAAACGTGTCATCCTGATGTTAATTTCTGGCATGTTATTTTCACCAAGTCTGTGAACCTGTTATCTTTTGCACTTTTGCCATGCTTGTTTGAACCTGTTATGATGTGATTTAGCCGTAGCACAGTGTTCATCTTTTGTTCAAGCATCTTGAGTAGATTACTGTCATTTGCTTTGTTGATATGTTTGGGTGCAGTAGCTTAATTTCTTGTTGCTTGCTAAGTAGCATCATGCTGTTAATGGCAGAATCTTGTCATTCTTGTTTTGCTCGTCATTTGCAAACCGTACATCCGATTCCGGTGATCTTTATATCGATTTCAACCGAAATCACCTCACCTTTATAGTGGCATACTTGGTTTGCCAAGATTATGCCTTGTTCATCTTTTCCCTTCCCGCGCATGCATATGCATTGCATACCACATCTCGCATATCATGCCATGTTTATGTGGTGGTTGTTTACGTTGTTGTTTGCTTCTTTCCGGTGTTGCTTCTTCGGGTTAGTTCCGATAGCATTGCGATTGTGAGGATCCGTTCGTCTACGTCCGTTTGTCTTCTTCATGGACTCGTTCTTCTTCCTTGCGGGATTTCAGGCAAGATGACCATACCCTCGAAATCACTTCTATCTTTGCTTGCTAGTTGCTCGCTCTTTTGCTATGCATATGCTGCAATACCTACCACTTGCTTATCATGCCTCCCATATTGTTAAACCAAGCCTCTAATCCACCTTGTCCTAGCAAACCGTTGTTTGGCTATGTTACCGCTTTGCTCAGCCCCTCTTATAGCGTTGTTAGTTGCAGGTGAAGATGAAGTTTGTTCCTTGTTGGAACATGGAGGTGTTGTTCCTTGTTGGAACATGTTTACTTGTTGGGATATCACAATATATTTGATTTAATTAATACATCTATATACTTGGTAAAGGGTGGAAGGCTCGGCCTTATGCCTGGTGTTTTGTTCCACTCTTGCCACCATAGTTTCCGTCATATCGGTGTTATGTTCCCGGATTTTTGCGTCCCTAACGCGGTCGGGTGATTTATGGGACCCCCTTGACAGTTCGCTTTGAATAAGACTCTTCCAGCAAGGCCCAACCTTGGTTTTACCATTTGCCTACCACCTATCCCTTTCCCTTGGGTTTGATCAGCCCGAGGGTCATCTTTATTTAGCCCCCCGGGCCAATGCTTGTCTAAGTGTTGGTCCAAACTAGAGCCACTTGCGGTGCCGCCCCTGGGCAACTTGGGGTATCGTCGGTTGCCGTACGTACTGCTCATCCGGTGTTGCCCTGAGAACGAGATATGTGCAGCTCCTATCAGGATGTCGGCGCATCGGGCGGTTTTGCTGGACTTGTTTTATTACTGTCGAAATGTCTTGTAGCCGGGATTCCGAGACTGATCGGGTCTTCCCGGGGAGAAGGAATATCCTTCGTTGATCGCGAGAGCTTATCATGGGCTAAGTTGGGACACCCCTGCAGGGTTTGAACTTTCGAAAGCCGTGCCCGCGGTTATGTGGCAGATGGGAATTTGTTAATGTCCGGTTGTAGAAAACCCGAAATTGATCTTAATTAAAATACACCAACCGCGTGTGTAACCATGATGGTCTCTTCTCGGCGGGGTCCGGGAAGTGAACACGGTTGTTGGAGTTATGTCTGACGTAAGTAGTTCAGGATCACTTATTGATCATAGTTGTTCAACCGTGCTTTGCCTTCTCTTCTCGCTCTCATTTGCGTATGTTAGCCACCATATATGCTGGTCGCTGCCGCAGCTCCACCTCACTACCCTGTCCTACCTTTAAGCTTAAATAGTCTTGATCTCACGGGTGTGAGATTGCTGAGTCCCCGTGACTCACAGATACTTCCAAAACCAGTTTGCAGGTGCCGATGAATCCGTGCAGGTGACGCACCCGAGCTCAAGGAGGAGTTCGATGAAGATCTTGTCCTTTATGTTGTTTCGTTCTAGTCGATCAGTAGTGGAGCCCAGTTGGGGTCGATCGTGGACCTTTGTCGCTTTTGGGGTTTCTTCTTTTATTTTGGCTCCGTAGTCGGGCCCTGATTGTAACTGTATGATGTAATGTTTTATTCATGTATTTGTGTGAAGTGGCGATTGTAAGCCAACTATGTATCTCTTTCCCTTATGTATTACATGGGTTGTGTGAAGATTACCTCACTTGCGACATTGCTTTCAATGCGGTTATGCCTCTAATCGTGCTTCGACACGTGGGAGATATAGCCGCATCGAGGGCGTTACAAGCGTCTATGGTTCAGAACTATAACATGTGCATATAACTTGCATGTAATATCCAAAACACACACACACACGTGTGTGTGTGTATATATAATGAGTTTATATTTGAAATCATGACAGTGGACTCTTGTGACAAACATTAAGAATATTAAATACATAGCGACATCAATCTCATGACATATAAGAAACTAGGGATCAAACCATAACAAATCCGACATCTGGTACATAGTAGATCTCATCCAATTCCAGCCAACCGCATGTGCCTGAAGGAAATATGCCCTAGAGGCAATAATAAAGTTATTATTTATTTCCTTATATCATGATAAATGTTTATTATTCATGCTAGAATTGTATTAACCGGAAACATAATACATGTGTGGATACATAGACAAACAGAGTGTCACTAGTATGCCTCTACTTGACTAGCTTGTTAATCAAAGATGGTTAAGTTTCCTAACCATAGACAAAGGAGTTGTCATTTGATTAACAAGGTCACATCATTAGTTGAATGATCTGATTGACATGACCCATTCCATTAGCATAGCACCCGATCGTTTAGTATGTTGCTATTGCTTTTATCCATGACTTATACATGTTCCTTTGACTATGAGATTATGCAACTCCCGTTTGCCGGAGGAACACTTTGGGTGCTACCAAACGTCACAACGTAACTGGGTGATTATAAAGGAGTACTACAGGTGTCACCAAAGGTAGATGTTGGGTTGGCGTATTTCGAGATTAGGATTTGTCACTCCGATTGTCGGAGAGGTATCTCTGGGCCCTCTCGGTAATGCACATCACTTAAGCCTTGCAAGCATTGCAACTAATGAGTTAGTTGCGAGATGATGTATTATGGAACGAGTAAAGAGACTTGCCGGTAACGAGATTGAACTAGGTATTGGATACCGACGATCGAATCTCGGGTAAGTAACATACCGATGACAAAGGGAACAACGTATGTTGTTATGCGGTCTGACCGATAAAGATCTTCGTAGAATATGTAGGAGCCAATATGGGCATCCAGGTCCCGCTATTGGTTATTGACCGGAGATGTGTCTCGGTCATGTCTACATTGTTCTCGAACCGTAGGGTCCGCACGCTTAAGGTTTCGATGACAGTTATATAATGAGTTTATGAGTTTTGATGTACCGAAGGAGTTCGGAGTCCCGGATGAGATCGGGGACATGACGAGGAGTCTCGAAATGGTCGAGACGTAAAGATCGATATATTGGACGACTATATTCGGACATCGGAAGGGTTCTGAGTGGTTCGGGTGTTTTCGGAGGTACCGGGGAGTTACGGGAATACGAGGAAGAAGCAATGGGCCTTGATGGGCCTTAGTGGGAAGGACCAGGAGGTGGCGCGCGCCCCTCCCAAGCCCAGTCCGAATTGGACAAGGGGTTTGGGGCGCGGCCCCTCTCTCCCTTCCTTCCCCTCTTCCCCTCTTCCCCCCCTTGACCTAGTTGGACTAGGAAAGGTGGAATCCTACTCCCGGTGGGAGTAGGACTCCCCTGGCGCGCCCAAACCTAGGGCCGGCCTCCTCCCTCCCTTGCTCCTTTATATACGGGGGCAGGGGGCACCCCATGGACACACAAGTTGATCTTCGTGATTGTTCCTTAGCCGTGTGCGGTGCCCCCTCCACCATATTCCACCTCGGTCATATCGTTGTAGTGCTTAGGCGAAGCCCTGCGTTGGTAGTACATCAAGATCGTCACCACGCCGTCGTGCTGACGGAACTCCTCCCCGAAGCTTTGCTGGATCGGAGCCCGGGGATCGTCATCGAGCTGAACGTGTGCTAAGAACTCGGAGGTGCCGGAGTAACGGTGCTTGGATCGGTCGGATCGGGAAGACGTATGACTACTTCCTCTACGTTGCGTCAACGCTTCCGCTTTCGGTCTACGAGGGTACGTAGACAACACTCTCCCCTCTCGTTGCTATGCATCACCATGATCTTGCGTGTGCGTAGGAAAATTTTGAAATTACTACGTTCCCCAACAGTGGCATCCGAGCCTAGGTTTTTATGGTTTGATGTTATATGCACGAGTAGAACACAAGTGAGTTGTGAACGATACAAGTCATACTGCCTACCAGCATGTCATGCTTTGGTTCAGCGGTATTGTTGGATGAGACGACCCGGACCAACCTTACGCGTACGCTTACGCGAGACCGGTTCCCTCGACGTGTTTTGCACACAGATGGCTTGCGGGAGACTGTCTCACCAACTTTAGTTGAACCAAGTGTGGCTACGCCCGGTCCTTGAGAAGGTTAAAACGGAGTCTATTTGACAAATTATCGTTGTGGTTTTGATGCGTAGGTAAGAACGGCTCTTGCTAAGCCCAGTAGCAGCCACGTAAAACTTGCAACAACAAAGTAGAGGACGTCTAACTTGTTTTTGCAGGGCATGTTGTGATGTGATATGGTCAAGACATGATGCTATATTTTATTGTATGAGATGATCATGTTTTGTAACCGAGTTATCGGCAACCGGCAGGAGCCGTATGGTTGTCGCTTTATTGTATGCAATGCAATCGCCCTGTAATGCTTTACTTTATCACTAAGCGGTAGCGATAGTCGTAGAAGCATAAGATTGGCGAGACGACAACGATGCTACGATGGAGATCAAGGTGTCGCGCCGGTGACGATGGTGATCATGATGGTGCTGCAGAGATGGAGATCATGGAGCACAAGATGATGATGACCATATCATATCACTTATATTGATTGCATGTGATGTTTATCTTTTTATGCATCTTATCTTGCTTTGATTGACGGTAGCATTATAAGATGATCTCTCACTAAATTATCAAGAAGTGTTCTCCCCGAGTATGCACCGTTGCCAAAGTTCGTCGTGCCCAGACACCACGTGTTAATCAGGTGTGATAAGCTCTACGTCCATCTACAACGGGTGCAAGCCAGTTTTGCACATGCAGAATACTCGGGTTATACTTGACGAGCCTAGCATATATAGATATGGCCTCGGAACACGAAGACCGAAAGGTCGAGCGTGAATCATATAGCAGATATGATCAACATAATGATGTTCACCATTGAAAACTAATCCATTTCACGTGTTAATCGATTATGGTTTAGTTGATATGGATCACGTGATCACTTAGAAGATTAGAGGGATATCTATCTAAGTGGGAGTTCTTAAGTAATATGATTAATTGAACTTTAATTTATCATGAACTTAGTCCTGGTAGTATTGGCATATCTATGTTGTAGATCAATAGCTCGCGTTATTGCTTCCCTGTGTTTATTTTGATATGTTCCTAGAGAAAATTGTGTTGAAAAATGTTAGTAGCAATGATGCGGATTGGATCCGTGATCTGAGGTTTATCCTCATTGCTGCACAGAAGAATTATGTCCTTGATGCACCGCTAGGTGACGGACCTATTGCAGGAGCAGATGCAGACGTTATGAACGTTTTGCTAGCTCAATATGATGACTACTTAATAGTTTAGTGCACCATGCTTAACGGCTTAGAATCGGGACTTCAAAGACGTTTTGAACGTCATGGACCATACAAGATGTTCCAGGAGTTGAAGTTAATATTTCAAGCAAATACCCGAGTTGAGAGATATGAAGTCTCCAACAAGTTCTATAGCTAAAAGATGGGGGAGAATCGCTCAACTAGTGAGCATGTGCTCAGATTGTCTGGGTACTACAATCGCTTGAATCAAGTGGGAGTTAATCTTCCAGATAAGATAGTGATTGACAGAATTCTCTAGTCACCATCACCAAGTTAGTAGAACTTCGTGATGAACTATAGTATGCAAGGGATGACGAAAACGACTCCCGAGCTTTTCATGATGATGAAATTGATGAAGGTAGAAATCAAGAAAGAACATCAAGTGTTGATGGTTGACAAAACCACTAGTTTCAAGAAAAAGGGCAAAAGGGAAGAAGGGGAACTTCAAGAAGAACGGCAAGCAAGTTGCTGCTCAAGTAAAGAAGCAAAAAGTATGGTCCTAAGCCTGAGACTAAGTGCTTCTACTGCAAAGGGACTGGTCACGGGAAGCGGAACTACCCCAAGTGTTTGGTGGATAAGAAGGATGGCAAAGTGAACAAAAGTATATTTGATATACATGTTATTGATGTTTACTTTACTAGTGTTTATAGCAACCCCTCAGTATTTGATATTGGTTCAGTTGCTAAGAATAGTAACTCGAAACAGGAGTTGCAGAATGAACAGAAACTAGTTAAGGGTGAAGTGACGATATGTGTTGGAAATAGTTCCAAGATTGATGTGATCATCATCGCACACTCCCTATACTTTCGGGATTAGTGTTGAACCTAAATAAGTGTTATTTGGTGTTTGCATTGAGCATGAATATGATTTGATCATGTTTATTGCAATACGGTTATTCATTTAAAGAACAATTGTTGTTCTGTTTACATGAATAAAACCTTCTATGGTCATACACACCAACGAAAATTGTTTGTTGGAACTCGATCGTAGTGATACACATATTCATAATATTGAAACCAAAAGATGCAAAGTTAATAATGATAGTGCAACTTATTTGTGGCACTGTCGTTTAAGTCATATTGGTGTAAAACGCATGAAGAAACTCCATGCTGATGGGATTTTGGAATCACTTGATTATGAATCACTTGATGCTTGCGAACCATGTCTCTTGGGCAAGATGACTAAAACGCCGTTCTCCGGAACAATGGAACGAGCAACAGATTTGTTGGAAATCATACATACTGATGTATGTGGTCCGATGAATATTAAGGCTCGCGACAAGTATCATTATTTTCTGACCTTCACAGATGATTTGAGCAGATATGGGTATATCTACTTGATGAAACATAAGTCTGAAACGTTTGAAAAGTTCAAAGAATTTCAGAGTGAAGTGGAGAATCATCGTAACAAGAAAAAGTTTCTACGATATGATCGCAGAGGTAAAATATTTGAGTTACGAGTTTGGTCTTCAGTTAAAACAATGTGAAATAGTTTCACTACTCAAGCCACCTGGAACACCACAGAATAATGGTGTGTCCGAACGTCATAACCGTACTTTATTGGATATAGTGCAATCTATGATGTTTCTTACCGATTTACCAATATCGTTTTGGGATCATGCATTAGAGACAGCTGCATTCACGTTAAAAAAAAAGGGGCACCATCTAAGTCCGTTGAGACGACACAATATGAACTATGGTTTGGCAAGAAACCAAAGTTGTCGTTTTTTAAAGTTTGGGGTTGCGATGCTTATGTGAAAAAGTTTCGTCCTGATAAGCTCAAACCCAAATCGGAGAAATGTGTCTTCATAGGATACCCAAAGGAGACTATTGGGTACACCTTCTATCACAGATCCAAAGGCAAGACATTCGTTGCTAAGAATGGATCCTTTCTAGAGAAGGAGTTTCTCTCGAAAGAAGTGAGTAGGAGGAAAGTAGAACTTGATGAGGTAATTGTACCTGCTCCCTTATTGGAAAGTAGTTCATCACAGAAAACGGTTTCTGTGACACCTACACCAATTAGTGAGGAAGTTAATGATGATGATCATGAAACTTTAGATCAAGTTATTACTGAACCTCGTAGATCAACCAGAGTAAGATCCGCACCAGAGTGGTACGGTAGTCATGTTCTGGAGGTTATGTTACTAGACCATGACGAACCTACGAACTATGAAGAAGCGATGGTGAGCCCAGATTCCGCGAAATGGTTTGAGGCCATGAAATCTGAGATGGGATCCATGTATGAGAACAAAGTGTGGACTTTGGTTAACTTGCCCGATGACCGGCGAGCCATAGAAAATAAATGGATCTTCAAGAGGAAGACAGACGCAGATAGTAGTGTTACTATTTACAAAGCTAGAATTGTCGCAAAAGGTTTTCGACAAGATCAAGGTGTTGACTACGATGAGAGTTTCTCACTCGTATCTATGCTTAAGTCTGTCCGAATCATGTTAGCAATTGCCGCATTTTATGAAATCTGGCAAATGGATAAACAAAAACTGCATTCCTTAATAGATTTATTTAAGAAGAGTTGTATATGATGCAACCAGAAGGTTTTGTCAATCCTAAAGGTGCTAACAAAATGTGCAAGCTCTAGCGATCCATCTATGGACTGGTGCAAGCATCTCGGAGTTGGAATATACGCTTTGATAAGTTGATCAAAGCATATAGTTTTATACAGACTTGCGGTGAAGCCTGTATTTACAAGAAAGTGAGTGGGAGCACTACATCATTTCTGATAAGTATATGTGAATGACATATTGTTGATCGGAAATAATGTAGAATTATTCTGCAAAGCATAAAGGAGTGTTTGAAAGGAGTTTTTCAAAGAAAGACCTCGATGAAGCTGCTTACATATTGAGCATCAAAATCTATAGAGATAGATCAAGACGCTTGATAAGTTTTTTCAATGAGTACATACCTTGACAAGATTTTGAAGTAGTTCAAAATGGAACAGTCAAAGAAAGAGTTCTTGCCTGTGTTACAAGGTGTGATATTGAGTAAGACTCAAAGCCCGACCACGACAGAAGATAGAAAGAGAATGAAAGTCATTCCCTATGCCTCAGCCATAGGTTCTATAAAGTATGCCATGCTGTGTACTAGATCTATTGTATACCCTACACTGAGTTAAGCAAGGGAGTACAATGGTGATCTAGGAGTAGATCGCTGGACAGCGGTCAAAATTATCCTTAGTGGAATAAGGATATGTTTCTCGATTATGGAGGTGACAAAAGGTTCGTCGTAAAGGGTTACGTCGATGCAAGTTTTGACACTGATCTAGATGACTCTAAGTCTCAATCTGGATACATATTGAAAGTGGGAGCAATTAGCTAGAGTAGCTCCGTGCAGAGTATTGTTGACATAGAAATTTGCAAAATACTTACGGATCTGAATGTGACAGACCCGTTGACTAAAATTATCTCACAAGCAAAACATGATCACACCTTAGTACTCTTTGGGTGTTAATCACATAGCGATGTGAACTAGATTAGTGACTCTAGTAAACCCTTTGAGTGTTGGTCACATATCGATGTGAACTATGGGTGTTAATCACATGGTGATGTGAACTATTGCTGGTAAATCACATGGCGATGTGAACTAGATTATTGACTCTAGTGCAAGTGGGAGACTGAAGGAAATATGCCCTAGAGGCAATAATAAAGTTATTATTTATTTCCTTATATCATGATAAATGTTTATTATTCATGCTAGAATTGTATTAACCGGAAACATAATACATGTGTGGATACATAGACAAACAGAGTGTCACTAGTATGCCTCTACTTGACTAGCTTGTTAATCAAAGATGGTTAAGTTTCCTAACCATAGACAAAGGAGTTGTCATTTGATTAACAAGGTCACATCATTAGTTGAATGATCTGATTGACATGACTCATTCCATTAGCATAGCACCCGATCATTTAGTATGTTGCTATTGCTTTTATCCATGACTTATACATGTTCCTTTGACTATGAGATTATGCAACTCCCGTTTGCCGGAGGAACACTTTGGGTGCTACCAAACGTCACAACATAACTGGGTGATTATAAAGGAGTACTACAGGTGTCACCAAAGGTAGATGTTGGGTTGGCGTATTTCGAGATTAGGATTTGTCACTCCGATTGTCGGAGAGGTATCTCTGGGCCCTCTCGGTAATGCACATCACTTAAGCCTTGCAAGCATTGCAACTAATGAGTTAGTTGCGAGATGATGTATTATGGAACGAGTAAAGAGACTTGCCGGTAACGAGATTGAACTAGGTATTGGATACCGACGATCGAATCTCGGGTAAGTAACATACCGATGACAAAGGGAACAACGTATGTTGTTATGCGGTCTGACCGATAAAGATCTTCGTAGAATATGTAGGAGCCAATATGGGCATCCAGGTCCCGCTATTGGTTATTGACCGGAGATGTGTCTCGGTCATGTCTACATTGTTCTCGAACCGTAGGGTCCGCACGCTTAAGGTTTCGATGACAGTTATATAATGAGTTTATGAGTTTTGATGTACCGAAGGAGTTCGGAGTCCCGGATGAGATCGGGGACATGACGAGGAGTCTCGAAATGGTCGAGACATAAAGATCGATATATTGGACGACTATATTCGGACATCGGAAGGGTTCTGAGTGGTTCGGGTGTTTTCGGAGGTACCGGGGAGTTACGGGAATACGAGGAAGAAGCAATGGGCCTTGATGGGCCTTAGTGGGAAGGACCAGGAGGTGGCGCGCGCCCCTCCCAAGCCCAGTCCGAATTAGACAAGGGGTTTGGGGCGCGGCCCCTCTCTCCCTTCCTTCCCCTCTTCCCCTCTTCCCCCCCTTGACCTAGTTGGACTAGGAAAGGTGGAATCCTACTCCCGGTGGGAGTAGGACTCCCCTGGCGCGCCCAAACCTAGGGCCGGCCTCCTCCCTCCCTTGCTCCTTTATATACGGGGGCAGGGGGCACCCCATGGACACACAAGTTGATCTTCGTGATCGTTCCTTAGCCGTGTGCGGTGCCCCCTCCACCATATTCCACCTCGTTCATATCGTTGTAGTGCTTAGGCGAAGCCCTGCGTTGGTAGTACATCAAGATCGTCACCACGCCGTCGTGCTGACGGAACTCCTCCCCGAAGCTTTGCTGGATCGGAGCCCGGGGATCGTCATCGAGCTGAACGTGTGCTAAGAACTCGGAGGTGCCGGAGTAACGGTGCTTGGATCGGTCGGATCGGGAAGACGTACGACTACTTCCTCTACGTTGCGTCAACGCTTCCGCTTTCGGTCTACGAGGGTACGTAGACAACACTCTCCCCTCTCGTTGCTATGCATCACCATGATCTTGCGTGTGCGTAGGAAAATTTTGAAATTACTACGTTCCCCAACAGTGCCTACATCAAGATTACTCACACATGAGAGGGGAAAACATGATGGTGTTGATGAAGAAGGCAAAGAATTCCCCTCTCCCGAGGCCCATGACATACTCCACATTAGCTACTGGATGAAGAACAGAGGTGGCGGCATCTCCATATCACGAGAAATTCTGAGAAAATCCATGATCATTTTAGGGTAGATGGGAATTTATAGCCAAAGCAGAGCGTAAGCCGGTCGCCTGAGGGCCCCACACCGCCCTGGGGCACATGCCTTCCTGGTGGCCCCCTCTGGGTGTCCTTTTGGCTCTGTAGCTCTTTTCCCCCAAAAGAAATTGAGTACAATTTTTAGGCGATTCCGGACAACTTTTTTTTTTCCACACAAAAATAACACCAAGAGTAACTCTACGGAAAACAACGTTAGTCCGTGTTAGTTTTATCCAAATCATGCAAGTTAGAGGACAATAACATAGCAAAAGTGCACATAAAAGTCGATGCGGTTGAGATGTATCACTCACACTCTCAGATCAAGTAAACCAACTAACTATATCACAGACATCAACCTTTGCTAGCTTACTTACCAATTGACGACCAAAGAAAAATCTACCAACAATTATTTTGCCGCCTTCCGATCCAAAACACAAAATATCGCACATTAAAGTTGTCATAGGGCAAAGTGGACAATATTCTTCAAAGCAGATTTTTAGTTGGATTTTTCTAGGGACACATCTAGAAGTGACATAGTTAACGCACATCTAATGACGACTTTATTTTTTTGTTTATTCTGAGTGAGATTTCATATGTATGTTTCTTTTACAAATCCATGTTGTTGCATGTTGAATCCGCACGCGTCATTTGGGCCACTATTGTAGCCCATGTCCATTTATATATAGCTTGATTCGCCACTTCACAAAGGACATAAAGATCCTTGGATCGTGTGCCCTTTGCACGTTTGTCAAGGCTAAATTGCATGTGTATGTGATAAAAAAATGTAAGACAATAATTTGTTTTTCTTTGGCTAATTACAAAACTTGGTATTTTTGTCTCACTAGTGGTGAAAATCCAACTGACCGACAAACGACCTTCCATTGGTCCTGTTGCAATTGCACAGGCGATACATCTGCAGCTAGGTGCTGGCACTTGTAGTTGCAAGTTTAGTGAAGGACATGCAATTGACCGGCAGTGACACATGTAGTGCAATCTAGTGGTGACACCTGCAGTGCAACCTAGTGGTTGACACACAACTAGACGACAAAAGACTCAAAAAACTATTCGACAAAAAAAATCATGTTAGGGGGCATGAAGTGCAGTCTGGTGGTGACACGTGCAATTGCGGGTCTAGTGGTGGACATGCGAGTGGCCGATACAACCCCGTTTCCTCCTGTTGCAGTTGTAGTTGCCCTATGGGTGTGGTGGTGGATAAGCAATTAGCCGACAATGGCACTAACAATTGCAAGTCTAGCAGTAGACACACAACTTTTCGACGTGAAACCCGCGTTGGGGCATGCAATTGTAGTCTAGTGGAGACACTTGCACGCACATTGCAACTGGCCAACAACAAACACCCTCTCGCCCGACCTAGTTGTAGCCTGGTGTCTACACTTGCAATCCTGTTGCAACTGACCAACAACAACAACCCCGATCCTGTTGCAGTCGTGTTGGGCCATGCAATTGCACTCGTTTAGCAACACCCATGTCTAGTGGTGGGCATGCAACCGAGCGACAATCCCGCCTCCATCCCAAGTTGTAATCGCACCAGGGCCCATGCAGTGCAGTCAGGTTATAATGCTTGTAGTTGTAATCCAGTGATGGACAGGTGACTAGCGACAAGCCCTTAGTTGCGACCGCATCGTACCCTTTGTAGTTCCATGCTATGTATGTCGTGTGCAGTTGCATGTAGGGCGTAACATTGACTGTTGCATTTCAATGTGTGGACATGCAACTGACCTCAATGTTTTTCGTAAAACTTGGAAAGACATTCCCCCATAGTGTGTCGTCTTAGTTTTTTGTTCCCCTGCGATGGGAAAAAAAGATAAAAAAACATGAAAAATGTGTTTGTCCCCCTCCCGTTTTTGATCTCGTGCGATGGTAGAAAAAATGAAAATAAAATGATTTGATTGTGTGTGTGTATAGCAAAAAGGCAAAGGGGAACCAAAAATGGAAATATAAAATGAATATTACAGCCCACAACAATAAAATGCAAAGAGAAACCTCGAGCCAAGGGCCCATACACTTGGTGGACATGAGTTGCATGCTGGAATTGCACGTGCAAATGGGTTGGGTGGAGTTGCATGTCAAGAGTGAACATGCAACTGGGTCGGGGTGAGTTGCGTGTTGAGAATGGACATGTGCTACCTCTTGAGCTTGCATTGGTTTTTCCCTTGAAAAGGAAAGGGTGATGCAGCAAAGTAGCGTAAGTATTTCCCTCAGTTTTGAGAACCAAGGTATCAATCCAGTAGGAGACAACGCGCAAGCCACCGAATACCTGCACAAACAAACACCAACCTTGCACCCAACGCGATAAAGGGGTTGTCAAACCCTTCACGGTTATTTGCAACGTGAGATCTGATAGAGATGGATAAACGGTAAAGTAATATTTTTGGTTTATGGAACGGAAAGTAAAAGATTGCAAAATAAGGGAACGGCGACAGAAATTGGCAAGTTGACGAGAAACTAATATGTTGTAAAATAGACCCGGGGGCCATAGGTTTCACTAGAGGCTTCTCTCAAGATATAACTTATTACGGTGGGTGAACAAATTACTGCCGAGCAAATGATAGAAAAGCGCAAAGTTATGACGATATCTAAGGCAATGATCATGAATATAGGCATCATGTCCGTGTCAAGTAGACCGAAACGATTCTGCATCTACTACTATTACTCCACAGATCGACCGCTATCTAGCATGCATCTAGAGTATTAAGTTCATAAAGAATGGAGTAACGCATTAATCAAGATGACATGATGTAGAGGAATTAACTCAAGCATTATGATCGCAACAATACAATACGTGCCTTACTGCCCCTACTGTCACTGGAAAAGGACACCGCAAGATTGAACCCAAAGCTAAGCCCTTCTCCCATTGCAAGAAAAACCAATCTAGTTGGCCAAACCAAATCGATAGTTCGAAGAGACTTGCAAAGATATCAAATCATGCATAAAAAAATTCAGAGGAGATTCAAATAATATTCATAGATAAGCTGATCATAAATCCACAATTCATCGGATCTCGGCAAACACACCGCAAAAGAGTATTACATCAAATAGATCTCCAAGAACACCGAGGAGAACTTCGTATTGAGAATCAAAGAGAGAGAAGAATCCATCTAGCTACTAGCTATGGATCCATAGGTCTGAGGTAAACTACTCACGCTTCATCGAAGAGACAATGGTGTTGATGTAGAAGCCCTTTGTGATAGAATCCCCCTTCGGCAGGATGCCGGAAAAGGCCCCAAGATGGGATCTCACGGGTATAGAAGGTTGCGGCGGTGGAAAAGTGGTTTCGTGGCTCCCCTCGATGTTTTTGGGGTATAAGAGTATATACTAGATCGTCGAAGGTGCGCGTTGTCGCGCCCGTCTATTTTTGCAATATAATATACTTTTCATATATTTTTACATAAATAAAGTGCAAAAATGGATTCAATTTTCTGTGTGAAAATTATAGATGGTGAAAATAGTTGAAAAGTATTGCACTACTCGACCATACTACCCTAAACTCTAAACTCCAAATCCAATGGATGAATCAGTGAAGCCATATCTATTGTACATCAATAGGATAGTATACGGTGCATAGGCAGCATAGCAACACTAAGTAACTAAGGAATAATAAGTTGTGGGAATCACCTAATTATCTGGCGTTGTCTACTGCTCTGAAAGAGCCACAAGAAAGACCTTGCTTGCTACACATCCATTTGTTCAATAAAATGAGAGGAATTTGTATAAAATCTTTTAAGGATGAGACATAGTAGATAAGATGTTATAGCCAATAACAAGCTAATGATTCTATTTGCGAAACAACATTAAATAAGCTCAAAAGAAAAACCTTAGTACACTTTAGAAGGTGTAAAGTGTAGCACTGCTAGAAACATTTGACTGGAGACTTCTATCATAAAATCTTGAGTTTACAACAAAGATCAAATATGCGAATTAAAATAGAAACATGTTGTGGAAAATAAAAACTACTTTGTTTATTGGTACCTAATTATAGATGTGGTCTTTATTATGATGGGCAAGACCTCCAAGGGAAGACAAACAAACACATCCAAGTAGTAACAACATATTTGATAATACTGAGCCTTGTATTGACTGCTGGAGAACATGACTCATTCCATGGCTTAGTGCATATATCAATAATTGTATTCTTCTCATTTCCAAAAGTAACATTCAGAAGTCCCCCCAACTACATTTGCAAAAGGTCCATCTTTCCTGATATGATGAAGTCAATATTTATCAAAGCTAAAGGTGTCATGAAATGAAGGCCTGGAATTTAACCGTATGGGCATCTTGACACTAAAGATTGAAGCATGTACACAGAAATGGTATCCAATTCAAACTTAACACATTAATAAGAAGGCACATGCGATATACACCGTAGTAGAAGGGCTGGTCATTTCAAGAAATTACACACGAGGAGGATATTGTTTTAGCATGTAACATTCCAAGTAACTTAAGAATAGACATATCCATGTGTTCAGATCAAATTGTATGTAGAACTGCTCCCAACAAATTAAGAAGATGGGCATATGTGCATATATATGAAAAAGGTCTGATAAGAGAGCATACATGAGCAAGTAAAAACAACATTAGCAGGTCGTTCCATGTTAGATGTTTTGATGAGGGCTCGATGACCTTGAGTCTTCAAAACCCACAGGAGAAGAACATCTGTAACAATCAGTGACAAAATCACCCAGCTGTCAAGGTAAAAAATTGGTAAACTCGTGCAACAATGGAGAAATTTCTCACCGTAAATACACCAGTCTATTTTCTACAGGACACAATGGGATTGATCCTCCACGTGGCGACCGATGCATGTTATGATCTCACATCTCCCCCTTCCCATCCTATGCTTCAAAAATTACAACATCATCTCATCAGATCACCTTATTCCAAGCAATTGAAACAACCACAAATAGTATCAAAAAAATTGGGAGAAACCTCATCACCTAGCTGGCTGTGCGCGGGATGGGGATTAGAGACAATAGGAATTTCTGCACATAGAGTATAAAGGTGCCCATATATGTGATGTGCAGGGGAAGGAGAGGGGAGGAAAAAAGGCTTGAGAGTGGAGAAACTCACATTGCCATTATCTCTTAGAACTCAGAACTCGGAGGCTTCTGGAAAGGGACTCCAGTTAAATGTCTGGCACTGGAATGAGCTAAAAACAGGGAATTAGCCAATTACATACACATGGTAACACACATCAGAACACAGGAACATGATGACTTAACTTTCTCCTTAAAATACAAAATGTTACTACTTCTAAATTAATAGGAAGAATTTGCATATCTTATACTGCAACTTGGTAAGCCAAAATGGATCATATACTGCAGAGCTATAATGTTGACAGATTCAGTTTTGAGACATAATGATAAAGAGTATAAATAGACCAGCCATGAAGTTATAATAAATCAACAATTCATATATATATATATATATATATATATATATATATATATATTCTAGTGGAAATAATTGAAACAATTTAATGAAAATCAGTATCTAAAGTTCTAACAAAGACATGTCTACAACAAAAGAATACACGATGAATGTTGTAATTCTTATGTAGCAATAAATCAAACTGAAATTCCAATGTTTAGTAGCTTTGCATAACAAACAAATCTACCATTTACATTGAATTGTATTTTACATTGAATTGTTTCCTATTGCGATGACACAAACAGAGATAAAAAATCAACAACCAGCACATAATCCAGGAAATTTTCCTAAAAGTTTCTGAAATGTTTATATCAAATTGGATTTCAATCAAGAAAATATGCTCATAGATGGAACATGGAAGCATGCAATATTTGCTAGGCATGGATTAAACACAACAACGCCCTTGCCGCTGACCTCGAGATAGTGGTGGAAGAAGTGCCCCTGTCCATCCCGGCGACAGAGACCTAGCCTCGAGTCAGAGGGCGGCGCTGTTGCAGCCGGCGGCGAGACATTGGTCGCATGGGAGAGGTGGTCGTCGTAGCCCTCGACAGGTCAGGTCACGGTCTCGCATCGCAGATCAGGCCCGCGCCTCTCGACCCCAAGCAGGTCATGTCGCTGCCTCCCATGGCAGATCAGGTGGCCGCTGCCTGGCCCCTAGCAGATCGATGGAGAGGAGGAGCCGGCGAAGCGAATCGATGGACAGAAGGAGCCGGCAGCGCGAATCAATGGAAAGGAGCGTGCGGGCGATGTTGCAGTTGAGTCCGGCGACGCGATGACCGTGGAGGGTGGAGGTCCGTGCCCCATCTGACCGCGCCGCTAGGGTCCGTGCCCCATCCGGTCGCGCTGCTCCCGTCGGCGCGCAGCCGCCAATGCAATCTGAGGCCATCTCAAGCGGTGCAGTCGGAACAGAGCAGGTCGCGAACGTGTTTTAGGGTTCCCATGTGGCGTTTCACCCTGTGCGCTCTGTTGGATAGGATGGTAGAAAAGGCACAGTAGGCCCAATTGAATGTGAGACACCCAAAAAAGCCACCGGAGCAGCGGCCCGAAATGCCCAGCGTAGCCTGACGCGCGAGTTAGCGCCTGCGTACGAGATTTAAGTGGGACTAACAGCGAATTCAACGACCAAAAATGACTTAAAGTGGCGATCTAACGGCTAGAAATGCTAATGGCATGAGAGGGTTGGGAGGGTGCTCAGTTTTAATATATCTAAATAGGAGGAAGATCTAGGTCAGAAGGTCAACGAGGGGCCCACAAGGTTGGGGGGCGCGCCCTCCACCCTTGTGGCCACCTCGTGGCTCTTCTGACTTGCACTCCAAGTCTCCTGGGTGTCTTCTGGTCCAAGAAAAATCATCGCAAAAGTTTTATTCCGTTTGATATTCCTTTTCTGTGAAACTCCAAAATAAGGAAAAAACATGAATTGGCACTGGGCTCTATGTTAATAGGTTAGTCCCAAAAATCATATAAAATAGCATATTAATGCATATAAAACATCCAAAACAGATAACATAATAGCATGAAGCAATAAAAAATTACAGATACGTTGGAGACGTATCAACATGCAACTGAGTCAGGGCGAGTTGCGTATTGAGAGTGAACATACAACTGGGTGAGTTTCGGGTCAGGCTTGGACATGCAGCTTGGTGGGGGAGAGTTGCGTGTCGAAGGTGGGGATGCAACTAGGCCAGTTGAGTTTCGGTTAAGGGTGGACATGCAGTTGGGTTGGTTGAGTTTCGGGTGACGGGTGGACATGCATCTGGGTCAGGGCGAGTTGCGTGTCGAGGGTGAACATGCAATTGGATCTGTGAATTTCAGGTGATGGATGGACATGCAACTGAACTGGGGTGAGTTGCGTGTCGATGGTGGACATACAATTGGGCCGGTTGAGTTTCGGGTCAAGGGTGGGCATACAACTAGATTGGGGCGAGTTGCGTGTCGAGGTGGACATGCAACTGGGTTGAGGTGAGTTGTGTCTTGAAGGTGGACATGCAACTAGATTGGTTGAGTTTTGGGTCAGGGGTGGACATGTAACCCAATTACAATTCACTTTGATCAAGTAGCACTTGAGTATAGGATTTCCAGTGAAAACTGGTTCGGTTGAGTTTCGAGTGAAGGGTGGACATGCAACTTGGTCGGGGTGAGTTGCGTCTTGATGGTGAACATGCAACCGAGTGGGTTGAGTTTTAGGTCAAGGATGGACATGCAACTAGGTCACGACGAGTTGCGTGTTAGATGAACATGCAACCGGGTCAGTTGAGTTTTCGATCGAAGGTGGACATGCAACTGGATCGAGGCCAGTTACGTGTTGAGAACAAACATACAACTTAGCCGGTTGAGTTTTGTGTCAAAGATAAACATGCAACTGGGACAAGCAGGAGGGTGTTGAAGGTGTACATGCAACTGGATAAGGGCGAGTCTCATCTCAAAGGTCTAACAATGACTACCTGTACTAATCAAAACTGAAAACTAAAAGTGAGACAAAATTGAAAATACTCAAAATAGATAGTCGAAGAAAAAACAAATGACTAAAATTCAAAATTTGAAATTGAAAAGATTCAATGAAAATATGACTAATTTCCTGTTCTACAATGTGCGCAACTAGAAAAACAAAGTCACGACCCATATAAAACAATGCACATATACCCACACTAGCGCATACACGCAAGACAACGAAAAAACAACCACCGACACAACACAAAAAAAATGGCCTGAAACGCAAACGCTGGTGCGACTCAAGGCACAGTGCACACAAGCAAGACAATTTTGCACGAATCTTACATGCCTTATCGTGTGGTGGACAATTTTAATGTCACATAGTTAAAAATCATATAGATGAGAATTAATAAATCCAAAAAACAAAGAAAAGTGTAAAGAAAATAAAATTTAGAAACAAAACAAAAAACATGATTTTGAAAACAAATCAATGGAAAAAATAAACAATAAGTAAATTAAAATAAACAAAAAATTGTAAAAACCCAAAAGAACAAAGGAAAAAAAATACTAGTTGGAAGCTTCTAGCCCAAAACCGATACATGAGAGGTCGTGACACTCCTATAAAATGCCGACTCTTCAGTTCTTTTGCCGTGCCACACTTCATTGCAAAAAAATAAAAACACAACAACAAGGGGAGAAACACATGCAATCCATACAATCTACAAACACATAAAAAAGCCCATGCGAGATGAACACAAAAAGCAAACATGGCCCGGCAGGAGACAAACACACGCCCGACAGCAGAGACAAACCTTCTGCACGTATCTAACAACAACTAATTACGTGTGACGAACTTAGATGTGCAATACGTAATTCACATTTTAGCCTAAAAACATAATTATCATATGTGCTTTAGCAAAACTGTATTTTTTTTTTGAGACAAGTATTTATTTTCTTCTGTTCCCTTTGTGTGTGTGGCAGGCAACCAAAAGAAGAGACGGACCGAGCCCATGCCACACACTATTGGGCCAAGCGGGGTTAGAAGCTTCAACGCAATCTCCCCGAAGAGCCCACACGGGCTTCCCCGCATCCCATCCGTCCATCCAACCCGGCATCCCCGCAACCGCACGATGGAATGGAAACCCTCGAAGCGCACTATATATACCCCGTCGCCTGGGTAGGGTTTCTTCCCCTCGCGCCCCAGAAGCCTCGACGCTCAAGCCCCCAGACGCCGCAGCGCCGCCACTCCACCCGCAGCGGCAACCATGGCGGTCGGCAAGAACAAGCGCATCTCCAAGGGGAGGAAGGGTAGCAAGAAGAAGGCGTGAGTGCCTCCTCCACCCCGCTCGTCCTGATCTAGGATCTGTTTCATCTCCTCTTCCTTAATCGTGAGCTGATGCGGTTTCTTGCCTGGTTTCTCGTGGTTTTGCAGCGTCGATCCGTTCACCAAGAAGCAGTGGTATGACATCAAGGCGCCGCTGCTGTTCACCAGCCGCAACGTCGGCAAGACCCTCGTGTCCAGGACGCAGGGTACCAAGGTATGCTCTCTTCTGTCTTGCATCTGTGCGTGCTGTGTTTGTCACTTCCATTGATGCCTTCTGTCCCAAGGATTAGGTGTTTAGTAGTTTGACTGCCCTTATACGCGTTTGAGATCTATTTTGTCCTATTGGCATGAAACAGATTGAACCATTTTCTGAAGGTTGCTTTGTTGTGTTAAGTGCTGAATGCAATCGCTTATTATTTATAAACTATACTTTCTGTACCCTACTGATAATAACTGATTTTAGTTCGGGATTTACTATTTTGTCTCACCAATGTCTCAGTAGTGTAATTTGGCAATCAGCCAACTTATGTATGAAACCAAATCATGCATCTTGTTTCACACTTGCACAACTTATTTGTAGTTGTAGTTATAGCCCACCTGTTTTTAAACTAGCACCCAGTCTGTTGATTAGAATCAGTAATCCAGCATTCAAGTGTTGTTAGTATTTTGTGTTTGGTCTGACTGATTCTTCGAACTGTGTTCCTATGTCGAATGTGTAGCAGTAGACACACTGAATCTTTATTTCTAAGCCTTTCCATTTACATCCATCTAAGAATTCGTTTATTGTTTGTTGTTGTAAAGTTGACTGTATTAGCTGACTGCACATTTCATTTTTATTTTAGATTGCCTCAGAGGGTCTGAAGCACAGGGTGTTCGAAGTATCTCTAGCAGATCTTCAGAACGATGAGGACCAGGCCTACAGGAAGATCAGACTCCGTGCTGAGGATGTCCAAGGGATGAATGTCCTCACAAACTTCTGGGTAATGATCTCTTTGGCATTGCTTGAAACATGATCTTATGTTGTGTTTTTGCTTTGCTAACCTGTTGTTCCTCTTGCCAGGGCATGGACTTCACCACTGACAAGCTCAGGTCTCTTGTGAGGAAGTGGCAGACACTCATTGAGGCTCATGTGGATGTGAAGACCACTGACAACTACATGCTCCGCATGTTCGCCATTGGCTTCACCAAGAGACGCCCGAACCAGGTGAAGCGCACTTGCTATGCTCAAGCAAGTCAGATCAGACAGGTAAATTAGTCCACCTTCCTCCTTTTGTATCTTTGTATGGATGATGTGTTGGTGATCATTGAGCTGATTGTTAACAACTTTATCTGTGTCTCTTGCCTGTAGATCCGCCGCAAGATGGTTGAGATCATGGTGAACCAAGCTGCAAGCTGTGACTTGAAGGAGCTTGTGAACAAGTTCATCCCTGAGGTGATTGGTAAGGAGATTGAGAAGGCCACCTCAAGCATCTTCCCCCTCCAGAACGTGTACGTCCGCAAGGTGAAGATCCTGAAGGCCCCCAAGTTCGACCTTGGGAAGCTCATGGAGGTAATTGTCTTGTGGCACCACCATGTCTATGGAAAATATTTTAGCTGGGCATTAGATAGACAGTGTTAATTGTTGTTCTCCAGTCTACTGAAGTTCTAATGTGACACATGTTGCCTGTTCCAGGTGCACGGTGACTACAAGGAGGATGTTGGCGTGAAGCTTGACAGGCCTGCTGATGGAGACGAGGTCATTCCTGGAGCAGAGGAGGTTGCTGCTGCCGAGTAGAGAATAGAAGTCGCTATTTTGCTGCTTCATATCTAGAAGATGATATATGATGTGCCACCTGGGTGTCGTGAACTTTGTAGTCAGTTTTGATGGCTGATTTCTTGAGTACTTCTGTCGACATTCCTAGCCAGCGTTCAGCTACCTTATTTTGTTCGTGTTACTTTCTGAATGGAGGTTATGAGTTGAAACTAAATATTTAGTTTATTCCTGCATTATGTGTTTATGATTGCATGGAGCTTGTGCTTTGCTGTATTGTTAGTTGTGATCTCTAGTTGATATCAGTATATCAATATTTTGTTTGCGGGCATGCCTTAGGTTTGCAGCTTGAGCAAAGGTGTTACTTGTATGTGATGACTCCTCGGAGGCAATGCACTCCTAGTTGCAGTTGGTGCAGAAAGAGAAGCGGACAAGGAAATACCTTGGAGATGTTTGCACCTTGTATGTAATGGCTCTCTAGCTCAGTCCTTCCGTCTTGGAATTACTTAGAGGTGACGGAGGGGAGTATGAAAGTAAAATTAGCAATGCGGTATCCCAATTAGTGGCACAGAAAGTGAAGAAGCTTCCAAGGAAATGGATCGAAACAGCCAATTTGGCGTTCGGTTTTTGAGTCGACAGTCATATTTTCATGCGGCTGTCAAAAACACTTATTTACTGCAAATTGGATAGAAATTGATGTAACTTAAAATATTTCTAGATACATACCACAAAAATGGATAGAAATTGATGTAGCGACAAGTAATTCGGGATGGAGGGCGTATTATATTGTGACAACGGGTTCCAAAACTGCTGTTGCATCAGCCGGTAATTTTGAAGAGATCAAACTGGTAAGCTGCAATTCGGGAAGTAATTCGGGAAGGAGGGCGTATTATATAATATTGTGACAAGGGTTCCAAAACTGCTGTTGCATCAGCCGGTAATTTTGAAGAGATCAAACGGGAAGGAGGGCGTATTATATAATATTGTGACAAGGGTTCCAAAACTGCTGTTGCATCAGCCGGTAATTTTGAAGAGATCAAACGGGAAGGAGGGCGTATTATATAATATTGTGACAAGGGTTCCAAAACCGTTGTTGCATCAGCCGGTAATTTTGAAGAGATCAAACTGGTAAGCTGCAATGAAGAAAATATTGTTGGCATTAGATAAATCAAAGTTTCAATGAAGTGGCACTACTGACTTGAGAGATGTCTGTGGAAATCTCTACTCCTTTGAAGGTGAAGCACTTTATGTGGCTAGTTATGAATGTTCGCATTCAGTCTGCTGCAGAATTAAGTAACTAATTATATCTTCTAAATCATCTACACTAACAATCCACCCTTCTCCACCAAAAGGAGATTTTAGTAAATAATCAAGTATAACACTAGGACTAAGGGTCATTTTAAAAGCACCTAGACCTAACAAAATGAAGTGAATACCCAAAATTGTAGTCATTTTATTACTATCTTTCCAGTCATAACCAAAGAATGGAAAATATTCCTCAAGAGTCTCGGGTCCCAGAAGCGCGTGAAAAGATTTCTCAAGAGTTTCGGGTCCCAGAAGCACGTGATAAATGCCACCGAAGCCTAAGACTGCGGAGGAAATTAGGTGAAGTACTGATTGTAAAATCACAAAACATTCTCTTCACTTGTCCACTGCCCCAGTCAGTGTGGTGCATATCCTTTGCTTGGATAGCTTCATTCACCAATCTATCATGATCGTCTTCCTTCCCTTTCCTCAACTGAACAGATCCAAGCGTAAACCTCCACTGCTTCCATCACTTCACAGGGCAGGTCTTGTTTTAAAACTTTTCGGGTTAAGGCCCTGTTCGGTACTTCACCAGCTCCGGAGAATACAAGAATCTGCAGAGTACCTGTTTGCCCACTCCATCATTTTATACTACGGCTCCGGCCGCTCCGGGAGCGGAGTCGTGGAGTGGAGCGTCTCCGAACACAGCCTAAGTGCAGAAAACCAATGAAATGTTCCTCAAAGAAAAGCTGGAGATATTCCTATCTGAAATCCAAAGCACTACTACATCAACTACTGCTTTAACAGTAAAAATCAGGGTTGGCACCAATAGAGGGCGGTTGCACTGATCTTTATGGATGCAGTGATGTAAAAAAAATCGGCATTTTCATCTAATGGCGGGAATGCTATTTTCGTTTAGCAAGAGACCATGGTTTGGTATTTTAGTTTTAGGACGGCATTTCATTGATTTCTGAGATTTTCACATTAGTGTAGTGGAAACCTTTTCCCTGTGAGATGGAAACAGATTCTTCCAGCAATGGAAACTCACTCTACCAAGCATATCTCTTTCATTTATGTTCTTCCAATAGAACAAAACTGAATGTGCAGCACATGGAGTTGCAACATTAAGATAAATACCTACACTCACATAATTTACCATAACTGCTCATCCACAAAACAAAATTGGTAAAGGATGTCCATCTAAGGAAATGGGTATACTACATTCACATAATTTACTGGTTGGAGAGCCAAGGATGCAATGAGATTTCTACAGCAAAACCTGTGCTATTTGGCAAGGCAATGTTTACTTTCTTTTCCTTTTTGATATCTGGCAAGGCGAAGAGTTCCTACTGCAGCAAGATGGGCAGTTGGTCGGAGAAATCCTGAATAGGTGACAACTCTAGGAGCTCGTAAGCTGCCTGGAAGCAGTCAGCGGCCTCAAGCACCGATCCTTCAGATTTCAGGACGAGTCCGAGCCCCATCCAGGCTTGATGGTTTGTTGGCTCTAAGCGGGTGGCGCTGCGAAGGAAAGTTCTCGCGATTGACGATGATTTCGCTCCAAGAGTTCTTAGAATGCTTGCCATAGAAACCATGCTAGGGACATAGTCTGGATTGATGGAGAGGGAGAATGAGAATGCCTCGAGGGCTTCTTGGTGCAAGGACTGGGCCTCCAATATCAGGCCTGGAAAAGCACACATGTTAGCGCTTCTGAAAATCATAGAGCAGAATGAACAACAGCAAGTGTAGCAATTGATCCACAATATGAAAATGACAATAGCAAATCTAACACAAACATGCCTTTGGCTACCCATTCAGATATCTGGGATCACCGTTACTTTTTGTAGTTGCTCCTGACATGCAATATCATTATGTCCGTTACCCGCAAATATGTAAACACCGTTTAATTGATCGATAGTGAATTATAGCACTAAGCCAACAGAGTTTCAGGGACAAATCAAATCTCCTTAACGTCCACTCATCTTTGCTGTTGCTGACAATTTCTTGATGTCAAGTGAAAACAAATACCATTACTTAAGCACATGCAGGTAATATCAACCTCAATTGTATGACCGAGCCAGAACTCGAAGATGATAGATAATAAATACAATGTTCTTTTGGAAATCTTAATATCTGCACATAGCTAGATTAATACTTCAACCATCATCAAGTATCTGGTGATCGTCATGTAACATGTACATCCGAGGGCTGACAAAGTTGGTGTTCATAGCTTGTTCGATTATAGCCTGTACAGTATGTACTTGCTTGAGGTTGTTTTGGCCAAAAATAATTTGTCCTGATATTATTCTGAGTGGTAAGGTTTAGAGGTTAAAAGCCGGCACACACAGTTTTAGTAAAGGCCGGGTATGGGTGTAAGCACCAACTCCAATGCTTAGTAACTAATTCAGAGTAATTTTTTTATGTTAGGCATGTAACTTACTAGAATGACAGTAAGTATCAGAACCAGGCCTCATGTGGAGCAGAATTAGCCACAAACGACAGCATAGTCAAGGTTGTAAGAATATTTACCTTTGACATGCCAGCACTTTGGAGATAAGAAATCGATGGATTTTGCTTTGTCAAGACAGATGTTTGAGTCACTCCATGCTTCAAGCTTTGTGTATATTGATGCCAAATCTAACCATGCTTCCATCTCTAACTTATGCAGGGATTTAACCTGTGTAGGCCAAGTGGATATTAAAGAAAGTAGACACATGCTATCATCATTTGAGTTTCGGTGAGAAATGTAAGTGGTCGTACCTTATCATAAGGGGTCAATTTCCAGATTTCCTTCTTTGCTTGAATGATTGCAAGCAAAATCCTAAAAGATTCCACAGCAGACTTGAATTGTCCACGGGAGGACTGAATTAGTGCTTTTAGCCTCAAAATACCCATTTGATCCTCTTGCTCAGCCTCATCTAGTGCAATATCAGCTACTGATTCAGCTTCTTCCAAATTCTGCTGTGCAGATAACACTAGAATCAACAGCTTCCAGGTACTCACTGAACTTCCTGTCACCATTTCGAGACATTCCGCTGCACTTTCAATGGCTGCATTCAGTTTGCGCTGCATTGCATTTTCCCAAGCAAGGCTGTACAGTATTTCAGGATTATACTTCGCCGTTGCCGCAGCATCCTGCAACAGCCTCAGTGCATCATCTTGCAATCTCATTTTTTCTGTGTGAGAAGTGGATGACCTAGCAAAAGGTCCATAACAAACACCAAGGAAATGATTCACAGCACTGATGAAATGCATATCATGACTTCTGAATGACTCCCTGGCTTTATTTGCAAATTTTATTCCTTCAGAAGCATGCTTTGGGTTCTTACAACATAGTTTGGCTCCTAGAAGAAGAGATGGAATATGAGGTTTCCCCTTCCTTTCTAACACACGGAAACCATTCCTTATGATGTTTAAGGCACTATCATCCATGCCAGCTGCACTGTAGCAGAGCGCGAGAACGTACCATCTTTCTGATCTGCTATAGGTTCCAGGTAACAACATCTCTAGATGCCTGGCCAAGAGTTCATAATGACCAGACAATGACAGTGCGTACATCAAATGGTTCACGAGATCAGGATCCCACTTTATTTCTTGGAAGGTTAGCTTTCTGATAAGTACAAACAGCAGCAAAATTGCTTCCTCGATGTTGTTCTCCGGGGTTGCCAAGTTCCGTTGCTGACTGAACTCTTGAGGAGACTTCACTTCAATACCACAGTACAGTAGAGTCACCGCTAAGTCTTTTTGTAAGTTGGCCGACCTTTGAGAATCCAAATTCCAGGGCCTTGCAAGAGCTCTCCGATATGCAGTTATGGCCTCCTCAAAACAACCACTTTTCATCCATAGGTTAGGAAGATATTCTAGAGCCGAGTGGAACATGTCTATCAACTTACAGTCTTCGGAAGTACCTTCAGGAACACCATCCGGCCATGCAGACTCTACAATATCTATGATGGTTCTGCATTCTTCTGCAGCATCTGTCATGTAAAGGCAACATTAAATCAAAGAGAAACTCAGATTGGATGTTGCAGAGATTTTAATTGAGGCATATGCATATAACTTGTATGATGGACAAAGAAATATAGTATGGCCTTATCCAATGCAATTACATAGGTTTCTGTTTCTGTTTAATCCTATGAAATACTAGGAAACAAAGCCCTCATACATTAGACTTTTGTTTTGGCAAAGCTTCTAAAACTACTACGGCAATTTCAGATGATGATGCTAAAGTACAATGCAAGAAATCACATAGATAAGAACTTCAGTCAAGTACCTGTCACTCCACCAAGTCTTTCCAAAGATCTCGCTTTAAGCAATATGGCTTCCAGAAGCAAACTTACAGAATGCATTGACATATGCACTAGCATTCCATTCACTTGTGAGGTTTTCCTTCTTGAAGAACGTGGAGAAACTTTAGGCTTGGCACTTTCAGTAACAGCACTGGTCATTCGTGGTTTGAGGCTTCTTATATCAATGCCCTGAAGGACTTGCAATGCTGCATCAAAGTTTCCTCTCTGATACTCCAGTCTACCCAGCAATGCCCGGGCCTCCTGTTACATAATCAGATAGATCCAACAGTGAGCAAATCAGCAATGTAATCATCTTCCTTGAAGAGAGAAGGATTCAGGCAAACCTCATAATTTAGCGAAAGAGTCTCTCTTAAGTCCGATTCCACTTCATTCACTTGGCTATCATCAGGCGTTGCTTCTCGTTTTCCTGGTCTCGAACAAGAACCACTTGCTGAGAAATCCCGTGTTGCGAGAGATTCCGGTGATCGGGGCATCTCTTCAAACTTCGATTGGTCCCCGCTGCACGTGCATAACATGATTGCAGCCATTTGCCCCCCGCGGGTAATTTTACTTAACCTGAATTAAAAAATGTAAGTTATCCTCTCTCTTAGGATCTTCCCTGAGGCCAATGGTATAGATCACAGAACCTGGCAAGAAAAAATGAATGATGCTCAGTACACATTGTAATAAGGTTGCACTAGTTGGGCAACTAATCACATGAGCAAGCATATAGCAAGTTAGCTACAAATGACAGTAACACATCAAGACAAACTAAATCTTGAAATATATGTGAAGCTAGGAAGAATTCCCTTTCCAGCTAAATTATCAAATCATCTACGAAAAAGTTTCACTTCTCGGGTAAACACGACGAATCAGACAACATTGGTAATTGCATGGTTTAGTGTTAGCAACTTCTTGAAGCCTCATTCAGAGTTACAGACATAGAACAATTATACAGGACTGGATATATAAAACAAGTAATTGGCAGGGCAAATATTCAGTGAGCCAACAGGAAGGCATATGCATGCTTGAGGAAGACAGCTGCAAATGTGAGCTCCCAGGAAGACCACGAGTCCAAAACCTCGTGTCCTACAAATGTCAGCAAGGACGTAGCGACACCGAATTCCTACTGGCAGCAACTGAGCAATGCCACCACCCATCACGCATTGCATGCACTGGTTCCCTCATAATCCATGAAGTATCCCTGACTCATAACTTTCCTGCTTCAGGAAGAAGCGGCAAACGAAAATAATTTCAGCAGTTCCTCCCACAATCCTGAGAAGAGCAGGCACAATTGATTTCGCAAACCTCACTGCTAAAAATAAGGAAACAACTAACATGGTGGTGCCAGCAAAGCAGCAGCTCACAGTGGAATTAAACCTGTATAAACACACACGCACATCAAAGTACCAACTGAAACCCAATGACATTCTCTTTATGCCCTCCTTAGCTGAAGCAACGAACTCTCACATTAAACCAGTGTAACACATGAGCACAACATGTACTGAGTTAGCTACAAATGAAAGTAACACACAAAGACAATCCAAATCTTGGAATATACATGAAGCAAGACTTAGCCACTCCCTTTCCAGCTTAAACTACCAAATCATTCTCCGAACAATCTTTTCTTCTTGGGTAAACACAACGAATCAGAAAACATAAGCAACTACATGGTTTAGTGCTAGCAACTTCCTGAAGCTAACAGTAAGGCCTGTTCAGAGTTACAGACAGAGAACAATTATACCGAACTGGATCTACCAAACATGCAATCAACAGGGCAAATATTGAGTAAACCAACAGGAAGCCCCACGAATATTTCAGGAAGACAGTTGCAAATGTGAGCTCCCAGAAAGACCACTAGTCTAGAACCTAACCTCCTACAAATACCACTACCATTTCCAGCTAGAACGTAGCAACACCGAAATCCTACTAGCAGCAACTGAACAATTCCACCACCATTTTCAGCTAGAACGTAGTGACACCCAAATCTTACTAGCAGCAACGGACCAATGCCACCACAATTTTCAGCGAGAAGGTAGCGACACTGAAATTCTACTAGCAGCAACTGAACAATGCCACCACCCATTACGCACTGCATACGCTGGTTCCCTCATAATCCACACAGTACACCTTATAACGTTCCTGCTTCGGGAAGGAGCGGCAAACGAAAGCAGAAATTCAGCAATCGCTCCCACATTCCCGAGAAGTGTAGGTAAGATTGATTTCTCGAACCGCACTGCTGCGATAAGAATACAAACTGACGCGGTGGTTTCTGCCAGCAAAGCGGCAGCAGTCCACAGTGAAACTAAACCTGTATAAACACGCAGACACACACGCACGTCAAATTACCAACTGAAACCCCATGATAATTCTCCATATATGCCGTCCTGATCCAATCACTCAACATTCATCCAACCGATGCACTCAGCACCAAGTGAAAAAACAGGCAACGGAGCAGAGCTTCGCCCGAGAATTCCACCCCGAGAAACCAACACAAGGCGCCGATCCTCGTTCCCTCCCCCGACACCGCAAAACTGACGAACGGCAACACAGCCACAAGCCTCGACAGCGCCCACGGAACGGAGGCGACGCAGCGTCAAGCAGGCGGAGCGAAGACACGGAGGAGAATACTTGGGAAGGAGGAGGGAGGCAGCAGCCCGTACCGTGAAGCGCGCGCGCGCGGGCGGGCGGCGAGGAGGATCGTGCTGCGCGGCGCGACAGACGGAAGAGGAGGTGGCCGCGGCGGCCGAGAGCGCAGAGGAATCCGCGGGGAGCAGAGCAGGTAGATTGGAGAATGATGGCGATGCGAGGAGGATCTCTCTCTGCGCGCGCCGCGCCGCGCTGCACACCGAGAGGAGAGGAGAGGGGAGGTGGGCGCTCGCTTCTCTTGTGTCGTTGGAAGGCAGGGGAAGGGAGGGGTCCGCCCGCTGTTTTTACCATTTTACCCCCCGTGCCTTGTCCTCTGTACCCTCCCTGCACGTCAGCCGGCCCCGCCCGGTGCGTCACACCCGAGGTCCAGACTGACTGACTGCCCGATGTAAATCTAGGCGAAAGCTGTGTGAATATATCTCGGCCTTGTCGATGGATACGGTAAACTAATCATCACCATCATCAAATTACTAGCAAACTGAGCGTGCCCAGCAAACTAATCATCCTCAAATTAGCAAACGAGCATTCCTTTAATTAATGCCACACGAAATGAAGATCGATGGCCGTACTAGTACTGCCTTCAGTTAATGGATGGAGAGCGTGTTTACTGGCCTCCTTTCCGCGCTGCCATGGGAAAGGAAGGGAAGGACCCGGAAGAGCAGAGCAGAGCAGGCGTGGCGTGCCCGCTGTGCTTTGTTGACAAAGGGAGGCGGCGAAGCTGAGCGTGCCAGCGATCGCTGCCATGATTCAGCGGCTCCAACTCCGATGGCTACATTGCTAGGCCTTGACATTTTCGAACCCTTCCAGACCTGCCTCCCTGCTCTCGCCTCGCCACAACCAACCCAGCCCAGCCCAGCCCAGCCAGCCAGCCAGCGGTACTACTGCTACTGCTACTAGTACAGAGTGTCACTATAGACAGACAGCGAAAGTGACAGCGAGCGAGTGAGGAGATGACGACGACGGGTTCTACTGGCCTCGATCGGCCCCCGCACTGCAGTTGCAATCTTGTCACGTTCCTTCTCTCAGACTCTCGGCGTGTTCTTTAGCCCGTGGTAATAATAATGGCCACCTTGCGGATCATGTGATCTCTTGTTCCCACTCCTCCGAGATGAGATGAGAGTTACTGGTCGACATGGGACGCATGCCGAATCGCAAAACATGCAAGCATGCCGGTGTACGAGGGAGGGAATCATGGACGGAAGAATCCTATGTAAGCCCAAGAAACATGTGTCCTCCTCTCTTGGGGTGGCTGGGTGTGACTGGCTGGTGAGGAAGTGGAATCTTTCTTGTTAGGAGCAGTGTCCTTCCCTTGTCATTTAGGGTGATCTTCAGTGCCGCGGTACATTAATAAATGGCGAGAACTAACCACAGAGTGTCATCGCAAGGCACTGGTGGTTCAAGGGCGATCGATTGATTGGGCGTCCTCTGTTAAGATTAGCGCGGCTGTACGAGCGGATACAGACGGCCATTTAAGCAGCGGCTGCACGGCGTACCGTGCACGGGTAGCAGCCAGGGCCAGGCTACTGGCAGCATCACATCAACTCCTACTCAAGGTACCACTCTAATTATTTTTTCTACAATTACACCCTACCATCACATCATCACATGCATTGTTGACCTGCTTTCTCCAGACACATGGTAGCACTACCACGCCAGTAGGCTGGCTGTAGGGTACCAGAAAAACCATTGCCCAATTCACACCTGCCTGATACAAGAACATCGCCGGGGGAGACGCAGAGGGAAAAGGGACACAGCCAGCAGCCAAGAGATGCAGAGGACAAGCAGAGAAAACAGCATCATAACCAAAACTGGAGGCCAAGAGTAGAGTAGAGGACCATTAGGCTCTCCAGAGCTGTGCTGTGTTTGAACATGGATTCGGCAAAGCACTGCAGAAGTTCTGACGCGAGAGCGCCATCAGAAGGGGATTGATTCCACATAGGGACAGGACAAACCCTGTTCGCTTTGCTGCTCAGCTGACCTCGGAGCAGCCGTCTTGGTGGTAAGCGCTGGTGGTGGTGGTGGAAAATGACTTGTCGTTTAAAGTTATCAATGGGCCAACCCAGCGCATCAATGTATCTGCCAACAGTTGCCGATAAACAATTCAAAAACCATATGCTACGAAGAACTGGAATAGTTAGCTATGTCTTCTCCCTCTCCCTGGATGGTAGGCTAACAAAACTTTTGTAGCTCTGTAATTCTCCGAGCCCAGTCAGCTGAGCGATGCCCGATATCAAATGTGAAAACAATGGTTTAATGAATCGTTGCTGGAGATTACTGTTGCAACGCTTGCACGCTCCTTCTGAAGCAGCATGAACTTGATCTTCATAAAATAGGTACACGTTGGAGGAAAGGCTTTATTGGGCTTCGGTCCTGCACTCCTGCTATAGCCTCACCTTCTTTGCCTTTATCCGCTTTGCGGCCATGTAAGTCACAGCAGCAGAAAGAGTGTACCTGGTAATAGCAAAAGATAAAGTGGTCACTAGACAGCCACCATCAACGGCATAACTAAGAAGTATGAATGGCAACGGGCAAAATAGCCTGTGCACTAATGAACTTCTCAGCTGATCACATATTGCAGGTATAGACCGGGAACCTAAGGGGTTTCAAGAATGTAAGAGCAACTCCAACGGGCCGACCCAAACGGACGGCGATTTCGTCCGCTTTTTGTCCGTTTGGGTCGGCCGCCCGCCCGGCGTCCGCCCTGTTTTTCATATGGGTTGGCAGCGCGCCCAACGCGCCGACCCATATGTGAAGGCGTGGCCGGCTGGCCGCCCAATTTTGCATTGCATTCTCACATATGGTGAAATGAAAATTTAACAAACAAAATAGTCCGCCCAAATAAATAATATAGTTTACAGGCCAAATAAAAATAAAAATGTTTCCATAGTTTTGCAAAACGAATAAAAAAGATACATCTATTGGTTGCCAACATGAGTCCACATATGCTCAACCAAATCATTTTGCAGTTGCACGTGAGTTTCCCAATCACGCATGTCTTCATGAAACTAAGTGAACTGCTCAAATGTTGCCGCTACTCCATGCTCAGGCACAACATTCTCACCCTGAAACTGAAAGCATTGATCGTACAAACGTTCCGGGCGCTCGTCTTCTACGATCATGTTGTGCATGATCACACAAGCAGTCATCACCTCCCATAGTTTCTGCGTGCTCCAAGTATTAGCAGGATACCGAACGATGCCCCATCGAGATTGCAAAACACCAAAGGCACGCTCGACATCTTTTCTAGCACTCTCTTGCTCTTGGGTAAATCTTTTCCTTTTCTCTCCGACAGGGTTGGGTATTGTCTTGACAATAGTGGTCCACTGAGGATAGATACCGTCACCCAGATAATACCCTTTGTCGTAGGTGTGGCCGTTGACAGTAAAGTTCACCGGTGGGCTGTTGCCTTCGGCAAGCCTAGCAAACACCGGCGAGCGCTGAAGCACATTGATATCATTGTGTGATCCAGCCATGCCAAAGAAAGAGTGCCAGATCCAGAGATCTTGAGATGCCACGGCCTCTAGTATGACAGTGCAAGCCTTGACATGTCCCTTATACTGCCCTTGCCAAGCAGAAGGTCAGTTCTTCCACTCCCAGTGCATGCAGTGTATGCTGCCAAGCATCCCCGGGAAGCCCCTGCTAGCATTCATCGCCAACAAACGGGCTGTATCTTCAGCTGTCGGCTCTCTCAAGTACTCAGGGCCAAACACAGCAATCACAGCCTTGCAAAACTTATACAGGGACTCTAGGCATGTAGACTCGATCATACGGACGTACTCGTCAATGAGATCACCGGGCACTCCATATGCAAGCATTCGGATGGCGGCAGTGCATTTCTGATAAGAGGAGAAACCAATCTTGCCGACGGCATCCTCTTTGCACTCGAAGTAGTCATCATAGCCGACCACTCCCTCTCTAATACGGTTGAAAACATGCCTACTCATACGGAACCGGCGGCGGAATTTGTGATGTTTGAACAACGGGTTTGTTGTATCAAAGTAGTCCTTCCAGAGAAGGAAATGCCCGCTCTCCCGGTTACGATTCAACGCTGGAAGGTGGCCCGGAATGGAGCCACGGAACAACGGCCGCTGGTTGTTGAGGTGGTGATGGACCAACACAGCAGCCAATATCTCCTCGTCATCGGACGAATCATCGGAGTCGCAAAGGAAATTGTGGAAAAAGAACTCGTCGGCGGAGTCCATTTTCGTACCTTGGCAAACTGTCGAACAGCTTGCGGGCGTCGAAGAAGGAGACGGCCGGCGAGGGGAGACGCGGCGCCCCAGCTAGCTGCCCGGCCGGCGTCCGACGAGGGTGACGGCGTCCGATGAGCGTGTCGGTCGTCTGTGGCTGGGGCAGCGAGGCGTCTTCTTGGTCGCGGGGCGGCTGGGCGTGGGGGAAACAGCGGCGGGAACCAGCTTGCTCCCCGGCGGCAAAACGGCGGCGGCGGGCGACTGGGGGCAGGGGCGGCGTTGCTGGGCGGATGTGGAGGCGGCGGCAGCTGGAAGAGTCGCCGGCAAAATGGGCGGCGGCGTCGGTGACGGAGGAGGCGGGGGCGAGGGTTGCTTGTTGGCTGGGGGGAGGGAAGGCCAATGTGCCACAGACAAGCGGGCCCGGGGACAGGAGTAGGCGAGCAAGCGCGCGTCCGTCGCGTGTCCGCGCCGACGCAAATCAGGCTAAAAAATGGGCCAGGAATGGGTCGCCCGCGGACGAAAAACGGACGCGCGTCCGTTTGGGTCGGCGCGTTGGGCCGCCTTTTCTGTCCGGGCCGACCCAAACGGACGGCCGCGGACGAAATGGGTCGCCCCATTGGAGTTGCTCTAACAGTCTATGCTATTCTCTGATTTCTTCAACTCATTCTTTTCCTACAGTAATTCCATTTGGTAGATGTATCCTAGTCTCTTCGTTCCTAAATATAAGTCCATTTAGAGATTCCAATATGGACTACATACGGAGCAAAATGAGTGAATCTACACTCTAAAATATGTCTATATGCATCCATATGTAGTTCGTATTGAAATCTCTAAAAGGGCTTATATTAAAAAACGGAGGGAGTATAAGCCTTTTTAGAGATTCCAATATGGACTACATACAGAGCAAAATGAGTGAATCCAGAGGTGATTTACAACCCCAACCAAGTACCTTTTTCATCTGTCTTTTTATCAGCCTCTTTCACATCTAAAGTTTGACCAAGGTCCTGGCGATCCAGTATATTTT
Organism: Aegilops umbellulata; assembly: GCA_032464435.1. Classification (NCBI taxonomy): domain Eukaryota; kingdom Viridiplantae; phylum Streptophyta; class Magnoliopsida; order Poales; family Poaceae; genus Aegilops; species Aegilops umbellulata. The sequence goes on along the minus strand of CP136057.1, from coordinate 577,647,887 downwards.
AGAATTATGGGACACTCTAAAATATGTCTATATACATCCGCATGTAGTCCGTATTGAAATCTCTAAAAGGGCTTATATTTAGAAACGGAGGGAGTAGATCCTAGTGCTTCAGTCAAAATGTTAGATCATGATAGAACATCCCATAATTCTGTAAGTTGGCACCACCAGCATTATGCTATTGCTGCAAGTACCACATGCAACGCTGCCAGACTCCAACGACGATTGCCAGATTCATGATACAAGCTAGATTCATACAAGCAAGGTTTTTTGCTCAAATAAGGCAAGATACTACCAATTCATCATTTGGATAAGCAATTAAGTCAGAGAAGAAAAGAAAACTGAGTTTGCATGTTAAGCGCATATGTGCTTGGACAGATGGCGACTAATCATGGTATGGTACTGAACTGTCAAACTCAAGTCATCAGATAATAACAGCAATTGGATTTGTAGCTGCAATAGACCTCAAAGCAATTATCTATGTCGGATACAGCCAGAATTTGCCCTCGAATTTTCTATGAGAAGCACAATACTTCTGGAATTCTAGTAAGCACAGTCCAAAGATATAACTGACGCAAAAATGGTATAATACGATATCCCTGATTAGATGACACTTGGAAGTATCATTACATATTCTGTATACCCAACTGGAGACAAGGTGGATGAGTTGGGCGCACTTACCATGTAAAGGTGTATTTCAGATGGTCATCTGGCATCACTGAGTGATGAATCAAAGCATTGACATCTTTTGGAAGAGGATAAGGATTACTTGCAGAGATGTCTTCATTCATATCTTCTATATAAACAGTGTCCTCAGGGAGGCCACATGCACGCGCAATCATAGGAACATCCACATAAAACCACTGGCCATTACTGGGTTCATTAGGTGGAACAAATATGCTGGGCTTCTCACTTCCTCGGATTACTCCAATAACTCTTACAGGAGGCTTGACAGGTTCTTCAATCTGTACAAAGTAAGATGCATCAATTTTGTGTCTGCCGAGTAAACGGTATAATTACATCGAATACGATAATGATGATATAAATACATGGAATTCCTAAACACATAAAATAAGGTAATGCATACCATGGTGGTTTTATATGTATACAAGTGTGGCAGCATGTATTGACCTAAAACTGACATAAGACCCAAAAACCAGCTCGCTTTCATACTAAATATTCTAGCAACCAATAATAACTGCATTTGTGAGATTAAAAGCAGGTCAAGTTAACAGTTATACATAGAAGTTATCCTTTAATGGGCTGCAACAGTGTCATCATTTAGAGAGTTCAAGAACCATCAGTCAGAAAATATCAACAGTATGTAAAAACACACATGATAATCTGATCAGATGAGCAAACTATTGATATGCATACACTTGGTTGGGGCTCTAAATCACCTCTGGAGAAGATTCAGGCTTCTTAGACCAAAATTTCCACCAAGTACCTTTTTCATCTGTCTTCTTATCAGCCTCTTTCACATCTAAAGTTTCACCAAGGTCCTGGTGATCCAGTATGTTCTTATCACGCCAAACACGAGGAACCCACCCTCTATTCACAAGGATAGGTGACTGCAAACTGACAAAACATTTCTTAGAAACAAAAAGTTTTAGATAAAATGGGAAGTGGTGAGACATTAGGGTTTGTTTCTATGGTCGACATATTCAGCATAACATCATCAGATAATTCTTATTTGCTGTGATCGCGATTTGTGGGAGACAAAGCCCATCTAGTCTGAGGTAATGAGATTGCAGCTTGATTGCTCAAAACTCAGGCACTGAACTTAGCATGGATATAGGTTGATGGGAAGTGCAGTTTAATAGCTAGGGTTGGTCCGTTAATAGACTCGTATCTAGAGTTCTTATTAATAGTAAAAGGGTTATCACAATATGTGGAAGTATAGGAACTTTCATACAGAATTGCTTTCCTCTTCTAGTCTTCTTTTTTTAAAACTTTTTTGTTCTCCTTTTGAAACTAGAGTTCCTTTTCTCATGTATCACTAATTAAGTGACAAAAACTTGTTCAGGAGAACAGCTAGAAGGAGTTAAAAGACAAAGATCCGATGCTTCACTTCTAGTAGGCAACAAAACTCCAAAGATGCAAAAACAAATATATACATGGTAGTTAATTTCATTATTTAGTTCATGCTTTCTCTGCTGATTTTATCTTTTCCCAAAGATAAAAAGTGCAGGGGTACAACAACAAGTCAATTTAGAACAAAGTATGAAAACTACTGACAACTAGAGTTCAGGTTGTGTTTTTATTCCTTGATGTGTTTGATGTCTTGTATTGTGAAAGGATATGATAGGCGTAATGGTAATCATATTCTAAACCTGACTATGGTTAAACTGGAAATGGTTATTTGTTCAAGTGGATGTGTAGAACTAAATTAAGACGTCAGCTCAAAGGAAATGGACAATGTGAACTGTGAAGAAACTAGAGTTTCATTTGCAACAGCACAATGCTGCCTCAAACAATAATTTACCTGCCAGGCTCAGTCGGCCGAGGTATCAACGGAGTGATCACATAATACCCATTTTCCGTCACACCGGAGATGCTCCGGGAGCGAGGCCCGAGGAAGACCGACTTCTCCGTGTCGAAATCGCCCTCACACACGATCTTCCGGAACTCCAGCACAGCCGGATCACGCGAGACAGCAGAGGAGACGGCCTCGTTCCACGCCACGGGCTCCATCTCCAGCCTCCGCGTCCTGTACTCCAGCATCTCCACCTGAGATGGCGCAGGAAACAGCACAACGTGAGGATTTCCAGGGTTAAGCGTGAACCATAAGGCTAGCCTAAGGAGGGGGTGCGTGAGCGCGATGTGACCTTCTCCTGCCGCCGGAAGAGCTGCCATGTGCCGAGGCCGAAGGTGATGGCGCCGGGGGCGAAGAGGAAGAGCTTCGCCCACGCACCCGCCTCCTTCCCTGCTCCTGCGGAGGAAACAAATCTGGTTAGAATGCGGCGGCGGCGGCTTGACTTCGAATATGCTCTGCGAGACATTTCGCGGGGCGGTACGGGCGGAGACCTGGGGGCGGCGGGGCGGCGGCGGGCGGAGGTGGTGGCTGGGGCGCGTGGGAAGTGGAGGGCCGGGAGGGGAGGAGGCGGTGCCCGCCGCTGCCGCGCAGCCGGAGGCCGAGGGTTTTGGAGAGCGACGCCGCCATGTTTGGCTCTGCGAACGATTGGGGGCTGAACCGAGGAGAGGACTCGCCCGTCTGGGCTTCCGATTCAGAACTCGGGATGACCCGAGGCGACAACTTTCCTTTTCCTTTTCATTAATACTAGTTCAAAAGGAAATTTCTTTTTCCTTCGAATTTGGAAGACGTGTGATTCATATATTTTGGGAAATGCCATATATTTTTTTAAAGATATCCAGATTTAGATTTGAATGTTAACTAAAATCAAATCCCCAGACCGGGCGAAAAGAAACTATATTCTGTGTTTTGCATAATAATGTGTGTAAACATGTTTATAGTGCTTACAAAAGCGAGCACCAAAATTTGGGTTTTCACAGCACGCAATGTTTCTTAAAAAAACTACAAAAAATACAGGCATGCAATGATATTTCAGAATTTTCTAACACTTAAATGTATTTATCTTGAATTTAGAGAAATTTTAAGGAACCCAACCCATGTTCGGTGCAATAAGTGCCTAGTATCATTCAATTGCCCGCAGAATTCAACATTTCATCAGATTCACCGATAAATGCCCAAAACCATGCAGAGATTCAAAATTCACCAAGCAAGTATGCAACATCTGAAGACTTCTGTAAGTTGCAGGCTTTTTGTAGCAGCCTAACAGAGCACACGCGTCCAAATGCCAGATGCAGTCAACCAACAGATTGCTAAAACAGGTTACACAATTATCAATTATGAACACATAACCTTCCTGATTAAGACCTCTCACATAATTTACAGCCCCAATTGCTAAGTAACATGCAAAAAACAGAGAGAGAATCTGCAACACTTCAAAGGCAACAAATCTTGGATCAGTTCTTCTTCTTTGAGTGCTTCACCAGCCAGTCAATGACGGAATCAATGTTGGTTGAGTTCTTGCATGATATCATGAAGCAGGCCACTTCTCGATCAGTCATTGCCTTCAGACCCCTGAAACGCAGCATATGGTTCGTCAAATAGGGTATCGATTGATGAGTAATTTGCATCAGTTCGTAGTAGCTTCTGTGTGAACTTACATCAATTCTGTGAAACTTTGCTTAGGGAAAGCTTCAGGCTTGTCGATTTTGTTGCCAATGACTAGTAATGGGATACCGGTCAAAGATGGCTTGCTTAGAAGGTCATGGAGCTCACTTTTGGCAATAGCCATGTTCTCCCGATCTGCTGCATCAACAACATACCTGCAGATGCAATTGTTTAAAAAATCATCAGCAATACAGAGATTTTTTTCTTATAGTTGTTAAAGCCTCCAACAGAAAATACTGATCAAGCGTACATAAAAAACCCAATCCAATTGTTATGCAGCTGGCTATCATAATATATATATATACGTCAAGTGGGAATGAATCAGAATAGTAGACCTTCCAGCTTGCACAGCCTTCAGCATAGATATACTAGGCAAATAGAATAATCAGGAAAAACAAACAAGGAATCCTAGATCCAGTCTAAGTGAAAGGACTAATTAGTAATCACAATCACAAGTCAAACCCACACTTATACTTGCCATAAAGAGAATTATGACAACGAAAGTAGAGTACAAGATTCTTATAGTAAGTGCTTAGACTAGATAATTGAGGAAAAACGAATTTACACTGATACCAGAACATCTGTGCCCCAAGGTACCCAAACTAATCAGGATACACTTTATTGGGAGTGAATGACAATACAGTGTCAATATGAAATTATTTAAGTTCTAGGATGTCTACCAGTTCAATTCACCAAATATATTAGTAGATAAATTTAATATAATTCAGCAGTGCATTTATCTGTATTGATGTACGTTACCCGGATCCAGCAGGAAACTGGCGTATCAGGGGTTAGATACGCCCGGATATGAGAATTTGTCTGGATACCCGCCAAAACGTATCGCATACGTATCCCCCGATTTTTCTTTTCCAAATCCAAAAATTAAACTAAATCGGACTTTGGTGGGATACCCCACAATACTTGTCGGACACGAAAAACCCGGGAAAACCCTAACCCATGTGTCCACGCATACCTGCGATCCCCTCTCCCCTTTTCTCGTCTCATCCCTCCCGGCCTGGGCTTCGAGCCGCCTACGCTCCCTCCCCTTGTTAGAGCACTCACCGCACAGGAGAAGGAGATACCCAGCCGCCAGCTCACCGCACCAGAGAAGGAGAGACCCAGCCAGCATTGCTTCGTCATCCCCATCCCTAGATCTGACTATCTGAGAGCCACCACAGCAACCTCCCTGACCAGATTAGAGCACCACCATCCGGCGACTGCCTCTGAGCGCAGCCGCCGTGATCCCTCCCCGCATCTTAGCGCCTCCACCCCTGCTCCCTCCCCCTGACTTGAGCAACGCCTGTACGAGGAAGGAAGAGGACAGCATCCATTGCTCCCTCCCGCTAACTGCACCGCACTTGAGAAGGGAAGACTAGCGGCCACTACTCCGGCACCCCACTCACCAAATCTGAACGGCATTTTCTTAGCCATGGTGAGTTTGAGATTTTACCCTATGTGCCCTTGCTTGTAACAATTATCTTCTCATTGTCTACTGTTGTGTGTGCCTCGCACTATTTTAGGATGTGCTGACAAATGATCTAAGCAACAGGCCTTTGTGGAATCATGTAGACATTATGAAGGCAGATGCATGGGGTGGAGGGAATGTCCGATTCAGATGTACTGTAAGCATTGTACGGAAGAATACAGAGGAAGCTACAACAGAGTTCAAGCACAGTTGCTCAAGATATCCGAGAATGGGATCAGATCGTCCCCAAATTTGACTGATCCTACTCTTCGGCAGCTTCAAATTGAAGTTGCAGTGGCTGGAGAAAACTAGAATCATATTTATGGTGCATTTTCCATGTTCCTATCACCTTATTGGTATTCCTAAACTGTCATATATATTCATATTAATAATTATTTCCTATATATTATATTATATATATAACCATATCCTCGTATCTGTGTTTTTGAAAAATTGATATATCGTAGTATCCGTACCAGTATCGCCGTATCTGGACAATATAGGTGTTAACCAATGCGTATAAATAATCATACAACGAAACGAACATGTGAGAGAAAAGGCATGTGCAACAACTAACAGCGAAGAATCGTGTCGGGTGAGTAAAAGAGCAGTGCTTTTCTTTACGCAAATTCATAAAATAGACAGTACAGAAACATACACAATTGCAGAAACAGCACGGCAGTATCTCTCCCACATGCTTCGGAATCTTGGCTGGCCTCCAAGATCCCACAATTTTATTGTGACATTTCCTTTGGTTACCTTTCTCATATTGAATCCTACTGTGGGAATCATGTCTTCGCTAAAACCTCCTGTCTGCAGAATAGGCCGTCGATGGTAAATCAGCAGAGCTCCAGGAAATGAATAGTGACAAGAAAGCATGAAACTTACAGCAATAACATTCACAAGCGAAGTTTTCCCAGCATTTTGGAGCCCAATCAATGAAAGCTCCATTTCTTGCTTGAAAAAGAGGCTGTAGACGCAAAAAGAAAACGGTAAATACTTGAATGAAGAAAATATGAGTAACTAATTACGTCTGTGCATTTATTTTCTTGGTACACAAGTCAAAACTGTGCTCCGCCACTTAATGATGGCATGTGCAAGAGATCATTTGAACCCAAGCCCTTGTTTATATATGTGTAAGAAGCAAAGCCTACCTGGCTGGTAGGTAGAAATGAAACAAATCATAGCATACAGCCCACTGGCAACTCATTTTGATTCCAATGATTAGATTCCAAGAGAAGGATTACTGACCTTGGGCTAATTCTACTATGAAAAATTTAATGGTATGCATTGACAAATTATCTCACAAACTAAACATTTAAGGAAGTTTATCACGAGGATGAACATTACGTTGGTATGTGTGGTAGCCCTATCTTAGTCAAAATAACGAGTAGAATTTACTGCGTGTCACTTACAGGTGGAACCAGATTTCTTAAGAGTTCACTGCGCGGAACAGGCAAGTTCATTAATTAATGCATATTGGAAATGGCTATTTTTCTCTCTTGACAAGATAAGAGTCCATAAGAAAGCAGGATAACAAAAAATATTGACCATAGCTATCATGAGAAAATGCCGTACGACTTCTCGCCCTAGGCGATGTTAGCAGGGGATAAATTGACCCCATCACAAAAATAATAAGAACGAATTTCGTGTCCCTTCATCTCTCCTATCAAAGGCATGCACAATTAAATACTTCGATCGACGTGTTCAATCAATAATATGATCGCTATGTGTAGTCGATTGCGAGAAGTTCCGCCATACAAAGATACCACAAAGCACGCCTCGAAGCCACAGGACTCCATAATCTGAACTTGGCTCACGTAAAATAACCAGAAGGACCAACTTTCCTTATGATTACCGGCACTGTTAGATGAGAAAATCAAATAACACCATGCTGCTGCTAACCAGCATCACCTTCATACAGGTCAAAGCTTCCTGTCAAGTGCCAACCATCAAAAACAACTTCCTACGAAATATACGGTAGCACGAATATTGCTCAACCTGCCCCAGCAAGCATCCGATCCAGCGAGCAGCCAAGGCATGCTAATCCTAGACCGGCCCGGAATTCTCAGATCTCCCGCACGCGGACCCCCGCGCCCGTCCCGCAATGCGCAGCGCGTCAAACTCGAGAATCTGAACCCGCCCACCGAAGGCATACGCTTGTGGAACCATACCTGCGGAGCCAGTTGAGGAAGGCCTCCCAGAACCCCATGGCGGCCGCGCGCGGCGTGCTCCCTCTCCTCCGCGAAGAGGAAGGGGATGGACGGTCGAGGGGAGGGGAGGCGGTGGCGGGAGGGTGAGGGCGGGTTGCGAGGCGGAGGTGGATTCGGTGGTGCGGGTGGCCGCGCTTACTTTATTTGGGGGCGCGGATGGATGGGGCGGAGCGACAGGGAAGCCGGAGGAGGAAGAAGAGAGGGGAAAGAGCAGGGTATTATTGGCGTCCACCAATCATCAGGCATCCCGTGTCCGGGTGGGGTTGGGTTGGTGCCTTGTTTTTCTTTTATTTTTTTATGATAATGTTATTTGGAAAAAAGAATTGGTTTATCTGCATCCTTTGTAAACGGAGTTTCACCTCCGAATAGGACTGTTGTTAGTTAGGACTCCTTCTCTCAGTGATGACTAAGCAACAGTTTACTGTTTCCTTTTGTGGCAAATGAATTTCTGAAATACTGCGTCAAGGTTCAAGAAAGAGTGCATATTATAAACTGTAATTCAGGTATATAAGCTCTCTTCTATCTTATTTTTTAGCTTGTTGTTCTTCATGTCTACACAAGTACTGTTATCTTCTTCCTGTCCCTGTGCACTATTGCCCCCTCGCCTCCCTCTAACCATCTCTACGGCCTCCGCCTTTTTGTCCTCAGTTTGTCACCAATGCCACCTTCATCAATATTCGACAACTCGACCAACATGACTCGTCTTCTGGTTCTCCTAACTAATTATGTTGTCAATTTGTCTCCTCCACTTCTCACGGTGATTTGCCAGCCGGCCTACGAAAATGGAAGTCTACCCCACCCACCATGATGCGACAATGCTCTCTCGTCGCTTCATACTACCCTACTCAGTTGTTGATATGACACCCCTATTAGCCATCTATCTAAGTTTGAGGAACTTCAAACCTATCATCGCAACAGTAATGTTGGTGATAGCAAAAATGGTGTTGTCGATTGTAGAGCTTGTAAAAACTCGTGGAGAGTAAGAAGCAAAATTAAGGGGGTGATTCAAAAAATCAATAATGGAGGAAGAAGAGGGAGGGGAAGATTAACTCCCACATGGCTCCTCCCCTCTCCCCTCCTCTCCTCTCCCCTCCTCTCCTCTCTCCCCCTCCACCTGCTTCTCCACCGATTACCATGGCGTTTCCTAACCTAGATCATCATGGAAGGCCTCTTAGATTGGGATTTCTCCCCGGGCATTGCCCTAGCCGACCAGGTGAGAAGAAAATTTGCCTCTACTATCCATTTTGTTCCCTCTCGAGGGTCCAAGGAATTCTTTCTGGTAGTCTCCTTCTCTTCGTCCTCCTTCCCCCTCTCGGTGGATTTTGTGGGAGTTGCTTTGCAATGTTGCATTGGTGGATCTTACAAGGATTTCAATGTGGTTCAACTTGGCTCTCGATCATTTCGATTCTCCGTGGCAAACAATAAGGTTGGACACTTTATCTATAATCTCAGAGACCGTATTTGGCCAGACTTTATCTGTCATTTCCACTTGTTCAAGGGTCGCTTTGCTCGTGCCTCTTCTGGTGATTCATCCTGGCATGCTGATATTACTTTACCTGAGATTGTGGATCGACACCCCTTGGCTCTTAAGTCTAGTTTGGATTTTCTTCGTTCTGAGCCTAGCGTGCCACCAAGTTCTAATGAGATTTCGGGCAAGTGTGGGCTTGTTCCCATTGATCGTATGATCTTTTCTAACAAGCATGCGGTAGAAGCATCTTCTTCGTCCATGGATAAACATGTTCATCCTGAGGATATTCATATTCATTTTGGGTCTTTTTCTTCGACACCAATAATTAACCCTGGCCTTGTTTCATGTTCGATAAATATTACTACCGGAGACCACGTGCACTTAATGGAGCATTTCATGCACCAGGATGTTTTAGAGGAATCACAGCCTTTGGCTTTTATACGCCTGGGACAATTTAAATGCCCGTACGAGATTCCTTATCCGCCTTTCCCTCGCAGTTTTTTTGAATTCAGCCTCCCGGTACGCCCCGCCGCACGTCATTTGGCCGCCTACTCTTTCGGCCCAACACAAGGCTGATTTGGCCCAAGCCCGATATTCTTTTATTGACATCAATAATATTTCGGCCAATTGGGTTGCTCTATGCTCACGTTGCCTCCTATGGGGACATCAAAAAAATTCTTGCCAAAATCGCATTATTTGTCTTAAATGCTTAGCTTCGGACCACAAGGCATCTCACTGCCCAAGCATTGGCAAGTATCGGTCAATTGATTCTCATACCTCTACACACCAAAATCCCCCCTTGGTGGCGGGATCTTCTGCTCCTTACCAAAGTAATTTGCATGTTCCGAGACGGAAGATTTCCACCGTCCGATGCAACAGTTGTGGCAACTATGGCCACGTGGCAAGATCCTGCTTCCAAAATTTATTTGCCAAAAGTTGGAAATGGGTGCGTAAGGCAACCCAGCCCCCCAGTCCCACCCCTCACGCTCCGTCTCCCCCCTCTACCTCATTTCCCCAAACGCACCGCCCTGCCCCGTCCCATCACCATCACTGCTTCCACCACCAAGCTCCAGCGCAATGGCGAACTATCCGCTGAATCTGGTGCCATTCCTCCCGCCAGGGTTCGTCGTCGAGTCCCCGCTGATCGTCTCGTCCGCAGCGGAATGGTGGTCGGCCCAATCCCGCCACTGAATCATGACTACTTGGCCATTGCTGAAACTAGTGAGTATGTTCCTCTGCATCGTAGGGCGGCCATTTGCAACATGATTGTTGGCATGTTGCATGAATCTCAGTTGTTTACTACTGAAGTTAGCGATCACCCTTTCGGCTTTGTTTGGCTTTGTGGATTCTTTTATGAGGGATACCGCGGTTGCCACGCCCATTGAGCTTGAATTAGAGGATCTCCTCATTTCTTTTGTTCCTCGTAATGAAGCTCTGAACAGAAGAACCACTTCATTTGGTCCTGAGGTTTGGCTTATGTTTTTTGGGTTTCCCTGTGACTACCAAACAGACTATTACATCAATAAGGCTCTGGGTGGATATGGCTCTCTGGTCTCTTGATACAATCCTCGGCAGGATCGGCGTTTTATTCTTCTTAAAGCTCGTGTGATCCATCTGTGGTTGATTCCCAAAAGCTTTGTTGTGTGGCAACTGGGTGGTGCTCGGGATTGTTGGACTGTTCAAGTGACGATCCTCAGAAGTAATGATTGGAATGGGCTGCTGCCTGAGGTGCTCCCTGCTGGCGAGGAACCCCCTCCCCCTAATGGCAATCAGCATCCCCAATTTGGGTTGGAGCTCATGGCTGAGCAGCTCTACCAACAGCAGGTCCACAATTGGCTAGTTCAAAATGGTGCTCCTCCTGCTGCCAACAATGGAGACAATCATGTTAATGCTGTGGCACCTGCTCCTGGCAATAGTGGTTGGGGTGCATGGCCGGCTCCGCCCGCGCCCCCTCTCCCTCCCATGCCTCCTCGTCTTACCAACTACCAGGCATGGCTAGCAGCTCAAGGTCTGACGTTCCAAGATGGTTTGGTTCCTGAAAATAATGCCACAGACAGTCCCTCTCAAGCTTGGAATGACTCAATCATGGCGTACGATGACACCAGCTCTGATGATTCCTCATTGGTCCTGGTCCCCCTCCTCCTCCCTGGTGAGGAGCAGTCAAACATTCAGGATTCCATCTCTCTTACTGTGTCACTTCACAATCAAGGGATACAATTTGGCCTTTCTGCTCAAGGGAATGAACTGCTCTCCTTGCTGATCTTTGACCCAGTGCCACGACAACAACTCAACTCCTTTCTGTTTACTGCTCTGCGCCCCATGATGGCAACATTTGGCCCCTGGAGTTCTGGTTATGGTTTGTGGAATGGTAGCTCCAAAATCTCTGTGCTTATCACCTCTGAACACTCTGGCATTTAGTTCACACAGCAGTCTGTTGCACCTACTTTTAATTCTTCTGAGGTCATTGAGGAAATACCAGATATGTCTGATAATGCTGGCAGCTCCATGATTTCTTCTAAACATGTGATTGATCCGACTTCTCTTGTGGTTGTGCCTCCTACTGCTTTGGTCTCTGCTCTGTTAGTGCATCTGCCTTCAGAGTTTCAGTCTAGACAAATTTCAACTGTTGCGTCTACTCTTACTGAAGATTCAGTCTCGAGACTTCCTTCTCCTGGGCTTGGCATTGTGACTGATGAGCTGACACATGCCCCCCATGGGGCTTTAGTGACTCGTGGGCGCCAAACTAAACCTATTGCCCCCCATGTGCCTCCTGTTGCTGAGGGGCGAGTATAGGTCTCCAAGGTCAAGCCTCGCCTGATCCCTTCTTCATCCTCCAGTGCCACCACTTCCATGGAAGATATTCCACCGCCAACTTCTCTCCAGGTGCTTCAAAACATTGGGATTAATCGTTGTGGCGTTCCTACGTCTGAGCTGTCGACTGAAGCTCTCCTGGCGGATCCTTCAGTTGATGCTGCTACTTCTGCGGGTCCTTCCTCGTCTGATGCCCAGGGTGATGGGGCTTCATCTGATTCTGCTTAATTTCCTATCATGCCTCATTTGCGTAGTTGGAACATTTTATCATGGAACATTAGGGGGTTAAATTCTGAAGACAAGCAGCTGGCTCTACGTAATGCGATCAACTCTTCGGGATGTTCTATTATCTGTCTCCAAGAAACTAAAAAGACCTCGTTTGATCTTGCTTTCGTTAAGTCGTGTTGTCCGAGACAGTTTGATCAGTTTGCTTTTGTGCCTTCAAGAGGTGCTTTTGGAGGTTTAGTCACTATTTGGAAAAGTTCTTCCTTTTCGGGTTCCATTTTGTTCTCTAAATCTTTTGCGTTAGTCATACGCTTCACCAGCATACAATGCCCTCAAACATGGACGCCAGCTAACATATATGGCCCCTATATTGGTGATGATCGCATCACTTACACCCAGTGGCTCTATGATTTGGATATCCCTCACACCCAAGATTGGTTGCTCCTTGGTGATTTTAATTACATTAGAGCACCAAATAATCGTAACAAGCCAGGCGGTAGTATTCAGGACATGATCACGTTTAATGACATCATACGCCAGCAAAACTTAATTGAGATACCCATTAAAGGTCGATCTTATACTTGGAGCAACATGCAACAAGACCCTTTACTTGAACAATTGGATTGGTTCCTGGCCTCTCTGCACAGGACCACCACTTACCCCAAAACCCTGGTCAAACCCCTTGGTAAACTGGTCTTGTACCATATTCCTTGTGTGATCTCCATCGAAACAAAAATTCCACGGTCTAAGCTGTTCAGATTTGAGCCGTACAGGATTTTGCACCCTGGTTTCATGGACTTGGTAGCTGATATCTGGGCTAGACCAGTGAATTCCCCCAATGCGGCTACGGTGCTCTGTCGAAAATTCAAATCTCTCAGGAACGCGCTCAAGGCCTGGAGTAAAGGCATTTCCCGTTTGATAGTGGCTATAGACAACTGCAATAAAACCTTGGCTGATTTGGCTGAACTTGAGAACAAGCGTTTGCTAACGATCCCCAAGGTCAATTTCAGACGAATTCTTAAAAATCATTTGTTGAGGTTTGATAATCCCCAAGTGCAGGGAATCATCGTAGCAATTTCCAAAGGTGGAAGTGATAAGTATGGAGTGTCGAACCCACAAGGAGCTAAAGCTAAGATCAATATTCTCTCAAGTCCTATCTGCCACCGATATGACTCTACATACACCGAACGTTTGCTTCCAACTAGAAACGAGAAATAAAACTACATTGTGGGTATGAAGAGGATAACTTTGCATGATATCAGAGAGCTAAAACATAAAAGTAGGTGATGTTATCATGAAGTTAGAATATATTACTAAATATTATAAATAGCGAGTGTGGAATAATGATGGATCGGTGTGCGGAATTGTCCTAGGCAATTGTTAACAAGACCGGTAATCACTATTGCAATTTCATACGAGGGAGATGCATAAGCTAGCATACTTTCTCTTCTTGGATCATATGCACTTATGATTGGAACTCTAGCAAGCATCCACAACTACTAAAGACCATTAAGGTAAAACCCAACCATAGCATTAAAGTATCAAGTCCTCTTTATTCCCATACACCATGACCTACTTATCCGTGTTTGTGTTTCAGTCACTCACGCAACACAGACAATAAGCAAACCATTGACATATTGCAACACCCTACAATGGGAATCCCTCACGCTTGCGCGACATGGAGGGCACCATAGGACAACACCAAAATAAAACATACAACTCATACCAATCTAGATCATCAATCAACCCAAAGACAAAGGATATCTACTCAAAACATCATAGGATGGCAACACATCATTGGATCATAATATGTGGCATAAAGCACCATGTTCAAGTAAGGATTACAGCGGGGTGCGGGAGAGTGAACCGCGTAAAATAGATGAGGATGGTGATGATGATGGTGATGTTGATGAAGACGATCACCACAGCGATGATTCCCCTCCCGATGGCACTCCATCGCCACCGAGAGAGAGGATGAGAGGTTCTCCCCCTTGTGCTTCCTCCTCCATATGGCCTCCCCCCTAGACAGGGAGAGGTTCTCCCTCTGGTCCTTGGCCTTCATGGTGATGATGGCCCCTCCGGGATCCTCCTCCATAGCCTCCTGTGATGATGGGCCCCTCCGACAGGGTGCCAGAGAGGGCCTAGATTGATTTCTCGTGGCTACAGAGGCTTGCGGCGGTGGAACTTCCGATCTAGGTTATTTCCCGAAGGTTTCTGTATTTATAGGAGGAGTTGGTGTTGATTTCATGTCAGGGGGGCCCTCGGGGAGTCCACAAGGCAGGGGGCGCGCCCCCCACCATCGTGGGGCCCACGGGACTCCCCTCTAGTAGATTTTTGTTCCATTATTTTTCATATTTTCCAGAAATAATCTCCGTTGATTTTCAACGCGTTCCGAGAACTTTTATTTCTGCACGAAAACAACACCACGGTAGTTCTGCTGAAAACAGCGTCAGTCCGGGTTAGTTCTAATCAAATCATACCAAAATCATATAAAATTATTGTAAATATGGCAGGAATACTTCATAAATTATAGATACATTGGAGATGTATCAGCATCCCCAAGCTTAATTCCTGCTCGTCCTCGAGTAGGTAAATGATAAAAGAAATAATTTATGAAGTGTGAATGCTAGTTAGTGCACAAGTTTGGTCAATGATAATTTGAATCACCTTTTCTAGCATCATTATATGTCATATCAGTAGCTCATCTTCATAAAACTTTTCATGATGAAGCAACAAGCTATTCACATGTTAAAGTATAGATCATAAACTTTCTTGAAACTAACAAACTATATTCTTAGTCATCAAACAATTGCAATTCATCTTATTTTCAGGAAGGGTCTATGTCAGAGCTTTGATTTAACAAACTCCACATACTCAACTATCATTTAATCTTTCACAATTGCTAACACTCACGTGATATTTATGGGTTCAAAGTTTTAATCGAACACAGAGAAAGATAGGGGCTTATAGATTCGCCTCCCAACCTTTTACCTCAAGGGTAATGTCAACAATAATAGTTCATGATAACTTACATCCAAGATCTTTCCAACACAATGTGCTTGCCAAAGGATAAAATGTAAAAAAGGAAAGGTGAAGATCACCATGACTCTTGCATAAGGTAGAAGATAAAAGTAAAAGATAGGCCCTTCGCAGAGGGAAGCAGAGGTTGTCATGCGATTTTAAGGTCGGATGCACAAAATCTTAATGCAAAAGAACGTCACTTTATATTGCCACTTGTGATAGGGACCTTTATTATGCAGTCCGTCGCTTTTATTGCTTCCATATCACAATATTGTATAAAGCTTATTTTCTCCACACTAATAGATCATACATATTTAGAGAGCAATTTTTATTGCATGTACCGATGACAACTTACTTAAAGGATCTTACTCAATCCATAGGTAGATATGGTGGACTCTCATGGCAAAACCGGGTTTAAGGATATCGGAAGCACACGTAGTATCTCTACTTGGTGCAAAGAACTTGGCTAGCATGAGGGGGAAAGGCAAGCTCAGCATGTTGGATGATCCATGACAATATACTTTATTTCGGCTATAAGAAAACATAACCCATTACGTTGTCTTCCTTGTCCAACATCAACCTTTTAGCATTTCATATTTTAATGAGTGCTCACAATCACAAAAGATGTCCAAGATAGTATATTTATATGTGAAATCTCTCTTCCTTCAATATTCTTTCATGAATTGTTCAAGTGACCAATTCTGCGTTTGCTAACTTTTAATAAGTTTACTACCTATACTTATTATGTGTGAAGTCATTACTCCCCATGGTATAAGCATATGAAAGATATATAAATTCAGATTTATGATATTCAATTCTGTAACGCCCCGGATCTGATGCGCCAGGTGTCCGCCAGTTATTCGCCGTCCTTGCCATGTCATTTGCTTGCGTGTCGCACTTTGCCATGTCATCATCTACATTTCATATCATGTCATCATGTGCATCGCATTCGCATACGTGTTCGTCTCATGCATCCGAGCTTTTTCCCCGTTGTCCGTTTTGCAATCCGGCGCTCCTATGTTCCCCGGCGTTCCCTTTACCTTTTTTTTTCCGTGTGCGGGTATTAAACCTTTTCGGAATGGACCGAGGCTTGACATGTGGCCTTGGTATAGCGCCGGTAGACCGCCTGTCAAGTTTCGGGTCAATCGGAGGTCGTTTGATACTCCAACGGTTAACCGGGTATCCGCAAAGGCCTCTTTTGGTGCAGCCCAACACCCCCTTCTAAGTGGCCCAAAACCCACCTAAGTCATCTCCATGTTGTCGGTCGTTCGATCACGATCGCGTGGCCGAAAACCGCATCCCATTTGGAGCTTCCTAGCCCCCTCTACCTATAAATATGTGCCTCCCTCCGTTTTTCTCGCGCAGATCAAACCCTAAAAATTCCCCGCACGCAGCCGGACATGTCCGTCCGCCACCGGACGAAATCCGCCACCTCACCGCGCCCAATGGGAGGCCGCCACGTCAGCAGCGCAGCCGTCCCCTCCAATCCCACGCCGCCACGCGTCCTCCCTCCTCCACTTCCGCCGCCGCCGGCCCGCGGGGCCCGCGTCGGGCCCGCGCGGCCCGCCCGCCGCCGCCGCTCGCCCGGGCTCGCCCGCGCCGCCCGCGACCCGCGCCCGCCGCCTCGCCGTTCCCCGCCGGCCGCCGCCGCTCCTCGCCGCCGCCAAGCGCCACCACCGCGCCGCCGCCCGCGCGAGCCGCGCCCCGCGCCGCCCGAGCTCGCCTACTCCGCCGCCGCACCCCGCGCCGCGCCCCACGCCGCCGTGCCTCGCCGCGCGCGCCCGCGCAAGTCCGGCCGTCCGCCGCCGTCCCGCCACCGCGGCGTCCCATCCCGCCGGCGCCGCCCTCCTCCTCGTCCCGGCCGGATCCGGCGAGATCCGGCCCGGATCCGTCTCCTCCCGGCCTCCCCGAGCTCTCCCGCAACTCCGGCCGTCTCCTCCCCCAACTCCGGCGAAGATTCCGTCCGCCTCGGCATCCGTGCCCGTGGGTTGACCTTCTCCCCCCTCTAATTTTGCTAAGTCCCGTAATACTTTTGCATCATCATGCCATATTCATCAGGCCATAACTCTCTGCATGTAGCTCCGTTTTGGGCGTATAATATGTCAAATTGTTCGTCCCAAAGAGTACATCATTTCGTTCCATTTCATCATTTTCGTTTGAGGTCATCTTGATGCCCGAAATGCTATTAGAAGAGGGCTATGTGATGTTAGTTTCTGATTCTTATCAGAACTTGCACTTTTGTCATTTTTGCCATGATTGATGTGTGCATCCTTTGAAGTTGAGTCCTACATGAGTTTTGTAATATGCCATGTTACCTTTCCATATATTTATGCCATGTATTTTTGTGATCCTTGTGGTGACTAGCACAAGCATGCAAACTAGGTCACTTGATGTTGCTGATTTCAGAGACTTAGTGATTCCACCAAGTCCCTGACTGCTGTTATTTTCATGCCATGTATTCATGTTGTTTCTGAGAGATCTATGCATAATTTGAGCATGATCAGTAAGGGAGTTTTGGACTTGAGTATTTTCTCTATCCATCCATGCCTTTGTTTGCAATTATGGAGTGCCATAGCTTGAGTCAATTGAGCTCTACTTTTGCTTCAAAATGTTGCTGGCAGATTGTTTACATGTTATTCGATTTTGCCAAGCTTGGTGCAGTTGATCCTTGCATGATATGATGTTGTTCTTGCCATGTATTGTTACTATGCCATGTCTTATAGATGTATGTATGCTTAGTTTATCATGCAATGCTCTGTAGTGAGTGCATCGAGCTCACGAACATGCCTAGTCGTTATTAATTTCTGCCTTGTCCAGTTTTCTGCTAAGTCTGAAACCTGTAACGAAACTTGCTTATTTGACATGGGTGTAATCATTTTCTCTGATCCTTTTTGGCTTATGGTCAGTAAGGGACTTTTGTCAAGTGCTTTGTGTAGATTCATGCCATGCCTTACTTTGCTCTGTACTGATCCTGTAGCATGTTGTTTCATTGCTATGAACTTGTCATCCTGATGTTAGTTTCTGCTATGTTGTTAATTTCACTAAGTCTGTGAACTTGTTATCGTTTGCACTTTTGCCATGATTGTTTGGACCTGTTATGATGTGAATTAGCCGTAGCTCAGTGTTCATCTTTTGTCGTGCATCTTGTGTAGATTATTGTCATATGCTTTGTTGCCATGTTTAGGTGCAGTAGCTTAATTATTTGTTGATTGCTAAGTAGCATCATGCTGTTAATGGCAGATTCGTGTCATTCTTGTATTGCTTGCCATTTGCAAACCGTGCATCCGATTCCGGTGATCTTTATATCGATTTCAACCGAAATCACCTCATCTATCCAGTGGCATACTTGGTTTTCCAAGATTATGCCTTGTTCATCCTTTTCCTTCCGGAGCATGCATATGCATTGCATACCATCTCGCATATCATGCCATGTTATGTGTTGGTTGTTTACTATGTTGTTTGTTTCTTTCCGGGTTGCTTCTCGCCTTAGCTTCGGTTTCGTTCCGGAGTTGTGAGGATTCGATCGTCTTCGTCCGTTTGTCTTCTTCATGGACTCGTTCTTCTTCCTTGCGGGATCTCAGGCAAGATGACCATACCCTCGAAATCACTTCTATCTTTGCTTGCTAGATTGCTCGCTCTTTTGCTATGCCTATGCTGCGATACCTACCACTTGCTTGTAATGCCTCCCATATTGTTAAACCAAGCCTCTAACCCACCTTGTCCTAGCAAACCCTTGTTTGGCTATGTTACCGCTTTGCTCAGCCCCTCTTATAGCGTTGTTAGTTGCAGGTGAAGATGAAGTTTGTTCCTTGTTGGAACATGGAGATGTTGTTCCTTGTTGGAACATGTTTACTTGTTGGGATATCACAATATATCTTATTTAATTAATGCATCTATATACTTGGTTAAGGGTGGAAGGCTCGGCCTTATGCCTGGTGTTTTGTTCCACTCTTGCCGCCCTAGTTCCCGTCATATCGGTGTTATGTTCCCGGATTTTGCGTCCCTAACGCGGTCGGGTGATTTATGGGACCCCCTTGACAGTTCGCTTTGAATAAGACTTTTCCAGCGAGGCCCAACATTGGTTTTACCATTTGCCTCACCACCACCTATTTTCCCTTGGGAGTAATTAACCCAAGGGTCATCTTTATTCAGCCCCCCCGGGCCAATGCTTGTCTAAGTGTTGGTCCGAACTAGAGCCCTTTGCAGCGCCACCTCAAGGAAACTTGAGGGCTGGTTTTAGTTGTACGGACTGCTCATCCGGTGTTGCCCTGAGAACGAGATATGTGCAGCTCCTATCAGGATGTCGGCGCATCGGGCGGCTTTGCTGGACTTGTTTTATTGCTGTCGAAATGTCTTGTAGCCGGGATTCCGAGACTGATCGGGTCTTCCCGGGGAGAAGGAATATCCTTCGTTGATCGCGAGAGCTTATCATGGGCTAAGTTGGGACACCCCTGCAGGGTTTGAACTTTCGAAAGCCGTGCCCGCGGTCATGTGGCAGATGGGAATTTGTTAATGTCCGGTTGTAGAAAACCCGAAGTTGATCTAAACTAAAATACACCAACCGCGTGTGTAACCGTGATGGTCTCTTCTCGGCGGGGTCCGGGAAGTGGACACGGTTGTTGGAGTTATGTCTGACGTAAGTAGTTCAGGATCACTTATTGATCATAGTTGTTCGACCGTGCTTTTGCCTTCTCTTCTCGCTCTCATTTGCGTATGTTAGCCACCATATATGCTAGTCGCTTGCTGCAGCTCCACCTCATACCTTTTGCCCTACCCATAAGCTTAAATAGTCTTGATCTCGCGGGTGTGAGATTGCTGAGTCCCCGTGACTCACCAGATACTTCCAATACCAGTTTGCAGGTGCCGATGAGACCGTGCAGGTGACGCACCCGAGCTCAAGGAGGAGTTCGATGAAGTTCTTGTCCTTTTTGTTGTTTCGTTCTAGTCGATCAGTAGTGGAGCCCATTTGGGGTCGATCTTGGTCCTTTGTCGCTTTTGAGGTTCTTCTTTTATTTTGGCTCCGTAGTCGGGCCCTGATTGTAGCTGTATGATGTATTGTTTTATTCATGTAATTGTGTGAAGTGGCGATTGTAAGCCAACTATGTATCTCTTTCCCTTATGTATTACATGGGTTGTGTGAAGATTACCTCACTTGCGACATTGCTTTCAATGCGGTTATGCCTCTAAGTCGTGCTTCGACACGTGGGAGATATAGCCGCATTGAGGGCGTGACAAATTCATTCAACCATTTACTCATATAATATATGTGAAGCACATGAGTAAATGACAAACTACTCCAAAAAGATATAAGTGAGGAACACTACGTAGTCAAATAATTAACTAGCCATGGGAGGATTCTTTTTACTCAAGATTTCAGATCCAATGATTTTATTCAAACAGCAATAAGAATTGAAAATACACTCCAAGCAAAACACATATCATGTGACGAATAAAAATATAGCTCCGAGTAAGGTATACCGATAGTTTTGAAGACGAAAGGGGGGATGCCTTCCGGGGCATCCCCAAGCTTAGGCGCTTGAGTCTTCCTTGAATATTACCTTGGGGTGCCTTGGGCATCCCCAAGCTTAGGTTCTTTCCACTCCTTGTTCTCCCCATATCGATATCTCAGCCAAATCTTGAAAACTTCAATCACACAAAACTTAACGGAACTTCGTGAGATAGGTTAGTATGATAAAGAGTAAACCATTCACTTTGGTACTGTCAAAGACAAGGTTCATAAGTGTTCTCACACAATGCCTACCGTACCATATCATTTCTACAATTTATATTGATAAATATAAGCCATAGAAACTAGAAAACAAGCAAACTATGCGATGAAAACAGAATCTATCAGAAACAGAACAATCTGTAATGATCTGAACATCAACCATACTTATGCTACTCTAAAAATTATGAAATAAATTTGTGGACGTGAGGAATTTATCCATTAATCTTCTACAAAAATAATAAACTCAAAAGCACTCTTCTGTAAAAAATGGCAGCTAATCTCGTGAGCGCAAAGTTTCTGTTTTTTACAGCGAGATCACATTAACTTTCACCCAAGTCTTCCCAAAGGTCTTACTTGGCACTTTATTGAAACAAAAGCTATAAAACATGATTACTACAGTAGATTAATCATGTAAACACACAAAAACAGTAAGGGTAAATGTTGGGTTGTCTCCCAACAAGCGCTTTTCTTTAATGCCTTTTAGCTAGGCATGATGATTTCAATGACGCTCGCATAAAAGAAAAGAACTGAAACATAAAGATAGCATCATGAAGAATATGACTAGCACATTTGAATCTAGCCCACTTCCTATTCCTAGGGATTTTGTGAACACATAATTTATAGGAACAAGAATCAACTAGCATAGGAAGGCAAAACAAGTCTAACTTCAAAACTTTAAGCACATAGAGAGGAAACTTGATATTATTGCAACTCCTACAAGCATATATTCCTCCCTCATAATAATTTTTAGTAGCATCATGAATGAATTCAACAATATAACCATCACATAAAGCATTCTTTTCATGATCTACAAGCATAGAAATTTTTCTACTCTCCACATAAGCAAAATTCTTCTCATTCGGAATAGTGGGATCACTAATTCCTAAAGTTGACACTCTTCCAAACCCGCTTTAGATGATAGTATTATTCATACTCCAAAAGATATAAGTGAAGTTCATGGAGAATTCTACAATTAATATAGACTAACCAATCCAAGCTCAAAATATATAAGTGAAGCACACGAAGCATTCTATAAAACCATACTCAAATGATTTAAGTGAAGCACAAAGAGCAATTTTATAAGGTCATACTTAGAAGATATAAGTGAAGCACATGTATTCTATAAATCAATGAAGGGCTATCTCATACTAGCATGGGTCTTAAAGGAAAAAACAAAAACACAAAGGACACAAATCATGGGAACAAAACAAAAACCGAGGTATACCGGTATTTGTTGAAGAAGAAAGATGGGATGCCAACCGGGGAATCCCCAAGCTTAGATGCTTGAGTATCCTTTGAAAACAAAAATTCTACATTGTTTCCGTGAGCATGAACAAAGTGCTCAAGGTCGACCCTCACTTCTCCAATGCATAACTTTCCAATCACTTCTCTTTTTGAAAAACATTTTAGGCATGAGAGGCAAGTATTTTTTTTGGTATTTTCATTCTTTAAATTTGTTTGTATGTTTCACCCACAATTAAACAGAAACAAAAAGTAAAAACAAAATATACTTAGTTAAGAAAGCAAACAAGCACACACGAGAATATCAACCCCACGCTATTGCTCCCCAGCAACGGCACCATAAAAGAGCTTGATAATCCCCAAGTGTAGGGAATCATCATAGAAATTTCCAAAGGTGGAAGTGATAAGTATGGAGTGTCGAACCCACAAGGAGATAAAGGTAAGATCAATATTCTCTCAAGTCCTATCTGCCACCGATACGACTCTACGTACACCGAACGTTTGCTTCCAACTAGAAACGAGAAATAAAACTACGTTGTGGGTATGAAGAGGATAACTTTGCATGATATCAGAGAGCTAAAACATAAAAGTAGGTGCTGTTATCATGAAGTTAGAATATATTACTAAATATTATAAATAGCGAGTGTGGAATAATGATGGATCGGTCTGCGGAATTGTCCTAGGCAATTGTTAACAAGACCGGTAATCACTATTGCAATTTCATATGAGGGAGAGGCATAAGCTAGCATACTTTCTCTTCTTGGATCATATGCACTTATGATTGGAACTCTAGCAAGCATCCACAACTACTAAAGATCATTAAGGTAAAAACCAACCATAGCATTAAAGTATCAAGTCCTCTTTATTCCCATACACCATGACCTACTTATCCGTGTTTGTGTTTCAGTCACTCACGCAATGCAGACAATAAGTAAACCATGGACATATTGCAACACCCTACAACGGGAATCCCTCACGCTTGCGCGACACAGAGGGCACCATAGGACATCATCAAAATAAAACATACAACTCATACCAATCTAGATCATCAGTCAACCCAAAGACAAAGGATATCTACTCAAAACATCATAGGATGGCAACACATCATTGGATCATAATGTGTGGCATAAAGCACCATGTTCAAGTAGGGATTACAGCGGGGTGTGGGAGAGTGGACCGCGTAAAATAGATGAGGATGGTGATGATGATGTTGATGAAGACGATCACCGCGGCAATGATTCCCCTCCCGATGGCACTCCGGCGCCACCGAGAGAGAGGAGGAGAGGTTCTCCCCCTTGTGCTTCCTCCTCCATGCCCCCCTAGACAGGGAGAGGTTCTCCCTCTGGTCCTTGGCCTTCATGATGATGATGGCCCCTCCGGGATCCTCCTCCATAGCCTCCGGTGATGATGGCCCCCTCCGGCAGGGTGCGAGAGAGGGCCTAGATTGATTTCTCGTGGCTACAGAGGCTTGCGGCAGCGGAACTTTCGATCTTGGTTATTTCCCGAAGGTTTCTATATTTATAGGAGTTGGCATTGATTTCACGTCAGGGGGCCCTCAGGGAGTCCATGAGGCAGGGGCGCGCCCCAGGGGGGTGGGCGCCCCCACCCTCGTGGGGCCCACGGGACTCCCCTCCGGTAGATTTTTGTTCCAGTATTTTTCATATTTTCCAGAAAAAATCCCATTGATTTTCAGCGCGTTCCGAGAACTTTTATTTCTGCACAAAAACAACACCACGGTAGTTCCGCTGAAAACAACGTCAGTCTGGGTTAGTTCTAATCAAATCATACCAAGATCATATAAAACTATTGTAAACATGGCATGAATACTTCATAAATTATAGATACAGTGGAGACGTATCAAGGTTACTCAAATACCAAAACAAGTACTGGAAGAAAAGGTGTACAATCCGTTGGGTGAAATTCGGGGATGAAAATACAAAAAAAATTCAAGCCATTGCCACTGAACATTAGCGTAGAAATAAAATTGACAGTTTCCGCAATGAAGATGGATAGCAAATTGATGATCACCCTGCCAAAGAAGCTCTCCTCTTCCATACTTATAAAGAACGACTTGGCATTGCCGCCCAATCAAGTATGCACTTTGACCTTCCTGCTATGATCAATAGATCTTCAAATCTTGACTACCTCACCGAGCCATTTACACATGACGAGATTGATGCCGTAGTAAAGGAGATGCTAGCAGATCAAGCTCCTGGGCCAGATGGCTTTAGTGGTGCTTTTATCAAGGCTTGCTGGCCCATCATCAAGCATGATTTTTATTCTCTTTGTTCTTAGTTCCATGATGGCAGCCTTGATCTCACTAGCATTAATGATGGGCTTATAACTCTCATCCCTAAGGTCAACTCCCTTGAGACAGTTAATGATTATCTCCCCATTGCCCTGTTCAACTATTGTCTTAAGCTCATTACCAAGCTTCTGGCCAACCGTGTCCAACGTGTCATCCTGCAACTAGTCCACCGTAACCAATATGGCTTCATCTGAGGCAGAACAATACAAGATTGCTTGGCTTGGGCCTTCCAATACATATACTAATGCAAGACTTTCGGTAGAGGAATTGTTCTCCTCAAGTTGGACTTTCCCAAGGCCTTTGATACTATCAGCTATGAGCCAATGTTAATGATCATGAAGCATATGGGATTTAACGACAAGTGGATTGAATGGATGCAGTGCATTTTTTCCTCCCGGCGATCTTCGGTCCTTCTTAATGGTGTCCCCGGTCGATCATTCCATTCCTGCAGCAGGGTCAAACATGGGGATCCCCTCTCCCCCTCATTTTTGTCCTGGCAGCCGATCTTTTACAATCAACCATTAATGATGCTTTCAGGCGCGGTCTCATTGAGCTACCTTTCCCCTGCCTGAGCCAAACCGATTATCCAGTCATTCAATACGCCGATGACACGATCCTGCATGCATGCCTATTGCAAGCCATGACTATCAAAGGGATCCTTTGCGACTATGCAGCCTCGATAGGGCTCAAAATAAATTTCCACAAATCCACTTTGATCCCTGAGGGAGTCCTGGATTAAGGGGTCTTCGGGCGTCCGGACTATGATACGTAGGCCGGACTGATGGGCTGTGAAGATACAAGACCGAAGACTCTCTCCCGTGTCCGGATGGGACTCTCCTTGGCGTGGAAGGCAAGCTTGGCGCCCTGATATGAAGATTCCTTTCTCTGTAACCGACTTTGTACAAGCCTAGTCCCCTCCAGTGTCTTTATAAACCGGAGGGCTTAGTCCATAGAGGCAATCATAATCATAGTCATACAGGCTAGACTTTTAGGGTTTTAGCCATTACAATCTTGAGGTAGATCAACTCTTGTAATACTCATATTCATCAAGATCAATCAAGCAAGAAGTAGGGTATTACCTCCAAAGAGAGGGCCCGAACCTGGGTAAACATCGTGTCCCCCGTTTCCTGTTACCATCAACCTTAGGCACACAGTTCGGGACCCCCTACCCGAGATCCGTCGGTTTTGACACCGACATTGGTGCTTTCATTGAGAGTTCAGCTGTGTCATCTTCAAGAGGTTCGATGGCCCCGTCAATCATCTACAAGAAATGCTGTCCAGGGAGAAGTCTTCCTCCCCAGACAGATCTTCGTATTCGGCAGCTTCGCATTGTGGGCCAACTCGCTTGGCCATCTAGAGCAGATCGACAGCTACACCCCTGGCCATCGGGTCAGATTTGGAAGCTTGAACTACGTCGTTAATATCCGCGGAGACTTGATCTTCGATGGATTCGAGCCTACGGCAGCTGCTCCCTGCCATCGCGATGAACATGACTTAAATCTTTCATCGGACCACACCCAGGAGATAGCGCCTATAACTGCTCTGGCCCTAGATCCGGAGCAGATCGCACCGTCCGAGGACGGGAAGCTCAACTCCGCCACGGAAGCCACAGACTCAGCGACATTGGAGCCGCACACAGACCCAACCTCGGGTGGAATCTGTGCCATCGAAGCCTCGGACTCGTTTCCCGCTACAGGTTCCAAACCACGTGCGTCCGCGTACGTCGAGCTTGATCGAATATCGATCGTCGAATTCAGCTCCACGGACATCTTCCGGCACTCACCTTTAGGAGATGTGCTAAATTCATTAAAAACACTCTCCTTAGTGGGGGACTCACAGCCGAACTATATCTGGTTCGAACTGGAGGCTGTTGACGGAGAATTTCGCTTCCCACCCACCGCCCACTTCATAGCCAATGTCGAAGACTTAACCGACACGCTCGATTATGGCTCTGAAGACATCGACGGTATGGACGACGATGCCGAAGAGGAGCAGGGCCAAAATCCGCCATTTATCGGGTGCTGGACGACCACTTCTTCGTACGATGTGTACATGGTGGATACACCTACAGAGAATAATGGCGATAACGAGAAGGATCCAGTCGAGGATAAACCTCCTGAGATACAGCCAAAACACCGACGTCAGCGGCGCCGCTCTAAGTCACGCCGTGGAAAAGACAACGATACCGACACAAGAGAAAACAATACTCCGGACGATGCCGAAGACAAGGAATACCCCATTGAGCCAACCTCCGAACAGGACGAACGGGAGGACGGGCGAGTCAGCCCTGATGAACAGGCCGTAAACAAAGACTCGAAGGACAGTAATTATCTTCCACTCTCCGAGGATGAGGTGAGCCTCGGCAACGAGGATTTTATCGTGCCCGAGGAACCTTTCGAGCAGGAGCGCTTTAAGCATCGGCTAATAGCCACTGCGAGGAGCCTGAAAAAGAAGCAGCATCAGCTTCAAGCTGATCAAGACCTGCTCAACGACAGATGGACTAATGTCCTGGCAGCCGAGGAACACAGCCTCGATCGCCCAACTAAAAGTTACCCGAAGCGCAAATTGTTACCCCAATTCGATGACAATGCGTTGGAGCTCGTACCATTAGCGTGTAATGCGGCTGACCGACCACCACGTGGCCAGGATAAAGTGGCACCTCAAGCCGAACACCAGCCCGTCCTACCTCACCGTAGAGGCAGAGATAAAACAGCTCGGGGTTATACATATGACCTGTGGCAGGACCTAAAGAACAAAACATGTCAGACCAGATCGATATATGGATCGCAGGGGCGTGCCCTGACACGCGATGACTGTCGGTGTCAAAACCGACGGATCCTGGGTAGGGGATCCCGAACTGTGCGTCTAGGATCGATGGTAACAGGTACACGATGTTTACCCAGGTTCGGGCCCTCTCTATGGAGGTAATACCCTACTTCCTGCTTGATTGATCTTGATGAATATGAGTGTTACAAGAGTTGATCTACCGCGAGATCGTAATGGCTAAACCCTAGAATTCTAGCCTGTATGACTATGGTAATGTGTATATCCTTTCCGGACTAACCCCTCTGGTTTATATAGACACCGGGGGGATCTAGGGTTTACATAGAGTCGGTTACACAAGAAGGAATCTTCATAATCGGTCGCCAAGCTTGCCTTCCACGCCAAGTAGAGTCCAATCCGGACACGGGTACAGTCTTCGGTCTTCATGTCTTCATAGCCCATCGGTCCGGCCCATGGATAACAGGCCGGACGCCCGAGGACCCCTTAGTCCATCACTCCCTCAGTAGCCCCTGAACCCGGCTTCAATGACGAGGAGTCCGGCGCGCAGATTGTCTTCAGCATTGCAAGGCGGGTTCCCCTTTTTACGAACTCCAATATAGTCTTCGGATGCGATGATAGTATCCGGACCTATCACACACACCATACAAAACCGCAGAGAGAATATATTTTTACACGAGTTCCATCCGCTGACAATTTTTCTGCAGCACAACATTACGTCTGACCGGTCATAATTTCGAACCGTTTCCCTTCTGCCGCTCCACGTTTCGAGGCGTGGTTGCTATTGGCACGTCTTGTCAAAGCAGAGATCGTGTCCCCTTATCGCGGGATTCTCATCAATGCGGTCATGGTTAACCCAACCATGCCGTTTATACGGCCCTTGGGAATAGGCGAATCTTAAGGCAAGTGAGGAGGCGCTTGATATTCATGGTCTTTATAAGGGGATAAGGATTCCCTCTTCCTCTCTCACGCCTTCTCTCTGTCTTCATCTTTCCAATCTCGAGCTCCAGCGCCCAAGCTTTCATCTCCTTTCCACCCAAGCAACCATGTCCGGATCCGGAGGTCAGGGCAAGTGGATGGTCTCCTCCGTCAAGGAGGAGGACATTACTGAGCTTCGGGCGGTCAGATATCTGGCGAAGGAGATCGCCCACCGTCTGCCGGCCGAGGGACAGGTCGTCCCCACACCGAAGCCCACTAAGAGGGTAGTATTCATCCCCCATTTCTTCCGCGGGCTAGGGTTTCCACTTCACCCTTTCGTCCGCGGGTTGATGTATTATTGCGGAATAGATTTCCATGATCTGTCCCCGAATTCCTTCCTGAACATCTCGGCGTTTATCGTCGTGTGCGAGGCCTTCCTGCGCATCCAACCCCATTTCGGGCTGTGGCTCAAAGTCTTCAATGTGAAGCCGAAGGTGGTGGATGGCCAGCATGCGGAGTGCGGAGGAGCCATGGTGAGCAAGCTACCCAACATCTCTTGGCCAAAAGGAATTTTTGTTGAGACAGTAAAGGAGTGGCAGAGACAATGGTTCTACATCACAGAACCCGCGACACCACCTGGGCCGCGGCTGCCGAATTCCGCTCTGGTGCTCCCTTTCGACTCACCTCCTGGGTTGAGAAGAGTCCGGATTGGTGTTTGCCCGATGAGCTGATAGCATTGCAGATGCGCGTCTAGAGCATGATAGCCAAGGATGTCAAGCTCGTCAATGTAATCCAGGTGATGCTAGTTTGCCGGATTCTCCCATGCCAGCATAGAAGCCGCCCTCTGTGGGATTTTAATCCGAAGAAGCATCAAACCCTGGTGAGGCTCTTCGAAACCACCCACGAAGATGCCTGGAAGTTGCTTTTTAAGGGCAATGAGAAGCCACCGGCCACGGATTCGGACCGTGGTCACGATTGTAAACACCCCGCCAGCGAGGTATGTCATTTTTTATGTATCCCCAACTTAATTGTTCCGAGGATGACATCTGAGTTTACCATTGCCTTTTCAGGACTAGATGGAGAGGGCGAAGCAGATCAAATGTCCGGCCCCGCTGCCCGAAGAACCGGTCATCCCACGTCTAGCAAAGATGCTGGTGCCGGCGCCCTATAAGGCGCCGGAGAAGAAGGCCAAGGGGCCAAGAGTGGCCCCCGTCATAAGGGCACTTCAGATGTGACGGCTGAAGACGACGAAGCCCGTTCCTCTGTCCCTGAGGACAATGATGAGGAAAGAGGAGGAGGAGGAGGAGAACAACCCTCCCCCTGAGGAGAGAAAGAAGAAGAAGAGGGCGGCTTCCTCGCATCTGGAGGTAGAAACACCCAAGAAGGGGAAGGGTGTCCCCGCGGTCAACACCGTGTGGGGCGTTGACAGCAGTCCGGAATGCCGCCCCCGCATTAAGCCCCAGGCCGCATCGTAAGTGACATGACTCACACATGCGCACATCCGGCCCTTTCTCTTCATTATCTTGACATAGTTAACTGTACTATCGCAGTCCGGCCCGCGACCTTATCCAGCGATCCTCATATGGAGGTTCGTTGGCTCCATCGGAGATGGCGAGCATGTCGCCACCGCCTGCTTATTCCCCCGGGGCCAGGGACGACACTGAAGTGTTTTCCTGGAGGACCGCTCCGAAGGGAGGAGCCCAGGACTCTGTCCGGGAGGAGCCACGAGGCGAGACCTCCACTGCCGGACACATGGGGGAGCTGATCCCCATGGAGACTGGCGAAGAGGGCCGCATCCAGTTTGGCCCTCAGCCGAATACGATTCCGGAGACCCATATGGCTTCGGAGTCGGGTAGGCAGCCCCCTTTCAATGAGGGGGTGCGCCGATTCGACCTGTGGCCCTTGTCCATCCAGGGGCGCCGGATAACCTGATGGAGGCGCTACGAGGCGCCTCCGTTGTGGATGAACACCGTGTCCTTATGGGTGCGGTGATCGAGAAGGTTCAGTCCGCCAAGAGTGGACTGAATGAAGCCTACAACAACCTGTTGACAGGTTTCGAGGTAAGAAAGAGAAAAAAACCCATGTAGACAGTAGCCCCTGAGACACTGTTCGGTGTTTTGGCGAGACGAACCGGACAGAGGATCAATTTTTCGTTATGGGAGGCTAACATAATATGTATGAATAAGCAGGCGTCGCTATTGGCCGCAACCTCGCATGCTGCCGAAGTCTCTGAACTGAGGCAGAGGCTGGAGCGGACCGAGAACGAGCTCGGCGAAGTTAAGGTTCGGCTCCAGGAGAAGCAAGGTGAGTGACGACTTGCCGTGTGTTCGGAAAGAACAGGCGTTGTATATTGACCGCAGTGTCATAATATGTGCAGGAGCCATGACCGAGGTCGAGGCCTTGAGGAAGGCCCTGGGCGAGGCCGAGGAGAAGGCTGTCCAGCAGCAAGCCGCCCGTAAGAAGCTCAAGGCCCGGGTCAAAGAAGTCCAGCAGGAGCTCCAGGATGTGGTGAAAAATGCTAGGCCTTGGAGCATAATGGGTCGGTTCAAGGGATCAAACTCGTCAAGGCTCGTCAGAGCACGGAGACCGCACAGAATGAGGCCCGGGCCGCCCTCCAGGAGATCCAGGAGGCCAAGAAGATCACGGCGGGTAAGGCATTTAAGATGCAAAGCAAGTATGCAGAGAAGCAGTACCTTTTACTAAGCCGAGTTCGGAGTTCCCCAGGTGCTTTTGCGGATTTGCCACTCAGTGTATCAGACGCTGCGGAGTACTATCGAGCCGAAGGAGGGGGTTCTATGGAGAAGCTATTCTGGTCGCAGTATGCGGCGCTAGAGCATCCAGTGTCCTTCACCGATCAGCTGAAACAACTGGTGGAGCCGCATAGGGTGGCCGAACTAGCCATTAAGGATTTGATAATCCGGCTATGGCCAACCTAAGCTATGCAAGGCAGCTACTTCGGACTCATGAGGCGGATGGTGAACGCCTGTCCTCGGCTAGACGTCGTCAAGCGCTCAGCCTGCATTGAAGGCGCGCGCATGGCCTTCGCCCGTTGCAAGATTTGGTGGGCGAAGATTGTAACGCCCCGGATACAACTTTCCATATTCGTAACTCCTAACTCTTGCCTTTTCTGGAGATGCGATATTTTATTTCCTTCGTGGTTGGGTTTTGTCTTTTGTTTTGCATTTTGTTCATGTCATGCATCTCATCTCATGTCATCATTCGCATTGCATCTGCATGTTTTCATAAAGCTTGCATCCGTTCGTGGTTGCCGCGTCCCTCCTTGTCTTCGTAGACCTCTCTCAGACCCCTTGCATGCGTCCGAAACTTGTCCCGAATCCGAATGGACTATCGTTACCATTGGGTCTGGATCATCCTCAAACATCTATAAAACATCTCAGTTTTATTATTTGGGCTTCCTATCCTATTTTTCTAGGACCGTTCGATTTTGGTCGGATGATCCACATCTTCCCCCTTTCCCTACATATAAGCTACCTCATTCCAAATCAACCCAACCCTAATTTCTAGGAGGGTTGTCCCATCGCAGCGCCGCCTCTCCACCAAATCCTCATCGGGATCTCCCCTGCCAGGTCCACCCAATCCCTCCATCGATCCAACCAGCAGCTCTCCTCGAGCTCCACCTACAGCCCATCCTTCCCTGCTTCGTTCCCGAAGCCGTTGGCACCAAGCTCCCCTTGCCTCGTTCGCCTCTCGTGCCGGAGACCTCTGCTCCCGCGCGTCTCCGACCCTCCTCGAGCCTCCTCACCGGAGCAGCAGCAGTCGGCAACCACCAGGTCGCCACGCCCTGCCTTCTCTTTATTTACTCCCCCTGCTTCTCTCCCTCTCAACCTCTCTAATCTCTCTCGCCTCTCCCTTCTCTAGCAGGGACCCGACGCCAGGGACGCTCGCGTCCCTAATCTTGTTGCGCCACCGCCTGGAGCTTCCCCGCCGGAGGCCTTCACCTCGTCTGTGTCGCCGGCATCCATTCCCTCCTGAACCTCGCGACCTCTTTGAACCCTGCGACTGCTGCATCGTCTCTACTTTGAACACGCCTCGGTCAGCAATCACAAGAGGTCGCCGTTGCCCCGAAGCTCCTCTGTTGCCGTCCCCGACCTGCCTCAGTCCACCGGGAATCCATTCCCGTCCTCCTCCGCGCCGGATACGGCAAGCACCGGCCGGATCTTGCGCCGCCGCAAGCCCCGCTGCCGGCCACCAAGTCCCCTGCGCCTCCTCTGCATCCAGCAACGCTCGCCTCCTCTGCTTCGCCCCTGCACGAGCAGGACGGCCCCGCCCTGCTTCACGTCCGTCCAGATCCGGCACTGGCCCGCCGGCTTCGACCTCCCTCTGCGATCCCGCAAGCTCGCCACCGCCAGCGTCCTCGCCAAGACCTGCCGCTGCTGCGCCTTGCTTCGTCTGAAGCCACTACGCCAAGCCCTGCCTGCTTCGCCTCCTGTCTTGGAGCGCAGGACGACGAGCGTGGGCCTCGTCCAGCCTCGCCATCTCCAGCGCCCCGCTTGGGCCTCCTCTCCAAGGCCTCAGCCCGATGTGAGCAGCCACCCGAACCCCCCCTGTGCACTGTTGGCCCAGCTGGATTCAACCCGATGCGTGTTTTTTCCCTCTATTGCGATTTTAGCAATTATCCAGAGTATTACAGATTTACAGAAAAACCCTCATGATCATGCATTTAATAACTCCAGAACTGTGCATCATATGTAAATAATTTATACATGTAAAATGCTTAGAATTTTGTCTAGTTTCATAATATCCAATTTTCATCCATGTTAAAAACGTTTAAATTGCTGTTTGCATTAATTTGCTTAAATGCCATGCTAAAATGATTTAATTCATAACTAATTAACCGTAACTCGGAGTTAAATAAACTTTATATGTAAATGGGGTAGAAAAATGCGTAGATTAACATGTTGCACTTTATTTTGCTGTTTAATAACATTAAAATATGTTTTAGGGCAGAACAGTACCAAATTCATAATATGCATATGAGGATTTTTCCGGACTTGTTGTTTGTTGTCCCGGCCTCATTTAAACTTGCCTAAATAGTTAGTTTTCATATGCTTCACCCCTTGCCATGTTAATCAACATTTAATATTGTTGGGTACATAACCGAAAGAGAACTAAATAAATGTTGTGAAGTTTCGTCAATATGCAACTCGTTGCATATTGAGCTCCACTTAATTTGTAGCATTGTTTGTTGCACTTTGCCATGCCATGCTCATTGAACCAGACATGCATCATACTTGGTTGTGCATCATGTCATATGTATGTGGTGGTTGTTTACTATGTTGTTTGTTTCTTTCCGGGTTGATTCTCTCATTAGCTTCGGTTTCGTTCCGGAGTTATGAGGATTCGTTCGACTACGTCCGTTTGTCTTCTTCATGGAATCGTTCTTCTTCCTTGCGGGATTTCAGGCAAGATGACCATACCCTCGAAATCACTTCTATCTTTGCTTACTAGATGCTCGCTCTTTTGCTATGCCCATGCTATGATGCCTACCACTTGCTTATCTTGCCTCCCATGTTGCCATGACAAGCCTCTAACCATCCTTTCCTAGCAAACCGTTGTTTGGCTAAGTTACCGCTTTGCTCAGCCCCTCTTATAGCGTTGTTAGTTGCAGGTGAAGATTGGAGCTTGTTCCTTGTTGGAACATGGATATTTTGTTGGGATATCACAATATCTCTTATATTATTAATGCATCTATATACTTGGTAAAGGGTGGAAGGCTCGGCCTTATGCCTGGTGTTTTGTTCCACTCTTGCCGCCCTAGTTTCCGTCATATCGGTATTATATTCTCGGATTTTGCGTCCCTAACGCAGTTGGGTGATTTATGGGACCCCCTTGACAGTTCGCTTTGAATAAGACTCTTCCAGCAAGGCCCAACATTGGTTTTACATTTGCCTCAGCCTATTACCTTTTTTTCCCTTGGGAGTCGCGCATCCCAAGGGTCATCTTTATTTAGCCCCCCCGGGCCAATGCTTGTCTAAGTGTTGGTCCAAACTAGAGCATCGTGCGGGACCGTCCCTTGGCAACTTGGGTTATGTTGGTACCTGTACGCTTAGCTTATCCGGTCGTGGCCTGAGACGAGATACGCGCGGCTACTATCAGGGTGTCGGCACGCCGGGAGGTCTTCCTGGACTTGTTTTACCATTGTCGAAATGTCTTGTAGCCGGGATTCCGAGACTGATCCGGTCTTCCCGGGGAGAAGGAATATCCTTCGTTGATCGCGAGAGCTTATAATGGGCTAAGTTGGGACACCCCTGCAGGGTTTGAACTTTCGAAAGCCGTGCCCGCGGTTATGTGGCAGATGGGAATTTGTTAATGTCCGGTTGTAGAAAACTTGAAGTTGATCTTAATTAAAATACATCAACCGTGTGTGTAACCGTGAGTGTCTCTTTTCGGGGTTGATCGAGAGGAGAACACGGTTTCTGGGTTATGTTTGGCGTAAGTAGGAGTTCAAGATCACTTCTTGATCATTACTAGTTGACGACCGCTTGCTTTGCTTCTCTTCTCGCTCTTATTTGCGTAAGTTAGCCACCATACATGCTTAGTCACTGCTGCAACCTCACCACTTTACCCCTTCCTTCCCCATTAAGCTTTGCTAGTCTTGATACCCATGGTAATGGGATTGCTGAGTCCTCGTGGCTCACAGATTACTACACCACCAGTTGCAGGTACCGTTTATGCGATGTTCATGACGTGAGAGCGATGATCATTTGTGCTGGAGTTCTTCTGCTTCTTCTTCGATTGAGGGATAGGTTCCAGGTCGGCAGCCTGGGCTAGCAGGGTGGATATTGTTTGAGTTTCTGTTTATGTTCCATCCGTAGTCGGATGTTGATCTTGCATTTGATGTACTGTTGTATTCATGTGGCATTGTATGTATTGGATGTATCCCCTCTATTTATGTAATGTTGATGTAATGATATCCACCTTGCAAAAGCGTCTTCAAGATGCGCTTCTATCCTTGGTGGGACCTTTGAGTTCCTTTAGGATAGGGTCGCATCTTGGGCGTGACAAAGATGGACGCCGTCGAGGTGACCAGAGGGCCACAGGAGGGCAAGGAGTACCGCACACCCGAAAGGTATTTTGCGGATGTCCTGGAAGGGTCTCGCCTTGCGCAGCAGAATGTTCACAGGACATTGTATTTGAATAAATGTATTCGTGCTGCCTTTGCCTTGTATTATGAAAACAAAGCATGTTTGCAATATAATTTTATTATGCTTTAATTGTTTCCTCCTATGCGGCCGTGTTGTATGTAATCTGAGGGTTGGACAGTTGTCGGCTTCTGTCCTCATGTAGGTAGTACGGAGGTGTTCCGGATGGAACCTAAACAATCTTTATCCAATTATATGGTCCTCGAAGGAGTTTTTAGCGCAACGAACAAGGCAATCAAACTATGCGGCTTAAACGCCCTCACTTAGCCGTAGGAGTTTTATAATAAAGCATGGGCGCAACCCCTGGTGCGAACCAGAGTGCTGTCATCATCTGATCAGGAATTTACCGATCCTTCGTGTAACGTGAAAAAATCTCCAATGATTTGTAACCCTCGAACAGCTGACCGGCTCTTGCCGTATCATGACAGTCAATTTTCGGCTTTCTTTACTGAGGCGCTCATCTGGTCAAGGCCAGGGCACAATCGCAGTCCTTTACTACCCTAGCCGATTTAGCAGAACGTAGGGTAGCAAGCACAGGAGCCGGGCAACCCAACTATTGACCAAAGACATGATTCGGAGCCAATGCATATAATGCTAAATTCGGGGTGCCAAACTTATCTTTAAGGAGTGTTCAGACTTTTTTGCCGTATTATGGGGAGATGGGGAGCCCCTGGCGAATATGGAGCATGCCAGAGTGTACAGTTGTTAGTAAATAAGTAATTAAAGGAAAACAGAGATAGAACAGAGATAGGATCTGGGGCCCTTGAACTTGGACCATGAATTATTTCCATTATAGTTGGGTTAATGCGTCAAAGCATATTGGTACAAAATAATGCAATAAGCAACCGGCTATTTGACATGCCACAACCAAAAGGTGAGCTGCGTGCGGGTCCTGAAAGCGGATAGAGTAATCGTTGAATTAGCCTCTAGGGCTTCCCGTGTACGCTTGTGCTCCGTGTCAATCCGTTGTGCTCATCCTTTGACAGGACCATTAATCAAGTCGTCGAAGGAGGCCCGCATGAGAGAACCCTGAAACAAGGGAAAAGGAGATAGTAAAGTTATATGTGTGTCCGGAATCGGTCTAGCCGAACTGTAGATCCTGCGCTAGCTTGTGCCTCCGTCGATGCCCATGGAATTTTGAGTGCGTAATTATGTACGTGTGGTATGAATGCCACAACCTCATCAGGGTTGGGATGGAGGCCGAATTGCTAATCGAGCTCGTGACGAGCCGCGCAGTCCTGTTGCAGTGTAGTCCAGACTCTCTTAATGGTGTCTAGGGGCTCGGCAGCCAGACTATGATGCTGCTTGAGAAGGCCGCTTTGTACCTCTGCTGCTAGGGCGGTAGTGTGCTCATCTGTCCGGAGGGAGCGTTCTGTGTTTCCGTTGACTGTTATGACGCCGCGTGGACTGGGCATCTTAAGCTTGAGATAAGCATAGTGTGGCATCGCGTTGAATCTTGCAAACGCGGTTCGTTCGAGCAGTGCGTGGTAGCCGCTGCGGAAGGGGACGATGTCGAAGGTTAACTCTTCGCTTAGGAAGTTGTCCGGAGAACCGAAGACCACCTCCAGCATAATTGAGCCCGTACAGTGGGCCTCAACACCTGGTATGACTCCTTTAAAGGTAGTCTTTGTGGTTTTGATTCGTGAGGGATTAATGCCCATCTTCCGCACTGTATCCTGATAAAGCAGGTTGAGGCTGCTACCACCGTCCATTAGGACTCGTGTTAGGTGAAATCCGTCGATGATTGGGTCGAGGACCAGTGCGGCTGAACCGCCATGCTGGATACTAGTTGGGTGATCCCGACGATTGAAGGTGATCGGGAATGGCGACCACAGATTGAATTTTGGGGCGACTGGCTCTACCGCGTAGACGTCCCTGAGTGCTCGCTTACTCTCCCTTTTGGGGATGTGTGTAGCGTATATCATGTTCATCGTTTTGACTTGAGGGGGAAATTTCTTACGCCCCCCGGTGTTCGGCTGCCGGGGCTCTTTGTCCTCGTCCTCACTTTGTGATCCCTTTTCTTTGTTTTCGGCATTTAACTTGCCAGCCTGTTTGAAAACCCAACAATCCCTGTTGGTATGATTGGCTTGTTTGTCTGGGGTGACGTGTATCTGGCACGGACGGTCGAGTATGCGGTCCAAGCTGGAAGGTCCCTCATTGTTTCTTTTGTAGGGCTTCTTCCGTTGGCCGGACTTGGAGCCGCTGAATCCGGCGTTAACTGTGGTGTCATCGGTGTTATCGCCATTGCTTTGGCGTTTGTGTCTATTGCGCCGGAGCTTGCCGGTGCTGTTCTTGGCCTTGGAGGGGCCTGCCTCACTGGCTGTGTTTTTGCTATGAGCCAGCCAGTTGTCCTCACCCGCGCAAAAGCGGGTCATGAGTGCCGTAAGGGCTGCCATAGACTTCGGCTTTTCTTGGCCGAGGTGGCATGCTAGCCATTTGTCATGGATGCTGTGTTTGAAGGCCGCTAGGGCCTCGGCTTCCACACAATCAACGATCTGGTTCTTTTTGGTTAGGAACCTAGTCCAGAATTTTCTAGCTGATTCTCCAGGTTGTTGAACTATGTGGCTTAAGTCATCGGCATCTGGTGGCCAGACATAAGTTCCTTGGAAGTTATCAAGGAAAGCCTCTTCCAAGTCCTCCCAGCTGCCGATGGAATTCTCAAGCAGACTATTTAGCCAGTGTCTAACCGACCTTTTTAATTTTAGTGGGAGTTATTTGATGGCGTGGAGATCATCTCCTCGGGCCATGTGGATGTGGAGAATAAAATCTTCGATCCACACTGCGGGATCGGTTGTTCCGTCGTATGATTCAATATTGGCGGGCTTGAACCCCTCGGGGAATTTGTGATCCAGCACCTCATCTATGAAGCAGAGAGGGTGAGCGGCGCCTCTATAGTGGGCCGCGTCACAGCGCACTTCCGATGAAGTCCGTCTGTGGTTATTGGCCCGGGTGTGACTAGGTTTGTCATGTCCGAATAGGTAGCCGTCATCCCAAGTAGGAAAGCGTCCTCGCGATCCGTAGATTGATCTGGTGTGTCCTGCTCTACTGTCCAATTCCCGCCGAAGGTCGTATGTATGGTCCCGAGCTGTTCTGTCCCTGTTTTTGCGATGCGGTGGGGCGGGCTGTTGTTCGGCCTGAGTTGCCGTTTTATCCCGACCGCGGGGTGGTCGGTCCGCTGCACTATCCCGACCACGTGGTGGTCGGTCCGCATTGTGCGAGGGAGGTATGGGATCTGGTGCCTCCTCATCGAACTGAGGTAGCAGTCTGCGTTTTGGGTACCTCTTGGCTGGGCGCTTGAGGCCGTATTCTTCGGCTGCCAGGACATCGGTCCATCTATCGATGAGTAGGTCTTGATCTGCTTGGAGCTGCTGCTGCTTTTTCTTTAGGCTTCTTGCAGTAGCTATGAGCTGGCGCTTAAAGCGCTTCTGCTCGAGGGGTGCCTCGGGCACGATGAAGTCCTCATTGCCGAGGCTCTCATCATCCTCGGAGGGTGGACGGTAACTGCCATCCTCCGGGTCACTGGGCATGGCCTGTTTATCAGGGTTAACTTGCTCGTTGTCTTGTTCCACTTGTTCGGATGTTGCTCCAACAGGGTCTTCATTGTTTTCGATGTCGTCAGGAGTACTATTTTCTCCGGTGCCAGTGTTGCTATCTGTTGAGAGACGTGACTTAGAGCGGCATTTAGGACGCCGGCGCCTGGACTGCGTCTCAGAGGGTTTATTCGCATCTGGCTCTTCTTTGTCGTCACCAGATCCTTTAGGTGTATCAACCATGTACACGTCGTATGAAGAGGTGGCCGTCCATCGTCCAGTGAATGGCGGGTCTTGGCCTTGCTCCTTGTTGGCATCGTCGTCCATACCGTCGATGTCTTCGAAGTCATAATCGAGCTCGTCGGTTAAGTCCTCGACGGTAGCTATAAAGTGGGTGGCGGGTGGGAAGCAAAATTCCCCATCATCAGCCTCTAACTCGAATCGAACATAGTTCGGCTGTGTGTCCTTCTCCAAGGACAATTTTTTTAAAGAGTTCAGCACATCGCCCAAAGGTGAGTGCTGGAAGATGTCTGTGGCGCTAAATTCGGAAATCGATAACCGATCCAGCTTGGTGTCCGCAGGCGTACCCGGTCCAGAATTTATAGCCGGAAATGAGTCCGGAGTTCCATGGACGCAAATATTGCGGGGTATCGAGTCCATGTGCGGCTCCAACGTCGCGGACTCTATGTCCTCGGATGGCACGATCTGCTTCGGTTCTAAGGCCGTTGCTGCAACAGGAACCATCGCCTGGACGTGATCCGATGACAGATTTAAGTCAAGTTCATCGGGGCGAGGGGGAGTGATCGCTGCGGTCTCAAATCCGTTGAAGATCAAGTCTCCACGGATGTCTGCGACGTAGTTCAAGCTTCCAAATCTGACCTGGTGGCCAGGGGCGTAGCTATCGATCTGCTCCAGATGGCCAAGCGAATTGGCCCGCAGTACGAAGCCGCCGAACACAAAAATCTGTCCGGGGAGGAAGGTTTTCCTTGGACAGTGTCACTATCGACGATTGAAGGGGCCATCGAACCTTTCGTCGACAGCACAGTGGAACTCTCAATGAAAGCACCAAGGTCGGTGTCAAAACCAGCGGATTTTGGGTAGGGGGTCCCGAACTGTGCATCTAGGATCGATGGTAACAGGAGACAGGGGACACGATGTTTACCCAGGTTCGGGCCCTCTCTATGGAGGTAATACCCTACTTCCTGCTTGATTGATCTTGATGAATATGAGTGTTACAAGAGTTGATCTACCGCAAGATCGTAATGGCTAAACCCTAGAAGTCTAGCCTGTATGACTATGGTAATGTGTATATCCTTTCCGGACTAACCCCTTCGGTTTATATAGACACGCCGAGGATCTAGGGTTTACATAGAGTCGGTTACACAAGAAGGAATCTTCATAATCAGTCGCCAAGCTTGCCTTCCACGCCAAGTAGAGTCCAATCTGGACACGGGTACAGTCTTCGGTCTTCATGTCCTCACAGCCCATCGGTCCAGCCCATGGATAACAGGCCGGACGTCCGAGGAACCTTTAGTCCATGACTCCCTCAACGACGGCCATTTGGCCGGACATGGCAAACATAACCACGCCCGGGCCAAAAATCGCAGACAGACTACATCCGAACTACGTCGCGACTTGGCCCGATACAGAGGCGCTGCACACTCCCTTTGCTTCAGTGACTAAGTAATGGAGCATGAGTTCCCAGAAGGGTTTAAACCCGTGAATATCGAATCGTATGATGGAACAACCAATCCCACGGTATGGATTGAGGATTTTCTTCTCCATATTCATATGGCCCGCGGTGATGACCTTCACACCATCAAATACCTCCCGCTAAAACTCAAAGGGCCAGCTCGGCACTGGTTAAATAGCCTGCCTGAAAACTCCATTGGCAGCTGGGAGGACTTGGAAGACGCCTTCCGCGACAACTTCCAAGGCACATACGTACGACCTCCAGATGCTGATGACTTATGTCACATAGTTCAAAAGCCCGGAGAGTCAGCCTGGAAATTCTGGACCAGGTTCCTAACTAAAAAGAACCAGATCGTCGACTGTTCGGATGTCGAAGCCCTAGTGGCCTTTAAGCATAGCATCCGCGACGAATGGCTCGCCCGTCACCTCGGCCAATAAAGCCGAAGTCCATGGCAGCCCTCACGGCACTCATGACCCGTTTTTGTGCGGGCGAGGATAGTTGGCTAGCCCATAGCAATAACACTGCAAGCGAAGCTGGCACCTCTGAGACCAAAAACAACAACGGCAAGCCCCGACACAACAGGCACAAGCGTCGAAGCAACGGTGACAATACTGGCGACACGGCAGTCAACGCCGGATTCAGTGGCTCCAAGTCCGGCCAGTGGAAGAAGCCATAAAAGAAACAATCCGGGCCCATCCAGCTTGGACCGCACACTCGATCGTCCATGCCAGATCCATGGCACCCCAGACAAACCAGCCAATCATACCAATAGAGACTTTTGGGTTTTTAAATAGGCCGGCAAATTAAATGCCGAAAATAAGGAGAAGGGGTCGCAAAGTGAGGACGATGACGAGGAGTCTCGTCCGCCGAACACATAAGGACAGAAGAAGTCCCCCCCCCCAAGTTAAAATGGTGAACATGATATATGCTACCCATATCCCCAAAAGGGAGCGCAAACGCGCGCTCAGGGACGTCTACGCGATGGAGCCAGTCACCCCAAAGTTCAACCCATGGCCTTCCTGTCCGATCACTTTCGATCGCAGGGACCATCTGACCAGTATCCGTGATGGCGGTTCAGCCGCACTGGTCCTCAACCCAATCATTGGTGTATTCCATCTCACGCGAGTCCTCATGGATGGTGGCAGCAACCTGAACCTGCTCTATCAGGATACAGTGCGCAAAATGGGCATTAATCCCTCAAGGATCAAGCCCACAAAGACTACCTTTAAAGGAGTCATACCAGGTGTAGAGGCCCGCTGTACGGGCTCAATCGCACTAGAGGTTGTCTTCGGATCTCTGGACAACTTCCGAAGCGAAGAGTTGATCTTGGATATCGTCCCCT
This sequence comes from Aegilops umbellulata, assembly GCA_032464435.1. Taxonomy (NCBI): domain Eukaryota; kingdom Viridiplantae; phylum Streptophyta; class Magnoliopsida; order Poales; family Poaceae; genus Aegilops; species Aegilops umbellulata. The sequence goes on along the minus strand of CP136057.1, from coordinate 577,605,784 downwards.
TCCGTAGTGGCTATCACGCACTGCTGGGACGAACCACATTTGCTTGATTCAACACGGTGCCACACTATGCTTATCTCAACCTCAAGATGCCCGGACCACGCGGCGTCATAACAGTCAATGGAAACACGGAACACTCCCTTCGTACCTAGGAGCACACCGCTGCTTTAGCAGCAGAAGTACAGAGCGGCCTTTTCAAGCAGAACCATAATTCAGCGGCCGAGCTCCCGGACACTCTCAAACGAGTCCGGACTACTCTGCAGCAGGACAGCCCAGCTCATTGAGAGCTCAACTAGCAATTTGGCCTCCGTCCCAGTCCCGACCAAGTGGCGGCGCTCGTACCGCGCGTACATAATTACACACTCAAAATACCATGGGCATAGACGGAGGTATAACTAGATTGTGATCCATAATACGGCTCGACCGCCCCTGGACACACATACTTTCACTTTTTCTTTTTTTCCTTTTCAGTTTCTTTTCCACAGGCCTTTCCTGACGGCCTGATCATGGGTCCTTTCGAAAGGATAGATACACCAAGACGGCAAGAAGCACTGACGTATAAGGGAATTTCTAGGTGGTCTCTTTAACGATCACTCTACCTGTTTTCAGGACCCGCACGCATCTCTCCCTTGGTTGTGGCATATTAAATAGCTTGTTGCTTATTGCACTACTTGTACAAATACGCTTTGACGTATTAATCAAACTATAATGGACACACTTTGCGGCCCAACTTCTATGGCACTAGCTTACTACCCCCTTTTCTTTTTTGATAATCTTATCAAGTCGCACCCGTACACTTTGGTACGCGTTAATCCGCCAGGGGCTTCATTACGCCCCATAATACGGCAACAAAGTCTGAACACTTTTTATAGTATAGTTCGGCACCCCGAATTTAGCATTATATGCATTGGCTCTGAATCATGTCTTTGGTCAATAGTTGGGTTGCCCGGCTCCTGTGCTTACTACCTTACGTTTCGCTATATCGGCTAGGGTAGTAAAGGGAGAACTACTGCGATTGTGTCCTGGTTCATCCGGATGAGCACCTCAGTAGAGAAAGCCTAAAACTGACTGTCATGATGCGGCGTGAGCCGGTCAGCTCTTTGGAGGTTTCAAATCTTTAGCGATTTTTTCCGCATTATGCGATGAATCGGTTCTTACCCGATCAGGTGTTTACAGCATCCTAGTCCGGATTAAATGCTAACTAGGGGCCGCACCTACATTTTTGTTGTCGAACTCCTAGGCTAAGTGAGGGTGATAAAGCCACATAGTCCGATTGCCTGGTTCGTTGCGCTAAACACCTCCTTCAAGGACCAAATTTTTGGATCAAGAGTGTTTAGATTCCATCACGAACACCCCCGTACTACCTACATGGGGGCTGAAGCCGACGACTGGTCAACTCTCAGATTTATTAAAAACGACCGCACAGGAGGTAAAATTTTAAAAATAACAAGCATTATATTACATATCAGCTTTGTTTCACCATAAAGGACATGATAACATGAATGTATTCATTCAAAGATAATGTCCTTCACACATTGCTCCGCCATAGTGCGGGATCCCTCCAGAACATCATCAAAATAACGTTCTGGCGTGCGGTGCTCCTTGCCAGCGGGCGGCCCCTCGGTCGCGAGCTTGTCGGCATTCATCTTCGCCCACTGCACCTTGACGCGGGCGAAGGCCATCTGCGTGCCCTCGATGCAGACCGACCGCTTGATGACGTCAAGCCGAGGGCAGGTTCACCAGCCGCTTCACGAGCCCGAAGTAGCTGCCGGGTATAGCTTCAGCAGGCCATAGCCGGATTATTAAATCCTTCATGGCCAGTTCGGCCACCCTATGCAGTTCGACCAGTTGTTTTAGCTGGTCGCTAAAGGGCACCGGATGTTCTGGCACAAGGTATTGCGACCAGAACAGCTTCTCCGTCGAGCTCCCCTCTTCGGCTCGGAAGAACTCTGCAGCGTCGGCTACACTGTGCGACAAATCCGCAAACGCTCCTGGAGAACTCCAAATCCAGGTTAGTAAGAGAGAATATCCTGGAGAGCGCCCTGGGCTTCAACTCGGGCATCTTGTGCACTTTGGCGAGCCTTGGCGAGCTCGATCTCTTGATTCACAATATTGCGCTCCAAGGACTCGCATTTCTTCACGGCGTGCTGGAGCTCTTGCTGGACCTCACCGACCCTGGCCTCGTGCTTTACCTGGGCGGCTTGTTCCTTGGCCGCTCTCTCCTCGGCCTCGGCCAGCGCCTTCTTGAGGGTCTCTACCTCAGTCGCCGCTCCTAAAAATACCATGACACTATAGTCAACATAAATCATCAATCCTTTCTGATATACGGCAGGTCATTACATACCCTGCTTATCCTCCAGTTGCTTCCTTGCTTGGCCGAGCTCCTCCTCGGCCCGCTCCAACCTCTGCTTCAGTCCGGAGACTTCGCCAGCATGAGAAGTCGCGGCCAGTAGAGAGGCCTGCTTGTTAACATAGACATATATGGTTAGTCTCCTGCGAAAACTGTTTGATCCTCTGTTCGGCTCTTCTTTCCGAACACCGGACAGAGTCTCAGGGGTTACTGTCTATACTATGACTTTCTTTTTACATAATTGCGTCGCTTACCTCAAAGCCTGTCAGCAGGCTGGTGCAGGCCTCGGTCAGTCCACTCTTAACGGACTGAACCTTCTCAACCACCGTACCCATAAGGATACGGTGTTCCTCAACAATGGAAGCACCTCGCAGTGCTTCCAATAGAGTATCCGGTGCCTCTGGTTGGACAGAGGTCACTGGCAAAACGGGCGCACTTCCTTCTTTCGAAGGAGGCTGCTCGCCTGAATCCAGAGCCGCACTAACTTCCGGAATGGTATTCGGCTGAGGGCCGCATTAGATGCGGTCCCCATCGTCAGTCTCCATGGGGATTTGCTCCCCCATGTGTCCGGCGGCCGAGGTTTCACCCTCTGGCGCCGCCCTGATGGCCTCCTGCGTCTCTCCCTGGCTTGGGATCCTGCAGGGCAACACCTCCGTGTCATCCATGGCCCTGGGAAAGGAGGCCGCCGGAAGGGACCCGCTGTCCATCACCTTCGGTTCCAGCGAATTCTCCAAAGATGAGGATCGCTCGAGGTCGGAATGAGCCGGACTACAAGTGCATGATTCAACACGTTAAAACTATTAACTAAAGAGGCTGAACACATGGATGTGTCAGGGTCTTTTAGTACTCACGACTTGGCCCGGGGCTTATCTCGGGGGCGCAGCTCTGGGCTACTTTCGATGTCCCATGCGGATTTATCCATGCAGGAGAGCTTCCCTTTCTTGGACGCCTCTGCCTCTAGATTTGTGGAGGCTGCCCTCTTCTTCCTTCCCCCCTTAGGGGGGAGTTGTTTTCTTCCTCCTCCTCCTCCTCGTCTTCGGCGGCAGAGTAGTGAGTCTTGGTGTCTTCGGACGTCACGTCCGAAGCACCCTTGCGGCAGAGGCCACTTGTGGCTGTTGGAAATATGCCCTAGAGGCAATAATAAAAGGATTATTATATTTCCTTGTTCATGATAATTGTCTATTGTTCATGCTATAATTGTATTGTTCGGAAATCATAATACATGTGTGAATACATAGACCACAATGTGTCCCTAGTAAGCCTCTAGTTGACTAGCTCGTTGATCAATAGATAGTCATGGTTTCCTGACTATGGACATGGGGATGTCATTGATAACGGGATCACATCATTAGGAGAATGATGTGATGGACAAGACCCAAACCTAAGCATAGTACAAAAGATCGTATAATTCGTTTGCTAGAGCTTTTCTGAATGTCAAGTATCATTCCTTAGACCATGAGATTATGCAACTCCTGGATACTGTAGGAGTGCTTTGGGTGTATCAAACGTCACAACGTAACTGGGTGACTATAAAGGTGCACTACAGGTATCTCCGAAAGTGTCTGTTGGGTTGGCATGAATCGAGACTGGGATTTGTCACTCCGTGTGACGGAGAGGTATCTCTGGGCCCACTCGGTAAGACATCATCATAATGAGCTCAATGTGATCAAGGTGTTGTTCACGGGATGATGTGTTATGGGAACGAGTAAAGAGACTTGCCGATAACGAGATTGAACAAGGTATCGGTATACCCACGATCGAATCTCGGGCAAGTATAGTACCGATAGAAGAAGGGAATTGAGTACGGGATTGATTAAGTCCTCGACATCGTGGTTCATCCGATGAGATCATCGAGGAGCATGTGGGAGCCAACATGGGTATCCAGATCCCGCTGTTGGTTATTGACCGGAGATCGTCTCGGTCATGTCTGCATGTCTCCTGAACCCGTAGGGTCTACACACTTAAGGTTCGGTGACGCTAGGGTTGTTAAAGATATTAGTATGCAGCAAATCGAAGGTTGTTCGGAGTCCCGGATGAGATCCCGGGCGTCACGAGAGGTTCCGGAGTGGTCCGGAGGTAAAGTATTATATATAGGAAGTGTCGTTTCGGCCATCGGGAATGATCTGAGGGTCGCCGGTATTGTACCGGGACCACCAGATGGGTCTCGGGGGTCCACCGGGTGGGGCCACCCATCCCGGAGGGCCCCGTGGGCTGAAGTGGGGAGGGAACCAGCCCATAGTGGGCTGGTGCGCCCCCCATGGGCCTCCCCCCTGCGCCTAGGGTTGGAAACCCTAGGGCAGGGGGCGCCCCACATGGCTTGGGGGGCAAGCCTCCCCCCTGGCCGCCGCCCCCCTGGAGATGGATCTCCAGGGCCGGTGCCCCCCCTAGGGGGCCTATATAAAGGGGGGGGGGGAGGGAGGGCAGCCGCACCCTGCAGCCTTGGCGCCTCCCTCTCCCCGTTACACCTCTCCCTCTCTCCGTAGTTGCTTGGCGAAGCTCTGCTGGAACTCTGCTGCATCCACCACCACGCCGTCGTGCTGCTGGATCTTCATCAACCTCTCCTTCCCCCTTGCTGGATCAAGAAGGAGGAGACGTCATCCCGACCGTACGTGTGTTGAACGCGGAGGTGCTGTCCGTTCGGCACTAGGTCATCGGTGATTCGGATCACGGCGAGTACGACTCCATCATCCACGTTCTCCTTGAACGCTTCCGTTGTGATCTACAAGTGGTATGTAGATGCTCTCCTATCCCCTCGTTGCTAGAATACTCCATGGATAGATCTTGGTGATGCATAGGAAAATTTTAATTTCTGCTACGATCCCCAACTGTGGCATCATGAGCTAGGTCTATGCGTAGTTTCTATGCACGAGTAGAACACAAAGTAGTTGTGGGCGTCGAATTGTCAATTCTTCTTGCCGTTACTAGTCCTATCTTGATTCAGTGGTATTGTGGGATGAAGCGGCCCGGACCAACCTTACACGTACGCTTACGTGAGACCGGTTCCACCGACTGACATGCACTAGTTGCATAAGGTGGCTGGCGGGTGTCTGTCTCTCCCACTTTAGTTGGATCGGATTCGATGAACAGGGTCCTTATGAAGGGTAAATAGAGATTGACAATTCACGTTGTGGTTCTAACGTAGGTAAGAAACGTTCTTGCTAGCAACCTATAACAACCACGTAAAAACTTGCAACAACAATTAGAGGACGTCTAACTTGTTTTTGCAGCAAGTGCTTTGTGATGTGATATGGCCAGAAGTTGTGATGAATCATGTATGTGATGTATGAGATGATCTTGTTATTGTAATAGGAATCACGACTTGCATGTCGATGAGTATGACAACTGGCAGGAGCCATAGGAGTTGTCTTTATTTATTTATGACCTGCGTGTCAACTTAAATCGTCATGTAATTACTTTACTTTATTGCTAAAGCGTTAGCCATAGTAGTAGAAGTAATAGTTGACGTGACAACTTCATGAAGACACGATGATGGAGATCATGATGATGGAGATCATGGTGTCATGCCGGTGACGACGATGAACATGGCGCCCTGAAGATGGAGATCAAAGGAGCGAAATGATGTTGGCCATATCATGTCACTATTTGATTGCATGTGATGTTTATCATGTCTTTACATCTTATTTGCTTAGAACGACGGTAGCATAAATAAGATGATCCCTCATTAAAATATCAAAAATGTGTTCTCCCTAACTGTGCACCGTTGCTAAGGTTCGTCGTTCCGAAGCACCACGTGATGATCGGGTGTGATTGGTCCTTACGTTCGCATACAACGGGTGTAAGCCAGATTTACACACGCAATACACTTAGGTTGGATTGACGAGCCTAGCATGTACAGACATGGCCTCGGAACACAGAGGACCGAAAGGTCGAACATGAGTCGTATAGAAGATACGATCAACATGGAGATGTTCACCGATGATGACTAGTCCGTCTCACGTGATGATCGGACACGGCCTAGTTGACTCGGATCATGTATCACTTAGATGACTAGAGGGATGTCAAATCTGAGTGGGAGTTCATTCATTAGTTTGATTAGATGAACTTAATTATCATGAACTTAGTCTAAATCTTTACAATATGTCTTGTAGATCAAATGGCCCACGGTAATGTCACCCTCAACTTCAACGCATTCCTAGAGAAAACCAAGCTGATAGATGATGGCAGCAACTATTCGGACTGGGTCCGGAACCTGAGGATCATCCTCATAGCAGCCAAGAAAGTTTATGTCCTAGAAGCACCGCTAGGTGATGCACCATTCCCAGAAAACCAGGACGTTATGAACGCCCATCAGTCACGTACTGATGATTACTCCCTCGTTCAGTGCGGCATGCTTTACAGCTTAGAACCGGGGCTTCAAAAGCGTTTTGAGAAACACGGAGCATATGAGATGTTCGAGGAGCTGAAATTGATTTTCCAAGCTCATGCCCGGGTCGAGAGATATGATGTCTCCGACAAGTTCTTTAGCTGTAAGATGGAGGAAAATAGCTCTGTCAGTGAACACATACTCAAGATGTCTGGGTTGCACAACCGCTTGACTCAGCTGGAAGTTAATCTCCCGGATGAGGCGGTCATTGACAGAATCCTTCAGTCGCTCCCACCTAGCTACAAGAGCTTCGTGATGAACTACAATATGCAGGGGATGGAAAAGACCATTCCCGAGTTGTATTCAATGCTGAAATCTGCAGAGGTGGAGATCAGAAAGGAACATCGAGTGTTGATGGTGAATAAAACCACTAAGTTCAAGAAAGGCAAGGGTAAGAAGAACTTCAAGAAGGACGGCAAGGAGGTTGCCGCGCCTGGTAAATCAGTTGCCAGGAAGAAGTCAAAGAATGGACCCAAACCTGAAACTGAGTGCTTTTATTGCAAGGGAAATGGTCACTGGAAGCGGAATTGCCCCAAGTACTTAGCAGATAAGAAGGCCGGCAACACTAAAGGTATATGTGATATACATGTAATTGATGTGTACCTTACCAGTGCTCGTAGTAGCTCCTGGGTATTTGATACCGGTGCCGTTGCTCATATTTGTAACTCAAAACAGGAGCTGCGGAATAAACGGAGACTAGCGAAGGACGAGGTGATGATGCGCGTCGGGAATGGTTCCAGGGTCGATGTGATCGCCCTCGGCACGCTACCTCTACATTTACCTACGGGATTAGTTTTAAACCTCAATAATTGTTATTTAGTGCCAAGTTTGAGCATGAACATTGTATCTGGATCTCGTTTAATGCGAGATGGCTACTCATTTAAATCCAAGAATAATGGTTGTTCTATTTATATGAGTGATATGTTTTATGGTCATGCTCCGATGGTTAATGGTTTATTCGTAATGAATCTCGTACGTGATGTTACACATATTCATAGTGTGAATACCAAAAGATGTAAAGTTAATAACGATAGTCCCACATACTTGTGGCACTTCCGCCTTGGTCACATTGGTGTCAAGCGCATGAAGAATCTCCATGCTGATGGACTTTTAGAGTCTCTCGATTATGAATCATTTGACACATGCGAACCATGCCTCATGGGCAAAATGACCAAGACTCCATTCTCAGGGACAATGGAGCGAGCAACCAACTTGTTGGAAATCATACATACAGATGTGTGTGGTCCAATGAGCGTTGAGGCTCGCGGAGGCTATTGTTATGTTCTCACTCTCACTGATGATTTGAGTAGATATGGGTATGTCTACTTAATGAAACACAAGTCTGAGACCTTTGAAAGGTTCAAGGAGTTTCAGAGTGAGGTTGAGAATCAACGTGACAGAAAAATAAAGTTCTTACGATCAGATCGCGGGGGAGAATATTTAAGTCACGAATTTGGCACACACTTAAGAAAATGTGGAATCGTTTCACAACTCACGCCGCCTGGAACACCTCAGCGTAACGGTGTGTCCGAACGTCGTAATCGCACTCTATTGGATATGGTGCGGTCTATGATGTCTCTTACAGATCTACCGCTATCATTTTGGGGATACGCTCTAGAGACAGCCGCATTCACTTTGAATAGGGCACCGTCTAAATCCGTTGAGACGACATCGTATGAATTATGGTTTGGGAAGAAACCTAAGCTGTCGTTTCTGAAAGTTTGGGGTTGCGATGTTTATGTCAAGAAACTTCAACCTGAAAAACTCAAACCCAAATCGGAAAAATGCGTCTTCATAGGATATCCCAAGGAAACAGTTGGGTATACCTTCTACCTCAGATCCGAAGGCAAGATCTTTGTTGCTAAGAACGGGTCCTTTCTAGAGAAAGAGTTTCTCGCGAAAGAAGTAAGTGGGAGGAAAGTAGAGCTTGATGAAGTACTGCCTCTTGAAAATCAGAGTAGCACAGCTCAGGAAAATGTTCCTGTGGTGCCTGCACCGATTAGAGAGGAGGTTAATGATGATGATCAAGATACTTCTGATCAAACTCCTACTGAACTTCGTAGGTCCACGAGGACACGTTCCACACCAGAGTGGTACGGCAACCCTGTCCTGGAAATCATGTTGTTGGACAACGGTGAACCTTCGAACTATGAAGAAGCGATGGCGGGCCCAGATTCCGACAAATGGCTAGAAGCCATGAAATCCGAGATAGAATCCATGTATGAAAACAAAGTATGGACTTTGAATGACTTGCCCGATGATCGGCGAGCCATAGAAAATAAATGGATCTTTAAGAAGAAGACAGACGCTGATGATAATGTGACCATCTATAAAGCTCGACTTGTCGCTAAGGGTTATCGACAAGTTCAAGGGGTTGACTACGATGAGACTTTCTCTCCCGTAGCAAAGTTGAAGTCCGTCCGAATCATGTTAGCAATTGCCGCATACTATGATTATGAGATATGGCAAATGGACGTCAAAACGGCATTCCTTAACGGCTTTCTTAAGGAAGAATTGTATATGATGCAGCCGGAAGGTTTTGTCTATCCTAAGAATGCTAACAAAGTATGCAAGCTCCAGCGCTCTATCTATGGGCTGGTGCAAGCATCTCGGAGTTGGAACATTCGCTTTGATGAGATGATCAAAGCGTTTGGGTTTATGCAGACTTATGGAGAAGCCTGCGTTTACAAGAAAGTGAGTGGGAGCTCCGTAGCATTTCTCATATTATATGTGGATGACATACTATTGATGGGAAATGATATAGAATTCCTGGAAAGCATAAAGGCCTATTTGAACAAATGTGTTTCAATGAAGGACCTTGGAGAAGCTGCTTATATATTAGGCATCAAGATCTATAGAGATAGATCGAGACGCCTCATCGGTCTTTCACAAAGTACATACCTTGACAAGATTTTGAAGAAGTTCAAAATAGATCAGTCCAAGAAGGGGTTCTTGCCTGTATTGCAAGGTGTGCGATTGAGCACGCCTCAATGCCCGACCACGAGAAAAGATATAGAAGAGATGAGTGTCATCCCCTATGCCTCAGCCATAGGGTCTATTATGTATGCCATGCTGTGTACCAGACCCGATGTAAACCTTGCCATAAGTTTGGTAGGTAGGTACCAAAGTAATCCCGGCAAGGAACACTGGACAACGGTCAAAAACATCCTGAAGTACCTTAAAAGGACTAAGGATATGTTTCTCGTTTATGGAGGTGCCGAAGAGCTCGTCGTAAAGGGTTACGTCGACGCCAGCTTCGACACAGATCTGGATGACTCCAAGTCACAAACCGGATACGTGTATATTTTGAATGGAGGGGCAGTAAGCTGGTGCAGTTGCAAGCAAAGCGTCGTGGCGGGATCTACATGTGAAGCAGAGTATATGGCAGCCTCGGAGGCAGCACAAGAAGCAGTCTGGGTGAAGGAGTTCATTACCGACCTAGGAGTCATACCCAATGCGTCGGACCCGATGACTCTCTTCTGTGACAACACTGGAGCAATTGCCCTTGCGAAGGATCCCAGGTTTCACAGGAAGACCAGGCATATCAAGCGTCGCTTCAACTCCATTCGTGAAAGTGTTCAAAATGGAGACATAGAGATTTGTAAAGTACATACGGACCTGAATGTGGCAGATCCGTTGACTAAACCTCTCCCTAGAGCAAAACATGATCAACACCAAAATTCCATGGGTGTGCGATTCATCACAATGTAACTAGACTATTGTCTCTGGTGCAAGTGGGAGACTGTTGGAAATATGCCCTAGAGGCAATAATAAAAGGATTATTATATTTCCTTGTTCATGATAATTGTCTATTGTTCATGCTATAATTGTATTGTTTGGAAATCATAATGCATGTGTGAATACATAGACCATAATGTGTCCCTAGTAAGCTTCTAGTTGACTAGCCCGTTGATCAATAGATAGTCATGGTTTCCTGACTATGGACATGGGGATGTCATTGATAACGGGATCACATCATTAGGAGAATGATGTGATGGACAAGACCCAAACCTAAGCATAGCACAAAAGATCGTATAGTTCGTTTGCTAGAGGTTTTCTGAATGTCAAGTATCATTCCTTAGACCATGAGATTATGCAACTCCCGGATACCGTAGGAGTGCTTTGGGTGTATCAAACGTCACAACGTAACTGGGTGACTATAAAGGTGCACTACAGGTATCTCCGAAAGTGTCTGTTGGGTTGGCATGAATCGAGACTGGGATTTGTCACTCGGTGTGACGGAGAGGTATCTCTGGGCCCACTCGGTAAGACATCGTCATAATGAGCTCAATGTGATCAAGGTGTTGTTCACGGGATGATGTGTTACTGGAACGAGTAAAGAGACTTGCCGGTAACGAGATTGAACAAGGTATAGGTATACCGACGATCGAATCTCGGGCAAGTATAGTACCGATAGACGAAGGGAATTGAGTACGGGATTGATTAAGTCCTCGACATCGTGGTTCATCCGATGAGATCATCGAGGAGCATGTGGGAGCCAACATGGGTATCTAGATCTCGCTGTTGGTTATTGACCGGAGATCGTCTCGGTCATGTCTGCATGTCTCCCGAACCCGTAGGGTCTACACACTTAAGGTTCGGTGACGCTAGGGTTGTTAAAGATATTAGTATGCAGCAAACCGAAGGTTGTTCGGAGTCCCGGATGAGATCCCGGACGTCACGAGAGGTTCCGGAGTGGTCCAGAGGTAAAGAATTATATATAGGAAGTGTCGTTTCGGCCATCGGGAATGATCTGAGGGTCACCGGTATTGTACCGGGACCACCAGATGGGTCCCGGGGGTCCACCGGGTGGGGCCACCCATCCCGGAGGGCCCCGTGGGCTGAAGTGGGGAGGGAACCAGCCCATAGTGGGCTGGTGCGCCCCCCCATGGGCCTCCCCCCTGCGCCTAGGGTTGGAAATCCTAGGGCAGGGGGCGCCCCACATGGCTTGGGGGCAAGCCTCCCCCCTGGCCGCCGCCCCCCCTGGAGATGGATCTCCAGGGCCGGCGCCCCCCCTAGGGGGCCTATATAAAGGGGGGGAGGGAGGGCAGCCACACCCTGCAGCCTTGGTGCCTCCCTCTCCCTGTTACACCTCTCCCTCTCTCCGTAGTTGCTTGGCGAAGCTCTGCTGGAACTCTGCTGCATCCACCACCACGCCGTCGTGCTGCTGGATCTTCATCAACCTCTCCTTCCCCCTTGCTGGATCAAGAAGGAGGAGACGTCATCCCGACCGTACGTGTGTTGAACGCGGAGGTGCTGTCCGTTCGGCACTAGGTCATCGGTGATTCGGATCACGGCGAGTACGAGTCCATCATCCACGTTCTCCTTGAACGCTTCCGTTGCGATCTACAAGTGGTATGTAGATGCTCTCCTATCCCCTCGTTGCTAGAATACTCCATGGATAGATCTTGGTGATGCGTAGGAAAATTTTAATTTCTGCTACGATCCCCAATAGTGGCCCCTTTGGCCTTCTTCTTGGCCTTCTTCGTCGGCGCCTGGTAAGGCGCCGGGACCAGCATCTTTGTCTGGAGCGCGATGGCTGGTTCCTCGGGCAGTGGAGCCGGACACCAAATCCGCTCCGCCCTCTTTGTCTAGCCCTTAAAAAATAAATGGTGAGGTTTAGGTATCTTCCCTGAACAAGCAAGTAAAGGATACACCTTGAAACGTGAAAGACTTACCGCACTGGCGGGATGGGCCAGGGCATGCCCACGGTCCTCGGTTGTCTCCGGCGGCATCTCGTTGCCCTTGAAGAGAACCTTCCAGATACCTTCGTGCGTAGTTCTGTAGAACCGTTGCAAGGTCTGGTGCTCGGTCGGATCGAACTCCCATAAATGGCAGGTCCGGCTCTGGCATGGAAGGATGCGGCGAACCAGCATCACCTGGATCACATTGACGAGCTTAAAGTTCTTGTCCACCATGCTCTGGATGCGCGTTTGCAGCGCTGTCAGATCGTCCGACGAAGACCAATTCAGGCCCTTCTCTAGCCAGGAGGTAAGCCGCATTGGGGCTCCGGACTTGAATTCGGGAGCCGTGGCCCAGGTGACATAGAACCACAGTTGCTGCCACCCTTTGACGGTCTCCACAAAGGTACCTTTGGGCCATGTGACGTTGGGCATCTTGCTCACCATGGCACCTCCGCACTCTACGTGTTGGCCATCCACCCCCTTCGGCTTCACATTGAAGATCTTAAGCCACAATATGAAGTGAGGTGGAATGCGGAGGAAGGCCTCGCACACGACAATAAATGCCGAGATGTTGAGGAAAGAGTTTGGGGCTAGATCATGGAAATCTAGCCCGTAGTAGAACATGAGTTCACGGACGAAAGGGTGGAGAGGAAATCCTAGCCCGCGGACGAAGTGGGGGATGAACACCACCCTCTCATTGGGCTTCGGGGTAGGGACGATCTGCCCCTTGGCCGGAAGCCGGTGGGCGATTTCTTTGGCCACGTACCCGGCCTCCCGAAGCTTGGTGATGTCCTTCTCCTTGACGGAGGAGGCCATCCACTTGCCCTGCGCTCCAGATCCGGACATGGTCGAGTGCTTTCTTGAGGCGGAAAGGATAAGGACTTGGGCGCTGGAGCTCGAGAATGGGAGGGCAGAGAGAGAGAGAGAAGGTGTGGGTGAAGGAAAGGAATCCTTATATCCTTATAAGGGCAGTGAATATCAAGCGCCTCCCCATTCACCTTAAAACTCGCTTGTTCCCAAGGGCTGTGCAGATGACACGGTTGGATTACCCATGCCCGTATTGATGAGAATCCCGTAATAAGGGGACACGATCTTTGGTGCGACAAGACGTGCCAATAGAAACCGCATCTTGAAATGTGAAGCGGTAGGTAGAAAAACGGTTCGAAATAATAACCAGGCAGGGACGTGATATCATGTTACAAAAAAGTTGTCATCGGATTGGACTCGTGAAATATTATACTCTCTGCAGTGCTGTGTGGTACTTGTTTTGTAGAACCGGACACGTTCGTTGTGTTCGAAGACTGTGTTGGAGTATTCGGAGGAGGAACCCGCCTTGCAATGCCGAAGACAATCTGCGCGCCGGAAACCTCGTCATTGAGGCCTGGTTCAGGGGCTACTGAGGGAGTCCTGGATTAAGGGGTCCTAGGGCGTCCAGACTATGATACTTAGGCCGGACTGATGGGATGTGAATATACAAGACCGAAGACTTCTCCCGTGTCCGGATGGGACTCTCCTTGGCGTGGAAGGCAAACTTGGCGCCCTGGTATGAAGATTCCTTTCTCTGTAACCGACTTCGTACAAGCCTAGTCCCCTCCGGTGTCTATATAAACCGGAGGGCTTAGTCCGTAGAGGCAATCATAATCATAGTCATACATGCTAGACTTTTAGGGTTTTAGCCATTACGATCTCGAGGTAGATCAACTCTTGTAATACTCATATTCATCAAGATCAATCAAGCAGGAAGTAGGGTATTACCTCCATAGAGAGGGCCCGAACCTGGGTAAACATCGTGTCCCCCGTCTTCTATTACCATCAACCCTAGACGCATAGTTCGGGACCCCCTACCCGAGATCCGCCGGTTTTGACACCGACAATCCCCATCAACCTTGAAGAGGAAGACACAAACCGTATTGCAAGCATTTTCGGTTGTTCTGTGGGTCAAATGCCTTTCACATATCTTGGCTTACCACTGGGCACCTCCAAACCCACAATTCAAGAACAAACGCCGCTCGTGTGCCGCACTGAGAGATGGCTCACCTCATCCATTGCCATGATGTCCTATGGTGGCAAGCTAACATGGGTGAACGCAAAAGTCACGTCCCTCCTGACCTTTGCCATGTGCACTCTCCGAATCCCTCCCAAGATTGTTGCGATGCTTGATAAGATCAGACGTAGGTGCCTCTGGACTAAGAAAACTGATCAAGGAGAAAAGTGCAATTCTTCGACAGCATGGGAAATGGTTTGTAGACCCAAAAAGCATGGTCGTCTTGGCATATTAAATCTTAAAGTCCAAAATGATGCCTTGCTCCTCAAGTTCTTGCATAAATTCTACAATAAGAAGGACATACCCTGGGTTCAGCTCATTTGGAACACCTATTACCTCGACAAAATTCCACACGCTACAGACCCAGTGGGCTCATTCTGGTGGCGGGATATCCTCAAGCTCACTCCTATTTACCGTGGGATCTCACAAGTCCAGGTGGTTGATGGCACGACTGACCTCTTCTGGAAAGACTTATGGCTTAGCAGCACCGTAGAAGACAGTCATCCCCGTGCTTTCTCCTTTGCCAAGCAAGAGGACATCTCGATTAAAAATTTCTTAGAGAGCACGACACTGCATGAGACCTTCCACATTCCCCTCTCCCCCAAGCCCTGGAGGGGGGTACATGACGTGCAAGATCTATCCAGGCACTTTAGTTCATCCTCCACGAATAATGATATTTGGTGCTACGTTTGGGGGAAAGTGGATTTCAAGGCATCTGAATACTACAGGTTCTGTTTCAAGGATATTCAGGCGCACCCAGCTTTCAAATGGCTTTGGCGGTCCAAATGCATGATGAAAATCAAAGTCTTCGGCTGGCTGCTCCTCCACGATGGACTCAACACGCGCAACATGCTGAAATGTCGCCATTACAACATTGGGAATGATTTTGATTGCCCCCTATGCGGGCAACCATTGAATAAACTGTTGAGCATATGATCTTCCATTGCACCTTCAGTCAGACGTGTTGGGCAAAGCTCAACATGAACTGGCCTGCCCCCACCTCCCGGCTTGAAACAATTCAGAGATGTTGTGGGTCTTGGAATGATTCTTTCTTCATGGAAATTTTTCTGACGGCAGCCTGGAGCTTATGGAAAGAAAGGAATAACAAGCATTTCAAAGGGGTGGACCCCAGTACCTAGAGCTAGCTTAACAAATTTAGAGAGGACTTTGCTCTCCTTCAACATAGAGTTTGAGAGGCCCATAGAGCCTCAGTCATCTCCTTTCGTAATACCCTTACCTAACTGTTTTCACACTTAGTGTCTTAACTTGGGATAGCTTGTACATTATATGTAACTTGTAATCCCCCCTTTTTAAGGGGATATATATATATATACAAGTAATCAGTAGGAGCCTCTCCTACTGTCTTCTCCCTCAAAAGAATGGAGAAAGAAGAATAGCATGATATGGTAGGTGATGATTTCGGTTTCCAGTGTGTAGGCTAATGGTTGTAGTATAAGTTTTGTAGGTATGGACAAACAAGGTGGTGTAACATTGGAAAGTAAGCACTCTTAGCTCTCCACGTGGTGCAACATGAAGTGAGAGGGTGAGAGCGTGGGAAGAGCTCACCAGGAGAGAACACAAGTGGGTCTATGATGTTTCCCGGGAGTTACACTAAGTGTTTACTCTAAAATTCATACTAGAATGAATTTTGAATGAAGGTTCAAATTGTTGGGGAACGTAGTAATTTCAAAAAATTTCCTACGCACACGCAAGATCATGGTGATGTATAGCAACAAGAGGGGAGAGTGTTGTCCATGTACCCTTGTAGACCGAAAGCGGAAGCGTTAGCACAACACCGTTGATGTAGTCGTACGTCTTCACGATCCGACCGATCCAAGTACCGAACGTACGGCACCTCCGAGTTCAGCACACGCTCAGCTCGATGACGTCTCGCGAACTCCGATCCAGCAGAGCTTCACGGGAGAGTTCCGTCAGCACGACGGTGTGATGACGGTGATGATGTTGCTACCGACGCAGGGCTTCGCCTAAGCACCGCTACGATATGACCAAGGTGGATTATGGTGGAAGGGGCACCACACACGGCTGGGAGAGATCAACAGATCAACTTGTGTGTAGAGGTGCCCCCTGCCCCCGTATATAAAGGAGCAAGGGGGGGGGAGAGGCAGCCGGCCAAGGAGGGCGTGCCAAGGGGGGAGTCCTACTCCCACCGGGAGTAGGACTCCCTCCTTTCCTTGTTGGAGTAGGAGAAGGGAAGGAAGGGAGAGAGGAGGAGAAGGAAAAAGAGGGGCGCCGCCCCCCTCCTTGTCCAATTCAGATTAGAGGGGGAGGGGGCGCGCGACTGCCCTGGCCGCCCCTCCTCTTGTCCCACTAAGGCCCATTAGGCCCAATATACTCCCCGGGGGGTTCCGGTAACCCCCTGGTACTCCGGTAAATGTCCGAAACCTCCCGAAACACTTCCGGTGTCCGGACATAGTCATCAAATATATCGATCTTTACGTCTCGACAATTTCGAGACTCCCCGCCATGTCCGTGATCATATCTGGGACTCCGAACTACCTTCGGTACATCAAAACACAAAAACTCATAATACCTATCGTCACAGAACTTTAAGCGTGCGGACCCTACGGGTTCGAGAACTATGTAGAAATGACCGAGACACATCTCCGGTCAATAACCAATAGCGGAACCTGGATGCTCATATTGGCTCCCACATATTCTACGAAGATCTTTATCGGTCAAACCGCATAACAACATATGTTGTTCCCTTTGTCATCGGTATGTTACTTGCCCGAGATTCGATCGTCGGTATCTCAATACCTAGTTCAATACCATTACCGGGAAGTCTCTTTACTCGTTCCGTAATACATCATCCCGCAACTAACTCATTAGTTGCATTGCTTGCAAGGCTTATAGTGATGTGCATTACCGAGGGGGCCTAGAGATACCTCTCCGACAATCGGAGTGACAAATCCTAATCTCGATTTATGCCAACTCAACAAGTTCCATCGGAGACACGTGTAGAGCACCTTTATAATCACCCAGTTACGTTGTGACGTTCGGTAGCATACAAAGTGTTCCTCCGGTATTCGGGAGTTGCATAATCTCATAGTCATAGGAACATGTATAAGTCATATAGAAAGCAATAGCAACATACTAAATGATCAAGTGCTAAGCTAACGGAATGGGTCAAGTCAATCACATCATTCTCTATTGATGTGATCCCGTTAGTCAAATGACAACTCATGTCTATGGCTAGGAAACTCAATCATCTTTGATCAACGATCTAGTCAAGTAGAGGCATACTAGTGACACTATGTTTGTCTATGTATTCACACATGTATTATGTTTCCGGTTAATTCAATTCTAGCATGAATAATAAACATGTATCATGAAATAAGGAAATAAATAATAACTTCATTATTGCCTCTAGGCCATATTTCCTTCAGTCTCCCACTTGCACTAGAGTCAATAATCTAGTTCACATCGCCATGTGATTTAACACCAATAGTTCACATCGTCATGTGACCAACACTCAAAGGATTTACTAGAGTGAGCAATCTAGTTCACATCGCCATGTGATCGACACCCAAAGAGTACAAAGGTGTGATTGTTTTTGCAGGGCATGTTGTGATGTGATATGGTCAAGGCATGATGTGATATACGTTATTGTATGAGATGATCATGTTTTGTAAAAGTTATCGGCAACTGGCAGGAGCCATATGGTTGTCACTTTATTGTATGAAATGAAATTGCCATGTAATTGCTTTACTTTATCACTATGCGGTAGCAATAGTTGTAGAAGCAATAGTTGGCGAGACGACAACGACGCTACGATGGAGATCAAGGTGTCAAGCTGGTGACGATGGAGATCATGACGGTGCTTTTGAGATGGAGATCAAAGGCACAAGATGACGATGGCCATATCATTCACATATTTTGATTGCATGTGATGTTTATCTTTTTATGCATCTTATTTTGCTTAGTACGGCGGTAGCGTTATAACATGATCCCTCACTAAATTTCAAGGTATAAGTGTTCTCCCTGAGTATGCACCGTTGCCACAGTTCGTCGTGCCGAGACACCACGTGATGACCGGGTGTGATAAGCTCTACATTCACATATAACGGGTGCAAGACAATTTTGCATGTGCAGAATACTCGGGTTAAACTTAACGAGCCTAGCATATGCAGATATGACCTTGGAACACCGAGACCGAAAGGTCGAGCGTGAATCATATAGTAGATATGATCAACATAGAGATGTTCACCATTGAAAACTACTCCATCTCACGTGATGACCGAACATGGTTTAGTTGATATGGATCACGTGATCATTTAGATGACTAGAGGGATGTCTATCTAAGTGGGAGTTCTTAAGTAATATGATTAATTGAACTTTAATTTATCATGAACTTAGTCCTGATAGCTTTTTGCATATCTATGTTGTAAATCAATGGCCCATGCTACCATTCCCTTGAATTTTAATGTGTTCTGATACGTCCATTTTGCATCATGCTTTAATATCGATATTTATTGCATTATGGGCTGCTATTACACATTATGTCACAATACTTGTGCCTATTCTCTCTTATTTTACAAGGTTTACATAAGGAGGGAGAATGCCGGCAGCTGGAATTCTGGGCTGGAAAAGGAGCAAATATTAGAGACCTATTCTGCACAACTCCAAAAGTCCTGAAACTCCATGGAAGTTATTTTCAGAATATATAAAAAATACTGAGCGGAAGAAATACGTCAGGGGGGCCACCACCTGTCCATGAGGGTGGGGGCGCGCCCTACCCCCTAGGGCGCGCCCCCTGCCTCATGGGCCCCCTGTTGGCTCTCTGGTGGCCATCTTATGCTGTATGAAGTCTTTCGTCCAGGAAAAAACCATAAGCAACCTTTCAGGATGAGACTCCTCTACCACGAGGCGGAACCTTGGCGGAACCAATCTAGGGCTCCAGCAGAGCTGTTCTGCCGAGGACACTTCCCTCCAGGAGGGGGAAATCATCTCCATCGTCGTCACCAACGCTCCTCTCATCGGGAGAGGGAAATCTCCATCAACATCTTCACCAGCACCATCTCCTCTCAAAACCCTAGTTCATCTCTTGTATCCAATTCTTGTCTACAAGTCCGGGATTGGTACCTGTAGGTTACTAGTAGTGTTGATTACTCCTTGTACTTGATACTAGTTGTTTTATTTGGTGGAAGATCATATGTTCAGATCCTTTATGCATATTAATACCCCTCTGATTATGAACATGAATATGCTTTGTGAGTAATTACGTTTGTTCCTGAGGACATGGGAGAAGTCTTGCTATTAGTAGTCATGTGAATTTGGTATTTGTTTGATATTTTGATGAGATGTATGTTGTCTATCCTCTAGTGGTGTTACGTGAACGTCGACTACATAACACTTCACCATTATTTGGGCCTAGAGGAGGGCATTGGGAAGTAATAAGTAGATGATGGGTTGCTAGAGTGACAGAAGCTTAAACCCTAGTTTATGCGTTGCTTCGTAAGGGGCTGATTTGGATCCATATGTTTCATGCTATGGTTAGGTTTACCTTAATACTTTTGTTGTAGTTGTGGATGCTTGAAATAGAGGTTAATCATAAGTGGGATGCTTGTTAAAGTAAGGACAGCACCCAAGCACCGGTCCACCCACATATCAAATTATCAAAGTACCGAACGCGAATCATATGAGCGTGATGAAAACTAGCTTGACAATATTCCCATGTGTCCTCGGGAGCGTTTTTCCTATTATAAGAGTTTGTTCCGGGTTGTCCTTTGCTACCAAAAAGGATTGGGCCACCTTGCTGCACCTTATTTACTTTTGTTACTTGTTGCTCGTTATAATTTATCTTATCACAAAACTATCTGTTACTATCCTATCATAATACTATCTGTTACCTATAATTTTTGTGCTTGCAGAGAATACCTTGCTGAAAACCACTTATCATTTCCTTCTGCTCCTCGTTGGGTTCGACCCTCCTACTTATCGAAAGGACTACGATAGATCCCCTATACTTGTGGGTCATCAAGACTCTTTTCTGGCGCCGTTGCCGGGGAGTGAAGCGCCTTTGGTAGGTGGAATTTGGTAAGGAAAAAAATTATATAGTGTGCTGAAATTTACTGTCACTTGCTACTATGGAAAGTAATCTTATGAGGGGCTTGTTCGGGGTATCTTCACCCCAACCAGTAGAGCAAAGAGTTGCTCCTCAACCTACTGAACCTACTAAAAATGAAAATTTTCCCTTTGAAGTTCCTTCGGGTATGTTAGAAAAACTGCTAGCTAATCCTTTTGCAGGAGATGGAACAAAGCATCCTGATGAGCACCTAATTTATGTTGATGAAGTTTGTGGATTATTTAAGCTTGCAGGTATAACCCATGATGTTATTAAGAATAAGGTCTTCCCTTTATCTTTGTAGGGAGATGCATCGACATGGTATAGGCTATGTGATGATTCGGGGTCATGGAACTACAAACGATTGAAATTGGAATTTCATCAGAAGTTTTATCCCATGCATCTTGTTCATCGTGATCACAATTATATATATAATTTTTGGCCTCGCGAAGGAGAAAGCATCGCTCAAGCTTGGGGGAGGCTTAAATCAATGTTATATTCATGCCCCAATCATGAGCTCTCAAGAGAAATAATTATTCAAAGTTTTTATGCTCGACTTTCTGATAACAATCGCACCATGCTCGATACTTCTTGTACTGGCTCTTTTATGATGAAGACTATTGAATTCAAATGGAATTTATTGGATAGAATTAAACACAACTCTGAAGATTGGGATATCGACAAAGGTAAGGAGTCAGGTATGACACCTAAGTTTGATTGTGTTAAATCTTTTATGGATACCGATGTTTTCCGTAAATTTAGCACTAAATATGGACTTGACTCTGAGATAGTAGCTTCTTTCTGTGAATCTTTTGCTACTTATGTTGATCTCCCCAAGGAGAAGTGGTTTAAATATCATCCTCCCATAGAAGTAAAAGTAGCTGCACCTACTAAAGTTGAAGAAAAGACTGTCACTTATAATGATCCTATTGTTCCTACTTCTTATGTTGAGAAACCACCTTTCCCTGTTAGGATAAAGGATCATGCTAAAGCTTCAACTATGGTTCATAAAAAGCAATATTAGTACTTATACACCCCCTGAGCAAGTTAAAGTTGAACCTAATATTTCTATTGTTAAAGATCTCTTGGCTGATAATATTGATTGGCATGTTATTTATTTCTGCGGTGAAACTGCTAGAATTGCCAAACCTTGTGCTAAAGATAAACATGGACCTGTGGTAGGCATGCCTGTTATTTCTATTAAAATAGGAGATCATTGTTATCATGGCTTATGTGATATGGGTGCTAGTACTACTGTTATACCTCATGACTTATACAAAGAAATTATGCATGAAATTGCACCTGCTGAGATAGAAGGTATTGATGTTACCATCAAACTTGCTAATAGAGATACAATATCACCCATTGGAATTGTTAGAGATGTTGAAGTCTTGTGTGGGAAAACTAAATATCCTGCTGATTTTCTTGTTCTTGGTTCCCCACAAGATAGCTTTTGCCCCATTATATTCGGTAGACCCTTCTTGAACACAGTTAATGCTAGGATAGACTGCAAAAAGAATGTTGTTACTATTGGCTTGGGTGATATGTCTCATGAGTTTAATTTCTCTAAATTTAGTAGACAACACCGTGAAGAAGAATTTCCGAGTAAGGATGAAATTATTGGTCTTGCTTTTATTGCCGTACCTCCTAGTGATCCTTTAGAACAATATTTGCTAGACCATGAAAATGACATGTTTATGAATGAAAGAAGGGAAATAGATGAAGTATTCTTTAAACAGGAACCCATCCTGAAACACAATTTACCTGTTGAAATCCTAGGGGATACTCCTCCACCCAAGGGTGATCCCGTGTTTGAGCTCAAACCGTTACCTGATACTCTTAAGTATGCTTATCTTGATGAGAAAAAGATATATCCTGTTATTATTAGTGCTAACCTTTCAGAGCATGAAGAAGAGAGATTATTGAAAACTCTGAAGAAGCATCGTGCTGCTATTGGATATACTCTTGATGATCTTAAGGGCATTAGTCCCACTCTATGTCAACATAAAATAAATTTGGAGGAAGATGCCAAACCAGTTCATGATCATCAACGACGGCTGAATCCTAAGATGAAAGAAGTGGTAAGAAAAGAAATACTAAAGCTTCTTGAGGCAGGTATAATTTATCCCATTGCTGATAGTTAGTGGGTAAGTCCTGCCCATTGTGTCCCTAAGAAAGGAGGTATTACCGTCGTTCCTAATGATAAAGATGAATTGATTCCGCAAATAATTATTATAGGTTATAGGATGGTAATTGATTTCCGCAAATTGAATAAAGCTACTAAGAAAGATCATTACCCCTTACCTTTTATCAATCAAATGCTAGAAAGATTATCCAAACATACACATTTTTGCTTTCTAGATGGTTATTCTGGTTTCTCTCAAATACCTGTGTCATCCAATGATCAATCAAAGACTACTTTTACTTGCCCTTTTGGTACTTTTGCTTATAGACGTATGCCTTTTGGTTTATGTAATGCACCTGCTACCTTTCAAAGATGCATGATGGCTATATTCTCTGACTTTTGTGAAGAGATTTGTGAGGTTTTCATGGACGACTTCTCCGTCTACGGATCCTCTTTTGATGATTGCTTGAGCAACCTTGATCGAGTTTTGCAGAGATGTGAAGAAACTAATCTTGTCTTGAATTGGGAAAAGTGGCACTTTATGGTTAATGAAGGTATTGTCTTGGGGCATAAAGTTTCCGAAAGAGGTATTGAGGTTGATAAAACCAAGGTTGATGCTATTGAAAAGATGCCATGTCCCAAGGACATCAAAGGTATAAGAAGTTTCCTTGGTCACGCCAGATTTTATAGGAGGTTCATTAAGGACTTCTAAAAAAATTCTTGGCCTCTGACTAATTTATTACAAAATATATACCATTTGTCTTTGATGATGATTGTGTAGAAGCATTTGAAATACTTAAGAAGGCATTGATCTCTGCACCTATTGTTCAGCCACCTGATTGGAATTTACCCTTTGAAATTATGTGTGATGCTAGTGATTATGCTGTAGGTGCTGTTCTGGGGCAAAGAGTTGATAAGAAATTAAATGTTATTCAATATGCTAGTAAAACTCTAAACAATGCTCAGAGAAATTATGCTACTACTGAAAAGGAATTCTTAGCAGTTGTATTTGCTTGTGATAAGTTCAGGCCTTACATTGTTGATTCTAAAGTAACTATTCACACTGATCATGCTGCTATTAAATATCTTATGAAAAAGAAAGATGCTAAGCCTAGACTTATTAGATGGGTCCTCTTGCTACAAGAATTTGATTTGCATATTGTTGATAGAAAGGGAGATGAGAACCCCGTTGCAGACAACTTGTCTATGTTAGAAAATGTTCTTGATGACCCACTACCTATTGATGATAGCTTTCCTGATGAGCAATTAAATGTCATAAATGCTTCTCGTATAGCTCCATGGTATGCTGATTATGCTAATTACATCGTTGCTAAATTTATACCACCTAGTTTCACATACCAGCAAAAGAATTTTTTTTCTATGATTTGAGGCATTACTTTTGGGATGACCCACATCTTTATAAAGAAGGAGTAGATGGTGTTTTTAGACGTTGTGTACCTGAGCATGAACAGGAACAGATCCTACGCAAGTGTCACTCCGAAGCTTATGGAGGACACCACGCTGGAGACAGAACTGCACATAAGGTATTGCAATCTGGTTTTTATTGGCCTACTCTCTTCAAGGATGCCCGTAAGCTTGTCCTTTCTTGTGATGAATGTCAAAGAATTGGTAATATTAGTAGACGTCAAGAAACGCCTATGAACTATTCACTTGTTATTGAACCATTTGATGTTTGGGGCTTTGATTATATGGGACCTTTTCCTGCCACTAATGGATATACATATATTTTAGTTGCTGTTGATTACGTTACTAAGTGGGTAGAAGCTATTCCAACTAGTAGTGCTGATCATAACACTTCTATTAAGATGCTTAAAGAAGTCATTTTTCCGAGGTTTGGAGTCCCTAGATATTTATGTTGGGTAACGTTGCAGAAATTCAAAATTTTCCTACGTGTCACCAAGATCTATCTATGGAGAAACCAGCAACGAGGGGAAGGAGAGTGCATCTACATACCCTTGTAGATCGCTAAGCGGAAGCGTTCAAGTGAACGGGGTTGATGGAGTCGTACTCGTCGTGATCCAAATCACCGATGATCCTAGTGCCGAACGGACGGCACCTCCGCGTTCAACACACGTACAGCCCGGTGACGTCTCCCATGCCTTGATCCAGCAAGGAGAGAGGGAGAGGTTGAGGAAGACTCCATCCAGCAGCAGCACAACGGCGTGGTGATGATGGAGGAGCGTGGTGATCCAGCAGGGCTTCGCCAAGCACCGCGGGAGAGGAGAAGGACTTGGGAGAGGGGGAGGGCTGCGCCAGCACATTAGTGTTGTTGCCCTCCCACCCCCCCATATATATAGGGGCAAGGGAGAGGGGGGCCGGCCCCCTCAGATCCCATCTGAGGAGGGGGCGGCGGCCAGGAGGGGTGGCTTGCCCCCCAAGGCAAGGGGAGGGGGCGCCCCCTTCTAGGGTTCCCCCAAACCCTAGGCGCCTTGGGCCCTTGTGGGGGGGCGCACCAGCCCACCTGGGGCTGGTCCCCTCCCACATGTGGCCCATGCAGCCCTCGGGGGCCGGTGGTCCCACTTGGTGGACCCCCGGGACCCTCCTGGTGGTCCCGGTACGTTACCGATAAAACCCGAAACCCTTTCGGTGACCAAAACAGGACTTCCCATCTATAAATCTTTACCTCCGGACCATTCCGGAACTCCTCGTGACATCTGGGATCTCATCCGGGACTCCGAACAACATTCGGTAACCACATACGAACTTCCTTAATAACCCTAGCGTCATCGAACCTTAAGTGTGTAGACCCTACGGGTTCGGGAGACATGCAGACATGACCGAGACATTCTTCGGTCAATAACCAACAGCGGGATCTAGATACCCATGTTGGCTCCCACATGTTCCACGATGATCTCATCGGATGAACCACGATGTCGAGGATTCGATCAATCCCGTATACAATTCCCTTTGTCTAGCGGTATAGTACTTGCCCGAGATTCGATCGTCGGTATGTCGATACCTTGTTCAATCTCGTTACCGGCAAGTCTCTTTACTCGTTCCGTAACACATCATCCCGTGATCAACTCCTTGATCACATTGTGCACATTATGATGATGTCCTACCGAGTGGGCCCAGAGATACCTCTCCGTCACACAGAGTGACAAATCCCAGTCTTGATTCGTGCCAACCCAACAGACACTTTCGGAGATACCCGTAGTGCACCTTTATAGCCACCCAGTTACGTTGTGACGTTTGGCACACCCAAAGCACTCCTACGGTATCCGGGAGTTGCACAATCTCATGGTCTAAGGAAACGATACTTGACATTAGAAAAGCTTTAGCATACGAACTACATGATCTAGTGCTAGGCTTAGGATTGGGTCTTGTCCATCACATCATTCTCCTAATGATGTGATCCCGTTATCAACGACATCCAATGTCCATGGTCAGGAAACCGTAACCATCTATTGATCAACAAGCTAGTCAACTAGAGGCTTACTAGGGACATGGTGTTGTCTATGTATCCACACATGTATCTGAGTTTCCTATCAATACAATTCTAGCATGGATAATAAACGATTATCATGAACAAGGAAATATAATAATAATCAATTTATTATTGCCTCTAGGGCATATTTCCAACAGTCTCCCACTTGCACTAGAGTCAATAATCTAGTTCACATCGATTTGTGATTAACACTCAAGGTCACATCCCTATGTGACTGACACCCAAGAGTTCTGGGTTTGATCATGTTATGTTTGTGAGAGAGGTTATAGTCAACGGGTCTGAACCTTTCAGATCCGTGTGTGCTTTACAAATATCTATGTCATCTCCTAGATGCAGTTACCATGCTCTATTTGGTGCTATTCCAAATAACTGTTCTACTATACGAATCCAGTTTACTACTCAGAATAATCTGGATTAGTGTCAAAGCTTGCATCGGCGTAACCCTTTACGACGAACTCTTTTACCACCTCCATAATCGAGAAAATTCCTCAGTCCACTAGTTACTAAGGATAACTTTGACCGCTGTCCTGTGATCCATTTCTAGATCACACTTGTACCCCTTGACTGACTCATGGTTTGGCACACTTTAGGTGCGGTACATAACATAGCATACTTTAGAGCCTACGACTAAATCATAGGGGACGACCTTCGTCCTTTCTCTCTATTCTGCCGTGGTCATGTCTTGACTCTTGCTCAATACTCACACCTTGTAACACAGCCGAGAACTCCTTCTTTGCTGATCTATTTTGAACTACTTCAAAATCTTGTCATGGTATGTGTTCGTTTGAAAGTACTATTAAGCGATTTTGATATATTCTTATAGATCTTGATGCTCAATGTTTAAGTAGCTTAATCCAGGTTTTCCATTGAAAAACACTTTTCAAATAACCCTATATGCTTTCCAGAAATTCTACATCATTTCTGATCAACAATATATCAACAACATACACTCATCAGAAATTCTATAGTGCTCCCACTCACTTCTTTGGAAATACAAGTTTCTCATAAACTTTGTATAAACCCAAATATTTGATCATCTCATCAAAGTGTACATTCCAACTCCGAGATGCTTACTCCAGTCCTTAGAAGGATTGCTGGAGCTTTGCATACTTGTTAGCATCTTTCAGGATTGACAAAAATCTTCTGGTTGTATCACATACAACCTTTCCTCAAGAAAATCGTCGAGGAAACAATGTTTTGACATCCTATCTGCACAATTTCATAAATAATGCAGTAATCGCTAACATAATTCCAATAGACTCTTAGCATCGCTACGAGTGAGAAACTCTCATCGCAGTCAACTCCTTGAACTTGTCGGAAAACATCTTAATGACAAGTCGAGCTTTCTTAATGGTGACATTTACCATCATTGTCCGTCTTCCTTTCAAAATCCATCTGTACTCAACAGCCTTACGACCATCGAGCCGTTTTGCCAAAGTCTACACTTTGTTTTCATACATGGATCCTCTCTCGGATTTTATGGCCTCGAGCCATTCATCGAAATCCGGGCCCACCATCGCTTCTCCATAGCTCGTAGGTTCATTGTTGTCTAGCAACATGACTTCCAAGACAGGATTACGTACCACTCTGAAGTAGTACGCATCCTTGTCATCCTACGAGGTTTGGGAGTGACTTGATCCGAAGTCTCATGATCACTATCATAAGCTTCTACTTCAATTGGTGTAGGTGCCACATGAACAACTTCCTGTGCCCTACTACACACTAGTTGAAGTGACGGTTCAACAACCTCATCAAGTCTCCACCATCCTCCCACTCAAGTCTTTCGAGAGAAACTTTTCCTCGAGAAAGGACCCGATTTGAGAAACAATCCCTATTGCTTTCGGATCTGAGACAGGAGGTATACCCAACTGTTTTTGGGTGTCCTATGAAGATGCAGTTATCCGCTTTAGGTTCGTGCTTATCAGCCTGAAACTTTTTCACATAAGCGTCGCAGCCCCAAACTTATAAGAAATGACAGCTTAGGTTTCTCTAAACCATAGTTCATACGGTGTCATCTTATCGGAATTACGTGGTGCCCTATTTAAAGTGAGTGCGGTTGTCTCTAATGCCTAACCCATGAACGATAGTGGTAATTCGATAAGAGACGTCATCATATCCAATAGTTATGATGTTCGGACACACCATCACTCTATGGTGTTCCAGGCGGTACTAGTCGTGAAACAATTTCCACAGTGCCAAACTCGTAACTCAGTTATTCATTTCTGTGATCATATCATAGACATTTTATCCTCTTGCCACGAAGATCTTCAACTTCATTCTGAAATTACTTGAACCATTCAATAATTCAGACTTGTGTTTCATCAAGCAAATATACTCAGTATCTACTCAAATCATCTGTGAAGTAAGAGCATAACGATATCCACTACGTGCCTCAGCACTCATTGGACTGCACACATCAAAATGTGTTACTTCCAACAAGTTGCTTTCTTGTTCCATTTTACTGAAACCGAAGCTTTCAGTCATCTTGCCCATGTGGTATGATTTGCATATCTCAAGTGATTCAAAATCAAGTGAGTCCAAACGGTCCATCTGCATGGAGTTTCTTCATGCGTATATACCAATAGACATGGTTCACATTACTCAACCCTTTTTCAAAAATGAGTGAGTCCAAAGATCCATCAACATGGTGCTTCTTCATGCATTTTATACCAATATGACTTACATGGCAGTGCCACAAGTAGGTGGTACTATCATTACTATCTTTTGGCATGAACATGTGTATCACTATGACCGAGATTCAATAAACCATTCATTTTAGGTGCAAGACCATTGAAGGAATTATTCAAATAAATAGAGTAACAATTATTCTCCTTAAATGAATAATCGTATCGCGATAGACATAATCCAATCATGTCTATGCTCAACGCAAACACCAAGTAACAATTATTTAGGTTTGACACCAATCTCGATGGTAGAGGGAGCGTGCGATGCTTGATCACATCAACTTTGGAAACACTTCCAACACATCTCGTCAACTCACCTTTAGCTAGTCTCCGTTTATTCCGTAGCTTTTATTTCGAGTTACTAACACTTAGCAACCGAACCGGTATCTAATACCCTGATGCTACTAGGAGTACTAGTAAAGTACACATTCACATAATGTATATCCAATATACTTCTATCGACAGCCTTCTCATCTACCAAGTATCTAGGGTAATTCTGCTCCAGTAGCTGTTCCCCTCATTACAGAAGCACTTAGTCTCGGGTTTGGGTTCAACCTTGGGTTTCTCCACTAGAGCAGCAGCTGATTTGCCGTTTCATGAAGGATCCCTTCTTGCCCTTGCCCTTCTTTAAACTAGTGGTTTCACCAACCATCAACAATTGATGCTCCTTCTTGATTTCTACTTTCGCGGTGTCAAACATCACGAATATTTCAAGGATCATCATATCTATCCCTGATATGTTATAGTTCATTACGAAGCTCTAGCAGCTTGGTGGCAATGACTTTGGAGAAACATCACTATCTTGTCTGGAAGATCAACTCCCACTCGATTCAAGTGATTGTTGTACTCAGACAATCTGAGCACAAGCTCAACGATTGAGCTTTTCTCCCTTAGTTTGCAGGCCAAGAAAATCGTCGGAGGTCTTATACCTCTTGACATGGGCACGAGCCTTAAATCCCAATTTCAGTCCTCGAAACATCTCATATGTTTCGCGACATTTCAAAAAATGTCTTCGGTGCTTCAATTCTAAACCATTTATCATTACCGAACTATCATGTAGTCATCAAAACGTGTATGTCAGATGTTCGCAACATCCACAGACCACGTTCGAGGTCCAGCACACCGAGCGGTGCATTAGGGACACAAGCCTTCTACTGTCCGCATAATTGCTACTATCAACTTTCAACTATATTTTCTCTAGGAACATATCTAAAACAGTAGAACTAAAGCGCGAGCTTACGACATAATTTGCAAAGACCTTTTGACTATGTTCAGGATAATTAAGTTCATCTCATGAACTCCCACTCAGATAGACATCCCTCTAGTCATCCAAGTGATTACATGATCCGAGTCAACTAGGTTGTGTCCGATCATCACGTGAGACGGACTAGTCAACGTCGGTGAACATCTTCATGTTGATCGTATCTACCATACGACTCATGTTCGACCTTTCGGTCTTCTGTGTTCCGAGGCCATGTCTGTACATGCTAGGCTCGTCAAGTCAACCTAAGTGTTTGCATGTGTTCCGAGGCCATGTCTGTACATGCTAGGCTCGTCAACACCCGTTGTATTCGAACGTAAGAATCTATCACACCCGATCATCACGTGGTGCTTCGAAACGACGAACTTTCGCAACAGTGCACAGTTAGGGGGAACACTTTCTTGAAATTTTAATGAGGTATCATCTTATTTACTACCGTCGTTCTAAGCAAATAAGATGCAAAAACATGATAAACATCACATGCAATCAAATAGTGACATGATATGGCCATCATCACTTTGCTCCTTTTGATCTCCATCTTCGGGGCTCCATGATCATCGTCGTCACCGGCATGACACCATGATCTCCATCATCATGATCTCCATCATCGTGTCTTCATGAAGTTGTCACATCAACTATTACTTCTACTACTAGGGCTAACGCTTTAGCAATAAAGTAAAGTAATTACATGACTTTTATGTTGACACGCAGGTCATAAATAAATTAAAGACGACTCCTATGGCTCCTGCCGGTTGTCATACTCATCGACATGCAAGTCGTGATTCCTATTACAAGAACATGATCAATCTCATACATCACATATATCATTCATCACATCCTTTTGGCCATATCACATCACATGGCATACCCTGCAAAAACAAGTTAGACGTCCTCTAATCGTTGTTTGCATGTTTTACGTGGCTGCTATGGGTTTCTAGCAAGAACGTTTCTTACCTACGCAAAACCACAACGTGATATGTCAATTGCTATTTACCCTTCATAAGGACCCTTTTCATCGAATCCGATCCGACTAAAGTGGGAGAGACTGGCACCCGCTAGCCACCTTATGCAACTAGTGCATGTCTGTCGGTGGAACCTGTCTCACGTAAGTGTACGTGTAAGGTCGGCCCGGGCCGCTTCATCCCACAATGCTGCCGAATCAAGATTGACTAGTAACTGTAAGCATATTGAACAAAATCAACGCCCACAACAATTTTGTGTTCTACTCGTGCAAAGAATCTACGCAATAGACCTAGCTCATGATGCCACTGTTGGGTAACGTAGCAGAAATTCAAAATTTTCCTACGTGTCACCAAGATCTATCTATGGAGAAACCAGCAACGAGGAGAAGGAGAGTGCATCTACATACCCTTGTAGATCGCTAAGCGGAAGCGTTCAAGTGAACGGGGTTGATGGAGTCGTACTCGTCGTGATCCAAATCACCGATGATCCTAGTGCCGAACGGACGGCACCTCCGCGTTCAACACACGTACAAGCCGGTGACGTCTCCCATGCCTTGATCCAGCAAGGAGAGAGGGAGAGGTTGAGGAAGACTCCATCCAGCAGCAGCACAACGGCGTGGTGATGATGTAGGAGCGTGGTGATCCAGCAGGGCTTCACCAAGCACCGCGGGAGAGGAGAAGGACTTGGGAGAGGGGGACGGCTGCGCTAGCACATTAGTGTTGTTGCCCTCCCACCCCCCACATATATATAGGGGCAAGGGAGAGGGGGCCGACCCCCTCAGATCCCATCTGAGGAGGGGGCGGCGGCCAGGAGGGGTGGCTTGCCCCCCAAGGCAAGGGGGGGGGGCGCCCCCTTCTAGGGTTCCCCCAAACCCTAGGCGCCTTGGGCCCTTGTGGGGGGGGGGGCACCAGCCCACCTGGGGCTGGTCCCCTCCCACATGTGGCCCATGCAGCCCTCCGGGGCTGGTGGTCCCACTTGGTGGACCCCCGGGACCCTCCTGGTGGTCCCGGTACGTTACCGATAAAACCCGAAACCCTTTCGGTGACCAAAACAGGACTTCCCATATATAAATCTTTACCTACGGACCATTTCGGAACTCCTCGTGACATCCGGGATCTCATCCGGGACTCCGAACAACATTCGGTAACCACATACGAACTTCCTTAATAACCCTAGCGTCATCGAACCTTAAGTGTGTAGACCCTACGGGTTCGGGAGACATGCAGACATGACCGAGACGTTCTCCGGTCAATAACCAACAGCGGGATCTGGATACCCATGTTGGCTCCCACATGTTCCACGATGATCTCATCGGATGAACCACGATGTCGAGGATTCGATCAATCCCGTATACAATTCCCTTTGTCTAGCGGTATAGTACTTGCCCGAGATTCGATCGTCGGTATGTCGATACCTTGTTCAATCTCATTACCGGCAAGTCTCTTTACTCGTTCCGTAACACATCATCCCGTGATCAACTCCTTGATCACATTGTGCACATTATGATGATGTCCTACCGAGTGGGCCCAGAGATACCTCTCCGTCACACAGAGTGACAAATCCCAGTCTCGATTCGTGCCAACCCAACAGACACTTTCGGAGATACCCGTAGTGCACCTTTATAGCCACCCAGTTACGTTGTGACGTTTGGCACACCCAAAGCACTCCTACGGTATCCGGGAGTTGCACAATCTCATGGTCTAAGGAAACGATACTTGACATTAGAAAAGCTTTAGCATACGATCTACATGATCTAGTGCTAGGCTTAGGATTGGGTCTTGTCCATCACATCATTCTCCTAATGATGTGATCCCGTTATCAACGACATCCAATGTCCATGGTCAGGAAACCGTAACCATCTATTGATCAACGAGCTAGTCAACTAGAGGCTTACTAGGGACATGGTGTTGTCTATGTATCCACACATGTATCTGAGTTTCCTATCAATACAATTCTAGCATGGATAATAAACGATTATCATGAACAAGGAAATATAATAATAATCAATTTATTATTGCCTCTAGGGCATATTTCCAACAATTTAATGACTGATGGTGGTTCACATTTTATTCATGGTGCTTTCCGTAAAATGCTTGCCAAGTATGATGTTAATCATAGAATTGCCTCTCCTTATCACCCATTGTCTAGTGGTCAAGTAGAATTGAGTAACAGAGAGCTCAAATTAATTTTGCAAAAGACTGTCAATAGGTCTAGAAAGAATTGGTCCAAGAAACTTGATGATGCATTATGGGCCTATAGAACAACATATAAAAATCCTAAGGGTATGTCTCCGTATAAAATGGTTTATGGAAAAGCTTGTCACTTACCTCTTGAACTAGAACATAAGGCTTATTGGGCTATTAAAGAGCTCAATTATGATTTCAAACTTGCCGGTGAGAAGAGGTTATTTGATATTAGCTCAGTTGATGAATGGAGAACCCAAGCCTACGAAAATGCCAAGTTGTTTAAAGAAAAAGTTAAAAGATGGCATGACAAAAGAATACAAAAGCATGAATTTCATGTAGGTGATTATGTATTGCTATACAACTCTCGTTTAAGATTTTTTGCAGGAAAACTTCTCTCTAAATGGGAAGGCCCCTACGTTATCGAGGAGGTCTATCATTCCGGTGCCATAAAAATCAACAACTTCGAAGGCACAAATCCGAAGGTGGTGAATGGTCAAAGAATCAAACATTATATCTCAGGTAATCCCATAAATATTGAAACCAACGTTATTGAAACCGTAACCCCGGAGGAATACATAAGAGACACTTTCCAGAACATTTCAGACTCCGAAAAGGAATAGGTATGTGGTACGGTAAGTAAACTGACTCCAAAACAATTTTTATGGTAATATTTCTCCGTTTTGGAATATTTAGAAAAATAGAAAAATAAGAAGCAGTCCGAGAAGGACACGAGGCCTTCATGAGGGTGGAGGGTGCGCCCTGCCCTACTGGGCACACCCCTACCTCGTGGGCACCTCGTGTGCTATTCGGACTCCGTTTTCTTGGACGATACGTATTTTGGTCGGTAAAAATTCATTATATTATATCCCGAAGGTTTTGACTCCTGTATCACGCAATTATCCTCTGTTCTTGTTTCGAGCTATTTTTCTGACAGATCTAGATTATCATGACGTCTCCAAGTGCTCCCAGGAACAAGTTTTCGAGAAGGTCATCAACCCTTACCTCGCGGAGGTGCTGTGACACCCTCAAACCATTGAGATGCGTGATGGGTTGCTGCACATCCGCGATGTTGAGGGACCGAAGGGGACCGGAAGCATGGAGACGAGGTTGGAAGCAATGGAGCAACAAGTTTTCAAGTGCCAGGGGATGGTGGAATGTGGACTCAACTCCAACCACATGATGATCGCGGAGTTCACCAACAACCACAAGATGGATGCCAAGAACATTGGGGAGACCATCTTCAAGCTTCACGAGAAGATCGAGCACCTTCAAGCACAAATCTATGATCTGCAAAACCAAAACTGTGAGTATGAATATAGATTCAAAAGGATGAGTTTGGCTGCAGATTTGAGGATCCCGGAGACTCGATCATCCTTCTCTGATGGTGAGCCTATGCCTTGGAAATTGGACGACAAGCCCGCATCATCAACAACTCCTCCACCTTCCTCACCAACAAAGGAGATGTAATCACATGGGTATGGGCACTCCCCATTGGCAACTGCCAAGCTTGGGGGAGGTGCCCCGGTATCGTATCACAACCACACTCCTATCTTTACAGTTTTTCTTAGTTCGATCCTATTAGTAGTATCTTGGTCTGGTAGAATAACGTTTATGGCATGATCTAGTTTTGAGTTTTGCTTTATGATCC
The DNA here is from genome assembly GCA_032464435.1 of Aegilops umbellulata. Classification (NCBI taxonomy): domain Eukaryota; kingdom Viridiplantae; phylum Streptophyta; class Magnoliopsida; order Poales; family Poaceae; genus Aegilops; species Aegilops umbellulata. The sequence continues at coordinate 577,570,904 of CP136057.1, read as the reverse complement.
CTCTATGTAATCAAGTCTGTGAGCTATATATAGTAAAGATTAGTGTTGAGTCAAGGGCTTGATTATCTTGCTATGATCTTGAGTGAATAAAAGAAAAGAGAAAAGAATAAAAAGAAACAAAGAGATCATGTTGATCTTATTGAGAGTAATGACTTCACATATAAAGAGTATGATGATTAAAAATTGTTGGGAGTTAACAAACATAGCTTTGGTCATTGTTGAAATTAATAGGAAGTAATAAAGAAAGAGAGGTTTCACATATAAATATACTATCATAGACATCTTTTATGATTGGGAGCACTCATTACAATATGACATGCTAAAGAGTTGATGTTGGACAAGGAAGACAACGCACTTGGTTATGTTTTCTTATATCTGAGATAAAGTATATTGTCATGGATCATCCAACATGTTGAGCTTGCCTTTCTCCCTCATGCTAGCCAAATTCTTAGCACCAAGTAGAGATACTACTTGTGCTTCCAAATACCCTTAAACCAGTTTTGCCATGAGAGTCCACCATACCTACCTATGGATTGAGTAAGATCCTTCAAGTAAGTTGTCATCGGTGCAAGCAATGAAAATTGCTCTCTAAATATGTATGATTGATTGGTGTGGAGGAAATAAGCTTTATACGATCTTGTGATGTGGAAGAAATAAAAGCAACAGACTGCATAATAAAGGTTCATATCACAAGTGGCAATATAAAGTGACGTTCTTTTGCATTAATATTTTGTGCATCCAACCCTGAAAGCGCATGGCAACCTCTGCGAAGGGCCTATCTATTACTATTATCTTCTACCTTATGCAAGAGTCATGGTGATCTTCACCTTTCCTTTTTACATTTTATCCTTTGGCAAGCACAGTGTGTTGGAAAGATCCTGATATATATATATATATATATATAATTGGATATAGGGGAGCAAGAGTTATTATTGTTGACATTACCCTTGAGGTAAAAGGTTGGGAGGCAAAACTATAAGCCCCTATCTTTCTCTGTGTCCGATTAAAACTCCGTAACCACAAGTATTGCGTGAGTGTTAGCAATTATGAAAGACTAAATTATAGTTGAGTATGTGGACTTGCTAAAGAGCTCTGACATAGACTCTTTCTGATGTTATGATAAATTGCAATTGCTTCAATGACTGAGATTATAGTTTGTTAGTTCTCAATAAAGTTTCTGATTCATACTTTGCATTGTGATTAGATTATTACTTTAGCATAAGAAATCATATGACAATACCCATATATGTTGCTATTATGAGAATAATCATGATGCCCTCATGTATGTATTTTATTTTGTCGACACCTCTACCTCTAAACATGTGGACATATTTATCGTTATCGGCTTCCACTTGAGGACAAGCGAGGTCTAAGCTTGGGGGAGTTGATACGTTCATTTTGCATCATGCTTTTATATCGATATTTATTGCATTATGGGCTGTTATTACACATTATATCACAATACTTATGCCTATTCTCTCTTATTTTACAAGGTTTACATAAGGAGGGAGAATGCCGGCAGCTGGAATTCTGGGCTGGAAAAGGAGCAAATATTAGAGACCTATTCTGCACAACTCCAAAAGTCCTGAAACTCCACGGAAGTTATCTTCAGAGTATATAAAAAATACCGAGCGAAAGAAATACGTCAGGGGGGCCACCACCTGTCCACGCGGGTGGGGGGCGCGCCCCCTGCCTCGTGGGCCCCATGTTGGCTCTCCGATGGCCATCTTTTGCTATATGAAGTCTTTCGTCCAGGAAAAAAACCATAAGCAACCTTTCGGGACGAGATTCCGCCGCCACGAGGCGGAACCTTGGCGGAACCAATCTAGGGCTCCGGCAGAGCTATTTTGCCGGGGACACTTCCCTCCGGGAGGGGGAAATCATCTCCATCGTCATCACCAATGCTCCTCTCATCGGGAGAGGGCAATCTCCATCAACATCTTCACCAGCACCATCTCCTCTCAAAACCCTAGTTCATCTCTTGTATCCAATTCTTGTCTCCAAGTCCGGGATTGGTACCTGTAGGTTACTAGTAGTGTTGATTACTCCTTGTAGTTGATACTAGTTGGTTTATTTGGTGGAAGATCATATGTTCAGATCCTTTATGGATATTAATACCCCTCTGATTATGAACATGAATATGCTTTGTGAGTAGTTACGTTTGTTCCTGAGGACATGGGAGAAGTCTTGCTATTAGTAGTCATGTGAATTTGGTATTCGCTCGATATTTTGATGAGATGTATATTGTCTATCCTCTAGTGGTGTTATGTAAATATCGACTACATAACACTTCACCATTATTTGGGCCTAGAGGAGGGCATTGGGAAGTAATAAGTAGATGATGGGTTGCTAGAGTGACAGAAGCTTAAACCCTAGTTTATGCGTTGCTTCGTAAGGGGCTGATTTGGATCCATATGTTTCATGCTATGGTTAGGTTTACCTTAATACTTTTGTTGTAGTTGCAGATGCTTGCAATAGAGGTTAATCATAAGTGGGATGCTTGTTAAAGTAAGGACAGCACCCAAGCACCGGTCCACCCACATATCAAATTATCAAAGTACCGAACGCGAATCATATGAACGTGATGAAAACTAGCTTGACGATAATTCCCATGTGTCCTCGGGAGCGCTTTTCTCTATATAAGAGTTTGTCCAGGCTTGTCCTTTGCTATAAAAAGGATTGGGCCACCTTGCTACACTTTATTTACTTTTGTTACTTGTTGCTCGTTACCAATTATCCTATCATAATACTATCTGTTACCTATAATTTTTGTGCTTGCAGAGAATACCTTGCTGAAAACCGCTTATCATTTCCTTCTGCTCCTCATTGGGTTCTACACTCCTACTTATCGAAAGGGCTACGATAGATCCCCTATACTTGTGGGTCATCACATTCCTAGAGAAAGCTAAGTTGAAAAATGATGGTAGCAACTACACGGACTGGGTCCGTAACTTGAGGATTATCCTCATTGCTGCACCGAAGAATTACGTCCTGGAGGCACCGCTAGGTGCAAGGCCCGCTGCAGGAGCAACTCCGGACGTTATGAACGTCTGGCAAACTAAAGCTGATGACTACTCAATAGTTCAGTGTGCCATGCTTTTTTTGACCATTGAGACTGCAGGGCTTACACCCCACAACATTTTATTATGAGATGTTCCAGGAGTTGAAGTTAATATTTCAAGCAAATGCCTGAGTTGAGAGATATGAAGTCTCTAGCAAGTTCTATAGCTGCAAGATGGAGGCGAATAGTTCTGTCAGTGAACACATACTCAGAATGTCTAGGTACCATATGCACTTGACTCAACTGGGAGTTAATCTTCCTGATGATAGTGTCATTGATAGAGTTCTTCAATCGCTGCCACCAAGCTATAAAGGCTTCGTGATGAAATATAACATGCAAGGGATGGAAAAGACAATTCCCAAGCTCTTCGCGATGCTTAAGGCTGCGGAGGTAGAAATGAAGAAGGAGCATCAAGTGTTGATGGTTAACAAGACCACTAGTTTCAAGAAAAAGGGTAAAGGGAAGAAGGGGAACTTCAAGAAGAATAGCAAGAAAGTTGCTGCTCAAGGGAAGAAGCCCAAGTCTGGACCTAAGCCTGAAACTGAGTGCTTCTACTACAAAGGGACTAGTCACTAGAAGCAGAACTGCCCCAAGTATTTGGTGGATAAGAAGGATGGAAAAGTGGAAGGTATATTTGATATACATGTTATTTATGTATACCTTACTAATGCTCGTAGCAGCGCCTGTATATTTGATACGGGTTCTGTTGCTCATATTTGCAACTCGAATCAGGGGCTACAGATTAAACGAAGATTGGCTAAGGACAAGGTGACGATGCGTGTCGTAAATGGTTCCAAGGTCGGTGTGATAACCGTCGGCACGCTACCTCTACATCTACCTTTGGGATTAGTCTTAGACCTAAATAATTTTATTTGGTGCCAGCGTTGAGCATGAACATTATATCTGGACCTTGTTTGATGCGAGACGATTATTCATTTAAATCAGAGAATAATGGTTGTTCTATCTATATGAGTAATTTAGATATATTAAAACTGAGCACCATCCCAGCCCTCTCATGCACTCAACATCTTGATCGTCGTTTTCATGTGCTAGCCGTTCCTGGCCATTGGATCTTCCTGGGATGTTTTTCCCGAGACGGGCTGTCCGAGGGGCAGTTACTCTGGTAGCTTTTTTGGGCCCCTATGGTTAATTGGGATCGTATTGGGTTGTTTTGGCCCATTTTCCGTGCTTAAAAGTCAACCCCGTCCCCCTTCCTCTCGCTCTCTCAGCCCTCAAGGAACGAGCGATGCTGGTGGCGGAGGCGGTGACTTAACTGGCGGCTGAGGCGCGCGACGACTAGGTTGGAGGAGGCCGCCTCACCGGCAGTGCTCGAATCCACCGCGTCAACCTGACGACACGAAGCCGCCAACCTCATCCCGCTTGAACGGAGTCGCCCACCTCATCACGCTAGCCACCCCCTTCCGAGCCGTACAGTCGTCGTTGCTCTCCCTACCAGTACGTTTCTTCTCCCTCGATGCATTAGGGTTTTGTAACTCGACCAATTGAGGTGCTAAACAGTCCGTTTGTCCGGCCGAGGTGCTACAGATAGGGGTAATAATTTAGGGTTTGTCATATGTTGATTGATTAAGTGGTCCATTCTATTAATCTCATAGTGTAGAATGATCTATCATTTAACCGAATTCTGGATGTTCCAATTTCCATGGTTCTTCATTTGATTTTCATGGCGCGCTGCTGCAACTGCCATATCCGGCGAACCCTTGCAATACTATTTGGTCATCATAGAGCTCAAGTCATAGGACCATAGCATGCCATGTTGTGGTTGATGCAGATCTGAGATGACACCGAGGTAACGAGATAGCGGGCGGCAGGCCGCTGATGAAGTAAGTAATTGAAACCCAATGAAGGACTCATGTAATTTTATAGTCCATGTACACATCATGTTGGCAACCTTTTTTTGGAAGAACGACATACAAATGACAGCTCCTATGTTCTCGAGGTTTAGTTAATTCAAATAGATGTTGGTACAGAATTTGGAGTTCTGGCCTTGTTTGAACTCATAACCCAAACAGAAGTTAGTTGCTCATTGGTTGGATAGTGTTCTTAGATTTTTTGCTTCTGGACCGAACTCTTTCATGAATGGATACATTGGACATCTGATGACCCACAAGTATAGGGGATCTATCGTAGTCCTTTTGATAAGTAGGAGTGTCAAACCCAACGAGGAGCAGAAGGAAATGATAAGCAGTTTTCAGCAAGGTATTCTCTGCAAGCACAAAAATTATAGGTAACATATAGTATTGTGATACGATAACTGGTAACGAGCAACAAGTAACAAAAGTAAATAAAGTGCAGCAAGGTGGCCCAATCCTTTTTGTAGCAAAGGACAAGCCTGGACAAACTCTTATATAGAGAAAAGCGCTCCCGAGGACACATGGGAATTATCGTCAAGCTAGTTTTCATCACGTTCATATGATTCGCGTTCGGTACTTTGATAATTTGATATGTGGGTGGACCGGTGCTTGGGTGCTATCCTTACTTGGACATGCATCCCACTTATGATTAACCTCTATTGCAAGCATCCGCAATTACAACAAAAGTATTAACGTAAACCTAACCATAGCATGAAACATATGTATCCAAATCAGCCCCTTACGAAGCAACGCATAAACTAGGGTTTAAGCTTCTATCACTCTAGCAACCCATCATCTACTTATTACTTCCCAATGCCTTCCTCTAGGCCCAAATAATGGTGAAGTGTCATGTAGTCGACGTTCACATAACACCACTAGAGGATAGACACCATACATCTCATCAAAATATCGAACGAATACCAAATTCACATGACTACTAATAGCAAGACTTCTCCCATGTCCTCAGGAACAAACGTAACTACTCACAAAGCATATTCATGTTCATAATCAGAGGAGTATTAATATGCATATAGGATCTGAACATATGATCTTCCACCAAATAAACCAACTAGCATCAACTACAAGGAGTAATCAACACTACTAGCAACCTACAGGTACCAATCCCAGACTTAGAGACAAGAATTGGATACAAGAGATGAACTAGGGTTTGAGAGGAGATGGTGCTGGTGAAGATGTTGATGGAGATTGCCCTCTACCGATGAGAGGAGCGTTGGTGATGACGATGACGATGATTTCCCCCTCCCGGAGGGAAGTGTCCCCGGCAGAGCAGCTCTGCAGGAGCCCTAGATTGGTTCTGCCAAGGTTCCGCCTCGTGGCAGCTGAGTCTCCTCCCGAAAGCTTGCTTGTGATATTTCTTCGAACGAAAGACTTCATATAGCAGAAGATGGGCACCGGAGGGCCAACAGGGGGCCCACGAGGCAGGGGGCTCGCCCAGGGGGGTAGGGCGCGCCCCCCACCCTCGAGGACAGGTGGAGGCCCCCTGACATGGATTCTTCTTCCAGTATTTTTTATTATTTCCAAAAATAACTTTCGTGGAGTTTCAGGACTTTTGGAGTTGTGCATAATAGGTCTCCAATATTTGCTCCTTTTCCAGCCCAGAATTCCAGCTGCCGGCATTCTCCCTCCTTATGTAAACCTTGTAAAATAAGAGAGAATGGGCATAAGTATTGTGACATAATGTGTATTAACAGCCCATAATGCAATAAATATTGATATAAAAGCATGATGCAAAATGGGCGTATCAACTCCCCGAAGCTTAGACCTCGCTTGTCCTCAAGTGGAGGCCGATAACGATAAATATGTCCACATGTTTAGAGGTAGAGGTGTCGATAAAATAAAATACGGACATGAGGGCATCATGATTATTCTCATAACAACAAACATATATGAATATTGTCATATGATTTCTTATGCTCAAGTAATGATCTATTCACAATGCAAAGTACGAATCAAAAACTTTACTGAGAACTAACAAACTATAATCTCAGTCATTGAAGCAATTGCAATTTATCATAACATAAGAAAGAGTCTATATCAGAGCTTTCTAGCAAGTCCACATACTCAACTATCATTTAGTCTTTCATAATTGCTAACACTCACGCAATACTTGTGGTTACGGAGTTTTAATCGGACACAGAGAAAGATAGGGCCTTATAGTTTCGCCTCCCAACCTTTTACCTAAAGGGTAATGTCAACAATAATAGTTCATGCTAACCCACATCCAATTATATATATATATGTATATATATCAGGATCTTTCCGACATCCTGTGCTTGCCAAAGGATAAAATGTAAAAAGGAAAGGTGAAGATCACCATGACTCTTGCATAAGGTAGAAGATAATAATAAAAGACAGGCCCTTCACAGAGGGAAGCAGAGGTTGCCATGCGCTTTCAGGGTTGGATGCACAAAATCTTAATGCGAAAGAACATCACTTTATATTGCCACTTGTGATATAGACCTTTATTATGGAGTCCGTCACTTTTATTCCTTCCACATAACAAGATCATATAAAGCTTATTTCCTCCACACCAATCAATCATACATATTTAGAGAGCAATTTTTATTGCTTGCACCGATGACAACTTACTTGAAGGATCTTACTCAATCCATAGGTAGGTATGGTGGACTCTCATGGCAAAATTGGTTTAAGGGTATTTGGAAGCACAAGTAGTATCTCTACTTAGTGCAAAGAATTTGGATAGCATGAGGGGGAAAGGCAAGCTCAACATGTTGGATGATCCATGACAATATACTTTATCTCAGATATAAGAAAACATAACCCATTACGTTGTCTTCCTTGTCCAACATCAACTCTTTAGCATGTCATATTTTAATGAGTGCTTACAATCATAAAATATGTCCAAGATAGTATATTTATATGTGATACCTCTCTTTCTTTATTACTTCCTATTAATTGCAACGATGACCAAAGCTATGTTTGTCAACTCTCAACAATTTTTAATCATCATACTCTTTCTATGTGAAGTCATTACTCTTAATAAGATCAATATGATCTCTTTATTTCCTTTTATTCTTTTTCTCTTTTCTTTTATTACCTCAAGATCATAGCAAGATAATCAAGCCCTTGACTCAACACTAATCTTTATTATATATAGCTCGCATACTCAATTACATAGAGGGATCATAAAGCAAAACTAAAAAATAGATCATACCAAAACTTCATTCTAACTTTTGTTGGTGAGCTCCTATGAAATTCTCTCCTAGCTCCCCTACTCTCCTTGAACACTAGGCCTCTACTCATCTGCCCCATTGTACTGGTGGATGAAATCTGAAAGCACTAATTTGGACTTTATTTCAACTTTCTTCGTGGATCAGGCCTCATGCTGCTTGTGAATCCTCTGACACCAATTATTGGAAGAGATGGAGACAATTCTATATAGTTTGACCATGATCCGAAGAGGTAAACTTATTAGATAGGTTGTTCTGTATGTGAAGACACTAGAACATGAATGCACGTGTTGCCGCACCCGTTTATCGTGTCAATAGAAAAATGCAAATATTTGAGTATAGTTGAACAACACGGATATACGAAAAGGACATGGTTTGGGTTACACTTATTGTTCAAAGTTAGTTTTAGATATAAAATTGTGTAAAGAAATTAGACAGTATTGCATCAATCATTCCTCATATGTTTGGTGAGCTGACATAAATTCTTAATGTGTAACATACAAAATAAACTAGGATGGCATCAGATATAAATGGATTAAGCCACACAAATATATATATGGTCTAATATTAATGCGGGTATAGTTCGATTAGATTGGATGGAGTTGCTGGAAATACCAGCAAGGAACAGTTAAACAGATGTTAGAATCATCATCAAAAGTAAAATAAATAAATTTTAAGTAGAAGAATCTAGCAAGTAGCAAATACGCTTCAAACTATCTGATTATAGTATAAGAATGTTCCTTTTGCATTTGCAGACCAAGAATGATGGCATAGCAGCCCCAAAACTAAAAGTTTCTCCATCAGCCCTGTTCTTTGCTTCAATTGTGATTCTGGAACTGAAGCTTCATCACCATTATTCTGTCGTTGGTCACATGACTGAGTGATTCAATGGGCCAGGGAATTTTCATTTGCGTTGAGCGGACACAGAATGTGAACGACATAAATTTCGCTGGCTCAAAGATACAGGGGAGAATGCTAATAGTCTGGCTATATTTTAGATCAGATTTTTAGTGAGTTTTTATCATGGTCAGCTATTATAGTAACTAGAAAACATGCCTCAGTCTAGTAACTGGAAAGGCCACAGAAATAGGCTTCTGGAGAAGCAGTCGTTCCACGTCAGCCTACCTGGCTCAAGCACACAAAGAAGCCCATTAAAATGGTGACCACCTGCTTGGAAGAGATGTTAGTTCTCAATTGTCATGCCCAAGCCTCTCGTACACAGTTTTTTTGTCGGGCATCCAATGCCGCGATCTAACGGCTGAGGACACAAGTCACTTTGGTTAATTTTGTATGTCAAGACATTGCACAGGTCTGTATGTAAAGACATTGCACAACTTTTGTGTAGGGAAGGTGTTTGAAGATGTAAGCGGCTTGCTGCCTCACTTGTTGGTGTTTATCTGTTTTGGTTAGTATTTTGGGGGTTAAATTCCAATGTTTATATGCATCTTGTCTGATACTCAGACTCCCCTTTTCATATAACTACATCCCATTTTTATTCCAATTTTTATGTATGCATCTTGTCTGATTCTCCGAATCCCATTTTTATTCCCCTTTTCATATAACTACATCCTAGCACCAATGAATGCCATCCAAAGTGCATTCCTCTTAGGTTTTGTCCTTGAAAGATTAACTTGAATTGTCCATTTCACTTTCTTAGACAGGTAATTGAATTCCCATTCAGCTCTATACTCCCAACTTGCAAGATATGGTCCTCCGGTTGGTATGGACATTTCAAAATGTGAGGTGAATAACTTTCCATTTAGATGTTATACTCTTTTACATTGTGTACATGATATGTAACCATATACTTATGTTAAAATAGATATTTTTATTGATTCCTGCCTTCTTGTCTTCAATACTATTTGTAGTTTGTTTGATAGAATTATTTAAGCTGTGCTGGTCAACCCTGGATATTTTTGAAACATTGAATATTTTTTTACATGATATACCTAATGGTTAAGTTATTTGGTCACGAGCTACGTGTTAATGCCTTAATGTTTAGGTTGAATTTCTCTTCTCTTAAGAACTGAGCTCCAACATGCTACATGTATATGAAATAAATTTAGTGCTGCTTTTTTTGACATGTAGAATACCGATTGTTTTCCTTCATCTATTGCAGAACAGAAAAAGAAGCTACCTTTGATACATTTACCATATTGCATCAAGATACTTGAATGATGCATATTCTAATGATGAGACCGTACTATCTACTACTTCCCATCCCATAAGCATCTTGAAAGCATTTTGATATCAACTGCTGCTAGCTACATATTTCTCATCTGATGTTATGCACGAGGGATTGGTCGATGCGTTCACATCCCAAAACAATTGATGCGGTGGACTGCATTAGATCCTATGTAACAAATTACTACCCCTCCGTACACTATTATAAGATCTTCTAACTTTCTGAATTGGATGTTTACAAATGTGTTTTAACGGGTTTGTTAACTCATTTCAGTTTATATGTAGTCCATATTAAAATATCAAACATCTTATAATAGTGAATCGAGAGAGTATTATAAATGTTGGTTATTTGATTGACTATAGATTACATGGCAATGTGCTATTGCCATATTATTATCCTTGCTCTGGTGTGGCCAATCAAGTTGCTGGTCTTTGCGGTGACTAGCCTAAATTTGGAGCATATTGGACCTCCTTCATGGCATGATATATTTACATGATTTCTATAATTACATTGAACCAATAAACGGGCGCAGCAAAGCGCGCCATCAATGATCTAGTATCTTTTATGGTCATGCACCCTTGATGAGTGGTCTATTTTTGTTGAATCTCGATCGTAGTAACACACAAATTCATAATATTGAAGCCAAAAGATGTAAAGTTAATAATGATAGTGCAACTTATTTGTGGCACTGTCGTTTAGGTCATATTAGTGTAAAGCGCATGAAGAAACTCCATACTAATGGGCTTTTGGAATCACTTGATGCTTGCTGTCACAGCCCAAGAAATTGATTGTAATTAGTTGCATCAACATCCATGCATCAAGTCTAAATTCAAGAAACTTTAATTGAGGAAATTTGAAAGCCTCAAAATTTTAATTAAAAGAAGAGCAAATAACCCTAGAAATTGCATCCAATGTTTCCAAAATGCTCTTCATTGATGTTTAATATTTTTGGCAAGGGTTTTGGTCCAAACAAAAAATATAGAACATTTCTGACGAATTATTTTGGCCATTTGGATTTAAATCCATAAATATTTGAGTTGGATTTAATTCTTCTATAAAATAATTGCAAGTCCAACAATTCTGAAAATTTGTAAGTGGCTCTTAATATATTGTATCTAGCCACATAATAATTTCCAGAAGTAACTAAAATGATTTAGTGCTGGAACTAAATCAAAACAAACAGATAAAAAAATAGAAAATAAAACAGAAATAGGAAAAGAGAGAGAAGACCCACCTGCGAACCCAGCTACTGTGCAGCCCACCTGGCCTGGCACTACTAGCCCAGCCCACCAGGTGCCCACCGTCTTCAACCTCCTGCCAGCGGGCAGGAGGGCGTGTGGCCGCTGTGCGCGCACAGCGCGCGTCACCTGCTGCTTGGTTGCCCCCTCCCCGACCCCCCTGGACGAGGACACGCACCCCCTGGCTCCCTCTCGAGTCTTTCTGCACCCATTCCCCTCCTCTGTCTCTCTCCCTCGTTTTCCCCCGGATGCACCCAAGAACGCCGACGAGCACCACCGCGGACACCGACCTCCCCACGCCAAGCCAGCTAGCCCACGAGCTCCGCCTCGCTGCGGTGCACCTCTACGCCCAGTCCCACGATCCCAGACGCCTTGCAGAGACGCCATCGAGCTCGTCTCGTACCTCGGACCCGCCGGTTGCCGTCGCTCGATTCGCTGAACTCCGGCCGTCTCCGAGCTCGCTGACCACCTCGTCTTCTCCACTGTGAGCTCCTACGCCGCCCCTCTCTCTCCCCATGCTCGATTTCGCCGTGTAGCCGTCGCTTCTGTCAATCCCGAGAACCCGTCGCCGTTGGCCGTGTCGCCGTCGTGGCTAGAGCTCACGCACGTCGCATCTGAGCATACCACCGTGCTCAGCGCAATGCAGAAGCCCAAACCCCCCACCCAATGCTCCTACCGTTCGCTGTAGCGTCGTTTTCGCCGATGCCCAATCTCCGGCCGCAGCCCAAGTGCTCGCCGTCGTCGACTCCGGACATCCCGTGACCTGCTGCTGTCTCCGCTGGATGCGCGGGCGCACGGGCTACCTCCTGGTGCCTTTCTCCGCCGTCCGCGTGGCCTCCTGGTGTGCTTCCGCCGTGGTAGAGGTCACCGGCGACTAACTCCGGCAGGATGACATGTCCAGTTTAATTAGCCACTAACCACCCTGTTTAGTTTAACACTAGACACTGACATGCAGGCCCAAGCGCCCTAATGAACTTAGTTAAAATTAATTAAATCACTATTTCTCCTCTGTGTCAATGACACAGAGGTCCTACCAGTCAGTTTTGACCCTGGTCAACTCGGTTGACCTGCTGATGCAGTAGTGACACAATGCTGACATCATGCTGACGCAGTAAGCATTTTTTGGAATATTTCTAATTCAAAAATGATTTGGAAATTTCAGAAAATGTTGCAAACTTTGAAAAATCATAGAAATTCAACCGTAACTCCAATTGAAATAATTTATATATGAAAAATTATCAGAAAAATCCAAAGAATCTGTTTATGTCATTTTCATGCATGTTTGAACAACTTATACCTGCTGATCAGGCCAAACCAATTAAATGGCATATGAATAATCACATATGGAGCTTGAATTTGGATCTTGGATTCAAACCAACTTCATTTAAATTGTTGCTGGTTGCACTAGCTCAAACCACAACATGTTGCCATATCATAATCATGCATCATATTGTTGCATTGCATTGATTGTGTTCTTTCTCTGTTTGCCGGTATTTGACCCCTCTCAGTGGACGTAGTTTCGACGATGAGTTTGATGACACCGATGAAGAGCTATACTATCTTCAGAAGTGCCAGGCAAGCAAAACCCCCTTGTTCATTCCAATACAATCCCACTCTCTCGCTCCTGCTCTATTTTACTGCATTAGGACAACAACGATTCAACTGTTACATGTTGCGGTAGTTGAACCCCTTTCCTCTGCATGACCTGTCATTGCCACAGTAAATAGATGAAACCCACTAGCATGAGTAGGAGTTGTTTGAGCCGTGATGTGCCTACTCATTCATGCTTGTTGTCATGCCTGCTACTTCTTAGAGTTGAGTCAGGTCTGATTCATCGGGAATGAATTGGAATGTGGTGAACATGTCCTACTGTTGAGAGCTAAGTGCGTGAACACGATTTGGTAAAGGTAGCGGTGAGAGGCCATGTAGGAGTACATGGTGGGTTGTCTCATTGCAGCCGTCCTCAGGAACTGAGTTCTGTGTTTGTGATCCATGAACAGTTACTACCACACATTGGGTTCCGGTAACTCGACCCCTCTCGGCTTATTAATCGCCTCGATCTCTGTCAAGGAGTTGCAACTTGTTCCTGGTGTTTGTAGGATATGTGTTGGGGGCCGTGCATAGCGCTGACCCTAGGGGTGGGCTATGATGCGGTAGAGACATGAGGCACGGTGTACTGGGACGCCCGTTTGGTGCCCAGGGAACCCTGCTCTCATCGTTTGGGGCCATGAGCGACACCTCGGCCGGATCTCCTTGCGGATGGAACCCGAATAGGCGATAAACTTGGACTAGAGACTTGTGTGGTTAGTCAGGTCGTGGCCGACCCCCTCGCCAGGCTTCCGCTTGAAGGTTGCCAAGATACACGATGTGTACATGGTGGTAAGTGGCGAGAACGTGTGTGAAGAAGTACACCCCTGCAGGGTTAACATCATCTATTCGAATAGCCGCATCTGCGGTAAAGGACTTCTGGGTTGCCTGTACAGTTCATAGACAAGTGAATGTGGATACTCTAAAATGCGCAAGATAAGCGTGAGTGCTATGGATGGCGTTCTCATAGGGAGACGGGAGCGGATCCATAGTGGTGTATTGATATGGTGAATATGTGGACTCGTGTGCGCCACCTCAAAAGAGTTACCAGCAGCCATAGTTCAGGATAGCCACCGAGTCAAAGCTGGCTTTCTGCAGTTAAACTCCACCACCCCCTTTATTGATACTGATGCATATGTAGCTAGTTCCGATGTAAGTCTTGCTGGGTACATTTGTACTCACATTTGCTTAATTTATGTTTTTGCAGAGAGACGTCAGTCTCACTAGTAGTTCTGCGTGGACTTTGACGTTTAGCTTGTTACCTCAGCTATGATCTTGTGCCCTCGGCAGGGTCTTGTAGATAGTCAGGCTTCTCAGCCTTTTCTTTTGTAGTTGTCTGTACTCAGACAAGTTAAGCTTCCGCATGTGCTTGTTGCTTGTATGCTCTATATGTTGGGTCATGAGACCCATGTTTGTAATACTTGGCTCCTCGAGCCTAATGAATAATTACTTTGAGTTGTAGAGTTTTGTTGTGATGCCATGTTTTGCACATATCAAGCATATTGTGTGTATGATTTGAAATTCTTGATATGTGTGGGATCCGACAGCCTAGTTGTCTATCCTTGGTAGCCTCTCTTATGGGGAAATGTAGTCTAGTGCTTCCACTGAGCTATGGCAGTCTGCTACAGCCCGGTTTACCAGAGTCCTGTTAGCCCAGTTGTTACTGCTCCGGAACACTTAGGCTGGTCGGCATGTGTCCTTCTTCGTTCCTGTGTCTGTCCCTTCGGGGAAATGTCATGCGTTGTTCCTTTAAGTCCTTGTAGTTTGCTACGACTTGGGTTCATACGTTGATGATCGACACGTTCATTGCTGGGTCATGTATGCATGTCCCTGTAAGTTAGTGCCACTTTGGGTTTACGACTAGTCATGTCGGCCTGGGTTCTCTGTCATATGGATGCTAGCGACACTATCATATACGTGAGCCAAAAGGTGCAAACGGTCCCGGGCCAGGTAAGGTGGCACCCGTGGGAATATCGTGCGTGATGCCGCAAAGTGATATGATGTGTTACATGCTAGATCAGTGTGACTTAGGACCGGGGTCCTGACACTTGCAAACCATACCTCATGGGCAAGATGACTAAGACTCCATTGTCCGAAATAATGGAGCGAGCAACTGACTTATTGGAAATAATACATACTGATGTATGCAGTCCGATGAGTGTTGAGGCTCGCGACGAGTATTGTTATTTTTTGACCTTCACAGATGATCTGAGCAGATATGGGTATATCTACTTAATGAAACACAAGTCTGAAACATTCAAAAAGTTCAAAGAATTTCAGAGTGAATTGGAATATCATCGTAACAAGAAAATAAAGTTTCTATGATCTCATCGTGGAGGCGAATATTTGAGTTATGAGTTTGGTCTTCATTTGAAACAATGTGGAATAGTTTCACAACTCACGCCACCTGGAACACCACAGCGTAATGGTGTGTCCGAACATCTTAATCGTACTTTATTAGATATGGTGCGATCTATGATGTCTCTTACCGGTTTACCACTATTGTTTTGGGATTATGCTTTAGAGACGGTTGCATTCACGTTAAATAGGGCACCATCTAAATACGTTGAGACGACTTGTAAGTGCATCTAGTGCCCCTTAGTGATTTTGGTGTATTGAAGACTTATAGGTTAAGGGACAGATGTGTTTATGAGTGTACACAGGTCTATAAGTCTATGAGGAGTTTGATATTTACAGAGAAAGTCGACCCCTAAAAATGAATGTCTTCAACTGAAGACTTTGGATTTCCGAAGACTTTCTGAAGACTTTGAAAGTGAAGAAATTGGTGTGACCCTAAAGATTTGGTATTCATGCGAGGAACATGAAGCGTGAAGACTTTTGTTTTCATAGTTTCATTTTCTCTTTATTGAGTCATAGGAAACATCATACTGTTAAAGGGGGCCGAGGAAAAACTAAGGAAAAATTTCCAAGTGATGCTCATCTCAAAATCCTACACCTACCAATCCCTTCGAGTGAAGCCATTGGAAATCTCATACAGTTCAGTCAATTTCTTCAGTGACAGAGACAAAGTTCTTCTGGTCTCTGAGGAATTTGTTCTGACTCAGGAGTTAGGAATTCGCTAGTGCGGATTGTCTACACGTGAGGAACATGATAGCCCTGAGGAATTTGAGCCTCAAGTTTCCGACCGTTTCTGTGCTATGTGCCAGCTTTCCAAAAATATCTTCCACCTGACGGTCATATCATTGAAGGGCATTTATGTCTTATCATGTCGGGCTGCTCCCTAGGCTATAAATAGCCGCCTCCTACAACCACTAGTTGGTTGGCTGCTCTAAGAGAAACTGACACTTGTCATTGAGAGCATCCCATCCTTCGAGGACTTTGAGCAAAAATCATCAAGTGAGGAAAACCCAAACCCAAACACCTTCAAACCCAAAGTGATTGAGCATCACTGAAGAGATTGATCCTGTGTGGATCCGACACTTGTTACCTTTGAAGGCTGTGCATCTTCCAGACGGTTAGGCGTCATGGTCTAGAGCATCCAAGAGGAAATTGTGGATTGCTGAGTGACCGAGTTTGTGAAGGTTTGGAAGTCACCTGAAGACTTACCACGAGTGATTGGGCGAGGTCTGTGTGACCTTAGTTCAAGGAGAATACTGTGAGGACTGTGTGTCCTCAGGTTTAATACCTAGCTGCTCCAACCAGACGTACAACTGTCATAGTAGTTGGAACTGGTCTACCAAATCACTGTCTTCACCAAGCGTACTGGTTCTATTTCCTCAACCCTTTCATTTCCTCATTACTGTGTTGTGTGCTTGTTCATATCTGTTTGAAGACTTTGACTGAAGACTTTCTTAATTTCATCAGTTTAATTTCTTCAGTCTGTTTGTCTTCACCCTGTTTTATCCTGTGCTTACGCTTTCTGTACTCTGTGTTTGCTTTCATTTCATCATGATGTCCATGCTTATGTTATGTCATGTTTGCATCTGAATACTTATTCCGCTGCAAGTAGTTTTTCGCTTAGGAATTTCCTCACCCTGAAATTCCTTAGCGAAGAATTCATAAAAATCGCCTATTCACCCCCTCTAGTCAACTTAACGCACTTTCAGTTGGTATCAGAGCAAGGTACTCCCTTGTTCTATGTAATTTTGGTTTAACCGCCTGGAGTTTTAGTTATGTTGACCGCAGGAATGAAGACTGTGTCATGCCCCATCTTTGACGGTCATGATTGTCCCAAGTGGAAGGCCATGATGAAGAAGCAACTCATGGTGATGAACAACGAGCTATGGACCGTCACTGGGATTGGTCTTACCGATCTGTGCAAGATGGCGGAGGCTGATGACATTCGCAACTACACTCTTCTCAACCTCACGGCGAAGGACATTATCTACTCCTGTCTGTCTCAAAATCACTTCGGGAACATTATGCATCTCAGCCATGCGAAGCTTATCTGGGACCAACTCTCTAAGGTCTATGAAGGTCATAGAACTGACCGTGATCCCTGGTTTGAGGATTTTATGGTATCGCGCAAGGCTATGACTTTCGAGTCAGAATCATCATCCTCTGCACCATGCCTTATGGCAAAAAGTGCTAAGGTAATTGAATGCTACCTGTCTGAGTCTAGTGATGATGAATCTGGTGATGAATTTGGACCCAGCTACACCAAACTTGCTTCCGTTGCCACTAAACAACAAAGAGCTTTGGAAAAGGTTCAAAATATGCTAGATAAAAGTGATGATATGTTGGGTGAAGAAATGGATCGCACCAAAACTTTGACTCAAAATCTTCAGAGGCTTTAGTCCAAGTTTGACAATCTTCATAGTCATCATAACAATCTCTTATCTGATCATGAGAAGCTTTCTTATGAATTTCTTCAAAGAAAGCAAGATCTTGAGAAGCTAAGGGAGAGTTATGAAGATATTCAGAAGGAGCGTGATTCATTACTTGCTCAACATATCAGCGTTGCTCAGGAAGAATTTATTCCTCCATGTTTGAAGTGCATTGAACATGAATCTGCTAATTCTTCACCTGAAAGTTCAAATGCTTCTATTGCTGCAAATTCTTCACCTGTCTCTGCTATCACTAATTCCTCATCTGAGGATATTGCTAGTATCACTGACAATGCAGGGCTGAAGGAATTGTATATGAAATGCATGTACAAAAGCCTCAAAGGGCATCAAGCTCTTTGTGATGTGCTTAAAAAGCAGATCCTCAATAGGAACCCTAGGAAAGAGGGTATTGCCTTCGAGAGGAAACTCAATGCTGATGGAACATATTGGAAGCCTGAGTAGTATCCAAAAAACCTCATAGGTTGCTGCAAAGGGACCTCCAGTAGATCCATCTACTTTATCTGGCTTTACATGTGAATCTCATCATTCTTATGATGAGTCATTTGACTCCAACTATAAGATATTCAAAAATCAAAATGGTGAAGTATTTGCTAGATATGTTGGCACTAACTGCAGGAACAATTCCCCTATGAAGAAAATATGGGTTCCCAAAAGATGCCTTGAAAGTCTTCAGGTGAATGTCATCATGACACCACCTGTGAAGAATAGGAACCCCGGATCCAATTCTTCATATGGACCAAATTCTTCATATGGATCCAAGTCCTCATACGGACCAAATTCCTCAAAAGGATCAAAGTCCTCATATGAACATCATTGTGCTAACACCTCTGTTTCGCAGGGAAGAACCAAGGGCTATGAATATGTGCATTATTCTTCAAACCATTATGTTCATAAGTCCTCGAAGAATTTCTCTACTTATTCATATGCTTACCCTAACTCCGCTTATGTGAAACGAAGTGGACTGGCTTCTATGCCACCTTTGTCTTATGGAGCTCGCAGAATGATGAACTCTTTGCCATCCCTTCATATGTGGGCGGTGAAGAAAAAGAAATAATCTCTTATGCAGGGTCAGGTCTCCAGACGTACTTAAGCGCCCGGAGAATTTGCTGGAGACCTGAATATGCTTCAAAGGACGCAAGATAATCATGAAGAAATGAATTCTCATTTCTCACGTCCTCATATTGCTATATCTGTTCTATTGCTTGATGAAATTGGTCTGATTAATTTGATGCCATATTCTTCACTGATGAAGTATATGAGTTCGTAAGCTACACTAATTCATCTGCAGGATGATCAACCCAAAGCCACTGAGTGGGTCCTTGATAGTGGATGTACAAATCACATGACTGGTGACAAGAACCTATTGATGGACGCTCCCTTATCTCCATCACATCTGAAGCATATCACCTACGCTGACAAAGGCAAAAGCAAGGTATTGAGTCTAGGTAAGGTTGCGATCTCAAAGGATCGACACATGGACAAAGTCATGTTTGTAGAGTCCTTAGGATTCAACCTCATGTCAGTCTCAATGCTTTGTGATCTTGATATGGTTGTTATCTTTGGCAAGTACCGTTGTGTTGTGATCATGGAAGCTGACCATTCCAAAGTCTTCGAAGGCTTTAGGAGAGGAGATCTGTATATTGCTGATTTCTCTACAGGACCACGGCCTGCTATATGCCTACTTGTAAAAGCTTCAGAAGGCTGGCTATGGCATCGATGACTCGGTCATGCTGGCATGAGGAACTTGCACACACTCACGAAGAAGAAGCATGTCATTCGCATTGAGAATGTCAAATTCCTCAAGGATCACCTATGCGGTGCTTGTGAAGCTGGGAAGATGACCAAGGCCAAGCATCCCGCGAAGACTATCATGACTACCACTCGTCCATTTGAATTGCTTCAGATAGATCTCTTTGGTCCTAACCATTATTCTGCATTCACCAATGAAGCATCTCTATATGGCTTTGTTATTGTTGATGATTACTCTCGTTACACATGGGTGCATATTGTCACTTACAAACGTGAAGTGCAGGAAGTCTTCAAACGATTTTCCTCGAGGGCTTCAACCAACTTTGGTGTGAAGATCAAGCACATCAAAAGTGACAATGGAACCGAGTTCAAGAATACTGGTCTTAATGACTATCTTGATGAACTTGGTATTACTCATGAGTTATCTGCTCCTTATACTCCTCGGCACAATGGCGTCGTGGAGCGCAAGAACATGATTCTTGTTGAGATGGCTCACACTATGCTTGATGAATACATGACGTCTCGTCATTTCTGGATTGAGGCAATTGATACTGCGTGCCACATCATCAACAGGGTATATCTTCACAAATTCTTTAAGAAGACTGCATATGAACTCCTCACTGACAAGAAAGCCAATGTGAGTTATTTCAAAGTCTTCAGTGCTAAATGTTGGATTAGAGATCCTCATCACAATTCTAAATTTGCACCGAAAGCACATGAAAGTTTTATGCTTGGTTACGGAAAGGACTCGCACACCTACAGAGTCTTCAACAACGTTCACCACAAGGTTGTTGAAACTGTAGATGTGCGGTCCGATGAAACTAATGGCTCGCAAAGAGAGCACCTACCTCCTGTGCTAGATGAAAAATCACCTAAGGAAACAATCAAGTTCAAGGCTACTGAGGATGTCATTCCTAGCGAAGAATCTGCCAAAGAAGTCATTCCAGATCGTGAAGAACATCATGCTGGTGCACCTGAGGAAAATGGCTCTGAAGAAAATGATCCAATTCCTCGTCGTCAACCCGCTCATCCTCGAGTTGCAAATGAAGTGCAGATTGAGAAAATCATCAGCGACATCAATGCAACAAGTCCTCCCACACGCTCAAAAGCTTCACATTTATCTAACTTTTGTGGGCACTTTGCTTTTGTCTCTATCACCTAGCCCACTAAGGTAGATGAAGCATTTCTGGAGCCTGAGCAGATTCAGGCTATGCAAGAGGAACTACATCAGTCTGAGCTCAACAATGTCTCGGAACTTGTCAAGCGACCAGAACCTTGCAAGCACAATATCATCGGCACAAAGTGGATCTATCGCAACAAGCAAGATGAAAATGGCCTTGTGGTGAGGAATAAGGTACAACTTGTAGCTCAAGGCTACACACAGGTTGAAGGAATTGATTTCGATGAAACTTCTGCACCTGTTGCTAGACTTGAGGCTATTCGCATATTAATTGCTTATGCTAACCATCATGACATCATATTATATCAAATGGGTGTGAAAAGTGCATTCCTCAATGGTAAGCTTGAGGAAGTGATACGTCTCCCACGTATCTATAATTTTTGATTGCTCCATGCTTTATTATCTACTATTTTAGGCAATATTGGGCTTTATTATCCACTTTTATATTATTTTTGGGACTAACCTATTAACCGGAGGCCTAGCCCAGATTTGCTGTTTTCTGCCTATTTCAGTGTTTCAAAGAAAAGGAATATCAGACGGAGTCAAAACGGAACGAAATCAACTGGAGAAGTTATTTTTGGAAGGAAACCTACGTCTGAAGATAAGGGAGCTGGCCACGAGGGTAGGGGGCGCGCCCACCCCCTGGGGCGCACCCCCAGCCTCGTGGGGCCCCCGCAGCTCCATGACGTACCCCTTGCACCCATATATACCTACGTATCGTTAAACTTCCAGAACAGAGATTAGATCGGGAGTTCCACCGCCGCAAGCCTCTGTAGCCACCAAAAACCAATCGGGACCCTGTTCTGGCACCCTGCCAGAGGGGGGAACCCTCACTGGTGTCCATCTTCATCATCCCGGTGCTCTCCATGACGAGGAGGGAGTAGTTCACCCTCGGGGCTGAGGGTATGTACCCGTAGCTATGTGTTTGATCTCTCTCTCTCTCTCGTGTTCTTGATTTGGCACGATCTTGATGTATCGCGAGCTTTGCCATTATAGTTGGATCTTATGTTTCTTCTCCCCCTCTTATCTCTTGTAATGGATTGAGTTTTCCCTTTGAAGTTATCTTATCGGATTGAGTCTTTAAAGATTTGAGAACACTTGATGTATGTCTTGCCGTGCATATCTGTGGTGACAATGGGATATCACGTGCCACTTGATGTATGTTTTGGTGATTAATTGCGGGTTCCTCCCATGAACCTATGCATAGGGGTTGGCACACGTTTTCGTCATGATTCTCCGGTAGAAACTTTGGGCACTCTTTGAGGTCCTATGTGTTGGTTTGAGTAGATGAATTGAGATTGTGTGATGCATATCGTATAATCATACCCACAGATACTTGAGGTGACATTGGAGTATCTAGGTGACATTAGGGTTTTGGTTGATTTGTATCTTAAGGTGTTATTCTAGTACGAACTCTAGGGCTGTTTGTGACACTTATAGGAATAGCCCAACGGATTGATTGGAAAGAATAACTTTGAGGTGGTTTCGTACCCTACCATAATCTCTTTGTTTGTTCTCCGCTATTAGTGGCTTCGGAGTGACTCTTTGTTGCATGTTGAGGGATAGTTATATGATCCAACTATGTTATTATTGTTGAGAGGACTTACACTAGTGAAAGTATGAACCCTAGACCTTGTTTCTTAGGATTGCAATACCGTTTACGCTTACTTTTACCGTTAGTTACCTTGCTGTTTTTATATTTTCAGTTTACAAAAACCTATATCGACCATCCATATTGCACTTGTATCACCATCTCTTCGCCGAACTAGTGCACCTATACAATTTACCATTGTATTGGGTGTGTTGGGGACACAAGAGACTCTTTGTTATTTGGTTGCAGGGTTGCTTGAGAGAGACCATCTTCATCCTACGCCTTCCACGGATTGATAAACCTTAGGTCATCCACTTGAGGGAAATTTGCTACTGTCCTACAAACCTCTGCATTTGGAGGCCCAACAACATCTACAAGAAGAAGGTTGTGTAGTAGACATCAAGCTCTTTTCTGGCGCCGTTGCCGGGGAGGTTAGTGCTTGAAGGTATATCTTTAGATCTTGCAATCGAATCTTTTTGTTTCTTGTTTTAGCACTAGTCTAGTTTATAAAAGAAAACTACAAAAAAATGGAATTGAGTTTGTCTCATACGCTTCATCTTTTTAATATCTTTCGTGAGTATGATGGGAAGGAAAATTGTGCTCAAGTGCTAGAAGAAGAATTACATAGAATGTTTGGCACTAAATCTTTGAATGATGAGCATGATTGCAATGTTGTTAGTATGAATTCCTTGAATATCCATGATGCTAATGATATGCAAAGCCACAAGCTTGGGGAAGCTATGTTTGATGAAGATGATATTTTTTGTCCCCCAAGCTTTGATGATCAAAATTATTATGATGAAAGCATGCCTCCTATCTATGATGATTATTGTGATAACACGTATGCTTTAAAGAATAATGATAACCATGAAACCTGTCATATTGATCTTAAATTTCAATCATATGATAGTTATTTTGGTGAGTTTGCTCCCACTATTATTCATGAGAACAAATTTGCTTATGTGGAGAGTAATAAATTTTCTATGCTTGTAGATCATGAAAATAATGCTTTAGGTGATGGTTATATTGTTGAATTCATCCATGATGCTACTGAAAATTATTACGAGGGAGGAATATATGCTTGTAGGAATTGCAATAATATCAAGTTTCCTCTCTATATGCTTAAAATTGTGAAGTTATGCTTGCTTTACCTTCCTATGCAAGTTGATTCTTGTTCCCATAAGTTGTTTGCTCACAAAATCCCTATGCATAGGAAGTGGGTTAGACTTAAATGTGCTAGTCATATTCTTCATGATTCTCTCTTTATGTTTCAATTCTTATCTTTTTTGTGAGCATCATTGAAATCATCATGCCTAGCTAGGGGCGTTAAACGATAGCGCTTGTTGGGAGGTAACCCAATTTTATTTTAGTTTCTTGCTTGTTGGTTCTGTTTAGGAATAAATAATCCATCTAGCTTTTGTTTAGACCTGGTTTTTTTTAATTAGTGTTTGTGCCAAGTAGAACCTTTGGGAAGACTTGGGTGAAGTCTTTATGATCATGCTGTAAAAAACAGAAACTTTAGCGCTCACGAGATTAGCTAGAACTTTTTAATGAAGAGTGATATTTAGTTGATTCTTTTTGAAGATGATTACTATACAAATTCCTCAGGTCCACCAATTTATTTTAGAATTTTTGGAGTTCCATAAGTTTGCGTTAGTTACATATTACTACAGACTGTTCTGTTTTTGACAGATTCTGTTTTCATTGTGTTGTTTGCTTATTTTGATGAATCTATGGCTAGTAAAATAGTTTATAAGCCATAGATAAGTTGGAATACAGTAGGTTTAACACCAATATAAATAAATAATGAGTTCATTACAGTACCTTTAAGTGGTGTTTTCTTTTATTTCGCTAACGGAGCTTACGAGTTTTCTGTTAAGTTTTGTGTTGTGAAGTTTTCAAGTTTTGGGTAAATATTCGATGGACTATGGAATAAGGAGTGGCAAGATACTAAGCTTGGGGATGCCCAAGGCACCCCGAGGTAATATTCAAGCATAACCAAGCGTCTAAGCTTGGGGATGCCCCGGAAGGCATCCCCTCTTTCGTCTTCGTTCATCGGTAATTTTACTTGGAGCTATATTTTTATTCACCACATGATATGTGTTTTGCTTGGAGCGTCATGTCATTTTATTTTCTTTAGATTTTATTGCTGTTTGAATAAAGTACCAAGATCTGAAATTATTAAATGGGAGAGTCTTCACATAGTTGTATAATTATTCGACTACTCATTGATCTTCACTTATATCTTTCGGAGTAGTTTGTTGTTTTCTCTAGTGCTTCACTTATATCCTTTTAGAGCACAATGGTGGTTATATTTTGAAGAAATAGATGAACTATCATGCTTCATTTAGATTATTTTGAGAGTCTTAAATAGCATGCTAATGTGCTTAATTCTAATATGCTAGGCATACAAGACTAATAAAAGAAAAATTCTTATGAGTGTGTTGAATACTAAGAAAAGATTGAAGCATGATAATTGTTTTGAGATATGGAGGTGATAATATTAGAGTCATGCTAGTTGATTAGTTGTGAATTTAAAGAATACTTGCGTTGAAGTTTGTGATTCCCGTAGCATGCACGTATGGTGAACCGTTATGTAACGAAGTCGGAGCATGAGGTGTTTATTGATTGTCTTCCTTATGAGTGGCGGTCGGGGACGAGCAATGGTCTTTTCCTACCAATCTATCCCCCTAGGAGCATGCACGTAATACTTTGCTTTGATAAGTTCTAGATATTTGCAATAAGTATATGAGTTCTTTATGACTAATGTTGAGTCCATGGATTATATGCACCTTTTCCCACCCTTCCACCATTGCTAGCCTCTCTAATACCGCGCACTTTTTGCCGGTATCATACACCCACCATATATCTTCCTCAAAACAACCACCATACCTACCTATCATGGCATTTCCATAGCCATTCCGAGATATATTGCCATGCAACTTTCTATCGTTCCGTTTATTATGACACGCTCCATCATTGTCATATTGCTAGCATGATCATGTAGTTGACATCGTATTTGTGGCAAAGCCACCATTCATAATTCTTTCATACATGTCACTCTTGATTCATTGCATATCACGGTACACCGCCAGAGGAATTCATATAGAGTCATATCTTGTTCTAAGTATCGAGTTGTAAGAAAAATAGAAGTGTGATGATCATCATTTTTAGAGCATTGTCCCAGTGAGGAAAGGATGATGGAGACTATGATTCCCCCACAAGTCAGGATGAGACTCCGGACGAAAAAGAAAAAAAAGAAAAAAAAGAGGCCAAAAAAGAGAAAAAAGGCCCAAACAAAAAATAATAATAATAAAAATAATAAAAAAATGAGAGAAAAAGAGAGAATGGGCAATGCTACTATCCTTTTACCACACTTGTGCTTCAAAGTAGCACCATGATCTTCATGATAGAGAGTCTCCTATGTTGTCACTTTCATATACTAGTGGGAATTTTTCATTATAGAACTTGACTTGTATATTCCAATGATGGGCTTCCTCAAATTGCCCTAGGTCTTCGTGAGCAAGCGAGTTGGATGCATACCCACTTAGTTTCTTTTTGTTGAGCTTTCATATACTTATAGCTCTAGTGCATCCGTTGCATGGCAATCCCTACTCACTCACATTGATATCTATTGATGGGCATCTCCATAGCCCGTTGATACGCCTAGTTGATGTGAGACTATCTTCCCCTCTTTTTGTCTTCTCCACAACCACCATTCTATTCCACATATATTGCTATATCCATGGCTCACGCTCATGTATTGCGTGAAGATGGAAAAAGTTTTGAAAATGTTAAAGTATGAAACAATTGCTTGGCTTGTCATCGGGGTTGTGCATGATTTAAATACTTTGTGTGGTGAAGATGGAGCATAGCCAGACTATATGATTTTGTAGGGATAACTTTCTTTGGCCATGTTATTTTGAGAATACATGATTGGTTTGTTACTATGCTTGAAGTATTATTATTTTTATGTCAATATGAACTTTTGTCTTGAATCTTTTAGATCTGAATATTCATATCACAATTGAGAAGAATTACAATGAAATTATGCCAACTAGCATTCCACATCAAAAATTATCTTTTTTATCATTTACCTACTCGAGGACGAGCAAGAATTAAGCTTGGGGATGCTTGATACGTCTCCAACGTATCTATAATTTTTGATTGCTCCATGCTGTATTATCTATTGTTTCAGGCAATATTGGGCTTTATTATCCACTTTTATATTATTTTTGGGACTAACCTATTAACCGGAGGCCCATCCCAGATTTGCTGTTTTATGCCTATTTCAGTGTTTCGAAGAAAAGGAATATCAGACGGAGTCAAAACGGAACGAAATCAACTGGAGAAGTTATTTTTGGAAGGAAACCTACCTGATAGACTTGGACTCTATGTCAGAAGATACGGGAGCTGGCCACGAGGGTAGGGGGCGCGCCCCTGCCTCGTGGGGCCCCCGTAGCTCCACCGACGTACCCCTTGCACCCATATATACCTACATATCGTAAAACTTCCAGAACAGAAATTAGATCGGGAGTTCCGCCGCCGCAAGCCTCTGTAGCCACCAAAAACCAATCGAGACCCTGTTCCGGCACCCTGCCGGAGGGGGGAACCCTCACCGGTGGCCATCTTTATCATCCCGGCGCTCTCCATGACAAGGAGGGAGTAGTTCACCCTCGGGGCTGAGGGTATGTACTAGTAGCTATGTGTTTGATCTCTCTCTCTCTCTCGTGTTCTTGATTTGGCACGATCTTGATGTATCGCGAGCTTTGCTATTATAGTTGGATCTTATGTTTCTTCTCCCCCTCTTCTCTCTTGTAATGGATTGAGTTTTCCCCTTGAAGTTATCTTATCGGATTGAGTCTTTAAAGATTTGAGAACACTTGATGTATGTCTTGCCGTGCATATCTGTGGTGACAATGGGATATCACGTGCCACTTGGTGTATGTTTTGGTGATCAACTTGCGGGTTCCGCCCATGAACCTATGAATAGGGGTTGGCACATGTTTTCGTCATGATTCTCCAGTAGAAACTTTGGGCACTCTTTGAGGTCCTATGTGTTGGTTTGAGTAGATGAATTGAGATTGTGTGATGCATATCGTATAATCATACCCACGGATACTTGAGGTGACATTGGAGTATCTAGGTGACATTAGGGTTTTGGTTGATTTGTATCTTAAGGTGTTATTCTAGTACGAACTCTAGGGCTGTTTGTGACACTTATAGGAATAGCCCAACGGATTGATTGGAAAGAATAACTTTGAGGTGGTTTCGTACCCTACCATAATCTCTTCGTTTGTTCTCCGCTATTAGTGGCTTTGGAGTGACTCTTTGTTGCATGTTGAGGGATAGTTATATGATCCAACTATGTTATTATTGTTGAGAGGACTTACACTAGTGAAAGTATGAACCCTAGGCCTTGTTTCCTAGGATTGCAATACCGTTTACGCTTACTTTAACGTTAGTTACCTTGCTGTTTTTATATTTTCAGTTTACAAAAACCTATATCTACCATCCATATTGCACTTGTATCACCATCTCTTCGCCGAACTAGTGCACCTATACAATTTACCATTGTATTGGGTGTGTTGGGGACACAAGAGACTCTTTGTTATTTGGTTGCAGGGTTGCTTGAGAGAGACCATCTTCATCCTACGCCTCCCATGGATTGATAAACCTTAGGTGATCCACTTGAGGGAAATTTGCTACTGTCCTACAAACCTCTGCATTTGGAGGCCCAACAACGTCTACAAGAAGAAGGTTGTGTAGTAGACATCAGGAAGAAGTATATGTTTCTCAACCCCCACGATTTGAAGATCCAAAGCATCCTGACAAAGTCTTCAGACTCAATAAGGCCCTCTATGGCCTCAAGCAGGCCCCTCAGGCGTGTTATGATACTTTGAAGGAATTCCTCATGTAGAAAGGCTTCAAACCCGGTTCACTGGACCCAATTCTTTTCACCAAAACTTATGATGATGAACTATTCGTGTGTCAAATATATGTTGATGATATCATATTTGGCTGTACTGACCAACGTTACTGTGATGAATTTGCCTATATGATGAGTGTAGAATATCAAATGTCTATGATGGGAGAATTGAAATTCTTCTTAGGTCTTCAGATTCGTCAACAATGCAACAACATCTTCATATCTCAGGAGAAATACCTCAAGGATGTATTGAGGAAATTCGGCATGCAAGATTGCAAAGGCGTCAAAATCCCTATGCCCACAAATGGCCATCTATGCACTGATGAAAATGGTATTGACTTCGATTATAAGGTATACCGCTCCATGATTGGCTCTTTATTGTATTTATGCGCATCTAGGCCAGATATTATGCTTGGTGTTTGCATGTGTGCCCGCTTTCAAGCAACACCGAAGGAATCACACCATAGTGCTGTGAAGCATATTCTTCGATATCTAGCTCACACTCCAACACTTGGATTATGGTATCCCAAGGGCTCGGATTTTGATCTCATTCGATATTCAGACTCTGACTATGCTGGTGATCGTGTGGACCGCAAGTCAACATCAGGCACATGCCATTTCCTCAGACGGTCCTTGGTCCGTTGGTCCTCGAAGAAACAGAACTGCGTATCACTTTCTACTGCTGAAGCTGAGTATATCGCTGCTGGTTCGTGCTGTGCTCAATTGCTATGGATGAAGCAAACCCTCAAGGACTACGACATCAAAGAATGTGCCTCTCTACTGTGACAATGAGAGTGCCATCAAGATTGCTCATAACCCAGTTCAGCACTCGAAGACAAAGCACATTCAGATTCGTCATCATTTTCTTCATGATCATGTGTTGAAGGGCGACATCTCCATCGAGCACGTGAAGACTGAAGAACAGCTAGCCGATATCTTCACAAAGCCCTTGGATGGGAAGTGATTTAGCAAGTTGCGGTGTGAGCTAAATATCTTAGAATCTTCAAATGTCCTTTGAAAAGGACACACATCCTAATACTTATGCAAAATTGATGTCTTAGATGTGCAACACACGAAGTAACATTTTTCTTCAATCAATGAAGACTAACACTCTAAGTGTGAAGAATTAATGAAGAATTTGATTCTCAGAGCCCTACGACAATTGTACATGGTGTCTGAAATCAGCTTTCTTATACGGTGGGTTACGCCACCAACAAAAGTTGAAAATCTTCAATTTGAGTTTTTCTTCATTTTTGAAATTCCTCAATTGTTCAACTTTATTCAACTTTGCATTATCTTCACTGCTTCCGTCATCTTTCTTCATTGGCTATATATATATATATGAGTTTATGTCCTCTACAACATTCACTTGTTGCTATTTCTTCAAGTTGCTTTTTCTGCTAAGTGAATGTGATCGTACCCTTCCTCCTCTATGCTAAACTCAACCCAGTCTGTTCACAAATTCTGCATGTGTGTTCTATTTGAAACCCATTCAAAATCTTCACCGTGTCCTTATCAGCTGAAGAATTTGCGAACGAAACATTAGAATCTTCATATCTGAATTTTCGGTTTTTGCCGTTCAAACTGTTCCACATTCCACGATATGATTATATATTCACCCACGATCTCACACGATCTCCACCTCTCTGTACGTGGGTGACACATGTCGCACGAATGAGAGGGTCAGGGGCACGTTCATCCATTTTCCTCAGGCGAGCGGTTTTTCACCTCGGCTATAAATACCCCTCACCCTCGTCAGACTGTTTTTTACTCCGCTCGACCACACTCCCTCGCTCGAGCTCTCAAGACCTAGCGCCTCCGCTACTTCCATCATCGCCGATGAGGAAGAGCTTTGCTGCCTCGACCTCGTCGCCGTCGTACTCGCACCGACCACGAATTTCTTCACTCTGCCGCCGCAGTAACTGTCTTCCTCTGCCAAGTTAGGGCGTGGAAGATCTAAACCGACGAGCTTCAAATCTACTATTCTTAGTTCATCATGTTCTTCGTCAAGGGTAATTAGAAGTCATTTTTACTACCCTTCTTGATTCTTATGATTTCTACAAAATCTTCAAAATGTGTTTATTCTTCATTCTTCACACTCTAAACACCTCACACAAACATATGTTCTTGGTCTATTTCCCTAAGCAACATTTTTCTTCAAGATTCCTCAATTGTGTGGATTTTCAATCTATACAACTCTGGACCTAAGACAAAGAACGCTTAGTGAAATTCCTTAAGACACATCTGGTCAAATTCCTCAAACTTGTTCTTTTTGCAAAAACTTCTGAGAACGCATATGACCTCTCCAAATTCTTCGCGCCTATACTCTGTTCACAGGTACACATGTCCGCTGCTGAATCACTAGGTTCTCATCAACTTAACTCATTTGCAGCGTTCCTTGAAGAAAAGTTGCATACCTCGTCAGAGAATTCTGTTGTTCAGATTCCTCAGCTGAAGAAAATGGCCGACGACAAGAAACCTCAGAAGGGAGGGAAGAAACCTGAAGTCAACACTGCGTTTGAGATTTGTGATGACATCTATGCAGGGTACTGCACTCCTCCTCATGAAACGAAGAATGAGTGCAAAGTGCGCATTCAGAAGATAGAGAGGAGATGGGCCAGATAATGGAGAGAATATCGCTATGTCACTCCAAAGTACATGAAGAAATTCGCTGTACACCCTCCATGCCCAAGACCTCCACTGGCACCTGGCCAAGAAGCTGGTCCCACAAGCATCAGACGTGGTGAGGATTTTCCCGCTGAATGGGCCAAGCGTCAAGCTAAACTGGCAAAAATGGCAAAAGAGGCAGTAAAGAAATTCAATGAAGATTCTGCTACTGCCACTACTGAGGCCTCTGCTAGCAAGCCTAAGAAGGCTATGCCCAAGAAGCCCGCACACAAGCCCAGTGCTTCTGCTTCAATGCCCTCACGGCCAAGCACCTCGGCAATGCCCTCATGGCCCAGTTCTGCAAAGCCCTCACAACAAATTCCTCATGCTGCTCTCCTCCAAAGCCCTCAGCTCCTCCGGCAAAGTCCTCAACACCTATGCATGTTGCCCCGTGTCAAAGGACCACATGAAAATCAATTGCCTCAGGAGCATCTGCAAGTTCTTCAGCTCCTCCGCATTCCTCAACAAGCCGCACTTTGCTGAAGACCAAGGCCACTGCTGGACGAGGCACTAGACCAAGTCCTCACAAGAAGCAGGTCACCTTCCAAGTACCGTCCAGTGATGACGAAGCTGATGATGAGGAACTTGCCGAAATCATCAGAGACAGACAACAAAGGGCCACTAGAGCCAAAGGCAGTATGTGCCATTGATGCTGGATCGAAAGTTGATCCTCGACTTCATCGACTCATGGCATAAGGACCCCAACACACCTTTGCCTGAGATGAACCTCACTCCTGGTCAAAGTCATATGTTGACTGCCTTCATTGGTGAGGAGAAATGGAAATATGAACAGGGGAGGAAGGTGAAGAAAGCACAATACAAGAAAGAGCACTTTCTAAAGCAAAATGTGTTGAAGCTTTCACCTGATCAACTTGTAGCTCTGCAATCAGAGATTAAGAATCTCAATGATGAATTTGATCGCTACTATGCTGACTGGCTTGGAGCCAAATTCATATTTGTGAAGTTAACTGAAAAATTCACTTCAGATGATGAATCTCTTCAGGGTGAAGCATCTGCTCAGCCCACTGAAGAACATGCCAGCACCGCTGATGAAAATCAGGCTGCTGATGAAACTGCTAGTACCAGGGCTGATGAAGCTATTCCAGCCGCTGATGAAACCGCCAGGGCAACCACTAGTGTTGCACCCGAGGAACAATCCAGGCCAGCTGAAGCATCAACCGCTGTGCCTGAAGAAACTGAACCAACTGGGCCAACTGCACCAGTTGTGCCTAAGGTAAATGAACCAATTTCCTCTGCTCCTCCTGCACCAACACCAAGTCTAGTTCTTCCTTCTGCATCAGAAGCGAAGAAAACCAAGGCTGCGAAGCGAGCAGCAGTGAAGAAAAGGAAAGCATCTGCTTCATCAGATTCTTCAGCATCGAAAAAGATGAGGACATTGACAAGCTCTTTTGAGAATCCCATCGATGCCATTCCTGTCTCCAGTATGCCATCAAAGGAACTCGTTCCCTTTGGTGAAGATTATGAGATGCCAAGCGGATCTGATGAAGACGTTCCTTCTGCTGCTTCTTCAGAGCAGTTGGACGAGAAATTGAAGTGTATAATATGCCTTCAACCCTAGTCATCTCATCGCCTATGCCTCAGTTCACAGCTGAAGAGGCAGGCGTTGAAGAATTGAATGAAGAAGATGAAGACGTGGACATTGGGAGCACCACTCCAGTGATGAATGATGACTTTTGGGAAAGTCAACATCCCAACTCTCCCATGTTCACACCACTGCAACAAATTCCTCAGTCCCCAGTGCACAATGAAGTTCAAATGGGCTCTGAAGAACCTCACTCCACTCCTTCCATTCCTGAAGAAGTTCCAGCCACTAGTGCTGATGTCAATGTTGATGAAGAATTGAAGACCCAGGCCGCTACTGAAGCAGAAACTGAAATTCCTCAGCCTATGGTTCCTGAGAATGTGATTCCTGAGGCTGTGATGACTTTGACTGACACTCCTCTGCTCAAGCCGAAGAATCCCTTCTCCAAGAAGCAGAAATTCAAGGCTGATGATTTCTTCCATGAGCATGTATTTCTTCATAGATTACAATCCTTATGACTCTGCTCGTCTATGAAGGAAGCGTTTCTGGACAGCAAGCCAAGCCAACTTCTATTCTTCACTACTTTTCGATAAGGACAAAGTATTTGACCATGAGCATATTCCTCATGTGGATATGGAATCACTGCCCTTCTTCGCACCAATCCTCAGTGTGCTTCATGAAGCTGGGCTGCTAAAATTTTGCACCGACATCATAGACTGGAATGAAGAGCTAATTCTTCAGTTCTACGTGACGCTGCACATCACAGGAAATGCTGAAGATGTGAATTCTTGGGTGTTGGACTGGATGACAGAAAACACTCACTTCAAAGCACCGGCCTCTAAATTGCTTCATGCCCTGCCTGTCAGTCCTCCCCTTGAAGGTGCACATTGTATATATCATGAACCTGAGTTATCTGACCATTACATGCAAGTTTTGATGAAACCTCTGAAGCCTGGTCAAGCCCCAAGGACCAAATTGCTCATGAAGGAATTGATGTATGTGCCATGGACTGTCTATCGCATTCTGACCAAGACATTGAGTCCCATCAAAGGCGACGACTCGAATGAAGAAGAGGTCATTGGCATCATGAAGAATTTGCTTTTCAACATCATCCATGGAGTTCGAATCAACTACCATGATTTCTTCATGAGGACTCTAGCAAATGTTCCATTTTCGCCTTTTGAATTGAAGCCTTACGCTCCTTGGATTATGAGATTCCTCAGATCACGGTCTTCAATCAATTACAAGGCTGACTTTCAAAATCATCTCAGCTACTTGCCCCCAATAGAAGTCCTCAAGCGGACATTTTTGTCAGCTGATGAGAAGGGCAAGGCACCTACTGTTATTGATGAAGGCGTTCGCCCATTGGATGGCAGTTCCGCAAAGCTGCATCTTACTCCACCAATGATGACTCTGCCACTCATGACTCTGCCGCCAATGCCTCAAAGCAAAATCCTCAAGGCACAGCTCCAAGGGTGATGACTGATCGTGAGCTACTCCTCAGTCTTCACCAAAAGGTCGATCGCAACCATAAGTGGGTAAAAAGACAGTTTGGTTCAATTCTTCAGAACATGACCGTCACTCAGAATTCAGTGAAGAAGAACCATTACTATCTCCATGAAGTATTTGATCGCACCTGGGCTGTTCTGTCTCATCTTTATGTTGAAGAAGATCTGGAACATATGGGCTTCAAGCAGTACTTTGACTGGTCTCGGCCACCGTCGAAGAAATTCAATAAAGTCAAAGTTCCTCAATTGGTGCCCAGCTCATACTCTTCATCGCGCGAGACTGATGAACATGAAGATTTGGACGACACTACGGCAGGCCCTACTTCAACAACCGACCCCAACAACGCTGGCGCTCCTCCATTGACTTCGTGATGATATTCTTCAGGGGTGTTAGTCCTCACTTTTCATCCCTTTTGGTCATTTGATGACAAAGGAGGAGAAATTTGAGTTAGTCTTCAAGCGGGTATCTATCTATGGGCATTTTTTGCTAAGTTACAACTCTCGTTCTTTTGACGACTTTGTTGGATCGAGTTGTAAACTTAAAACCGATGGTGGTCTGATACTTTTGCTATGTTCTTCTGCATGCCATTTCCTCATATATGTTAATGCACGCATGCTGAATTACATCAGTCAGCATATTTCCTCATGCATTTCAAATTATTCATATCATATGTTAAATGCGTGTATGAATTACAAGATACAGGGGGAGATCTCCATGATTCTACTATTCAAATGTGCATTGCTTCAAAAGCAAATTCCTCACTATGCACACCTTCAGGGGGAGTTCTTCTATATCTTGCAATCAAATTCCTCAATATTAGTATCTACACTTCATATGTTTATCCCCGTTGAAAACTTAACCTATATTATCATCAATCACCAAAAAGGGGGAGATTGTAAGTGCATCTAGTGCCCCTTAGTGATTTTGGTGTATTGAAGACTTATAGGCTAATGGACTAATGTGTTTACGAGTGTACATAGGTCTATAAATCTATGAGGAGTTTGATATTTACAGAGAAAGTCGACCCCTAAGAATGAATGTCTTCAACTGAAGACTTTGGATTTCTGAAGACTTTGAAAGTGAAGAAATCGGTGACCCTGAAGACTTGGTATTCATGCGAGGAACATGAAGCATGAAGACTTTTGTTTTCATAGTTTCATTTTCTCTTCCTTAAGTCATAGGAAACACCGTACTGTTAAAGGGGGTCGAGGAAAAACTAAGGAAATATTTCCATGTGA
The DNA here is from genome assembly GCA_032464435.1 of Aegilops umbellulata. NCBI lineage: Eukaryota > Viridiplantae > Streptophyta > Magnoliopsida > Poales > Poaceae > Aegilops > Aegilops umbellulata. The sequence goes on along the minus strand of CP136057.1, from coordinate 577,535,536 downwards.
TGCTCAACTCAAAATCCTACACCTACCAATCCCTTCGAGTAAAGCCATTGGAAATCTCATATAGTTTAGTCAATTTCTTCAGTGACAGAGATGATGTTCTTCTAGTCTCTAAGGAATTTGTTCTGACTGAGGAGGTAGGAATTCGCCAACGCGGATTGCCTACAAGTGAGGTGTCGGGGAACGTAGTAATTTCAAAAAAAAATCCTACGCACGCGCAAGATCATAGTGATGCATAGCAACGAGAGGGGAGAGTGTTGTCCACATCCCCTCGTAGACCGTAAGCGGAAGCATTATGACAACGTGGTTGATGTAGTCGTACGTCTTCATGATCCGACCGATCCAAGTACCGAACACATGGCACCTCCGAGTTCAGCACACGTTCAGCTTGGTGACGTCCCACGAACTCACGATCTAGCAGAGCTTCGAGAGAGAGAGAGAGTTATGTCAGCACGAAGACGTGATGACGGTGATGATGATGCTACCGACGCTGGGCTTTCCCTAAGCACCGCTATGATATGACCGAGGTGGATTATGGTGGAGAGGGGCACCGCACACGGCTAAAAGATCAACTGATCAACTTATATCTATGGGGTGCCCCCTCCCCCGTATATAAAGGAGTGGAGGAGGGGAAGGGCAGACCCTCTCTATGGCGCACCCTAGGGGAGTCCTACTCCCACCGGGAGTAGGATTCCCCCCTTCCCTAGTTGGGGTAGGAGAGGAAGGGAAGGAGGAGTAGGAGAGAAGGAAAGGGGGGCCGCCGCCCCCAACCCTATTCCAATTCGGCCTCCTACCCAAGGGGGCGCACCAGCCCCTTGTGGGCTGGTGTGCTTCCTTCTTATGGCCCATAAGGCCCATAACTTCTCCCGGGGGGTTCCAGTAACCTCTCGGTACTCCAGAAAAATGCCTGAACCACTAGGAACCTTTCCGATGTCCGAATATAGCCTTCCAATATATTTATCTTTACATATCGACCATTTCGAGACTCCTCATCATGTCCATGATCTCATCTGGGACTCTGAACAACCTTCGGTACATCAACTCACATAAACTCATAATACCGATCGTCACCAAACTTTTAGCGTGCGGACCCTACGGGTTCAAGAACCATGTAGACATGACTGAGACACGTCTTCGGTCAATAACCAATAGCGGAACCTAGATGCTCATATTGGCTCCTACATATTCTACGAAGATCTTTATCGGTCAAACCGCATAACAACATACGTTGTTCCCTTTGTCATCGGTATGTTACTTGCCCGAGATTCGATCGTCGGTATCTCAATACCTAGTTCAATCTCGTTACCATTTTACTCGATCCGTAATGCATCATTTCGCAACTAACTCATTAGTCACATTTCTTGCAAGGCTTATAGTGATGTGCATTACCGAGAGGGCCCAGAAATACCTTTCCGACAATCGGAGTGACAAATCCTAATCTTGATCTATGCCAACTCAACAAGTACCATCGAAGACACCTGTAGAGCACCTTTATAATCACGCATTTAAGTTGTGACGTTTGGTAGCACACAAAGTGTTCCTCCGGTATTCGGGAGTTGCATAAACTCATAGTCATAGGAAAATGTATAAGTCACCAAGAAAGCAATAGCAACATACTAAACGATCAAGTGCTAAGCTAACGGAATGGGTCAAGTCAATCACATCATTCTCTAATGATGTGATCCCGTTAATCAAATGACAAATCATGTCTATGGCTAGGAAACTTAACCATCTTATTCAACGAGCTAGTCAAGTAGAGGCATACTAGTGACACTCTGTTTGTCTATGTATTCACACATGTACTAAGTTTCTGGTTAATACAATTCTAGCATGAATAATAAACATTTACCATGATATAAGGAAATATAATAAAATCTTTATTATTGCCTCTAGGGCATATTTCCTTTAGTCTCCCACTTGCACTAGAGTCAATAATCTAGTTCACGTCGCCATGTGATTTAACACCAATAGTTCATATCGCCATGTGATTAACACCCATATGTCGGTGTACTAGAGTAGGGGTACCCTAGTATCCCAAACTTATGCACGGGCAGTCGCAGCGTCCCGCGGCAAGGCTTGCCGGGTGACCGCCAAGGCCCTCCGTGGATCCTTTGAAGCCATTCAAGAACAAAGTATTTAAGCCAAGGAGACAAGTACCCGGCAAGAGGAGCTTGCCGGGAAGTCCACTCAAGGCACAAGACCCTGGCAAGAGGAGCTTGCCGGGAAGGCCAACCAAGGCATCTCAAGGAACTTGCCGCGACGCGCCACGCGTCCCGGCAGGACCCGGCGAGCGACAAGCTTCCGGACGCGACAAGACAACTACCGCGGCAAGGCGCTTGCCACGGCAAGCCACCACTCTGTACCTGCGCTCCAGCACACCCACCTACGTGTCGCTTTGGGACCCTTCCAGGCGTACGTGGTGGGAGGCTGTGCAGCCAGGGGTACACTGTGGCATGCGGCGCTGACAAGATCGCCATCGTGGCGAGTGGTGGCGCCCCTGACGGTCCCTTTTCTGCACCGTCTGGGCGACGTAGATAGGCATTGAATGCCTTTGTCCCCTGCCGTCAAGGTTAGGTATGATACACTGTGTAGGTAACTGTACCTACCGTAGCACCTTTCCATTTTTGCCCTTGCCTACGTTGCCACCTGTTGGAGACCCCTTGAACATATAAAAGGAGGCCCATGCACAACGTAGGGGGTGATCTCTCCAGAGGACGAATAGTAGAACACTCACGCTCGGTCTCGTTAGCTGCTGGTGTGTACTGTAGCACCCAGCGCTCCCGAGCAAGAACTCAATACAATCCACAAAGCAGCAGTAGCAGTATTATCTCTCCGGAGAGCTCCGAAGCTGGGTAAAAACCCCTCGCGTGCCCCGCCTCGATCTGCTCTTCGTGCGACCTCCGCCCCCCGCCGAACCAAAAGGGGCTCCGTCCCCATTGGTGCTCGTGGAGCCAGCTTTTCCCCGGCATCTTTGGCGCGCCAGGTAGGGGGCGTCGAGGTTGTGTGAACCCGATCCGGCATTCACGCGAGCTAGATCTTCATCGACTTCATCGACATGCCGCCGAAGAAGAAGGCTTCGGAGTAGGCTGCTCCGTCCGCGTCGAATCCACCGCCGCCGGAGCAAATGGCTGGTGGGGGAGACGCCGACGGAAGAACGGGCGTCGACGAGGGAGCCCACGGTGTCACCAAGTCCAAGGACAAGACTACGCTGCCCATCGGCGGCGTAGCCGGCTCCCACGACGACCGAGCGTCCGTAGACGCACCGCGCCCATCTCAGGAGGCGCAGGACCGGCAGCGTCGTGGTACTCACGCTACCATACGTTCGCTGGACCCAAATCGAGCTGGCGGATCTCGAGATGCTCAAGGCCAGCATGCACGCCAACGTGCTGGCGTGAGCGAAGCACAGTCACCTGGACGGAATACTGCTCCTTCTAACATCGTTGGGAGTCCGAGCATATCCCGCTCCTCGCACCGTTCGCCGCCGCTACCCGCCACTCCAGCGGAAGCTTTGGCGCGAGCTCAACTGCTCCTAGACTTCCGCCAGACAAGATCGACGCCAAATCGAGCCACTGGCTAGACACCTTTCGCTCTAGTCTATGGAGCAGAGGCAGTTATCCCCACGGAACTCGTATACGGGTCACCTCGAGTGCTCGCTTATGATGAGCTTGAGCAAGAGCGGCTGCGACAAGATGACGCGCTGCTCCTTGAGGAAGACCATCTTCAGGCTGCTGTACGAGCTGCTCAATACCAGCAAGCTTTGCGCCGCTACCATAGCCGCAAAGTTAATACCAGAAGTCTCGAGGAAGGCGACCTTGTTCTTCGGCGCGTTCATTCCGCCAAGAATTCCAACAAGTTGACGCCGAAGTGGGAAGGCCCTTATCGTGTGAAATGAGTCACTAGGCCTGGCGCTGTCCGCCTTGAGACCGAAGATGGCATTCCGGTGAGCAACTCCTGGAACATCGAGCATCTTCGTAAGTTTTACCCGTAAGGCGCGGTTGTCGGACCCTGTTCCGGCAACCACCCTTTGTACAAGTCTTGCCGCTGTTGCATGTGATCCTTTGTACAAAGCCAGGCGCAGACCCTGTGCATAAATAAAGCTCATGTGCTCCGCACATCTTGTCAATTTCATGCTTTTTATTTTTTGCATGAGTTATCTGACACTTTGTGTAGCACCAAACCCCGGTAAGCAATAACGAGCCATAAGGCTCCATATCATTGTTTTCTCTTCTCTCTTTTCTCAAGGAAAGGAAGGTTCCTCTCGCCCACAAGTTTGCCGGAGGGGGAAGGAGAAGATAATGGTGTGGACCAGGCGTCGTTCAAGAAAGTTTCGCCTTGCCGGAGAGCAAACAACAGAAAAGCTAAGTCGCCAAAGTTTGAGCAATCAGATTTTTTTAAGTTATCTCCCTTGAACGACCATGCTTTGTATGGAAAACCTGTGCGCGAAGGAACCAGCTCGTGGCTAGTTGCGCCCTTACTTTGTTTCGAGTTCACTCAACAGTTTAAGCGTGCTGCGACTAGAGTCGCGCCCTTACTTTGTTTCGAGTTCGCTCAACAACTTAAGCGAGCTGCGACTAGTCGCGACAAGGTTTCTTGTCGGTAACGGCACCGCCAGCAGGCTGCTGACGTCCCGTACTCAGGGCTCGCGGCGAAGGTGCCTACGCCGGCAAGTTCCCTAAAAGCGTAGGGCGAAAACATACAAAGGAGGGAATCAAGTAAAGGGAATAACATTGCAATCATGACCCGAAATAGAGTTATATTACAAGATAGCTTGTCGCGACTCTAATAGACTGTTTTTATAACATGATTAGCGGCAATAAGAAAAGAAGAAAATAGGTGGCCTAGTCCGCGCGGTCGCCCTCAACCCTCTTGATCCCGCTCACCTTGTCCACAATGGGTGCGACGAGGGTCTCGAGCTCCTCCAGATTAGCTTCCGGCGGCATGGACCTGAGGATGTTGGTGAGGCGGAGGCCCGGGTTGCGGAAGGCCACCTTCATCAGCACCTTTTTGAGAGCTCCCGCGCAGATCTCGCTTGACTCGTCGGCCAGCTGCTTTGGGATCCTCTCCCGGAGTTGCTGGAGGGCCGTCGCCACGCCTTTGAAGAACAAGGTGAGCTTGGCGCTAGATGGGAGGCTCTCGTCAGAGGGATACCCGAGATCCTCCACCCCCAGTAGCGCCAACTCCTTGTCGATGTTTGCGGCAGCATTCACAAGACCCTCCGTCCACTGCTCCACAGTCTCTCTGAAGGTGTTCTGGGTGGTAGCAACGCTCTCCATCAGCGCCTTGTCAGCCTTGATCTCCTTCTTCAAGGCCGCCTCCTGCTCTCTGGCGCCGTCCAGCGTCTTGGTCAAAGCAGCCAGCTTCAGCTCAAGATCGACGTTGGAGTCCTTGGCGGCGTCAAGCTCCTTGATCTTCTCGGCAAGACGACCCTGCAGCTCGCCAAAGGTGTAGGCGTCCTTCTCGCGCTCATGCTTGAGTGTGGCAAGCGCTTCACCGCTCGCCTTGAGATCAGTCTCCAGCTGCGCCACTTTTGCCTCCAGCTCCTTCTTGGCGGCCTCGGCAGCTGCGGCAGCGTCCTTTGCTTTCTTGAGGGCTCCGCTGAGTGCTTGCTCGCGCGCAGCAAGCTCCTCTTCGTGGCTGTCCAGGCTGGCCTTCAGCTACACCAACTCACCCTCCCGCGCAGATAGCTCCTCGGCGGCGAGCCGCTGTTGCTCTGCAATTTCTGCCTTCTCGAGGATGAAGGCCTTCTGCGCCTCATCGAGCTGCTCACGTTCTGCCGCCAACGATCGGAGAGCTGCCTGGTTGAGACCTCGGAGCTCCTCCGCGCGCTTCTCCATGTCCACCCCTGCCTTCGCGACAAGCGCTTCGCGGGACTCCAGTTTGGCTTGTCGAGCACGGTAAAGCGACAGTAGCTTCCGCAGCAGTCGCTCCTCCTCAGGCTCGTCGCTACTGCTGCTTGGCGCGTCGACCAGCGTCAGCCCAGCGGAGGCAAGCACCTCCACGTCAAAGCTTTCTCCTTCGACTGGCGCCCTGGACGTTGACGCCCAGGGGAGGTTGATGAAGACGCCCTCGCCGGCCTTCAAGTAGACGCCTGGCTGGGGCTCCTCGGAGCGTGACGCAGCGGCAGCGGCGGGAGGGTCGGCGGTCGGTGTAGCGCCTGTCGCTCCTGCGGCCTCAGGGTCGTCAGTACGATCGCCAGACCCCTCGTCAGCTGCTGCGGCGGCAGCCTTGGCGGCCTCTCCGCCGGCGGGATCATCAGTGCCGGCCGCTTCTTCGGTGGCGGCGTCATCATCAATAAGAACCTCGGTCTCCATCGGCTCCACAGTAGGTGGATCTTACGGCCAGAAAAGGAAGAAAAGTCAAGCTAATATCCAGAAAGAAGATCAAAAGAAGAAGAACCCAAGGGAAGCTTTTGAAGCAAGAGGTTTACCTGCACCGGGCTCTGCAGTTGTGGTCTCCACCACCGGAGGACCGCTGGTGCTGTCCCTTGCCGGAGACTCCTCCCTTGCCGGAGAGCTCCCCCTCACCGGAGAGCTCTCCTTTGTCGGAGGATCCTCCCTTGCCGGAGAACTCTCCCTTGGCGGCGTAGTCAAAGCAGGTGGCACGTCAGGGGTGGCCTCCGGGCGCTCCTGGTGGGACTGCTCTGCTCCTGCACGAGTCAACAGTCAGATATCAGCAAACAAAGAATATCCATGTGCGACCAACAGTGGGAAGCAAACCGTATACTTACGCTGGGGGCTGCGCTGGGGGCTGCTCTGAAGAGCAGCTGCCGGGTCCGGCAAGTTTGTCTCGGGCGCATCCCCTGCTGACACGGTGGGATCGTCCTCGATGAGGATCACCGGGACCTTGGCTTTCTTTTCCGCTCTCTGGGCCAGAGTCCTAAAAAAGGAATAAGTTCAGAGTAAAGCAAATGAGATACAAGACAAGACATACAAGTACAACAAGAATCTTACTCTTCGTCTTCCTCGTCGGAGCTGAGCGCGGAGAAGTCAAAGCCTGGCCCACCTCCGGCGCGAGGAGGCGGAGGAGTAGGATCCCTTGGCCGCTTGGCGGGAGCTGGAGCGGCGGACCGGGAGGACCCCGCTCCAGTTGACGCTGCAGCGGGAGGCGCTTCCGCGTCAACAGAATTTGCCGCGGTGGAGCGTGTCGTGCGGCGCGGCGGGGGTTGACCCGTTCGCCGCTCCGCTACGTCCTCGGCCTTGCGAAGACGCCTTCTTGGTGGAGCCGGGGGCTCTGCTTGTGGAGCCGGGGGATCTGCTTGCGGCAAGCTGCCCGAAGACGAAGAAGAGGAGGAGCCGATCTCCAACGAGCCGCTCGAATCCTCGGCGGGCCCGCTCGGCCCGACGTCATGCTCGGCGGACCTCTTCTCTCCGGCAAGCTCCTCTCGGTCGGCAAGGCTTGCCGCCTCTGCTGCCTCTGCCTCCTCCACGGTGAACCCAAACTCGCCCGCAGTTGCGGCTGCCGCCGCCTCCTCTAGCCTGGTGGCGATGCGCTTGAGCTCATCGTCGGTGGTGTCCCGGGTGAGGCCCCTTTTCTCGTCGGCGTCGATCGTCACTTCTATCAAGTTGTCGAAGAACGCCCGCACGACATCATCTGCAGGCTCTATCCAGGCTGGATCAATTCCATGCGAGTCGCACAACGGCATTATTGCACGGATGCGGTCGAGCGCGGATTTGTTGCACAGCGGAACGACACCCCTCGGCAACCTGAACACTTCGGGATGCTGTGGGTCATGCTTGAACAGCTCCTGGAGCATCGCGTTGAGCTCTAGGACAGTAAAGTTGAAGTTGAGGCCCGGCTGCAACCTCATGATATCCGCCGCATTCTGGAACTCCCAGGCGGGTCTCCTCCTCTCCTGCAGGGGGGCGATGCGGCGGCGGAGGAAATCTGCGCCAACCGCTCCTATAGTAAGCCCGACAAGCCTGAGGTGTAGGATCCGGGTGACGGCAATCTTCAGTCTGTCGTCTTCCGGGGCCAGGCTACTCCAATCACTGTTGCGCACTAGTGGGGTTTCACGCAGAGCAGTAAACGGCTGCGGGTTCTCCTCGACAATCAGGCACCAGTCCGCCCTCCACTCCTCCCACTTGCTGCGGAACTCTCCATCCAGATAAGCATCTTTCTTGCCAGCTTTCGAGATCCAGGCGATTCCGCCGGATAAAGGCTCTCCTTTCTCAACCCGAGGCGAAAAGAAATGGCGGAAAAGGGCTACGTTTGGATGGATCCCGACAAAGTTTTCGCAGAGATGTGCGAAAACTGCCATGGTCAGGACAGCGTTGGGGGTGAAGTCAAGAAGGTGGAGCCCGTAGGTGTTCTTGATGTCACAAAAGAATTCAGAAAAGGGTGGGCAAAGCCCGCAGTAGAAGAACAAGACGAAGAAGGGATACCCAGTGGGATACTTACCCCAAGCAGTGGCTGGGAGTACCTTCGTGCGCGGATGCGCTCGCGTCCCCGTCGACCAGAAGATGTAGAAGTCCTCCTTCAGCTCTGCCGCCTCAAGCCTCGGAGGGAAGATTGCCCGCTCCTTTCGCAGCGCCGCGAGCCGCTGCGCCTCGGCTGACTTCGCCTTCTCGGCTTTCGGAGCCATGGCGGGAATGGAGAGGGAGGACAACGGCGTTGGTGGTGCTGGTGGCGATGGGGGCGGGGCGCTGCTCTCCTTCGGCTTTGGGAAGAAGGGGAGTGGCGGAGATTCCCGAGGAAGGAATAGCAACGGGAAGATGGGCGAACTGCCTCTGTTCCCCCTGCTTATAAGGAGGGAGGGGGCGGACGGTTCGCCTTTCCGAATAAAGGAACCACCCACGACCTCTCCCACGACGCCGCAATCAACGCGTGCCGTTCGGGGAGGGCGCGGTGGATGCGGAGTAAGGTGCGACGTGACCCAGGCCACGCGTGCCCGTGCCCTGTTTTGGGCCTTACCCAACAGCGCTCGGCACCGTGTATGGCCCAGGCCCGGGGGCTCCTTTCGGTGTACTAGAGTAGGGGTACCCTAGTATCCCGAACTTGTGCACGGGCAGTCGCAGCGTCCCGCGGCAAGGCTTGCCGGGTGACCGCCAAGGCCCTCCGTGGATCCTTTGAAGCCATTCAAGAACAAAGTATTTAAGCCAAGGAGACAAGTCCCCGGCAAGAGGAGCTTGTCGGGAAGGCCACTCAAGGCACAAGACCCCGGCAAGAGGAGCTTGCCGGGAAGGCCAACCAAGGCATCTCAAGGAACTTGCCGCGACGCGCCACGCGTCCCGGCAGGACCCGACGAGCGACAAGCTTCTGGACGCGACAAGACAACTACCGCGGCAAGCCACCACTCTGTACCTGCGCTCCAGCACACCCACCTACGTGTCGCTCTGGGACCCTTCTAGGCGTACGTGGCGGGAGGTTGTGCAGCCAGGGGTACACTATGGCATGCGGTGCTGACAAGATCGCCATCATGGCGAGCGGTGGCGCCCCTGACGGTCCCTTTTCTGCATCGTCTGGGCGACGTAGATAGGCATTGAATGCCTTTGTCCCCTGCCGTCGGGGTTAGGTATGATACACTGTGTAGGTAGCTGTACCTACCGCAGCACCTTTCCATTTTTGCCCTTGCCTACGTTGCCACCTATTGGAGACCCCTTGAACATATAAAAGGAGGCCCATGCACAACGTAGGGGGGATCTCTCTAGAGGACGAACAGTAGAACACTCACGCTCGGTCTCGTTAGCTGCTGGTGTGTACTGTAGCACCCAGCGCTCCCGAGCAAGAACTCAATACAGTCCACAAAGCAGCAATAGGAGTATTATCTCTCCGAAGAGCTCCGAAGCTGGGTAAAAACCCCTCGCGTGCCCCGCCTTGATCTACTCTTCGTGCGACCTCCGCCCCCCGCCGAACCGAAAGGGGCTCCGTCCCCATAGGTGCTCGTGGAGCCAGCTTTTCCACGGCACCATAGTTCACATCGCCATGTGACCAACACTCAAAGGGTTTACTAGAGTCAGTAATCTTAGTTCACATCGCCATGTGATTAACACCCAAAGAGTACTAAGGTGTGATCATGTTTTGCTTGTGAGAGAAGTTTAGTCAAAGGGTCTGCCATATTCAGATTCGTATGTATTTTGCAAATTTCTATGTCAACAATGCTCTACATGGAGCTACTCTAGCTAATTGCTCCCACTTTCAATATGTATCTAGATCGAGACTTAGAGTCATCCAGATCGGTGTCAAAGCTTGTATCGACGTAACTCTTTACGACGAACCTTTTGTGACCTCCATAATCGAGAAACATATCCTTATTCCACTAAGGATAATTTTGACCGCTGTCCAGTGATCTACTCCTAGATCACTATTGTACTCCCTTGCCAAACTTAATGTAGGGTATACAATAGATCTGGTACACAGCATGGCATAGTTTATAGAACCTATGGCTGAGGTATAGGGAATGACTTTCATTCTCTTTCTATCTTCTGCCGTGGTCGGGCTTTGAGTATTGCTCAATTTCACACCTTGCAACACAGGCAAGAACTTTTTCTTTGACTGTTCCATTTTGAACTACTTCAAAATCTTGTCAAGGTATGTACTCATTGAAAAAAATTATCAAGCGTCTTGATCTATCTCTATAGATCTTGATGCTCAATATGTAAGGAGCTTCATCGAGATCTTTCTTTGAAAAACTCCTTTCAAATACTCCTTTATGCTTTCCATAAAATTCTACATTATTTCCGATCAACAATATGTCATTGACATATACTTATCAGAAATGCTGTAGTGCTCCAACTCACTTTCTTGTAAATACAGGCTTCACCACAAGTCCGTATAAAACTATATGCTTTGATCAACTCATCAAAGCGTATATTCCAACTCCGAGATGCTTGCGCCAGTCCAAAGATGGATTGCTGGAGCTTGCACATTTTGTTAGCACCTTTAGGATCGACAAAACCTTCTGGTTGCATCATATACAACTCTTCTTTAAGAAATCCATTAAGGAATGTAGTTTTGACACCATTTGCCAGATTTCATAAAATGTGGCAATTTGCTAACATGATTCTGACAGACTTAAGCATCGGTACGAGTGAGAAATCTCATCGTAGTCAACACCTTGAACTTTGTCAAAAACCCTTTTCAACAAGTCTAGCTTTGTAGATAGTAACACTACTATCAGAGTCCGTCTTCCTCTTGAAGATCCATTTATTTTCTATGTCTTGCCGATCATCGGGCAAGTCAACCAAAGTCCACACTTTGTTCTCATACATGGGTCCCATCTCAGATTTCATGGCCTCAAGCCATTTCGCGGAATCTGGGCTCATCATCGCTTCCTCATAGTTCGTAGGTTCGTCATGGTCAAGTAACATGACCTGCAGAATAGGATTACCGTACCACTCTGGTGCGGATCTCACTCTGGTTAACCTACGAGGTTCGGTAGTAACTTGATCTGAAGTTACATGATCATCATCATTAGCTTCCTCACTAATTGGTGTAGGAGTCACAGGAACAGATTTCTATGGTGAACTACTTTCCAATAAGGGATCAGGTACAGTTACCTCATCAAGTTCTACCTTCCTCCCACTCACTTCTTTCAAGAGAAACTCCTTCTCTAGAAAGGATCCATTCTTAGCAATGAATGTCTTGCCTTCGGATCTGTGATAGAAGGTGTACCCAAGTTTCTCCTTTGGCTATCCTATGAAGACACATTTCTCCTATTTGGGTTTGAGCTTATCAGGATGAAACTTTTTCACATAAGCGTCGCAACCCCAAACTTTAAGAAATGACAACTTTGGTTTCTTGCCAAACCACAGTTCATATGGTGTCATCTCAACGGATTTAGATGGTGCCCTATTTAATGTGAATGCAGTTGTCTCTAATGCATAACCCCAAAACTATAGTGGTACATCGGTAAGAGACATCATAGATTGCACCATATCTAATAAAGTACGGTTACGATGTTCAGACACACCATTACGCTGTGGTGTTCCAGGCGGCGTGAGTTGCGAAACTATCCCGCATTGTTTCAAATGAAGACCAAACTTGTAACTCAAATATTCTCTTCCACGATCAGAACGTAGAAACTTTATTTTCTTGTTATGATGATTTTCCACTTCACTCTGAAATTATTTGAACTTTTCAAATGTTTCAGATTTATGTTTCATCAAGTAGATATACCCATATCTGCTCAAATCATATGTGAAGGTCAGAAAATAACGATACCTGCCGCGAGCCTCAACACTCATCGGACTGCATACGTCAGTATGTATTATTTCCAACAAGTCTGTTGCTCGCTCCATTGTTCCGGAGAACGGAGTCTTAGTCATCTTGCCCATGAGGCATGGTTCACAAGCATCAACTGATTCATAATCAAGTGATTCCAAAAGCCCATCAGATTGGATTTTCTTCATGCGCTTTACACCAATATGACCTAAACGGCAGTGCCATGAATAAGTTGCACTATCATTATTAACTTTGCATCTTTTGGCTTCAATATTATGAATATGTGTATCACTACAATCGAGATTCAATAAACTATTCACCTTGGGTGTATGACCATTGAAGGTTTTATTCATGTAAAAAGAACAACAATTATTCTCCGAATTTAAATGAATAACCGTATTGTAATAAACATGATCAAATCATATTCATGCTTAACGCAAACACCAAATAACATTTATTTAGGTTCAACACTAATCCCGAAAGTATAGGGAGTGTGCAATGATGATCATATCAATCTTGGAACCACTTCCAACAGACATCGTCACTTCACCCTTAACTAGTCTCTGTTCATTCTGCAACTCCCGTTTCGAGTTACTAATCTTAGCAACTGAACTAGTATCAAATAATGAGGGGTTGCTATAAACACTAGTAAAGTACACATTAATAACATGTATATCAAATATACCTTTGTTCACTTTGCCATCCTTCTTATCCGCCAAATACTTGGGGCAGTTCTGCTTCTAGTGACTAGTCCCTTTGGAGTAGAAGCACTTAGTCTTAGGCTTTGGTCCAGACTTGGGCTTCTCCACTTGAGAAACAACTTGCATGTCGTTCTTCTTGAAGTTCCCCTTCATCCCTTTACCCTTTTCTTTAAACTAGTGGTCTTGTCAACCATCAACACTTCATGCTTTTCTTTATTTCTACCTTCGTCGATTTCATCATCACGAAGAGCTTGGGAATCGTTTCTATTATCCCTTACATATTATAGTTCATCACGAAATTCTAGTAACTTGGTGATAGTGACTAGAGAACTCTGTCAATCACTATCTTATATGGAAGATTAACTCCCACTTGATTCAAGTGATTGTAGTACTCAGACATTCTGAGCACATGCTCACTAGGTGAGCAATTCTCCTCCATCTTGTAGGCAAAGTGCTTGTCAAAGGTCTCATACCTTTCGACATGGGCATGAGTTTGAAATACTAATTTCAACTCTTGGAATTTCTCATATGCTCCGTGGCGTTCAAAACGTCTTTGAAGCCCCGATTCTAAGCCGTAAAGCGTGGTGCACTAAACTATCAAGTAGTCATCATATCGAGCTTGCCAAACGTTCATAACGTCTACATCCTCTCCTGCAATAGGTCTGTCACCTAGTGGTGCATCAAGGACATAATTATTCTGTGCAGCAATGAGGATAATCCTCAGATCACGGATCCAATCCGTATCATTGCTACTAACATCTTTCAACTTAGTTTTCTCTAGGAACATATCAAAAATAAAATAGGGGAGCTATACGCGAGCTATTGATCTACAACATAGATATGCTAATACTACCAGGACTAAGTTCATGATAAATTTAAAGTTCAATTAATCATATTACTTAAGAACTCCTACTTAGATAGACATCCCTCTAATCATCTAAGTGATCATGTGATCCATATCAACTAAACCATGTCCGATCATCACGTGAGATGGAGTAGATTTCAATGGTGAAAATCACTATGTTGATCATATCTACTATATGATTCATGTTCGACCTTTCGGTCTCAGTGTTCTGAGGCCATATCTGCATATGCTAGGCTTGTCAAGTTTAACCCGAGTATTCTGCGTGTGCAAAACTGGCTTGCACCCGTTGTATGTGAACGTAGAGCTTATCACACCCGATCATCACGTGGTGTCTCGGCACGATGAACTTTCGCAACAATGCATACTTAGGGAGAACACTTATACCTTGAAATTTAGTGAGAGATTATCTTATAATGCTACCATCGATCTAAGCAAAATAATATGGATAAAAGAAAAACATCACATGCAATCAATATAAGTGATATGATATGGCCATTATCATCTTGTGCCTTTCATCTCCATCTCCAAAGCACCGTTATGATCACCATCGTCACCGGCACGACACCTTGATCTCCATCGTAGCATCGTTGTCGTCTCGCCAATTATTGCTTCTACGACTATCGCTACCGCTTAGTGATAAAGTATTGCAATTACATGGCGATTGCATTTCATACAATAAAGTGACAACCATATGGCTCCTGCCAGTTGCCGATAACTCTGTTACAAAACATGATCATCTCATACAATAAAATTTAGCATCATGTCTTGACCATATCACATCACAACATGCCCTGCAAAAACAAGTTATACGTCCTCTACTTTGTAGTTGCAAGTTTTACGTGGCTGCTACGGGCTAAGCAAGAACCGTTCTTACCTACGCATCAAAACCACAACAATATTTCGTCAAGTATGTGTTGTTTTAACCTTCACAAGGACCGGGCGTAGCCACACTCGATTCAACTAAAGTTGGAGAAACTGACACCTGCCAGCCACCTGTGTGCGAAGCACGTCGGTAGAATCAGTATCGCGTAACCGTACGCGTAATGTTGGTCCGGGCCGCTTCATCCAACAATACCGCCGAATGAAAGTATGACATGCTGGTAAGCAGTATGACTAGTATCGCCCACAACTCACTTGTGTTCTACTCGTGCATATTACATCTACGCATAAACCTGGCTCAGATGCCACTGTTGGGGAACATAGTAATTTCAAAAAAAATCCTGTGCACACGCAAGATCATGGTGATGCGTAGCAACGAGAGGGAAGATTGTTGTCCACGTACCCTCGTAAACCGTAAGAAGAAGCGTTATGACAACGCGGTTGATGTAGTCGTAAGTCTTCACGATCCGACCGATCCAAGTACCGAACACACGACACCTCCGAGTTCAGCACACGTTCAGCTCGGTGATGTCCCACGAACTCACGATCCAGCAGAGCTTCGAGAGAGAGTTCCATCAACACGATGGCGTGATGATGGTGATGATGATGCTACCAACGCAGGGCTTCACCTAAGCACCGCTACAATATGACCGAGGTCGATTATGGCGGATAGGGGCACCGCAGACGACTAAAAGATCAAGTGATCAACTTGTGACTATGGGGTGCCCCTCCCCCGTATATAAATATGTGGAGGAGGGGAGGGGCCGGCCCTCTCTTTGGCGCGCCCTAGGGAAGTCCTACTCCCACTGGGAGTAGGATTCCCCCCTTCCCTAGTTGGAGTAGGAGAGAAAGGGAAGGAGGAGTAGGAGAGAAGGAAAGGGGGTCCCGCCGCCCCCCAAACATATTCCAATTCGGCCTCCTGCCCAAGGAGGGCGCACCAGCCCCTTGTGGGCTGGTGTGCTTCCTTCTTATGTCCCATAAGGCCCATAACTTCTCCCGGGGGGGGGGGGTCCGGTAACCTCCCGGTACTCCAGAAAAATGCCCGAACCACTCAGAACCTTTCCGATGTCCGAATATAGCCTTCCAATATATCGATCTTTACGTCTCGACCATGTCGAGACTCCTCGTCATGTCCGTGATCCCATCCGGGACTCCGAACAACCTTCGGTACATCAAATCACATAAACTCATAATACCGATCATCACCAAACGTTAAGCGTGCGGACCCTACGGGTTCGGGAACTATGTAGACATGACCGAGACATGTCTCTGGTCAATAACCAATAGCGAAACTTGGATGCTCATATTGGCTCCTACATATTCTACGAAGATCTTTATCGGTCAAACCGCATAACAACATACGTTGTTCCCTTTGTCATCGGTATGTTACTTGCCCGAGATTCGATCATTGGTATCTCAATACCTACTTCAATCTCGTTATCGGCAAGTCTCTTTACTCGTTCCATAATGCATCATCCCGCAACTAAATCATTGGTCACATTGCCTGCAGGGCTTATAGTGATGTGCATTACCGAGAGGGCCCAGAGATACCTCTCCGACAATCGGAGTGACAAATCCTAATCTCGATCTATGCCAACTCAACAAGTACCATCGGAGACACCTGTAGAGCACCATTATAATCATCCAGTTACGTTGTGACGTTTGGTAGCACACAAGGTGTTCCTCCGGTATTCGGGAGTTGCATAATCTCATAGTCATAGGAACATGTATAAGTCACGAAGAAAGCAATAGCAACATACTAAACGATCAAGTGCTAAGCCAATGGAACGGGTCAAGTCAATCACATCATTCTCTAATGAAGTGATCCCGTTAATCAAATGACAACTCATGTCTATGGCTAGGAAACTTAACCATCTTTGTTTCAACGAGCTAGTCAAGTAGAGGCATACTAGTGACACTCTGTTTGTCTATGTATTCACACATTTACTACATTTCCGGTTAATACAATTCTAGCATGAATAATAAACATTTATCATGATATAAGGAAATATAAATAACAACTTTATTATTGCCTCTAGGGCATATTTCTTTCATGAGGAACATGATAGCCCTGAGGAATTTGAGCCTCAAGTTTCCGACCGTTGCTGTGCTATGAGCCAGCTATCCCAAAATATCTTCCACCTAACAGTCATATCATTGAAGGGCATTTATGTCTTATCATGTCGGGCTGCTCCCTAGGCTATAAATAGCCGCCCCCTACAACCACTAGCTGGTTGGTTGCTCCGAGAGAAACTGACACTTGTCATTGAGAGCATCCCATCCTCCGAGGACTTTGAGCGAAAATCATCAACTCAGGAAAACCCAAACACCTTCAAACCCAAAGTGATTGAGCATCAATGAAGAGATTGTCCTGTGCGGATCCGATGCTTGTTACCTTTGAAGACTGTTGATATGTCCATTTTGCATCATGCTTTTATATCGATATTTATTGCATTATGGGTTGTTACTTCACGTTATGTCACAATACTTATGGCTATTCTCTCTTATTTTACAAGGTTTACATGAAGAGGGAGAATGCCGGCAGCTGGAATTCTGGGCTGGAAAAGGAGCAAATATTAGAGCCCTATTCTGCGCAACTCCAAAAGTCCTAAAACTCCACGGAATATCTTAAAATAAATAAAGAAAAATCCTCGCCAAAGATGAAGGCCAGGGGCCCAAACCCTGCTCACGAGGGTGGGGGGCGCGCCCCCCCTCCTAGGGCACGCCCCCTACCTCGTGGGCCCCCTGGTGGCTCTCCGACGCCCATCTTCTCCTATATGAAGTCTTGCGTCAAGAAAAAAACCAGAAGCAACCTTTAGGGACGAAACTCCACCGCCACGAGGTGGAACCTTGGCGGAACCAATCTAGGGCTCCGCCAGAGCTGTTCTGCCGGGGATACTTCCCTCCGGGAGGGGGAAATCATCGCCATCATCATCACCAACATTGCTCTCATTGGGAGAGGGCAATCTCCATCAACATCTTCACCAGCACCATCTCATCTCCAAACCCTAGTTCATCTCTTGTATCCAATTCTTGTCTCCAAGTCCGGGATTGGTGCTACTAGGTTGCTAGTAGTGTTGATTACTCCTTGTAGTTGATGCTAGTTGGTTTATTTGGTGGAAGATCATATGTTCAGATCCTTCATGCATATTATTACCCCTCTGATTAGGAACATGAATATGCTTTGTGAGTAGTTACGTTTGATCCTGAGGACAAGGGAGAAGTCTTGCTATTAGTAGTCATGTGAATTTGGTATTCGTTCGATATTTTGATGAGATGTATGTTGTCTAGCCTCTAGTGGTGTTATGTGAACGTCGACTACATAACACTTCACCATTATTTGGGCCTAGAGGAAGGCATTGGGAAGTGATAAGTAGATGATGGGTTGCTAGAGTGACAGAATCTTAAACCCTAGTTTATGCGTTGCTTCGTAAGGGGCTGATTTGGATCCATATGTTTCATGCTATGGTTAGGTTTACCTTAATACTTTTGTTGTAGTTGCGGATGCTTGCAATAGAGGTTAATCATAAGTGGGATGCTTGTTCAAGTAAGAACAACATCCAAGCACCGGTCCACCCACATATCAAATTATCAAAGTATCGAACACGAACCATATGAACGTGATGAAAACTAGCTTGACGATATTCCCATGTGTCCTCGGGAGCGCTTTTCCTTATATAAGAGTTTGTTCCGGATTGTCCTTTGCTACAAAAAGGATTGGACCACCTTGATGCACTTTATTTACTTTTGTTACTTGTTGCTCGTTACAATTTATCCTACCACAAAACTATCTGTTACCACTTATTTCAGTACTTGCAGAGAATACCTTGCTGAAAACCGCTTATCATTTCCTTCTGCTCCTCGTTTGGTTCGACACTCTTACTTATCGAAAGGACTACGATATATCCCCTATACTTGTGGGTCATCAAGACTCTTTTCTGGCACCGTTGCCGGGGAGTGAAGCGCCTTTGGTAGGTGGAACTTGGTAAGGAAAAATTTATATAGTGTGCTGAAATTTACTGTCACTTGTTACTATGGAAAGTAATCCTTTGAGGGGCTTGTTCGGGGTATCTTCACCCCGTCCAGTAGAGCAAAGAGTTGCTCCTCAACCTACTGAACCTATTGAAGATGAAACTCCTTTTGAATTTCCTTCGGGTATGATGGAAAAACTATTGGGAAAATTTTGTTTTTGCCACTTTAGATTTTGCCAATTTTCCTTATGCCACTCTAGATTTTGACATTTCACTTTTGCCACTCTTAGTTTTTGACAATTATCACAATTGCCATTCTGTGGCAAAAGTGAAATAATTTTATTTCATTTTTGCCACTCCTAGCTTTTGAAAATTATCACAATTGCCACTCTGAAAATTTTGCTTTTGCCACTGGAATGGCAATTGTGATAATTGTCAAAAACTAAGAGTGGCAAAAATGAAATGTCAAAATCTAGAGTGGCATAAGGAAAATTGGCAAAATCTAGAGTGGCAAAAACAAAAATTTCCCAAAACTATTAGCTAATCCTTTTACAGGAGATGGAACAAAGCATCCTGATGAGCACTTAATATATGTGGATGAAGTTTGTGGATTATTTAAGCTTGCAGGTATACCCGATGATGTTGCTAAGAAGAAGGTCTTCCCTTTATCTTTGAAGGGAGCCGCATTGACATGGTATAGGCTATGTGATGATACGAGATCATGGAACTATAAAAGATTGAAATTGGAATTTCATCAAAAGTATTACCCTATGCATCTTGTTGATCGTGATCGCAATTATATATATAATTTCTGGCGTCACGAAGGAGAAAGCATCGCTCAAGCTTGGGGGAGTCTTAAATCAATGTTATATTCATGCCCCAATCATGAGCTCTCGAGAGAAATAATTATTCAAAGTTTTTATGCTCGGCTTTCTCATAATAATCAAACCATGCTTGATACTTCTTGTGCTGGCTCTTTTATGATGAAGACTATTGAATTTAGATGGGATTTATTGGATAGAATTAAACGCAACTCTGAAGATTGGGATCTCGACGAAGGTAAGGAGTCAGGTATGACACCTAAGTTTGATTGTGTTAAATCTTTTATGGATACCGATATTTTCCGTAAGTTTAGCACTAAATATGGACTTGACTCTGAGATAGTAGCTTCTTTCTGTGAATCTTTTGCTACTTATGTTGATCTCCCTAAGGAGAAGTGGTTTAAATATCATCCTCCCATAGAAGTAAAAGTAGCCGCACCTATTAAAGTTGAAGAAAAGATTGTCACTTATAATGATCCTATTGTTCCTACTTCTTATGCTGAGAAACCACCTTTCCCTGTTAGAATGAAGGATCATGCTAAAGCTTCAACTGTGGTTCATAAAAGCAATATTAGAACTTATACACCTCCTGAACAAGTTAAAGTAGAACCTAATATTGCTATTGTTAAAGATCTCTTGTCTGATAATATTGATGGGCATGTTATTCAGTTCAACGGTGAAACTGCTAGAATTGCTAAACCTTGTGCTAAAGATAAACATAGACCTGTGGTAGGCGTGCCTGTTATTTCTGTTAAAATAGGAGATCATTGTTATCATGGCTTATGTGATATGGGTGCTAGTGCTAGTGTTATACCTATTGACTTATTTGAAGAAATCAAGCATGAAATTGCACCTACTGAGTTAGAAGATATTGATGTTACAATTAAGCTTGCCAATAGAGATACTATTTCACCAATTGGAATTGTTAGAGATGTTGAAGTCCTGCGTGGGAAAACTAAATATCCTGCTGATTTTCTTGTTCTTGGCTCCCCACAAGATAGCTTTTGTCCCATTATATTAGGTAGACCCTTCTTGAACACTATTAATGCTAAGATAGATTGCGAAAAGAATGTTGTTACTATTGGCTTGGATGATATGGTTCATGAGTTTAATTTCTCTAAATTTAGTAAACAACATTGTGAGGAAGAATTGCCTAGTAAGGATGAAATTATTGGTCTTGCTTCTATTGCCATACCTCCTAGTGATCCTTTAGAACACTATTTGCTAGACCATGAAAATGATATGTTCATGAATGAAAGAAGGGAAATAGATGAAGTATTCTTTAAACAGGAACCTATTCTGAAACACAATTTACCTGTTGAAATCTTAGGGGATCCTCCTCCACCCAAGGGTAATCCTGTGTTTGAGCTTAAACCACTACGTGATAATCTTAAATATGCTTATCTTGATGAAAAGGAGATATATCCTGTTATTATTAGTGCTAACCTTTTAGAGCATGAAGAAGAAAGATTATTGAAAACTCTGAAGAAGCACCGTGCCGCTATTGAATATACTCTTGATGATCTTAAGGGTATTAGTCCCACTCTATGTCAACATAAAATAAATTTGGAAGCAGATGCCAAACCAGTTCGTGATCCTCAACGTTTGAATCCTAAAATGAAAGAAGTGGTAAGAAAAGAAATACTCAAGCTTCTGGAGGCAGGTATAATTTATCCCGTTGCTGATAGGTAATGGGTAAGTCCTGTCCATTGTGTCCCTAAGAAGGGAGGTATTACTATTGTTCCTAACGATAAAGATGAATTGATTCCAAAAGAATTATCACAGGTTATAGGATGGTAATTGATTTCTGCAAATTAAATAAGGCTACTAAGAAAGATCACTACCCCTTACCTTTTATTGATCAAATGCTAGAAAGATTATGCAAACATACACATTATTGCTTTCTATATGGTTATTCTGGTTTCTCTCAAATACCTGTGTCGGCTAAAGATCAATCAAAGACTACTTTTACATGCCCTTTTGGTACTTTCGCTTATAGATGTATGCCTTTTGGTTTATTTATTGGCCTACTCTCTTCAAGGATGCCCGTAAGTTTGTCTTGTCGTGTGATGAATTTCAAAGAATTGGTAATATTAGTAGACGTCAAGAAATGCCTATGAATTATTCACTTGTTATTGAACCATTTGATGTTTGGGGCTTTGATTATATGGGACCTTTTCCTGCCTCTAATGGATACACACATATTTTAGTTCCTGTTGATTACGTTACTAAGTGGGTAGAAGCTATTCCAACTAGTAGTGTTGATCATAACACTTCTATTAAAATGCTTAAGGAAGTTATTTTTTCGAGGTTTGGAGTCCCTAGATATTTAATGACTGATGGTGGTTCACACTTTATTCATGGTGCTTTCCATAAAATGCTTGCTAAGTATGACGTTAATCATAGAATTGCATCTCCTTATCACCCACAGTCTAGTGGTCAAGTAGAATTGAGCAACAGAGAGCTCAAATTAATTTTGCAAAAGATTGTTAATAGGTCTAGAAAGAATTGGTCTAAGAAACTTGATGATGCATTATGGGCATATAGAACTGCATATAAAAATCCTATGGGTATGTCTCCGTATAAAATGGTATATGGAAAAGCATGTCACTTACCTCTCGAACTAGAACATAAGGCGTATTGGGCTATCAAAGAGCTCAACTATGATTTCAAACTTGCCGGTGAAAAGAGGTTATTTGATATTAGCTCACTTGATGAATGGAGAACCCAAGCTTATGAAAATGCCAAGTTATTTAAAGAAAAAGTTAAAAGATGGCATGACAAAAGGATACAAAAGCTGAGTTTAACGTAGGTGATTATGTATTGCTATACAACTCTCGTTTAAGATTTTTTGCAGGAAAACTTCTCTCTAAATGGGAAGGCCCCTACGTTATCGAGGAGGTCTATCGTTCCGGTGCCATAAAAATCAACAACTTCGAAGGCACAAATCCGAAGGTGGTAAACGGTCAAAGAATTAAACATTATATCTCAGGTAATCCCATAAATGTTGAAACTAATATTATTGAAACTGTAACCCTGGAGGAATACATAAGAGACACTTTCCAGACCATCTCAGACTCCGAAAAGGAATAGGTATGTGGTATGGTAAGTAAACTGACTCCAAAACAATTTTTAAGGCAATATTTCTCTGTTTTGGAATATTTAGAAAAATAGAAAAATAAGTGGCAGTCCAGGAAGGACACGAGGGCCCCACGAGGGTGGTGGGCGCGCCCTACCGCCCTGGGCGCGCCCCCTACCCCGTGAGCACCTCGTGTGCCTTCCGGACTCTGTTTTCTGGCATGATACGTATTTTGGTCCGTAAAAAATCATTATATATACTCCCGAAGGTTTTGACTCCCATATCACGCAAATCTCCTCATTTCTTGTTTCGAGTTGTTTTTCTAACAGATCTAGATCATCATGACGTCCCCAAGTGCTTCCAAGGACAAGTTCTTCGAGAAGGTCATCCACCCTTACCTCGCGGAAGTGCTGCGACACCCTCAAACCATTGAGTTGCGTGATGGGTTGTTGCACATCCGCGATGAAGAGGGACCAAAGGGAACCGGAAGCGTGGAGATGAGGCTCGAAGCAGTGGAGCAACAAGTTTTCAAGTGCCAAGGGATGGTGGAACGTGGACTCAACTCCAATCACATGGTGATTGCGTAGTTCACTAGCAACCACAAGTTGGATGCTGACAACATCGGGGAGGCCATCTTCAAGCTTCATGAGAAGATCGAGCACCTCCAAGCCCAAATCTATGACCTACAAAACCAAAACTGTGAGTATGAATATAGATTCAAAAGGAAGTGTTTGGCTGCAGATTTGAGGATCCCGGAGACTCGATCATTTTTCTATGATGGTGAGCCTATGCCTTGGAAGAAGGACGAAAAGCCTGCATCATCAACAACACCTCTACCTTCTTCACCAACAACAAACAAGGAGACATAATCACATGGGTATGGGCACTCCCCTTGGCAACTGCCAAGCTTGGGGGAGGTGCCCCGGTATCGTATCACCATCACACTCCTACCTTTACCGTTTTTCTTAGTTCGATCCTATTAGTAGTATCTTGATCTAGTAGAATAAAGTTTATGGCATGATCTAGTTTTCGAGTTTTGCTTTATGATCTCTCTATGTAATTGAGTCCATGAGCTATATATAATAAAGATTAGTATTGGGTTGAGGGCTTGATTATTTTGCCATGATCTTGGGTGAATAAAAGAAAAGAAGAAAAGAATAAAAGGAAACAAAGAGCTCATATTGATCTTATTGAGAGTAATGACTTCACATAGAAAGAGTATGATGATTAAAAGTTGTTGGGAGTTGGCAGACGTAGCTGTGGTCATTGTTGCAATTAATAGGAAGTAATAAGGAAAGAGAGGTTTCACATATAGATATATTATCATTGACATCTTTTATGATTGGGAGCACTCATTAAAATATGACATGCTAAAGAGTTGATGTTGGACAAGGAAGACAACGTAATGAGTTATGTTTTCTTATATCTGAGATAAAGTATGTTGTCATGGATCCTCTAAGATGTTGAGCTTGCCTTTCCCCCTCATGCTAGCCAAATTCTCAGCACTAAGTAGAGATACTACTTGTGCTTCCAAATACCCTTAAACCAATTTTGCCATGAGAGTCCACCATACCTAGCTATGGATTGAGTAAGATCCTTCAAGTAAGTTGTCATCGGTGCAAAGCAATAAAAATTGCTCTAAATATGTATGATTGATTGGTGTGGGGGAAATAAGCTTTATACGATCTTGTGATGTGGAAGTAATAAAAGTGACAGACTGCATAATAAAGGTTCATATCACAAGGGGCAATATAAAGTGACGTTCTTTCGCATTGAGATTTTGTGCATCCAACCATAAAAGCGCATGGCAACCTCTGCTTCCCTCTGCGAAGGGCCTATCTATTAATATTATCTTCTACCTTATGCAAGAGTCATGGTGATCTTCACCTTTCCTTTTTCATTTTATCCTTTGGCAAGCCCAACATGTTGGAAAGAACATGATATATATGTCTAATTGGATGTAGGGGAGCATGAGTTATTATTGTTGACATTACCCTTGAGGTAAAAGGTTGTGGGGCAAAACTCTAAGCCCCTATCTTTCTCTGTGTTCGATTAAAACTTCATAACCACAAGTATTGCGTGAGTGTTAGCAATTATGAAGGACTAGATGATAGTTGAGTATGTGGACTTGCTTTTTAGCTCTGACATAGACTCTTTCCGATGTTATGATAAATTGCAATTGCTTCAATGACTGAGATTATAGTTTGTTGGTGCCCAATAAGGTTTCTGATTCATACTTTTGCATTGTGAATTGATCACCACTTGAACATAAGTAATCATATGACAAAATCTATATATGTTGCTGTTATGAGAATAATCATGATGCCTTCATGTCCGTATTTTATTTTTATCGATGCCTCTACCTCTAAACATGAGGACATATTTATTGTTATCGGCTTTTCGCTTGAGGACAAGCGAGGTCTAAGCTTAGGGGAGTTGATACGTCCATTTTGCATCATGCTTTTATATCGATATTTATTGCATTATGGGCTGTTACTTCACGTTATGTCACAATACTTATGGCTATTCTCTCTTATTTTACAAGGTTTACATGAAGAGGGAGAATGCCGACAGCTGGAATTCTGGGCTGGAAAAGGAGCAAATATTAGAGACCTATTCTGCGCAACTCCAAAAGTCCTGAAACTCCATGGAATATCTTAAAATAAATAAAGAAAAATCCTCGCCAAAGATGAAGGTTAGGAGGCCCACACCCTACTCACGAGGGTGGGGGGCGCGCCCCCCTACCTCGTGGGCCCCCTGGTGGCTCTCCGACGCCCATCTTCTCCTATATGAAGTCTTCCGTAAAGAAAAAAACCAGAAGCAACCTTTCGGGACGAAACTCCGCCGCCACGAGGCGGAACCTTGGCAGAACCAATCTAGGGCTCTGGCAGAGCTGTTCTGCCGGGGATACTTCCCTCCGGGAGGGGGAAATCATCGCCATCATCATCACCAACACTCCTCTCATCGGGAGAGGGCAATCTCCATCAACATCTTCACCAGCACCATCTCATCTCCAAACCCTAGTTCATCTCTTGTATCCAATTCTTGTCTCCAAGTCCGGGATTGGTGCTCGTAGGTTGCTAGTAGTGTTGATTACTCCTTGTAGTTGATGCTAATTGGTTTATTTGGTGGAAGATCATATGTTCAGATCCTTTATGCATATTATTACCCCTCTTATTATGAACATGAATATGCTTTGTGAGTAGTTACGTTTGTTCCTGAGAACAAGGGAGAAGTCTTGCTATTAGTAGTCATGTGAATTTGGTGCGTTCGATATTTTGATGAGATGCATGTTGTCTCGCCTCTAGTGGTGTTATGTGAACGTCGACTACATAACACTTCACCATTATTTGGGCCTAGAGGAAGGCATTGGGAAGTGATAAGTAGATGATGGGTTGCTAGAGTGACACAAGCTTAAACCCTAGTTTATGCATTGCTTCGTAAGGGGCTGATTTGGATCCATATGTTTCATGCTATGGTTAGGTTTACCTTAATACTTTTGTTGTAGTTGCAGATGCTTTCAATAGAGGTTAATCATAAGTGGGATGCTTGTTCAAGTAAGAACATCACCCAAGCACCAGTCCACCCACATATCAAATTATCAAAGTATCGAACGCGAATCATATGAACGTGATGAAAACTAGCTAGACCATATTCCCATGTGTCCTCGGGAGCGCTTTTCCTCATATAAGAGTTTGTTCCGGCTTGTCCATTGCTACAAAAAGGATTGGGCCACCTTGCTGCACTTTATTTACTTTTGTTACTTGTTGCTCGTTACAATTTATCTTACCACAAAACTATCTGTTACCACTTATTTCAGTACTTGCAGAGAATACCTTGCTGAAAACCGCTTATCATTTCCTTCTGCTCCTCGTTGGGTTCGACACTCTTACTTATCGAAAGGACTACGATAGATCCCCTATACTTGTGGTTCATCAACTGTGCATCTTCCAGATGGTTAGGCATCATGGTCTAGAGCATCCAAGAGGAAATTGTGGATCGCCGAGTGACCGAGTTTGTGAAGGTTTGGAAGTCACCTGAAGACTTACCACGAGTGATTGGGCGAGGTCTGTGTGACCTTAGCTCAAGGAGAATACGATGAGGACTGTGTGTCTGGGACTATGTGTGCTCAGATTTAAATACCTAGCCGCTCCAACCAGACGTACAACTGTGACAGCAGTTGGAACTGGTCTACCAAATCACTGTCTTCACCAAGCCTACTGGTTCTATTTCCTCAACCCTTTCATTACCTCATTAATGTGTTGTGTGCTTGTTCATATACGTTGAAGACTTTGACTGAAGACTTTCTCAATTTCCTCAGTTCAACTTCTTGAGTCTGTTTGTCTTCACCCTGTTTTATCCTGTGCTTACACTTTCTGTACTCTATATTTGCTTTCATTTCATCATGATGTCCATGCTTATGTTATGTCATGTTTGCATCTGAGTACTTACGCTGCAAGTAGTTCTTCGCTTAGGAATTTTTCACCCTAAAATTCCTCAGTGAAGAATTCATAAAACTCGCCTATTCACCCCCCTCTAGTCGACTTAACGCACTTTCACGACTCCATATGAACTGTGGTTTGGCAAGAAATCTAAGCTGTCGTTTCTTAAAGTTTGGGGTTGCGATGCTTATGTGAAAAAGCTTCAGCCTGATAAGCTCAAACCCAAATCGGAGAAATGCATCTTCATAGGATACCCGAAACAAACTGTTGGGTACACCTTCTGTCACAGATCCGAAGGCAAGATATTCGTTGCTAAGAATGGATCCTTTCTAGAGAAGGAGTTTCTCTGGAAAGAAGTGAGTGGGGGGAAAGTAGAACTTGATGATGTAGTTTTACGTTCTCCCGAATTGGAAAATAGTTCATCACAGAAATCAGTTCCAGTGATGCCTACACCAATTAGTGAGGAAGTTAATGTTGATGATCATGAAACTTTAGATCAAGTTACTACCGAACCTCATAGGTCAACCAGAGTATAGTCCGCACCAGAGTGGTATGGTAATCCTGTTCTGGAAGTCATGTTACTAGACCATGACGAACCTACAAACTATGAGGAAGCAATGATGAGCGCAGATTCCACGAAATGGCTTGAGGCCATGAAATCTGAGATGGGATCCATGTATGAGAACAAAGTGTGGACTTTGGTTGACTTGCCCAATGATCGACATGCCATAGAAAATAAATGGATCTTCAAGAAGAAGACTGACGCTGACGGTAATGTTACTGTCTACAAAGCTCGGCTTGTTGCGAAAGGTTTTTGACGAGTTCAAGGGGTTGACTATGATGAGACTTTCTCACCCGTAGTGACGCTTAAGTCTGTTCGAATCTTGTTAGCAATTGCCGCATTTATGATTATGAAATTTGGCAAATGGATGTCAAAACTGCATTCCTTAATGGATTTCTTAAAGAAGAGTTGTATATGATGCAACCAGAAGGTTTTGTCGATCCTAAAGGTGCTAACAAAATGTGCAAGCTCTAGCGATCCATTTATGGACTGGTGCAAGCATCTTGGAGTTGGAATATACGCTTTGATAGCGTGATCAAAGCATATGGTTTTATACAGACTTTTGGAGAAGCCTGTGTTTACAAGAAAGTGAGTGGGAGCTCTGTAGCATTTATAATATTATATTTGGATGACATATTGTTGATTGGAAATAATAAAAAATTCTGGATAGCATAAAAGGATACTTGGATAAGAATTTTTCAATGAAAGATCTTGGTGAAGCTGCTTATATATTGGGCATCAAGATCTATAGAGATAGATCAAGACGCTTAATTGGACTTTCATAAAGCACATACCTTGATAAAGTTTTGAAAAAGTTCAAAATGGATCAGTCAAATAAAGGGTTCTTGCCTGTGTTACAAGGTGTGAAGTTGAGTCAGACTCAATGCCCGACCACTGCAAAAGATAGAGAGAAAATGAAAGTCATTCCCTATGCCTCAGCCATACGTTCTATCATGCATGCAATGCTATGTACCAGACCTGATGTGTGCCTTGCTTTAAGTTTAGCAGGGAGGTACCAAAGTAATCCAGGAGTGGTTCACTGGACAGCGGTCAAGAACATCCTGAAATACCTGAAAAGGACTAAGGATATGTTTCTTGTTTATGGAGGTGACAAAGAGCTTGTCATAAATGGTTATGTCGGTGCAAGCTTTGACAGTGATCCATATGACTCTAAGTCACAAACCAGATACGTATTTATATTGAATGGTGGAGCTGTTAGTTGGTGCAGTTCCAAGCAGAGCGTTGTGGCGGGATCTATGTGTGAAGCGGAGTACATAGCTGCTTCGAAAGCAGCAAATGAAGGAGCCTGGATAAAGGAGTTCATATCTGATCTAGGTGTAATACCTAGTGCATCGGGTCCAATGAAAATTTTTTGTGACAATGCCGGAGCAATTGCCTCAGTGAAGGAATCCAGATTTCACAAGAGAACCAAACACATCAAGAGACGCTTCAACTCCATCCGCGATCAAGTCAAGGAGGGAGACATAGAGATTTGCAAAATACATACGGATCTGAATGTTGCAGACCCGTTGACTAAGCCTCTTCCATGAGCAAAACATGATCAGCACCAAGAATCCATGGGTGTTAGAATCATTACTATGTAATCTAGAATATTGACTCTAGTGCAAGTGGGAGAGTGAAGGAAATATGCCCTAGAGGCAATAATAAAGTTGTTATTTATATTTCCTTATATCATGATAAATGTTTATTATTCATGCTAGAATTGTATTAACCAGAAACTTAGTACATGTGTGAATACGTAGACAAAATAGAGTGTCCCTAGTATGCCTCTACTTGACTAGCTCGTTAATCAAAGATGGTTAAGTTTCCTGACCATAGACATGTGTTGTCATTTGATGAACAAGATCACATCATTACAAAATGATGTGATGGACAAGACCCACCCGTTAGCTTAGCATAATGATTGTTAAGTGTTATTGCTATTGCTTTCTTCATCACTTATACATATTCCTCTAACTATAAGATTATGCAACTCCCGAATACCAGAGGAACACCTTATGTGCTATCAAATGTCACAACGTAACTGAGTGGGTATAAAGATGCTCTACAGGTGTCTCCGAAGGTGTTTGTTGGGTTGGCATAGATCGAGATTAGGATTTGTCACTCCGAGTATCGGAGAGGTATCTCTAGGCCCTATCGGTAACGCACATCACTATAAGCCTTGCAAGCAATGTGACTAATGAGTTAGTTGTGGGATGATGCATTACAAAACGTGTAAAGAGACTTGCCGGTAACGAGATTGAACTAGGTATGAGGATACCGACGATTGAATCTCGGGCAAGTATCATACCGATGACAAAGGGAATAACGTATGTTGTTATTGCGGTTTGACAAATAAATATCTTTGTAGAATATGTAGGAACCAATACAAGCATCCAGGTTCCGCTGTTGGTTATTGGTCGGAGATGTGTCTCGGTCATGTCTACATAGTTCTCAAACCCGCAGGGTCCGCACGCTTAACGTTTGATGACGATTTGTATTATGAGTTATGTGTTTTGGTGACCGAAGATTGTTCAGAGTCCTGGATGAGATCACGAACATGACGAGGAGTCTCGGAATGGTTGATAGGTAAATATTGATATATTGGATAGTATTCAGACACTGTAATGGTTCCGGGACGTTTCAGATATTTATCGGAGTACCGGGGGGTTAACGGAACCCCCCAGGAAGTAATGGGCCTTCATGGGCCATAGGGGAGAAAGAGAGGGGAGCCCGGAGGGTGGCGCCCCCTAAGGGAGTCCAAATTGGACAAGGGAGAGGGGGCGTGGCCCCCTTTCCTCTTTCCCTCTCCCTCTCCCTCTCCTTCCCTTTTCCCTCCGATGAGAAAGGAAAAAGAGGGGGGCCGATCCTACTAGGAGTGGAGTCCTAGTGGGAATCCCCCCTTGGCGCGCCCCCTTGGTGGTCGGCCTCCTCCTCCCCTCCTTTATACACGGGGGCAGGGGGACCCCAAAGCATGACAGTTGTTCTCTTAGCCGTGTGCGGTGCACTACAGGAATCAGCTACTTTGCCGTCTGCCACGGCGGACGGCAAAGGCATGAACGGCGGACGGCAAAAGGCTCCGGCAAAGTAAGGTCCGGCAAACAGCTACTTTGCCGTCTGCTTTACGAGGCTGTCGGCAAAGAAAGCTGACGGCAAAAAGTGCGCTGTTAGTCCATTAGGTGGCTAACGACAGGCCTTTGCCGTCCGCCGCTGATGGCAAAATTTGTCCTGCCATTGTCGTCCGCCATATGATGTCAGCTGGACGTCACTACACGGTAGGCCTTTGCCGTCCGCCGCTGACGGCAAAACTGTTTTCTCTTTGCCGTCTGCCACTGTAGGCAAACTGACCAAATGGGTTAGCTCCCAAGAAGCACAGTTGCCTGCCATGTGGCCTATTTGCCGTCCGCTGCTGATGGCAAAGAGCCCTTTGCCGTCGGTGGCAGACGGCAAAGAGCCTGCATATTGGCTATTTTTTTTGTTTTTTTTTAATCCAACAATTTTCACAGGAAATATATATGACATATATAGATATATTTCACAGGGCTATTTAACAGCAATCATATCACATATCCAGCACATAAGTTTCATCCATTCATACATAAGCAAGTTCCATCCATACACATTGTTCCATCCATATACATATTACAATGCAAAGTTTCATCAAGATAGCAAGTTCCATCATAGCAAGCTAGATACAATGCAAAGCTTCATCAAAGAAAAAGCAAGCACTCCATCATAGCAAGCTAGCTTCCATGAAGTGAATGAAATCTGCAAAATGGCAAATAAGAAAGTTAGAAATAGGTGACTAGAAGAAGAAGACTAGAAAAAGAAGAAGACTAGAACAAGAAGTATATGTCATTTATGAGCTAACTTAGGTGAAATGGATCATATATGAGCTAACTAAGTTGAAATGGGTCGTTTATGAGCTAACTTAGTTGAAATGGATCATTTATGAGCTAACTTAGTTGAAATGGGTCGTTTATTAGCTAACTAAGGTGAAGGGCATCGTTTTTGAGCTAAC
Source organism: Aegilops umbellulata (assembly GCA_032464435.1). NCBI lineage: Eukaryota > Viridiplantae > Streptophyta > Magnoliopsida > Poales > Poaceae > Aegilops > Aegilops umbellulata. Next base: position 577,504,039 of record CP136057.1, on the reverse strand, counting down.
TAGGGTGAAATGGATCGTTCTTGAGCTAACTTAGGTGAAATGGATCATTTATGAGCTAACTTAGTTGAAATGGGTCGTTTATGAGCTAATTAAGGTGAAATGGATCGTTTTTGAGCCAACTAAGGTGAAATGGATCGCTTTTGAGCTAACATAGGTGAAATGGATCATTTATGAGCTAACTTAGTTGAAATGGGTCGTTTATGAGCTAACTAAGGTGAAATGGATCGTTTTTTAGCTAACTAAGGTGAAATGGATCGTTTTTGAGCTAACTTAGGTGAAATGGATCATTTAAGAGCTAATTTAGGTGAAATGGATCGTTTTTTAGCTAACTTAGGTGAAATGGATCGTTTATGAGCCAACTTAGTTAAAATGGATCGTTTATGAGCTAACTTAGTAAAAAGCATCATTTTAGAGCTAACCTAGGTGTGATGGGTGATTTTGGAGCTAACCTAGGTAAGATGGGTCATTTTGGAGCTAACCTAGGTGAAATGGGTCATTTTAAAGCTAACGTAGGTAAAATGGATCATTTAGGAGCTAACATAGGTAAAATGGATCATTTAGGAGCTAATCTAGGTCAGTAAGCTTATTAAGTCATTTTGGAGGAAAAGAAGCTAACTCTAGGTCATTATGGTAAGCATATTGGAGGAAATAAAACTAAGTCTAGGTCTTTATGCATTTGTTAAGCAAAACACTAGAGAAACTTACCGTGATCATGGAGGTGTAGGAGCGGGCTGGCTTGTGCCGGTAGCTGGAGAAGGATCGTGCGATGCTTGTCTGGAGTTACGCTGCACCAATGATCATTACCAATGTCTCGTTACCATGATGACACTCAAATGTTAAGACTAGCAAGTAATGTCCATCCAAATTAAACTCACTGTGGTCCTAGGAGCAATCACTAGCATCGGCGGAGCGGTTTGACCGGACTTCTCACACACAGACTGCACATTTGGTTTTGACAAACATAGTCATACTAGTTAGTAATGAGACAAACACTACATGAATGTTTTGGCTAATCTGTAAAAGAAACTTACCACAAGGAGCTCGTACATGGCCCTTGCCTGCATGTCATTACGTGCCCTCTCCTCCTCCAACATCTTTCTTGTCCTCTCCTCCAACTCCCGCTGCCTCTCCGCCGCCTCCGCCAGAAGTTTCTCCGTTCTATCTCTCTCACTCTGTATAGCAGCCTGCAACACCACTCACATGACCATTTGTAATCATTGATGGAAGCGCACACAATGTAATGGAGAAAGATAGCTGAGTACATATAACTAACCTTGAAGGTGAGTTGGACTGGTCGTTCACGAGGCCTTATCTCAGGAGCGGAGCTCCACTGGCATGCCTTGATCTCCGGGAGAGTGCTAGGACAACGGATAAGTCCATCTCCCATGGCTATGGAGCCATGGGACCTCCCGACACCAGATATGATCAGCAACTCTGTATCAATAGGACCCTGGCTCGGGTTAAAGTCCTCCCCTTTCCTCGCCTTCCCCTGATCTCTATATTGCACGAGCTTGTCGTGGGAGGAGATGTTGGTGAAGTTCTTTGGATCATCGTGGTCAGACGCAGAGAATGCCTTAACTTTCTTGTAAGGGCCAGTGTGGGCCATGGCATACAGGTCGTACACCTCTGGCACCTTATCCGCCTTATTGCAGCGTGCCTGAAAGAGAGAAACAATGTTAATTAGTGATTAAAGGGCTAAAGCTAGCATGATGAATGAATTGCATTAATCCTGAAGCAAAACACATACCCAGTTCCGCCTGAACTGAAATAAGTTGGAGCTGCCTTGATGGTGTGGCACACCTTCCATTTGGGCACGTTTGTCCTTGGCCTCGTTGTGGAGGGCTATCCATTCATTTGAGCACCACTCATTGACCAACACCTCCCAACAATCCATCCGATCCGCACACCATCTCGGAGGGGCCTAAGTTAGCAAATAGAAACTTGAGCGCTACGACTATGAATTACTAAATGAAGTAAGTAAGTACAAGGCCTTAAGAATTACCTTCATGTACTGCTCCTTACTCAAGAACTTCTCGCGGCACGCCGGCTTGGTCTTCTTGATACCACGCGAGGCGTAGTAGTCTCGAACAGCCTGCACCCGAGCCTCGTGCCGTAAGTTCTGTAGTAGGCGCTTGCAGACGTTATCGATAACATTTGCCGCTTCCTCCTCGTATCCCTCCTCACACCTATAGAATGTCTGCAATCAAATGAGACAATATTGATTAGTACAATTAATAACTAGCTAGTTGAAGTTTTTTAATTGTGTAAAGGAGAAATTACCCAGAACTTTCTGATCACCACTCTGCCCTTGTCTTGCACAAGACACCGTCGATAATCTCACCCAGCGGGGCCGAGGCAGCCAAGTAGTGCTCCCAACTCAATCCAAGCTCTGGAAGCCGACCCTCACCAGGCAACGTGACAAACCCCGGGAAGTTTTGCCGACAAAGAACTCCAAGGACGGAGTTGGGCCGGCGGACACTATGATGGTGGTCCCAACCCCTGCAGCATGACAAGGCCAACACATTAGTTATTTGAAGAAACATGAATGCAGAAGGTACAAAAATATTAAATGCACGCACTTACCTCTCCCCATCAGGGAAAATCAACCACCTCTGCTCGAGGGTCGCCGGCACGGACGAGAGCCGTGTACAACCACGCTGGTAGACGGTGCCCCCTCCTCCTCAATATCAGTCGGCTCCCCGCGATCATCAGCATGGCCACTCGGCTCCTCAGGCTGATCTGGCCAGGTACCCCATCCAGACGTGTGCTTCTCCGGGGTCTCGTGGGCCGAAGGCCCGTCGACCCGAGGCTCGTGGGCCGAAGACCCGTGGACCGGAGGCTCGTGGACCGGAGTCCGTGTAGCCTCCTCCTCGGATGAGTCCACCCTGGCAGTCACGTGCTCGGGTGAAACAGCTGGGGGTGGCGGCGAGGAAGGCGCCATAGCAGTCACCCTACCTCCTCTCCCGCGGCCACGTGCTCCACCTCCTATCTTCTTCTTACCTTGTCCCCTGCTAGGCATCGCGGTTGACGAAGAAGGGCCCGACGGTGTCGCCATACTGTCCAGCAACGCTCGGCGGAGAGGTGCGTGTGGAATGGAAGACCTCACACCATGCGCCGACGAAGAAGGGGCCTCGGCGCGCCCCGACCAGCGCCCACCATCTTTCAACACCTACCATGACAAAGAATAAACGAAATTAGTACAACATAAAAAAATACCGACATGAATAATAATATGTATATCAAGTACAACATAAAAAAATTGAATACCTGACACTACTAATAATCTCGATCAGTATCATCAATAAATGCATAATCATCATCATCACTATAATCAATGACGGGCTCATAGGGTTCAGTGGCATGAACATGTGCAAGGCCACCTTGACGTAATCGGTCAAGCATTGACAGGTCATCCGCAGCAGCAACCTCTTCTTGTTCCAGCTCTTCTTGTTCCTCCTCTGGGGTGATGTCAGATTCACTGTCGCTGTCTACTTCAAAGTTTTGGGGTGAAGTATAGCGGTTCTTGAAACGCCTTTTGGAAAGATGTGTCTCTTGGAAGAATTCTCCTTCATATGTGTTTGGGTTAATGTGAGGTTCATAATCCCCTTCCTTTGGCGGAGAAAGTCTAGCACATGGCAGCACTTCATAAACGACATCCCAACCTTTCAAATTTGAATTAGTTTGGCAGGCCCACGGTAGATAGTATACTTGGGTCGCCTGTTGATCCATAATATAGACATCATGAACATCTAAATGGGTGCTTTGGTTGATTTCAACTAGCCCTATATGTTCATGAGTCCTTCTAGTCTCCTTCGACTGAAACCAACAACATTTGAAGACTACGACATTCGGTGGGTTTTCACCATAGAATAGAAGTTCATAAATTGCTTCAACTCTCCCATAATACTCGGTACCTCCTTCGCCGATAGCAGATACACAACAATTTGTAGACTTTTGGTCGGCCATAGATAGCTCTTTGCCATAGGTACGAAAGCGATACCCGTTGATGTCATATTTGTCAAATGAACGGACCTTATAGTCAAAACCATTAGTGACTTGTCTCAATTCGGCATCCATAGACTCTAAATTAGCCTACAAGTTTAATATGAAAGGATTGTTGCATTACGCACAAATTAGCGAATGAAATGAAATTGTCTAATTGAAATTACCGTTTGTTTGAACCAAGAGATGAAACCGAGATAGCTGCCTCCTTGCTTTGCGAGAAGCTCATACTCTTCGACGGAATCCTTTTGGATCACCGCTCCATACGAGAATATGGCCACGTATCGACTGTATGAAATATCCAGGAATAAGAGCAGTTCAAAGGAAATAGAAGTTGCGAAACAATGTACCAAGAACTTACTCGATGTATGGCCGCACTTCTATCAGATTGTTGAAGATATACAACGAAATGGTCCGCCATTCTTCGTCATCCAAAGATACTAGATTTGAAACACTGGTTGGTGCGAGATTCCCTTTGAATAGGCTGAGGTTGGATCCACCCTTTTTAGGGTCGTCAACATTGTACCGAGGCTTCGGATTATGCAAATGATGATTTTTGGCTTCGTAGTGTGCTGTCATGAAGTTTGCCGCCTCCTCAGTGATGAATGCCTCAGCCATCGATGCTTCAATTCTACGTTTATTTTTACATTTTTCTCAAAGCGTCTTCTGCATCCTCTCAGTTGGGTAGCACCAACTATTTTGCAAGGCCCCCCCAATCTTGCCTCGGTCGGGAGATGCAAAATCAAATGTTGCATTGGATTAAAGAAGCCCGGTGGAAAGATCTTCTCTAACTTGCAGATCAACTCCGGCGCCAACTCTTCCATTTCTTCTAGCACGCCAGGCAGTAGTTCTTTCGCACAAAGAACACGGGAGAAATAGCCGAGTTCTGCCAGTACTAGCCATTCATCCTCAGGGATGAAGCCACGCAACATCACCGACATTACCCGCTCAATCCATATGTGCCAATCATGACTCTTCAGACCAAATATCTTCAATTTATCAAGACTCGCTCCCCTCTTTAGATTCGTTGCATACCCATCGGGGAACATCAACTGCATTTTCACCCACAACATAATTTCCCTCATAGCTGGCCTTCCAAGATTGAACCATGCCTTTGGCTTCATCCAGTTCTGCTTTCCTTTCGGTTCTTTCATGTTTTGTAACGGCCTATCACATAGCGCCTCCAGATCGACTCTAGCCTTAGTATTATCTTTTGACTTCCCATCTATGCCGAACAATGTACCAAAAAGTGCCTCGACGATATTCTGCTCAATGTGCATCACGTCGATGTTGTGTGGGCAAAGGAGGTCTTTGAAGTAAGGCAGATCCCATAAGCATGTTTTGTGAGTCCAGGCGTGCTTAGAATTATACCCTTTGAAGTACCCTGGATGCTCTGGATCTGGCTCGAGAGCGTTTAACTGATCCAGGGTCTGTTGGCCTGTCAACGCAGGTGGTGCAAAGTTTTTGACTACTCTACCTCTGATGAAGTTCTTCTTGTCTTTCCTGAACTTATGGAGAGGATCCAGGAACTGTCTATGCATGTCGAAGCAAGAAAACTTTTGACCGACCTGAAGCCAACGAAACTCAAGAGCTCCCTTGCATGTGGGGCACGGGAACCTTCCATGCAACACCAACCAACGAATAGCGCATACGCCGGCAAGTCATGCGTCGAGTACATGTACCAGACACGCATTATGAAGTTCTGTTTGCTATTGGTGTCGTATGTCTTGAACCCATTATCCCAGGCTTCTTGCAATTCGTCCTTAAGCGGCTGCATGTACACATTCATATTTTCCCCCCGGATAGTTGGGCCCTGGAATTATCAACGTCAGGAAAATGTTCTTTCTTTGCATAATCTATCTGGGGGGAGATTTAGTGGAAAGACAAATACGGGCCAACAACTGTATTGGGCTGCCATCATACCAAACACACTGAACCCATTCGTGCTGATGCCGACTCGAGGATGCCTTGGATCTTCCGCTTTGCCAGCATGTAATTCATCAAACTTTTTCCACGCAACACCATTTGATGTGTGTACCATCATCAGATTCCCATCTGCATCTAGTTCGGTTCTTTTGCCTGTTTTGTGCCATGTCATCTGTCTGGCCGTCTCTTCAACCATGAAAAGACCTTGAAGTCTTGGTATGATTGGCATATACCGAAGAACACTAACAGGGATTTTGGTCTGTGTCTTCTCACCCATACCGTTGTCTACCACAATATACCTGGAAGACTTGCAAATGGGACAATAGTTCAAGTCCGCATAGTCAAGCCTAAATAAGGCACATCCTTTCTCACAGGCATGTATCTTCTCATAGGGCATCTTCAATGCACGGAGGATTTTGTCCGACTGGTACAGGTTTGCAGGCATTACATGACCTTTGGGTAGAAAGCGTCCAAATACTATCATAATTGCGTCGTAGCATTCTCTGCCCAAGTTGAACTGAGCCTTCAGAGCCATTAGTTGTGAGATGGCATCCAACTGACAAAGCTTAGTGTGCTCATAGAGCGGACGTTTTGAAGACTCCAACATTTCATTGAAGGCCTTTGCAGATTCCTCCATCTCCTCGTCCGAATCCCGAGCATCATCATAGTCTTGCACCATGTTTTCCATCCCGGTACCATGCTCGTCGGTGTGACGACGATCCACCTCATCTCGGTCACGTTGGGCAGACTCACCATGAAATGTCCACACCGTATAATCGGGCGTAAAACCACTCTTCTGCAGGTGTTTGCCCATTTCAGCCTCTGTCCTCTTTTCCCAATTGCCGCACAGGAAACAGGGGCACCAGGTTTTCCTCTGGCCATTTGCAAATGCGGCTTGCACAAACCCCTTGGTTTTTGTGAACCATTCAGCGCTCCATTTGTTCTGACCAGTGTGACCGGTATACATCCATGCACGATCACTCATCTTGACTTTCAGAGCTACTGGACACACAACAATTATATATGTAATTCACCATGTATATATTCATCAGTTGATCTACTTTGTCAATTTTATTACGTCCATGCAACCTACACTCTAATAGGTAATGATAGGTCCTAATCCCACCCGAGTATGTGTAGATTGGGTTCATTTTCCCATGCTATGCTTCGGATCCGACGCAAAATTTCGGCAACACCTCCCCGCTGTTCTCCTGATACACGTCTCTGCAATAAACAGAGAGGATGTGTACCCGGAGAACAACAGGGGAGGCATTGACGAAATTTACGCGTAGGATCCGGAGTAAAGCACATGGGAAAACGAACCCAATCTACACATACTCGGGCTGTCCATGGATAGCGTTGGACAATTCGAAAGAATCAAGGTTATGAATATGCAAATGCATGCATATTTATAACTATGACGCTTTCGAACGGGAGACACATATTGGTTACGCATACTGATGATTCAAGACACATATATAGCTAGCTATCAAGTTTCATCGGCACGAACACCGGAACAGAGCAAATAATTAACGGGGGAGGAGGACATGTCATTTGTGCTCACCCACGAACGAAGGGGCAGAGCTCGTCAAACGCACAGCGAGGTCGTCGAACACCAAACCTCGCGGCGATGAAACAACTGCACATTTAAATCTACCCGATCAACACAATTATATATGATATTTTTCATAACAAAATCGAAAAATATATGACCTAACTAATAATTCACAAATATATGACCCCGTCGGCCTGTGGAAGGCCAAAGAACACCTTCTCGGGAGGTGTCGGGGGTCGGGGTGTCGTGTCGGTGTCGGGGTGGCGTGTCGGGGTTGGGGTGCTGTTTCGGGGTCGGGGGGTCGGGATGTCGTGTCGGGGTCGAGGTGTCGGGGTCAGGGGGTCAGGCGTCGGGGTGTGGTGTCGGGGTCGGTGTGTCGGGGTGTGGTGTCGGGGTTGGGGGGTCAGGGGGTCGAGTGTCGGGGTGTCGGGGGTTCGGGGTCGGGGTCGAGTGTCGGGGTTTCGGGGTGTCGTGTCGGGGTTGGGGGGTCGGGGTCGGGGTGTCGAGGTCAGGGGGTCAGGGGGTCGGGGTGTCAGGGTCGGGGTCAGGGGGTCGGGGTGTCGGGGTCAGGGGGATCCTTCTTCTTCTTTCTTTCTCTTCTTCTTCTTTCTTTCTCTTCTTCTTCTTTTTCTTCTTCTTCTTCTTTCTTTCTCTTCTTTCTCTTCTTCTTCTTTCTTTCTCTTCTTCTTCTTTTTCTTCTTCTTCTTCTTTCCTTTCTTCTTCTTTCCTTTCTTCTTCTTCTTCTTTCATCTTTTTCTACCTTTTTACTTCTTTTCATTTCTTCTTTTCTTCTTCTTCTTCTTCTAGTTCTTCTACTTCTTTTCTTCTTCTTCTTTTTTCATCTTTTTTCTACTTCTTTTCTTTCCTTCCTTTCTTCTTCTTCTACTTCTTTTCTTCTTTTTCTTTTTTCATCCTTTTTCTACTTCTTTTCTTTTCTTCTTCTTCTACTACTTCTACTTCTTCTAATTCTTTTCTAACACTAACACTAACACAATCTAGCACTAACAATTAAACAACAAAAAAAATGAAAAAACAGAAGAAGAAAAAAGAAGTACTCCCTCACCGGAGCAGTGGCGGGGGCAGCGCCGGGCGGCTGGGGCGGCGCCGGGCGGCGGGAGCAGTGGCGGGGGCAGCGCCGGGCGGCTGGGGCGGTGCCGGGCGGCTGGGGCGGCGCCGGGCGGCGGGTGGCGGGTGGCGGGGTGTCGGCGTGCGGGTGGGGTGGGGGCGGAGGGGTGGTGGGGCGACGGGGCAAGTGGGGGCGGTGGCGGGGTCGGCGCTGGGCGGTGGGGTGTCGGCGGGTGGGGTGGGAGAGGAGGGGTGGTGGGGCGACGCCGGGCGGGGGGGAGGGGGCGGGTGCGGGGGCGGGGGCGGCGGCGGGGGGCGGGGGCGGCGCCTGGTGGGGATATGGTGGCGCGGGGCGTCGGGGAGGAGAGAGGGAGAAAACAGAGAGTAACGGCGGGGAGTGGGGGCCGTTAGTTAGGCCCTTCTTTGCCGTTCGTCGCTCTTTGTCGTCCGCCTTTATTTCCCTTTGCCGTCTGCTAGCGGACGACAAAGAGGTGGGGCGTTAAGTTTTTCTAAACGGGCGGGGGAGTGGGGGCCACCTCTCTCTTTGCCGTCAGCCAGCAGACGGCAAAGATTCTTTGTCGTTAGTTGGCTGACGGCAAAGAGCCGGCGGATGGCAAAGGCCTGTTTTACTGTCTGCCATTCTTTGCCGTCTGCTTTTCGGTAGCTGATGGCAAAGAGCTTCTTTGTCGTCTGCTAGCAGACAGCAAAGAGCTGGCAGATGGCAAAGTAGCTGATTCCAGTAGTGGTGCCCCCCTCCATAGTTTACTCCTCCGGTCATAGCGTCATTGTGCTTAGGCTGCGCGGATCGCTCACCATCACCGTCGCCACGCCGTCGTGCTGACGAAACTCTCCCTCGACCCTCTGCTGGATCGAGAGTTCGAGGGACGTCATCGAGCGGAACGTGTGCTGAACTCGGAGGTGTCGTACGTTCGATACTAGATCGGTTGGATCGTGAAGACGTTCGGCCACATCAACCGCGTTAACCTAACGCTTCCGCTTTCGGTCTACGAGGGTACATGGACACACTATCCCCCTCTCGTTGCTATGCATCTCCTAGATAGATCTTGCGTGATCATAGGAATTTTTCTGAAATTGCATGCTACGTTCCCCAACATGTGCCCCCTTAGGGCACCCCCAAGGTGCTGCTCTGGCCCATTGGTGGTCTTCTGGTCCATAAAATAATCCACAAAAAGTTTCGCGATGCTTGGACTCCGTTTGATATTGATTTCCTGCGATATAAAAAACAAGCAAAAATAGCAACTAGCACTAGGCACTGGGTCAATAGGTTAGTCCCAGAAAATGATATAAAGTTACTATAAAATGATTGTAAAACATCCAAGAATGATAATATAACGACATGAATACTTCATAAATTATAGATACGTTAGAGACGTATCAGCATCCCCGAGCTTAGTTCCTACTCGTCCTCGAGTAGGTAAATGATAAAAAAATAATTTATGAAGTGTGAGTGCTAGCAAAGTGCACAAGTTTTATCAATGACAATTTTAGTCACTTTTCCTAGCATCATAACAGTAATTCTTTCTCACAAAATTTCTCATGTTGAAGTAGCAGCCAATTCACATGTTAAGGTCCAAACAATGAATTCTCTTGAAACTCAACAACCTATGTTCTCAGTCACCAAGCAATTGCAATTCAATTTATTCAACAGGGTTTAAGTAAGAGCTCCACATAGTCAACCATCATATAGTCTTAAATGATTGCTAACACTCACCACATACAAATGAGCAAAACATTTCAACCAGACACATGGAATGATAGGGCCTTATAATTTCGCCTCCCAACGTATTCACCTCAAGGGTGATGTCAACAATAATAACTCATGCTACCCATATTCAACTGGACATATGTGCCTAGATCTTTCCTCATCACATGATGCTTGCCAAAGGAGAAAAATAAAAAGGAATAGAGAGAAAAACTTTGACTCTTGCATAAAAGTAAATACATAAAAGTAAAGGATAGGCCCTCCGCAGAGGGAAGCAGATGTTGCCATGCGCTTATTTGTTTGTATGCTCAACCCCTTAGTGCAAAAGAACGTCATGTTATATTGCCCCTTATGATAGCAACCTTTATTATGCAGTCTGTCGCTTTTATTCTTTGACATCACAAGTTCGTACAACGCTCAGTTTTCTCTTACACTAAATGATCTAACACTTCTAGAAGACATTTTTATTGCCTTTTTGCACCGATGACAACTTACTTGAAGGATCTTATTCAATCTCTGGGTAGGTATGGTGGACTCCTGAAAATAAAATTTGGGTTTAAGGGTTTTTGGATGCACAAGTAATATCTTTACTTGGTGCGGAATTTTTGGCTAGCAAAGATGGGGGGCAAGCACCACATGTCGAAGGATCTATGAAAATATGACTTCTATGTGAATATGAACAAACATAAACTATTACATTGTCTTCCTTGTCCAACATCAACAATTTTGGCATATAATATTTTGATGCGGGCTCACAATCACAAAATATTTCCAAGATAGTGTATTTGCATGTGAAAGTTCTCTTCCTTATACTAATTATTCGTAAATTGCTTGTATGACCAATATTGTGATTGTCAAGCCTTAAAAGATTTCACTTTCTAAACCCAATGTGAAGCTACCACTAGGCATGATATGATTTCAACTTCATGACATTCAATTTATTCAACAATTTACTCATAGGATATAAGTGAAGCACACGAGTAATTCCATAGAAAAGAGCTTCGTTGACGGGATGTGCGTGCCTCTCACCTAGCCTCCCTGGCAACTATTTGAGGACTCTATTTTATTTAAAAACTTTCAGATCTAAGTACATTATTAAAACAACAAGCAAAACAAAATAAAATGACATTCCAAGGATAACACAACTCATGTGAAGAAGCAAAAACTTAGGCTCAACCAATACTAACCGATTATTGTTGAAGAAGAAAGGTGGGATGCCTACCGGGGCATCCCCAAGCTTAGATGCTTGAGACTTCTTGAGATATTATTTTGGGGTGCCTTGGGCATCCCCAAGCTTAAGCTTTTGTGTCTCCTTAATTCCTTCTGTATCACGATTTCCCTAAATCTTAAAAACTTCATCCACACAAAACTCAACAAGAACTCGTGAGATAAGTTAGTATAAACCAATGCAGAAACCTTATCATTCTCTACTGTAGCAAATCACTAAAATTATTATTCAACATTGCATACTAAATGCCTCTGCATATTTAATACTCATATTCGCAAATATAATAATTAAACAAGCAAACATATGCAACCAATGCAACCATGACAACAATCTGCCAAACAGTACAGTCTATAAAGAATGCAAGAGTATCAATACTTCTTAAACTCCAAAAATTATGAAAATTTTACCAAACTGTAGAAAATTCATCATAGCTTATTTTGCAAAAAGTTTCAACATTTTATCACATTCTGACTTTTCTAGGGAATTTTTGCAACATCGATAAACTTTGTGTTTTGAAACAACAACATGTAGACTTGCAAAATAAGCATAGTAAAGGCTATCAATGCCACTTTTATATTGAAATAAAAGATGCAAAACATTTTTCTAAATAACAGCAAGCAAATCCTAACAAAATAAATTGACGCTCCAAGCAAAACACATATCATGTGACGAATGAAAACATAGCTCCAAGTGAGGTTACCGATAATGTTGGAGATGAAAGAGGGGATGCCTTTTGGGGCAACCCCAAGCTTAGTTGCTTGGATTTTCCTTGAATAATTCCTTGGGGTGCCTTGGGCATCCCCAGGCTTAGGGTCTTGTCACTCCTTATTCTCCTCATATTGACATCTCACCCAAAACTTGAAAACTTCAATCACACAAAACTTAACGGAACTTCGTGAGATGGGTTAGTATGATAAAGAGCAAACCATTTCACTTTGGTACTGTCAAAGACAAGATTCATAATTGTTTCCACTATAGCATATCATTTCCACAATTTATATTGAGCAATATAAGCCATAGAAACTAGAAAACAAGAACTATGCATTGAAAACAGAATTTGTCAAAAAACAGAACAGTCTGTAAAGATCTGAATATTAGTCATACTTCTGTAGCTCCAAAAATTCTGAAAAATTAGGACCACTTAGACAATTTGTATATCAATCATATGTAAAATAAAATCAGAATTTTTTGATGGTCTAGTGAATTTAAACCATTCTCTTTCGGGAAGCAAAAGTTTCTGTTTTTGCATAGATTCAAGTCCTATCATCCATACTATCCCAAAGGCTTTACTTGGAACTTTATTGAAATAAAAGCTATAAAACATGATTACTACAGTAGCATAATCATGTTCACACACAAAAAAAGTAGGTAAAAGTGTTGGGTTGTCTCCCAACAAGCGCTTTTTTAATGCCATTTTAGCTAGGCATGATGATTTCAATGATGCTCGCATAAAAGATAAGAATTGAAACACAAAGAGAACATCATGCATCATAAGTTCCTCTCTCATAATAATTTTCAGTAGCATCATGCATAGATCCATCAATATAACCATTACATAAAGCATTCTTTTCTTGATCCACAAGCATAGAAAATTTATTACTGTCCACATAAGCAATTTTATTCTCATTCACAATAGTGGGAGTATCATATGAAACTTGAATACTAAAAATTGCTCCCACATTAAGAGAGTAATGTTCAGTAAAAGGATATTCAAAATTATGACAATAATTATCACTACTTTTTATAACATAAGCATCATCACGATAATCATCATAAATGTGAGGCATGCAATCATCATAGCAAATTTGATCATTCAAAGTAAGGGGACTAAAAAGATCATCTCCATTAAGCATAGAATCGCCAAGCTTGGGACAAACATTAATTGCAGCAAATAAATTCTCAAACATGTCATTCTCATCATTAATAGTATGAATAGCACCAACGGTGTAACAATTGCTATCATCATAATTTCCCAAGTTGGTGCCAAAAAGGTTTCCAAGATTATAAGAAGTATCACTATCTTCCCAATCATAATCATCACAACAAGCAATGGGCATAAGAAAATCATCATCAATAGTGCTCTTGGACATTGTGCCATAAGACATAGAGTCAATATCATCATCAAGTGCATCATCCTCCACAATTATTTTTGATTCATTTTCATGAGGCACAACAATAGTAGCAACAACACTATTTGGGAGAGATACCATTTTACCTCTATTCTATCTTCTTTTCTTCTTCTTCACCACACCATGCGTGGGTTTAATTAATTTTTAAAAGCTTCTTGTTGAAGAGATTGATTGGATAGGAAGCTCCTCCTCGTTACCTGCTTCATCATAACAAACACTAGGAGATTTTTGGGAAATATTTTCCCTTTGATTAGTACTCTCTTCATATTCTATTTGTTTTCTTTTCTTTAGATAGTTGGCACTATAAGGATTCTCAATGCAATTTACCGCATAAAACATATAAATTTCCTCTAGATCAAAATCAAGAAATCTCTCGAGATTAAGTTTTGGAATACCCTCAGTTATACATTTCATTTCTTCATTCCCCAAAAGAAGACTAAGCTCTTTATGATGCTCAAGGGTAATCAAGTTAATACAATTTTTGGACACGATTTGATCATGAAACAATTTGTATTGGAGATTTAAATGACCATGTTCATTGCAAAGTTCACAAGGATGGCGAAAAAATTAAATCTTTCAGCACAATCATCTAGCCTCTCTTGCAAAAAATTTGTTTCTAATTATTTATGCTTCTTACAAAATCTATATTCCCTTTTTGGTGTGCAATTGCACTACCAATTCACTCTGCAAAAATTAACATGCTTATAACAAACATTTTTCTCATGACTAGTGCAATGATCATTAACATTTTGGATATTGAGAGAATTCATACTAACAACATTGCAATCATGATCATCATTCAAATATTTTGTGCCAAACATTTTATTGACTTCTTCTTCTAACAATTGAGCACAATTTTCCGATCCATCATTTTCAAGAAAGATATTATAAAGATGATCAATAATATGATGCAACCTCAATTCCATTTTTTTGTAGTTCTATTTTATAAACCAAACTAGTGATAAAATAAGAAACTAAAAGATTCGATTGCAAGATCTAAAGATATACCTTCAAGCACTCACCTCCCCAGCAACGGCGCCAGAAAAGAGCTTGATGTCTACTACGAACTTTATTCTTGTAGACACGTGTTGGGCCTCCAAGCGCAGAGTTTTATAGGACAGTAGCAATTTTCCCTCAAGTGTATGACCTAAGGTTTATCAATCCGTGAGAGGGTGTAGGATGAAGATGGTCTCTCTGAAACGACCCTGCGACCAAATACAAGAAATCTCTTGTGTCCCCAACACACCCATTACAATGGCAAATTGTATAGCTGCACTAGTTCGGTGAAGAGATGGTGATGAAAGTGTGATATTGATGGTAGAAATATATTTTAATAATATGAATAAATAAAAACAGCAAGGTAGCAAATAGTAAACGGGCACAAAAATGGTATTGCAATGCTTAAAAATGAGGCCTAGGGTGCGTACTTTCGCTAGTGCAATCTCTCACCAGTGCTAATATAATTGGATCATATAACCACCCCTCGAAGTACGATGAAGAATCACTCCAAAGTTCTTATCTAGCGGAGAACATAAGAATAAATTGTTTGCAGGGTACGAAACCACCTCAAAGCTATTCTTTTCGTTCGATCTATTCAAGAGTTCCTACTAAAATAACATAAAGCTATTATTTCTGTTCGGTCTATCCTAGAGTTTGTACTAAAATAACACCAAAGCAAATTCATATTTATAATACTCAATCCAACACAAAGAACTTCAAAGAGTTCCCCAAGATTTCTACCAGAGAAACAAAGACAAGAACGTGCATCAACCCCTATGCATAGATTACCCCAATGTCACCTCGGGAATCCGCGAGTTGAGTACCAAAACATATATCAAGTGAGTCAATATGATACCCCATTTTCATCACAAGTATTCAATTGCAAGACATATATCAAGTGTTCTCAAATCCATAAAAGTATTCAATCCGATAACAATGAAATCTCAAAGGGAAAACTCAATTCATCACAACAAGATAGAGAGGGGAAAACACCATATGATCCGACTATATTAACAAAGCCCGCGGTACATCAAGATCGTGACATCTCAAGAACGAGAGAGAGAGAGAGAGAGAGAGAGATTAAACACATAGCTACTGGTACAACCCTCAGCCCTGAGGGTGGACTACTCCCTCCTCATCGTGGTGGCCGCCGGGATGATGTAGATGGCCACCGGTGATGATTCCCCGTCCAGCAGGGTGCCAAAACGGGGTCTAGATTGGTTTCTCGTGGCTACAGAGCCTTGTGGTAGCGGAACTTCTGATCTAGGTTAACCCCGAGGGTTTCTGGAATTTTTGGAAATTTATAGGGTAAAGGGGAGGTGCGGGAGGCCACCAAGGTGGGCACAACCCACCTGGGCGTGCTTTGGCCTCCAGGCGAGCCCTGGTGGGTTGTGCCCCCCTCGGGGCACCCCCATGTCCTGCTATGGCCCATTGGTGGTCTGCTAGTCCATAAAAATGAACAAAAAGTTTCGCGGTGTTTGGACTCCGTTTGATATTGATTTTCTGTGATGTAAAATTCTAGCAAAAAACAACAACTGGCACTGGGCACTGGGTCAATAGGTTAGTCCCAAAAAATGGTATAAAGTTGCTATAAAATGATTGCAAAACATCCAAGAATGATAATATAACGGCATGAATACTTCATAAATTATAGATACCTTGGAGACGTATCACCTTGCTCCGCAACCACGACACGGATGGCACCTGCCGGCAAGAAGGTGAAGTCCACGGCTCTGGGCGCGAGCCAGCCTGTCCTCGGACCAACGCTCCTGAACTCCTATGTCGTCGGGGAGGAGGACTTGGGCCTAGTGCTCCCACTGATAGCCAGCGATCAGAAGATGAGCAGGAGACCCAGATCTGGCCGGGCTCGCGAGCACGGAGCAGACTGGGGGAGTCCGCCTACCCCTTCTTCCTCCATAGTGTCTATGCCGGGTTGGTCCCGCCGGTCTCCGAGTTTTTCTATGCCATCCTCTCCCATTACAGGATTCACACCCTCCATCTGCAACCCAACTACATCCTCCTCATGTCCATATTTGCCTTATACTTTGAGGCTTTTCTGGGCATGAGGCCTTTCATGGCGCTCTTGTGCCACTTCTTCAGATTGTGGTTTGCCTCCCAGGGCCAGCTCTCTGCTTGCGTCTTCTTCGTCGATGACAAGGGCGAGAACGTCCGCCTGAAGGCCGGGAAGAAGGTGGAAGGCTACCGGCAGTGCTGGGTCTTCATGGACGCGCGCCAGACTTGTCCACGCCTGATGACGCCGGCGGCAATCCCGGATGGGGGCATGAGAAGCTTGTCGACCCGAGGGCGGAGCCGGTCCTAGAACAGCTGGCTGCGCATAGAACTACTGGATTGACAGGGTCGATGATCGTCAAGGAGTTCCTGGGGCAACGCATCACGCCGCTCCAAGCTCGCTCGCGGCCAATGTGGGAATGCACCGGCTCAGGGGATGCGATGAGGTTGCACGTCTCTGGCTTGACTCCTGACAAGCTTGATGGTTCCTGATGACCCACAAGTATAGGGGACCAATCATAGTCCTTTCGATAGAGTGTCAAACACAACGAGGAGCAGAAGGAAATGACAAGTGGTTTTCAGCAAGGTAATGTCTGCAAGCACAGAAATTGTCGGTAACAAGTTGTTTGATAGCAAGGTAATTTGTAACAAGCAAGTAACGGTAACGGTAAATAAAGTGCAGCAAGGTAGCCCAATCCTTTTTAGGCAAAGGACAGGCCAAAACGGCCTCTTATAATAAGCAAAGCATTCTTGAGGGTACACGGGAATTTCATCATATCACTTTCATCATGTTAGCTTGATTTGTGTTCGCTACTTTGATAATTTGATATGTGGGTGGATCGGTGCTTAGGTGATGTTCTTACTTGAACAAACCTCCTACTTATGATTAATCCCATCGCAAGCATCCACAACTACTAGAGAAGTATTAAGATAAAATCTAACTATAACATTAAACTTTTGGATCCAAATCGGTCCCTTACGAAGTAGCGCATAAACTAGGGTTTAAGATTCTGTCACTCTAGCAACCCATCATCTAATAACTACTCCACAATGCATTCCCTTAGGCCCAAATATGTTGAAGTGTCATGTAGTCGACGTTCACATGACACCACTAAGGGAATCACAACATACATATCATCAAAATATCAAACACATATCAAGTTCACATGACTACTTGCAACATGACTTCTCTCCTGACCTCAAGAACAAAAGTAACTACTCACAAATGATAATCATGCTCAATATCATAGGGGTATTAAATAGCATAATGGATTTAAACATATAATCTTCCACCAAATAAACCATATAGTAATCAACTACAAGATGTAATCAACACTATTAGTCAGCCACAAGCACCAATCTAAGGTTCCGGTACAAAGATTGAACACAAGAGATGAACTAGGATTTGAGACGAGATGGTGTTGTTGAATATGTTGATGGAGATGGTCCTCCCAAAGATGGGAGAGTTTTTGGTGATGATTATGACGATGATTTCCCCCTCCGGGAGGAAAGTTCCCCCGATGGAATCGTTCCACCGGAGGGCAAAAGTGCTCCTACCCAAGTTCCGCCTCGAGACAGCGATGCTTCATCCCGAAAATCCTCTGCTCATTTTTTCTAGGTCAAAAGGACTTATATACCAGAAGAGGGGCACCGGAGGTGGGCCGAGGAGGGCACGACCCACCAGGGCACGCCCAGGTGGGTTGTGCCCGCCTGGTGGGCCCCCTCTGGTAGTTATTGGCTCCAATAATTCTTAAATATTCCATAAAAATTCTTCGTGAAGTTTCAGCTTATTTGGAGATGTGCATAATGGGTAGCTCTGACGTGCTTTTTTAGGTCCAGAATTCCAGCTGGCGATATTCTCCCTCTTTGTGTAAACCTTGCATATTATGAGAGAAAAGGCATTAGAAATACTCGAAAAATCATTATTATGCATAAAAACATTATAAATAACAGTAGTTAATCATGACGCAAAATGGACATATCAACTCCCCCAAGCTTAGACCTCGCTTGTCCTCAAGCGAAGAACCGATATCGAGAAAATGTCCACATGCTTAGGGAGAGAGAGAGGTGTCGATAAAAAATAAAATATGGACATAGAAACATCATGCATATTATTTAACAGCAAAGAACTTTGACATAAACTTTATCAAACAACTTTTATCATATAACTTCTCATGAACGAGTAACAATTCATCACAACATTGAAGTATAAAGCATAAACTCTATTGAAAACCAACAAACTATGTTCTCACCCAACTTGTTGAAGTACTCTTGTAGAACTTGTCGAAGTTCTTCACCATTAGGCTCAATTCTTCATTGGAGGCTTGTTTCTCACTTGATGTTGTAGGGGCATCACATGAAGCTTTATAAGCACCTCTTGACTTGTTATGAAGCTCTTCCTTATCCTCAAGTGACATCTCATGAGCAACAATTCGACCAATGACTTCCGTTGGCTTGAGATCTTTGTAATTGGGCATCATTTGGATCAAAGTGCACACGGTATCATATTTTGCATCCAAGGCTCTTAGGATCTTCTTGATAATGAATCTGTCGGTCATGTCTTCACTTCCTAAGCCGGCAATCTCATTTGTGATGAGAGCAAGCCTACAATACATTTCAGCGACTCCTTCACCATCCTTCATTTTGAATTTGTCAAGTTGACTTTGAAGCACATCCAATTTGGATTCCCTGATGGACTCGGTACCTTCGTGCATTGATAACTCACAAGTACAGGGGACCGCAACAGTTTTCAAGGGTAGGGTATTCAACCCAAATTTATAGATTCGACACAAGGGGAGCCAAAGAATATTTGCAAGTATTAGGAGCTGAGTTGTCAATTCAACCACACCTGGAGATTAATTATATGTAGCAAGTGATTAGTAGCAAAGCAATATGATAGTTTTGATAATAGTAGCAACATCAATGGTAACGGTAATAGTGATAGCAGTAGTTTTGTAGCAAGTGCAACAGTAACGATAGCAGTAGTAACTTAGCAAGAACAATATAAGATAAATTCGTAGGCATTGGGTCAGTAATTTGCTGGATGATATTCATCATGTGACAGTCATAACCTAGGGCGATACGACACTTGCTCCAGTTCATAAATATAATGCAGGCATGTGTTCCGTAAATAGTCATACGTGCTTATGGAAAGAACATGCATGACATCTTTTGTCCTACCCTCTTGTGGCAGCGGGGTCCAATTGGAAACTAAGGGATATTAAGGCCTCCTTTTAATAGAGAACTGGAACAAAGCATTAACACACGGTGAATACATGAACTCCTCAAACTATGGTCATCACCGGGAGTGGTCCCCTCTATTGTCACTCCGAGGTTGCCGGATCATAACACGTAGTAGGTGACTATAACTTGCAAGATCGGATCTAGAACATGGATATAATGGTGATAACATAAATGGTTCAGATCTGAAATCATGGCACCTAGGCCCAAAGTGACAAGCATTAAGCATGGCAAAGTAATAGCAACATCAATCTCATAACATAGTGAATACTAGGGATCAATCCCAACAAAACTAACTCGATTACACGATGAATCTCATCCAACTCCTCACCGACCAGCAAGCCTACGAAGGAATTACTCACTCCCGGTGGGGAGCAACATGGAATTGGCGATGGAGAAGGGTTGGTGATGATGAAGAACGAAGATCCCCCTCTCCGGATCCCCAAAGGGACTCCAGATCTGGCTTCCCGATGAAGAACAGGAGGTTACGGTGGCTCCATCTCGTGGATCGCGATAATTCTTTCTCCCTGATTTTTTTGAAAAAAAATAGGATTTTATAGCGTCGGTTTCAAGGTCTGCGGGGCCACCAGGTGGGGACAACCCACCTGGACGTGCCTGGGAGGGTTGGCATGCCCTGATGGGTTGTGCCCACCCAGGTGCCCCCCTCCGGTGGCTCTTGGCTCCAGAAATTCTCTTTATTGATATAAAAAATCCTCACAAAGTTTCGTTCCATTCCGAGAACTTTTATTTATGCACAAAAACAACACCATGGTAGTTCTGCTGAAAACAGCGTCAGTCCGGGGTTAGTTTCATTCAAATCATGCAAATTAGATTCCAAAACAAGAGGAAAGCATTAGGAAAAGTAGATACATTGGAGACGTATCAACTCCCCCAAGCTTAAACCTTTGCTTGTCCTCAAGCAATTCAGTTGATAAACTAAAAGTAAAAAAGAAAAACTTTGACGAACTCTTTTGCTCTTGTTTGCATAAATAAGCTTAAACAACACCCATGTTTTCAGCTAACATTATAACTAACCATGCCGTCAATAACTCTTAAAGATTATATTAACTCATATCAATGAAATAATTAGCTAGCGAGCAATAATTAGATATCTCAAACGGCAACACGTTATCAAAACAACCATGATATAATATTACAATATATAGTGGTATCTCACTAGCCCTTTCTGAGATCGCAAAACATAAATGCAGAGCGCCTCCAAAGTTCAAGAAATGACTAAACATTGTAATTCATGGTAGAAAAGATCCAGTCATGATGCATCCAACATTAGCTACACACAATGCATCAGCATGACAGTAGTGCTCTCAGGTTCTGGCACTTATTTTTAGAAGGTGATGACACAACATAAAAGTAAATGGATAGTCCCTTCACAGAGGGAAACAGTGATTCACGGAGGTGCCAGAGCTCAAGTTTTTAAACAGAGGTAAATGATATTTTGAGACATGCACCTTTCTTGTTTACTTCACGGCCATCAGTTATCAATATCTTCCATGCTAAACATGCTAGTGGCGGTTCCCTAGCGATAAAAGTAAAGGTTTTGACTCCATTGGGAGTTTTTGTTTGATTATTTGTAAGCTTTTTCTGTTTGCAGTTTGGGACTGGGCATCCCTATTACCGCCCTTTTCTCGTGCGATGGCGAGTGAATAAACACTCGACATGAGAATAACCCGCTTAGCATGGAAGATACCGACCACCTCCCATCGTTTCATGAACGATCCAGGCACACAAAAAGGATATTTATTAGAAGTTTTTAGAGGTGGCACATTCAAATTTGCTTAGGACGGCAAGGTAATACCGCATATAGGTAGGTATGGTGGACTCATCTGAAATAACTTGGGTTCAAGGTTTTTGATGTACTAGCAGAATTCCCACTTAGTACAGGCGAAGGCTAGCAAATAGATTGAGAAGCGGCCAGCTAGAGAGCAACAACGGTCATGAACATGCATTATGACTCGTTCTCGAGAGCATAAGTAACATTGGACACTAGCATGAGTAGGATATGAACACCATGAACATAGATATCATAGAGGCTATGTTTGTTTTGATTCAACTACATGCATGAACATGTGCCAAGTCAAGCCACTCGAACATTCAGAGGATACCATATCATCATACTACATCACAATCATTTTAACACAATGTTGATATCCAAGATAAATAATTATCCACTCCCAGCTACTTATGCATGGCATGACAAACTATAATCTCTAATTGTCATTGCAAACATGTTTAGTCATAATTGGTTGAATAATGGATACTAGGTTAAACATATTTACAAAAAACAGAACAAGTCGAGTTCATACCCGTTTCTCTCTGCCACAGCCATTTCATCGAATATCGTCATTATTGCCTTTCACTTGCACGATCGAACACTGTGAAAATAATAATAGTGCAAGAGTGTCGTGGACTAAGATGGAATCTGCAAACATTTTATTCAACAGGAGAAGACAAGGTAATATGGGCTCTTTATTAGATCAACAATTATTCATATGAGAGCCACTCAACATTTTCATCGTGGTCTTCTCCTTGGTACGACTCAAATAAAAAGAAAAGAAATTTAGAGAAACACACTGAAATATTTTTGGAGTTTTGGTTTTCTTGAACAAGCAAATAAAAGGGAAAAGCAAAAATGAGAAAAACTATTTACACGGGAAAGCTCCCAACAAGCAAAAGATGAACAAGGAAATCTTTTTGGGTTTCCTTTTTAGTAACACAACTAAGCATGCATAGAAAGTAAACTAACTACAGCTAATTTTTTTGGTTTTTCTAAGGTTTTTCAAACAGACAAGAAGAAAGCGAGAAAATAAATTTAACATGGATGATACAATGAAAAATTGTGGACACCGACAACTGGAATGAAATGTGTGGACATGAATGTAATGTCGGTGGAAGACACGTACTCCCCCAAGCTTAGGATTTTGGCCTGACATGGTAATCGATCAGTAGCATAGATAGTAGTCGGAGTGGTAGCTCGCGGAGGCTCTTGGTGCGGATGCCTCGGCCTGCCGTGCTGCCTCAACCTCAGCGTTGTGAGCTCGGGCCTCGCTCTCAAGAACGAAATATCTTCGCTTGCTGTGATAATCAAAGAGAGCAGGCGCATGCAAATATGTGTGCACAACAGATGCTTGGTTAAACAACAAATTATAGGTGGAATTATGAATGTCTCCCTTAAGGATCTTATGATTTTTCATAGCATCAAAGTCTAAATATTGCATGGGTAGGATAGGGTCAAAGGGCAAAGGTGAAACACCCAACTCTCTTGCTAAACGCGTGTCATAGATTCCAACATAGAAATAGCCACTATTAGCGTTGTGTTGTAACCTGCGTGCAACAATAGCCCCAAGATTATAACTTCTATCACCGGTGAGAGCGGTGAGTATGAGGCTCAAGTCTGGAGCATAGAGTGTACTACAATCTTGCTTGCCTACAATACATTTTCCATTAAATAAAGCAAAGTACTGAATTGCGGGAAAATGAATGCTCTTTATTCTACCTTGTGTCACTCGCCACGTCTCACCGTAACAAAGACTAGTCAAGAATGATTGGTACTCAGCCCTCGGCGGTTCATCAAGCGAACGCCGGAATGGGAGCTTGGAGTGGTGAGCAAATCTCTCTAGTGATAAGGTGAATGGACTTTCATACAGTTTAAACGACATCCTAGACTCACGCGGATGAAATTTAAATTCTTTGACAAATGATTCCACGAGAATGTGGTGTTGATCGCACTTATCTGAAATGTAGGGACCGAGACCGGCATTGTGAACATATTGCTCAAATTCCTCCTTAATGCCCACACGCACCATATAATCATCGCATGGCCATAGGCATGTTTTGGTGGTGGTATCTCGAATGAAACATTCACTTGGTTCAACATAAGACCGACGAGCGGAGTTATCACTAGAAGATGCCCCCGAGGATCTCCTCCTCGAAGAACTCCTTCCAAATAGGTTCATCATGTTCCCATACAATTTTCAAGCAACAATCCCCCAAAACAGTTTCAGAAACGAAGAGATCGAAACCTGCAGGTTTGAGAGTAAGAACACGAGAGAGAGAGCAATGGAGAATTTTTTCAGGAGGTAAGTGATGATGTGGTATGAAGGGATAAGTGAGGGGCCCACGTGGGGACCACAACCCACCAGGGCGCGCTTGGGGGTCCTGGCACGCCCAGGTGGGTTGTGCCCACCTGGTGCACCTCCCTTTGATATTATTTGCACCAGAAATTCTTAAATAATCAGAAAAAATCGTATTAAATTTTCAGAGCATTATGAGAACTTTTATTTTTGGGTCATTTTTTTATTGCACGGGAAATTCAGAAAACAGACAAAACATGGCATTTTATTTTATTTAACTAATAAAAACATGAAACAAAAGGTAGGGACAGAAGGTAGTGCTTACTAAATTCATCACCTTCATACCTCTGAAAATGATCCATTAATAATGTTGATCAAGTCTTATTAACAACCACTTTCGATTAGCATGAAACCGAAGAACTTTCGTAAATCACTAAGTTACCTCAACGGGGATGTGAATATCCCCAACAATAAGCATTTCATATTTCTTTTTAATAGTAGGTAGAGGTAGTTGAAAACTTCCAATATTGATTGTCGGAGATTTTTCAATAACATTAATACCATTCACTTAGAATTGTTTCTTCGGAAAGTGCACCGTATGCTCATTACCATTGATATGAAAGGTGAACCTGCTTTTATTGCAATCAATAACAGCCCCTGCAGTATTCAAGAAGGTTCTACCAAGGATAATCGACATGTTGTCGTCCTTGGGCATCTCAAGTATAACAAAGTCAGTCAAAATAGTAACATTAGCACCAACAACGGTCACATCCTCACAAATACCGATAGGTATGGCAGTTGATTTGTCAGCCATTTGCAAAGATATTTCAGTAGGTGTGACTTTATTCAAGTCAAGTCTTTTATATAAAGAGAAAGGCATAACACTAATACCAGCTCCTAAATCACATAAAGCAGTTTTCACATAATTTCTTTTGATAGAGCAAGGTATAGTAGGTATTCCCGGATCTCCAAGTTTTTAGGTACTCCATCTTTAAAAGTGTAATTAGCAAGGATAGTGGAGATTTCAGCTTCCAGTATTTTTCTCTTATTAGTGATTATGTCTTTCATGTACTTTGCATAAGGAGGCATTTTAAGGATATCAGTCAAGTGAGTACGCAAAAAGACTGGCCTCAATATTTCAGCAAAGCGTTCAAATTCTTCATCATATTTCTTTTTAGTTCTCTTAGGTGGAAAAGGCATAGGCTTTTGAACCCACGGTTCTCTTTCTTTACCGTGTTTTCTAGCAATAAAATCTCTTTTGTTATATCTTGTATTCTTAGGTTGTGGATTATCAAGATCAAATGGTGGTTCTATCTCAACATCATTGTATGGTTCTTTACTATTTGGTTGAGTATCTTCATGAACATCAGCATTATCTTTCTCATTATCACTATGTGAGTTTTCATTACCAGATTGAGTTTCAGCATCAAAGATAGAGACACCATTTTCATTATCAGGAGGTTTTTCTACTTTAGGTTCACTAGAGGCATGCAAAGTCCTATAACTTTTCTTTTTCCTTTTCTTTTTAGAAGGCCTACATGCATTAGTGTTAGCTCTTTGAGAGTCTTGTTCAATTCTTTTTGGGTGTCCCTCAGGATAAAGTGGTTCCTGAGTCATTTTACCTCCTCTAGTTGCAACTCTAACAACAAAGTCATGTATATTATTATTCATTTCATCAAGCAATTCTCTTTGAGATTTAGCAACTTGTTCTAACTGGGTTTGAACCATAGAAGCATGTTTTCCAACACCTCTAACATCATTTTAGATTCTAAATAACAAGTCACTCAAGCGAGCAATCATATCAGAATTATATTTCAATTGTTTCATAACATTTGCATTGAAGTGATCTTGTTTTCTAATGTAGTTTTCAAACTCATAAAGGCATTGGCTAGGGTGCATATTGTGAGGATTTTCATTATCATTGAATTTCATTAGAGAATTTACCTCTACCATCTTGGGTGGTGGTGGTGTATTAAGCCCATGTATTTCTTCAATAGGGGGTAAAATTTTAACATCCTCAGCTTTAATAACTTTTTCCTTCATAGATTTCTTTGCCTCTTGCATATCTTTGGGACTGAGATATAATATACCCCTCTTCTTAGGAGTGGGTTTAGCCGGTGGTTCCGGAAGAGTCCAATAATCATAATTTTTCAATATGTTGTTCAATAATTCTTCAGCTTGTCCAACAGTTCGTTCCCTGAAAACACAACCATCACAACTATCTAGGAAATCCCTAGAAGCATCGGTTAGTCCATTATATTAGATATCAAGTATTTCATTTTTCTTAAGAGGATGATAAGGAAAAGCATTAAGTAACTGGCAAAACCTCCCCCAAGCTTGTGGAAGACTCTCTTCTTTAGTTTGCACAAAGTTAAATATTTCCTGTAAAGCAACTTGTTTCTTATGAGCAGGGAAATATTTTTCAGAGACGTAATGGATCATATCCTGGGGACTACGCACACAACCAGGAGCAAGAGTATTGTACCAAGCTTTAGCATCACCCTTTAATGAGAACGGAAATAATTTGAGAAGAAAATAATAACGAGTCTTCTCATCATGAGTAAAAAGGGTGGCTATGTCATTCAACTTAGTAAGATGTGCCACAACAGTTTTAGTTTAATAACCATGGAAAGGATAGGATTCAACCAAAGTAACTAACTCTGGGTCGATAGAGAATTCATAATCCTTATCATCAATAAAGATAGGTGAGGTAGCAAACTTAGGATCATATTGCATTCTAGCATTCAGAGATTTTTCTTTATACTTGCATAATGATTTCTCTAGATCATCTCTATCCTTACAAGCAAGAATATCTCTAGTTGTCTCCTCATTCATAACATAACCTTCTGGTACCTTAGGCAATTCATATCTAGGAAGGCTAGTTCTAGCAGGTGTTTCAGGAGTTTCAGTTTCAAGCTCATCATCAGATTCAACAACGTCATGTTGTATTACTCTAGGAATTTGTTCATCAAGAAATTCACCAAGTGGCACATCATCATCAACCAAGGTACTAGCATCATCATAAGCATCATTCATAGTAGAAGTAGTATCATCAATAACTTGTGACATATCAGGAATAATAGCATGTGGTGGTGTTGCAAGTTTACCTATAACAGAAGGTGAATCTTAAGCAGAACTGGATGGCAGTTCCTTACCTCCCCTCATCTTAGAGGGATAAATCTTAGTCATAGAATCCTTCAGATTCTTCATAGTGATAAATTTATAATAATCCCAAGTGACTCAACAAATATAGCTATGCTCACCGGCAACGGCGCCAGGAAAAAGTCTTGATAACCCACAAGCATAGGGGATCGCAACAGTTTTTGAGGGTAGAGTATTCAACCCAAATTTATAGATTCGACACAAGGAGAGCCAAAGAATATTTGCAAGTATTAGCAGCTGAGTTGTCAATTCCACCACACCTGGAGATTAATTATCTGCAGCAAGTGATCAGTAGCAAAGCAATATGATAGTTTTGATAATAGTAGTAGTAGCAATGGTAATGGTAACATTGATAACAATTGTTTTGTAGCAAGTGCAACAGTAACGAAGCAGTAGTAACTTAGCAAGAACAATATAAGATATATTCGTAGGCATTGGATCGGTAATTTGTTGGATGATATTCATCATGTGACATTCATAACCTAGGGCGATACGACACTAGCTCCAGTTCATAAATATAATGTAGGCATGTATTTCATAAATAGTCATATGTGCTTATGGAAAGAACTTGCATGACATCTTTTGTCCTACCCTCTCGTGGAGCGGGGTCCAATTGGAAACTAAGGGATATTAAGGCCTCTTTTTAATAGAGAACCGGAACAAAGCATTAACACACGGTGAATACATGAACTCCTCAAACTACGGTCATCACCGGGAGTGGTCCCCTCTATTGTCACTCCGGGGTTGCCGGATCATAACATGTAGTAGGTGACTATAACTTGCAAGATCGGATCTAGAACATGGATATAATGGTGATAGTATAAACAGTTCAGATCAGAAATCATGGCACCCGGGTCCAAAGTGGCAAGCATTAAGCATGGCAAAGTCATAGCAACATCAATCTTAGAACATAGTCGATACTAGGGATCAAGCCCTAACAAAACTAACTCGATTACATGATGAATCTCATCCAACTCCTCACCGACCAACGAGCTTACGAAGGAATTACTCATTCCCGGTGGGGAGCATCATGGAATTGGCGATGGAGAAGGGTTGGTGATGACGAAGAACGAAGATCCCCTTCTCTGGAGCCCCAAACGGACTCTAGATCTGGCCTCCCGATGAAGAATAGGAGGCGACGGCGGCTCCGTCTCGTGGATCGCGATAATTATTTCTCCCTGATTTTTTCTAGAAAAATAGGATTTTGTAGCATCGATTTCAGGGTCCGCGGGGCCACCAGGTGGGGAAAACCCACCTAGGCATGCCCGGGAGGGCAGGTGCGCCCTGGTGGGTTGTGCCCACCCAGGTGCCCCCTCTGGTTGCTCTTGGCTCCATAAATTCTCTTTATTGATATAAAATATCCTCGTAAAGTTTCGTTCCATTCCGAGAACTTTTATTTCTGCACAAAAACAACACCATGGTAGTTCTGCTGAAAACAGCATCAGTCCGGGGTTAGTTTCATTCAAATCATGCAAATTAGAGTCCATAACAAGAGGAAAAGCATTAGGAAAAGTAGATACGTTGGAGACGTATCATGCATATCAACCAAAGTATCCCAAATTTCCTTTGCATTCTTAAGGCGGCTGATTTTGTTGAATTCCTCGGGGCACAATCCGTTGAAGAGAATATCGCAAGCTTGAGCATTGTATTGCAACATCTTCAATTCTTCCGCGGTCGCTTCACAATTCAGTTCTCTTCCATCTTCAAAAAATTCACCTTGCAAACCAATACACACCATAGCCCAAATGGCGGGGTTATGTCCAAGAATGTGCATTTTCATCTTATGCTTCCAACTAGCAAAATTTGTACCATCAAAGTAGCACTACAAAAAAAATACACTTCTGTGATGATACGTGTTTGTCACGGTAGGTCACCTTTTCTGTCATGTATGTACATCCATGGCGATTTTATGACAGAATCAAGATAGCCATACATGTGCTGTCGTAGAAGTGTTCCATGACATTACCAAAATTATCATCACGGAAGTGTCCACTTCCATGATGATAAATCGCGCGTCATAGAAGTGCTTTCGTCAAGGGTGACCGGCATGTGGCATCCACCGTAACGGGCCGCTGTTATGCTATCGGGTCCGGTTTTGGATCCGATAACCCGCTAACATCCCGGACCAATGGGGATTTTCCACGTGTAAAATTCTCAATGGCCAGAGGAACTACGTGTCGGCTCACCGTTGGGACAGATGTCATCCACTCATTGGACCGAAGGCGCCTATGATTCGTCAATACGCGGCAGGGCCCAACAGAGGCCCATATATGTTAAGAAGGCCGTCCTAGTCAAAGGCCCGTAGTATTTACTCAGGTACTAGTGGGCCAGCCCAATACCAGCCTATTTAAACATGGCCCATTTATAGCCCGAAGCCAGATCTGGTCCGTTAATTGTTAGCCGAATATTTGGGCCCAATTAAGGCCCAGTGGAATTTCGACCTGTTAGAGGCCCGATGTAGACATGGGCCCATTTCAGCCCGGTGTGTCTTTCGTCCTGGGAATGGCATGTGCTGCCCATGGGCCATATATGGTCTGACGCGATATCTGGCCCTCTAACGGCCTGTGATAAAGGTGGCAATAGTTCAGCCCAACGTGACTTTTGGCCTGTTAAAGGCATGTCGTATAATTCAGCCCATTGATGCGTGTACTAAGCTTTCAGCCTCTTAAAGGCCCATGATATCAGTGTGCCAACTAAGGCTTGAGATATGTTTTGGCCTGGTAATGGCCCGTCAGATAACTGGGCCAATAAAGGCCCGTTCTACATTTCAGCCTGCTGAAGGCCCATCGACGACTAATGAAAATTGAGGCCCAACATGCATTTCGGCCTGCTAAAGGCCCATGGTTTCTTCTGGGTCGTATCAGGCTAGCAGAATATTCAACCTGTTAATGGCCCAACGCTACATGGGCCCAACTAAGCGTTGGGACCACTAAAGGCCCAACTAAACTTTGGGCCGAATATAGGCCCGTGTAAGTTGTGGGCTTGGCGCAAAGTGTGAAGGCCCCAAAGGCATTTCAGGCCCAAGAAAGTTGCAGGCCGACCCAATTGTGGCCTGCTAAAAAGCAGGCCCGTTAGAGACGAATGTTTCGGCCCGGTCGTCTACATGAGATTTTTTTCAGATAGCGAGTGATGGCAGTAACTAGTAGGAATTAAGAACAAACTTACTCTATACAATAAAGAAATTATGGCATAGTAACTTAGAATAAACCTACGCTATACAATAAAGGATTTATGGTATATTACATCCACTGAGCATCGAAGTTTGCCACCAGTGATCATATAGCGCAACGAAGAAGTAGATTACAAAAACTAGGCACCATTGTAGCGTAACAAAATAATACTGAACCAAGACCACTTCCAAGACAGTTCAAGAAAGGTTAGCCTTTGCGCGGGAACTGCTGCACAAGCTGCTGAGCAAGGCTGTGAGACCGGCCGAGCATGTCGGTCATAGCTTCCAGGTGTAGCTGTTTAGCAATGAGGTTCTCATTGGTGTTCTCCGCAATCATTCTTAGAGATAGGACTTCAAGTTGAAGTTGAGTTGTAGAATGCCTTTCTGATAGAACTTGGGACTGAAGAAGTCGAACTAATTCAAACAGCGAATTCTGTGAGCTTGTGTGACTCCTAGTCTCAAGTAACTTGAACACTGCATCAAGACAAGATTTTGGGGTTGTCTTGCTATCTTCAAGATGTTTTGCCTTCTTTGCTGCAATATATGTTGGGTTTGCCTCACAACCTTCAGCAGACTTGTGCATGCCATCAGGCATATCACCCTGAAACAAGCAGAGAGATGACAGGTTTTGCACGTGTATAAACAAAGATGATAACTGTGCTGTCAATTCCATATAATTTCAAATTAGAAAATAAAGAGTATGTTCAAAATATCAATAGCATAATTTGGCATTGTTCATAATGCGGGGAGCTTAACGACACTACTAGATTACCATGTCAACATAACAAGCATAGATGAAGGGCAAAGACAATCATTGTATCTACTTTGGTTAATGTGCATGGCATGTTGTTCATATCATCAACCACATCAGTAAGATAAAAAAGGAGATGACAAGGTGCAAACGTGGGCTGCTTCACCACACACTGGATTATAGATCCACAAAAACAAGCATACATATAGGGAGTATTGAGTAATGTGCATGGTATGAATAAGGAATTTGGTTTTACAAGTAAAACTTGGAACTTACGGTTGTTGCGAACATGAATTTTGATAGAAACGGCAAACTAAACAGTAGTTAACGATAGGGAGTATGAGAAAATTGAACAGTAATCGAGGATAAAGGCTTTAGAAGGACCGAATTACATTAACAGTTAACAACAACTTTATAATGCCCTTCTCCATGTCAAGGGAAGGATAACTCAAGAATTTCAGCACATAATCTTCTTCATAAGCATTGCTTGTACTCTACATTTTGTAGAGAGTAATTATAGATATGATAATACTGGAAGGGATAGAGGACAATGAAGATAAGATGCAGATTGATACTACATAATCAACTACCAATACCTGGAAGTACAAGCGTTATAGGACAAAATGTACTGACAAGAGCAATGGGCTACACTTCTGCACTGGCATTGTCTGTGTATTCAACTTTTTGGTAAGATTAAATATAGATCTGATATTTTTTAGTAAATGGTGGGCGAGAGAGATAAGATGCATAATGCTACACAATGAACCAATCCCTCTTCCCATAATATAAGAGTGTTTTGAACACTGGTGTACTGTACAAAACGTTGTTATATTATGGGACAGAGGGAGTAGGTGTTAATGTAAGTACAGTGATAGATGAGATTCAGTCCTACAAGAGGACTGCAGAGCTAAACCTCTTCAAAAGCATTGGGTTGATTCTAAATTTATGTAAGAGTCCTTACGAATCTTATAATGTCCACCTAATGGACGATAACAAGGCTAACATGTGTAGTGATGCTACATAATCAACAGTTATGAAAGTTAAGTATGGTCATACAGGGCAAGAGGTACTCACAAGAGCAATGCAGTGTGTAGTATAGTTGCAAGATTATGTGGTTCCTTGAGAATGAATGTTCTTCTGCAAATTGTTTTCATACAAGTGAGACGTTAAGGCACATGCAGAAATGTAGTTCAAATTGTGATGTGATATCATAGACAGTATCTTACCTTGCAGATGGGACCAATGTGTAACAAGATTATTCGAGTCACTGTCTGATAAATGTAGCACCAGAGACTTCACAGAAATTTCGTTTAGAGGCTTGCCATCAAAGTGCGCTTGCCTCAGGTAGGAACAATACTTCATCAATGAGTGCTTGAAAAGCGCAACCAACCCATGCTCGTCTTGACAATCCAGTTTGGTCATCGCCTATTTAAAAGAATGAAATATTATGTCTTCTGTCAGCAAAAACATATGCAGTAATTACCATGAATAACATTAGTACATTACTTACGCGTAAGTTGCGGAGGAAGACTAGGAACTGTTCTGCGTCTGCGGTATAATCTTTCCATGAAGGAAAGATGCACACAAAGTTCCTGACAACAATGTAAGCTTCGTCTTCTAAACTGGGAAGAAATGGAACAGGGGTCCTATTTGCTGCAATTGGGGCTCTCTCTTGTTCGAAAAGAGATTTGGCAACTGGATTTGGTGCACTCTTTGCTGGAATGGAGGTTTTGTGTCGCAAAGTTGGTGGTATGTCAACTGGAATCATCATATTGTTTGCTGCAGTTGGGATCTGGTGAGTTGGGGCATAAGAAATGACCAGTGTAGTAGGGCTAGAGTCTGCTAGAGTTGGGGTCGTGTTTTGTGGGTCAGGTGATATTGCAACTACACCTAATGGGCTATTTGATTTATTAGGTGTCACTACCTTTTCCAAATACTTTGCTCATGCTCTCCACGATCAGCAATCGCCCTCTTCCTTTTGAACGTCTGATACACAAGAACAACATTTGAATGTATAAATATGGTATGATGACAGATGGAATATGTACTGAAAATGGATAGGCGGGGCGTATTCACATACATGATGTGTAAACTAAGCTAATGGCACTGCAACAAAGTAGAAGCAATGTAAAGCATTAGTTGCAAGATATGTGCGACCAATATAACCTTGGAAAGTTAGAGCAAGCACCTTGATGGGTGAATAAGATAGGGCA
Source organism: Aegilops umbellulata (assembly GCA_032464435.1). NCBI lineage: Eukaryota > Viridiplantae > Streptophyta > Magnoliopsida > Poales > Poaceae > Aegilops > Aegilops umbellulata. The sequence goes on along the minus strand of CP136057.1, from coordinate 577,470,776 downwards.
TCTGCCTCTGACTCCTCCACTAGGGAGCTACATTGACTTAGGTCTCCCTCTTGCTCAGAATCACTATTAGGATCATATTCTGAGCATGAATCTGAAGGTGGAGAGCGTTTGCATTGCATTGCATCCAGACTTGATTTCAGTCCCTTAATGCCAAGTTTGACAGGCATGGCATTGTTGTGCTTTATTATTTTCATGCATGCCAGCTCATAATCATTATGATGTTTTTCAGTATATGAGATTCATGAAAACATAAAAATTAGTCAGATTATCTATGGAATGCATGGCAGATTCAACTCGAAGAGTGTCTCCCTATAAACCCCTGCATATGCAAAGTTGACCCCAAACCGTGTGATAACCCACAAGTATAGGGGATCAATTGTAGCCTATTTTGATAAGTAAGAGTGTCAAACCCAACGAGGAGCTAAAGGTAGAACAAATATTCCCTCAAGTTCTATCGACCACCGATACAACTCTATGCATGCTTAACGTTCGCTTTACCTAGAACAAGTATGAAACTAGAAGTACTTTGTAGGTGTTTTTGTATAGGTTTGCAAGATAATAAAGTGCACGTAAATAAAAACAAGGGGCTGTTTAGGTAAAGAAGCAATAAAGTTAGTATAGCGAGTGTGGAAAAGTGGTGGTAGGAGTTGCGAAATTGTCCCTAAGCAATTGACTACTTTACTAGACCGATAGCAAGTTTTATGTGGGAGAGGCCACTGCTAGCATGTCATCCCTAACTTGGAATTCTATGCACTTATGATTGGAACTATTAGCAAGCATCCGCAACTACTAATGTTCATTAAGGTAAAACCCAACCATAGCATTAAGATATATTGGTCCCCCTTCAATCTCGTATGCATCAATTTCTATGCTAGGTTGAAGCTTCTGTCACTCTTGCCCTCCAATACATAGTCCTGTCAACATACAACTAACCCTATGGTGTGATCCACGCGTGCGCTCATATGATGGGCACCAAAGGACATCAACATAACCGCAAGCAAATTAGACTAATCATAGCAATTCACCAATTACCGATAGGACAACGAAAATCTACTCAGACATCATAGGATGGCAACACATCATTGGATAATAATATGAAGCATAAAGCACCATGTTCAAGTAGAGGGTACAACGGGTTGCGGGAGAGTGGACCGCTATAGATAGATGGAGGAAGGTGATGATGATGTTGGTGAAGATGACGGAGGTGTTGTTGTAGATTGCCGTGACGATGATGGCCCCGACGGCGTTCCGGCGCCACCGGGAAAGAGGGGGAGAGAGCCCCCTTATTCTTCTTCTTCTTTCTTGACCTTCTCCCTAGATGGGAGAAGGGTTTCCCCTCTGGTCCATGGCCTCCATGGCGGCGGAGGGGCGAGAGCCCCTCTAAGATTGGATTTGTCTCTCTATCTCTCTCTCTATTTCTGTGTTCCTGATTCTGCCCTTTTACCGTTTCTTATATTCCCGGAGATCCGTAACTCCGATTGGGCTGAAATTTGGACACGATTTTTATCCGGATATTGGCTTTCTTGCGGCGAAAGAAGGGCACCAACTGCCTTATGAGGTGGCCATGAGGGCCCAACGCGCTCTGACCCCCTGGGGCGCGCCCCTCACCCTCGTGGGCCCCTCGGGCATCGTCTTGCGTTGATTCCACTTCCCAAAATTCACATATATTCCAAAAAGAATCTCCATCAGTTTTTATCCCGTTTGGACTCCGTTTGATATGGATTTTCTGTGGAACAAAAAACATGCAACAAACAGGAACTGGCACTGGGCACTGGATCAATATGTTAGTCCCAAAAATAGTATAAAAAGTTGCCAAAAGTATGTAAAAGTTGTAGAATATTGGCATGGAACAATCAAAAATTATAGATACGACGGAGACGTATCACCGTGCTGACCAGACCACACACAGAAATACAAACCTCTTATGTCTCTATAATAGGCAGACACGCATTTCAAAACTGAAGTGGGGACATTAGAATCATATCAAATTCGTATTTGAACAAATAAACTAAGGAATTATGAGTGGCATAATGTTTAGCTTCAAGGGTGGAGTGATGGTAGTGCGACACAAAGCAAGTAGGCAAATTGTATTCCATGTACAAGATCGTAGTCTATGTAAAAGGTGGAAATGACACTTTCTCTCTATACAATGTTGTGTTCGTTGCCCACACATGATGGAAGAGATCACACAGAGAAATACTATTCACTCATGTCTGCGGTTCCAGTATTTTGAAACAGGATGGTCCACCCTAAAAGAATATTGACAACAAATATGACAAGGCAAGCATAGATGTAGTGAATCAGTCATTACTTGGGAGCTTACTAGGACAAGTATGCAGAATTGTAACTACAGTAAGAGACCGTCCAAAACCTGAATCAAGAAGTTGGTCTAGCACTTTTGTTTGCAGCTAATCAACGTGAATAATTGGATATCATATCGAATGAGTAAGAAAGACAAGTAAAATTGTCAACAAACTTGGCCTGTAGTAGTAATCTGGGTCAATGTCACTACGACCAACAATCCAAAATGACTAGTGTCTGTTTCTAGGGCCGGAATTTTGAAACCCTATGAACTTTACAGGTACTAAAGATTACTGAAATACATCTGAACCATTAAGTGTAGGTAGCACTCAGTACACAACAAACCCTAATGACAGTCCTGCCTATTGAGTAATGAATCAATTAGAAAATGGGTGATGAGGAGTGGTTCCTAAGTGTTGAGGACGTATCTGAGGATAAATCAGGTTGGCTTAGTGGCCGCTGCACACCTGAGCCTTGAACGGACTGGGAAGGTAGGCACGGCGGCGCGCCCGGGCAGCGGTCACGTTGTTGGGCGAGCGGCTCCTGGCCTCCTATTAGTCCAGCCTCTCCTCCTAGAGTCATGCCGTCCGGGGATGGCAAGTCGCCGGTGAGGCAGGCGGCTGGAGGCGAGTAGAGATCAGAAGCGAAGCGGAACAGAGGGGAATCGAGGTCTGGGCCGACCCAAAATCCAAGGGTGGGACGTGACCTACCGTGGGTACCCTGTAGAGATACACACCCGAGCGGTGAACATGCATTTTCGAAACTAAATTAGGAACATTTAGCTGACCAATTACACGAATGTATTTTAATAATATCAAATTCGTATTTGAACAACTAAGCTTGCTTAGCTTGATGGGTGGAGCGGTGCTATTATGACACGAAGCACGTATGCTGATCGTATAGTGATCATAAAAGGGGGAAACCCTAAGCAAAATTTTTTGAGCAAAAGAGCGTTTCCCCTCCGATTTCTAATAAAGAAACCACTATGGAACCAACATGATCAACCCTAATCAGGATCAATTAAACCCAATTATGACTGCGCCACGACAGATTTAAAGCTGCAAACAACAGAAATGCTATTTAGCATCCATTGTCTGCTTCGAACTAAGAACCAAATTCTAAGAGCTGAAAAGAAAGTACAGTAACCAAGTTACGATCTATTTTTTGGTTGAGACCAAAAAATTGAGGAGATATGAAGTACCACCTCTCTTGTGGTGCCGTGTAGGCATCGGGGTGCGATGGTTGTCGGTGTTGTTGAAGTAGATCTGCGACGGTAGACGGGTGCATCAGGGGATAAGTCTCATTGCGGTGGACGAGAAGGTCTTGTGAGCGGCCCCGACAAAGAGGACGACGACACCGATGAAGCGAGAGGACATGGTGCAAGGCTCCTGGTCCATCATTGTGGATGAGAAACGTCCATCTCTAGCAGTGGACGACCCGGTCTTGGTAGGCGCTCTGGCATTGTGGAGGACGATGGCGATGGATAGGGTGGAGGACGGCGGTGATGGATGGGGTGGCGGAAGGAGGAGGCTATGTTGGGGAACGTAGCATGCAATTTCAAAAAAAATTCTACGATCACGCAAGATCTATCTAGGAGATGCATAGCAACGAGAGGGGGAGAGTGTGTCCATGTACCCTCATAGACCGAAAGCGGAAGCATTAGGTTAATGCAGTTGATGTAGTCGAACATCTTCATGATCCAACTGATATAGTACCGAACGTACGGCACCTCCGAGTTTAACACACGTTCAGCTTGATAACGTCCCTCAAACCTCTTGATCAGCAGAGGGTCGAGGGAGAGTTTCGTCAGCACGACGGCATGGTGACGGTGATGGTGATGTGATCCGCGCAGGGCTTCGCCTAAGCACCACGACGCTATGACCGGAGGAGTAAACTTTTGAGGGGGGGCACCGCACACGGCTAAGAGAATAACTGTTGTGTCTTGGGGTCCCCCTGCCCCCGTGTATAAAGGAGGGGAGGAGGCGGCCGGCCTAGAGGGGCGCGCCATGGGGGGAGTCCTACTAGGACTCCTAGTCCTAGTAGGATTCCCCTTTCCTTTTCTGGAGTGGGAAAGGGGGAAAGGGAGAGGGGGGCACCGCCCCCTCCGCTAATCCAATTCGGACACCCATGGGGGAGGCATGCGGCCACCCCTTGTGGGCTATCCCCTCTCTCTCTCGTGGCCCATGAGGCCCATGACTTCCCCCGGGGGTTCCGGTAACCCCTCGGTACTCCAAAAAAATACACGAACCACTCGAAACCATTCTGGTGTCTGAATACTATCTTCCAATATATCAATCTTTACCTCTCGACAATTTCAAGACTTCTTGCCATGTCTGTGATCTCTTCCGGGACTCCGAACAAACTTCGGTCACCAAAACACATAACTCATAATACAAATCGTCATCAAACGTTAAGCGTGTGGACCCTATGCGTTCGAGAACTATGTAGACATGACTGAGACACATCTCCGGTCAATAACCAATAGCGGAACCTGGATGCTCATATTGCTTCCTACATATTCTATGAAGATCTTTATCGGTCAAACCGCAATGACAACATACGTCATTCCCTTTGTCATTGGTATGTTACTTGCCCTAGATTCGATCGTCGGTATCATCATACCTAGTTCAATCTCGTTACTGTCAAGTCCTTTACTCGTTTCGTAATGCATCATCCCGTAAGTAACTCATTAGTCACGTTGGTTGCAAGGCTTATAGTGATGTGCATTACTGAGAGGGCCCAGAGATACCTCCCCGATACTCGGAGTGATCCTAATCTTGATCTATTTCAACCCAACAAACACCTTCAGAGACACCTATAGAGCATCTTTATAATCACCCAGTCACGTTGTGATGTTTGATAGCACACAAGGTGTTCCTCCAGTATTTGGGAGTTGCATAATCTCATAGTCAGAGGAATATGTATAAGTCATGAAGAAAGCAATAGAAATAAAACTTAACGATCATTATGCTAAGCTAACGGATGGGTCTTGTCCATCACATCATTCTCTAGTGATGTGATCCCATTCATCAAATGACAACACATGTCAATGGTCAGGAAACTTCAACCATCTAGGATTAACGAGCTAGTCAAGTAGAGGCATACTAGGGACACTCTGTTTTGCCTATGTATTCACACATGTACTAAGTTTCCGGTTAATACAATTATAGCACGAATAATAAACATTTATCATGATATAAGGAAATATAAATAACAACTTTATTATTGCCTCTAGGGCATATTTCCTTCAGGCTGGTGTGGGGATGGTGTTCTAGCGATGAATGGGATATAAATAACAACTTTATTATTGCCTCTAGACCACTCATCAAGGGTGCATGACCATAAAATATATTACTCATATAACTAGAACAACCATTATTCTCTGATTTAAATGAATAACCCTCTCAAATCAGACAAGATCCAGATATAATGTTCATGTTCAATGCTGGCACCAAATAACAATTATTCGGGTCTAAAACTAATCCCGAAGGTAGATGTAGAAGTAGGATGCCGACGGCGATCACATCGACCTTGGAACCATTTCCGACGCGCATCGTCACCTCGTCCTTAGCCAATCTTCGATTAATCTGTGGCCCCTATTTCGAGTTACAAATATGAGCAAATGAACCAGTATCAAATACCCAGGCACTACTACGAGCATTAGTAAGGTACACATCAATAACATGTATATCAAATATACCTTTCACTTTGCCATCCTTCTTATCTGCCAAATACTTGGGGCAGTTCCGCTTCCAGTGACCAGACCCATTGCAGTAGAAGCACTCAATTTTAGGCTTAGGTCCATACTTGGGTTTCTTCCCTTGAGCAGCAACTTGCTTGCTATTCTTCTTGAAGTTCCCCTTCTTCCCTTTGCCCTTTTTCTTGAAACTAGTGGTGTTGTTAACCATCAACACTTGATGCTCCTTCTTGATTTCTACCTCCGCAACCTTAAGCATCGCGAAGATCTTGGGAATTGTCTTTTCCAACCCTTGCATGTTATAGTTCGTCACGAAGCCTTTATAGCTTGGTGGCAGTGATTGAAGAACTCTATCAATGACACTATCAACAGGAAGATTAACTCCCAGCCGAGTCAAGTGGTTGTGGTACTGTCGGCGTTCTAGGAACGGGGGTCCCCAGACTTGCCTGCCTGCGGCCTGCGGCGTGGCTCAATGGAGGCCCAGTGCGGCCCACCTTAATCAACACGAGACTCAAGACCCTCGCGAGGGGCCAAGCCTCGCGGGGAGGACGGCACAGCGCTTCCTCAGGCGCGGCCTCCTCAGGCTGGCTCATGAGGAGGCGGAGAGATCAAGGCAGGGTACCTCATGAGGTGCCCATGACGCAAGCCATGACGACCAAGGGTGCCAGGCGGGCGCCAGATCGCACAGTGTCCTCCCCTTTCCTCTTTGGTGCAAAGGGGGCAAGCGCAGGCGAGAGGATCAAGCAAAGGCATCCATTTTGATGCAACAAGACCAAGACCAGTCCAACGGTGGGAATGAGCTCATCGTGGAGCCCAGAACGGCGTCACCATAGGGCCTTTGGCAGGCGAGGACTAACTTTGGTCAGGATAAGTGTACCAGATGTTCAACTTCAAATTGTCCAATTGTTGGCGCCCTTCCCTCTCAATATTTGGGAAGAGGCCCAAGGCCTTTGCCTATAAACAGGACTAGCCACCCCCAGGGTAGAGAGGAGGATAGAGAGAAAAAACGATAGAGAGAGGGAACGATCGAGAGAGAGAGAGAGAGAGAGAGAGAGAGCAATCATAGAGCAAGTAGAGAGAAAGAGAGAGGGAAGGGCGGCTGAACTTCCCTAGCAGTTCATCGTCCTAGCCAAGAACAGGCCCTCGCGAGGCTGTTCTCCTTTCTACTGATCATTATCATCATCAGCCCGAGAGGCAATCCACCACCACACTAGAGTAGGGTATTACACCACATCGGTGGCCCGAACCAGTATAAACTCTGTGTTCTTTGTGTTGTTCCTTTGGTAGTTTAGATCCTTGCGAGACGGAGAGGTAGAGGGCAGAATCCCCGCGCGCACCCCAGAGTTCGAACCTTAAGGGTCTACCGGAACCCCCGAAACCGACATTTTGGCGCGCCAGGTAGGGATGCGCCGGAATCTGTCTTCCACCGCTCCGTTCTCCTCCGACCGTCGCATCCATGTCTGACGCTCGTCGGGCCCGCGCCGAACGCCGGGCCGCCATCGCTTCCCGCGTCGCCCAGGCAGCTCCCTTTGGCGGGCGTCCTCGTCGTTCCCCGTCACCTGCCGTCAACGCCGCCACCGGCCCGACGGGGAACAAGCAACAAGCGTCGTCTCAGCACCTGTCCATGCGGCGAGACGGCCGCACCACTACTCCGTCACTCACACCAGCTAGCTCTTCGTCCCACGCGCTCCACGCGCCCTTGGAGGCTCGAGCTGCACTCATCGCGGCAAACGAGCTCCTGCGCTACCGTCCCGTCGATGACGTCTACGAAGAGTGGCTCGACCGCGTCGCCGAGCTTGTCCGCGCCGCAGGGGGCTCTCCTGCGCCGTCCGCTCCGCTGCGCCGCACCCCGCTCCGCGCGGGCAATGAAGCTCCGGGGGCATACCAGCCACCTCCACTCCAAGAAGATGCCATGGCTCCAAGGCGCATGGCCCCTGGGCGGAACCCGCTCCGTCAGGCGCCAGCCCAGCAAGAACGGAGCTGCCAAGAAGTCCCTCGACCGCAAGAGGCTGCCCGAGCACTCCCCGCTCCGGCTCGCTGCGACCCTGCTCCGGCTCCGGCACGCCAAGACCCCGCGCTGCTCCCAGCTGCAGCGCAAGGGGACCCGCAAGGCCAAGCTCTCCCTCAACCAAAGCCTCCCGTGGCCACCGCAGGCTGCCGCGCCTACACCATCGAGCTGCGTAGCGTCGCGTGGCCCGACAAGTTCAAGCCGGACCTGCCTCCTCGCTACGACGGCACGACTGATCCCGCAGAGTTCCTCCAGCTCTACGAGCTGGGCATCAAAGCTGCTAGCGGGGATGAAAAGGTCATGGCGAACTGGTTCCCCATGGCGCTGAAGGAAGGAGCTCGCACCTGGCTCCTGAATCTGGCTCCAGGTACGATCTCCTCCTGGGAGCAGATGCGCACCCGCTTCATCGCCAACTTCCAAGGTACTCGCGACCGGCCGCCCGCCGTGAGCGACATGCGCCGAATCAAGCAGTAACCTGGGGAGACCCTGCAAAAGTACATCCAACGCTTCAACAGTGCACGCCTCAAGATCCCCAAGGTGTCCGAGGAAGCCATCATCTCGGACTTCTCCGATGGCGTGCACGATGTCAAGATGAAGGAGGAGCTGGCGATGCATGAAGACCTCTGCACCTCCCTGGAGCTGTTCAACTTGGCGACCAAGTGCGCCAGGGCTGAGGAGGGACGTCTCTCCCTCCTCGAGCTGCCCGCCGCAGATCCAGAAGAGAAGAAGCCCAAGGCCAAGGACGTGAAGCGCAAGGGGGCTGCCGTACTCGCAGCAGAACCAGACACCAAGCGGGGCAAGGATCTGCCCGAATCCTCCAGAGGCAGCCGGTACTGTGTGTACCACGACCTCCACACCCACAACACCAACGAATGTCAAGAACTCCGCGCCGTGCGAGAAGGAAGGATCGGCCGTCGCCCTGACCGCGCCGACCGGGGCTACGGCCGAGGAGGAGGAAGAAACCCAGGACGTTGGGAAGATCGCGGCCCGCGCAGGGGTGGCGCGACTAACCTCGTGAGGACCATTGGCGGGACCTGCCTCGCAAGGGGGACTGGAGGGACCAGCCTCGTGAGGACCGCCCTCATGGCAACGCAGGCCTTCCTCCACTGCCGCCTCCGCCAAGGAGGAACGAAGACCGCCATCAAGACGAGGGGGCTGGGGCTTCCAGGAGCCGCGCGCAATCGCCTGCATCCTAGGCGGAGCTCAAGCCCCAGCCTCCCAACGCATCTTCAAGCAGTTTGCCCGCGAAGTCAATGCAGTCCTCCCCAAGCTCGAAGCAACGCGCCCCCTCAAGTGGTCGGCGTGCGCCATCACATTCAGCTCAGCAGATCAGCTCAAGTGCGCGCCACAGCCGGGGTCCTCCCGATGCTTTGCTCCCCAGTCATCAGCAACGTACTAGTCACCAGGACCCTCATCGATGGTGGAGCAGGGCTCAACGTCCTGTCCGTGGAAACATTCAACAACCTCCAAGTGCCCTATGACCAGCTTCAGCCAACCAAGCCTTTCTCCGGAGTCACCGACGGTTCCACAATCCCGATCGGGCAGGTCTGCCTCCCTGTCACCTTCGGGGCCCGCAGCAACTACCGCACCGAGCTCATCGACTTTGACGTCGCTCACATCCGCCTGCCGTACAACACTATCCTCAGGTACCCAGCGCTGGCCAAGTTCATGGCCGTAACTCACCACGGCTACAATGTCCTCAAGATGTCAGGGAGTGGCGGTGTCATCACGGTGCCATGTGAAGAGAGGGATGCAGTGTGTTCCCTGGAGCGAGCCTTTCAGGCCGCGTCGCTGGAAGACCCAGATCGCGGAAGCAGGAGGCTTCTCGAGACCACACCCAAGAAGAAGAAGACGTCATCAGGCTCTGCCCCTCAGGAGGCAGGCCCCTCAGGGCCTGTGCCTGTCCAGGGGGGCCCTCCTTCCATCACATAGGAAAGCGCGCCCGGCGCCCTCCTCAGGCAGGGCTCGGGGGCTCTCACCTTGAGGGCCACCGACCTAGCCAGGGTCACGACGGAGGCGCTTGGGCACCACGTGGAGGCGTGCTTCGAAGCACGTTTCCCTCAAGAAGGAGCGAGGCAAGCAGAGTCAGACCAGCATGAGTTCGTTAACCAGGTCGTTCAAGAACTACAGGAGTCGAGAATCATGAGAGGTTGCCACCGCTTACCGGCTGTGGCTCCCCATCCAGGCGAGGATGGTGGGCTGCGTGTCTGCATCGACGTACCAGGGCTCAATCAAGTCGCCACGACAGAGCGCCTCTGGCCCTCACAAGTGGGGCGTTGCGGAAGTCCACCCCACAGCTATGCTCGCATGCCTTACGGCTTGCCGAGCGTGGCTGCTGCGTACCAGCGCCTCATGAGGGGCATCGTGGAGACTCAGGAAGACAGGCGTTCCGCAGTCCTGGCGGAGATGGAGATGATCCGCGAGGAGCCACCAGCGCCTCCGGAGCCTCCCGAGGCCCCAGGGCCTGGGGGCTCGTGAGGATCGGCTTCCGCAGCCCACCGAGTCTGCCGAACCAACGCCATTTCACCGTCGACATCTTCAGGTGACATCTTTAAAGCTCCATTCCCAGCTGGGAGCGCCCTCCTAGGGCTGCATTACTCCCAGGCCGCGTGGGTCCGTCCCTGCGGCGTGTATCCCTTTTTAGTTTTCGATCGTTAGCTTGCTTTGTTGGGGGCGCCCCTCGGGCTACATCATCCCCAAGCCGCTTGGGCTAGGCCCAGCGACGTGTATCTACCTCGCATTTATTTCCAACTATGCATTCGCCTATCATGCTTGATCACTTGATGCCTGTCCACTACAACTTTTCTTCTCCATGTCGACCACTTGCACGTTAAAGGGGGGGTGCCTGAGCATCGTGACTCAGGGCTCTTAACGGCTCTCCAGCCCTCACCCTCTGGCCTTGTCCACGGCATCGCGACCTAGCATACCAGCGACGGCTGAGACAAGCTCGAGGGCCGGGACCCGAGGACGTAGAGTGTCGGCATCTAACCAAATTTTGCAGGAACACATCTCAAGATACGGCCCAGTGTCAGGCGCAACCCGCCTAGAGATAGGGCCTCGTGAGTCCCGCGCTAGCTCACGGGCGCCCAGATACACCTAACCTAGCCCTACCGTGCCGGCCACGTGTCAGGGCGGGGCTGTATACGCCCCGGGGGCTCCTCCCGGAGGGGAGCCCCCTCCCACGTACCAGTGGAAGCACCATGCTCCGCGCTGGCTGACGACACTGCCGAGGAGCGGCTATGCCCGTACACATACGGAAGCGCTATGCTCTGCGCTGGTGATAAACAACTGAGGGTGGCCTCCGGGCCGCATTAACCTCAGGGAGCCCAGAGCTCAGCGGCTGGCCTCATCGCAACGCCTCCCCTCGGGAGCGCCGCGCGAGGGGGCTAGGCATGGGGGCTACGACTGGGTCACGCCCAGGCGTACGCCACCCAGCCAGGTCCTTCGGGCCTGGTTCGTCGCGCGTCTCTCCCCGAGCGGAGCCAAGGTATGAAGGCCGTTTGTGCGTCAAGGGGGACTCCTGAGCATCGCGACTCAGGAGCCTAACTGGTCCCGTAGCCCCCACTCCTTAGTTCCGAAAGGCTATGCTGGGTGAGGTACGCGCGGGGCCAGGCTCTGCAGACGTAGAACGGTGGTCCCACTTGCATCTCACCTCACCGCCTGCTGTTTGCGCGTCAAGGGGGACTCCTGAGCATCGCGACTCAGGAGCCTAACTGGCTCCGTAGCCCCTCACTCCTTAGTTTCGAAAGGCTATGCTGGGTGAGGTACGCGCGGAGTCGGGCTCCGCAGACGTAGAACGGAAGATACACCTACATCACGCTCCCCTACTTGTAGTTCGTGCGCCAAGGGGGACTCCTGAGCATCGCGGCTCAGGAGCCTAACTTGTCACATAGCCCCTCACTCCTTTGGTCCCGTCCTGGTTTCCGGTCGGGGCTAATGCTGGGTGAGGTACACGCGCGGCCGGGCTCTGCCGGCATAGAACACATGCAAGTAGGGAAGAAAAGCATAAAACTCAAGGAATTTAAAAGCAAAATATTACAGCCCATACTGTCGTCTCAGTACCAAACGCAAGTTTAAATGCCTCCTCGAGGCGTGGTGCATGTGCAGGAAGTAAAAGAAGAACAGGAGCGGCAGCGGAGTCACTTGTCGGCGGTGGGGCAGCGCGGAGTGGCCTCGCTTTGTGGAGCAGTAGGGCCGGCGGCGCCTCGCTTTGGCCTGGTGCTGAAGGCCCGGAACTTCCCCAGCAGTGCCTCCGCGCGCCCCTTCACGGCTTCGACAGTGGCGGCCGCACCCTCGCCGCTCACCGGCTCCAGCAGACTGTCGAGGTCGGCGCCGGGATCGCGAAGATAGATGTGGGCGAAGACCCGCGTCAGTGCAGCAGAAGATAGGACGCGCGCCTCGGCCTCCGCCGTGGGGCCAAGGCCGAGGGCGACATCTCGAAGGGCCTTAACCAGGAAGGGAAGCAGCTTGGCGGGGCCATCTTCGTCACCAGCCAGCGGGCTCTCCAGGCCGCTCTCGTAGAGTGTCTTTAGCGAAGCACGGGCATCTTTCTCCATGTCTGCGAAGGCCACGCGATCCTCGGCAAGAACCCGAGCCTTGCGGTCCAGCTCGGCCTTCGTCACCTCCAGCTCTTTCTTCAGCGCGCCTAGGTGGGCGCGGCGCTTCTTAAGCTTGGCCTCCCGATCCTCGATGGCCGCCTCGCGAGCCTTCGCGCCTTCTTCCTGCTCCTGGCGAAGGCGGACCTCCCTCGCGACCTGGTCCCGCAGACCCTGCAGCTCGTCCTCCAGCTCCTTGCAGCGGCCACGGACTCCAACCACCTCTCCCAGGGCCGCTTCTCGGGCGGCCTTCGCCTCGAGGGTGGCCTCCCTCTCTCCGTCACAGGCCGTTGAGGCCTGAACCAGCGCCGCTTGAATCGAGGCGTCACAACGAATCCACCCCGAGGCCAGTTCCAGGCGCCCGGCCGCCAGGCGAGGGTCGGCGCCAAGAAGATCCTGCCGCAGCCGGTCCAGTTCAGCAGCGGCACGCTCCAGGATGGAAGAAGAAGGTGGAGAAACATCGGCGCGCGCCAAGACAACAGGAGGAGTCGGGGAAGTAGCGGCCAGTGGAACAGGAAGAGAAGGTAGCGGCGGCAAGACCAGAGTGTCCTGAGGCGGAGTATGTTGCGCCCCGACGGCCGTGGCGGCGGCACCAGGCAGGAGCACCTCGGGAGTCGCTTGGGCCATGGGGGCTGGGCTCTCCCCAACCAGCTCAGCCAAGCCTCGCAAAGATGAGCGGGCAGGAGAGGCCCGTGCCTCACGATCGCCCTCACCTGCAGGCGGAGGCGTTGCCGCAGATGAGGCCTCGGGAGCCCCCTTCGGTTTCTTTGCTGTGGGCGCCAGCCTATCCAAAAGGAGCAAACATCAAGCCCCAGCGGCGGAACAAGGAACAAAAGATGAGGGATCAAGCACTTACAGGTCGTCGCTGGAGGGCTCGGGCAGCCTCCGGCCGTACTTGAAGCCTGAGAGCCGGCTGGAGGGGTCAACCTCAGAAGCAGAAGGCACGTCCGCGGATCGCCCCGGAGCTGGGGCGGACCCGCGGGGGATCAGCCCGGTCCTGTCCTTCTTGGGGATCGGGGGCGAACTCCCGCTACCCAGCACATCGTCAACCTCATCATCATCGCTCAATGAGAGGCGGAGAGTACGAGACTTGCGCCGGGGGAGGGGAGCCCTTGACTCTCCGTCAGTTGCCTCGGAGTCAGGGCCCTCCTCCCTCTCTTCTTCGCCCTCCTCTCTGCTAGGGTCGCCGGAAGACACGTCCACTAGTCCCTCGGGAGCCACCACAGGCACCGGTCCGTCCCCGTTGAAGACGGGCATCGACTCCACCACCTGCTGCCAGTCGTCGCGAAGGAACAAGGGCGCCGGCGCGCCCTCCAGCTGTGCCACCTTGCCCCCAACCAGGGATTGGAGCGCCGCGGTCACATCCTCGTCGGCCAAGGCCGCGGGGCTCGGGTGAGGCCTCCACATCGGAGGTGAGTACCGCTGAAGCGGGGCCAGCTGGTGCTCCAGGAACTCCCTCAGCAGCGACGCGCCGGTCAGCCTCGTTGCCGCAGCGTTGGCAGGCTTCAGGTCCGCGTCCATCTTCTCCAGAACCGGCTTCGCGCGGGGGTCTGTAAGCTCCTCCCGGGACCAGTCGCTGGAACTCACAGGCTGCTCCGTGGGTAGGATCAGCCGAGGGTGAATGCGCCCGGCGTCCACCAAGACCCACTTGCTCCTGAAGCCCTCAATCCTCTTCCCGGGGTTTGAGATGGCCATGGCGCCGCCACACGCAACGAAGCTCGCGCATGCGGAAGGGAAGCCACGGGTGACCCGGAGGTAGAAGTAGTGGCGCAGCAAGGCCACTGAGGGTTGCACCCCCACATGGGCCACGCAGTAGTAGGCGAAGATCGCCAGGAGAAGGATGGAGTTGGGGTGGAGATGCAGAGCTTGCAAGTCATAGTGGCGGAGGACAGAGAGGAAGAACTCGGAGAAAGGAGGCACCAGGCCCGCAGTAATGGAGCTTACAAAGAGAGGGTAGAAGGTGCTTCCTTGGCCCTCAGGTATGGCGGAGCCGACCTTGAACACCCGCGTTCCGTCGACTCCCCACGCCGCCGCCATCCGGCGCAGCCGCGCGAGGCTCGCCACCGACACATTCGGCGAGTCCAGGGCCGGCGAGAACCAAGCTTCAGCAGGAGGCTGGCGTGGCGCCATAGCTTCCAAGGTCACAAGGGAGCAGATATGGGAGTCTGGAGGAAGGAAGGAGAGGCGCAAGAAAGGGGATCTGAGCAACAATGGGAGAAAGAGAAGAGCAAGGCCTGGGCAGACACTACGCCTTTAATCTGCGCGGTTGCGGGGACGCCCGCGCCCACTCAACCGCCACGCGGCGCCCAAGGCCGCAGGCTGTTAGGACCCGCGGCGCTTCGCCCTTGCCCTTTCGCCTCTCGGCACGGCCAAGTCCGGGCGCGCCTTGGGCCCGGGGGCTACTGTCAGTGTTCTGGGAACGGGGGTCCCCAGACTTGCCTGCCTGCGGCCTGCGGCGTGGCTCAATGGAGGCCCAGTGCGGCCCACCTTCATCAACACGAGACTCAAGACCCTCGCGAGGGGCCAAGCCTCGCGGGGAGGACGGCACAGTGCTTCCTCAGGCGCGGCCTCCTCAGGCTGGCTCATGAGGAGGCGGAGAGATCAAGGCAGGGTACCTCACGAGGTGCCCATGACGCAAGCCATGACGACCAAGGGTGCCAGGCGGGCGCGAGACCGCACAGTGTCCTCCCCTTTCCTCTTTGGTGCAAAGGGGGCAAGCGCGGGTGAGAGGATCAAGCAAAGGCATCCATTTCGGTGCAACGAGACCAAGACCAGTCCAACGGTGGGAATGAGCTCATCGTGGAGCCCAGAACGGCGTCACCATAGGGCCTTTGGCAGGCGAGGACCAACTTTGGTCAGGATAAGTGTACCAGATGTTCCCCTTAAAATTGGCCAATTGTTGGCGCCCTTCCCGCTCAATATTTGGGAAGAGGCCCAAGGCCTTTGCCTATAAATAGGACTAGCCACCCCCAGGGTAGAGAGGAGGATAGAGAGAAAAACGATAGAGAGAGGGAACGATCGAGAGAGAGAGAGAGAGAGAGAGAGAGAGAGAGCAATCATAGAGCAAGTAGAGAGAAAGAGAGAGGGAAGGGTGGCTAAACTTCCCTAGCAGTTCATCATCCTAGCCAAGAACAGGCCCTCGCGAGGCTGTTCTCCTTTGTACTGATCATCATCATCATCAGCCCGAGAGGCAATCCACCCACCACACTGGAGTAGGGTATTACACCACATCGGTGGCCCGAACCAGTATAAACTCTGTGTTCTTTGTGTTGTTCCTTTGATAGTTTAGATCCTTGCGAGACGGAGAGGTAGAGGGCAGAATCCCCGCGCGCACCCCAGAGTTCAAACCTTAAGGGTCTGCCGGAACCCCCGAATCCGACAGGTACCCTGACATTCTGAGTATGTGTTCACTGATAGAACTATTCTCCTCCATCTTGCAGCTATAGAACTTGTTTGAGACTTCATATCTCTCAACTCGGGCATTTGCTTGAAATATTAACTTCAACTCCTGGAACATCTCATATGCTCCATGACGTTCAAAACGTCTTTGAAGTCCCCATTCTAAGCCGTAAAGCATGACACACTGAACTATCGAGTAGTCATTAGCTTCAGTTTGCCAGACGTTCATAACGTCCGGAGTTGCTCCTGCTGCGGGTCTTCCACCTAGCGGTGCTTCCAGAACGTAATTCTTCTGTGCAGCAATGAGGATAATTCTCGAGTTACGGACCCAGTCCGTGTAGTTCCTACCATCAACTTTCAACCTAGCTTTCTCTAGGAACGCATTAAAATTCAATGGAACGATAGCACGGGCCATTGATCTACAACAACATAGATATGCAAAAACTATCAGGACTAAGTTCATGATAAATTTAAGTTCAGTTAATCATATTACTTAAGAACTCCCACTTAGATAGACATCACTCTAGTCATCTAAATGACCACGTGATCCATATCAACTAAACCATGTTCGATCATCACGTGAGATGGAGTAGTTTTCAATGGTGAACACCTCTGTGTTGATCATATCTACTATATGATTCACGTTCGACCTTTCGGTCTCAGTGTTCCGAGGCCATATCTACATATGCTAGGCTCGTCAAGTTTAACCCAAGTATTATGCACGTGCAAAACTGTCTTGCACCAGTTGTATGTGAACGTAGAGCTTATCGGACCCGATCATCACGTGGTGTCTCGGCACGATGAACTGTCGCAACAGTGCATACTCAGGGAGAACACTTATACCTTGAAATTTAGTGAGGAATCATCTTATAATGCTACCGACGTACTAAGCAAAATAAGATGCATAAAAGATAAACATCACATGCAATCAAAATATGTGACATGATATGGCCAACATCATCTTGTGCCTTTGATCTCCATCTCCAAAGCACCGTCATGATCTCCATCGTCACCAGCTTGACACCTTGATCTCCATCGTAGCGTCGTTGTCATCTCGCCAACTATTGCTTCTACAACTATCGCTACCGCATAGTGATAAAGTAAAGCAATTACATGGCGATTGCATTTCATACAATAAAGCGACAACCATAAGGCTCCTGCCAATTACCAATAACTTTTACAAAACATGATCATCTCATACAATAACTTATATCACATCATGTCTTGACCATATCACGTCACAACATGCCCTACAAAAACAAGTTAGACGTCCTCTACTTTGTTGTTGCAAGTTTTACGTGGCTGCTACGAGCATGTAGCAAGAACCGTTCTTACCTACGCATCAAAACCACAACGATTTTTCGTCAAGTGTGTTGTTTTAACCTTCAACAAGGACCGGCCATACTCATTTCGATTCAACTAAAGTTGGAGAAACAGACACCCGCCAGCCACCTTTATGCAAAACAAGTTGCATGTCTGTTGGTGGAACCGGTCTCATGAACGTGGTCATGTAAGGTTGGTCCAGGCAGCTTCATCCAACAATACTGCTAAAAAAGACGTTGGTGGTAAGCAGTATGACTATTATCGCCCACAACTCTTTGTGTTCTACTCGTGCAAATCATCTATGCATAGACCTGGCTCGGATGCCACTGTTGGGGAATGTAGCATGCAATTTCAAAATAAATCCTACGATCACGCAAGATCTATCAAGGAGATGCATAGCAACGAGAGGGGTAGAGTGTGTCCACGTACCCTCGTACACCGAAAGCGGAAGCGTTAGGTTAACGCGGTTGATGTAGTCGAACGTCTTGACGATCCAACCATTTAGTACCGAACGTATGTCACCTCCGAGTTCAGCACACGTTCAGCTCGATGACGTCCCTCAAACTCTTGATCCAGCAGAGGGTCGAGGGAGAGTTTTGTCAGCACGACGGCGTGGTGACGGTGATGGTGATGTGATCCGCGCAGGGCTTCGCCTAAGCACTATGACGCTATGATCGAAGGAGTAAACTGTAGAGGGGGGCACCGCACATGGCTAAGAGAATAATTGTTGTGTCTTGGGGTGACCCCTTCCCCCGTATATAAAGGAGGAAGGGAGGAGGCGGCCGGCCTAGAGGGGCGCGCCATGGGGGGAGTCCTACTAGGTGTAACGCCCCGGACACACCCGCCGGTGGTCGTTACTCCTGGCGGGATCTAGACTGGCCCCACAGATCAATACTAATCTTTTCTGCGCACTTTGTCCTCACTCATGCGCACCCGGGAGCAACTTCCCGGTCGGTCACCCATCCTGACACTACTCCAAGCTGAGCACGCTTAACTTTGGAGTTCTGTCTGAATGGGCTCCTGGAAAAGAAGGAATTCCTTATTGATATGAGTAGTCTATCATCCCTAATAAGCCAGGCTATCACATACACCCCCACTCAGAGGAACCGACGTCCTCGTCGGGCCACAGGAACGTTCCCTCTTGGCACAAACGTCTGTGCTTCCAGTCCGGTACATGTGCCATGCCGGGTGCCACGACGGGTCACAAACGTCATGAACAACATGACCACGCACCTGTCCGCAACCATCCGTGTAACCGCGAGGGTCGGCTCTGATACCAACTTGTAACGCCCCGGACACACCCGCCGGTGGTCGTTACTCCTGGCGGGATCTAGACTGGCCCCACAGATCAATACTAGTCTTTTCTGCGCACTTTGTCCTCACTCGTGCGCACCCGGGAGCAACTTCCCGGTCGGTCACCCATCCTGACACTACTCCAAGCTGAGCATGCTTAACTTTGGAGTTCTGTCCGAATGGGCTCCTGGAAAAGAAGGAATTCCTTATTGATATGAGTAGTCTATCATCCCTAATAAGCCAGGCTATCACACTAGGACTCCTAGTCCTAGTAGGATTCCCCTTTCCTTTTCCCGAGTGGGAAGGGGGAAAGGGAGAGGGGGGCACCGCCCCCTCCCCTAGTCCAATTAGGACTCCCATGGGGGAGGCACGTGGCCACCCCTTGTGGGCTGTCCCCTCTCTCTCCCGTGACCCATGAGGGCCATGACTTCCCTCGGGGGATTCCGGTAACCCCTCGGTACTCCGGAAAAATACCCGAACCACTCGAAACCATTCCGGTGTCCGAATACCATCTTCCAATATATCAATCTTTACCTCTCGACCATTTCGCGACTCCTCGTCATGTCCGTGATCTCATCCGGGACTCTGAACAAACTTCGGTCACCAAAACACATAACTCATAGTACAAATCGTCATCGAACATTAAGCGTGCGGACCCTATGGGTTCGAGAACTATGTAGACATGACCAATACACATCTCCGTTCAATAACCAATAGCGGAACCTGGATGCTCATATTGGTTCCTACATATTCTATGAAGATCTTTATCGGTCAAACCGTAATGACAACATACGTTATTCCCTTTGTCATCGATATGTTACTTGCCCGAGATTCGATCGTCGGTATCTTCATACCTAGTTCAATATCGTTACCGGCAAGTCTCTTTACTCGTTCCGTAATGCATCATCCCGTAACTAACTCATTAGTCACATTGCTTGCAAGGCTTATAGTGATGTGCATTACCGAGAGGGCCTAGAGATACCTCCCCGATACTCGGAGTGACAAATCCTAATCTTGATCTATTCCAACCCAACAAACACCTTCGGAGACACCTATAGAGCATCTTTATAATCACCCAGTCATGTTGTGATGTTTGATAGCACACAAGGTGTTCCTCCGGTATTCGGGAGTTGCATAATCTCATAGTCAGAGGAATATGTATAAGTCATGAAGAAAGCAATAGCAATAAAACTTAACGATCATTATGCTAAGCTAACGGATGGGTCTTGTCCATCACATCATTCTCTAGTGATGTGATCCCATTCATCAAATGACAACACATGTCAATGGTCAGGAAACTTTAACCATCTAGGATTAACGAGCTAGTCAAGTAGAGGCATACTAGGGACACTCTGTTTTGCCTATGTATTCACACATGTACTAAGTTTCCGGTTAATACAATTCTAGCACGGATAATAAACATTTATCATGATATAAGGAAATATAAATAACAACTTTATTATTGCCTCTAGGGCATATTTCCTTCAGGCTGGGGTGGGGATGGTGTTCTAGCGATGAATGGGATATAAATAACAACTTACCCCTCGTTTAAAATTTGGATGTCTCATTGGTTGGGGATAGGACGGTAACTCCCATCTCACCAATATTTGCCCAGAGCGATTTTGAGCGAGAAGAGGGTGTTTTGGTGCCCACGGTGTATGAACGGGGTTGACAGGTAGGGCGGTTGTGTCACATTTTAGTGAAGTTACAAACCTGCCCCTATTGAAAATATTTGCCTACATCAATTTCGGCCGAGTCGATGTTTTGCCGTCCACCGTGTATGAATGGGGAAATGGAGGGAGAGACAGAGGTCTTTCGGACGAGCTTGAATCAAATGTGGTTTTCTGCCCATGTTTGGCGCCCACCGTGTCGGAATGGGCTCAGAGGCGGTCGTGTCACGTCTAATTGAAGTTACTAACCTACCCCTATTGAGAGCAGTGGAAATCGGGCCGATGGATTGTCTATGTAAGGGGTAGGCAGTAATTTCCATCTCCCAAACACTGGCTTCGGGCAGCCAAGTGGGAGTGGACATTTTGCCGTTTCTTATGAATTTTGGGACAATATGCATCCATGTTTACCCTGGCAACTAAATTTGAATCCATTTTGTATTCCTATATGAATCTTTATAAATCATTCTATGTGTTTTCATATATCTTCAAAAGCAAGACAAAGATGTATTCCACTGTCATATATGAATATGATTTACAAATGTCGATACTCGAATTCATAAGCTAGAATCTAGTTTAAGGTGAATGCGAATATTTGAAACCACTTTATGTCCAACTCAAGTGTCACACGCAGCATAATGTGTACTCCCATTTAGATATGTACACAAGCGATGTATCAAGATTCAAATACCGAGTCAATCAACCGATAATGCACAAAACTAACAGACATATAAACACTTATAGAGTATATGGATCAATAATATCAACTAATATACATAAGCCAGGCCGTTGTACTTTTTTTTGCTAGAAGAGCATCCTTTTTTTAGCGAAGCTAGTACAACATCTTGGCCCTTTCCGATGCGTGCCACTTAAGGTCCATCTATACTACTATTATTGCTGAATGCACATTCAGCCCAATTGGCATATTTGTAGGTCTGGCACAACAATCAAAATGAAATGTCTCAGGGTCTTATCAATTAATACAAACTTGGGCACGAAAGAAATTACAGACCAAAAATCAAAAAAAATTATTACATGATCTCTAAAACAAATGGTTTGATCGATTAAATGAACAAACAACACAAAGGTTATTCAAAGATGGAAAGAACATTTCACTTATGATTTACCAAGTGGGAATTTAATTTCCTTTTTTCTTCAGGACCTTAACAATGTGGTTAGTCTCAGCTTGCTTCGTTTTGAAATCCACCAAATATTTAATGGTTGTCTTCAGTACTGCTTGTGATTGTGTTGTTTGCTTCCTCAACATGTCAACTTCATCTCTAAGTGCAGAAGCAGAATCTCTTTCTACCAATAGTTTAGCCTCTAGAGCATTAGCAGTTGGCAATTCATGATGCATGATTGGGCCGGTGCCACTTCTGTGGGATGATACAACGTCCATGGGGACCTCGCTCTTTGATCTTGGGCTAACCTATTTTTCCATTAAAGTTTTGATTGGATTCCGAAAAGTTGAAGTTAGCAAAACATCTCAACTGGGAGTTATAACAGCAAACCAGTTAAACAAACAAGGAATTAAATAGTTTCAATTGGATGCTAAAAAGTAGTTATTAACATCATTGTAAGTGGTTGCAGCAGCAAAGTAGTTAAACAAACAAGTTTCACAAAAGGTACCTATTATGGCATTCGAGTTTCTCTTGGATCCTGAAAAGTTGAGTAGCCAGTAACATGATTAGAGCAATCGGTTGCAGCAGCAAAGCAGTTAAACAAACAAGTTTTGCAAAAGGAACACATTGTCGCATTGTAGTTTCTCTTGGATCCTAAAAAGTTGAGTAGTCAGTAACTTGATTAGAGCAACAAGTTAAAGCAGCAAACCTATTACACAAATATATTTTTGAACATGTAACTGTTGTGCAATTGGACTTCCAATTGGATCCTAAAGACTTGAAGTTGGTAAGATGATTACAGCAACAAGTTACAGTAGCAAACCAGGTAAACAAGGAAGTTTCTAAAAACATACCTGTTGTGCCAACATAGTTTCAGTTGGATCCTGCAAACTTGAATGTTAGCAATCATAAATAAAGTGTTGCAAGAGCCATAAGAAACTAACATCAAACTAGTAAAACTAACCAGTTTTGGCAACGTATTTAATTACACGTGAACTAGTAAAACTAACAAGTTCTTGGCAACATATTAAAGTAACAGGTTGGCACCATTTACCAGCAACACAGACATCTGTAAATTTCTTTGATGTAAGCAAAATGATTCCAACACATATATAAGTTAAAAAGACGGTGTCCCTCATATAAACCCGATAGTTGTCTATCTATGAACATGCAAACATTACTAGTGCTACAAGTGATAACAGCAAACCATTTAAACAAACAGGGAATCAGAACGTAAATTACACATGAATTCTGCTGCACCCTAGAAGTACATATGACCAGCTATCTACGTGCTTCAGTAGCTATTTAAGTTCAGGCAAACAGGTGATTCTTAACAGTAAGTATCAAACACATAGATAGGCGGCAGTCTATAATAGGATTAACAGGCTATGGCATTATGTAATCAGTAGCAAAGTAAATTAAGCCAAGCAACATAATTGAACAATTTTGCAAGAAGTGGCTAACTAAAATTCCTAGAAGCAGGTACCTGAACTTACGCTAGCTCTTTGTATAGGCACACTGCAACTTCTTTTTCGCTTACAAGGTTCTACGAAGGAGTCCATGCATGGCATCAATTGCTTGGATACGCAGTCACAATACTTCTTTCTTCCCACGCTGCATTAGTAAGTCGAATGGTTAATCTGATAAGATGGTACGCCCTTGATATGTTATATGAGGACGGGTTGTCAGGCTAGTTGTAGCCACAGACGTCACACTGGCTTTTACTATATATTTCATGCGATTACATTTGGCATATCGAGATCCAAGCAATCTACAATAGGATGAAAAGACTGGCATCCTTCACATTATTGGCGAACTCAGTTCATAGAAACACGCAATTCAACTATTCCGTGGGTAAATCAAAAGCGCCACTGGAATATTTTTCACTGCCCCAATCATACACAACAAAAAGAGGCGGCGCCACCGTAGTGGCTGGTATGGGCGGCCGCCTTGGGTGGCTAGAAAGTGTGCACCTAGTTTGAGTCGTCCAGGTTGGCCCAGGCTAGTTTTGTTCGTCCCAACGCACGAGCAGGCAATGTAAAAAATGAAGAAAAATGTTTCAATTTGGATGGGCCAATAACGTAAGTGCAAGGCAGGCCCTATAACAGGCTCGCGGCCCAAACGAGCGCCTCTCATATTCATTGACATCAGGAAAAATCCCAATTCATTCGCTCCAGCCTCCAGTCTAGTTTGCTCCTAACCTAGCCGCCGCATGACAGACCGACACAACACTTACTCATGCCCTCGTTGGAGGGCGGTCGCCGGGCTTCAAGCGAATGGAAGGACAAGAAGACGAAGATCCAACCCTAGGTGTACCCTACATGGGAGGCAGCGGCGGCAACACGGGCATGTCATCGAGCTTGTGCAAACAAACCCTCGCAACTTGCAAGAGCAGCATGCGCAATGAGCAGGTACATCACATCCCTGATTATATCTAATTCAACTGTTCAATTTCTAGCTAATAGTTAAAGCTGGTGGTGTTGTAAAACCGCTTATATGTAGGGAATCTATGAGAAAATGAAACCGATTTCTGCTTATTTTATAACTTTCCCAATCAATACTGAACTGACTGAACCTAGTGGATTTAATCAAGTTTCCGATGCAAACATACAAGCTCATGTTTCCTTGAGCCAGAAGTGTCTAATGAACAGACTGCTAATGAAGGATTTGATGCAAACATTTTACATGCTCTTGGTGATGAACATATAGTGTCTAATGAGGGATCTAATGCAAGCATTTTGCAAGCTCCCATTGAAGGATTTAGTGTCTAGTGATGATTTTATATGTTGAGAGAGACATAGAGATTTGCAAGCATTAATGACAAGCAAATTATAGTACATTTTCATGGCTTGAGGAAACGTCGAGGCCATCTACCAGAAAGTCCCTGTATCATGACAACATAGCATAAATACTTTTCTAATTTGTTGTTTGAAACTATTGGCATACTTGTGCAGGATAGATATATTGATATGCAGTTTGCGCACTGGTTATAGGTGCAATTACACTTCGATATTTTCAGCCAGAGAACGAATAATTCAAGCAGGTACAGATAGTAGTCCTTGTACACCATGTTACATTTTGTGTTTTTAGTGCTTACATCATTTAGTGTTTTATAATCAGAACTACTTTGGATCTTTAGCTGGTTTTCACAGTGCATGTAGCTTCACATTTCTCAAGTTATGTTGATTTCCGGAGTGCAAGTACCTTCGTATTTTTTAAGTTAAATTTTCGCACCTCATAACTTGAATTCGTGGATCCACCACTACACAAAAATCATACACGCAAGACAGTACGAATTAAATGAAATGCAGGGACTTACGCTAGCTCGTTGTACAGGCTCACTTCAGCTCTGGTTGCACTTGGAATGTTCCATGTACAAGTCCATGTTCCACTTGCTTGGATGTGCAGGCCTTGTGCTCCTTGCATCCCCCTCTACATTTTTGACATGGCGAATGGTTGATCAAATAAGAGGAATCGGCCTTGTTGTTGTACCGGAGGATAGATACTTACAAGATTATACGGGTGTGCAGGATGTGTACCAGATCCCGTAGCGCCGTCATGCTTCGCTAAAAAATGGTTTTGCTTGTTTCAGATGATATCTCCAGAAGAAATAGGAGTTAAAGTCAGAGTTGCATAGGCATGTAAGCTAAGAGAGCAGTGAAAGGATATCCAAACATCGTCGAAACAGTGCACAAGGGAGTATTATGTCGATACCTAGTTCGGGCCGGCATTTGGGCATGCTCACCTAGCTAGAGTGCGGGTCACTTCAGAGCTGTCGAGGGTGATGCGCTAGCGTTGGCTGGCCGCGCACGGATGCAGATCTTGAGTGGCAGCAGAGCGCTATGATGAAGTGGACGAGACCATTGGTGAAGCCCCAACAGCCTCGGGGGGCGGAGGTGCGACGATGTGCTCGGTGAAGTAGCCCCGATGAGGTGGGAGACAGCGTCGGTGAAGCACACCTAATGCGATGGAAGTCGGTGTCTTTGAGGCACGTTGGTTGCGGCGGCCGACGTTGTCGGTGGACCACCTGGTGCGGTGGACGAGGGCGTAGATGAGGTAGCTCCGGTGCAGTGGTGAAGTGCAACCGTTGTCTTCGTTGTCGTCATCCGGCGTAGAGGTGGGGAAAGAGACAGGACGAGGGGCGATTCGAACTTTGCTTGGGTTGGTGGCGAATTAGGGATTTGAGCAATCTTGGCGCGGAAGGGGACGGTAGAGAAGGGAGATTTTGCAGGGCTGGAATTCGGGCCGCCAGATATTTCAATCTGAAACATGGAAGCGCGAACTTTTTGGGGGGGAGGGAGGGGGTGGGTGGCTGGGTGCTATCGTCCGTACGACACATGCGACCACCATGACACGACTCTGGTCTGCCTGGTGCGCCTACATTTGAGAATGCAAACGAATCTTCTTTCATTTGCAAATGAATCTGCATGTATTACCATGCCCGTGTTTTACTTGCAAATAATTAGTCATTCAAAATGAGAAACTATAAATTAATTAATGAGGATTTATTTGAATTAGAGGGTGTGTCACATAGCGATCTCCAATTCTAACGTGGATTTCGCATTTAACGGTATCCACGCTACTTTTTTAATACAAATTCATATGTATATGATGAACACCATGGTAGTGAGAAAACTTTGGATGGATTCAAACATATGACCTACAAAATAGCACAACAATCGAGTCAATGTCAGCTTCTCCAAACCTAGTATGGCACGAATTCGAAATAATTACCCATAAGCATGGTCCTCAGTTCAAATCTTACAATGTACACTAAATTGAAACATCGATATTAAGTCTCGTACTACCTACATTCAAATGTTGTTTTTAGCCCCCCCCCCCCTTCGGCACACACGCTACATACTTCCCGTATCGGTCAATCTTCCTCTCCTAACCACCTTAGGAAGCTATCGGTTTCCGACACACGTTCATTCTTTCTCTCCATGTTTCAATCTCTAACTCTCTCAACTACACAACCCCCTTTTTCCACTCTGTTACCAAATGTATCTACCTCACACACCCGCCATTGCACCCCATGGTGATCTCTCTCTCACACACACTCTCTCTCTCCCTCCCTCCCTCCCTCCCACCCTCTCTCGCTAGGTACATGCATTGCCTATCTAGCCCCCAACCTCTCGTGTGCATGCACGCACATTGTCTATCTAGGTCACTCCCTCGAGACTGTCTCACTCTTTCTTCCGCACGGGAGGCCACGCTCGCTCAATCTCGCTCACTTTATCTGAGTCTCGATTAACCTCACTTTCTTTCACACACAAATGATATATCTCCTTGTTCGGGCCTCGATCGACACACTCTATACTCTCTCACACAGATTGTCTATGTGGGTCAGTCCATCCAAGCTGCCCCCACTCTTTCGACCTCATGGTGGGCCACGCTCGCTCAATCTGTCTCTCTCTCTCTCCCTCTCTCTCTCTCTCTCTCTCTCTCTCTCTCTCTCTCTCTTTCTCTCTCTTTGTATGTCTCGATTGACCTCGCTCTTTCTCGGACACAAACGATATATCTCCATGTTGGGCCCAATTCGACATATTCATATTGTATACTCTCTCACGCACATTGTCTATCTAGGTCACTCTCTCCAACCCATCTCACTCTTTCGATCGCACGATGACCCACACTCTCTCAATCTCTCTCCCTTTATATATGTAATCGATTGACCTTGCTTCCTCCCATGCACAAAATATATCTACATGTCTGTGACTAGATCATCTCTCAAGCTCTATCTTACCACCCTCACCGAGGGAGTCCTGGACTAAGGGGTCCTCGGGCGTTCGGTCTGTTGGACATGGGCCGGACTAATGGGATGTGAAGGTACAAGACCGAAGACTTTCTCCCGTGTCCAGATAGGGCTCTCCTTGGCGTGGAAGGCAAGCTTGGCGACTGCATATGAAGATTCCTTTCTCTGTAACCGACTTTGTACAACCCTAGTCCCCTTCGGTGTCTATATAAATCGAAGTACTTAGTCCGAAAAGGGATATATAGAAAAAACAGGCTAGACTTCTAGGGTTTTAGCCATTAGGATCTCATGGTAGATCAACTCTTCTAATACTCATATTCATCAAGATCAATCAAGCAGGAAGTAGGTTATTACCTCCATAGAGAGGGCCCGAACCTGGGTAAACATTGTGTCCCCTGTCTCCTGTTACCATCAACCTTAGGCGCACAGTTCGGGACCCCCTACCCGAGATCCGCCGGTTTTGACACCGACATTGGTGCTTTCATTGAGAGTTCCACTGTGCCGTCCCCAAAAGGTTCGATGGCTCCTTCAATCGTCCACAACAATGTTGTCCAAGGGGAAGCCTTCCTCCCTGGACAGATCTTCGTGTTCCGCGGCTTCGCACTGCGGGCCGACTCGCTTGGCCATCTAGAGTAGATCGACAGCTACGCCCCTGGCCATCGGGTCTGATTTGGGAGCTTGAACTATGCCGCGGACATCCGCGGAGACTTGATCTTTGCCAGACCTGAGACCATGGCAGCCGCTCCCTATCCCTGCGATGAACATGATTTAAACCTGTCACCGAACCATACTCAGGAAATTGCACCTGTAAGCGCTCCGGCCTTAGGTCCAGTGCAGACCGCACCATCCGTGGACGGGAAGCTCAACCCTGCCACGGAGGCCACAGATTTCGCGGTCTTGGAGCCGCACACAGACTTGACCTCAAGTGATATCCGTGTCAACTAACTCCGGACTCGTCTCCGGCTACAAGTTTCGAACCATGTGCCTCCGCGAGCACCAAACTTGACCAGTTATCGATATTCAAATTCAGCGCCGCAGATGTCTTTCGGCACTCGCCTTTGGGCGATGTGTTAAACTCGTTAAGGAATCTATCCTTAGCAGAGAGCTCACAGCCGAACTATGTCTGGTTTGAACTGGAGGTTGAGGATGGAGAATTTCGTTTCCCACCCACCGCCCACTTCATAGCCACTGTTGAAGACCTAACCGACACGCTTGACTATGACTCCGAAGACATCGATAGTATGGACGACGATGCCGAAGAAGAGGAGGCCCAAAACCCGCCATTCACCGGATGATGGACGACCACTTCCTCATACGACGTATACATGGTGGATGCACCAAAAGATGATAGCAGCGACGACAAGGAGAACCCAGTGAAGGATGACCCTCCTAAGACACAACCAAAGCGTCGTCGTCAGCGGTGCCGCTCCAAATCGCGCCGCAGCAAGGACAGCAACATCGGCACAGGAGACGATAACACTCTAGATGGTGCCGAAGACACAGAAGACCCCGACGAACAAACTGCAGAACAAGACAATTGGCAAGATGGGCAAGTCATCCCTGATGAACAGGCCATAGAAGAGGACTCGGAGGACGGTAGCTGTTGTGGTTTTGTCACGACAGATGTCCTAGTGAAAGGACTTAGTCATGGAGCCATCGCGGCGGGTTATCTTAAAGGGGTTAAAGCGGACGAAGGACGCAAGGAGTTTATACTGGTTCGGCCCCTTGCGGTGAAGGTAAAGGCCTAATCCAGTTGTTGTGGAATTGCTAGGGTTTTGATGACCAGGGAGCAAATCTGCTATGCCTGGCTCTCGAGTTGTTGTTTGTTGTCCCTAAACCGCCGCCGGGTCGTCCCTTTATATACACAGGTTGACGCCCGACGGTTTACAGAATCCCGAGGCCGGCTCATAAACGGGTCCGGCTCAGTTTCTACTATTTCCTATCTTACAATACAAGTTACATGTCATATGGTGGTTTATGTCTACAGGCCCTAATCCGCCTTTGGGCCCTGGGCCTTCGTAAAGCGCCACACTCCTTGTCTTCATGGGCTTCCAATATAAATAACTCATTATGGGGATAACCCGGCCTCTCCTAGCCAGTATATACCCAGTAGTAAGGATGGCAATGGGTCGGGTTTGGATCGGGTTGAACAATATCAAATCCATATCCATATCCATGAAGACAGTCTTTGCCCGCCCGTGAAAAAATCCATGGGTGAAAATTTGTGTCCATGTCCAAATCCGATGGATATCCATACCCACTGGATATCCATTGGGTCCTCTCGAGACATATAAATAAGACAAAACACAATATTGACATAAACTCTTCCATTCTTCACCTCGTGGCAGGCTAGGCTTCACTTGTGGTAAATCAACATCCACTAACAACCTAAGATCATTTAGTATTTTTCTAACATATGAGAATGACGAGTCATTTAAGAAGGAGATAAAAATAAGGGAAGGGCTGTTGGATTATGTTATGGAGGGGATTGAATGTCAACTAATAAAAGTTACGATGGGGATTATGTAATTTTTTATGCATGTTTTAGAAAAAAAAAGTGTAAAATTGGTGTGGGACATGTGACCGTGGGACAAGGATAGCAGATTTTTCCCCATTAAGACATACTATCGGGTCGGGTTTGGGTATATCCATGGGTACAAGATTATATCCATGCCCTACCCATGAACAACCGGGTCGGGTTTGGGCGCCACCCATGGACGCAAAAGCATATCCAAACCCTATCCATTCGGGTCGGATATCCATGGATATCCATGTCCATGGATAAAATTGCCATCCTTACCCAGTAGTAATATCCCCAACATTAGGCCCCAAATTGATTTGAACCTGTTCATGTCAATCTTCAATACTTAGGAAAATTCCTCCTTCAGCACCTTCACATAAATCTTGTAAACCGCCATGACGTCATCTTCCAGGATCATAATAAACCGCCATGATGTCACCTATTATTAAAAATTGTACATATCTCACCTTCATTAATGAACCCCCGACAATCGAGGCGACAACTCTGTCACATATCCAACTTTTAGGATCCTTGATTTTCGCGCCTGTCACTTATCCCTTCACCTTATAAATAAGACCAGGGGTCCTTTTCATTTTCACCCCGTGCCTCCTTGCTTCTTCTTCCTCCTTGCGCCGACCTGACCTTCCCGCGCGGCCGTCATCGTCAAGCTCCGCCTTCGTCCTCAACACCGGCCGCTGCATCAACCTGAACGTACCAGAAAAGGGTGGCGCTCCTCCATTGTTCCATCAGCATCGGTAATTGTCCCTTTTCTTTGTCCTAGATCCACCATTAGGGTTTCGGTGTTCATCAAAGCTTGAAGCTATCCTTCCCTGTTCTTCTTCATAGCGTAAATGACGACCTCAGATCTGCTATTTTCTTACACAGTTGCAGTTATAATCCCCCTTTTCATCCTTAGATCATCTGCTTTGTGTAGAAAAAACTCATCTGGATCTGATAAACTGCTTAAGCACATGTATTTTAGGTCTGAATACATTTTGACTTACTGATACGCTGCAGATCTGAAATCACCATATCAATAGGTGAAACTTGTTTTTCCCTCACTTAGACATTTTAGATCTGTAGCTTCAATATCAGTCTAGGCGGTTTAACTTTTTTAGAAAATGATAATCCGGTAGGTACCATTAGTCCCCTCTTAAACCGCCGGTTCATTCATCTTTGTACCTCCTCCAATGTCAGACAGACTCCGGTTTAACAATATTAGACTTCGGTTTAACAATGTGTATATGCCTCTATTTCTACTTCTGATCTTGCGTCACTTTATGCTTGCCCGTCATAAATCTTAAACCGGCATTTATCTTTTTCAAACTTTTCATTGCAATGGCCAAACAATTTTATGCTTGTAACTGGGTCCCTTCCCGGGTTACAAAAGAGCAACTAGAGGGCTATGTCACAACCGGCGCTTTAGCAAACAAGGAAATTATCCACTGGAGGGTCCCTGGTCCAGAAAATCCTCCTGAGCCCAAAGATGGAGAAGTAGTCGTGTTTGTTGACCACCTGGGCCGAGGGTTTAGCCCTCCCGGATCAAAATTCTTCCGATATGTACTTGCTAGCTTTCAACTCCATCCTAAGAACATCGGACCAAACTCTGTGTCCAATGTTTGCAATTTCCAAGTATTTTGCGAGCCTTATCTTCAAGAGGAACCCATAGTTGAACTGTTTAGGGATTTCTTCTACTTAAACAGTCGTACAGAGTTTACAGACGGACCCAACACTGAACTTGGTGGAATGGCTATTCAAAAGAGGAAAGATGTCAGCTTCCCTCACGCCAAGCTTCATAGTCACCCCAAGGACTGGAATCAGACTTGGTTTTATTGCCGAGACACGTCTCCAACTGATGAAAATCCTCTGCCGGGTTATCGTCCTCACCGGTTGTGGCACCCCGGCTCAGAGAAAACCGGAACGCCCCCTATTCCAGCCCAGAGATCGAGGAGAAGTCTTCTGGAATACGGAACTGCTTAACATAGAACAAACCAGCTTTCTATTATTACATGAATATGATTACAAGGTCTCCGATATTACAATGAATAACATCAGCACGGCGAAACTACGCCATCCTCAGTTGCTCTATGCAAGCAGTAGAACAACTCGAAGCAGCGGAATAACTCTAGCAGCGGAACAACGACGATGGTGGTGAACTCCACTCCGTAGGGACTCTGGCTGGAACGCTTATCCTAGCTCGCGAACACAGGAACAACACCAAAAAAGCAAGCAATCTAGGCACGACCTGCAAACTGGCATGACACGCCATGTCAGTACATTGAATGTACTTGCAAGCTCACAATTAACCAGAAGCATTCAAGACAAACAACAGCATGGCAATTACAGGTTAATCAGGGATTATCATGAGATCATCAGGATAACATGGCATGAACAATATGAACATAATATGGCTAGGACAATATATGAGCATGGCATGAACATATAAATCTGATGATACTAGCATGCACCATTTATTCTGCTCGGGATACTATGTAACCATCACATGCATCACTTACCAACCTCGGACATCACACGATCATCTCATGATCAAATCAACCTTCGTATAAAAAATACCATAGTAACCATCAAATGACCTAGGAGCTTGATCTTTACCCATGATTCTCGCACAACATCATGAATATCCAACAAGTCGGTATCCTCGATACCACGGTGATCATTCCGGCGATCACAACCATGACCAACACTTGGTCTCAAACGGTGATCTTTCCGGTGATCACAACCAACTTATCTCATCGTCGAACCGGGGTTGTCATTAATCAAGTTATTATTAATATTGTTGACTCACGGTGGGACCGACACGAACTGGGCCCTTATCCGTGGGCGCGGCTATCGATAGATTTAATATACACTCTGCAGAGGTTAGCACACTGTACCCACACCACGGAACCCATGGCCTCGCACTCCCATTCGGGTGGACCAACGGCATTCCAACAAAACCGATCTACTGCCATGACACTCTCCCGGCCACTCCGACTCACTCCCCATTGGGCTAGTCCTGGGTGGCCCCGTGTCTACCAAAGACACAACGACCATCGTCGTGGTCCGTCCCAAACAGGGACAAAAGCGCTTATCATCCAACCTACGGGCACACAAGGTTATGTCCGCCTACCTGATCAGGGTAAGCACGCCCATAACCTTCCCTAGTTGGAGGCACCGGCGAGAGGCACGACAATAGACCCAGTTAGGACCTCCCCATAAGGTAAGCGTAGTTGCACTGGTCAGTTTCGATATGGTGGCACCATGACTCAGCCAACAGTTGTTCAAGTTCAATTTAATCCGGTTAAACTTGAATGCAATATGCTGAGCCATGATAAAATAACATGATGCATTTACAAAGCATGAGCATGATATCAACATAATCACGGGATGCAACGTAACTATCCACCACCTCAACTATGAATAATCTCCAACTGAACATGGCATAATGACGAGCATAAATATTACAAGTGCAACACTACTCATAGTATAACATGACCACTAGCATCAAACATAAATACCATGCAAGAACTCATCAATAACGTTACCGAGTAACACTTAACCAACTAACAGCAAAGGAACAACGCATATTAACAATACTCGATAACCGACGTTAGTCATGCACCGAAGAACATGACCAACCCAGCATGAACTACAATCAAGCATGGCAATATGAAAGTAATACTAGCAACTAGCAGGGCATGATAACCAGGTGCATAACAACATAGCAAGAGGGTAAGCACTAACCCAGAAGTATTACCGAAACAACGATAACCATATTTTAACAAGCAAACATTTAATAAATATTCAAGTTGAAAACCATGGCTACTGCATGACTATCATGCAAGTGGGTATTGTGGCTTGCCTGGGGGTGAAGAAGGCATCGGGGAGAAGTGCGGTGAAGCCGTGGAAAGATTTGCCAGAAACAGTTCTCTCTCGGAGGGGTTGTTTACATGCAAGGGCAAAAGGTCATTTCCAGAATGTTAAAGCATAGTGAAAATGATACCAACAGAACGTGCTCGATGAAACGAATACGGGGGCTTTGGTATCACCTCATTTGGAGTTGTGGTTAAAAAGATATGAAGGTTTGAAGTTCAGGGACTTTTCTGCAAAAATATCATCACAAACAAGTCCCTGAGTGGATAAGGAAGAAGCTCAAAGTTAGAAATACGCTTTCTGTTTAGGAAAACGCATTCAGGGCTGCAACAGAGAAGGAATACGCTTACAGTAAAAGAAAGCGTACTCTGAGCTGAAGCAGAGCGAGGATACGCTTTCCCGCAGGTGAAAACGTACTCAACGGAGTACGCCTCCACTTAATCCAGTCAGCCGAGGCGGGACCGGGGCGTGAGACGCTGACGTGCGGGTCCCACGCGGGTGGGGCCCGTCACTTATCCATGCTGGACCGGGTGGGGTCAACGCTGTGCGGCTGACCGGTGGGGCCCGCGGAACCCACGCATGGTCAACGCCCTCGTCCTAGCCTCTCCTTCTCTCCCGACGCACCCGCGGAGCAGAGCGAGGAGCTCGACGCCGGCGATGGCCCGGGCAGCTACGGCAGTCCCCGGACAAGCCGAGGCCACCGACGGGCGCGGGAGGAACGGACGCACCCGTCCCCGAGGTCAGCCGGCACCGGGGAGGGGCGAGACGACCGCGAGGGGAGGGGAACAGAGGCGGCTCCGGCGGCGGTTGAACTTGAAGACGGCGTCTCTACTCCGGCAATGGGGCGAGGGGTGGAAGAGGTTCACCGGGGTCTGGGTGGGCTTCTGGTGGTGAAGAGATGGAGGGAGAGGCGTCGACTCGCTCGGATTTGAGCGGAGCCGAACGGCGGCCATGGTGGCAATGGAGGTCGAGGAGGGGCTCTGGTGCTCGGGGAAGTGGATGGGGAGGGGAAGAGGAGTGTGGGGAGGCCAGTGGTGTGCTCGAACGGCTCGGGGAAGGTCTATATATAGTCGGGCGAGGGAGGAGCCGCGCTGGCGTCGCCGCGGACACACGGCCGGCGTCGCAGACGCGTGTGCTCACGCATGGACTCGGGGGGAGGCGACGAGGGAAGCACAGAGAAGAGCTCACGGGGAGGAGGAGGCCAAAGGAGAACCAGAGGAAGAAGCCGAGCGCCATTAAAGCTCGGTCGGCCACAGTGCGTCCGTGGGCATGCGGCGGGTTGCGTCGGTGAGCAAGCGGACGGAGGGGAAGAGGGGTCCAGGGCAATGGCGACGATGAGATGCAGCCACTGGACATGCTCACGCACGCGAAGACGACGAGTGGGAGCGGTGCCAAAGCACAAACAGCGCTATGGACACGCCACAGCACACAGAGCGCGTGCACAGGCACGCCATTGTCGTGGTCACCATGTGAATGAGGGCATTCAATGCTCAATAGCACCCAAAACGTTGTCTAGCTGATAGTCCTTCCAAAATAGGTTGTACCTATGGTGGTAGTTCGGTGAAAAGAGCTCCGGTTAAAAGGTAATTAACCTCTGAAGTTTACTGCAGTAAATTTGATCGAGTACTGCTGCTCAACAGGGAGGTGATTGGTGGCAATGGAGTTGTCTGGGAGGGTGAGGTAAAGAAGAACTTACATCCTGGTAACTGTGGAGGGGTTTGGATCAAGATTAAATAGAGTTGCTTTGCAACTGCCAAAGATGGTCCAGAATCAAGATTAGGATGATGCACTCACATGGAGTGTCAAACTGAGCTAAATTGGCAAGGCAGAGTCATTTGGTCCTGTGAAGATGCTCAAAAGGTTTCATGCCAATTGGATAAACCAAAATGGTACTTTCTTCATAAACATTTCCACTGACCAGAAACTTGCAAAAAATCTAGAGGAATAATGGCTTGATGAACCATGCCCAAATGGGTGGAGGTAAGTTATATGGATAACAGAAGGCTTAGAAAAATTGGCAGCCATAAGGGAGCAAGATAAAATATACTTGCTTCACAATCTGAAATTTTGGACAGAATCAAAGAATTGAAGGTGAGCTCATATGGAGGCATGACATGAGCTCTACTTTGGTGGAGAGTGATGATTCGGTGATATGAGGGATCATGCAAAATGGCAACTCATTTGGATTTGCCTAGCTTGTACTTCCTTCACAATCCACTTCCCTTAGACAGGAACTTTGGAACATTGCTCAAGAATATTTGCTCGGCAAATGAGGTTGCACTTTGGCATGTGTCAATGATATGGACAAGAAAAGGTGTCCAAGGAGTTTGAGGTCAATTGGGAAAAGATAAATGGCACTTGCTTCACATTCTACCATTTAGGACATAATAGGAAATGAATTAATTGAGCATGATGATAAACATGGCAAATTAAATATTTTGCCATATTTGATGACGATAGGACCCAAAAAAATTTATGAGAATTATTTGGGATTTTTAGGAGCGATAGAAATATAGGTTGCTTCACAACCTAGGGCAAAATTGGGTTATTCCTTTAATAGAAAAGGAATATTCCCAAGGAAAAGAATATTGGGATGTGGGCTACGATGAAAATGACAGGGTCTAGGGAAGGATTTGGGAATGACAAGCCACTCTGGAAACAAAGAAGAGGGCATCTTCTTCAGTTTCCAGACCACATAGCCATGGAAAAAGGAAATCTCAGGCAAAAACCTCAGAAAAACAAAAGAAAAAGAAAGGGCCAAAAATCAGGCTGTCACAAACCTTACCCCCTTAAAGAAATCTCGTCCTCGAGATTTGGTTGCTCAGGGAACAAGTATGAAGATACTGACTTAAGGAAACCGTTTCCAACTCGGGTATCCTTTTTCTTATTTTTGTTCCCACTATTTATTTTTCTGACTGGCCCTGGGGTGGTTTGCTTTAATATATCTATATTCTGACATATATTACCTTGCTTGTTCATGCTTATCCAGGCTCCAATTTCTTTTTAGATCTGCTGACTTAGCTGACTGTGATTGGTCCTCACGACTGAAATATATGTCGGTCTCACAAATCCAAGAGTGATTTCCGCTGGGTGTGTCATCCGGCACTGACAATCTTTCATGAAGTGGTGCTCGGATTTTTCTAGTGGACACCCAAGCTCTAACTCCTTGCATTGGGTTTCTCCACTAAATGCAGGTCCTTCGGGTTCCAAACCGTGAGTTGGGTCATAACCGCTTTCCCGACAGATTCTGGCTATCGCAGAAGTTTCTGAATCATCTTAACTGGTTCCACTGTCTTGAGTATCAGATCCGTACCAAATATTTGATTTTCGCCTGTCGTGGCTAGCATAAGAGTTTGACCTGTAGGATAATATCTGCAGACTTAACTGATGGTGGTTCTGCACCACGTGGGTCTTGCAACAATTTTCATACCCACATCACTGGTCTTGCACCTTCATTACCGTTTTCTTGGTCTGGATCCTTGGCTGAAAGAGCGGGGTCATATTGCTTCTTCGTATCACCATAGGTACGGTTGGTACAATTTTTCAACAATCGCAGCTTATCCTCATTTTTCTGACAAGGTACCCCATTTAAATGGCAGTTTCAACTCCCCTCAAGTTCGGACTGATTCTTGCTTTTGACCAAAATGTTGTGGACCTGATTCTTGGGATTCACTACCATATGCTATCAAATCACAACGTACTACCTTGTACTAATGTCTTACTGAGGAAGATTGGCTGACTTGTGCTCGAAACTTTCATCGTACAACTTGCTGAAGAAGACTGGTATCGTGCTTCAGAAGCTTACCCCCTTAAAGACTTTGCTGGGGAAAGACTCAGTACCTTATGCCGGAAGCTTTTGTGGTTGCTTACTGAAGAAGGCAGAGTACCTTGTACGGGAAATCATCCATGTGTTGTACTGAGGAAGATAGATGAATCTTGCCTTGGAAGCTTCTTGGGTATCTTGCGAGGGAAAATTGGGTTGCTTACACCAGAAGCATCTTATTGTGATATGCGGACCGATTTCCACATATATAACCATCTTAATATTTTTGTTATTGATTTCTTGTATGAAACGGGGTTTTGCAGGACTATCCTCCTTTCTGAGTACATGCCATATTTTTGCTTGCTTCCAGGTACATTGGGTTCAAAAATCATCCTCAACGAAAAATTAAACTTGTGTCTGAGCCATACCATTGATAATATTTTGTCAACCTTGCACACAATTTATCTTCTTGCTGATTTGATCATTTCTGGTATGAGGAGTGCATGTTAATGAAAACTTTATACTAGCATTCCATCCAAGATTTCTTTTGTATTCACAGGAGCTATTTCCAATTTCACTGTAGTCTGCTGACAATTCCATTCTGTTTAGCTATGTTTCCAAATATATGCTCTTCTTGCTGACTCTTCGGGTCCGATGTCGGCTGACGAGCAACTTTAATAGGGGAAAATTTTGTAACACCGAAGGCCCAAAGAAAGAAACAAAAGAAACAACTAAAACAAAAGCACACAGGCATACTACTAATTTAATTAATCAAGCAATCATCACATATTAGTGCTACTCACACCATAATATGCATGCACACCTAAGCACACAAATCGCGCAGAAACTCTGGGATTACGGTCTAATATGCTGTGGCGGTGTGCACGAAAATTATATCCATGTGTGGAAGGAGTTGGCGTAGCCGAAGCTACACCAAGCACTGGCTGAACAATGGCTGGATCTGGATGGATACATAGGTGAGAACGGACTTGACGATCAAATAGCAAGACACAAAAGTCACGATCACCTCATCATCAAGCGTACGAAGGGAATCGTACCCGTCCAAAGAATAGAGTGACTGGGTAGGCTAGCGGTGGAAAAACAAGGCTCACTGGCATTGCCCTTTTCTGATAACCAAGATCAATAAGGGTTGCCAGAGGGAGGAGATGGATGGCATGATTCGGGATAGAAACAAGTCTATCACCGAAATAATATGAGTGGGTGGCGGAAAAATAAACGTGATACCTGAGCATAACTCCTGCAAATGGTGTTTGGAACTCTGGGTACCAGGGCATCACTCTGCTGGGACAGAGATGACGCCGAACACCAATGAGCAGACATGCTAAGAAGGAGGGTGCAGGTGGTGGACCGAAAACGATGCCACCTACACTCAAAAGATTAACCGTTAGTGACAAAATAATAATCTATATGCATGCTATGCGACAAACAAATGCAACAATCAAGTGCAACAAACCAACTGGGGTCTATACTACCGCTTTCTAACGTTCGCGCGGGCTAGGGCATCCTATAGCCAGACGTGCCCTGATACCAAGCCTGTGGCACCCCGGCTCAGAGAAAACCGGAACGCCCCGTATTTCAGCCCAGAGATCAAGGAGAAGTCTTCTGGAATACGAAACTACTTAGCATAGAACAAACCAGCTTTCTATTATTACACGAATATGATTACAAGGTCTTCGATATTACAATGAATAACATCGGCACGGCGACACTACGCCATCCTCAGTTGCTCTATGCAAGTAGTAGAATAACTCAAAGCGGCGGAATAACTCTAGCAGCGGAACAACGACGACGGTGGTGAACTCCACTCCGCAGGGACTCTGGCTGGAACGCTTATCCTAGCTCGCGAACACAAGAACAACACCAAACAAGCAAGCAATCCAGGCACGACCTGCAAACTGGCATGACACGCCAGGTCAGTACATTGAATGTACTTGCAAGCTCACAATTAACCAGAAGTATTCAAGACAAACAACAACATGGCAATTACAGGTTAATCAGGGATTATCATGAGATCATCAGGATAACATGGCATGAACAATATGAAAACAATATGGCTAGGACAATATATGAGCATGGCATGAACATATAAATCTGATGATACTAGCATGCAACATGATGACACTACATGCACCATTTATTCTGCTCGGGTTACTACGTTACCATCACATGCATCACTTACCAACCTCGGACTTACCATCACATGCATCACTTACCAACCTCGGACATCACACGATCATCTTAGGATCAAATCAAGCTTGGTATAAACAATACCGTAGTAATCATCAAATGACCACAAGGAGCTTGATCTTTACCCATGATTCTCGCACAACATCACGAATACCCAACAACTCGGTATCCTCGATACCACGGTAATCATTCCGGCGACCACAACCATGACCAACACTTGGTCTCAAACGGTGATCTTGCCGGTGATCACAACCAACTTATCTCATCGTCGAACCGGGGTTGTCATTAATCAAGTTATTATTAATATTGTTGACTCATGGTGAGACCGACACGAACTGGGCCCTTATCCGCGGGCGCGGCTATCGATAGATTTAATATACACTCTGCAGAGGTTAGCACACTGTACCCACACCACGGAACCCATGGCCTCGCACTGCCATTCGGGTGGACCAACGGCGTTCCGACAAAACCGATCTACTGCCATGACACTCTCCCGGCCACTCTGACTCACTCCCCATTGGGCTAGTCCTGGGTGGCCCCGTGTCTACCAAAGACACAACAACCACCGTCATGGTCCATCCCAAACAGGGACAAAAGCGTTATCATCCAACCTACGGGCACACAAGGTTATGTCCGCCTACCTGATCAGGGTAAGCACGCCCATAACCTTCCCTAGTTGGAGGCACCGGCGAGAGGCACGACAATAGACCCAGTTAGGACCTCCCCATAAGGTAATCGTGGTTGCACTGGTCAGTTTTGATATGGTGGCACCATGACTCAGCCAACAGTTGTTCAAGTTCAATTTAATCCGGTTAAACTTGAATGCAATATGCTGAGCCATGATAAAATAACATGATGCATTTACAAAGCATGAGCATGATATCAACATAATCACGGGATGCAACATAACT
This sequence comes from Aegilops umbellulata, assembly GCA_032464435.1. Classification (NCBI taxonomy): domain Eukaryota; kingdom Viridiplantae; phylum Streptophyta; class Magnoliopsida; order Poales; family Poaceae; genus Aegilops; species Aegilops umbellulata. The sequence continues at coordinate 577,430,341 of CP136057.1, read as the reverse complement.
ATCCACCACCTCAACTATGAATAATCTCCAACTCAACATGGCATAATGACGAGCATAAATATTACAAGTGCAACACTACTCATAGTATAACATGACCACTATCATCAACCATAAATACCATGCAAGAACACATCAATAACATTACCGAGTAACACTTAACCAACTAACAGCAAAGGAACAACGCATATTAACAGTACTCGATAACCGACGTTAGTCATGCACCGAAGAACATGACCAACCCAACGTGTACTACAATCAAGCATGGCAATATGAAAGTAATACTAGCAACTAGCAGGGCATGATAACCAGGTGCATAACAACAGAGCAAGAGGGTAAGCACTAACCCAGAAGTATTACCGAAACAACGATAACCATATTTTAACAAGCAAATATTTAATAAATATTCAAGTTGAAAACCATGGCTACTGCATGACTATCATGCACGTGGGTATTGTGGCTTGCCTGGGGTGAAGAAGGCATCGGGGAGAAGTGCGGTGAAGCCGCGGAAAAATTTGCCGGAAACAGTTCTCTCTCAAAGGGGCCGTTTAAGTGCAAGGGCAAAAAGGTCATTTCCAAATGTTAAAGCATAGTGAAAATGATACCAACAGAACTGGCTCGACGAAATGAAGACGAGGGCTTTGGAATCACCTCATTTGGAGCTGTGGTTAAAAAGATATGAAGGGTTGAAGTTCAGGGACTTTTCTGCAAAAATATCATCACAAACATGTCCCTGAGTGGATAAGGCAGAAGCGCAAAGTTAGTTATACGCTTTCTGTTTACGAAAACACATTTGGGGCTAAAACAGGGAGTTAATGCGCTTTCACTAAAACAAAGCGTACTTTGAGCTCAAGCAGAGGGAAAATACGCTTTCCCGAAGGTGAAACCGAGTACGCCTCCACTTAATCCAGTGAGCCGAGGCGGGACCGGGGCATGAGACGCTGACGTGCGGGTCCCACGCGGGTGGGGCCCGTCACTTATCCATGCTGGACCGGGCGGGGTTAACGCTGTGCGGCTGACCGGTGGGGCCGGCGGGACCCATGCGTGGTCAACGCCCTCCTCCTGGCCTCTCCTTCTCTCCCGACGCGCCCGTGGAGCAGGGAGAGGAGCTCGACGCCGGCGATGGCCCGGGCAGCTCCGGCAGTCCCCGGCCAAGCCGAGGCCACCGACGGGCGCGGGAGGAACGGACGCACCTGTCCCCAAGGTCAGCCGGCACCGGGGAGGGGCGAGACGACCGCGAGGAGAGGGGAACAGAGGCGGCTCCGGCGGCGGTTGAACTTGAAGACGTCGCCTTCTGCTACTCCGGCGAGGGGTCGAGGGGTGGAAGAGGTTCGCCGGGGTCTGGGTGGGCTTCTGGTGGTGAAGAGATGGAGGGAGAGGCGTCGACTCGCTCGGATTTGAGCGGAGCCGAACGGCGACCATGGTGGCAATGGAGGTCGAGGAGGGGCTCTGGTGCTCGGGGAAGTGGACGGGGAGGGGAAGAGGAGTGCGGGGAGGCTAGTGGTGTGCTCGAACGGCTCGGGGAAGGCCTATATATAGCCGGGCGAGCGAGGAGCCGCGCTGGCGTCGCCGCGGACACGCGGCCGGCGCCGCGGACGCGTGTGCTCACGCATGGACTCGGGGGGGAGGCGACGAGGGAAGCATAGAGAAGAGCTCACGGGGAGGAGGAGGCCAAAGGAGAACCAGAGGAAGAAGCCGAGCGCCATTAAAGCTCTGTCTGCCGCAGTTCGTCTGTGGGCATGCGGCGGTTTGCGTCGGTGAGGTAGCGGACAGAGGGGGAGAGGGGTCCAAGGCAACGACGACGACGAGATACAGCCACTGGACATGCTCACGCGCGCGAAGACGACGAGTGGGAGCGGTGCCAAAGCACAAACGGTGCTCTGGACACGCCACAACGCACAGAGCGCATGCACAAGCACGCCATTGTCATGGTCACCATGTGAACGAGGGCATTTAATGCTCAACATCACCCAAAGCGTTGTCTAGCTGATAGTCCTTCCATAATAGGTTGTAATTGTGGTAGTAGTTCGGTGAAAATAGCTCTGATTAAAAAGTAATTAACCTCTGAAGTTTACTACAGTAAACTTGATCATGTACTGCTGCTTAACAGGGAGATGATTGGTGACAATGGAGTTGTCTAGGAGGGTGAGGTAAAGAAGAACTTACATCCTGGTAACTGTGGAGGGGTTTGGATCAAGATTTAATAGAGTTGCTTTGCAACTGCCAAAGATGGTCCAGAATCAAGATTAGGGTGAGCTCAAATTGGGCAAGGCAGAGTCATTTGGTCTTATGAAGATGCTCAAAAGGTTTCATACCAATTGGATAAACCAAAATGGTACTTTCTTCACAAACATTTCCACTGACTAGAAACTTGCAAAAATTCTAGAGGAATAATGGCTTGATGAACCATGCCCAAAATGGGTGGAGGTAAGTTTTATGGATAACAGAAGGCTTAGAAAATTTGGCAGCCATAATGGAGCAAGATAAAATATACTTGCTTCACAATCTGAAATTTTGGACAGAATCAAAGAATTGAAGGTGAGCTCATATGGAGGCATGACATGAGCTCTACTTTGGTGGAGAGTGATGATTTGGTGATATGAGGGATCATGAAAAATGGAAACTCATTTGGATATGCCTAACTTGTACTTCCTTCACAATCCACTTCCCTCAGACAGGAACTTTGAAAAATTGCTCAGGAATATTTGCTAGGAAAATGAGGTTGTACTTTGGCATGTGTCAATGATATGGACAAGAAAAGGTGTCCAAGGAGTTTGAGGTCAATCGGGAAAAGATAAATGGCACTTGCTTCACATTCTGTCATTTAGGACAGAATAGGAAATGAATGAATTGAGGATGATGAGAAACATGACAAATTAAATATTTTGCCATATTTGATGAAGATAGGACCCCAAAATTTTTATGAGAATTATTTGGGATTTTTAGGAGTGATAGAAATATAGGTTGCTTCACAACCTAGGGCAAAATTGGGTTATTCCTTTAATAGAAAAGGAATATTCCCAAGGAAAAGAATATTGGGATGTGGGCTACGATGAAAATGACAGGGTCTAGGGAAGGATTTGGGAATGAAAAGCCACTCTGGAAACAAAGAAGAGGGCATCTTCTTCAGTTTCCAGACCACATAGCCACAGAAAAAGGAAATCTTAGGCAAAAACCTCAGAAAAACAAAAGAAAAAGAAAGGGCAAAAAATCAGGCTGTCACACCGGCTTAGCAACACACATCCGTTTCCTCAGAGGTTGACTGCAAAAGAACGGTCCAACTACGCCCCACAACTCTCCAAGCTCAAAGCCTTTATGGCGAATGGTTTAACAGGCGTCGACTTTGTTCGCTGCTGGATATCCTGGAGCATTCTGCCCTTAAGCCGGCGCCCCGGTTTAATGTGTGAGTATTCAGGGAGTTTGAAAGATCCTCAACGACATATTGATATTCAGCTAACACAGGCTAAAGTTACTGAGGCTGTCAAGAAAATACTCAATGAACCAGAGGCTGTTTGTGGCAAGACAAGGTTAAGTCCTTTCTGCACTTCCAATAAACCGCCAGCTATAAGAATCATACAACTTTTTGTTTTAGCTTAATCCTTTTAAATACTCTCTCAAAATTTTGTCCATCTTAACAGGGCGATGATCTGTTCTGGAAGAAGAAGCCACATGATAAACCGGCCAAGACACCTCGCCCCAAGACCAAGGTTACTAAAAAACCTACCAAGAAGAGGACCACTGAGTCTTTTTTATACAAATGCTGATGCTGACTTGGATAATCCGGACTCAGAGGTAGAACTTGACTCCCTTGGTTCTTTTTTATACACCTCATTGACAATGACTATTATCAGGACGACGCTGAAGGCAGCCAAGCTGAGGATACAGAGGTAATTATCCTTTCCTCCGGTTTAGATCCTCTACCAACACAGAAAATCCGTCAAGCAAACCGGAAAGTAAAATTTTCTCACCCCCTAGGTCACTTGGACCCAAACTTTCTTTTGAAGAAGCAGCAACACGAAGCCCGCCGCACAACACGGCACATCGGCCAGGTAGTTACCTCCGCCGGTTTAACGAACACTCCAGTCCGAAAACGTCGATCAGAGGTCTCTTATATTCCTGATACTTCTTGCCCTAAGGCGGGTTTTTTTTCCGACAGCCTCTTAATCCGTATGATTCAAATTATCAGGGGACACCTCATTCATCTTCTGGCGAGTCAACGGCCACACAACTTCCACCCCTCAAGATGGTTCCTGGGTGAGTTATGTTTTAATTTTATCCTTGATATATTATATCTGCCCTGATGTATTGACTTTTATGTTTGTTCTCCTCAGTGCCAAGCCTAGACCCAGCAAGAAGGCTCGGCTGAATAAACCGTCTGATGACAATGTGGTTATCGAACCGGAGAGAACTCCAGATCCAGAAGGAACAACTGCGGACGCCATGCTTAATGATCCGCCACCTCAAGATCATGACTTTTTTGTTGAACAAGTAGAAATTGATACAACGGGCCATGTTGGTAACCCGACAAGCCTGATCCAAACCGTCGATAAGCCGTCCAGCCCAGCTAAGACTTCTGATAAACCGTTCACTCCATTGAAGGCTGCTGATGACAAAGAGGATGACATTATGATCACTGGCTTTGGTCACACTACCCCTGGCAATCCTATCACTTTATCAAAGCATAGTGCCAAGGAAGAGCTTTCTGCTATGGGAAAAGGCAAGTGGAATGCTGATTTGTCAAGCTACGCTCATCTCAACGCCCAGGATATTCATTCTGGCTTCTTGAACCATCTGTACACAAGCCGGGACTATGAAGCCGGTTTAGTGAATTTGATGAAAGAACGATAAGAGGTAACCACTGCTTAACTTTGCACATATGTTTTTCTCGTGTCCAAATATCAACTCCAGTAGCCCCCAAGGTCGGTTTATGATATCAATCTAAACCAGGACTTTGAAATGTCTCAACTCTGCATGTTTAGCCATCAAGGACCGACTTATCTTCTTTGAAATGAACCGGTACTTTAAAATTGTAATTGTGTAACTTCTGCCTGTGTAGTCCCCAAGGGCCGGTTTATCTTTTTAAGATGAACCGGGACTTTCACCAATGTTTACTTTGAGAAAATATACATTAGCCCCCAAGTGCCAGGAATAATACTTGTATTGTGCTTGGGACTTGTAAAAATTTCTGATAACAAGCAAATAGGCATTAGCCCCCAAGTACCAAGTGTAATACTTGTATTGTGCTTGGGACTTGTAAAAATTTCTGATAACAAGCAAATAGGCATTAGCCCCAAGTACCAAGTGTATAACTTGTTATGTGCTTGGTACTCCAAATATGTGCTGCCAACTCATAATATATCTTTCTCTTATAGGCCGAGCTGAGCAAAAAGGAAGCCCAAACCGCTGATCTTCAAGAGAACATCAAGTCCCAGCAAGCGGAAACCTCCAAGGCCAAGGAGGAGCTGACTAGTGCTTTAGCAGCCATGGAGAAACTGAAGGAAAATTTCAAGAAGGAGCGGGCGGATTGGGATATAGAGAAATCTGCTTTGCAGAAAAAGGCTGAGGATGCAGAAGCAACCCTTAAACCGGTGACGGACGAGCTAACTGGTTTAAAGCGGCAGATCAATGCTATGACCACTGCTGTGTTTGGTAAGTCTCCTCGCTTTAAGTTTTCAACATATCATCCCATACATTGTCGGTTTAGTGATGTTTGTAATGATGCAGGAACTCGCATTACTCATATGGGCTCTGACATGCAGAAGAAGCTGAAAGCTGCCTATACACTTATAGAGCAGTTATATACCGGCGCGCAACGGGTCATATGCACTGCTTCTCATAACAAGCCGCCCCCAACCTTAATCAAAGAAACTTTAGAAAGGTTGTCAATGCTGCCTGCCCAGGTTGAAGAATTAAAAAGATCAGCTGCAAGGGCAGGTGGTCTGACGGCGCTAACCCGGGCTAAAGCATGGGTGCCTGATCTTGATCCGATGGACGTGGGTAAAGTTTATCCAAGCTTAAGGGAGGACGAATCAGAGTTTGACAATGATGACCTCCGAGTCATAACCAGGGAGATGCGTCCACTGGCTTGCCAATTGGCTGAAGAAGCTGACCTTTCATACTATGAGGCGAGTTATGACGTCAACAACAAACAGGTTGCTGCACCAACTCCTGAGGCTCAAAATCTTATTCCGCCAATCCGTAAGAACACTTATGCCCCTGACGTTGAACCGTCCACACTTATAAGCGATGAAGTTGTATTCCAAGCCCTAACTGGGATCGATTGGGCAACCATTGACTTCCAGCCACTAGGTAGAGATGAGGAGGATGAACCAACGCAAGATGATCCACAACCGTCAAGTCATCCTGGTGACGAATCCTGATCCGGAGACCGGTTTAGTCTTCTGCTTGCTGCAATACTTGCCGAAAAAACAATTATTCTCCTGGGCATTACAGCGCCTTGTAATAGGCTAGTTCGAATACTTGGTTTTCTATGCCATCGCGCATATTTATTTTGCCTGACACTGTTAATTCGCCATGCTTAAGAAATATGATGTTCATAATCCGTAGCGGTTTATTCCAGCTGCTCCTGCATACAAGAAGTGGAAAGTGTCCTGGCGGTTTATCGCCGGACGGGTCATGATGCCCAAATATATAGCCAGGATTTATAACCAAGGCTACAAAAAGATAATCAAATATGAAAATAGATGATACCTGTGACATTGAATCACATCATTGATTTGACCAACTTTTTGTAGTAAGGGTGATAGCCCCAATCCTGAGTATTGATAACTCCTTTCATATTGTGCCGGTTTATGATAAAACCGTACCGGGTTATGATAAACACCGGATTATATAATAATGGCGACTTGTAGTCGAAACTAGACTGGGTTAATAAACACCAGATTATAACTGATCCTGTACTGACAACTTGTAGTTGAAAACCAAGCCGGGTCAATAAACGTCGGTTTATCAAAACAATGTTATCAATCTCATCCAAGGAAAAAGAACTTGGCAAATAAAAACACAAAAGGAATATGCGAGGCTTTTCACGGGCTGCCAGGCCCCAAATCGAGGCTTTTCATGGGCTGCCAGGCCACTGAGTTAAACCATTTTACAAAGCCTTTTAAGACGGACCTCAATCATTAACCGATCGTCGTTTTAACTTTCACAAGTTAGGGGTCTATGAGATTGACTTGTCAAACGTTCGGCGGGTCATACCAGGTTTACGTGGATGGAGTGGCTTACTTAAAAAAGGTAGGATAACCCGGGGTTTTAGGTGAATACACCTTGCTTCCAAGCCGTGGCTTGATAGCCTATTACAAGTGTAGAATCTTTGTTCTTTGCGAAGCAAAGAGTCCCCAAGCAATATTTTGAGCTGTGCTCAGTGGGTGCCTATGTTTGAGTTGTGCTTTTGCCATACTCTCTTTGGCCCCTAAGTAATTTTCTTTTGGCCTTGAGCCGATCAAGATGTGTAGCTATGGTTCGAATACGACCAAGCCCCCAAGTGATTTTCTTTTGGCCTTGAGCCGATCAAGAGGTGTAGCTATGGTTCGAATACGACCAAGCCCCCAAGTGATTCTTCATATATGGCTTTATACGCCGGACCAATGAGCAGGCAGGATTCCGCTTTAGAACAGAAGCCCCCATGTAACCACACATGATGTAAGAAAACAACAGAGACCCTGCTTTAACTGAGGCTCCGGTTTATTATATTGATCATAATATATACATTGTCATAACTATGTACATAAGAAGAGCCTGTTGCTCAAGTATAGTAAGGCCGAAGATGAGCGATATTCCACGGTCGGTGGGTCTCCTCCTCCGGTTTACGTGAGTCTTTGTGCTCTCGAACATCGATAAGGTAGTATGACTCGTTATGCAGATTCTTGCTGACCACAAAGGCCCTTCCCAAGGCGGGGATAACTTGTATATCAGTCTAATCCTGGATGAGTTAGAGCACCAGATCGCCTTCTTGAAAAGTTTTGGTTCAAACCCGGTGGCTGTGATAGCGACGCAGATCTTGCTGGTAAATCGCCGAGCAAGCTGCTGCAATGTCACGCTCCTCATCTAACAGGTCAAGTACTTCCTGCTGTGCCTTCTCATTGTCACCTTCGACGTAAGCTCCCACAAGAGGCGAGTCATGACGGATGTCACTAGGGAGAACCGCCTCTGCCCCGTAAACCATGAAAAAAGGCGTGTAACCCGTAGATCTATTGGGGGTGGTATTAATGCTCCATAACACGGAAGGTAACTCTTCCACCCAACAACCCAGTGTCCTCTGCAGGGGAACCATAAGCCGGGGCTTGAGGCCTCTCAAAATCTCTTGATTGGCTCTCTCCGCTTGACCATTAGATTGGGGGTGGGCCACTGATGACACGTCAAGCCGGATGTGCTCTCGTTGACAAAATTCTTTCATAGCACCCTTGGACAGATTAGTGCCATTATCAGTTATAATGCTATGTGGAAAGCCAAACCGGAAAATCAACTTCTTGATGAATTGAACCGCCGTAGCTGCATCACACTTACTAACTGGCTCTGCCTCCACCCACTTAGTGAACTTATCAACTGCCACCAAAAGGTGGGTCTACTTATCCTTAGATCTCTTAAAGGGCCCAACCATATCCATCCCCAAGTCGCAAATGGCCAAGTGATTGGAATCATTCTCAACTCTTGAGCCGGTACATGAGCGCGTCGTGAGAATATCTGACAGCCATCACACTTTTTTACCAAATCCTCAGCATCGGCATGAGCCGTCAGCCAATAGAAACCGTGACGAAAAGCCTTGGCTATAGAGACTTTGAACCGGCGTGGTGACCACAGTCTCCTTCATGGATCTCACGCAAAATCTCACGGCCTTCTTCAGGAGACACGCAACGCTGAAATGCCCCTGTCACACTACAATGATGTAACTCTCCATTGACAATAGTCATGGACTTGGACCGCCGGATTATCTGCCTGGCCAAAGTTTCATCCTCCGGTAACTCGCCTAGGTTCATATACGCCAAGTATGGGACCGTCCAATCCAGGATGACATGAAGAGCCGCCACCAACTGAGCCTTCGGATCAGGAACTGCTAGATCCTCCTCTGTGGGAAGCTTGACCGACGGATTATGTAGCACATCTAGAAAGACATTTGGTGGAACCAGTTTACGTTGTGAACCCAAATGACTTAAAGTGTCCGTCGCTTCATTATTCCGCCGGTCCACATGGTCAACCTGATAACCTTTGAAATGACCTGCAACAATATCCACCTCTCGACGATATGCTGCCATGAGCGGGTCCTTCGAATGCCAAGTACCAGACACTTGTTTAGCCACCAGGTCCGAGTCGCCGAAGCACTTAACCTGGCTTAAATTCATCTCCTTAGCCATCCGAAGACCATGGAGTAAAGCCTCATATTCAGCTGCATTGTTAGTGCAAGGGAACATTAAACGGAGAACATAACAAAACTTATCACCTCGTGGGGAAGTTAGCACGACTCCAGCCCCCGAGCCTTCCAATTGCCGAGACCCATCGAAATGAATAGTCCAATAAGTATTGTTCGGTTTCTCTTCTGGCGCTTGTAACTCTGTCCAGTCATTTATAAAATCCACAAGTGCCTGAGATTTGATCGCCGTCCGGGGCATATATTTTAACCCGTGAGGCCCAAGCTCAATAGCCCACTTGGCTACCCGGCTAGTTGCTTCCCTGTTCTGGATTATATCCCCCAAAGGAGTAGAACTGACCACAGTGATGGGATACCCTGGAAATATTGCTTAAGCTTCCGGCTCGCCATGAAAACTCCATACACCAGCTTCTGCCAATGTGGGTACCTCTTCTTGGACTCAATAAGTACTTCACAGATATAAACCGGTCGTTGAACCGGATACTCCTTTCCGGCCTCCTTGCGCTCCACCACAATAGCCACGCTAACAGCCCGGGCGTTAGCAGCCACATATAATAGCAAGGGCTCTTTATCCATGGGAGCAACAAGGACAGGCAGCTCGGCTAGCTGCCGCTTTAAGTCCTTAAACGCTTCATTGGCGGCGTCACTCCAGACGAAGTCATCTGTCTTCTTCAGCATCCGATATAAAGGGATGGCCTTCTCCCCAAGGCGACTGATAAACCGGCTTAAGGCGGCAATCTGGCCTACCAAGCGTTGAACATCATTGATACACTTTGGTTTAGCCAGTGAAGTAATAGCCTTGATCTTCTCCGGATTAGCTTCAATGCCCCTGTTAGACACCAGAAAACCCAAGAGCTTGCCTACCGGTACACTAAAGACACACTTGGTCGGATTAAGCATCATCTTATAGACCCGGAGGTTATCAAAGGTCTCCTTCAAGTCATCTATCAATGTCTCCTCCTTTCTGGATTTCACCACAATATCATCCACATAGGCATGAACATTGCGGCCGATCTGATTATGAAGGCAATTCTGCACATAGCGCTGATAAGTCGCTTGGGCACTCTTGAGCCCAAAAGGCATAGATACATAGCAGAAGGCTCCAAAGGGAGTTATGAAAGCTGTCTTCTCCTGGTGCTTAACTGCCATTTTAATTTGATGGTAACCAAAATATGCATCCAGAAAACTCAAACGCTCAAAACTCGCCGTTGCATCAATGATTTGATCAATACGAGGGAGGGCAAAAGGATCCGCTGGACAAGCCTTGTTCAAATCTGTGTAGTCCACACACATACGCCAGGTGCCGTTTTTCTTAAGTACTAGCACCGGATTAGCTAACCACTCAGGATGAAACACTTCAATGATAAACCCAGCCACCAAGAGCCTGGCTACCTCCTCACTAATGGCCTTGCGTCTTTCTTCATTGAAACGGCGGAGGAATTGCTTGACCGGTTTAAACTTGGGATCAATATCAAGAGTGTGCTCAGCGAGTTCCCTCGGTACACCTGGCATGTCAGAAGGTTTCCATGCAAAGATGTCCCGGTTCTCACAGATGAACTCGATGAGCGCGCCTTGCTATTTCCGATCCAAATTAGCGCTGATGCTAAACTGCTCGGATGAATCACTAGGAACAAAATCAACCAGCTTAGTCTCATCAGCCGATTTGAAATTCAAGTCCGGATCATGCTTTGTAGTTGGCTTCTGATACGTCTCCAATGTAACTATAATTTTTGATTGCTCCATGCTATATTATCTACTGTTTTGGACTATATTGGGCTTTATTTTCCACTTTTATATTATTTTTGGGACTAACCTATTAACCAGAGGCCCAGCCCAGAATTGTTGTTTTTTTTGCCTATTTCAGTGTTACGGAGAAACAGAATATCAAACGGAGTCCAAACGGAATAAAATCTTCGGGAACGTGATTTTCTCACCGAACGTGATCCAGGGGACTTGGACCCTACGCCAAGGCATCAGAGAGGTGATCACGAGGGTGGGGGGCGCCCCCCTTAGGGCGCACCCCTGGCTCGTGGGCCCTTCGAAGCTCCACTGACGTACTCCTTCCTCCTATATATACCTACGTACCCCCAAACGATCAGAATAGGAGCCAAAAACCTAATTCCACCGCCGCAACTTTCTGTATCCACGAGATCGCATCTTGGGGCCTGTTCCAGAGCTCCGCCGGAGAGGGCCATCATCACGGAGGGCTTCTACATCATCATAGCCCCTCCGATGAAGTGTGAGTAGTTTACCTCAGACCTTCGGGTCCATAGTTAGTAGCTAGATGGCTTCTTCTCTCTTTTTGGATCTCAATACAATGTTCTCCCCTCTCTTGTGGAGATCTATTCGATGTAATCTTCTTTTTGAGGTGTGTTTGTTGAGACCGATGAATTGTGGGTTTATGATCAAGTCTATCTATGAATAATATTTGAATCTTCTCTGAATTCTTTTATGTATGATTGGTTATCTTTGCAAGTCTCTTTGAATTATCAGTTTGGTTTGGCCTACTAGATTGGTTTTTCTTGCCATGGGAGAAGTGCTTAGCTTTGGGTTCGATCTTGCGGTGTCTTTTCCCAGTGACAGAAGGGGCAGCAAGGCACGTATTGCATCGTTGCCATCGAGGATAACAAGATGGGGTTTATTTCATATTGCATGAATTTATCTCTCTACATCATGTCATCTTGCTTAAAGCGTTACTCTGTTTTTAACTTAATACTCTAGATGCATGCTGGATAGCGGTCGATGAGTGGAGTAATAGTAGTAGATGCAGGCAGGAGTCGGTCTACTTGTCTCGGGCATGATGCCTATATACATGATCATACCTAGATATTCTCATAACTATGCTCAATTCTGTCAATTGCTCAACAGTAATTTGTTCACCCACCGTAGAATACTTATGCTCTTGAGAGAAGCCACTAGTGAAACCTATGGCCCCCGGGTCTATCCTCATCATATCAATCTCCATCCTTTAATATTGCTTTGCTTTTTACTTTGCCTTTTACTTTTCACTTTGCATCTCTATATCAAAAATACCAAAAACATTATCTATCAGTTCTCACTCTCGTAAGTGACCGTGAAGGGATTGACAACCCCTAATCGCGTTGGTTGCGAGTAGCTATCGTTTTGTGCAGGTACGAGGGACTTGAGCGTGGCCTCCTACTGGATTGATACCTTGGTTCTCAAAAACTGAGGGAAATACTTACGCTACTCTACTGCATCATCCTCTCCTCTTCGGGGAAAGCCAACGCAAGCTCAAGAGGTAGCAAGAAGAATTTCTGGCGCCGTTGCTGGGGAGTCTACGCAAAAGGTCAACATACCAAGTACCCATCACAATCCCTATCTCTCGCATTATATTAGTTGCCATTTGCCTCTCATTTTCCTCTCCCCCACTTCACCCTTGCCGTTTTATGTGCCCTCTCTTTCCCAATCTCCTTCTCCTTCTCCTTCTCCTTCTCTTTTTTCGTTTGCCTTTTTCTCGCTTGCCTTTTGTTTGCTCGTGTGTTGGATTGCTTGTTTGTCGCGATGGCTCAAGATACTACCAAATTGTGTGACTTCACCAATACCAATAATAATGATTTCCTTAGCACTCCGATTGCTCCTCTTGCCAATACTGAATCTTGTGAAATCAATACTGCTTTGTTGAATCTTGTTATGAAAGATCAATTCGCCGGCCTTCCTAGTGAAGATGCTGCTACTCATCTTAATAGCTTCGTTGATTCATGTGATATGCAAAAGAAAAAAGATGTTGATAATGATGTCATTAAATTGAAGCTATTTCCTTTTTCGCTTAGAGATCGTGCTAAAGCTTGGTTTTCGTCTTTGCCTAAAAATAGTATTGATTCTTGGAACAAGTGCAAAGATGCTTTTATCTCTAAGTATTTTCCTCCCTCTAAGATCATCGCTCTTAGAAACGACATTATGAATTTTAAGCAACTTGATCATGAACATGTTGCACAAGCTTGGGAGAGAATGAAATTAATGCTACGTAATTGTCCTACTCATGGTTTGAATTTGTGCATGATTATACAAAAAAGTTATGCCGGATTGAATTTTGCTTCTAGAAATCTTTTAGATTCGGCCGCGGGAGGCACTTTTATGCAAATCACTTTAGGAGATGCTACTAAACACCTAGATAATATTATGGTTAATTATTCTCAATGGCACGCTGAAAGATCTACTAATAAAAAAGTGCATGCGATAGAAGAAATCAATGTTTTGAGTGGAAAGATGGATGAACTTATGAAATTATTTGCTACTAAGAGTGTTTATTCTGATCCTAATGATATGCCTTTGTCTACTTTGATTGAGAATAATAATGAATCTATGGATGTGAATTTTGTTGGTAGGAATAATTTTGCTAACAACACGTATAGAGGAAATTTTAATCCTAGGCCTTATCCTAGTAATCCTTCTAATAATTATGGAAATTCCTACAACAACTCTTATGGAAATTTTAATAAGATGCCCTCTGAATTTGAGAATAGTGTCAAAGGGTTTATGAATTCAGAAAAGAATATTAATGCTTTGCTTGAAGAGAAATTGCTTAAAGTTGATGATTTGGCTAGGAACGTTGATAGAATTTCTCTTGAGGTTGATTCTTTAAAGCTTAGATCTATTCTTCCTAAGCATGATATCAATGAGTCTCTCAAAGCCATGAGAATTTCCATTGATGAGTCCAAAGAAAGAACCGCTAGGATGCGTGCTTCCAAAGATGCCTTTATTAAAGCGTGTTCTTCCAATTCCTATGAAAATCAAGATGAAGATCTAAAAGTTATTGATGTGTCCCCTATAAAATCTTTGTTTTGCAATATGAATCTTGATGAAACTGAATATGATCTTCCTTTACCTAGAAGGTGTTCTAAAAATTCGGAGTATTTAGACCTTTATGATGAAATTGATGAAAGTGGGATTGAAAGAAATAAAACCCTAGATGTTGCTAAACCCACTATATTGCATTTCAAGGAATTTAATTATGAAAGTTGCTCTTTAATTGATTGTATTTCCTTGTTGCAATCCATGCTAAATTCTCCTCATGCTTATAGTCAAAAGAAAGCCTTTACCGAACATATTGTTGATGCCTTGATGCAATCCTATGAAGAAAAACTTGAGTTGAAACTTTCTATCCCTAGAAAACTCTATGATGAGTGGGAACCAACTATTAAAATTAAAATTAAAGATCATGAGTTTTATGCTTTGTGTGATTTGGGTGCTAGTGTCTCCACTATCCCCAAAACTTTGTGTGATTTGCTAGATTTCCATGACTTTCATGATTGCTCTCTAAACTTGCATCTTGCGGATTCCACTATTAATAAACCTATGGGAAGAATTAATGATGTTCTTATTGTTGCAAATATGAATTATGTGCCCGTAGATTTTATCGTTCTTGATATAGATTGCAATCCTTCTTGCCCTATTATTCTTGGTAGACCTTTCCTTAGAACGGTTGGTGCGATTATTGATATGAAGGAAGGGAATATTAGATTTCAATTTCCATTAAAGAAGGGCATGGAACACTCCTAGAAAGAAAATAAGTTTGCCATATGAAACTATCATGAGAGCTACCTATGGATTGCCTACCAAAGATGGCAATACCTAAATCTATCCTCGCTTTTATGCCTAGCTAGGGGCGTTAAATGATAGCGCTTGTTAGGAGGCAATCCAATTTTATTTTGAGTTTTTTGCTTTAACTTCTGTTTAGAAATAAATAATCCATCTACTTTCTGTTTAGATGTGGTTTTGTGTTTTAATTAGTGTTTGTGCAGAGTTAGACCTATAGGATCTTCTTGGATGATAGTTATTTGATCTTGCTGTAATTTCCATAATCTTTCTGTTCACGAAAACAATTGTTAAAAAACACCAGAATGTGATAAAATACTGATTCCAATTTCTTATGATCAATACAAAAATTGTCTAGGTCGTCCTATTTCGGTACATTTTTTGGAATTCCAGAAGTTTGCGTTAGTTACAGATTACTACAGTCTGTTCTATTTTTGGCAGATTCTGGTTTTTGTGTGTTGTTTGCTTATTTTGATGAATCTATGGCTAGTAAAATAGTTTATAATCCATAGAGAAGTTGGAATACAGTAGGTTTAACACCAATATAAATAAATAATGAGTTCATTACAGTACCTTGAAGTGGTTTTATGTTTTCTTTCTCTAACGAAGCTCATGAGATTTCTATTGAGTTTTGTGTTGTGAAGTTTTCAAGTTTTGGGTGAAATCTTTTGATGGATTATGGAACAAGGAGTGGAAAAAGCCTAAGCTTGGGGATGACCATGACACCCCCAAGATAATCCAAGGACACCAAAAAGTCAAAGCTTGGGGATGCCCCGGAAGGCATCCCCTCTTTCGTCTACTTCCATCGGTAATTTTACTTGGAGCTATATTTTTATTCACCACATGATATGTGTTTTGCTTGGAGCGTCTTGTATTATTTGTGTCTTTGTTTGTTAGTGTGCCACAATCATCCTTGCTGTACACACCTTTGAGAGAGCCATTTATGAATTAAAATTTGATAGAATACTCTTTGTGCTTCACTTATATCTTTTGAGCTATGTAGTTTTGCTCTATGTGCTTCACTTATATCTTTTGAGCGTGATAATTTTGCTCTATGTGCTTCACTTAGATCTTTTAGAGGATGGTGGTGGATTTGTTTTAAAGAAACTATTGATCTCTCATCTTCACTTAGATCATTTTGAGAGTCTTAATAGCATGGTAATTTGCTTAATAATAATATGCTTGGTATTCAAGATTTGTGAAACTTTCTTTTGAGTGCGTTGAATACTAAGAAAAGATTGAAGCATGATAATTGTTTTGAGATATGGAGGTGATAATATTAGAGTCATGCTAGTTGAGTAGTTGTGAATTTAAAGAATACTTGCGTTGAAGTTTGTGATTCCCGTAGCATGCACGTATGGTGAACCGTTATGTAACGAAGTCGGAGCATGAGGTGTTTATTGATTGTCTTCCTTATGAGTGGCGGTCGGGGACGAGCGATGGTCTTTTCCTACCAATCTATCCCCCTAGGAGCATGCGCTTAATACTTTGCTTTGATAACTTCTAGATTTTTGCAATAAGTATATGAGTTCTTTATGACTAATGTCGAGTCCATGGATTATATGCACTTTTTCCCATCCTTCCACCATTGCTAGACTCTCTAATACCGCACACTTTTCACCGGTATCATACACCCACCATATATCTTCCTCAAAACAGCCACCATACCTACCTATCATGGCATTTCCATAGCCATTCCGAGATATATTGCCATGCAACTTTCCACCGTTCCGTTTATTATGACACGCTCCATCATTGTCATATTGCTAGCATGATCATGTAGTTGACATCGTATTTGTGGCAAAGTCACCACTCATAATTCTTTCATACATGTCACTCTTGATTCATTGCATATCCCGGTACACCGCCGGAGGCATTCATATAGAGTCATATCTTGTTCTAAGTATCGAGTTGTAATTGTTGAGTTGTTAGAAAAATAAAAGTGTGATGATCATCATTTTTAGAGCATTGTCCCAAGTGAGGAAAGAATGATGGAGACTATGATTCCGCCACAAGTTGGGATGAGACTCCGGACAAATTAAAAAAAAGAGAGAAATGAGAGAAAAAGAGAGAAGGGACAATGTTACTATCCTTTTACCACACTTGTGCTTCAAAGTAGCACCAAGATCTTCATGATAGAGAGTCTCCTATGATATTACTTTCATATACTACTGGGAATTTTTCATTATAGAACTTGGCTTGTATATTCCAATGATGGGCTTCCTCAAATTTCCCTAGGTCTTCGTGAGCAAGCGAGTTGGATGCACACCCACTTAGTTTCTTTTGTTGAGCTTTCATATACTTATAGCTCTAGTGCATCCGTTGCATGGCAATCCCTACTCACTCACATTGATATCTATTAATGGGCATCTCCATAGCCCGTTGATACGCCTAGTTGATGTGAGACTATCTTCCCCTCTTTTTGTCTTCTCCACAACCACCATTCTATTCCACATATAGTGCTATATCCATGGCTCATGCTCATGTATTGCGTGAAGATTGAAAAAGTTTTGAAAATGTTAAAGTATGAAACAATTGCTTGGCTAGTCATCGGGGTTGTGCATGATTTGAATACTTTGTGTGGTGAAGATGGAGCATAGCCAGACTATATGATTTTGTAGGGATAACTTTCTTTGGCCATGTTATTTTGAGAATACATAATTGCTTTATTAGTATGCTTGAAGTATTATTATTTTTATGTCAATATGAAATTTTGTCTTGAATCTTTTGAATCTAAATATTCATATCACAATTAAGAAGATTTTCATTGAAATTATGCCAAGTAGCAATCCGCATCAAAAATTCTCTTTTTATCATTTACCTACTCGAGGACGAGCAGGAATTAAGCTTGGGGATGCCTAATACGTCTCCAACGTATCTATAATTTTTGATTGCTCCATGCTATATTATCTACTGTTTTGGACTATATTGGGCTTTATTTACACTTTCATATTATTTTTGGGACTAACCTGTTAACCGGAGGCCCAGCCCAGAATTGCTGTTTTTTGCCTATTTCAGTGTTTCGGAGAAACAGAATATCAAACGGAGTCCAAACGGAATAAAATCTTCGGGAACGTGATTTTCTCACCGAACGTGATCCAGGGGACTTGGACCCAACGCCAAGGCATCAGAGAGGCGGTCACGAGGGTGGGGGGCGCCCCCCCTAGGGCGTGCCCCCCTGCCTCGTGGGCCCCTTGAAGCTCCACCGACGTACTCCTTCCTCCTATATATACCTACGTACGACCAAACAATCAGAATAAGAGCCAAAAACCTAATTCCACCACCGCAACTTTCTGTATCCACAAGATCCCATCTTGGGGCCTGTTCCGGAGCTCCGCCGGAGAGGGCCGTCATCACGGAGGGCTTCTACATCATCATAGCCCCTCCGATGAAGTGTGAGTAGTTTACCTCAGACCTTCGGGTCCATATTTAGTAGCTAGATGGCTTCTTCTCTCTTTTTGGATCTCAATACAATGTTCTCCTCTCTCTTGTGGAGATCTATTCGATGTAATCTTCTTTTTGCGGTGTGTTTGTTGAGACCGATGAATTGTGGGTTTATGATCAAGTCTATCTATGAATAATATTTGAATCTTCTCTGAATTCTTTTATGTATGATTGGTTATCTTTGCAAGTCTCTTCGAATTATCAGTTTGGTTTAGCCTACTAGATTGGTTTTTCTTGCCATGGGAGAAGTGCTTAGCTTTGGGTTCGATCTTGCGGTGTCCTTTCCCAGTGAAAGAAGGGGCAGCATGGCACGTATTGCATCGTTGCCATCGAGGATAACAAGATGGGGTTTATTTCATATTGCATGAATTTATCTCTCTACATCATGTCATCTTGCTTAAAGCGTTACTCTGTTTTTAACTTAATACTCTAAATGCATGCTGGATAGCGGTCGACGAGTGGAGTAATAGTAGTAGATGCAGGCAGGAGTCGGTCTACTTGTCTCGGACGTGATGCCTATATACATGATCATACCTAGATATTCTCATAACTATGCTCAATTCTGTCAATTGCTCAACAGTAATTTGTTCACCCACCGTAGAATACTTATGCTCTTGAGAGAAGCCACTAGTGAAACCTATGCCCCCGGGGTCTATCCTCATCATATCAATCTCCATCACTTTAATCTTGCTTTGCTTTTTTACTTTGCCTTTTACTTTTCACCTTGCATCTCTATATCAAAAATACCAAAAACATTATCTATCAGTTCTCACTCTCGTAAGTGACCGTGAAGGGATTGACAACCCCTAATCGCGTTGGTTGCGAGTAGCTATCGTTTTGTGCAGGTACGAGGGACTTGAGCGTGGCCTCCTACTGGATTGATACCTTGGTTCTCAAAAACTGAGGGAAATACTTACGCTACTCTGCTGCATCATCCTCTCCTCTTCGGGGAAAACCAACACAAGCTCAAGAGCTAGCAGCTTCTTCAAAGAAGTCATATCCGCCGGATCAACATTGTCTTTGTAGAACTTCAACTCCTCTGTCGCACAAACCGACTAAGCATAGGCCGCATCACCTTCTTCACATTCCAAAGCGATCTTACGGCTCCCATGTACTGTGATGGTCCCCTTATGGCCCGGCATTTTGAGTTGCAGATAAACATAACATGTCCTGGCCATGAACTTGGCATAAGCCGGTCGTCCAAACAGGGCATGATATGGGCTCTTGATTTTCACCACTTCAAAAGTCAATGTTTCTGATCTCGAGTCATGCTCATCTCCAAAAGCAACCTCCAGAGCTATCTTACCAACTGGATACGCCGATTTACCAGGCACCACACCATGAAAAACGGTGTTTGACGGTTTAAGATTTTTATCTATTAACCCCATGCGAGGGAAGGTTTCATAATAAATGATATTGATACTACTCCCTCCATCCATGAGTACCTTGGTGAACTTATATCCTCCAACCTGAGGCGCCACCACCAATGCTAGATGACCCGGATTATCAACCCGGGGTGGATGATCCTCCCCCTCTTTAGCTTGCTCCGACAGAGGTCTCCTTCTCCCTTAGCAGCGAAACCAGTCCCTGCCTCTTTTCAATCAATCTTTCATACCGTATGACTCCACACAATGGGCTATTCAGACCAACGCAAGTAACGGGGCACCGCCGGTTCAACGGAGTTCACTGCCCTTTTATGAAGCTTCTGATTGCGCTCTCACAGGCTTGTGGTGAAAACATGGTATTGCCCACTATTCAACTGCTTCGGGTTGCTCTGGTAACCCGACTGCTGCTGTTGCTGCTGATTCCCCTGATGATTATAACCACCCTGGTTGCCCTGATTGCCTTTATTGCCATGTCCGCTTTGATTACCATGAAAACCTGAACCGGAACTGCCGCCACCATAACCCGGCCCATGGGATCCAGGGCCTGAACCGCCGGCCTGTCCGTGATCGTACCAAAAAAATCTGAGTTTTTGAACTCCTGCATAATAAAACAATCCTTCCAGAGGTGCGTGGCTGGCTTTTCCCGTGACCCATGCTTTGGGCAAGGCTGGTGTTGGGGATATTACTACTGGGCTTAAACCGGCCTACCTGGGCCGGGTTAACTTCATCAGTAGTTCAAAGGTTATAAAGCCCAAAGAAGCAGATAAGGGCCCAAGACCTATAGTCGGTTTAAGACCTGTAGCCGTAAACCGGCTTTATATGTAAACTTGTATTGTAAGTTAGGAATAAGGAGAGACCAACCCGGATACGAGTATGAACCAGTGATTGGGACTCTGTGAACCGATGGGCGTCACCCGTGTATATAAGGGGACGACCCGACGGCGGTTCAAGGACAGACAACAATAACTCGAGACTTAGGCGACACTTGTTTGCTCCCTAGTCATCGAAACCCCGTCAATTCCATCACAACTAGACATAGGCTTTTACCTTCATCGAAGGGGCCGAACTAGTATAAAAACTCTCTGCGTCCCTGTGTCCGCTTTAACCCCTTCAAGCTAACCCGTGGCGATGGCTCCACGACTAAGTCCTTTCACTAGGACATCTGCCGTGACAAAACCACGACAGTTGGCGCCCACCGTGGGGCTATCGCACGATGGTTTCAAGTTCTTGGAGGGCCGCTTTGAAGGACTCAAGGGCTACGCTGTGGGCCGGATGACTAAGAGTCGTCGCGGCAAGCTCTACATCGACGATGCAGGCTGGGGCCCCGAGGCCGGCTCAATTGAGTACGGGTACCGGGTCCCCTTTGGTGGCATACACATCTTCATTGGCAAGATCGGTGAACCGGGCCCTGAGCCGGACATCTGCACCGACCTCGTCGAGACGGCTCAGCGTGCGCGATCTGCCCAGGTTAAACCGGCCATGAAGCGTGCCTTCGTGGGAGTCATCCATGGAGGAAGTTATGAGGATGGATCAGAAACTGGTGGCGAGAACGTCGTTTACTCTGGCGACGAGTCATCCACCGGAGAAACCAAATCTCTGTATCAACTGCAAGATGGCCGGATTGGGGGCTGTTCCGATGGCGACAGTATTCCGTACCCCTCTGATCTGCCCCACCGAGTTGGAATATTCATGGCCGGTACACAGGCC
The DNA here is from genome assembly GCA_032464435.1 of Aegilops umbellulata. Classification (NCBI taxonomy): domain Eukaryota; kingdom Viridiplantae; phylum Streptophyta; class Magnoliopsida; order Poales; family Poaceae; genus Aegilops; species Aegilops umbellulata. The sequence continues at coordinate 577,408,867 of CP136057.1, read as the reverse complement.
GCGCTTCACTCTTCGACCGTTGCGGCAATGCTCTCCGGTTCAGTAGCGGCGACAGCTGCTGGGGCAGGAGGCTCCGTGCGCCCGCCGGCTCAAGTTTTATCGGATCTGTTCGATGCGTTGGCTGCGCTCATGGCAGAGGCTAACCCGGCGGATCAGGACGCTCACAACGCGGAGATTGCAAAGGTGAGGGAGCAAATCACTCAGGCTAAAGCGGACCTAGCAACTGAAGATGCCAGGATGATTGCAGAGCGGGCCACTTTAGATGCACAGGCCTACAGGCTCATGTTGGACCAGAACGCGTCGCAGGAAGTCATGAGGAGGAAGTGCCGATCTCATTTGCCTTCGGTCTTTGAAGCCAGAGACCTCTTCAACACCCCCGGAGCAGGAGCCAGTAATCCGCCAGTGGTAAACCGGGCGGAGGCACCTGGGACGGGCGCGCTGGTCCAGCCCCGTTTAATAGATATGCCCCGTCATAATACTGGTGTACCTCAGGCTGTGCCAACACCTCCGGGTCACTACTCCAACCCGATGGACAACCTTGTTGCGGCTGCTGCACGGCTGGAGGCCATTCCAATTGAAGGTGATTCGCCGTGTCGGGTCAAGGAGCTCCTTAGGACAGCTTTGGTCCAACAGGAAGCATATTCGTACAGCCGCGATCGGATCCACTCAACCCCTCGTCCGAGCCGGAGCTATAGCAGGCATATGGATGAACCGGCCGTGTCGAGTAATGCACGGCGATGAGTGCCCTGTGGTAACAACCCGACAGGTGGTGTCGAGAACGCTCAGGAAGTGGTGGACCGGGCCCGAGCGCGCAGGGAGGCCGCGTTAGCGGCACAGTATCAAGATCGTCAACTTACGCCGGTTCGTCCGACCACCATGGTCGAGCCTGGAAGTACCTCTAGTGCTTTGGGGGTGCCTTGCCTTGTTCCCGCTTTACGCAATGTGCGCCTGCCCAAGGATTTTAAGGGCCCGCGCAAGGTCACAAATTATACGGCAGATCAACCTCCAGAGACATGGGTGGAGATGCTTGATGTGGATGAGGCGACGTGTGCAAAGTACTTCACCATGATGCTTGAAGGAACGACCCGTACATGGTTAAAAAGCTTACCGGCCAATTCTATCAGTTCATGGGCCCAGTTACGAGCCCGGTTTATTAGTAATTTCAAAGACACGTGTAAGCAGCCAATGTCTATAGTGGATCTAGCTGCCTTTGTCCAGGAGGAAGGAGAATCAACGATGCATTGGGTGCGCCGGGTCTCGCAAGTTCTGCATTCATCAGACCGCATCAATGCTGACACCGCAGTTATAACCCTGGAAGGCAATTGCCGGTTTGGGCCCCTAAAGCTGAAATTAGGGCGGATGAAGCGCCACTGCACTGACATAGGGACTCTCATGGGCGCTTTGGTAAAGTATGCTGATTCTGATAGTACCAAGGATCCCGAGTCTGATGATGAAAAGACAGGGAAGGGAAAGAAGAACGGCAACTCCAAAGGTCAGCAACATCACTCGACAGGTAATGGTGGCGGAGGCAAGCGCAAAGCAGATGGCAACATGGACTTCGTGGCTAATACCAGCGCGCAGGACAAGGGCCAGCGACGCAAGGGTAAACCGCAGAATAGAAGTGGAGCGCCTAACCCTAACCCGGACCGCCTAAATTATCTATTGAACCAGCCCTGTCCGAAGCATGGGACAAAGGAGGTGCCAGCAAACCACCTTTGGAAGGATTGTCACATTATGCAGGAGTTCAAAAATTCTAATGCTTTCCAGTATGATCACGGCTCTGGCGGTGGCTCAGGATCCGGCCCGGGTTACGGTGGAGGAAATTCCGGTTCCGGATTCAATGGTAATCCGGGCGGACATAGTAATCAGAATAATCAAAGTAGCCAGGGTGGTTACAACCAGCAGCAACAACAGTCAGGTTACCAGAGCAACCCGAAGCAGTTGAATAGTGGGCAGTACCATGTCTTCACCACTAGCTTGGACAAGCGAGACCGAAAGGTTCAGAAGCGGGCAGTCAACTCTATTGAACCGGCTGTGCCCCGTCACTTATGCTGGTCTGAGCAGCCAATCATATGGAGTAGAGAGGATCACCCACCCCGGGTTGATAACCCGGGTCAGCTAGTGTTGGTGGTGGCACCTCAAGTGGGAGGTTATAAGTTCACCAAGGTACTCATGGATGGAGGGAGCAGCATTAATATCTTGTACTATGAGACCTTCCGTCGTATGGGATTGACAGATAAAAATCTCAAACCGTCCAATACGGTGTTCCATGGTGTGGTACCTGGCAAATCAGCATATCCTGTTGGTAAGATAGCTCTGGAAGTGGCCTTTGGAGATGATCATGATTCCAGGATGGAGACGCTGACGTTTGAAGTGGTAAAGATCCAAAGCCCGTATCACGCCCTGTTTGGGCGACCGGCCTACGCCAAGTTCATGGCGCGGCCTTGTTATGTGTACTTGCAGCTCAATATGCCGGGTCACAAGGGGACAATTACGGTTCATGGAAGCCGTCGAGTCGCTTTGGAGTGCGAGGAAGGAGATGCGGCCTACGCAGAGTCGGTTTGTGCCACCGAGGAGCTGAAGTTTTATAAAGACAATGTTGATCCGGCAGATATGACTCCATTGAAGAAGCCAGCTACGGAGCATGATCCGGCCTTGAAGTTCAAATCGGCAGCTGAGACTAAGCTTGTTGACTTCGTGCCTAGTGATTCGTCCAAGCAGTTCAGCATCAGTGCCAATTTGGATCTGAAATAGGAAAGCGCGCTCATCGAGTTCATCCGTGAGAATCGGGACATTTTTGCATGGAAGCCTTCTGACATGCCAGGTGTACCGAGGCAACTCGCTGAGCAGACTCTTAACGTGGATCCCAAATACAAACCGGTGAAACAGTTCCTCCGTCGGTTTAGCAAAGAAAGACGTAAAGTTATTGGAGAAGAGGTAGCCAGGCTTTTGGCAGCTGATTTTATTGTTTAGGTTTTTCACCCTGAGTGGCTTGCTAATCCGGTGCTGGTCCTTAAGAAAAACGACACCTGGCATATGTGTGTGGATTACACTGACCTTAATAAGGCTTGTCCAGCAGATTCCTTTGCCCTCCCCCGTATTGATCAAATCATTGATGCTACGGCGGGTTGTGAGCGTTTGAGTTTTTTGGATGCATATTCTGGTTATCATCAGATCAAAATGGCAGTTAAGGACCAGGAGAAGACGACGTTCATCACTCCCTTTGGAGCCTTCTGCTATGTGTCTATGCCCTTTGGGCTCAAGAGTGCCCAGGCAACCTATCAACGGTGTGTACAAAATTGCCTTCACAAGCAGATTGGCCGTAATGTACATGCCTATGTGGATGATATTGTGGTTAAGTCAAGGAAGAAGGAGACTCTGGTTGACGATTTGAAGGAAACCTTTGGTAACCTGAGGACGTACAAGATGATGCTCAATCCGGCCAAATGTGTTTTTGGTGTACCGGCAGGCAAGTTATTGGGTTTCCTGGTGTCCAATAGGGGAATTGAGGCTAATCCGGAGAAGATCACAGCCATCACCTCCCTGGCTAAACCGAAGTGTATCAATGACGTTCAACGTTTGGCTGGTCGGATTACCGCGTTGAGCCGGTTTATCAGCCGCCTTGGTGAGAAGGCAATTCCTTTGTATCAGATGTTGAAGAAGACGGATCAGTTCGTCTGGAGTTCTGCTGCTGATCAGGCATTTGAGGACTTAAAGCGGCAATTGGCCAACCCGCCTGTGCTTGCCGCTCCCGTTGACAAGGAGCCGCTACTGCTATATGTTGCTGCTAACGCTCGCGCAGTCAGTGTGGCTATTGTGGTGGAGAGGAAGGAGGCAGGTAAGGAGCATCCGGTTCAACGTCCAGTTTACTATATCAGTGAGGTACTTATTGAATCCAAGCAAAGGTATCCGCATTTGCAGAAGCTGGTATATGGAGTTTTCATGGCAAGCCGGAAGCTGAAGCAGTATTTCCAAGGGCACCCCATCACAGTGGTCAGTTCTGCTCCCCTAGGCGATATCATTCAGAACTGGGAGGCAACGGGCCGGATTGCCAAGTGGGTTATAGAGCTTGGGCCGCATGGGTTGAAGTACGTACCCCGAACGGCGGTGAAGTCTCAAGCACTTGTTGATTTCATCAATGATTGGACGGAGCTGCAAGTGCCTGAAGAGAAGCCGGATCACACATATTGGACCATCCATTTTGACGGATCCAGGCAATTGGAGGGCTCGGGGGCTGGAGTCGTATTAACTTCCCCACGAGGTGACAAGTTCTGCTACGTTCTCCGCTTAATGTTCCCTTGTACTAACAATGCAGCTGAGTATGAAGCCTTGCTCCATGGTCTCCGGATGGCTAAAGAGATGAATCTAAGCTAGGTTAAGTGCTTCGGTGACTCGGACCTAGTTGCTCAACAGGTATCCGGCACTTGGGATTCCAAGGACCCACTCATGGCTGCATATCGTCGTGAAGTGGACGTTGTTGCAGGTCACTTCAAGGGCTATCAGGTGGACCATGTGGACCATCGGAAGAATGAAGCGGCGGACGCTTTAAGCTGGTTGGGCTCTCAATGTAAACCGGTCCCACCTAATGTTTTTCTTGATGTGCTACACAACCCGTCGGTCAAGCTCCCTGGTGAAGCGGATTTGGCGATTCCTGATCCGGAGGCCCAGCTGGTGGCAGCTCTACACGTCATTCCGGATTGGACGCTTCCTTATCTTGAGTACATGAACCGGGGCGAGCTACCAGAGGATGAAACCTTGGCCCGGCAGATAATCCGGCGATCCAAGTCCATGACTATTGTTAATGGTGAATTGTATCATTGCAGTGTGTCAGGGGCGTTCCAACGCTGTGTGTCTCCTGAGGAAGGCTGTGAAATTTTACGTGAGATCCACGAAGGAGATTTTGGTCATCACACCGGTTCAAAATCTTTGGTGGCTAAGGCATTCCGCCACAGTTTTTATTGGTTAACTGCTCATGCTGATGCGGAGGATCTGGTCAGACGATGTGACGGTTGACAAAAGTTTTCAAGACGCGCTCATGTGCCGGCTCAGGAATTGAGGATGATTCCAATCACTTGGCCATTTGCAACTTGGGGGCTGGATATGGTTGGGCCTTTCTAAAGGTCCAAGGATATGAAGACCCACCTCCTGGTGGCGGTTGACAAATTTACAAAGTGGGTGGAGGCAGAACCTGTTAGCAAGTGTGATGCGTCCACGGCGGTTCAGTTCATCAAAAAGGTGATTTTCCGGTTTGGCTTTCCACACAGTATCATTACAGATAATGGTACCAATTTGTCCAAGGGGGCTATGAAGGAATTCTGCGAACGTGAACTCATCCGACTTGACGTTTCATCAGTGGCACACCCACAGTCCAATGGGCAAACATAAAGAGCTAATCAGGAGATCTTGAGAGGCATCAAGCCCCGGCTTATGGTTCCTTTGCAGAGAACACTGGGTTGCTAGGTAGAAGAGTTGCCATCTGTGTTGTGGAGCATCAATACCACACCCAACAGATCGACAGGATACACACCGTTCTTCATGGTCTATGGAGCGGAGGCGGTTCTCCCTAGTGATATCCGTCATGATTCACCTCGTGTGGTGGCTTATGTTGAAGCGGACAACGAGACAGCACGACAAGATGCTTTAGACCGGTTGGATGAAGAGCGTGACATAGCCGCTGCCTGCTCGGTGATTTACCAACAGGATCTTCGTTGTTATCACAGTCGCCGAGTTAGAACCAGAACCTTTCAAGAGGGAGATTTGGTGCTTCGGCTCATCCAAGATCAAACTGATATGCATAAGTTATCCCCGCCTTGGGAGGGACCTTTCGTGGTCAGCAAGAATCTGCACAATGGGTCATACTATCTGATCGATATTCGAGAGCATAAAGACTCACATACATCAGAGGAGGAGACCAACAGGCCGTGGAACATAGCCCATCTTCGGCCTTACTATACCTGAGCCATCGGCTCTACTTATGTACATATTATGACAAGTGTATATATTATGATAAATATAATAAACCGGAGCCTCAGCTAAAGCGGGGTATCTGTTCTTTTACATCATGCGTGGTTACATGGAGCTGTTCTATCTTAAAGCGGCCTCCGGGTTACCCCTTGAAAGTTTTATAAAACATCACTTGGGGGCTTGGTCGTGTCCGAACCAATGCAACACCTTTTGATAGGCGCAAGCCACCAGATCACTTGGGGACATGGTCAAGTCTGAACCAGTCACGCCTCTTGATCGGCCTAAGGCCATAGAATCACTTGGGGGCTTGGTCGAACCCGAACCATTGCCACGCCTTTTTATCGGCATAATGCCACAGTTTCATTTGGGGACCTGGCTGACTTGAACCATAGCTACACCTATCGGGAGCTTGGTCGTGTCCGACCATGGTAACACCATCTGATCGGCTCAGTGAAGCCTCTTTTTGCAAAGGTTTTTATCATTGCCTTTTCTTTCATCATTTTTCTTACTGTTGCTTTGCGTTTTTTTAAACCGACAACATTTTAAACCGGTTCAAACTGTCAATTAACGGAACACGGTTCATTTTTAATCCGGAGTTTATTTGCCCGGTTTGACTTTTTCTGTTAGCATCCCATTATGGAGTAACAGGGTGTTTTTTACCACCCGACATGGTTTACATGGTAAACCGGCATTTTTTACACAGGAGCTGTTTTCTCCATTGATGGTTTAGGTTTATAAACCTCCGTTTCAAGATTGGCTAAACCCAACTTCATGGCCATCAATGGCAGGTATTTTGTATCACAAAATTTGATCATATACCTCAGTTTCCTTGCATATATATATGAAGGTCATAAACCGGCCGGCGGTACAACTGCCATGGTAGTTTAAGATTTTATGATTGCAGGAGATATATATTGAAGGTTTCGATCTTTCAAACAAAAGTATTAGCACTAATGCACGAAGGCATCTCAGAAGCAAGAGTATTGGCTATCCTATTACAAGGCAACATGGTGCCCAAATAAGATCAGTGTTTTCTTGACAGAATATAACAAAGCAGCCATTTAAACCGGTCCCCGGTTCAAGATTGGTCACCGCTCTGGTCTGATGGTGGTGGGTTGTCCTGCGCCGCTTCAGCTTCTTCTTCCCTACCCAGTGCCTGGAAGTCAACAGTGATCCAGTCGATTCCCATTAAGGCTTGAAAGACAGCTTCATCATGGATCAGTGAAGACGGTTCAATATCAGGAGCATAAGTATGCTTACGGATTGGAGGGATCAGATTCTCCGCTTCGGGAATTGGTGCAGCCACTCGTTTGTTCTGATTGTTATATTGAGCTTGATAATGTGTCAAGTCTGCCTCTTCCACCAATTGGCAAGCTAGAGGGCGCACCGTCCGGTTTATCGCTCTCAGATCATCTTCATTGAACTCTGAGCCGTCTTCCTTCAAACTAGGATAGCCCTGAGCTGCCTCAACAAGATCGAAATCTGGCACCCATGCTTTCGCCCGGATTAAGGAATTGATGGCACCGGTTTGAGCAGCAGATTTCTTCAACTCTCCAATCCGGGCGGGAAGCATTGACAACCTCTTAAGAGTATCTTGAATTAACATGGGTGCCGGATTGTTATGTGATGTAGTAGAAATGATCCGCTGCGCTCCGGTATACATCTGTTCGATTAATGTGTAGGCGGCCTTCAATTTCATCCGAACATCTGACCCCAAGTGACCAATGCGGGTGCCTGCAACATGATAGAAAGTTCACAAACCGGACTTATCATAGGAAGGCCAAATTATTACAGAAGTCAAAGGACGCTTACCAAAGATGGCAGCAGTCATTGCATGCACTTGCCGCTTTACGCTGGTCAGTTCATCTACTATCGGTTTAAGGGCGGCTTCAGCAGTTTCAATTTTCTTGGTCAAAGCGGCCTTCTCAGTGGCCCAATCCATCCGCTCTTTCTTGAAGCCCTCCTTCAGCTGTTCCATGATGCTTAAAGCGCTGGTCAACTCCTCTTTCGCCTTTGAGGTTTCAGCTTGTTGGGATTTCAAGTTCTCTTGAAGATCGGCGAGTTGGTTTTCTTTGGTCTTCAACTCAGCCTGCATAAAGACAGTCATATGATTCAACAAACGGTATAAGAATTGAAGTACCAATCACATAACAAGTTATGTACTTGGCACTTGGGGGCTAATGCGTATTTGATCTTCATCTGTCAATTGATTGCAAAAGTCCCAAGCTCAATACAAGTATTCAACTTGGCACATGGGGGCTAATGGCTATTTGCTCAAATAAGTTCTGGTGCTGCCATGTTAAATTACTTAAGTCCCGGTTTAACTACATTAAGTTGAACCGGCTCTTGGGGGCTACATCAGTGAATTCTGAAGCATTCAGTTTTATAATAGTAAGTCCCGGTTTACAAGAGGATTGCCAAACCGGCCCTTGGGGGCTAGGAGAGTTAACAAAATTGAAGTATCCAAGTAGGAAGAAGCACATGGAAGTTACCTCAAGTTTTTCTTTCATCATATTCACCAGACCGGCTTCATAGTCACGGCTGGTATACAGCCGGTTCAAGTAGCCGGAATGAAGGTCTTGGGCATTCAGAGCAGCGTAAGACGCCAGATCAATGTTCCACTTGCCTTTGCTCATAGTAGCGAATTCTTCTTTGGCAGTATGCTTTGATAAGACGACCGGATGGCTTGGTTCAGTACGACCAATGCCAGTAATCACAACATCATCATCCTTGGTGTCACCGGTTTGGCCAGGGGCAGTCGGTTTGTCAGCAGGCCGGATTGGACTGGTGGATTTCTCAAACCGGATGGGGCTTCCAGGCTGATCAGCAGGCCTTTCTTCGGCAATAACATCATCACCTTGCAGTGGGGGGTCATTGGGTATATCTTCATGAACGACCGCTTCAGGATCCGGTGTTTTGTCAGGTTCAGGAATGGCATCTTCCTTGGCCGCTTTATCCAGGCGGGCCTTCTTGCTTGGCCTAGGCTTGGCCCTACAAGGAATAATTACAATCAAATACAACACATGTTCTAATATGATGTATCAGAAATATTATGATAAGTATAGCTTACCCAAGCACCGTCTTGAGTGGTGGCAGCTGAGTAGCTGATGACTCGCCAGAGGAGGAATGGGAAGTAACCTAATAATCGGAGTCAGACGGATTAAGAGGTTGACGATAACAGCCCGCTTTAGGACAAGCACTGACAAGCAAATTAGAGACCTCTAAACGACGTTTCCGAACTGGACTGTTCGGTAAACCGGCGGAGGTAACTACCTGGCCGCTGTGCGGGGTTGTGTGGCGAGCTTCGTGCTGTTGGGTCTTCATAAGAAATTTGGGATCCAAGTAAGCAAGAGGATGAGAAAATTTAACTTTCCGGTTTGCCTGACGGGTTTTTAGTGAAGGCAAAAGTTCTGAATCAGAAGAGAGAATAATTACCTCTGCAGCATCAGCATTACTAGCTTCGGCATCATCCTGACAAATATTATCATCAATAAGGCGTGTGAAAAGTAAACCGAGTGAATCAAGTTCTACCTCAAGGTCCGGATTACCCACATCGTCATCAGCGGGCGGATCAGAGGATGCAGTGGTTTTCCTCTTATGAGCAAGCCTCTTAATGACTTTGGTTTTTGGCCGGGTTGGTCTTTCCGGTTTGTCCGCTTTCTCCTGCGGAAGCTTCTTGCTCCAAAACGGATCATTGCCCTGTTTCAACAGATATTGGTGTCAAATAATAAGCAGATATAACAATGTCAGGGTCAAATGACAGGTGAAATCAAAAACTTACAGCTGGCGGTTTGTTGGTGGCGCAGAAAGGAAGCAGGCCGGTTCGGGCACAGATGTATTCCGGTTCGTTCAAAATTTTCTTCACAGCTTCTGTGACTTCTTCGTCGGTGAGCTGGATGTTCATGTGTCGCAGTGGGTCGTCAACACTACCTGTATATTCGCACATCAAACCGGAGCGTTGACTAAGGGGCAGTATGCTCCATGATATCCAGCAGCGAGCGAGATCAACTCTTGTTAAACCGTTGGCCATAAAGGCTCTGAGCTTGGACAATTGAGGAGCGTATTTACTCCTTTCCTTGGCGGTTAACCTTTGTGGAAAGGGGTGTGTATTGCTAAGCCGCTTCGGACGAAAGCCAGGCAAGGGATTTTCATTAGCAGGGGAAGTGTCTTTGCAATAAAACCATGATTGATTCCATTCTTGGGGATGGCTGTGCAGTTTTGCATGAGGATAAGTGACCTCTTTCCTCTTCTGAATCGCCATACCGCCCAATTCCATATTGGAACCATCAGTGAATTTTGTGCGGCGGTTTAGATGAAAACAATCTCTGAATAACTCGACTGTGGGTTCCTCTTGAAAGAACACCTCACAGAGTACTTGGAAATGGCATATGTTAGTGACAGAATTGGGGCCAGTATCCTGCGGACGGAGTTGGAAATTGGCCAAGACATCCCGGTAGAATTTTAAACCGGGTGGATTAAAACCTCGGGCTAAGTGGTCTGCGAAAACGACAACCTCTCCCTCTTGAGGTGTGGGAGGACATTCTTTGCCAGTGACCCTCCAATGGATGGTGTTTTTGCTGCTTAAAGCGCCAGTCAGGACTAAGTTGTTCAGTTGAGTTTCTGTGACACGAGAAGGAGCCCAGTTGCACTCATATACTTGTTTGGCCATGGTGGAGTCTACAAAATAAGTGATTCTGGTTCAAGATTGTGTTGGGTAACAGTATACACCGGTATGAACAATGCTAAACCGGAGGTAACTATATCTAAACCGAGGTTCTATTAAGCGGCATCGTATGACTAATGAGTTCTGGCGGTTCAACAAGGGGACCAATGGTATATACCGGTTTATGAATTTTTTCTATACTAAGTTAAACCGCCTGATCTAAGCATTGAAAGCAATTGAGGGTGCGGATGGCTAAGTATGCAGAAACAGGTTCCACAAGGTCTTATTACAGCAATGGATCTGAGGCAAGTTCAGAAAAACAGGAAAATATTCAAAAGCTTAAGGCAGAACAGTGTTGATTCAATGGACAGGAAAATATGTGAGATCTATAGACTTGAGCATGAAGCTACAGGCGGATGCTAAAAGCTACTGCTAATCAGAGCAGGGTTTCACAGATCTATCCAGGAATTTGGGTATGAGTATGAACAGTTGATGGAGCACCGCAAGAGCAAGAAACCCTAGAACAGATCTAGGGCGAGGAAAGCGAAGGACCTACCAGAGCTGAGGAAAGCACGGAAGATCGCCGCAGTTTTCTGGTGCCTTCAGGTTGATGCAGCAGGCCCAAGATGGTGCAGAGGTCGACGGCAGCGGCGGAGCTCTGAGGCTGGCGATGCGAGGAAGATGAAGAGAAAGGGGACGAAGGGGAGAAAATAAATGACCCTTCGGTCCTATTTATAAGGCAAGAGACATGTGTGAGGCGCGTATATCAAGGAACCGTAAATCTTGGAAGCGGAGCTGTCGCCTCGGTTATTGAGGATCTATTAAACAAAGAAGGTATCATGAATGTTATCTTTATGATGATGTCATGCCGATTTACAGCAACCAGAGACGGTGACATCACGGTGGTTCAACGATTACAGAAGTCGTTGAAGACGAAGATTTTTTTGCTAAGGATTGACATGAACTCGTTCAAATCAATCTGGGGCCTAATGTTGGGGATATTACTACTGGGCGTAAACCGGCCTACCTGGGCCAGGTTAACTTCATCAGTAGTTCAAAGGTGTTAAATCCCAAAGAAGCAGATAAGGGCCCAAGACCTGTAGTCGGTTTACGACCTGTAGCCGTAATCCGGCTTTATATGTAAACTTGTATTGTAAGTTAGGAATAAGGAGAGACCAACCCGGATACGAGTATGAACCGGTGATTGGCACTCTGTGAACCGACGGGCGTCACCCGTGTATATAAGGGGATGACCCGGCGGCGGTTCAAGGACAGACAACAATAACTCGAGACTTAGGCGAAGCTTGTTTGCTCCCTAGTCATCGAAACCCCATCAATTCCATCACAACTAGACGTAGGCTTTTACCTTCATCGAAGGGGCTGAACTAGTATAAAAACTCTCTGCATCCCTGTGTCCGCTTTAACCCCTTCAAGCTAACCCGTGGCGATGGCTCCACGACTAAGTCCTTTCACTAGGACATCTGCCATGACAAAACCACGACAGCTGGTTTAACAGGTAAGACAGGCGCTCCGGATTGGGACTTGATCCTCCATCACGCGGTGGCGGTTTACCCTTACGATGCTGACCATTATCCTGCGTGTTGGTGTTAGCCACAAAATCTAAATTGTTATCCAATTTATGCTTACCACTATTTCCATGACCCGTCGGGTTATGCTGCTGCCCCTTTGGTGCTGCCGCTCTTCTTTCCCTTTCCTGTCTTGTCATTGTCAGACTCAGGGTCCTTGGTACTATCAGAGTCGGCATACTTCACCAGAGCTGCCATAAGCGTCCCCATGTCATTGCAGTGACGTTTGAGCCGTCCCAACTTTAACTTCAGAGGTGCAAACCGGCAATTGACTTCCAACGTTAAAACTACTGTATCAGCTTTGATGTGGTCCGATGAATGCAAGATTTCGGAAACCCAGCGCACCCAATGGGTTGTTGATTCTCCTTCCTCTTGGACACAGGTAGCTAAGTCCACAATTAACATGGGCTGTTTGCACGTGTCTTTGAAATTCTGAATGAACCGGGCCCTTAACTCGGCCCATGACCCAATGGAGTTAGCTGGTAAGTTTTTCAACCAAGTGCGAGTTGTCCCTTCCAACATCACGGTGAAGTATTTAGCACATGCCGCATCATCAACATCCAGCATTTCCATCGCCATCTCATTGCTCTCAACCCATGACTCGGGGGATAAATTGGCAGTGTAATTCGACACTTTACGTGGGCCCTTGAAATCCTTGGGCAGCCGTACATTGCGTAGCGCCGGGACGAGACACGACACCCCCAAAGAACTGGAGGTGACCCCTGGTTCCACCGAAGTTGTTGGATGAACTGGGGTAAGCTGACGGGCCACGTACTGCGCCGCTAACTCGGCCTCTCGACGTGCCCTAGCACGATCCACCACATCCTGAGCATCAACACCGCCACCCGTCGGGTTATGGCCACGGGTCGGATTACGATTCCACGCACTTCTCAACATGACCGGATCATCCATATGCCTGCTGTAACTCCGGCTCGGGCGAGGGGTGGAATGAATCCTCTCGCGGTTGTATGAATAAGCCTGCTGCTGAGTCAAGGCTGTCTGAAGGAGCTCCCTAGTCCATCGTGTCTCAACTGTTACTGGAGACTCGCCTTTGATTGGGAGAGCCGCCAATCGTGAAGCGGCGGCAACAATGTTATCCAACGGGTTGGAGTAATGACCTGGTGGTGTTGGGACGTTCTGTGATGGGACATTGTTCTGACAAGGCGGATCCATCGGGCGCGGTTGAACTGGCGCCCCCGTTCCAGGTGCCTCCACCCGGTTTACCACTTGCTGATTACTGGTCCCTGCTCCTGGTGTGTTAAAGAGGTTCCTTGCCTCATAAACCGGAGGCGGGTGTGACCGGTACCTTCTCCTCATGACATCGTTTGACGTGCGCTGATCCAACATAAGCCGGTAAGCCTGTGCCTCCAACTCGGCCTGCTCTGCAGCTATCCTGGTATCCTCAGCTGCCAGGTCTGCCTTGGCTTGAGTTATCTGATCCTTCACCTTCGCGATTTCCGTGTTATGCTCATCCTGATTCGCCGGGTTAACTTCCGCCAGCAGCGTTGCCAAGGCATCAAATAAGTCAGACAAAACCTGAGCCGGTGGTCGCACAGGGCCTCCTGCCCCGGCCGCTGTCGCCGCTACTGATCCGGAAATCATCGCTGCTGCCGTCAAAGAGTGGTGCGCTGGCTGCGTACCGGCCATGAAGATTGCAACCCGGCTTGGCGGATCAAAGGGGTCCGGAATACTGTCGCCATCGGAACAGCCCCCAATCCGGCCATCTTGCAACTGGTACAATGACTCGGTCTCTCCGGTCGATGACTCGTCATCAGAATAAACGACAGTCTCACCACCAGATGCCGATCTAACCTCAGATTCCGCTCCGTGGATGAATCCCATGAAGGCACGCTTCATGGCAGGCTGAACCCGGGCGGGTCTCGCACGTTGAGCCGTTTCAACGATGTTGATGCACATGTCCGGCTAAGGGCCCGGTTTGCTGATCTTGCCAATGAAGACGTGAATGCCACGGAAGGGGACCCGGTACCCGTACTCAATTGAGCCGGCCTCGGGGCCCCAGCCTGCGTCGTCGATGTAGAGCTTGCCGCGGCGACTCTTAGTCATCCGGCCTACCGTGTATCCCTTGAGCCCTTCGAAGCTGCCCTATAAGAACTTGAAACCATCGTGCGATAGCCCCACGGTGGGCGCCAACTGTTGTGGTTTTGTCACGGCAAATGTCCTAGTGAAAGGACTTAGTCGTGGATCCATCGCGACGGGTTAGCTTAAAGGGGTTAAAGCGGATGAAGGACGCAAGGACTTTATACTGGTTCGGCCCCTTGCGGTGAAGGTAAAGGCCTAATCCAGTTGTTGTGGAATTGCTAGGGTTTCGATGACCAGGGAGCAAATCTGCTATGCCTGGCTCTCGAGTTGTTGTTTGTTGTCCCTAAACCGCCGCCAGGTCGTCCCTTTATATACACAGGTTGACGCCCGATGGTTTACAGAATCCCGAGGCCGGCTCATAAATGGGTCCGACTCGGTTTCTACTATTTCTTATCTTACAATACAAGTTACATGTCATATGGTGGTTTATGCTACATGCCCTAATCCGCCTTTGGGCCCTGGGCCTTCCTAAAGCGCCACACTCCTTGTCTTCATGGGCTTCCAATATAAATAACTCATTATGGGGATAACCCGACCTCTCCTAGCCAGTTTATACCCAGTAGTAATATCCCCAACAGTAGCTACGATCTGCTCTCCGAGGAGGAGGTGAGCCTCGACAACGAAGATTTCACTGTGCCTGAGGAACCTCTCGAGCAGGAGCGCTTTAAGCTTCAGCTAATAGCGACTGCGAGGAGCCTGAAAAAGAAGCAGCAGCAGCTTCAAGATGATCAAGACCTGCTCAATGACAGATGGACCGATGTCCTTGCAGCCGAGGAATATGGCCTTAAATGCCCAGCCAAAAGTTACCTAAAGTGCAAATTGCTACCTCAGTTCGACGACGAGGCGCTAGAGGCCGCACCAGCATCGCACAATGCGACTGACCGACCACCACGCGGTCAGGATAAAATGGCAACTCAAGCCGAAAACCAGACTGTCCCACCTCGCCATAAGGGCAGGGATAAGACAGCTCGGGGTTATACATATGACCTTCGTCAAGACCTGGACAATAGAGCAGGACATACAAGATGGATCTACGGATTGCGAGGACGTGCATCAACACGCGAGCACGGCTATCTATTCGGACGTGAAAAACCTAGTCACGCCCGGGCCGAAAACCGCGGACGAACTCCATCGGAGCTACGTCGTGATGCGGCCCAATATAGAGGCACCGCACACCCTCTTTGCTTCACTGACGAAGTAATGGATCATGAATTCCCAGAAGGGTTCAAACCCGTAAACATTGAATCATACGATGGAACAACCGATCCCGTGGTATGGATCGAGGATTTTATTCTCCACATCCACATGGCCCGCGGGGATGATCTTCACGCCATTAAATACCTCCCATTAAAACTCAAAGGGCCAGCTCGGCACTGGCTAAACAATCTGCCTGAAAATTCTATTGGCAGTTGGGAGGACTTGGAAGAAGCTTTCCTCGACAACTTCCAAGGCACATATGTCCAGCCACCAGACGCCGATGACTTAAGTCACATAGTCCAACACTTGGAGAGTCAGCCAGGAAATTCTGGACTAGGTTCCTAACTAAAAAGAACCAGATCATCGACTGCCCGGATGCCAAAGCCCTAGCGGCCTTTAAGCATAGCATCCGTGACGAATGGCTCGCCTGCTACCTCGGCCAGGAAAAGCCGAAGTCCATGGCAGCCCTCACGACACTCATGACCCGCTTCTATGCGGGCGAGGATAGCTGGCTGGCCCGTAGCAAAAACACATAAAGTGAAATGGGCACCACCATGGTCAAAAAGAGCAACGGCAAGCTCCGACGCAGCAGACACAAATGCCAAAGCAATGGCAACAACACCGATGATACGACACTCAATGCTGGATTCAGCGGCTCCAAGTTCGGTCAGCGGAAGAAGCCGTATAAAAGAAATAATCAGGGACCATCCAGCCTGGACCGCATACTCGACCGTCCGTGCCAGATCCATGGCACCCCAGACAAACCAGCCAATCATACCAACAAAGATTGTTGGGTTTTTAAACAGGCCGGCAAGTTAAATGCCGAGAACAAAGAAAATGGATCGCAAAGTGAGGACGATGACGAAGAGCCCCGGCAGCCGAACACAGGGGGACAAAAGAAGTCCCCCCCAAGTCAAAATGGTGAACATGATATATGCTACACACATCCCAAAGAGGGAGCGCAAGCGCGCACTTAGGGATGTCTATGCGATAGAGCCAGTCGCCCCAAAATTTAATCCATGATCATCATGTCCGATCACTTTTGATCGACGGGACCATCCGACCAGTATCCGTCATGGCGGTTCAGTCGCATTGGTCCTTGAACCAATAATCGACAGATTCCACATGATGCAAGTCCTTATGGACGGCGGCAGCAGCCTGAACCTGCTCTATCAGGATACAGTGCGCAAAATGGGCATTAACCCATCACGGATCAAGCCAACAAAGACTACCTTTAAAGGAGTCATACCAGGCGTAGAGGCCCGTTGTGCGGGCCCAATTATGCTAGAGGTTTTCTTCAGATCTCCGGACAACTTCCAAAGCAAAGAATTAATCTTCGATATCGTCCCTTTTCGCAGTGGCTACCACGTACTACTCGGACGAACCACATTCGCTCGATTCAATGCGATCCCTCATTATGCTTACCTCAAGATCAAGATGCCCGGTCCATGCAGCGCCATAACAGTCAATAGAAACACGGAACGCTCCCTCCGTATAGAAGAGCACACCGCTGCCTTAGCAGCAGAAGTACAGAGTGGCCTTCTCAAGCAGAAACTTAATTCGGCTGTCGAGCCCCCGGACACCGTGAAGAGGGTCCGGACTACTCTGCAATAGGACAGCTCGGCTCGTCAGGAGCTCGACTAGCAATTTGGCCTCTGTCCCAGTCCCAATCAAGTGGCAGCATTAGTACCGCGCGTACATAATTACGCGCTCAAGATACCATGCGCACAGACGGAGGCATACCTACCTTGTGATCCATGATACGTCTCCAACGTATCTATAATTTTTGATTGCTCCATGCTATATTATCTACTGTTTTAGGCAATATTGGGCTTTATTATCCACTTTTATATTACTTTTGGGACTAACCTATTAACCGCAGGCCCAACCCAGATTTGCTGTTTTATGCCTATTTCAGTGTTTCGAAGAAAAGGAATATCAGACGGAGTCGAAACGGAATGAAATCAACTAGAGAAGTTATTTTTGGAAGAAAAGCCACCAAATAGACTTGGACTCTACGTCAGAAGATACGGGAGCTGGCCACGAGGGTGGGGGCGCGCCCACCCCCCTGGGGCGCCCCCCCTGCCTCGTGGGGCCCCCGCAGCTCCACCGACGTACCTCCTGCACCCATATATACCTACGTATCCTAAAACTTCCAGAACAGAGATTAGATCAGGAGTTCCGCCGCCGCAATCCTCTGTAGCCACCAAAAGTCAATCGGGACCCTGTTCCGGCACCCAGCCGGAGGGGGATCCCTCACCAGTGGCCATCTTCATCATCCCGGCGCTCTCCATGACGAGGAGGGAGTAGTTCACCCTCGGGGCTGAGGGTATGTACCAGTAGCTATGTGTTTGATCTCTCTCTCTCTCTCTCATGTTCTTGATTTGGCACGATCTTGATGTATCGCGAGCTTTGCTATTATAGTTGGATCTTATGTTTCTTCTTCCCCTCTTCTCTCTTGTAATGGATTGAGTTTTCCCTTTGAAGTTATGTTATCGGATTGAGTCTTTAAAGATTTGAGAACACTTGATGTATGTCTTGCATGGGATAACCGTGGTGACAATGGGTTATTCTATTGATCCACTTGATGTATGTTTCGGTGATCAACTTGCGGGTTTCGTGACATTGGGAACCTATGCATAGGGGTTGGCACACGTTTTCGTCGTGATTCTCCGGTAGAAACTTTGGGGCACTCTTTTAGGTTCTATGTGTTGGTTTCAATAGATGAATCTGAGATTGTGTGATGCATATCGTATAATCATACCCACGGATACTTGAGGTGACATTGGAGTATCTAGGTGACATTAGGGTTTTGGTTGATTTGTGTCTTAAGGTGTTATTCTAGTATGAACTCTAGGGCTGTTTGTGACACTTATAGGAATAGCCGAACAGAATAACTTTGAGGTGGTTTCGTACCCTACCATAATCTCTTCGTTCGTTCTCCACTATTAGTGACTTTGGAGTGACTCTTTGTTGCATGTTGAGGGATAGTTTGTAACACCCACGATGCGGCTATATCTCCCACGTGTCGGAGCACGACTTAGAGATAACCGCATGGTGGTTTTGTCGCAAGAAGGGTCATCTTCACACAATCCCATGTAATGAACAAGAATGGGATAAAAGAGTTCGCTTACAATCGCCACTTCACGCAATACATAACTTAAACAATCATCATACAGAGTAGAATCAAGGTCCGACTACGGAACCAAAATAAAGAAGATAACCCCAAATGCTAGATCCCCGATCGTCCCAACTAGGCTCTGAAGGAAATATGCCCTAGAGGCAATAATAAAGTTATTATTTATTTCCTTATATCATGATAAATGTTTATTATTCATGCTAGAATTGTATTAACTGGAAACATAATACATGTGTGAATACATAGACAAACAGAGTGTCACTAGTATGCCTCTACTTGACTAGCTCATTAATCAAAGATGGTTATGTTTCCTAGCCATGAACAAAGAGTTGTTGTTTGATTAACGAGATCACATCATTAGTTGAATGATCTGATTGACATGACCCATTGCATTAGCATAGCACCCGATCGTTTAGTATATTGCTATTGCTTTTATCCATGACTTATACATGTTCCTTTAACTATGAGAATATGCAACTCCCATTTACCGTAGGAACACTTTGTGTGCTACCAAACGTCACAACGTAACTGGGTGATTATAAAGGTGCTCTACAAGTGTCTCCGAAGGTACATGTTGAGTTGGCATACTTCGAGATTAGGATTTGTCACTCCGATTGTCGGAGAGGTATCTCAGGGCCTTCTCGGTAATGCACATCACATAAAGCCTTGCAAGCATTGCAACCAATGAGTTAGTTGCGAGATGATGTATTACGGAACGAGAAAAGAGACTTGCCGGTAACGAGATTGAACTAGGTATTGGATACCGACGATCGAATCTCGGGCAAGTAACATACCGATGACAAAGGGAACAACGTATGTTGTTATGCGGTCTGACCGATAAAGATCTTCGTAGAATATGTAGGAGCCAATATGGGCATCCAGGTCCCGCTATTGGTTATTGACCGGAAACGTGTCTCGGTCATGTCTACATTGTTCTCGAACCGTAGGGTCCGCACGCTTAACGTTACGATGACAGTTATTATGAGTTTATGCATTTTGATGTACCGAAGGAGTTCGGAGTCCCGGATGTGATCACGGACGTGACGAGGAGTCTTGAAATGGTCGAGACATAAAGAATTATATATTGGAAGCCTATGTTTGGACATCGGATGCATTCCAGGTGAAATCAGGATTTTACCGGAATACCGGGAGGGTTACCGGAACCCCCCGGGAGCATAATGGGCCAACATGGGCCTTGGAGGAAAGGTGAGAGGGCAGCCCTAGGGGCTGCGCGCCTCCCCCCCTTCCCTAGTCCTATTAGGACTAGGAGAAGTGGGGCGCCCCCTCTCTCTCTCTCTCCCCCTTGGAGCAATCCTAGTCCAACTAGGATTGGGGGGGGGGGGAATCCTACTCCCAGAGGGAGTAGGACTCTCCTGGCGCACCAAACCTGGCCGGCCAGCCCCTCCCCCTTGGATCCTTTATATACGGGGGCAGGGAGCACCCCAAAGACACACAAGTTGATCTACGGATCGTTCCTTAGCCGTGTGCGGTGCCCCCTTCCACCAAATTCCACCTCGATTATATCGTTGCAGTGCTTAGGCGAAGCCCTGCGCCGGTAACACATCAAGATCGTCACCACGCCGTCGTGCTGACGGAACTCTTCCCCGACGCTTTGCTGGATCGGAGCCCGGGGATCGTCATCGAGCTGAACGTGTGCCAAGAACTCGGAGGTGCCGGAGTAACGGTGCTGTGATCGGTTGGATCGTGAGGAGAACGTACGACTACTTCCTCTACGTACGACTACTTCCTCTACGTTGTGTCAACGCTTCCGCTTCGGTCTACGAGGGTACGTAGACAAACACTCTCCCCTCTCGTTGCTATGCATCACCATGATCTTGCGTGTGCGTAGGAATTTTTTTTGAAATTACTACGTTCCCCAACAGTGGAACAGTGGCATCCGAGCCTAGGTTTTATGGTTGATGTTATTTGCACGAGTAGAACACAAGTGAGTTGTGGACGATACAAGTCATACTGCCTACCAGCATGTCATACTTTGGTTCAGCGGTATTGTTGGATGAGACGATCCGGACCAACCTTACGCGTACGCTTACGCGAGACCGGTTCCCTCGACGTGCTTTGCACAGAGATGGCTTGCGGAAGACTGTCTCTCCAACTTTAGTTGAACCGAGTGTGGCTACGCCCGGTCCTTGAGAAGGTTAAAACGGAGTCTATTTGACAAACTATCGTTGTGGTTTTGATGCGTAGGTAAGATGAGTTCTTGCTTAAAGCCCGTAGCAGCCACGTAAAACTTGCAACAACAAAGTAGAGAACGTCTAACTTGTTTTTGCAGGGCATGTTGTGATGTGATATGGTCAAGACGTGATGCTAAATTTTATTGTATGAGATGATCATGTTTTGTAACCGAGTTATCGGCAACTGGCAGGAGCCATATGGTTGTCGCTTTATTGTATGCAATGCAATCGCGATGTAATGCTTTACTTTATTGCTAAACGGTAGTGATAGTCGTAGAAGCATAAGATTAGCGAGACGACAACGATGCTGCGATGAAGATCAAGGTGTCGCGCCGGTGACGATGGTAATCATGACGCTGCTTCGAAGATGGAGATCACAAGCACAAGATGATGATGGCCATATCATATCACTTATATTGATTGCATGTGATGTTTATCCTTTTATGCATCTTATCTTGCTTTGATTGACGGTAGCATTATAAGATGATCTCTCACTAAATTATCAAGAAGTGTTCTCCCTGAGTATGCACCGTTGCGAAAGTTCTTCGTGCTGAGACACCACGTGATGATCGGGTGTGATAGGCTCTACGTTCAAATACAACGGGTGCAAAACAGTTGCACACGCGGAATACTCAGGTTTAACTTGACGAGCCTAGCATATACAGATATGGCCTCGGAACACAGAGACCGAAAGGTCGAGCGTGAATCATATAGTAGATATGATCAACATAATGATGTTCACCATTGAAACTACTCCATCTCACGTGATGATCGGACATGGTTTAGTTGATTTGGATCACGTGATCACTTAGAGGATTAGAGAGATGTCTATCTAAGTGGGAGTTCTTAAGTAATATGATTAATTGAACTTTAATTTATCATGAACTTAGTACCTGATAGTATCTTGCTTGTCTATGTTGTGTAGATAGATGGCTCGTGCTGTTGTTCCGTTGAATTTTAATGCGTTCCTTGAGAAAGCAAAGTTGAAAGATGATGGTAGCAATTACACGGACTGGGTCCGTAACTTGAGGATTATCCTCATTGCTGCACAGAAGAATTACGTCCTGGAAGCACCGCTAGGTGCCAGGCCTGGTGCAAGAGCTACGCCAGATGTTATGAACGTCTGGCAAAGCAAAGCTGATGACTACTCTATAGTTCAGTGTGCCATGCTTTACGGCTTAGAACCGGGACTTCAACGACGTTTTGAACACCATGGAGCATATGAGATGTTCCAGGAGTTGAAGTTAATATTTCAAGCAAATGCCCGGATTGAGAGATATGAAGTCTCCAATAAGTTCTATAGCTGTAAAATGGAGGAGAATGGTTCTGTCAGTGAGCATGTACTCAGAATGTCTGGGTATAACAATCACTTGATTCAACTGGGAGTTAATCTTCCGGATGATTGCGTCATTGACAGAATTCTCCAATCACTGCCACCAAGCTACAAGAGCTTCGTGATGAACTATAATATGCAAGGGATGACCAAAACTATGCCCGAGCTCTTCGTGATGCTAAAAGCCGCGGAGGTAGAAATCAAAAAGGAGCATCAAGTGTTGATGGTTAACAAAACCACTAGTTTCAAGAAAAAGGGCAAAGGGAAGAAAAAGGGGAACTTCAAAAAGAACAGCAAGCAAGTTGCTACTCAAGAGAAGAAACCCAAGTCTGGACCTAAGCCTGAAATTGAGTGCTTCTATTGCAAGCAGACTGGTCACTGGAAGCGGAACTGCCCCAAGTATTTGGCGGATAAGAAGGATGGCAAGATTAACAAAGGTATATGTGATATACATGTTATTGATGTGTACCTTACTAATTCTCGCAGTAGCACCTGGGTATTTGATACTGGTTCTGTTGCTAATATTTGCAACTCAAAACAGGGGCTACGGATTAAGCGAAGATTGGCTAAGGACGAGGTGACGATGCGCGTGGGAAATGGTTCCAAAGTCGATGTGATCGCGGTCGGCACGCTACCTCTACATCTACCTTCGGGATTAATATTAGATCTAAATAATTGTTATTTAGTACCAGCGTTGAGCATGAACATTATATCTGGATCTTGTTTGATGCGAGACGGTTATTCATTTAAATCAGAGAATAATGGTTGTTCTATTTATATGAGTAATATCTTTTATGGTCATGCGCCATTAAAGAGTGGTTTGTTCTTACTTAATCTCGATAGTAGTAACACACATATTCATAATGTTGAAACCAAAAGATGCAGAGTTAATAATGATAGTGCAACTTATTTGTGGCACTGCCGTTTAGGTCATATCGGCGTAAAGCGCATGAAGAAACTCCATACTGATGGACTTTTGGAGTCACTTGATTATGAATCACTTGGCACTTGCGAGCCGTGCCTTATGGGCAAGATGACTAAAACACCGTTCTCCGGTACTGTGGAGAGAGCAACAGATTTATTGGAAATCATACATACTGATGTATGTGGTCCAATGAATGTTGAGGCTCATGGCGGATATCGTTATTTTCTCACCTTCACTGATGATTTAAGCAGATATGGGTATATCTACTTAATGAAACACAAGTCTGAAACATTTGAAAAGTTCAAAGAATTTCAGAGTGAAGTGGAAAATCATCGTAACAAGAAAATAAAGTTTCTACGATCTGATCGTGGAGGAGAATATTTGAGTTACGAGTTTGGTCTACATTTGAAACAATGCGGAATAGTTTCGCAACTCACGCCACCCGGAACACCACAACGCAATGGTGTGTCCGAACGTCGTAATCGTACTTTACTGGATATGGTGCGATCTATGATGTCTCTTACCGATTTACCGCTATCTTTTTGGGGTTATGCTCTAGAGACGGCCGCATTCACGTTAAATAGGGCACCATCAAAATCCGTTGAGACGACGCCTTATGAACTGTGGTTTGGCAAGAAACCAAAGTTGTCGTTTCTTAAAGTTTGGGGCTGCGATGCTTATGTGAAAAAGCTTCAACCTGATAAGCTCGAACCCAAATCGGAAAAATGTGTCTTCATAGGATACCCAAAGGAGACTATTGGGTATACCTTCTATCACAGATCCGAAGGCAAAATTTTTGTTGCCAAAGTCGGAAACTTTCTAGAGAAGGAGTTTCTCTCGAAAGAAGTGAGTGGGAGGAAAGTAGAACTTGATGAGATAACAGTATCTGCTCCTTTATTGAGAAGTAGTACATCACAGAAATCTGTTTCTGTGACACCTACATCAAATAGGGAGGAAGCTAATGATAATGATCATGAAACTTCAGATCAAGTTTCTACTGAACTTCGTAGATCAACCAGAGTAAGATCCGCACCAGAGTGGTACGGTAATCCTATTTTGGAAGTCATGTTACTAGACCATGATGAACCTACGAACTATGAAGAAGCGATGGTGAGCCCAGATTCCGCAAAATGGCTTGAGGCCATGAAATCTGAGATGGGATCCATGTATGATAACAAAGTGTGGACTTTGGTTGACTTGCCCGATGATCGGCAAGCAATAGAAAATAAATGGATTTTCAAAAAGAAGACTGACGCTGATGGTAATGTTACTGTCTATAAAGCTCGACTTGTTGCAAAAGGTTTTCGACAAGTTCAAGGGATTGACTACGATGAGACTTTCTCACCCGTAGCGATGCTTAAGTCTGTCCGAATCATGTTAGCAGTTGCCGCATTTTATGATTATGAAATTTGGCAAATGGATGTCAAAACTGCATTCCTGAATGGATTTCTGGAAGAAGAGTTGTATATGATGCAACCAGAAGGTTTTGTCGATCCAAAGGGAGCTAACAAAGTGTGCAAGCTCCAGCGATCCATTTATGGACTGGTGCAAGCCTCTCGGAGTTGGAATAAACGCTTTGATAGTGTGATCAAAGCTTTTGGTTTTATACAGACTTTCGGAGAAGCCTGTATTTACAAGAAAGTGAGTGGGAGCTCTGTAGCATTTCTGATATTATATGTAGATGACATATTACTGATCGGAAATAATATAGAATTTCTGGATAGCATAAAGGGATACTTGAATAAAAGTTTTTCAATGAAAGACCTCGGGGAAGCTGCTTAAATATTGGGCATTAAGATCTATAGAGATAGATCAAGACGCTTAATAGGACTTTCACAAAGCACATACCTTGACAAAGTTTTGAAAAAGTTCAGAATGGATCAGGCAAAGAAAGGGTTCTTGCCTGTGGCACAAGGTGTGAAATTGAGTAAGACTCAATGCCCGACCACCGCAGAAGATAGAGAGAAGATGAAAAATATTCCCTATGCTTCAGCCATAGGCTCTATCATGTATGCAATGCTGTGTACCAGACCTGATGTGTGCCTTGCTGTAAGTTTAGCAGGCAGGTACCAAAGTAATCCAGGAGTGGATCACTGGACAGCGGTCAAGAACATCCTTAAGTACTTGAGAAGGACTAAGGATATGTTTCTCATTTTTGGAGGTGACAAAGAGCTCGTCGTAAACGGTTACATCGATGCAAGCTTTGACACTGATCCGGACGATTCCAAATCGCAAACCAGATACGTATTTACATTAAACGGTGGAGCTGTCAGTTGGTGCAGTTCTAAACAAAGCGTCGTGGCGGGATCTACATGTGAAGCTGAGTACATAGCCGCTTCAGAAGCAGCCAATGAAGGAGTCTGGATGAAGGAGTTCATATCCGATCTAGGTGTTGTACCTAGCGTATCGGGTCCAATGAAAATCTTTTGTGACAATACTGGTGCAATTGCCTTGGCAAAGGAATCCAGATTTCACAAAAGAACCAAACACATCAAGAGACGCTTCAACTCCATCCGGGATTTGGTCCAGGTGGGAGACATAGAGATATGCAAGATACATACGGATCTGAATGTTGCAGACCCGTTGACTAAGCCTCTTCCACGAGCAAAACATGATCAGCACCAAAACTCCATGGGTGTTAGAATCATTACTTTGTAATCTAGATTATTGACTCTAGTGCAAGTGGGAGACTGAAGGAAATATGCCCTAGAGGCAATAATAAAGTTATTATTTATTTCCTTATATCATGATAAATGTTTATTATTCATGCTAGAATTGTATTAACTGGAAACATAATACATGTGTGAATACATAGACAAACAGAGTGTCACTAGTATGCCTCTACTTGACTAGCTCATTAATCAAAGATGGTTATGTTTCCTAGCCATGAACAAAGAGTTGTTGTTTGATTAACGAGATCACATCATTAGTTGAATGATCTGATTGACATGACCCATTGCATTAGCATAGCACCCGATCGTTTAGTATATTGCTATTGCTTTTATCCATGACTTATACATGTTCCTTTAACTATGAGAATATGCAACTCCCATTTACCGTAGGAACACTTTGTGTGCTACCAAACGTCACAACGTAACTGGGTGATTATAAAGGTGCTCTACAAGTGTCTCCGAAGGTACATGTTGAGTTGGCATACTTCGAGATTAGGATTTGTCACTCCGATTGTCGGAGAGGTATCTCAGGGCCTTCTCGGTAATGCACATCACATAAAGCCTTGCAAGCATTGCAACCAATGAGTTAGTTGCGAGATGATGTATTACGGAACGAGAAAAGAGACTTGCCGGTAACGAGATTGAACTAGGTATTGGATACCGACGATCGAATCTCGGGCAAGTAACATACCGATGACAAAGGGAACAACGTATGTTGTTATGCGGTCTGACCGATAAAGATCTTCGTAGAATATGTAGGAGCCAATATGGGCATCCAGGTCCCGCTATTGGTTATTGACCGGAAACGTGTCTCGGTCATGTCTACATTGTTCTCGAACCGTAGGGTCCGCACGCTTAACGTTACGATGACAGTTATTATGAGTTTATGCATTTTGATGTACCGAAGGAGTTCGGAGTCCCGGATGTGATCACGGACGTGACGAGGAGTCTCGAAATGGTCGAGACATAAAGAATTATATATTGGAAGCCTATGTTTGGACATCGGATGCATTCCAGGTGAAATCAGGATTTTACCGGAATACCGGGAGGGTTACCGGAACCCCCCGGGAGCATAATGGGCCAACATGGGCCTTGGAGGAAAGGTGAGAGGGCAGCCCTAGGGGCTGCGCGCCTCCCCCCCTTCCCTAGTCCTATTAGGACTAGGAGAAGTGGGGCGCCCCCTCTCTCTCTCTCTCCCCCTTGGAGCAATCCTAGTCCAACTAGGATTGGGGGGGGGGATCCTACTCCCAGAGGGAGTAGGACTCTCCTGGCGCACCAAACCTGGCCGGCCAGCCCCTCCCCCTTGGATCCTTTATATACGGGGGCAGGGAGCACCCCAAAGACACACAAGTTGATCTACGGATCGTTCCTTAGCCGTGTGCGGTGCCCCCTTCCACCAAATTCCACCTCGATTATATCGTTGAAGTGCTTAGGCGAAGCCCTGCGCCGGTAACACATCAAGATCGTCACCACGCCGTCGTGCTGACGGAACTCTTCCCCGACGCTTTGCTGGATCGGAGCCCGGGGATTGTCATCGAGCTGAACGTGTGCCAAGAACTCGGAGGTGCCGGAGTAACGGTGCTGTGATCGGTTGGATCGTGAGGAGAACGTACGACTACTTCCTCTACGTACGACTACTTCCTCTATGTTGTGTCAACGCTTCCGCTTCGGTCTACGAGGGTACGTAGACAAACACTCTCCCCTCTCGTTGCTATGCATCACCATGATCTTGCGTGTGCGTAGGAAATTTTTTTGAAATTACTACGTTCCCCAACAGGCTCCACTACTGATCATCAGGAAAGGAAACATAGTAACGGCCACGTTCCTCGTCGAACTCCCACTTGAGCTCGGTTGCATCATCCGCACTGGCATCGTCGGCACCTGCAACTGTTTTGGTAGAATCTGTGAGTCACGAGGACTCAGCAATCTCACACCCGCGAGATCAAGACTATTTAAGCTTATAGGAAGTATGGGGTAATGAGGTGGAGCTGCAGCAAGTACTAAGCATATATGGTAGCTAACATACGCAAATGAGAGAGAGAAGAGAGGCAAAGCACGGTCGTGAAGCTAGAAGTGATCAAGAAGTGATCCTGAAACTACTTACGTTCATGCATAACTCAAACCGTGTTCACTTCCCGGACTCCGCCGAAAAGAGACCATCACGGTTACACACGCGGTTGATGTGTTTTAATTAAGTCAAGTGTCAAGTTCTCTACAACCGGACATTAACAAATTCCCATCTGCCCATAATCGCGAGCACGGCTTTCGAAAGATAATACCCTGTAGGGGTGTCCCAACTTAGCCCATTATAAGCTCTCACGGTCAACGAAGGATATTCCTTCTACCGGGAAGACCCGATCAGTCTCGGAATCCCGGCTACAAGACATTTCGACGATGGTAAAACAAGACCAGCAAAGCCGCCCGAATGTGCCGACAAATCCCGATAGGAGCTGCACATATCTCGTTCTCAGGGCACACCGGATGAACACTACGTACGACAACCGAAGATACCCCAAGTTGCCTAGGGGCGGCACCGCAAGTGGCTCTAATTTGGACCAGCACCCGGAGGAGCACTGGCCCGGGGGTTTAAAATAAAGATGACCCTTGAGTCCGCGAAACCCAAGGGAAAAAGGCTTAGGTGGCAAATGGTAAAACCAAGGTTGGGCCTTGCTGGAGGAGTCTTATTCAAAGCGAACTATCAAGGGGGTCCCATAAATCACTCAACCGTGTAAGGAACGCAAACTCAAGGAACATAACACCGGTATGACGGAAACTAGGGCAGCAAGAGTGGAACAAAACACCAGGCATAAGGCCGAGCCTTCCACCCTTTACCAAGTATATAGATGCATTAATTAAATAAGAGATATTGTGATATCCCAACATATCCATGTTCCAACATGGAACGAACTTCAACTTCACCTGCAACTAGCAACGCTATAAGAGGGGCTGAGCAAAAAGCGGTAACATAGCCAAACAACGGTTTGCTAGGAAAGGATGGTTAGACGCTTGACATGGCAACATAGGAGGCATGATATAGCAAGTGGTAGGTATCGCAGCATAGCAAAAGAGCGAGCAACTTGCAAGCAAAGATAGAAGTGATTTCGAGGGTATGGTCATCTTGCCTGCACGGTTCTCAGAGTTGTTGAAAGCTTGATCCTCGTAAGTGTTCTCAACAGGTTCCTCGTTCACGTACTCGTCTCCCGGCTCTACCCCAAAACAAGAACACAAGCAAAGGAACAACTATCAACCATGATGCAATGCACAAACAACATGACGCAAAACATGGCATGATATGCGAGATGTGATATGCAATGCATATGCGTGCTCCGGAAGGGAAAAGATGAACAAAGTGTCAACTTGGCTAACCAAGTATGCCGCTGGAAAGATGAGATGATTTCGGATGAAATCGATATAAAGATCACCGGAATCGGATGCACGATTTGCAAATGACAAGCAAAACAAAGATGGCATAATCTGCGATTAACAACATGATGCCACTTAGAATGCAACAAGAAACTAGGCCACTGCACTCAAGCATAACAACAAAGCATATAGCAGTGATCTAATCAAGATGCCTGACAAAAGATGAACACTGAGCTACGGCCAATTCACTCATTAATAGGTTCAAACAAGCATGGCAAAAGTGCAAAAGATAACAGGATTCAAACTTGGTGAAATAACAACATGCCAGGAATTTACATCAGGAAGACATGTTTAGAGCAAGCAAACCACATGCTACAGCAACTTAACATAGCAAAACAAGGCATGGTATGAATGTACTCAAAGCATAGAACAAAACTCCCTTACTGCCATGAGCCAAAATGGATCAGAAGATATAATGGCACCCATGTAAACATAGCAAGTTTCGTTACAGAATTCAGACTTAGCAGAAAACTGGACATGGCGAAAACAGCATCATGAAGGCATCTTCGCGAGCTCGATTCACTCACTACCAGACATTGAATGATAAACTAAACATACTACCAGCAAGAAGATATGTTCATGAAGCTAAAATGGCAAGAACAACAACATATTATGCACGGATCAATAGCAACAACGTCGGCAATATTGCTAAACAAGTTAACAATCTGCCAGGAACATTTTATAGCAAAAGTAGAGCAAGATTGAGTCATGCTATGTCACTCCATAATTGCCGAAAGGACCATGGATGGATAGATCATAACCATAAGAACACAACACCCTTAATGAACATGCTCAAAAAAGGCATGGATCTCTCTGTAGCAACATGAATACATGGCATAAAAATAACAGCAGGGGAAAAACTTAGTGAAATTCTAAGTCGCTGAAATCAGCAACATCACGATGCCTAGTTTGCATGCTTGTGCTAGTCACCAAATAGATCACAAAAATACATGGCATACACTCCTGTAAAGATGGCATGGCATACATCAAAATACATGTAGAGCTAAGGGTCATAGCATGCACACATTACTCATGGCAAAAATGACAAAAGTGCATTTGCTGAAACATATCTGAAACTAATATCACATAGCCCTCTTCCAACAGCATTTGGGGCATAATGATGAGCTCAAATGAAAATGATGCAATGAGAGCAAATGATGCACACGTCGAGATGAACATTTCCATATGCTACACGCCCAAAACGGAGTGGGAAAACTACCTCCGAATCTAGGGTTTCTCGACACGATTGCGGAGTTATGGCATGACGAAAATACAACAAAATACTACCAGAAAAAGGACTTAGTGGGAAAACTACCTCCGAATCTAGGGTTTCTCCGAGCGCGCGAACCGAGGCGGCCAGGATCTCGTCGGAGAGGAGCGGGGAAGTCTCCGGAGTGGTCGGGGTCGCCGGATCCGGCGCCGGCGAGGTTGGATCCACGGCGAGGCGCGGCAGGCGGAGCGCGGGGCGGCGGCGCGCGGTGAGCTGGCGCGGGTGGCGCCGAACGGCGGCGGCCGGCGGGCGAAGGCGGCGAGCTGCGGCGGGCGCCGGTGCGGGAGGCGGCGGGGCACGGCGGCGGAGGCGCGGCGCGGGGCGGCGGAGGCGCGGCGCGGGGCAAGGCGCTCGGGACCGCGGGGGCCGGCGACGGCGATGGGCGGCGTGGGCACCACATGGCAGCACGCCACTGGCTGCGGGCGGCGGCGCGACTTCGTCCGGCGGCGGTGGACGTGCCCGCCCACGCGGAGAGGAGCGAGGCTAGGGTTAGGGGTGGAATTGATCCGGGATTTTCGGGGGGAGGCTATATTTATAGGTAGGAGGGGCTAGGAGGCTCCAAATTGAGCATGGTTTTCGGCCACGCTGTCCGTGTCAAAACCGGCGGATCTCGGGTAGGGGGTCCCGAACTGTGCGTCAAGGTCGGATGGTAACAGGAGACAAGGGACACGAAGTTTACCCAGGTTCGGGCCCTCTCGATGGAGGTAAAACCCTACTCCTGCTTGATTAATATTGATGATATGGGTAGTACAAGAGTAGATCTACCACGAGATCAAAGAGGCTAAACCCTAGTAGCTAGCCTATGGTATGATTATGTATGATGATGGTTCGTCCTACGGACTACAGCCCTCCGGTTTATATAGACACCGGATAGGGTTAGGGTTACACAGAGTCGGTTACATAAGTAGGAGATCTTGGATATCCGCATCGCCTAGCTTGCCTTCCACGCCAAGGAAAGTCCCATCCGTACACGGGACGAAGTCTTCAATCTTGTATCTTCATAGTCCAGGAGTCCGGCGAAGGTATAGTCCGGCTAGCCGAACACCCCCTAATCCAGGACTCCCTCAGTAGCCCCTGAACCAGGCTTCAATGACGACGAGTCCGGCGCGCAGATTGTCTTCGGCATTGCAAGGCGGGTTCCTCCTCCAAGTCCTTCATAGAAGATTGTAAACACCAAAAATAGTCTCCGGCTCTGCAAAACAAGTTTCCACATATTGCCATAGAGAGAATAATATTAACACAAATCAAATCTGCTGGCGTATTCTGCAGTGCGTCATCACACTGCGGCCAAGCTCTTTATACAAATTGTTTTCACTTTTCCACCTCAGCTCGTTCAGCGAGGCGGTTTCCTTGGCACGTCTTGTCAAAGTAGAGATCGTGTGCCCCTTTTCACAGGATTATCATCAATACGGACGTGGGTAACCCAACCGCGCCATTTACCACGGTGCTTGGGAGGCAAGCGAGTTTTATTAGGTAGGTGGGGATGCATAACCGCATCCGCCCATATAAGGGGATAAGGATCCACCTTTTTTACCTACGCCTTCTTCCTCCTTTGCCAGTCCATCTCTCGCGCACCTAAGCTCCAGCACCCAAGCCCGCTCTTCCCACCTCAACCTTCTCCAGCAATGTCCGGAGCAGGAGGCAAGTGGATGGTCTCCTCCGTTACGGAGGTTCAAGTAAAAAAGCTAAGGAAGGCCGGATACCTGTCCAAGGACATCCCGCACCGGCTTCCTGAGAAGGGGCACCTTCTCCCCACCCCAAGGCCCCATGAGAGGGTAGTTTTCCTTCCCCACTTCCTCCGCGGACTGGGTTTTCCACTTCACCCATTCGTCCGGGGACTCATGTTCTACTACGGCCTAGATTTCCACGATCTGGCCCCGAACTTCATCCTCAACATCTCGGCGTTCATCGTCGTGTGTGAGGCCTTCCTCCGCGTCTGCCCCCATTTCGGCCTTTGGCTCAAGACCTTCAACGTCAAGCCCAAGGTGGTGCGCGGCAGCCAAGCGGAGTGCGGAGGTGCTATGGCTGGCAAGATAGCCAACGTCCTCTGGTTCGAGGGCTCCTTTGTGGAGACCCTAAAGGGGTGGCAAGCCGGGTGGTTTTACATCACCGAGCCACGCGATCCGGAATGGGTCGCAGCCCCCGAGTTCAGATCCGTACCCCCCACGCGGCTTGTGTCCTGGAAAGAGACGGGCCTGTCGTGGGGCAACGAGGAAGAGGTGACCGGACTGAAGACCTGCATCCAGTCCCTGATAGACAAACCAATCCGGCTGGTCAATATAGTCCAGGTCATGCTCGTTCGTCTAATCCTCTCGTGCCAACAACGGGATTTCAATTTGTGGGAGTTCGACCCGGCGCAGCACCGAACCCTCAACAGGCTCTTCGACACGTCGTATGAAGACGTCTGGAAGGTGCTAATCAAAGGCGCCGGGGCCCCCGCATCCGCTTCTGAGGACCGCGGATACAACACGCAGCGTCATGCTAGCGAGGTAAGCTATCTATACCTTTGACAGGATTTTTAAGCTCTTTTTCATAGATTAACTCTATGCGGGATTTAAACTCCCTTACCTTTGACAGGCTAGGCAGGCGATATCCGGACCAATTAACTGTCCGGCTCCCCTGCCCGAAGACCCAGCCCCAGCTCTCCTAGTGAAGCTGCTGACTCCAGCACCTTATGTGGTGCCGGAGAAGAAGGTCAAGAAGAAGAAGACCACCGGGACTCGAAAGAGTGCCCGTAACTTGGTGGTGTCGGACTCGTCATCTGACGAGTCCGAGGCGCCCTCCTCTCGTGAAAACGAGGAGGAGGAAGAAGACGGCTCCCCCCCCAGCGGAGGGAGGAAAGAAGAAGAAGGCCGCCCCATCAGGGGAGGCCGAGGGGTCTAGGAAAAGGAAGACCCCTCCGCCGGACTACTCCCACGACGCCGAAGAGAGCGGAGAGGAGTGGCCGAACAGGGCCAAGCGTCCGGCAAAATCGTAAGTATTTGTATACCAGAGTGACTCATGATATTCCTTTAATGCGCAGCTTTCCGTAATGTCGAATGTGATTTATGCAGCCCGCCCCGGGCCGAACTCGACGATTCATCGAGCGGCTCCCTGGATACGTCGGATGTGAACTCAGTTCCACCCGCTGTCTCCCCCCGCACTGCAGACGACGCCGAAGTGGCGTGGCAACAAGCTCCGGGAGGAGGAGGTGGTCCTGGAGGAGCCGAAGGGCGACCTCCCGGACCCCAGGAATAAAGGGGACAAGACCCCCCCAGGGCTCCGAGTCCGGCTTTGTGCTGGACGCCGCGCCGGACTCTTCAACAGCGCCGGTCCGCGATAGGCGAACTCCTTCCAAGAGGAGCAAGCCTTCTGAGCCGGCGGCCTCCGTCCAACCGGAGGTGCCGGACAATCTGTTGGAGGTGCTTGACGACGCCTCCATCGACGAGGAACACCGTACTATTATGAGTACGGTGATCCAAAGGGTTCAGTCCGCCAAGAGCGGACTGACTGAAGCTTGTATTAGCCTTCTGGCAGGATTCGAGGTAAGTAAAAATATGTCAAAATATTACCGCATAGACAGTAGCCCCTGATGCTCTGGCCGTCGTTCGGAAAGAAAAGCCGAATAGAGGATCTATTAGTTTTCGCAGGAGTCTAACAATAAAGAGTCAATATGCATTTGCAAGCTTCGCTGCTATCCACCGACGCACTGATTGCGCAGGTGGATGTCCTAAAAAAGGACCTCGGGCGGACCGAGCAAGAGCTCGGCCTTGCCAAACGGCAGCTCGAGGAAAAAGAAGGTAAGAAATACCCTACCAAGAAAAAAGGTGCCTATAGAGAGGCGTGATTGCAAAGAATAACAAGATCGTACTGCTTATTGTAGGGGCCATAGCTGAGGTGGCGACCCTCAAGCAGGCGCTATCCGAGGCCGAAAAGAAAACGACCGAGGAGTGCACCGAGTGAGAAAGACTTGGGGCTCAGGTTGGCGAGGTGCACCAAGAGCTGCAGGCTCTCATGAAAAAACATGAGAGCTTGGAGCTTGAGTCGAAGGCGCAAGCATCCGAGCTCGCGTCGGCCCTTGAGACCGCCAAGGGTGCCAAGGCTAAAGCCCAAAAGGCCCTCCAAGAGTTGGAGGAGATGAAAAAGATAGCAGCGGGTAAGGCATTCTTAATGCAAAGTAGAAATATAAAAGTAAACTACTTGTCACTTACCCGAATCCGGAGTTCTCCAGGGGCGTTCGCAGATCTTCCCCGCAGCGTATCCGCCGCCGCCGCCGCATACTACCGAGCTGAAGAAGGCAGCTCGATGGAGAGTGTGTTCTGGTCTAAGTATTCTGAGGCCGGACACCCTGTGCCCTTGAGCGACCAGCTGAAACAGCTGGTCGAGCTCCACAAGGCGGCCGAACAAGCCATGAAGGGCTTCATAGTTCGGTTGTGGCCCGGAGAGGCCCTGCCTGGGAGCTACTTCGGGCTGGTGCGACAGCTGGTGGAGGCCTGTCCAAGGCTTGAGATCATCAAGCGTTCCGCCTGCATCGAAGGTGCCCGGAGGGCCCTTGCCCGTGCAAAGGTGCACTGGGGTAAGCTTGACGGTGAGAAGCCGGTGAAGGACAGGCCGCCGCAGGGGAAGGAGCATCGCAAGCCCGAGAACTACTACAAGGATGTTCTTGCTGGTGCCCGCCTTATTGCGGATGAATGTACGAAAGATGTAATTTTTGAATGAACTCTCTCGTGTTTATCCTGTGCGCTGAAAACTTGTTCATATGCGCTAAGCAATGCTTATTGAATTTAAAATATTATTTTCTGTGCGGCCGTTTATCAAAAATTGAGAGATGGCCAGTCGTCGGCTTCTGCCCCCATGCCGCTAGTGCTGGGGTGTTCGGGATAAACCTGAGCGCTCTTTTTCCCATGGTTGGGTCCTTCGAGGGAGGCGCTCAGCACAACGAACCAGGCAATCGGACTATAATGCTTGAACACTCTCACTTAGCCATAGAACTTTATAATTTTAAATTTCGGCAAAGCCCCTAGTTCGGAAGACCGAATTCGGGGCGCTATCCACGCCTTTGGCCGGACAAAGCCAGCTCCTCGCTCGAAGCGGCATAAGCCTTTAGGGACTCGAAAAACCTCTCGAACAGCGACCGGTCTCTCGCCTTATCATGATAGTCAGTTTTAGCTTTCTCCACTGAGGTGCTTAACCCAGCTGAACCAGGGCACAATCGCAGTGGTTCTCCTAGTGCTACCTTAGCCGATATAGCGGAACGTAAGGCACCAAAACATAGGAGCCGGGCAAACCCCACTATTGACCCAAATCATGATTCGGAGCCGATGCATATAGTGCTATAAGTTCGGGGTGCCACACTTGTGAAAGTGTACGGACTTCTCACGCCAGATCGAAGGATACTGAAGCCCCTGGTGTGTTTGCCGTACCATGGTGTACGGGTGCGATCATGTTATTTAATAAACATATATATTAAAAGAGAATAGTGCAAAAAATAGACAAAAAGCTATGCATTGTTTATAAAGAGGCTATTTGTCAAAGCCGAACGATACAAGTAGTGCGATAAGCAAAAATATATTAGACTATTTAACATGTCCTAGCCAGGGGCAGGCCGCGGAATTGTGTTCGAAACAGATATACCGCTCGTAATAGAGACCACCTGAGAGTTCCATAACGCGGCGTAGCTTTGTCTTCTTCCCTGGATCTTGCATCGTTTGTGCGGCAGTCGATTTGCCGAACAGGTCGTCCAAAGTGTGGATTCCTAAAAGTAAAGTAAAAGAAAATAAAATCTGGCAGCCCCTAGTACGTTTTAAGCCGTATTTCGGGCATGCCGTTACTGTGCCCCTTCCCCTGTGCCCATGGTATTTCAAGGGTGTAATTATGTACGCGAGGTACTAGCTTCACTATGTCGCGATGGCTGGGGTTAGGGACGCATTGCTACGCCTGCTCAGATTGTGCCAGGCGGTCTTGTTGTAGGTTACTCCGGGCGCGCTTGACAGTGTCTGGCTTTTTAACGGCCGGACTGGAGAGTTGCCTAAAAAGGCTGCTTTGTACTTCCGATGTGAGAGCCGCCGTGTGCTCCTCCGTACGGAGGGAGCGTTCGGTGTTTTCGTTGACCGTGATTACTCCTCGAGGACCTGGCATCTTGAGCTTGAGATATGCGTAGTGCGGCACCGCATTGAACTTGGCAAATGCGGTTCGTCCGAGCAGGGCGTGATAGCCACTGCGGAACGGGACTATGTCGAAGATTAACTCTTTGCTTCGGAAGTTATCCGGAGATCCGAAGACCACATCAAGTGTTACGGATCCTGTACAGTTGGCTTCTACACCTGGTATAACGCCTTTAAAGGTCGTCCTTGTGGGCTTAATCCTTGATGGATCTATGCCCAATTTCCGCACTGTATCCTGGTAAAGCAGGTTCAGGCTACTGCCGCCGTCCATGAGGACTCTTGTGAGATGAAATCCGTCGATGATTGGATCGAGAACCAATGAGGCAAAGCCGCCATCACGGATGCTAGTGGGGTGGTCCCTTCGATCAAAGGTGATCGGGCAAGAGGACCATGGGTTGAACTTTGGGGCGACTGGCTCCATCGCGTATACGTCCCGTAGCGCACGCTTCCGCTCCTTCTTGGGAATGTGGGTTGCGTATATCATGTTCACCGTCCGCACTTGTGGGGGAAACCCCTTCTGTCCATTGTTGTTCGATGGCCTGGGCTCCTCCCCGTCATCGCTATGCAGCCCCTTGTCTTTGTTTTCGGCTCTTAACTTGCCTGCCTGCTTGAACACCCAACAATCCCTGTTGGTGTGATTGGCTGGCCTTTCGGGGGTGATTGGCTTGTCCCTCTTGGGGAGCCCTGCCCCTCCTTATATAAGTTAGAGGGGCGGGTTACATGTGGAGTCCAAATAGGATTAGGACTAGCCTATCTTCTACTACAAGCCGGATACAAGTCCGGGTCTTGATTCCTTGTAAGGGAGATATTCCTCACTCCTTTCCACTTAAGCCGGCCTACCATAACGTAAGCCGGCCTTCTGGGCCTTGAGCCTCCTGGGCCCCCGGGTCTTGTCGCTCCTTTGATCCACTTGCCAGGTCACCCATAAGTCACCAGGATCGGGCGGGTCACTTAGTGTGTCATCCAGTCAGGGCGGGTCATTAGTGAGTCGCCAAGTCCGGCTGGGTTATACATTAGGGTCTTGGTTGATTTGTGTCTTAAGGTGTTATTCTAGTACGAACTCTAGGGCTGTTTGTGACACTTATAGGAATAGCCGAACAGATTGATTGGAAAGAATAACTTTGAGGTGGTTTCGTACCCTACCATAATCTCTTCGTTCATTCTCCACTATTAGTGACTTTGGAGTGACTCTTTGTTGCATGTTGAGGGATAGTTTGTAACACCCACGATGCGTCTATATCTCCCACGTGTCGGAGCACGACTTAGAGGCATAATCGCATGGTGGTTTTGTCGCAAGAAGGGTCATCTTCACACAATCCCATGTAATGAACAAGAATGGGATAAAAGAGTTGGCTTACAATCGCCACTTCACGCAATACATAACTTAAACAATCATCATACAGAGTACAATCAAGGTCCAACTATGGAACCAAAATAAAGAAGACAACCCCAAATGCTAGATCCCCGATCGTCCCAACTGGGCTCCACTACTGATCATCAGGAAAGGAAACATAGTAACGGCCACGTTCCTCGTCGAACTCCCACTTGAGCTCGGTTGCGTCATCCGCACTGGCATCGTCGGCACCTGCAACTGTTTTGGTAGAATCTATGAGTCACGAGGACTCAACAATCTCACACCCGCGAGATCAAGACTATTTAAGCTTATAGGAAGTATGGGGTAATGAGGTGGAGCTGCAGCAAGTACTAAGCATATATGGTGGCTAACATACGCAAATGAGAGCGAGAAGAGAGGCAAAGCACGGTCGTGAAGCTAGAAGTGATCAAGAAGTGATCCTGAAATTACTTACGTTCATGCATAACTCAAACCGTGTTCACTTCCCAGACTCCGCCGAAAAGAGACCATCACGGTTACACACGCGGTTGATGTGTTTTAATTAAGTCAAGTGTCAAGTTCTCTACAATCAGACATTAACAAATTCCCATCTGCCCATAACCGCGGGCACGACTTTCGAAAGATAATACCCTGCAGGGGTGTCCCAACTTAGCCCATTATAAGCTCTCACGGTCAACGAAGGATATTCCTTCTACCAGGAAGACCCGATCAGTCTCGGAATCCCGGCTATAAGACATTTCGACGATGGTAAAACAAGACCAGCAAAGCCGCCCGAATGTGCCGACAAATCCCGATAGGAGCTGCACCTATCTCGTTCTCAGGGCACACCGGATGAACACTACGTACGGCAACCGAAGATACCCCAAGTTGCCTAGGGGCGGCACCACCACAAGTGGCTCTAATTTGGACAAACACCCGGAGGAGCACTGGCCCGAGGGTTTAAAATAAAGATGACCCTTGAGTTCGCGAAACCCAAGGGAAAAAGGCTTAGGTGGCAAATGGTAAAACCAAGGTTGGGCCTTGCTGGAGGAGTCTTATTCAAAGCAAACAATCAAGGGGGTCCCATAAATCATCCAACCGTGTAAGGAACGCAAACTCAAGGAACATAACACCGGTATGACGGAAACTAGGGCGGCAAGAGTGGAACAAAACACCAGGCATAAGGCCGAGCCTTCCACCCTTTACCAAGTATATAGATGCATTAATTAAATAAGAGATATTGTGATATCCCAACATATCCATGTTCCAACATGGAACGAACTTCAACTTCACCTGCAACTAGCAACGCTATAAGAGGGGCTGAGCAAAAAGCGGTAACATAGCCAAACAACGGTTTGCTAGGAAAGGATGGTTAGAGGCTTGACATGGCAACATAGGAGGCATGATATAGTAAGTGGTAGGTATGGCAGCATAGCAAAAGAGCGAGCAACCTGCAAGCAAAGATAGAAGTGATTTCGAGGGTATGGTCATCTTGCCTGCAAGGTTCTCAGAGTTGTCGAAAGCTTGATCCTCGTAAGCGTTCTCAACAGATTCCTCGTTCACCTACTCGTCTCCCGGCTCTACCCCAAAACAAGAACACAAGCAAAGGAACAACTGTCAACCACGATGCAATGCACAAACAACATGATGCAAAACATGGCATGATATGCGAGATGTGATATGCAATGCATATGCGTGCTCCGGAAGGGAAAACATGAACAAGGCGTCAACTTGGCTAACCAAGTATGCCGCTGGAAAGATGAGATGATTTCGGATGAAATCGATATAAAGATCACCGGAATCGGATGCACGGTTTGCAAATGACAAGCAAAACAAGGATGGAATAATCTGCGATTAACAGCATGATGCCACTTAGAATGCAACAAGAAACTAGACCACTGCACTCAAGCATAACAACAAAGTATATAGCAGTGATCTAATCAAGATGATGGACAAAAGATGAACACTGAGCTACGGCCAATTCACTCATTAATAGGTTCAAACAAGCATGGCAAAAGTGCAAAAGATAACAGGTTTCAGACTTGGTGAAATAACAACATGCCAGGAATTTACATCAGGAAGACATGTTTAGAGCAAGCGAACCACATGATACAGGAACTTAACATATCGAAATAAGTCATGGCATGAATATACTCAAAGCATAGAACAAAAGTCCCTTAGTGACCATGAGCCAAAAGGGATCAGAAGATATAATGGCACCCATGTAAACATAGCAAGTTTCGTTACAGAATTCAGACTTAGCAGAAAACTGGACATGGCGAAAACAGCATTATGAAGGCATCTTCGCGAGCTCGATTCACTCACTACCAGACATTGAATGATAAACTAAACATACTA
The DNA here is from genome assembly GCA_032464435.1 of Aegilops umbellulata. NCBI lineage: Eukaryota > Viridiplantae > Streptophyta > Magnoliopsida > Poales > Poaceae > Aegilops > Aegilops umbellulata. Next base: position 577,368,569 of record CP136057.1, on the reverse strand, counting down.
CCAGCAAGAATAAATGTTCATGAAGCTAAAAATGGCAAGAACAACAACATATGATGCACGGATGAATAGCAACAACCTCGGCAACATCGTAAACAAGTTAACAATCTGCCAGGAACATTTTGTAGCAAAAGTGGAGCAAGATTGAGTCATGCTATGGCACTCCATAATTGCCAAAAGGACCATGGATGGATAGATCATAACCATAAGAACAAAACACCCTTACTGAACATGCTCAAAAACGACATGGATCTCTCTGTAGCAACATGAATACATGGCATATAAATAACAACAGGGGAAAAACTTGGTGAAATTCCAAGTCCCTGAAATCAGCAACATCACGATGCCTAGTTTGCATGCTTGTGCTAGTCACCATATAGATCACAAAAATACATGGCATACACTCCTGTAAAGATGGCATGGAATACATCAAAATACATGTAGAGCTAAGGGTCATAGCATGCACACATTAATCATGGCAAAAATGACAAAAGTGCATTTGCTGAAACAGATCTGAAACAAACATCAGATAGCCCTATTCCAACAGCATTTCGGGCATCAAGATGAGCTCAAATGAAAATTATGCAATAAGAGGAAATGATATACACGTCGAGACTAACATTTACATATGCTACACGGCGAAAACGGAGCCACGGTTGCGGAGTTATTGCATGATGAAAATACAACAGAATACTGCCAGAAAAAGGACTTTGTGGGAAAACTACCTCCGAATCTAGGGTTTCTCCGAGCGCGCGAACCGAGGCGGCCGGGATCTCGTCGGAGAGGAGCGGGGAAGTCGCGGGAGTGGTCGGGGTCGCCGGATCCGGCGCCGGCGAGGTCGGATCCGCGGCGAGGCGCGGCAGGCGGAGCGCGGGGCGGCGGCGGCCGGCGGACGGAGGCGGCGAGCTGCGGCGGGCGATGGGCGGCGCAGGCGCCACATGGCTGCACGCCACTGGCTGCGGGCGGCGGCGCGACTTCGTCCGGCGGCGGCGGACGTGCCCGCCCACGCGGAGAGGAGCGAGGCTTGGGTTAGTGGTGGAATTGATCTGGGATTTTCAGGGGGAGGCTATATTTATAGGTAGGAGGGGCTAGGAGGCTCCGAATTGAGCACGGTTTTCGGCCACGCGATCGTGATCGAACGACCTAGACGATAGAAGGGGTTTAGGTGGGTTTTGGGTCACTTTGGAGAGGTGTTGGTCTGCAACATTCACGAGGCCTTTCCGGTCCCTCGGTTAACCGTTGGAGTATCAAATGAAGTCCAAATGGTACGAAACTTGACAGGCGGTCTACCGGTAGTAAACGAAGGCCACATGTCAAACCTCGGTCCATTCCGAGAACGTTTAACACCCGCACATGAAAATAGGTAAAAGGGGGCGCCGGAGGACGTAGGAGCGCCGGGTTGTAAAACGGACAACGGGAAAAATGCTCGAATGCATGAGACGAACACGTATGCAAATGCGATGCGCATGATGACATGATATGAAATGCATGACATGGAAAAAATGCAAAACGAAGAAGAACCCAACCACGGAGGGAATATCATAACTTAGTGCCGAAAATGGCAAGAGTTGGAGTACAAATAAGGCAAGTTACATCCGGGGTGTTACATAGTTATATGATCCAATTATGTTATTATTGTTGAGAGAACTTGCACTAGTGAAAGTATGAACCCTAGGACCTGTTTCCTATCATTGCAATACCGTTTACGCTCACTTTTACCGCTTTCTACCTTGCTGTTTTTATATTTTCAGTTTACAAAAACATATATCTACCATCCATATTGCACTTGTATCACCATCTCTTCGCCGAACTAGTGCACCTATACAATTTACCATTGTATTGGGTGTGTTGGGGACACAAGAGACTCTTTGTTATTTGGTTGCAGGGTTGCTTGAGAGAGACCATCTTCATCCTACTCCTCCCACGGATTGATAAACCTTAGGTCATCCACTTGAGGGAAATTTGCTACTGTCCTACAAACCTCTGCACTTGGAGGCCCAACAACGTCTACAAGGAGAAGGTTGCGTAGTAGACATCAAGCTCTTTTCTGGCGCCGTTGCCGGGGAGGTGAGTGCTTGAAGGTATATCTTTAGATCTTGCAATCGAATCTTTTTGTTTCTTGTTTTAGCACTAGTCTAGTTTATAAAAGAAAACTACAAAAAAATGGAATTGAGTCTGTCTCATATGCTTCACCTTTTTAATATCTGTCGTGAGTATGATGGAAAATAAAATTGTGCCAAAGTGTTAGAAGAAGAATGCATTAAATTGTTTGGCACTAAATCTTTGAATGATGAGCATGATTGCAATGTTGTTAGTATGAATTCCTTGAATATCCATGATGCTAATGATATGCAAAGCCACAAGCTTGGGGAAGCTATGTTTGATGAAGATGATATTTTTTGTTCCCCAAGCTTTGATGAGCAAATTCACTATGATAAAAGCATGCCTCCTATCTATGATGATTATTGTGATGACATGTATGATTTAAATAATAATGATAACCATGAAACTTGTCATCTTGATCTTAATTTTCAATCACATGATAGTTATTTTGTTGAGTTTGCTCCCACTATTATTCATGAGAAGAAATTTGCTTATGTGGAGAGTAACAAAAATTCTATGCTAGTAGATCATGAAAAGAATGCTTTAGGTGTTGGTTATATTGTTGAATTCATTCATGATGCTACTGAAAATTATTATGAGGGAGGAGTATATGCTTGTAGGAATTGCAATAATATCAAGTTTCCTCTCTATGTGCTTAAAATCTTGAAGTTATGCTCGTTTTGCCTTCCTATGCTAGTTGATTATTGTTCCCATAAATTGTTTGCTCACAAAATCCCTATGAATAGGAAGTGGGTTAGACTTAAATGTGCTAGTCATATTCTTCATGATGCTCTCTTTATGTTCCAATTCTTATCTTTTTGTGAGCATCATTGAAATCATCATGCCTAGCTAGGGGCGTTAAACGTTAGCGCTTGTTGGGAGGCAACCCAATTTTATTTTAGTTTCTTGCTTTTTGGTTATGTTTAGGAATAAATAATCCATCTAGCTTATGTTTAGATGAGGTTTTATGTTTAATTAGTGTTTGTGCCAAGTAGAACCTTTGGGAAGACTTGGGTGAAGTCTTTATGATCATGCTGTAAAAAAGAGAAACTTTAGGGCTCACGAGATTAGCTAAAACTTTCTACTGGAGAGTGCTATTTAGTTGATTATTTTTGCATATGATTCCTAGATGATTTCCTCAGGTCCACCAATTTATTTTAGAATTTTTGGAGTTCCATAAGTTTGCGTTAGTTACAGATTACTACAAACTGTTCTGTTTTTGACAGATTCTGTTTTTCGTGTGTTGTTTGCTTATTTTGATGAATCTATGGCTAGTAAAATAGTTTATAAACCCTAGAGAAGTTGGAATACAGTAGGTTTAACACAAATATAAATAAAGAATGAGTTCATTACAGTACCTTGAAGTGGTGTTTTCTTTCGCTAACGGAGCTCATGAGTTTTCTGTTAAGTTTTGTGTTGTGAAGTTTTCAAGTTTTGGGTAAAGATTCGATGGACTATGGAATAAGGAGTGGCAAGAGCCTAAGCTTGGGGATTCCCAAGGCACCCCTAGGTAATATTCAAGGTTAACCAAGCTTCTAAGCTTGGGGATGCCCCGGAAGGCATCCCCTCTTTCGTCTTCGCTCATCGGTAACTTTACTTGGAGCTATATTTTTATTCACCATTTTGCTTGGAGCGTCATTTTATTTTCTTTAGCTTTGCTTGCTGTTTGAATGAAGTACCAAGATCTGAAATTCTTAAATGTTAGAGAGTCTTCACATGGTTGCGTAATTATTCGACTACTCATGGATCTTCACTTATATCTTTCGGAGTAGTTTGTTGTTTGCTCTAGTGCTTCACTTATATCATTTAGAGCATGGTGGTAGTTTTATTTTGAAGAAATATATGAACTCTCATGCTTCACTTAGATTATTTTGAGAGTCATAAATAGCATGGTAATGTGCTTAATTCTAATATGCTAGGCATACAAGACTAATAAAAGAAAAATTATTATGAGTGTGTTGAATACTAAGAAAAGATTGAAGCATGATAATTGTTTTGAAATATGGAGGTGATAATATTAGAGTCATGCTAGTTGAGAAGTTGTGAATTTAAAGAATACTTGCGTTGAAGTTTGTGATTCCGGTAGCATCACATATGGTGAACCGTTATGTGACGAAGTCGGAGCATGATTTATTTATTGATTGTCTTCCTTGTGAGTGGCGGTCGGGGACGAGCGATGGTCTTTTCCTACCAATCTATCCCCCTAGGAGCATGCGCGTAATACTTTTCTTTGATAACTTGTAGATTTTTGCAATAAGTATATGAGTTCCTTATGACTAATGTTGAGTCCATGGATTATACGCACTCTTCTTCCTTCCACCATTGATGAGTTCCTTATGACTAATGTTGAGTCCATGGATTATACGCACTCTTCTTCCTTCCACCATTGCTAGCCTCTCTAATACCGCACACTTTTCGCCGGTATCATATACCCACCATATACCTTCCTCAAAACAGCCACCATACCTACATATCATGGCATTTCCATAGCCATTCCGAGATATATTGCCATGCAACTTTCCACCATTCCGTTTATTATGACACGCTCCATCATTTTCATATTGCTAGCATGATCATGTAGTTGCCATTGTATTTGTGGCAAAGCCACCATTCATAATTCTTTCATACATGTCACTCTTGATTCATTGCATATCCCGGTACACCACCGGAGGCATTCATATAGAGTCATATCTTGTTCTAAGTATCGAGTTGTAATTCATGAGTTGTAAGAAAATAAAAGTGTGATGATCATAATTATTAGAGCATTGTCCCAGTGAGGAAAAGTATGATGGATACTATGATTCCCCCACAAGTCGGGATGAGACTCCGGACGAAAAAAAAATAGAAAAAAGAGGCCATAAAAAGAAGAAGAGGAAAAGCTCAAACAAAAAAAAGAGAATAAGAAAATGAGAGAAAAAGAGAGAAGGGACAATGCTACTATCCTTTTACCACACTTGTGCTTCAAAGTAGCACCATGATCTTCATGATAGAGAGTCTCCTACGTTGTCACTTTCATATACTAGTGGGAATTTTACATTATAGAAATTGGCTTGTATATTCCAATGATGGGCTTCCTCAAAATGCCCTAGGTCTTCGTGAGCAAGTGAGTTGGATGCACACCCACTTAGTTTCTTTTGTTGAGCTTTCATGTACTTATAGCTCTAGTGCATTCGTTGCATGGCAATCCCTAGTCACTCACATTGATATCTATTGATGGGCATCTCCATAGCCCGTTGATACGCCTAGTTGATGTGAGACTACCTTCCCCTCTTCTGTCTTCTCCACAACCACCATTGTATTCCACATATAGTGCTATATCCATGGCTCACGCTCATGTATTGCGTGAAGATTGAAAAAGTTTTGAAAATGTTAAAGTATGAAACAATTGCTTGTCTTGTCATCGGGGTTGTGCATGATTGAAATACTTTGTGTGGTGAAGATGGAGCATAGCCAGACTATATGATTTTGTAGGGATAACTTTCTTTGGCCATGTTATTTTGAGAAGACATAATTGCTTTGTTAGTATGCTTGAAGTATTATTATTTTTATGTCAACATAAACTTTTGTCTTGAATCTTTCTAATCTGAATATTCATACCACAATTAAGAAGATTTGCATTGAAATTATTCCAAGTAGCACTCTGCATCAAAAATTCTCTTTTTATCATTTACCTACTCGAGGACGAGCATGAATTAAGCTTGGGGATGCTTGATACGTCTCCAACGTATCTATAATTTTTGATTGCTCCATGCTATATTATCTACTATTTTAGGCAATATTGGGCTTTATTATCCACTTTTATATTACTTTTGGGACTAACCTATTAACCGGAGGCCCAGCCCAGATTTGTTGTTTTATGCCTATTTCAGTGTTTCGAAGAAAAGGAATATCAGACGGAGTCGAAACGGAACGAAATCAACTGGAGAAGTTATTTTTGGAAGGAAAGCCACTAGATAGACTTGGACTCTACGTCAGAAGATATGGGAGATGGCCACGAGGGTGGGGGGCGCGCCCACCCCCCTAGGGCGCGCCCCCTGCCTCATGGGGCCCCCACAGCTCCACCGACGTACCTCTTGCACCCATATATACCTACGTATCCTAAAACTTCCAGAACAGAGATTAGATCGGGAGTTCCGCCGCCGCAAGCCTCTGTAGCCACCAAAAGTCAATCGGGACCCTGTTCCGGCACACTGCCGGAGGGGGGATCCCTCACCGGTGGCCATCTTCATCATCCCGGCGCTCTCCATGATGAGGAGGGAGTAGTTCACCCTCGGAGCTGAGGGTATGTACCAGTAGCTATGTGTTTGATTTCTCTCTCTCTCTCGTGTTCTTGATTTGGCACGATCTTGATGTATCACGAGCTTTGCTATTATAGTTGGATCTTATGTTTCTTCTCCCCCTCTTCTCTCTTGTAATGGATTGAGTTTTCCCTTTGAGGTTATGTTATTGGATTGAGTCTTTAAAGATTTGAGAACACTTGATGTATGTCTTGCATGGGATAACTGTGGTGACAATGGGTTATTCTATTGATACACTTGATGTATGTTTTGGTGATCAACTTGCGGGTTTCGTGACATTGGGAACCTATGCATAGGGGTTGGCACACGTTTTCGTCGTGATTCTCCGGTAGAAAGTTTGGGGCACTCTTTGAGGTTCTATGTGTTGGTTTGAATAGATGAATCTGAGATTGTGTGATGCATATTGTTGGGGATATTACTACTGGGCGTAAACCGGCCTACCACCGCCGGGTTAACTTCATCAGTAGTCCCAGAGTGTTAAAGCCCAAGAAGATAGATGAGGGCCCAAGGCCGTAGTCGGTTCAACACTTGTGGCCGTAAACCGACTTTGTATGTAAACTTGTATTATAAGTTAGGAATAAGGAGAGACCAACCCGGGCACGAATATGAACCGGAGATTGGGACTTTGTGAACCGACGGGCGTCACCCGTGTATATAAGGGGACGACCCGACAGCGGTTCAAAGACAGACAATCACAACTCGAGACTTAGACGAAGCTTACTTGCTCCCTAGTCATCGAAACCCCATCAATTCCATCACAACTAGACATAGGCTTTTACCTTCATCGAAGGGGCCGAACTAGTACAAACCCTCTGTGTCCCTGTGTCCGCTTTAACCCCTTCGAGTTAACCCATAGCGATGGCTCCACGACTAAGTCCTTTTGCTAGGACATCTGCCATGACAAAACCACGACAGTTGGCGCCCACCGTGGGGCTATCGCACGATGGTTTCAAGTTCTTGGAGGGCCGCTTCGAAGGTCTCAAGGGATACGCCGTGGGCCGGATGACCAAGAGTCGTCACGGCAAGATCTACATCGACGATGCAGGCTGGGGCCCCGACGCCGGCTCAATTGAGTACGGGTATCGGGTCCCCTTTGGTGGCATACACGTTTTCATCGGCAAGATCGGTGAACCAGGCCCTGAGCTGGACACCTGCACCGACCTCGTCGAGACAGCTCAGTGTGCGTGACCTGCCCGTGTTAAGCCGGGCGTGAAACGTGCCTTCATGGGAGTCATCCATGGAGGAAGTTATGAGGACGGATCAGGATCTGGTGGCGAAACCGTCGTTTACTCTGGCGACGAGTCGTCAACCGGAGAAACCGAGTCTTTGTATCAGCTACAAGATGGCCGGATTGGGGGCTGTTCCGATGGCGACAGTATTCTGGACACCTCTGATCTGCCCAACCGGGTTGGAATATTCTGGGCGGTACGCAAGAAGCAATTCATTCATCAACTGCCACAACGATGGTTTCCGGTTCAGCAGCGGCAACGACTGTCGGGGCAGGAGGCTCTGTGCGCCCGCCGGCTCAAGTCTTATCAGATCTGTTCAATGTGTTGGCTGCGCTCATGGCAGAGGCTAACCCGACGGATCAAGACGTCCACAACGCAGAGATTGCAAAGGTGAGGGAGCAGATCACTCAGGCCAAAGCGGATTTAGCAGCTGAAGAGGCCAGGATGACTACGGAGCGGGTCGCTTTGGACGCACAAGCTTACAAACTCATGCTGGACCAGAGCGCATCACAGGAAGTCATGAGGAGGAAGTACCGATCTTGTTTGCCTTCAGTTTTTGAAGCAAGGGACCTTTTCAACACCCCTGGAGCGGGAGCTAGTAATCCGCCGGTGGTAAACCGGGCGGAGGCGCCTGGGACAGGCGAGCCGGTCCAGCCTCGCTTAATGGATCTGCCCCGTCATAATACTGGTGTACCGCAGGTTGTGCCCACACCTCCGGGTCATTACTCCAACCCACTGGATAACCTTGTCGCAGCCGCGACACGGTTGGAGGCTATTCCAGTTGAAGGTGATTCGTTACAGGCGATAGAGACGCGCCGGGTCAAAGAGCTCCTTAGGACGGCTTTGGTCCAACAGGAAGCGTATTCATACAACCGCGACCGAATTCATTCTACCCCACGTCCAAGCCGGAGTTATAGCAGGCATATGGAGGAACCAGCTGTGTCAAGTAATGCACGGCGTGGAGCGCCCCGTGGCAACAATCCGGCCGGTGGTGTCGATAATGCCCAGGAGGTGGTGGACCGGTCCCGAGCACGCAGGGAGGCCGAGTTAGCGGCACAGCATCAAGCTCATCAGCTTACGCCGGTTCGTCCGACCACTTCGGTTGAGCCTGGGCTTAATTCTAGCGCATTGGCGGTACCTTGCCTTGTCCCCGCTTTACGCAATGTGCGCCTGCCTAAGGATTTCAAGGGCCCGCGCAAGGTACCGAACTATACGGCGGATCAACCTCCGGAGACATGGATAGAGAGATATGAGATGGCCATGGAGATGCTTGACGTAGATGATGCAGCGTGTGCAAAGTATTTCACCATGATGCTTGAAGGGACGGCCCGTACCTGGTTGAAGAGCCTGCCGCCCAATTCTATCAGTTCATGGGCCCAGTTATGGGCCCGGATTATCAATAACTTCAAAGACACATGTAAGCAGCCTATGTCGATAGTGGATTTAGCTGCCTGTGTCCAGGAAGAAGGAGAATCAACCACTCATTGGGTACGCCGGGTCTCACAACTTCTGCATTCATCAGACCGCATCAACGCTGACACCGCAGTCATAACTATGGAAGGCAATTGCCGATTTGGACCCCTAAGGTTGAAGTTAGGACAGATGAAGCGCCATTGTACTGACATGGGGACTCTTATGTCCGCTTTGTCTGCTGATTCTGATAGTACCAAGGATCCCGAATCTGATGATGAAAAGACAGGGAAGGGAAAGAGGAACGACAACTCCAAGGGTCAGCAACATCACTCAGCAGGTAATGGCGGCGGAGGCAAGCGTAAAGCGGATGGCAACATGGACTTTGTGGCTAATACCAATGCATAGGACAAGGGCCAGCGACGCAGGGGTAAATCGCAGAACCGCAGTGGAGCACCTAGTCCTAATCCGGACCGACTGAATTATCTATTGAACCAGCCCTGTCCAAAGCATGGGACGAAGGAGGTGCCAGCAAACCACCTTTGGAAGGATTGCTACATTATGCACGAGTTGAAGAGCTCTAATGCTTTCCGGTATGATCCCGACTCCGGCGGTGGATCCGGGCCGGGTTCCGGTGGAGGAAACTCCGGTTCAAGATTTAATGGTAATCCGGGCGGAGGTAACAATCAGAACAATCAGAATAACCAGGGAGGTTACAATCAGCAATAGCAGCAGTCGGGTTATCAGAGCAATCCGAAGCAATTGAATAGTGGGCAATATCACGTATTCACCACTAGCTTGGACAAGCGAGACCGGAAGGTCCAGAAGCGGGCAGTTAATTCTGTTGAACCGGCCATGCCATGATATCTACGCTGGTGAGAGCAGCCAATCATATGGAGTAGAGAGGATCACCCTCCCCGGGTTGACAATCCGGGTCAACTGGCTTTGGTGGTGGCGCCTCAGGTGGGAGGTTATAAGTTCACCAAGGTACTCATGGATGAGGGTAGCAGTATTAATATCCTGTATTATGAGACCTTCCGTCGTATGGGACTAACAGACAAAGATCTCCGACCGTCGAATACGGTTTTCCATGGGGTGGTACCTGGCAAGTCAGCATACCCCGTGGGTAAGATAGCGCTGGAAGTGGCCTTTGGAGATGATCATGATTCTAGATCAGAGACGCTGACGTTTGAGGTGGTAAAAATCCAAAGCCCGTATCACGCCCTGTTTGGGCGACCGGCCTATGCCAAGTTCATGGCACGGCCCTGTTATGTGTACTTGCAGCTCAAGATGCCGGGTCATAAGGGGACTATAACGGTTCACGGAAGTCGTAAGGTCGCTTTGGAATGCGAAGAAGGAGATGCGGCTTATGTAGAATCGGTTTGTGCCACCGAGGAGCTGAAGTACTACAAGGATAATGTTGATCCGGCGGATATGACTCCTTTGAAGAAACCTACCACGGAGCATGATCCAGCCCTGAAGTTCACATCAGCGGCTGAGACTAAGCTTGTTGACTTCGTACCTGGCGATTCGTCCAAGCAGTTCAGCATCAGTGCCAATTTGGATCCGAAATAGGAAAGCGCGCTCATCGAGTTCATCCGTGAGAATCGGGACATCTTTGCATGGAAGCCTTCTGACATGCCAGGTGTACCGAGGCGACTCGCTGAGCACACTCTTAATGTGGATCCCAACTACAAACCGGTGAAACAGTTTCTCCGCTGGTTCAACAAGGAAAGGCGCAAAGCTATTGGAGTAGAAGTGGCCAGGCTCTTAGCGGCTGGCTTCATTGTTGAGGTTTACCACCCTAAGTGGCTTGCTAATCCGGTGCTGGTCCTTAAGAAAAACGGCACCTGGCGCATGTGTGTGGATTACACTAATCTTAATAAAGCTTGTCCAGCAGACCCTTTTGCCCTCCCCCGTATTGATCAAATTATTGATGCTACGGCGGGTTGCGAGCGTTTAAGTTTTTTGGATGCATATTCCAGATATCATCAGATCAAAATGGCAATTAAGGACCAGGAGAAGACAACGTTCATAACTCCCTTTGGAGCCTTTTGCTATGTACCTATGCCTTTTGGGCTCAAGAGTGCCCAGGCAACCTATCAACGGTGTGTGCAGAATTGTCTTCACAAGCAGATTAGCCGAAATGTACATGCCTATGTGGATGATATTGTGGTTAAGTCAAGGAAGAAGGAGAGCCTGGTTGATGATTTGAAGGAGACCTTTGATAACCTGAGGACGTATAAGATGATGCTCAATCCGGCCAAGTGTGTCTTCGGTGTACCGGCAGGCAAGTTGTTGGGTTTTCTGGTATCCAACAGGGGAATTGAGGCTAATCCGGAGAAGATTACGGCCATCACCTCCTTGGCTAAACCGAAGTGTATCAATGATGTTCAATGATTGGTCGGCCGGATTGCCGCGTTGAGTTGGTTTATCAGCCGTCTTGGTGAGAAAGCAATCCCATTGTATCAGATGTTGAAAAAGGCGGATCAGTTCATCTGGAGTTCTGCTGCTGATCAGGCGTTCGAGGACTTAAAGCAGCAATTGGCCAATCCGCCCGTGCTCGCCGCTCCCATCGATAAGGATCCATTGTTGCTGTATGTTGCTGCTAATGCTCGCGTGGTCAGCGTCGCTATTGTGGTGGAGCGGAAGGAGGCAGACAAGGAGCATCCGGTTCAACGTCCGGTTTATTATATTAGTGAGGTGCTTATTGAATCCAAACAAAGGTATCCGCATTGGCAGAAGCTGGTATATGGAGTTTTTATGGCAAGCCGGAAGCTGAAGCAATATTTCCAAGGGCACCCTATCATAGTGGTCAGTTCTGCCCCCTTGGGTAATATCATCCAGAACCGGGAAGCGACGGGCCGGATTGCCAAGTGGGCTATAGAGCTTGGGCCGCACGGTTTAAAATACGTACCTCGGACGGCGGTGAAGTCCCAAGCGCTGGTCGTTTTCATCAATGATTGGACGGAGCTGCAGGCCCCTGAAGAGAAGCTGGATCACACATATTGGACCATCCATTTTGACGGATCACGGCAATTGGAGGGCTCGGGGGCTGGAGTAGTATTAACTTCCCCACGAGGTGAGAAGTTCTGTTATGTTCTCCGCTTAATGTTCCCTTGTACTAACAATGCAGCTGAGTATGAAGCCTTGCTCCATGGTCTCCGGATGGCTAAAGATATGAATCTAAGCCGGGTTAAGTGCTTCGGTGACTCGGATCTAGTGGCTCAACAAGTGTCTGGCACTTGGGATTCTAAAGACCCACTCATGGCTGCATATCCTCGTGAGGTGGATATTGTTGCGGGTCACTTCAAGGGATATCAGGTGGACCACATGGACCGACGAAAGAATGAGGCGGCGGACGCCCTGAGCCGGTTGGGCTCCTAGCGTAAACCGGTCCCGCCTAATGTTTTTCTTGATGTGTTGCACAACCCGTCGGTCAAGCTCCCAGGTGAAGCGAATTTGGCTGTTCCTGACCTGGAGGCTCAATTGGTGGCAGCGCTTCATGTCATTCCGAATTGGACGCTTCCTTACCTGGCATACATGAACCGGGGCGAGTTACCAGAGGATGAGACTCTGGCCAGACAAATAATACGGCGGTCCAAGTCCATGACAATCATCAATGGTGAGTTGCACCATTGTAGTGTATCAGGAGCGTTTCAACGCTGTGTATCTCCTGAGGAAGGCTGTGAAATTTTGCGTGAGATCCACGAAGGGGATTGTGGTCACCACGCCGGTTCAAAATCTTTGGTAGCCAAGGCGTCCCACCATGGTTTCTATTGGCTAACTGCCCATGCTGATGCGGAGGATCTGGTCAGACGATGTGATGGTTGCCAAAAGTTCTCAAGACGCGCTCATGTACCGGCTTAAGAATTGAGGATGATTCCAATCACTTGGCCGTTTGCAACTTGGGGGCTAGATATGGTTGGGCCTTTCAAAAGGTCCAAGGATAAGAAGACACACCTCCTGGTGGCAGTGGATAAATTTACAAAGTGGGTGGAGGCGGAGCCTGTTAGCAAGCGTGATGCAGCCACGGCGGTTCAGTTCATCAAAAAAGTGATTTTCCGGTTTGGCTTTCCACACAGTATCCTCACAAATAATGGTACCAATTTGTCCAAAGGTGCCATGAAGGAGTTTTGCGAACGGGAGCACATCCGCCTTGACGTTTCATCAGTGGCACACCCACAGTCCAATGGTCAAGCAGAAAGAGCTAATCAGGAGATCTTGAGAGGCATCAAACCGCGGCTTATGGTTCCTTTACAAAGGACGCCGGGTTGCTGGGTCGAAGAGTTGCCATCTGTATTATGGGGCATTAATACCACACCCAACAGATCAACATGATACACGCCGTTCTTCATGGTCTATGGAGCGGAGGCGGTTCTCCCTAGTGATATCCGTCATGATTCACCTCGTGTGGCGGCTTATGTTGAAGCGGACAACGAGACAGCTCGACGGGACGCTTTGGACCGGTTGGATGAAGAGCGAGACATAGCAGCTGCCCGCTCAGTGATTTACCAACAGGATCTTTGTCGCTATCACAGTCGTCGATTCAGAACCAGAACCTTTCAAGAAGGAGATTTGGTGCTTCGGCTCATTCAAGATCAAACCGATATGCATAAGTTATCCCCGCCTTGGGAGGGACCTTTCGTGGTCAGCAAGAATCTGCACAACGGGTCATACTATCTGATCGATGTTCGAGAGCGAAAAGACTCACGCAAATCAGAAGAGGAGACCAACAGGCCGAGGAACATAGCTTATCTTCGGCCTTACTATACTTGAGCCATTGGCTCTACTTATGTATATATTATGACAATGTACATATTATAAATATAATAAACCGGGCCCTCAGCTAAATGGGGTATCCGTTCTTTTACATCATGTGTGGTTACATGGAGTTGTTCTGTCTTAAAGCGGCCTCCGGTTTACCCCTTGAGACAATTATAAATATCACTAGGGGGCTCGGTCATGTCTGAACCTATGCAACACCTTTTGATAGGCGAAAGCCACCAGATCACTTGGGGGCTCGGTCGTGTCCGAACCGATGCAACACCTTTTGATAGGCGAAAGCCACCAGATCACTTGGGGACATGGTCAAGTCTGAACTAGTCACGCCTCTTGATCGGCCTAAAGGCCATAGAATCACTTGGGGGCTTGGTCGAACCCGAACCATTGCCATGCCACTTGATCGGCGTAATGCCACGGTTTCATTTGGGGACCTGGCTGACTTGAACCATAGCTACACCTATTGGGAGCTTGGTCGTGTCCGACCAAGGTAACACCATCTGATCAGCTCAGTAAAGCCTCTTTTTTGCAAATGGTTTTATCATTACCTTTGCTTCAATATTTTTAAAAAAAACTGCTATTTTATCTTGGTTGCGTTTTAAACCGACAATGTTTTACACCGGTTCAATCTGCCAATTTGGCGGAACACGGTCCATTTTTTAACCGGAGGTTATTTACCCGGTTTGATTTCTTCTGTTAAACATCGTTTTTGGAGTAACAAATTGTTTATTATGACCAAGCACGGTTTCCATAGTAAACCGGCATTGTATATACAGGAGCTGTTTTCTCCCATGACGGTGCAGGTTTATCAAACCGCCGTGTCAAGATTGGCTAAGCCTACTTCATGCCCAATGATGGCAGGTATTTTGTATCACAAAATTTGATCATATATGTCAATCTCCTTGCATATATATATGAAGTTTATAAACCGGCTGGCAGTACAACCGCCCTAGTAGTTTAAGATTTTATGATTGCAGGTGGTATAGATTGGCTGTTTCGATCTTTCAACCAAAAGTATCGGTTCAGATGCACGAAGGCATCTCAGACGCAAAAGTATTGGCTAGCCTATTACAAGGCAACATAGTGCCCAAATAAGATCATTGTTTTCTGGCAGAGTATAACAAGGCAGCCTATTAAACCGGTCTCCGGTTCAAGCTTGGTCACCGCCTTGGTCTGATGGTCGTGGGTCGTCCTGCGTCGCTTCAGCTTCTTCTGCCCTACCCAACGGCTGGAAGTCAACAGTGGTCCAGTCGATTCCCATTAAAGCTTGAAAAACAGCTTCATCATGGATCAGTGAAGATGGTTCAATATCAGGAGCATAAGTATGCTTACGGATTGGCGGGATCAGATTTTCCGCTTCGGGAGCTGGTGCAGCCACTCACTTGTTCGGATTATTGTATTGGGCTTGATAATGCGTCAAATTTGCCTCTTCTACTAATTGACAAGCCAGAGGGCGCACTGCCCGGGTTATGGCTCTCAGATCATCTTCATTGAACTCTGATCCGTCTTCCTTCAAACTGGGATAGCCCTGAGCTGCTTCCAGAGGATCGAAGTCTGGCACCCATGCTTTTGCTCGGATTAAAGCGTTGATGGGACCGGTTCGAGCAGCAGACTTCTTCAGCTCTTCAATCCGGGCGGGAAGCATTGACAATCTCTTAAGAGTATCTTGGATTAACGTGGGTGCAGGATTGTTATGTGACGTAGTCGAGATGATCCGCTGTGCTCCAGTATACAGCTGTTCAATTAAGGTGTAGGCAGCCTTCAATTTCATTCGAACATCTGACCCCAAGTGGCCAATGCGGGTGCCTGCAACATGATGGAACAGTTCACAAACCGGACCTATCATAGGAAGACCAAAATTATCACAGGAGTCAACGAATGCTTACCAAAGATGGCGGCAGTCATTGCATGCACTTGTCGCTTTACGCTGGTCAGTTCATCTGTTACCGGTTTAAGGGAAGCTTCAGCAGTTTCAATCTTTTTGGTCAAAGCGGTTTTCTCAGTGGCCCAATCCGCCCGATCTTTCTTGAAGCCCTCCTTCAGCTGTTCCATGACGCTTAAAGCGTTGGTCAACTCCTCTTTTGCTTTGGAGGTTTCAGCTTGTTGAGATTTTAAGTTCTCCTGAAGATCGGCGAGTTGATTTTCCTTGGTCTTCAGCTCAGCCTGCATTCAGACAGTATATGGTTTAAAAAACGGTATGGATATTAAAGTACCAACCACATAACGAGTTATGCGCTTGGCACTTGGGGGCTAATGCTTATTTAATCTACAACTATCAACTGATTGCAAAGTCCCAAGCTCAATACAAGTATTCAACTTGGCACTTGGGGGCTAATGGCTATTTGCTCAAACAGTTATCAGTGAAATTCGAAGCTTTTAGGTTTATATTATTAAGTCCCGGTTCAACTACCTTAAGTTGAACCGACCCTTGGGGGATACATTGGTGCATTCTGAAAGTATGCGCCTTTATAATTTACAAAGTTCCGGTTTGAAAGAAGATTACAAACCGACCCTTGGGGGCTAGGGGAGGCAGCAAGGATAAAAGATAAGCAAGCAGGAAGAGGCATATGAAAATTACCTCAAATTTCTCCTTCATCATGTTCACTAGGCCAGCTTCATGGTCGCGACTGGTATGCAGCCGGTTCAGATAACCAGAATGAAGATCTTGAGCGCTCAGTGCAGCATAAGTCGCCAAGTCGACGTTCCACTTGCCCTTGCCCATTGCAGCAAATTCATCCTTGGCAGTGTGTCTGGACAAAGCGGCAGGATTGCTGGGTTCGGTGTCGTGGTTTTGTCACGACAGATGTCCTAGCAAAAGGACTTAGTCGTGGAGCCATCGCTATGGGTTAACTCGAAGGGGTTAAAGCGGACACAGGGACACATAGGGTTTATACTAGTTCGGCCCCTTCGATGAAGGTAAAATCCTACGTCTAGTTGTGATGGAATTGATGGGGTTTCGATGACTAGGGAGCAAACAAGCTTCGCCTAAGTCTCGAGTTGTGATTGTCTGTCTTTGAACCGCTGTCGGGTCGTCCCCTTATATACACGAGTGACGCCCGTCGGTTCACAGAGTACCAATCTCCGGTTCATATTCGTGCCCGGGTTGGTCTCTCCTTATTCCTAACTTATAATACAAGTTTACATACAAAGTCGGTTTACGGCCACAAGTGTTGAACCGACCACGGCCTTGGGCCCTCATCTATCTTCTTGGGCTTTAATGCACTGGGACTACTGATGAAGTTAACCCGGCCCTGGTAGGCCGGTTTACGCCCAGTAGTAATATCCCCAACATTAGGCCCCAGATTGATTTGAACGTGTTCATGTCAATCCTTAGCAGAAATCTTCATCTTTATGACCTTCTGGTAATGGTTGAACCATCTTGACATCATCTTCTCCACTTGCTGTTAAACCGGGGTGACGTCATCGGTCATAAAGAAAGTATTCATAATACCTCATCATTTTAATAAGGCTATGAAAATCGAGGCGACAGCTCCGTTCGGTGGCCCCTGGTTTGTCGCGCCTGACACATGTCCTTTTGTCTTATAAATAGGACCGAAGGGTTATTTCCTTTTTCCCCTTCCTGCCTTCTCATCTTCGTCTTCCTCGCGTCGTCAGCTTCGAAGCTCCGCCGCCGCCGTCGCCTTCAACCTCGACCTTGGCCGCTGCATCGACCTGAACGCACCAGAAAACTGCGGTGATCTTCCGCACTTTCCTCAGCTCTCGCAAGTCCTCTGTTCTTTTTAACCTAGATCTGTTCTAGGGTTCCCTGTTCTTGAGATGTTCGTCGACTGCTCTTGCTCGTGTGTTAGCCTCTGTATGGATCTGTAAAACTTTATCCTGAATGCCATGTAGCTTTCCGCGTCCACCTATAGTCTCGTGTTTAAAGTCCATGGATCTCATCTGCATATCTGCCCATTGATTCACTTCCAGCCCTGCTTTGAAGCCTTTGAATATTTTTTCTGTTTTTCTAAAGCTACCTTAGATCCATTGCTGTAATGGAACTTTGTGAAACCAGTTTCTGCATACTTAGCCATTTCGCAACCTCCAGTGCTTTCAATATTTAGATCAGGCGGTTTAACTTACCATAGGAAAAATATAATAAACCGGTATATACCATTAGTCCCCTTATTGAACCGCCAGGATCTCCTAGCCGTAGTCCATCGCTTTACGGAGCTTCGGTTTGAATATAGTTATCCTTGGTTTAACCCCGATCATATCAGTGTATATTTTGTACCCAACACAATCTAAAACCGGGATTGCTTATTTTGTAGACTCCACCATGGCCAAGCAAGTATATGAGTGCAAGTGGGCTCCTTCTCGTGTTACAGAGACACAACTGAATAACTTAGTCTTGACTGGCGCTTTGAGCAGCAAGAATACCATCTACTGGAGGGTCCCAAGCAAAGAATGTCCTCCCACACCTCAAGAAGGAGAGGTTGTAGTTTTTGCGGATCACTTAGCCCGAGGCTTTAATCCACCCGGTTCGAAATTTTATCGGGACGTCTTGGCCAACTTTCAGCTTCGTCCGCAAGACACCGGCCCCAATTCTGTCACCAACATATGTCATTTCCAAGTGCTCTCCGAGGTGTTCTTTCAAGAGGAACCTTCAGTCGAGTTATTCCGAGATTTGTTCCATCTAAACCGTCGCACATAATTTACTGATGGTTCTAACATGGAATTGGGTGGCATGGCGATTCAAAAGCAGAAAGAGGTCACTTATCCTCACGCAAAGCTGCACAGCCATCCCCAAGAATGGAATCAATCGTGGTTCTATTGCAAAGACACCTCTCCTGCAAATGAAAATCCCTTGCCTGGTTATCGTCCGGAACGGCTTAGCAACACACACCCCTTTCCACAGAGGTATACGGCCAAAGAGAGGACTAAATATGCTCCCCAACTGTCCAAGCTCAGAGCCTTTATGGCCAACGGTTTAACATGAGTGGATCTCGCTCGTTGCTGGATATCCTGGAGCGTACTGCCTCTCAGCCAACGCTCCGGTTTAATGTGTGAATATACGGGCAGTGTTAACGACCCTCTGCGGTATGTGAACATCCAGCTTACTGACGAAGAAGTCACAGAAGCTGTGAAGAAAATTCTGAACGAACCGGAATACGTCTGTGCTCGAACCGGCCTGCTTCCTTTCTGTGCTACCAACAAACCGCCAGCTGTAAGTCTGAATTTTCCCTTTCATTAATTCTGATGATATTACATCTGCTTAATACTTGATACCAATATCTGTGAAATCAGGGTGATGATCCATTTTGGAGCAAGAAGCTTTCGCAGGAGAAGGCAGATAAACCGGAGAGACCGACCCGTCCAAAGACAAAGGTCCTTAAGAAACCTGCTCAGAAAAGGAAAACCACTGCATCTTCTGATCCGCCTGCTGACAATGATGTGAGTAATCCGGACCTTGAGGTAAAATTCAATTTACTTGGCTTTCTTTTACACGCCTTATTGATGATAATACTTGTCAGGATGATGCCGAAGCTAGCCATGCTGATGATGCAGAGGTAATTATTCTCTCTTCTGACTCGAACTCTTTGCCTTCACTAAAAATTCGTCAGGCAATCCGGAAAGTTAAATTTTCTCATCCACTTGCTCATTTGGATCCCAAATTTCTTATGAAGACCCAACAGCATGAAGTGCGCCGCACGACTCGGCATAGCGGCCAGGTAGTTACCTCCGCCGGTTTACCGAACAATCCGGTTCGGAGTCGCCAATCAGAGGTCCCTAATTTGCTTGTCAGTACTTGTTCTAAAGCGGGCTGTTTTCGTCAACCGCTTAACCCATCTGACTCCGATTATCAGGTTACCTCCCACTCATCCCCCGGCGAGTCAACGGGTACTCAACTACCACCGCTTAAAACCGTGCTTGGGTAAGCTTACACTTATCATAACATTCTTGATTTTCTAGCTTTCAACATATACTGTTTTTGATTTTGCTATTCCTCTCAGGGCCAAACCGAGGCTGAGCAAGAAGGCTCGCCTGGACAAAGCAGCCGAAGAAGAAACTGTCCCTAAACCGGGCGCCGCTCCAGATGTTGAGGCAGCCGTTCATGAATACATGCCAAATGACCCGCCAGCGCAAGATGGGGTCTTTATTGCTGAAGAGAGGTCTGTTGATGCTTCCGGTTTTGCTGACCAGCTTGGAAGTCCCGTCCGGAATGAAAAATCCACAAGTCCATCCAAAGCTACGGGCAAACCGATAGCCACAGTGCAAACCGGTGACGCCCAGGATGATGAAGTTGTCATCACTGGTATTGGTCATACCGAACCCAGCAATCCTGTCGTTTTGTCCAGACACACTACCAAGGATGAATTTGCTGCAATGGGCAAGGGCAAGTGGAACGTCGACTTGGCGACTTATGCTGCACTGAGTGCTCAAGATCTTCATTCTGGTTATCTGAACCGGCTGTATACCAGTCGCGACCATGAAGCTGGCCTAGTAAACATGATGAAGGAGAAATTTGAGGTAATTTTCATATGCCTCTTCCTGCTTGCTTATCTTTTATCCTTGCTGCCTCCCCTAGCCCCCAAGGGTCGGTTTGTAATCTTCTTTCAAACCGGAACTTTGTAAAATATAAAGGCGCATACTTTCAGAATGCACCAATGTAGCCCCCAAGGGTCGGTTCAACTTAAGGTAGTTGAACCGGGACTTAATAATATAAACCTGAAAGCTTCGAATTTCACTGATAACTGTTTGAGCAAATAGCCATTAGCCCCCAAGTGCCAAGTTGAATACTTGTATTGAGCTTGGGACTTTGCAATCAGTTGATAGTTGTAGATTAAATAAGCATTAGCCCCCAAGTGCCAAGCGCATAACTCGTTATGTGGTTGGTACTTTAATATCCATACCGTTTTTTAAACCATGTACTGTCTGAATGCAGGCTGAGCTGAAGACCAAGGAAAATCAACTCGCCGATCTTCAGGAGAACTTAAAATCTCAACAAGCTGAAACCTCCAAAGCAAAAGAGGAGTTGACCAGCGCTTTAAGCGTCATGGAACAGCTGAAGGAGGGCTTCAAGAAAGGTCGGGCAGATTGGGCCACTGAGAAAACCGCTTTGACCAAAAAGATTGAAACTGCTGAAGCTTCCCTTAAACCGGTGACAGATGAACTGACCAGCGTAAAGCGACAAGTGCATGCAATGACTACCACCATCTTTGGTAAGCATTCGTTGACTCCTGTGATAATTTTGGTCTTCCTATGATAGGTCCGGTTTGTTAAATGTTCCATCATGTTGCAGGCACCCGCATTGGCCACTTGGGGTCAGATGTTCGAATGAAATTGAAGGCTGCCTACACCTTAATCGAACAGCTGTATACTGGAGCACAGCGGATCATCTCGACTACGTCACATAACAATCCTGCACCCACGTTAATCCAAGATACTCTTAAGAGATTGTTAATGCTTCCCGCCCGGATTGAAGAGCTGAAGAAGTCTGCTGCTCGAACCGGTGCCATCAACGCTTTAATCCGAGCAAAAGCATGGGTGCCAGACTTCGATCCTATGGAAGCAGCTCAGGGCTATCCCAGTTTGAAGGAAGACGGATCAGAGTTCAATGAAGATGATCTGAGAGCCATAAACCGGGCAGTGCGCCCTCTGGCTTGTCAATTAGTAGAAGAGGCAAATTTGACGCATTATCAAGCCCAATACAATAATCAGAACAAGCGAGTGGCTGCACCAGTTCCCGAAGCGGAAAATCTGATCCCGCCAATCCGTAAGCATACTTATGCTCCTGATATTGAATCGTCTTCACTGATCCATGATGAAGCTGTTTTTCAAGCTTTAATGGGAATCGACTGGACCACTGTTGACTTCCAGCCGCTGGGTAGGGCAGAAGAAGCTGAAGCGACGCAGGACGACCCGTGACCATCAGACCAAGGCGGTGACCAAGCTTGAACCGGAGACCTGTTTTAATAGGCTGCCTTGTTATACTTTGCCAGAAAACAATGATCTTATTTGGGCACTATTGTTGCCTTGTAATAGGCTAGCCAATACTTTTGCTTCTGAGATGCCTTCGTGCATCTGAACCGATACTTTTGGTTGAAAGATCGAAACTGCCAATCTATACCACCTGCAATCATAAAATCTTAAACTACCAGGGCGGTTGTACCGCCAGCCGGTTTATAAACTTCATATATATATATATATATATATATATATATATATATATATATATATATATATATATATATATATATATATATGCAAGGAGATTGACATATATGATCAAATTTTGTGATACAAAATACCTGCCATCATTGGGCATGAAGTAGGCTTAGCCAATCTTGACACGGCGGTTTGATAAACCTGCACCGTCATGGGAGAAAACAGCTCCTGTATATACAATGCCGGTTTACTATGGAAACCGTGCTTGGTTATAATAAACAATTTTTTACTCCAAAAAGGATGTTTAACAGAAGAAATCAAACCGGGTAAATAACCTCCGGTTTAAAAATGGACCGTGTTCCGCCAATTTGGCAGATTGAACCGGTGTAAAACATTGTCGGTTTAAAAACGCAACCAAGATAAAACAGTAGCCTTTAAAAAAATATTGAAGCAAAGGTAATGATAAAACCGTTTGCAAAAAAGAGGCTTTACTGAGCCGATCAGATGGTGTTACCTTGGTCAGACACGACCAAGCTCCCAATAGGTGTAGCTATGGTTCAAGTCAGCCAGGTCCCCAAATGAAACCGTGGCATTACGCCGATCAAGTGGCATGGCAATGGTTCGGGTTCGACCAAGCCCCCAAGTGATTCTATGGCCTTTAGGCCGATCAAGAGGCGTGACTAGTTCAGACTTGACCATGTCCCCAAGTGATCGGGTGGCTTTCGCCTATCAAAAGGTGTTGCATCGGTTCGAACACGACCGAGCCCCCAAGTAATCTGGTGGCTTTCGCCTATCAAAAGGTGTTGCATCGGTTCAGACATGACCGAGCCCCCTAGTGATATTTATAATTGTTTCAAGGGGTAAACTGGAGGCCGCTTTAAGACAGAACAACTCCATGTAACCACACACGATGTAAAAGAACGGATACCCCGCTTTAGCTGAGGGCCCGGTTTATTGTATTTATAATATGTACATTGTCATAATATATACATAAGTAGAGCCAATGGCTCAAGTATAGTAAGGCCGAAGATGAGCTATGTTCCACGGCCTGTTGGTCTCCTCTTCTGATTTGCGTGAGTCTTTTCGCTCTCGAACATCGATCAGATAGTATGACCCGTTGTGCAGATTCTTGCTGACCATGAAAGGTCCCTCCCAAGGCGGGGATAACTTATGCATATCGGTTTGATCTTGAATGAGCCGAAGCACCAAATCTCCTTCTTGAAAGGTTCTGGTTCTGACTCGACGACTGTGATAGCGACGAAGATCCTGTTGGTAAATCGCTGAACGGGCAGCTGCTATGTCTCGCTCTTCGTCCAACTGGTCCAAAGCGTCTTGTCGAGCTTTCTCGTTGTCCGCTTCAACATATGCCGCCACACGAGGTGAATCGTGACGGATATCACTAGGGAGAACCGCCTCCTTTCCATAGACCATGAAGAACAGCGTGTATCCTGTTGATCTGTTGGGTGTGGTATTAATGCCCCATAACACAGATGGCAACTCTTCGACCCAGCAACCCGGCGTCCTTTGCAAAGGAACCATAAGCTGCGGTTTGATGCCTCTCAAGATCTCCTGATTAGCTCTTTCTGCTTGACCATTGGACTGTGGGTGCGCCACTGATGAAACGTCAAGGCGGATGTGCTCCCGTTCGCAAAACTCCTTCATGGCACCTTTGGACAAATTGGTACCATTATCTGTGATGATACTGTGTGGAAAGCCAAACCGGAAAAGCACTTTTTTGATGAACTGAACCGCCGTGGCTGCATCACACTTGCTAACAGGCTCTGCCTCCACCCACTTTGTAAATTTATCCACTGCCACCAGGAGGTGTGTCTTCTTATCCTTGGACCTTTTGAAAGGCCCAACCATATCTAGCCCCCAACTTGCAAACAACCAAGTGATTGGAATCATCCTCAATTCTTGAGCCGGTACATGAGCGCGTCTTGCTAACTTTTGGCAACCATCACATCGTCTGACCAGATCCTCCGCATCAGCATGGGCAGTTAGCCAATAGAAACCGTGGCGAAACGCCTTGGCTACCAAAGATTTTGAACCGGCGTGGTGACCACAATCCCCTTCGTGGATCTCACGCAAAATTTCACAGCCTTCCTCCGGAGATACACAACGTTGAAACGCTCCTGATACACTACAATGGTGCAACTCGCCATTGATGATTGTCATGGACTTGGACCGCCGTATTATTTGTCTGGCCAGAGTGGCATCCTCTGGTAACTCGCCCCGGTTCATGTATGCCAGGTAAGGAAGCGTCCAATCCGGAATGACGTGAAGCGCTGCCACCAATTGAGCCTCCGGGTCAGGAACAGCCAAATCCGCTTCACCTGGGAGCTTGACCGACGGGTTGTGCAACACATCAAGAAAAACATTAGGCGGGACCAGTTTACGCTGGGAGCCCAACCGGCTCAGGGCGTCCGCTGCCTCATTCTTTCGTCGGTCCACGTGGTCCACCTGATATCCCTTGAAGTGACCCGCAACAATATCCACCTCACGACGATATGCAGCCATGAGTGGGTCTTTAGAATCCCAAGTGCCAGACACTTGTTGAGCCACTAGATCTGAGTCACCGAAGCACTTAACCCGGCTTAAATTCATATATTTAGCCATCCGGAGACCATGGAGCAGGCTTATACTCAGCTGCATTGTTAGTACAAGGGAATATTAAGCGGAGAACATAACAGAACTTGTCACATCGTGGGGAAGTTAATACGACTCCAGCCCCCGAGCCCTCCAATTGCTGTGATCCGTCAAAATTGATGGTCCAATATGTGTGATCCGGCTTCTCTTCAGGGGCCTGCAGCTCCGTCCAATCATTGATGAAATCGACCAGCGCTTGGGACTTCACCGCCGTTCGAGGCACGTATTTTAAACCGTGCGGCCCAAGCTCTATAGCCCACTTGGCAATCCGGCCCGTCGCCTCCCGGTTCTGGATGATACAACCAAGGGGGCAGAACTGACCACTGTGATAGGATGCCCTTGGAAATACTGCTTCAGCTTTTGGCTTGCCATAAAAACTCCATATACCAGCTTCTGCCAATGCGGATACCTTTGTTTGGACTCAATAAGCACCTCGCTGATATAATAAACCGGACGTTGAACCGGATGCTCCTTGCTTGCCTCCTTCTGCTCCACCACAATAGCGACGCTGACCACGCGAGCATTAGCAGCAACATACAGCAACAATGGCTCCTTATCGATGGGAGCGGCGAGCACGGGCGGATTGGCCAATTGCCGCTTTAAGTCCTCGAACGCCTGATCAGCAGCAGAACTCCAGACGAATTGATCCACCTTTTTCAACATCTCATACAATGGGATTGCTTTCTCACCAAGACGGCTGATAAACCGACTCAACGCGGCAATCTGGCCGGCCAATCGTTGAACATCATTGATACACTTCGGTTTAGCCAAGGAGGTGATGGCCGTAATCTTCTCCGGATTAGCCTCAATTCCCCTGTTGGACACCAGAAAACCCAACAACTTGCCTGCCGGTACACCGAAGACACACTTGGCCGGATTGAGCATCATCTTATACGTCCTCAGGTTATCAAAGGTCTGCTTCAAGTCGTCAACCAAAGTCTCCTTCTTCCTTGACTTAACCACAATATCATCCACATAGGCATGTACGTTGTGGCCAATCTGCTTGTGAAGACAATTTTGCACACACCGTTGATAGGTTGCCTGGGCACTCTTGAGCCCAAAAGGCATAGATACATAGCAAAAGGCTCCAAAGGGAGTTATAAACGTTGTCTTCTCCTGGTCCTTAATCGCCATTTTGATCTGATGATAGCTAGAATATGCATCCAAAAAACTCAAACGCTCGCAACCCGCCGTAGCATCAATAATTTGATCAATACGGGGGAGGGCAAAAGGATCTGCTGGACAAGCTTTATTAAGATCAGTGTAATCCACACACATGCGCCACGTGCCGTTTTTCTTAAGGACCAGCACTGGATTAGCAAGCCACTCAGGGTGGTAAACCTCAACAATGAAGCCAGCTGCTAGGAGCCTGGCCACTTCTTCTCCAATAGCTTTGCGTCTTTCCGCGTTGAACCGGCGGAGACACTGTTTCACCGGTTTGTATTTAGGATCCACATTAAGAGTGTGCTCAGCGAGTCGCCTCGGTACACCTGGCATGTCAGAAGGCTTCCATGCAAAGATGTCCCGATTCTCACAGATGAACTCGATGAGCGCGCTTTCCTATTTCGGATCCAAATTGGCATTGATGCTGAACTGCTTGGATGAATCGCCGGGTACGAAGTCAACAAGCTTAGTCTCAGCCGCCGATGTGAACTTCAGGGCTGGATCATGCTCCGTGGTAGGTTTCTTCAAAGGAGTCATATCCGCCGGATCAACATTGTCCTTGTAGTACTTCAGCTCCTCGGTGGCACAAACCGATTCTGCGTAAGCCGCATCTCCTTCTTCGCATTCCAAAGCGACCTTACGACTTCCGTGAACCGTTATAGTCCCCTTATGACCTGGCATCTTGAGCTGCAAGTACACATAACAGGGTCGTGCCATGAACTTGGCATAGGCCGGTCGCCCAAACAGGGCGTGATATGGGCTTTGGATTTTTACCACCTCAAATGTCATTGTCTCTGATCTGGAATCATGATCATCTCCAAAGGCCACTTCCAGCGCTATCTTACCCACAGGGTATGCTGACTTGCCAGGTACCACACCATGGAAAACCGTATTCGACGGTCGGAGATCTTTGTCTGTTAGTCCCATACGACGGAAGGTCTCATAATACAGGATATTAATACTGCTACCCCCATCCATGAGTACCATGGTGAACTTATAACCTCCCACCTGAGGCGCCACCACCAAAGCCCGTTGACCCGGATTGTCAACCCGGGGAGGGTGATCCTCTCTACTCCATATGATTGGCTGCTCTGACCAGCGTAGATATCGTGGCACAGCCGGTTCAACAGAATTAGCTGCCCGCTTCTGGACCTTCCGGTCTCGCTTGTCCAAGCTAGTGGTGAATACGTGATATTGCCCACTATTCAATTGCTTCGGGTTGCTCTGATAACCCGACTGCTGCTGTTGCTGATTGTAACCTCCCTAGTTATTCTGATTGTTCTGATTGTTATATCCGCCTGGATTACCATTAAATCCTGAACTGGAGTTTCCTCCACCGGAACCCGGCCCGGAACCACCGCCGGAGCTGGGATCATACCGGAAAGCATTAGATCTCTTGAACTCCTGCATAATGTAGCAATCCTTCCAAAGGTGGTTTGCTGGCACCTCCTTCGTCCCATGCTTTGGACAGGGCTGGTTCAACAGATAATTTAGTCGGTCCGGATTAGGACTAGGTGCTCCACTGCGGTTCTGCGATTTACCCTTGCGTCGCTGGCCCTTATCCTGTGCGTTGGTATTAGCCACAAAGTCCATGTTGCCATCCGTTTTACGCTTGCCTCCGCCGCCATTACCTGCTGAGTGATGTTGCTGACCCTTGGAGTTGCCGTTCCTCTTTCCCTTCCCTGTCTTTTCATCATCAGACTCGGGATCCTTGGTACTATCAGAATCAACATACTTTACCAAAGCGGCCATAAGAGTCCCCATGTCAGTGCAATGGCGCTTTATCCGTCCTAACTTCAACCTTAGGGGTCCAAACCGGCAATTGCCTTCCAAAGTTATGACTGCGGTGTCAGCGTTGATGCGGTCTGATGAATGCAGAATTTGTGAAACCCGGCGTACCCATTGATTGGTTGATTCTCCTTCTTCCTAGACACGGGCAGCTAAATCCACAATCGACATAGGCTGCTTACACGTGTCTTTGAAGTTATTGATAAACCGGGCCCGTAACTGGGCCCATGAACTGATAGAATTGGGCGGCAAGCTTTTCAACCAGGTACGGGCCGTCCCTTCAAGCATCATGGTGAAATACTTTGCACACGCTGCATCATCTACATCAAGCATCTCCATGGCCATCTCATAGCTCTCCACCCATGTCTCTGGGGGTTGATCCGCCGTATAGTTCGGTACTTTGCGCGGGCCCTTGAAATCCTTAGGCAGGCGCACATTGCGTAAAGTGGGGACAAGGCAAGGTACCCCTAATGCGCTAGAATTAAGCCCAGGCTCAACCGAAGTGGTCGGACGAACTGGCGTAAGCTGACGAGCTTGATGTTGTGCCGCTAACTCGGCCTCCCTGCGCGCTCGGGCCCGGTCCACCACCTCGTGGGCATTGTCGACACCACCGTCCGGATTGTTGCCACGGGGCGCTCCACGCCGTGCATTACTTGACACAGCTGGTTCCTCCATATGCCTGCTATAACTCCAGCTTGGACGTGGGGTAGAATGAATCCGGTCGCGGCTGTATGAATACGCTTCCTGTTGGACCAAAGCCGTCCTAAGGAGCTCCTTGACCAGGCGCGTCTCTATCGCCTGTAATGAATCACCTTCAACTGAATAGCCTCCAACCGTGCCGCGGCTACGACAAGGTTATCCAGCGGGTTGGAGTAATGACCCGGAGGTGTGGGCACAACCTGTGGTATACCAGTATTATGACGAGGCAGATCTATTAAGCGAGGCTGGACCGGCTCGCCTGTCCCAGGCACCTCCGCCCGGTTTACCGCCGGCGGATTACTGGCTCCCGCTCCAGGGGTGTTGAAAAGGTCCCTTGCTTCGAAAACTGAAGGCAAACGAGATCGGTACTTCCTCCTCATGACCTCCTGTGATGCGCTCTGGTCCAGCATGAGTTTGTAAGCTTGTGCATCCAAAGCGGCCCGCTCTGCAGTCATCCTCATCTCTTCAGCTGCTAAATCCGCTTTGGCCTGAGTGATCTGCCCCCTCACCTTTGCAATCTCTGTGTTGTGGGCATCTTGATCCGTCGGGTTAGCCTCTGCCATGAGCGCAGCCAACGCATCGAACAGATCTGATAAGACTTGAGCCGGCGAGCGCACAGAGCCTCCTGCCCCGGCAGCCGTTGCCGCTGCTGAACCGGAAACCATCACTGCGGCAGTTGATGAATGAATCGCTGCTTGCGTACCGGCCATGAATATTCCAACCCGGTTGGGCAGATTAGAGGGGTCCGGAATACTGTCGCCATCGGAACAGCCCGCAATCCAGCCATCTTGTAGCTGATACAAAGACTCAGTTTCTCCGGTTGACGACTCGTCGCCAGAGTAAACGACGGTTTCGCCACCAGATCCTGATCCATCCTCATAGCTTCCTCCATGGATGACTCCCACGAAGGCATGCTTTACGGCCGGCTTAACCTGGGCGGGTCACGCATGCTGAGCTGTCTCAATGAGGTCGGTGTAGGTGTCTAGCTCAGGGCCCGGTTCACCGATCTTGCCGATGAAAACGTGTATGCCGCCAAAGGGGACCTGGTACCCGTACTCGATCGAGCCGGCCTTGGGGCCCCAGCCTGCATCGTCGATGTAGATCTTGCCGCGACGACTCCTGGTCATCCGGCCCACAGCGTATCCCTTGAGTCCTTTGAAGCGGCCCTCCAAGAATTTGAAACCATCGTGCGATAGCCCCACGGTGGGTGCCAACTGTCGTGGTTTTGTCACGGCAGATGTCCTAGCAAAAGGACTTAGTCGTGGAGCCATCGCTACGGGTTAACTCGAAGGGGTTAAAGCGGACACAGGGACACAGAGGGTTTATACTAGTTCAGCCCCTTCAATGAAGGTAAATGCCTACGTCTAGTTGTGATGGAATTGATGGGGTTTTGATGACTAGGGAGCAAACAAGCTTTGCCTAAGTCTCGAGTTGTGATTGTCTGTCTTTGAACCGCTATCGGGTCATCCCCTTATATACACGGGTGACGCCCGTCGGTTCACAGAGTCCCAATCTCCGGTTCATATTCGTGCCCGGGTTGGTCTCTCCTTATTCCTAACTTATAATACAAGTTTACATACAAAGTCGGTTTACGGCCACAAGTGTTGAACCGACTACGGCCTTGGGCCCTCATCTATCTTCTTGGGCTTTAACGCTCTGGGACTACTGATGAACTTAACCCGGCCTTCGTGGGCCGGTTTACGCCCAGTAGTAATATCCCCAACGTTCGGTATGACCAATACCAGTGATGACAACTTCATCATCCTGGGCGTCACCGGTTTGCACTGTGGCTGTCGGTTTGCCAGTAGCTTTGGATGGACTTGTGGATTTTTCATTGCGGACGGGACTTCCAGGCTGGACAGCAGGACCGGAAGCATCAACAGGCCTCTCTTCAGCAATAAAGACCTCATCTTGCGTTGGCGGGTCATTCGGCATGTATTCATGAATGGCTGCCTCAACATCTGGAGCGGCGCCCGGTTCGGGGGCAGTTTCTTCTTCGGCCGCTTTGTCCAGGCGAGCCTTCTTGCTCGGCCTTAGTTTGGCCCTGAGAGGAATAGCAAAATAAAAAATAGTATATGTTGAAAGCTACAAAATCAAGAGTGTTATGATAAGTGAAGCTTACCCAAGCACGGTTTTAAGCGGTGGAAGTTGAGTACCCGTTGACTCGCCGGAGGATGAGTGGGAGGTAACCTGATAATCGGAGTCAGATGGGTTAAGCGGTTGGCGAAAACAGCCCGCTTTAGAACAAGTACTGACAAGCAAATTAGGGACCTCTGTTTGGCGTCTCCGAACTGGATTGTTCGGTAAACCGGCGGAGGTAACTACCTGGCCGCTATGCCGAGTCGTGCGGCGCACTTCATGCTGTTGGGTCTTCATAAGAAATTTGGGATCCGAGAAAATTTAGCTTTCCGGATTGCCTGACGAATTTTTAGTGAAGGCAAAGAGTTCGAGTCAGAAGAGAGAATAATTACCTCTGCATCATCAGCATGGCTAGCTTCGGCATCGTCCTGACAAGTATTATCATCAATAAGGCATGTAAAAGAAAGCCAAGTAAATCAAATTTTACCTCAAGGTCCGGATTACTCACATCATCGTCAGCAGGCGGATCAGAAGATGCAGTGGTTTTCCTTTTCTGAGCAGGTTTCTTAAGGACCTTTGTCTTTGGACGGGTCGGTCTCTCTGGTTTGTCTGCCTTCTCCTGCGAAAGCTTCTTGCTCCAAAACGGATCATCACCCTGCTTTCACAGATATTGGTATCAAGTATTAAGCAGATGTAATATTATCAGAATTAATGAAAGGGAAAATTCAGAATTACAGCTGGCGGTTTGTTGGTAGCACAGAAAGGAAGCAGGCCGGTTCGAGCACAGACGTATTCCGGTTCGTTCAAAATTTTCTTCACCGCTTCTGTGACTTCTTCGTCAGTAAGCTGGATGTTCACATGCCGCAGAGGGTCGTTAACACTGCCCGTATATTCACACATCAAACCGGAGCATTGGCTGAGAGGCAGTATGCTCCAGGATATCCAGCAACGAGCGAGATCCACTCCTGTTAAACCGTTGGCCATAAAGGCTCTGAGCTTGGACAGTTGGGGAGCATATTTACTCCTCTCTTTGGCCGTCAACCTCTGTGGAAAGGGGTGTGTGTTGCTAAGCCGTTCCGGACGATAACCGGGCAAGGGATTTTCATTTGCAGGAGAGGTGTCTTTGCAATAGAACCACGATTGTTTCCATTCTTCGGGATGGCTTTGCAGCTTTGCGTGAGGATAAGTCACCTCTTTCCGCTTTTGAATCGCCATGCCACCCAATTCCATATTGGAACCATCAGTAAATTCTGTGCGACGGTTTAGATGGAACAAATCTCGGAATAACTCGACTGAAGGTTCCTCTTGAAAGAACACCTCGGAGAGCACTTGGAAATGACATATGTTGGTGACAGAATTGGGGCCAGTGTCTTGCGGGCGAAGCTGGGAGTTGGCCAAGACGTCCCGATAAAATTTCGAACCGGGTGGATTAAAGCCTCGGGCTAAGTGATCCGCAAAAACTACAACCTCTCCTTCTCGAGGTGTGGGAGGACATTATTTGCCTGGGACCCTCCAGTGCATGGTATTCTTGCTGCTCAAAGCGCCAGTCAAGACTAAGTTATTCAGTTGTGTCTCTGTAACACGAGAAGGAGCCCAGTTGCACTCATATACTTGCTTGGCCATGGTGGAGTCTACAAAATAAGCAATTCCGGTTTGAGATTGTGTTGGGTACAAAATATACACTTATATGATCGGGGTTAAACCAAGGATAACTATATTCAAACCGAAGCTCCGTAAAGCGATGGACTATGGCTAGGAGATCCTGGCGGTTCAATAAGGGGACTAATGGTATATACCGGTTTATTATATTTTTCCTATGGTAAGTTAAACCGCCTGATCTAAATATTTAAAGCACTGGAGGTTGCGAAATGGCTAAGTATGCAGAAACAGGTTTCACAAAGTTCCATTACAGCAATGGATCTAAGGCAGCTTCAGAAAAACAGAAAAAATATTCAAAGGCTTCAAAGTAGGGCGGAAGTGAATCAATGGGCAGATATACAAATGAGATCCACGGACTTTAAACACGAGACTATAGGTGGACGCGGAAAGCTACATGGCATTCAGGACAAGGTTTTACAGATCCATACAGAGGCTAACACACGAGCAGGAGCAGTCGACGAACATCTCAAGAACAGGGAACCCTAGAATAGATCTAGGTTAAGAAGAACAGAGGACTTACCAGAGCTGAGGAGAGTGCGGAAGATCACCGCAGTTTTCTGGTGCGTTCAGGTTGATGCAGCGGCCAAGGTCGAGGTTGAAGGCGACGGCGGCGGCGGAGCTTCGAAGCTGACGACGCGAGGAAGACGAAGATGAGAAGGCAGGAAGGGTAAAAAGGAAATGACCCTTCGGTCCTATTTATAAGACAAAAGGACATGTGTCAGGCGCGACAAACCAGGGGCCACCAAACAGAGCTGTCGCCTCGATTTTCGCAGCCTTATTAAAATGATGAGGTATTATGAATACTTTCTTTATGACAGATGACGTCACCCCGGCTTAACAACAAGTGGAGAAGATGACGTCAAGACGGTTCAACCATTACTAGAAGGTGATAAAGATGAAGATTTCTGCTAAGGATTGACATGAACATGTTCAAATCAATCTGGGGCCTAATGTTGGGGATATTACTACTGGGTGTAAATCGGCCTACCAGGGCCGGGTTAACTTCATCAGTAGTCCCAGAGTGTTAAAGCCCAAGAAGATAGATGAGGGCCCAAGGCCGTAGTCGGTTCAACACTTGTGGCCGTAAACCGACTTTGTATGTAAACTTGTATTATAAGTTAGGAATAAGGAGAGACCAACCCGGGCACGAATATGAACCGGAGATTGGGACTCTGTGAACCGACGGGCGTCATCCGTGTATATAAGGGGACGACCCAACAGCGGTTCAAAGACAGACAATCACAACTCGAGACTTAGGCGAAGCTTGTTTGCTCCCTGGTCATCGAAACCCCATCAATTCCATCACAACTAGACGTAGGCTTTTACCTTCATCGAAGGGGCCGAACTAGTATAAACCCTCTGTGTCCCTGTGTCCGCTTTAACCCCTTCGAGTTAACCCGTAGCGATGACTCCACGACTAAGTCCTTTTGCTAGGACATCTATCGTGACAAAACCACGACACATATCGTATAATCATACCCACGGATACTTGAGGTGACATTGGAGTATCTAGGTGACATTAGGGTTTTGGTTGATTTGTGTCTTAAGGTGTTATTCTAGTACGAACTCTAGGGCTGTTTGTGACACTTATAGGAATAGCCCAACGGATTGATTGGAAAGAATAACTTTGAGGTGGTTTCGTACCCTACCATAATCTCTTCGTTCGTTCTACATTATTAGTGACTTTGGAGTGACTCTTTGTTCCATGTTGAGGGATAGTTATATGACCCAATTATGTTATTATCGTTGAGAGAACTTGCACTAGTGAAAGTATGAACCCTAGGCCTTGTTTGCTATCATTGCAATACCATTTACGCTCACTTTTACCGCTTCCTACCTTGCTGTTTTTATATTTTCAGTTTACAAAAACCTATATCTACCATCCATATTGCACTTGTATCACTATCTCTTCGCCGAACTAGTGCACCTATACAATTTACCATTGTATTGGGTGTGTTGGGGACACAAGAGACTCTTTGTTATTTGGTTGCAGGGTTGCTTTAGAGAGACCATCTTCATCCTACGCCTCCCACAGACTGATAAACCTTAGGTCATCCACTTGAGGGAAATTTGCTACTGTCCTACAAACCTCTGCACTTGGAGGCCCAACAACGTCTACAAGGAGAAGGTTGCATAGTAGACATCAATCCAGAATACGGCTCGACCACTCCCGACACATTTACTTTCACTATTTCCCTTTTCCTTTTCAGGTTCCTTTTCCTCAGGCCTTCCCTGATGGCTTGATCGCAGTTCCTTTCAAAGGACAAATACACCAAGACGGCAGTCGACCTGGACGTAGAGGGGAATTTCTAGGTGGTCTCTTCAACGACCACTCTATCTATTTTCAGGACCCACACACAGCTCTCCCTTGGTGACGGCATGTTAAATAGCCTGTTGCTTATCGCACTATTTGTATCAATGCGCTTTAACGTATTAATCAAATTATAACGGAAACAGTTTGCGGCCCAACTTTCAGGGCCCCTGCCTATTGCATTTACTCCTTTTCTGTTTCCCCTTTCTTTTAATAAACTTATCAGATAGCACCCGTACACTGTGGTACGTTTCAATTTTCCAGGGGCTGCATAGTGCCCCGCTCTATGGCAACAAAAGTCCAAACACGTTTTACAGCATAGTTCGGCACCCCGAATTTAGCATTATATGCATTGGCTTTGAATCATGACTTTGTTCAATAGTTGGGTTTCCCGGCTCCTGTGCTTGCTACCTTACATTCCGCTATATCGGCTAAGGTAGTAAAGGGAGAACTACTACGATTGTGCCCTGGTTTACCCGATGGAGCATCTCAGTAGAGAAAGCCGAAAACTGACTGTCATGATGCGGCGAGAGCCGGTCAACTCTTCGGAGGTCTCAAATCGTTGGAGATTTTTTTCGCATTACGTGAGGGATCGATACTTACCCGATCAGGCGTTTACCGCATTCTAGTTCGGATACTAGGGGCTGCACCCACATTCCTTTTGTCAAATTCCTATGGCTAAGTGAGAGCACTAAAGCTGCATAGTCTGATTGCCTGGTTCGTTGCGCTAAACACCTCCTTCAAGGACCAAACAATTGGACAAAGAGTGTTTAGATTCCATCCCGAACACCCCGTACTACCTACATGGGGTAGAAGCCGACGACTGGCCAAATCTCAGATTTCATACAAAACAGCCACACAAGAGGTAAAATTGTTTACACATGACATAAATTAACAACTTTGTTCCATCATACATGGCAGAGACAACTTGAATGTATTCACTCAAAGATAATGTCTTTCACGTTTTGTGTTGCAACAATACGAGACCCCTCCAGGATGTCTCCAAAATATCGCTTGGGTGTGCGGTGCTCCTTGCCCTCAGGCGGCCCCTCGGTCACTAGCTTGACGGTGTCCATCTTCGCACACCACACCTTGACATAGGTGAAGGCCACGCGCGCGCCCTCGATGCAGACCGACCGCTTGACGACGTCCAGCCGAGGACAGGCGTTCATCAGCCGCTTCACGAGGCCGAAGTAGCTGCTGGGTATAGCTTCGGCAGGCCACATCCGGATTATCAAATCCTTCATGGCCAGTTCGGCCACCCTATGCAGCTCGGCCAGCTGTTTCAACTGATCGGTGAAGGGCACTGGATGTTCTGGCGCAAGGTACCGCGACTAGAACAGTTTCTCCGTCGAGCTCCCTTCTTCGGCTCGGAAGAACTCCGCAGCATCTGACACGCTGCACGGCAGGTCCGCAAATACCCCTAGGGAACTCCGAATTCGGGTTAGTAAGAAATACTTCTAATTCACATACTTGCTTTGCATATTAAACGCCTTACCCGCCGCGATCTTCTTAGCCTCCTAGATCTCCTGGAGGACGCCTTGGGCTTCAACCCGGGCCTCTTCTGCACTTTGGTGAGCCTTGGCGAGTTCGGTCTCTCGAGCCAAAACATCGCCCTCCAAGGCATCGCACTTTTTCACCGCGTCCTGGAGCTCTTGTTGGACATCGTTGAGCCTGGCCTTGAGCTTTTTACGGGCGGCTTGCTCCTTGGCAGCCTTCTCCTCGGCTTCGGCCAGGGCCTTTTTTAGGGCCTCGACCTCGGTCGTCGCTCCTACATAAAATATGACATTACAGTCACTACACATCATTTATTCTTTCCAAGTACATAGCGAGCCATTGCATACCTTGTTGCTCTTCCAAGGGACATGTAAACGGCATGGTTGGGTTACCCACACCCATATTGATGAGAATCCCGTAATAAGGGGACACGATCTCTGCTTTTACAAGACATGCCAATGGAAACCGCATCTCGAAACACAGAACGACAGACAAAAATGGTTCGAAATAATGACCAGGCAGGCATGATATCATCTTGCGAAAAGTTGTCAGCGGATGGGACTTGTGAAATATTATACTCTCTGCGGCTATGTGTGTGCTACTTGTGTTGCGGATCCGGACACGTTCGTTGCGCCCGAAGACTATCTTGGAATATTCGGGAAGGAGAACCCGCCTTGCAATGCCGAAGACAATCTGTGCGCCGGACACCTCGTCATTGAAGCCTGGTTCAGGGGCTACTAAGGGAGTCATGGACTAAGGGGTCCTCGGGCGTCCGGTCTGTTGGACATGGTTGGACTAATGAGCTGTGAAGGTACAAGACTGAAGACTTTCTCCCATGTCCGGATAGGACTCTCCTTGGCCTGGAAGGCAAGCTTGGCGACCGCATATGA
The DNA here is from genome assembly GCA_032464435.1 of Aegilops umbellulata. Lineage (NCBI taxonomy): Eukaryota > Viridiplantae > Streptophyta > Magnoliopsida > Poales > Poaceae > Aegilops > Aegilops umbellulata. The sequence continues at coordinate 577,331,905 of CP136057.1, read as the reverse complement.
AGATTCCTTTCTGTGTAACCGACTTTGTACAACGCTAGTCCCCTCTGGTGTCTATATAAACCGGAGGGCTTAGTTCGGAAATGAATATATATAGAAAAAACAGGCTAGACTTCTAGGGTTTTAGCCATTACGATCTCATGGTAGATCAACTCTTGTAATACTCATATTCATCAAGATCAATCGAGCAGGAAGTAGGGTATTACCTCCATAGAGAGGTCCCGAACCTGGGTAAACATTGTGTCCCCCGTCTCCTGTTACCATCAACCTTAGGCGCACAGTTTGGGACCCCCTACCTAAGATCCGCCGGTTTTGACACCGACACTCACCCTTCCCAAAAGCTCAATCGGACAATATCTCTCTAGAGCATATATATCTTTTCAATGAATGTCGGACCACACTCACTTTGTCTCTCTATCTATCTGTGTCTCGATTGACCTAGCTTTCTCACGCCGTATCTTCCACACATTGAAGCTACCTCTCCATCCTTCTCAAAGCTGGAGATATTTAAATTGTGAGGGGGACTCCAGCCTTGTATTAATTTGTGTAGGCATTTACTCCGGTGGGTTTAGATTATATTTTCGTAGCATTCGGCCCACAACTACTCCAAACACCGTTGCAACCCCCGCACCTCCCCCAATTGATTTCCCTCTGGATCGGTCATCACTCTCTCGCACGTACTTTCTCACCTTCAACGCACCATGGTATTATTACAAAAAACTCAATTTTCTCTTTAATTATTACAAATAAGCTACAAAACTACGCACCGGTAGTCCACCTGTAATGGAACAAATTTCGACCCACAAATTAAAGTGCTACAAACTACACACCGAGGGGCCCACCTATCATGAAAGAAATTTGGACCCATATATAAATTGAAAATTAAAAAGGACGAGGATCGAACATGCGACCAGGGCCTTCAAGTCGCAAGCAATAGGCAACATACAAGTACATCAATGTTTGTTGTACCCCCCTTTGTTCATATAATTATTTATATTACCACAACCTATTTAATGGATAACATGTAATATTATTTTTAGTACATTAGTGGGACCGGCTCGTTAGCACGTACTATTTGCCTTCACTTACTGGTTGGTTCCATGTCTGCTCTCTCTCTCCTCCCCTTATACGTTTAGACGCACGGGCAAACACGAAGAACTTGCGGGCGATGTTGCCGTTGACCATATATGAACGCGTTCACAAGTTACGACACCAGTTTCACGTACTAGTAGTACTAGTCAATGTGTACGTGCAATGCACGTTAATTTGGAAGTATATTAAGTGCATGCGGATATTAAGTAGGATATTTTTTGCATGTTATTATGTGATTAGCACTATTTTTGGCATGAAATTAACTGCATGCTAAACGTGTTGAGCGCTCGACATTGAAGCAGTGTAGGTCGTTGGATGAGAAGGAATACATGTGGCTTGATGACGTTTTATATTTAATTTGATACGGCTCTAGCAGAACATTCAATCGATCAAACCATAGATTTCATTCAGTCTGACTCCGACTTTACATTCATGCGATGATCGATCTAAAATAAACGAAAATGATAAACGTTCGGATTTTAAGCATGGCAATCCGAATGTTTTTCATGGCAAATTTAGATTATGCAGCAGCGGCGGGGGCGTCTTGCGGTGGGAAGGGGCTCCTCTGCCATGCTCTGTGTGTCGTCGGGCCATTGACCGACGGCGACGGCGGCGTCTTGCACCATTGTTGGCGTACTCCTGGACGTTGGCCCTAGCTTCAAGGAAGGCCACAATGTTCTGGACTTTGGTCCCCAGGAGCAAGTCAATTGGCGGGAGGAGGCGACTGGCGTTGGTGCAAGGAAGAGGTCCACGGCGGCCATCCATGCCGCTGAGGGGGGCACTGGCACACGCGTGGGGACATGCGCTAGCAATGGTGCGGCAAAGACATTCTTGTGCACGGGCGCACGCGTCAGTGCACACGCAGGCACATGTGCTGGCAGGTGCACGGGCACTGGCACCGGCACGGGCGCGCGCGTTAGTGCATGCGCAGGCAGGTGCACGGGTGCGTGAAAGTCGACGGGGACCTCATGGAACCCCATGGCATCAAGCTCGGTGATAATGTGCGGCTCCCAGCCCATCAATGCCACGGGGATGGGCGCTGGTGCAGTCGGGGCGACGGGAGCCGGAACGGGAGTGGGGACAGGCGCGACATCTTTCCGCAAGTCTGGCTCAAGCTCGTCCCCAAGCTCCTTATGTTCTTGAGACTCTGGCTGGGTGTCTTCCTCAGGAAACTGGAATACTAAGGGCAGACCATCATGATACTGCATGGCGTATGGTTTTGTTAGGCCGGTTGAAGGTAGACGACAGGAGAATCGGAGAGGAAGAGAGAAGATTGTAGCGATACCGGGTAGTGTGGGGTTGATTTTAAACTGCGGCACCGATGCCATTAAAAGTGGGGAAAGTTGGGACAAAGGTGGGCGGTGGAGCCTGGTCAAAGGGCTCGCCTCCCGGTGAGCCTGCGCAACGGTCCGCTCGCACGCCTCCCGTCGACTCACACGCTTGCTCGGACGGCACCTGCCGATGAGAAGCGGGACTCGTGGCGGCACTTAAACGCCCACGGTTTGAATAGTGAAAGTGTTCACCTTAATGTGACAGGTCTTTGTTCCAAAATACATTGGCTCTTCATTTGTGCAACTTCTCATAAGCAGCTTGTCTCAAATTGAAGAAAAAAATTACTGTCGCATCCCTAGTTCTAGTAATGCCTAGTGCTAGCATCTGGTGTTGCATCATGTTTAAATTTTTCAGAAACTTGAAATGGGGATGATTAAAACCCCCCAGCACCACCTAAACCAACTAGGGTTACTAAATAATTTTCTCAATGAACCTGAAATGCCCTTCTAAAATGTTCATCATTTGTGCCTTGGTCCAGAACCTCTGACAAAAATGGTGCACAATTTTCTAGGACACACAAGGTCACTGAATTAAATCATATGCTATTTGCAATTGGGCATTTAAATGCTATGTATTATGTTAAGTGCTCAATTAATTCTGAACTTAAGTGAGAGATGTTAGGAATAATCCAAACATAGCCTACAATTATCCTTGGGATTTTTGAAAATGTTTTGGTATTTTTAATAAAGCTTAGAAGTTACAAAAAAATAGAAAAACAAAAACAAAAAACTGAGAGAGAGAAAGAGACCCACCTGAATTACCTGGCAGCCCACCTGGCCCAGCTCCTCCAGCCGACCCAGCCCACTAGCAACTGCCAGTCGTCTCCCATCTCTGCTAGAAGGCAGAGGCGTGTCGCCCGCGCGCGCACCGGACGCCACCTCCTGCTTCCACCTCCTGCTTCCTCCCCCGCCCTCGACCGAGCGCCTGGAGGCGCCACGCAGTCCCCCTAGTCCCTCTCGCTCACTCCCTCGAGCTCATCCCCCTCATCTGTTCTCTCTCTCGCATGGTCCAAGCGCCACTATCACCGCCGACAAGCACCACCGTGGCCACTGCCTCCCCCTCGCCCCCTGGACATGCCCAGGAGCTCCACCTCCATTCCCCGCGCCTCTCCGTCAACTCGCGCGACGCCGAACCCTATGCATCACCCTCTACACCGCCATCTTCGTTGCCTCTGCCCCGAGATCACCGGCGACCTCTCATCGTCGTCAGCCCCTCCCCAAGCTCGCCAAGACCACCTCCGACTCCGTCGTGAGCTCCTCTTCATTTCCCCTCTCTCCCCGCGCGTTTTTGCTCGCTCTAGCCACGCCAATCGCCGGAGTCGTGAGCTTCCAGCCGCCGTCCATGTCGCCGTCATGGCCACTGTCACCTAGAGCCGCAACAGAGCGCGCCACTGTGCTTAGCACTTTCCCAGGAGTTGACCGCGACCACCTGCAGCTCCTGTCGTTCCCTGCAACACCGATTCGCTCGACGCCCGAACTCCGTCCGCCGCGCAAGTCGCCGCCGCTGTCGTTTTAGGCCACCAGAGCTGCTGTTGTGAGCACCACCGGACGCGGACGAGTCTCCTCGTCACGTAGATCCTCTCTGCCGCGCAAATGGTCGCCTGTGGGCGATTCCCGATGCCCTCCGCCGCGTTCGGCCTCGCCGGCGACTAAACACCGGCGGGTTGACCGCTTTCACCGCTGGTGGTTTAGCCCCGGTTGACCAGGGGATTTAACCTCCCCTGGGTCTATGACATGCGGGCTCCTCCTGGCTAATTAATCTAGTTTAGGTTTAAACCTAATTAGTTTAAAATAGGTTAGTGCTAATTAAACTAGGTTAGTATAGTTAGCCACTGACACGCGGGCCCCACCGGTCAGTTTGACGTGGGCTGCCCTGTTCACTCGCTTACGTCATGCTGACATAGTGCTGGCGCAGTAATGCATTTTCTGGAATTAGTTTATTTCTAAATAATTAGAAAACCCAAAAAATTGCCTAAACTTGTAAAAATCGTAGTAATTCAACCGTAGCTCCAAATCAAATAATTTATATATGAAAAATGATCAGAATAATCCAATCTATCCATTGGTACTTGCTTCATGCATGATAAAGCAACTTAACCTTGCTGTTCATATCAAAACATGATAATGCACTTTATAAATTCATAGTTTGAGTTTGAATTTGAATCTTTGGTTCAAATAAGCTCAAACCCTTCTGTTCTTAGCTGCATTAGCTCAATCACAGCATATTGCCATGTCATGATCATGCGCCATATTGGGCGTTGCATTGATCGTGTTTCTTCTCTGTTTGCCGGTGTTGTTCCCCCTCGGTAGACGTTGTTCCGACGATGCGATCGATGACACCGATGAGGAACTATACTATCTTCAGAAGTGCCAGGCAAGCATAACCTCCTTGTTCATTCCGATACAATCCCACTCTCTCGTTCCTGCTCTCTTTTACTGCATTAGGACAACAACGATTCAACTGTTACATGCTGCGGTAGTTGAATCCCTTTTCCTCTGCATGACCTGTCATTGCCACAGTAAATAGATGAAACCCACTAGCATGAGTAGGAGTTGTTTGAGCCCTGATGTGCCTACTCATACATGCTTGTTTGTCATGCCTCCTACTGCTTGGAGTTGAGTCAGGTCTGATTCTTCGGGAATGAATTGGAATGGTGATGAACATGTCCTACTATGTGTGAGCTAAGTGTGTGAACATGATTTGGTAAAGGTAGCGGTGAGAGGCCATGTAGGAGTACATGGTGGGTTGTCTCATTGAAACCGTCCTCAGGAACTGAGTTCTGTGTTTGTGATCCATGAACAGCTACTACCACACGTTGGGCCCTGAAATATGACCCCGCTCGACTTATTAACCCCCTTTCCTGTGTCCAGGAGTTGCAAGTAGTTTCTGGTGTTTGTAGTATGCTGGAGGCCGTGCGCAGTGCTGACCCGAGGGGTGGGCTGTGATGCGGTAGGCACGTGGCATGGTGTACCAGCGCCCGTTTGGTGTCTCGGGAACCCTGCACACATCGTTTGGGGCTTTGAGTGAAACCCCGGCCGGATCTCCTCGCGGATGGAACCCGAATAGGCGATAAACCTGGACTAGAGAATTGTGTGGTTAGTTCGGTCGTGGTCTACACTCACGTCGGCTTTCGATTGAAGTCTGCGGAGCACATGTCGTGTGCAGACGCTAAGTGGTGGAAACATGTGTGAAGAAGCACACCCCTACATGGTTATAAATGATCTATTCGAATAGCCATGTCCGCGGTAAAGGACTTCTGGGTTGCCTATAACAGTTCATAGACAAGTGAAAGTGGATACTCTAAAATGCGCAAGATAAGTGTGAGTGCTATGGATGGCCTTCTCGTAGGGTGACGGGAGCGGATCCATAGTGGTGTATTGATATGGTGAATATGTGGACTCGTGTGCGCCACCTCAAAAGTGTTACTTGCAGACGTAGTTCAGGATAGCCACCGAGTCAAAGCTAGCTTGCTGCAGTTAAACTCCAGCACCCCCTTTGTTGATACGGATGCATATGTAGCTAGTTCTGATGTAAGTCTTGTTGGGTACATTTGTAATCACGTTTGCCTATTTTATGTTTTGTAGAGAGACGTCAGTCTCGCTAGTAGTTTCGTGTGGACTTCGACGTTTAGCTTGATACCTGAGCTACAATCTTGTGCCCTCTGTAGGATCTGGTAGATAGTCAGGCTTCTCAGCCTTTTTCATTTGTAGATGTCGGTACTCAGACATGTCAAGCTTCCTCATGTGCTTTGACTTGTATGCTCTGAATGTTGGGTCATGAGACCCATGTTTGTATTATCTTGCTCCTCGGAGCCTAATGAATAAATACTTTGAGTCGCACAGTCCTGTTGTGATGCCATGTTGTATTTACACATATCGAGCATCTTGTGTGTATGATTGAAATGCTTGGTATGTGTGGGATCCGACAACCTAGTTGTTTATCCTTGGTAGCCTCTCTTATGGGGAAATGTAGTCTTGTGCTTCCATGAGCCATAGTAGTCCGCTACAGCCCGGTTCACTGGAGTCCTGCTAGCCCAGCACTACTGCTCCGGAACACTTGACTGGCCAGCATGTGATTCACTTCGTTCCTGTGTCTATCCCTTCGGGGAAATGTCACGTGGTGACATCCAGAGTCCTGCCTAGCCTGCTATAGCCCGGTTCACTAGAGTCCTTTTAGTCCAGTGCTACAGCCCGGATTCGCACGCTGCTGACCGACGTGCTCGATGTTGATTCATGTATGCCTGTCCCCGTAAGTTGGTGCCACTTTGGGTTCACGACTAGTCATGTTGGCCCGGGTTCTCTGTCATATGGATGCTAGCGACACTATCATATACGTGAGCCAAAAGGCGCAAACGGTCTCGGGCCATGGTAAGGCGACACCCGTGGGAATACTGTGTGTAGGGACGCAAAGTGATTGAGGTGTTACCGGCTTGATAGATGTGACTTGGAATCGGGGTCCTGACAGCTTTGGTATCAGAGCCTAACTGCCTGTAGGATTACCAAGCCAAACTAGTCGAAGTTGAGTCTAGAAATGCTTTAGTTATATAAGGGAATTGATTGTGGAAGGGAACGTAAGGCTCTTTTTACTCCTTATACCTTATGCCCTTCTGTTCTGAGTCAGCCTCTTCTTTTCTACGGGGATTAAGAACTAGGCTTCTCGTCTTTCTATCAGGATCACGTGTTACTAATCTATAGACTCTCAGGATTGTTGGACTTAAGCCTCGGTTCAGTTTCTACTACTTCCGTATGTTAACTGTGATCTCAAAACCTTGGTATTGTGCTTCTGAGTGGTTATGCCAACATTTTTGTAGCATGTCTCAAATCTTTCTGAGCATTTACAACTGTTATGCTGTCCGAGTCATCCCAGGTTTCTAGATAGTCTGATGCACTTGCAATCATTCCTCCATGTTCCTGATGTCCATTTGGGCCAGATTAATCACACTAATCGGTGAGTTGAGGTACTCTGTTGCCTCGACATATATGTTGGAGCTATTATTATGACCCTAGGTGTTTTAGGCAGTCACCTAGTAATCTAGCCATGTTTTGTGTTCCCGGTGTGATGATTCTGGCCACCATTCTCGAAAGCATCCCATGATGCCATTTAGTAGTAGGTATTCTATTCCTTGGTTCTTGAACCCGAGATTCACCCTACTTACCTCATGTTGATAGTGTTGCTAATTCCTTTAGGATATTAGTAACCTTTGTGATAGTCCTCGAGGTTCGTGGTACATCCTTCTTCCAATTACCATGAACCATTCTTGGCAGGAGTTCTTTTGAACCAAAAGGTCACGACCAGAGTGCTCTTGATGAGTTCTCCATTCTATGTTGTGAATCTGCCAGTTCTACCCTTTCCGCATGGGTTATCTGGAAGGAACCTGTTCAACTTGGTTCGGCATATTAATCTATGCATCCACAACTCAGAAAGATATATGTCCCCTTGAGTTGTCCCTCTTCATTTGTATTCTGACCATCGTCTATCAATTGATAGTCAGGAGTAACTGTGCATCTGTGTTATCGATGCTTATTATTCTTGTGGTTCGTTAAGCCATTCTATTTCAGAATGACTAGGAGAAACAAACTCCAGTACCTCATCCATATCCAGAATTGGGTCAAAGTAGTTGTGTTTTGCAGATCAAATGCCAATCCAGCTTTTGCTCTATTCTACCCAGAAGTATTACCCACTTTATGTCAGGAACGTCATGAGAATTGCACCTTCTCTTATGAATTCTTGACGTAGTGATACTTCTCGCCATGATTATTCATTCCTCGGTGTCGTGTTGTCGCAACCGGAATGCCGACAAGTGAATCGTGATGTGTGAAATCAATACTCCTAGCCATTGTGTTGCTTGGTAGTTAATGGACAATAATCTTATCCTTAGCGTGTTGATTATTGAATCATCACTCTAAGGTTTATCGTGCTACCTAGTCCTTATTTCCGGTGCACTTTTCGATCAATGAGTTAGGATAGTGTCAATCCTTGCTTATTTGATCATATCGTCTTGCCCTGAAAAGCAAGATTGTTCCCGAGCATAGTAACATATCTGTGGTTCGTGATTTTTGGAATATCTTCTCGGAAGTATAACCAGGTTGTCACCTGACCGCTATGTTGAGTTCGTGATCAAGTTGGTTTCTTAGAAACCACCCCTTCTCCAAGAATCTATGTTGGATAACCCTGAGCTAGTTGGTTAAGCTAAACAACAACTTGGAGAGTTGGAAAATAAAAAGCTTTGCCGAATTTGGTTCTTTCTTAAGGGATATCTTTGTGTTTGTGTGTGTGTTGAAGAAAGATGATATCTTCACCAATTGGTCCTTGTGATCAGTTGTTGGATCTATGGTCTTGTCAAAACTTTGACTTGAGTATGGGCTATCATCAAGTCAAATCAGAACCAACGATGTTTGTAATGTTGTCTTACTCGTGGTTGATCCCTCGAGGATACACCATTACATGTTTTGGTCTAACCAATGCTATCACATTGTTCACATAATGGTGGAAGTCCAGTGATATGGAAATTCCGATGAGTTGCTATTGAGCCCATCAGCAGCATTTTGTCTCCTCCATGATTCATGTTGAACATAAAGCTAGCGTTGGAAACTTTTGTAAGCATCATCTTTGTGTTAGCTCATGAAGTAGATGTTTTGATGTAAGAAGTGACTTTCTCTGATTCACGTGCATTTGGTGCAAGTTGCCGCCGTGAGTTCGAGAAAGATTTTTCTTGTTTCCTCTGGTACCATCCCAAGTCAGTCATGCATGTGCGAAGTATGCTATGGTTTGACAGGCTCGCTACCTCCATTCCATTTGTATCTCCTAGTACACCAAGACACTAACGGATTTGTTCAAGGAGAAGGAGTTCCTTCTTAAGAGCATGCCTTATGCAAGGACTTGGATATCCTCAAGGATGGCTCCCTACCTGAACTCGGTAGTGTTTTATTATAAGACTACCACATGGTCATGCTTGTCTGGGATAGTGTGTTTACATGTGTGTAGCAGAACCCGCTCATGTTTTGGAGCTTGCTATCGTAGTTCATTTCCTGAGAATCTCGCAATGTCATCTCATCGATTGGTGTTGCAAACCTTCTTTTCTAGACATGTTGTCTGAAATATTCCGTTACCAACCAGATCTGAAACTTTTCCAAGATCTATGATGTAGGTTCCGACAAGGTTGATGTTCTGGCCGACACCCCTAGCCGGAAGATCTATCATTGTAATATCCTGATTGGGCTATTTGTCCGTCTTCTCCATGAGGATTTCGTGCGACTTAATCTAGGAGTTGTTCCTTATGGATCCTTGTGCTCCTAGTTTCTTTGGTTATGCTATAACCATTCAAACAGTGGATTCATTATCTACTGTTGAGTTTTTCCCCAGTTACCAGGATCATTCCCAGCATTTGCATTTTGTTCCCAGCTTGCACCTCAGTAATTGTTGTCCAGGATCATCTTCAAAAGTGGGCTTACCATGGGTCCCATCCATTTCCGATGATAGGCAAAAATCATCCATTACGTTGTCTTCAACAAGGTAGTCCACATCATCCATCCTAGTCCGAGTATGTCACTCTCTCAAACTCCTTCAAATGATCGATTGTGATTGCCTTAGGCTGGTATAAAGTATTTCAATGATCTAGATATCAAAAGTAATTCTTTTGCCACTTCAGGTATTAATTCTACGAGCCACCTTCCCTAAGGTGCCCCATTATGGAATCATGACAAATTTTCCTCGCTTATTTGAAACCCTCGTCAAATTGTTTCTTCCGTCCTTCCTAATGCATGTTTTTCCTCTCATCTTGGGAGATGTTTCTATGTCTCATTCTGTGAATTGATCTTGAATGATCGATCCTTGAGGAGACCGTTTTCTGTAGAGTTTCCCTCCGGCGTCATAGTTGGATGAAGATCTTGAAAGCAAAGACGTCAAGATCAACTTGAAGCAATGAATCAACACCTTGAGATGACATTTGGATCATGAAGAATCGTGATTGGTTTTGTGTCCCCTCTGTCTACCTACCCTATGCCTGAATCTCGGGACGGGATTCTTGTTTAGTGGGGCTGAGTTGTCACATCCCTAGTCCTCGTAATGCCTAGTGCTAGCATCTGGTGTTGCATCATGTTTAAATTTTTCAGAAAATTGAAATGGGGATGATTCAAAACCCCCAGCACCGCCTAAACCAACTAGGGTTACTAAATAATTTTCTCAATGAACCTGAAATGCCCTTCTAAAATGTTCATCATCTTTGCCTTGGTCCAGAACCTCTGACAAAAATGGTGCACAATTTTCTAGGACACACAAGGTCACTGAATTAAATCATATGATATTTGCAATTGGGCATTTAAATGCTATATATTATGTTAAGTGCTCAATTAATTCTGAACTTAAGTGAGGGATATTAGGAATAATCCAAACAGAGCCCACAATTATCTTCAGGAGTTTTGAAAAAGTTTTGGTATTTTTAATAAATCTCAGAAGTTGCAGAAAAATAGAAAAACAGAAACAGAAAACTAAGAGAGAGAGAGAGAGAAAGAGACCCACCTGACTTACCTGGCAGCCCACCTGGCCTAGCTCCTCCAGCCGGCCCAGCCCACTGGCAACTGCCAGTCGTCTCCCACCTCTGCCAGAAGGCAGAGGCGTGTCGCCCGCGCGCGCACTGGACGCCACCTCCTGCTTCCACCTCCTGCTTCCTCCCCCGCCCTCGACCGAGCGCCTGGAGGCGCCATGCAGCCCCCCTGGCCCCTCTCTCTCACTCCCTCGAGCTCATCCCCCTCCTCTGTTCTCTCACTCGCACGGTCCGAGCGCCACCGTCGCCGCCGACAAGCACCACCGCGGCAACTGCCTCCCCCTCGCCCCCTGGACATGCCCAGGAGCTCCGCCTCCATTCCGCGCGCCTCTCCGTCAACTCGCCCAATGCCGAACCCTCTGCACCTCCATCTTCGCCGCCTCTGCCCCGAGATCACCGGCGACCTCCCGTCGTTGTCAGCCCCTCCCGAAGCTCGCCAAGACCATCGTCGACTCCGCCTTGAGCTCCTCTTCGTTTCCCCTCTCTCCCCGTGCTTATTTGCTCGCTCTAGCCACACCAATCACCGGAACCGTGAGCTTCTAGCCGTCGTCCATGTCGCCGCCATGACCACTATCACCTTGAGCCACAACCGAGCGCGCCAGCGTGCTCAGCACATTCCCAAGAGTCGACCGCGACCACCCGCGGCTCCTGCCATTCCCTGCAACACAGATTCGCTCGACGCCCGAACTCCGGCCGACGCGCAAGTCGCCGCTGCCATCGTTTTAGGCCACCAGAGCTGCTGTTGTGAGCACCACTGGACGCGAACGAGTCTCCTCGTCACGTAGATCCTCTCCGCCACGCAAATGGTCGCCTGTGGGCGATTCCCGATGCCCACCTCCGCGTTCGGCCTCGCCGGCAGCTAAACGCCGGTGGGTTGACCGCTTTGACCGCCGGTGGTTTAGCCCCGGTTGACCAGGGGATTTGACCTCCCCTGGGTCTATGACATGCGGGCCCCGCCTAGCTCATTAATCTAGTTTAGGTTTAAACCTAATTAGTTTAACCTAGGTTAGTGCTAATTAAACTAGGTTAGTTTAGTTAGCCACTGACACGCGGGCCCCACCGGTCAGTTTGACCTGGGCTGCCCCATTGACTCACTTACGTCATGCTGACGTAGTGTTGACGCAGTAATGCATTTTCTGGAATTAGTTTATTTCTAAGTAATTAGAAAATCCAGAAAATTTCCTAAACTTCTAAAAATCATAGTAATTCAACCATAGCTCCAAATCAAATAATTTATATATGAAAAATGATCAAAAAAATCCAATCTATCCATTGGTACTGGCTTCATGCATGATAAAGCAACTTAACCTTGCTGTTCATATCGAAACATGATAATGCACTTTATAAATTCATAGTTTGAGTTTGAATTTGAATCTTTGGTTCAAATAAGCTCAAACCCTTCTGTTCTTAGCTGCATTAGCTCAATCACAGCATATTGCCATGTCATGATCATGCACCATATTGGGCATTGCATTGATCGTGTTTCTTCTCTGTTTGCCGGTGTTGTTCCCCCTCGGTAGACGTTGTTTCGACGATGAGATCGATGACACCGATGAGGAACTATACTATCTTCAGAAGTGCGAGGCAAGCATAACCTCCTTGTTCATTCCGATACAATCCCACCCTCTCGCTCCTGCTCTCTTTTACTGCATTAGGACAACAATGATTCAACTGTTACATGCTGCGGTAGTTGAACCCCTTTTCCTCTGCATGACCTGTCATTGCCACAGTAAATAGATGAAAACCACTAGCATGAGTAGGAGTTGTTTGAGCCCTGATGTGCCTACTCGTACATGCTTGTTTGTCATTCCTTCTACTAATTAGAGTTGAGTCATGTCTGATTCATCGGGAATTGTCACAGCCCCAGTTTAGCCTTTGCTTGTCCTTGCATGATCACCATATCATCATGTTTAAATTCCAAAGAAATTTGAAATGGGGATGACAAACCCTAGCACCAAATGAAATTCAACTAGGTTCACCTAAAATATTTTCAGTTTTCCAAATGGCTTTTGAAAATGTTCATCATTTCTGGAAAATGCTAAAACCATAACCAGAAGTGTTGCACATTTTTCCATGACATATTTGGTCACTAGATTAAATCTTATAGTATTTGCATTTGGGCATTTAAATGCTATAAAATATTTTGAATGCTCAAATAATCATAAGCTAAAATGCTTACTGTTGGTTATGTTCTAAACAGTATCCATAATTAGTTTCATGATTTTTGGAAATGCTCTGGCATTTTTAATAAAGCCAAACACATTTACAGAAAAATAGAAAACAAAAACAGTTAAAACAGAGAGAGGGGAACCTACCTAATTTACCTGTGCAGCCCAACTGGTGGCCCACTTACCTGGCCCAGCCCACCAGAGCCGCCACCGTCTCCCACCTCGCGCCAGAAGGACGCGAGGCGTGTGGCCACCGCGCATCGGCACGCGCCCGGCCACCTCCTCCCTGCTTGGCTGTTCCCTCGTCGCCCTGGACGTTTTGCGCGACGCCACGCACACCCCTGACCCTCCTCACCTCTCCCTGGACCCCTTCCCCCTCCTCTGCTCTCTGCTCCGCGCCGCCCGAGCGGAGCTCGTCGCCACCGACGCCGTCCACCGTAGCCACCACCTCCTCCTCAACCTCTCTCCACGCTCAGAGGCTCCGCCTCGACCCTCTCTTTCTCCCCACCAAGCTACGCCTCGCCAGAAGCCCTACAGCGTCGCCCTCGAGCTCGTCTTCAACCTCGGTCCGCCGAGATCGCCATCGCCGCCCCGCTCGCTCCAGTCCCTCCCCGGCCTCGCCGTTGCCTCTACCGGATTCTCCGTGAGCCCCTGCCTCTTTCCCCTCTGTCCCCGTGCTCTTCCGCGCCTCCTAGCCACCGTGGCCATCGGAGCAGAATGCTCCTCGCCGCCGGCCACGTCGCCACCACGGCTACGGCCGTGCAATCTCGCAACCGAGCGCGCCACCGTGCTCAGCACGTTCCCAGGAGTCGACCGCGAGCACCCGCGGCTCCTGCCGTCTCCTGCAATGCCAAACCCGCAGGTGCCCGAGCTCCGGCCGCCGCATAGCTCGTCGCCGGTGCCCCTGTAGGCCGCCCCAGTTCCGTCTGCCACCACCGCTGGATGCGCGAGTCTTCCAGCTCGCTGTAGCCGCAAACCGCGCACCAAATGGACCTCTGCAGCGCGAGGCCGAGCAACTCCGGCGACCCACCGCCGCGGTCTGTGGTCGCCGGCGGTTAAACGCCGGCAGCTGATGTGGCACGTCATTAGCCACTAATGACCCAGCTAAAACCACCCCTAGTGCCACTGCCATGTGGGCCCAGGGCCTAACTAGTTTAATTTAATTTCTGTTTAGTTTAGCTCATAACCCACCGAGACCCACCCGTCAGCTTTGACTCTGCTGACGTGGCCGTTGACCTGGCCCCACCTGTCAACGACTCTAGTCAGCACTGTGTCACTGACCAGTGGGCCCCACTGGTCAGTTTTGACCTGGACCGCCCAGTTGACTTGCTGACGTCACAGTGACGTCAAGCTGACGCATTAATTCAATTTCTGGATTTAAATTAATTCAGAAAATCCAGAAAATGCCTAAAACTTCTAAAAATCATAGAAATTAATCTATAACTCCAATGGAAATAATTTATATATGAAAAATTATCAGAAAAATTCAAGGAATCCATCTGTACCATTTTCATGCATGTTTGAACAACTTAAAGTTGCTGTACAGGGCAATTTGCATAAATGGCATCTGAATTTCACATATGAAGATTGAATTTGAACTTAGGGTTCAAACCAACTTCATTTAACTTTGTTGCTAGTTGCATTAGTTTAAAACACATAGCATATTGCCATGTCATGATCATGCATCATATTGTGCATTGCATTGATTGTGTTTCCTCCTCAGTTGCCGGTGGTTGTTCCCCCTCGGTAGACGTATGTTCCGACGATGAGATCGTTGACACTGATGAAGACTCAATGTTATCTTCAGAAGTGCCAGGCAAGCAAAACCCCCTTGTTCATTCCGATAAAATCCCACTCTCTCGCTCCTGCTCTCTTTTATTGTATTAGGACAACAACGATTCATGTGTTACTTGCTGCGGTAGCTGAACCCCTTTATCCTTTGCATGACCTGTCATTCCACAGTAATTAGATGAAACCCACTAGCATGAGTAGGAGTTGTTTGAGCCCTGTTGTGCCTACTCATTCATGTTTGTTTGTCATGCCTGCTACTGCTTAGAGTTGAGTCGGGTCTGATTCATCGGGAATGAATTGGTATGGTGATGAACATGTCCTACTGTGTGTGAGCTAAGTGTGTGAATACGATTTGGTAAAGGTATTGGTGAGAGGCCATGTAGGAGTACATGGTGGGTTGTCTCATTGAAGCCGTCCTCAGGAACTGAGTTCTGTGTTTGTGATCCATGAAACAGCTACTACCATACATTGGGCCCTGAAATATGACCCCGCTCGACTTCTTAATCACCCTTGTCCTCTGTCCAGGAGTTGCAAGTAGTTTCTGGTGTTTGTAGTATGCTGGGGGCCGCACGCAACGCTGACCGTAGGGGTGGGCTGTGTTGCGGTAGGCACGTGGCCGGGCAGCCGGGCGCCCGTTTGGTGTCTCGGACCCTGTACACATCGTTCGGGGCCGTTAGTGGAAACCTCGGCCGGACTCCCTGCGGATGGAACCCGAATAGGCGATAAACCTGGACTAGAGACTTGAGTGTTTAGGTAGGTCGTGGTCTACACCCACGTCGGCTTTCGCTTGAAGTCTGCCGAGCACATGTCGTGTGCAGACGCTAAGTGGTGGAAACATGTATGAAGAAGTACACCCCTGCAGGGTTAACATCATCTATTCGAATAGCCGTGTCCGCGGTAATGGACTTCTGGGTTGCCTATAACAGTTCATAGACAAGTGAAAGTGGATACTCTAAAATACGCAAGATAAGCGTGAGTACTATGGATGGCCTTCTCATAGGGAGACGGGAGCGGATCCATAGTGGTGTATTGATATGGTGAATATGTGGACTCGTGTGCGCCACCTCAAAAGAGTTACTTGCAGTCGTAGTTCAGGATAGCCACCGAGTCAAAGCTGGCTTGCTGCAGTCAAACTCCACCACCCCCTTTATTGAAACTGATGCATATGTAGTTAGTTCTGATGTAAGTCTTGCTGAGTACGTTTGTACTCACGTTTGCCTATTTTATGTTTTGCAGAGAGAGACGTCAGTCTCGCTAGTAGTTCCGTGTGGACTTCGACGTTTAGCTTGATACCTCAGCTACGATCTTGTGCCCTCGGCAGGATCTGGTAGATAGTCAGGCTTCTCAGCCTTTTTCATTTGTAGATGTCTGTACTCAGACATGTTTAGCTTCCGCATGTGCTTTGACTTGTATGCTCTGATTGTTGGGTCATGAGACCCATGTTTGTAATATCTCGCTCCTCGGAGCCTAATGAATAAATACTTGAGTCATAGAGTCTTGTTGTGATGCCATGTTGTATCTACTCATATCGGGCATATTGTGTGTATGATTGAAATGCTTGGTATGGGTGGGATCCGACTATCTAGTTGTTTATCCTTGGCAGCCTATCATATGGGGAAATGTAGTCTAGTGCTTCTGAGCGACAGTAGTCCGCTACAGCCCGGTTCACCGGAGTCCTGCTAGCCCAGCACTACTGCTCGGAACACTTGACTGGCCGGCATGTGTTTCACGTCGTTCCTGTGTCTGTCCCTTCGGGGAAATGTCACGCGGTGTTATCCGGAGACCTGCCTAGCCTGCTACAGCCCGGGTTACCGGAGTCCTGTTAGCCCAGTGCTACAGCCCGGATATATACGTTGTTGACCGACATGCTCGATGTGATTCATGTATGCCTGTCCTCATGGGTTAGTGCCGCCTTGGGTTCACGACTAGCCATGTCGGCCCGGGTTCTTTGTCATATGGATGCTAGCGACACTATCATATACGTGAGCCAAAAGGCGCAAACGGTCCCGGGCCAGGTAAAGTGGCACCCGTGGGAATACCGTGCGTGAGGCCGCAAAGTGATATGATGTGTTACATGCTAGATCGATGTGGCTTAGGATCGGGGTCCCGACAGCGTTGGTATCAGAGCCTGACTGCCTGTAGGACTACCAAGCCAAACTGGTCGAAGTTGAGTCTAGAAATGCTTTAGTTATATAAGGGAATTGATTGTGGAAGGGAACGTAAGGCTCTTTTTACTCCTTATACCTCATGACCTTCTGATCTGAGTCAACCTCTTCTCTTCTACGGGGTTAAGAACTAGGCTTCTCTTCTATCTCTCAGGATGACGTGTTACTAAACCATAGTTGCCTAGGATTGTTGAGTTCAAGCCTCAGTTCAGTTCCTACTACCTCCATATGTTCATAGCTGATCTCAGAACATTAATATTGTGATGTTGAGTGGCTATGCCACCATTTTGCAGGATGTCTCAAATATTTTTGAGCATTTACAGCCGTTATGCTGTCCGAGTCATCCCAGGTCTCTAAATAGTCTGATGCATTTGCAAATCCTTTCTCTCCATTTCCGATATCCTTTTGGTCAGAATAAGCACACTAATCGGTCTGTTGAGGTACTCCGTTGCCTCGACATGTATGTTGGAGCTATTTATATGACCCTAGGTGTTTTAGGGAGTCACCTAGTAATCTAGCAATGCTATGTGTTTCCGGTGTGATGATTCTGGCCACCATTCTCGAAAGCATCCCGTGATGCCATTTAGTAGTAGGGATTCTACTCCTGGGTTTCTGAACCCGAGATTCACCCTACTTACCTCATGTTGTTAGTATTTGCTAGTTCCTTAGGTTATTAGTAACCTTGCGATAGTCTTCGAGGTCCGTGGTATTTCCTTCTTCCAAATACCATGAACCATGCTTGGAAGAAATTCGTTTGAATCAAAAGATCATAACCAGGGTGTTCTTGAGGAATACTCCATACATATTGTGATTCTGCCAGTTCTCCCTTTCTGCATGGGTTATCCGGAAGAAATGTGTTGAACTCGTTCGACATACTAACTCATGAATCCACAACTCAGAAAGTTATATGTTCCTTGAGTTGACCCTCCTCAGCTGTATTCCAACCCTAGACTGTCAATTGATAGTCAGGAATAGTTGTGCATTCGTGCTCATCGATGCCTACTATTCTTGTGGTCCGTCAGGCCATTCTATTTCGGAATGACTAGGAGAAACAAACTCCAGTACCTCATCCATTTCTAGGATTGGGTCAAAGCAGTTGTATTCCGCAGATCAAAATGCCAATCCAGCTTTTGATCTGTCCTACCTTGGAGTGTTACCATCTTTATGTCAAGAGTGTCATGAGAATTGCACCACTCTTATGAATTCTTGACGCAGTAATACTTCTCGCCATCATTATTCATTCCTCGGTTTCGTGTTATTGTAACCGGAATGCCGACAAGTGAATCGTGATGTGTGAAATCGATACTCCTAGCAACTAGTTGCTTGGTAGTTAATGGACAATAATCTCATTCTTAGCGTGTTGGTTATTAAATCGTCATCCTAAGATTGATCGTGCCACCTAGTCCTTATTTCCTGGTGCACTCTTCGATCAACGAGTTGGGATTTTGCCAAATCCTTGCTCTTTTGATCATATCGTCTTGCCCTGAAAAGCAAGATTGATCTCAAGCTTAGTATCATATCGGTGGTTCGTGATTTTCCGAATATCTTCTCGGAAGTATCACCAGGTTGTCCCCTGACTGTTATGTTGAGCTCATGATCAAGTTGGTTTTCCTCTAGACCAACCATTCTCCAAGAATCTGTGTTGGATATCCCTGAGCTAGTTGGTTAAGCTAGACAACAACTTGGAGAGTTGGAAGATAAAAGCCTGTCCGACGTAGCTCATGTTAAGGGATATCTTTGTGTGTGTGTGTGTGTGTGTGTGTGTTGAAGAAAGATGGTATTTTCACCAATTGGTCCTCGTGATCAGTTGTTGGATCTATTATCTTGTCAAAACTTGATTTGAGTATGGGCTATCGTCAAGTCAAATCAGAACCAATGGTATTCGTAATGTTGTCTTACTCGCGGTTGTCCCTCGGGTATACATCATTATATCTTTTGGTCTGACCAATGCTATCACCGTGTTCACATGATGGTGGAAGTCCAGTGATATGGAAATACCGATGAGTTGTTGTTGAGCCCATCAGCAGCATTTTGTCTCCCCCATGATTCATGTTGAACGCTACACTAGTATTGGAAACTTTGTAAGCAATGCCTTCGTGTTCCGTTCATGAAGCTTATGCTTGGATGGAAGAAGTGACTTCCTGAATTCATGTGCTTTAGGTGTAAGTTGCCGCCATGAATTTGAGAAAGGTTTGTTTTGTTTCCTCTGGAATCATCCCAAGTCAGTCATGCATGTGCGAAGTATTCCGTGGTTTGATAGGCTCGCTACCTCCACTCCATGTGTAATTCCTAACACCTCAAGCCACTGATTGATTTGTTTAGGGAGAAGAAGTTCCTCCTTAAGAGCAATACTTATGTAAGGACTTCGATGTCCTCGATGATGGTTCCCAACCAGAACTTGGTGGTGTTTTATTATAAGACTACCATGTGGTCATGCTTGTCTAGGACAACGCGTTCACATGCTTGTAGCATAACCAGCTCATGTTTTGGAGCTTGCTATCGTAGTTCATTTCCTGAGAATCTCGCAACATCATCTCGTCGACTTGTGTTGCAAACTTTCTTTTCCAGACAGGCGGTCTGAAATATTTTGTTACCAACCAGATCTGAATTTCAGGCAGATATGATGGTTGGAACCTCTTCCAAGATCTATTATGTAGGTCCCGACAAGGTTGATGTCTGGCCGACACACCTAGCCGGAAGATCTGTCATTGTAGTATCTTTGACCATCTTCTCCATGAGGATCTCGCGCGACTTATTATAGAAGTTGCTCCCTAAGGATTCTTGTGCTCTTGGTTTCCTCGATTAAACTATAACCATTCAAACGGTGGAATCACCCTCGTTGAGTTATTTCAGTTACCAGAATCATTCCCAGCATTTGCATTTTGTCCCCAGCTCGCACCGCCATTGTACCAAAATTCCATGGGTTGCACTTCTCAGTAATTATTGTTCAGGATCATCGTCAAAAGTGGCCCTGTCATGGGTCCCATCCATGTCCGGTGATAAGCAAGAATCATCCATTGTGTTGTCTTCAGCAAGGTAGTCCACATCATCCATTCTGGTATGGGTATGCCAATCCTTCAAATTCGTTCACACGATCGTTTGTGATTGCCTTAAGCTGGTACAAAGAATTTCAATGATCTTGTATCAAAAGTAATTCTTTTTGCCACTTAAGGGAATAATTCTACGAGTCACCTTCCCTGAGGTGCCCCGTTATGAAATCATGGCAATTTTTCCTCGCTACTTTTGAACCCCGTCATTTGTTCTTCCATTCCTCTGATGTGTTTGTGTCTCTACTCGAGATGTTTCAACATCTCATTCCGTGAGTTGATCTTGTATAGTTCGATCTTCGAGAAGATCAATCCTAATATAGTTTCTTTCCGTCATCATCGCGTGGATGAAGATCTCAAAAGCGAGGATGTCAAGATCAACTTTCATTTGAAGTGCAACCTGGATCGTGAAGATTGTGTTAGCTTGTGTCCCTCTGTTCCCTTACCTCACGACTTGAATCTCGGGACGAGATTCTTGTTTAGTGGGGGTGAGCTGTCACAGCCCCAGTTTAGCCTTTGCTTGTCCTTGCATGATCACCATATCATCATGTTTAAATTCCAAAGAAATTTGAAATGGGGATGACAAACCCTAGCACCAAATGAAATTCAACTAGGTTCACCTAAAATATTTTCAGTTTTCCAAATGGCTTTTGAAAATGTTCATCATTTCTGGAAAATGCTAAAACCATAACCAGAAGTGTTGCACATTTTTCCATGACATATTTGGTCACTAGATTAAATCTTATAGTATTTGCATTTGGGCATTTAAATGCTATAAAATATTTTGAATGCTCAAATAATCATAAGCTAAAATGCTTACTGTTGGTTATGTTCTAAACAGTATCCATAATTAGTTTCATGATTTTTGGAAATGCTCTGGCATTTTTAATAAAGCCAAACACATTTACAGAAAAATAGAAAACAAAAACAGTTAAAACAGAGAGAGGGGAACCTACCTAATTTACCTGTGCAGCCCAACTGGTGGCCCACTTACCTGGCCCAGCCCACCAGAGCCGCCACCGTCTCCCACCTCGCGCCAGAAGGACGCGAGGCGTGTGGCCACCGCGCATCGGCACGCGCCCGGCCACCTCCTCCCTGCTTGGCTGTTCCCTCGTCGCCCTGGACGTTTTGCGCGACGCCACGCACACCCCTGACCCTCCTCACCTCTCCCTGGACCCCTTCCCCCTCCTCTGCTCTCTGCTCCGCGCCGCCCGAGCGGAGCTCGTCGCCACCGACGCCGTCCACCGTAGCCACCACCTCCTCCTCAACCTCTCTCCACGCTCAGAGGCTCCGCCTCGACCCTCTCTTTCTCCCCACCAAGCTACGCCTCGCCAGAAGCCCTACAGCGTCGCCCTCGAGCTCGTCTTCAACCTCGGTCCGCCGAGATCGCCATCGCCGCCCCGCTCGCTCCAGTCCCTCCCCGGCCTCGCCGTTGCCTCTACCGGATTCTCCGTGAGCCCCTGCCTCTTTCCCCTCTGTCCCCGTGCTCTTCCGCGCCTCCTAGCCACCGTGGCCATCGGAGCAGAATGCTCCTCGCCGCCGGCCACGTCGCCACCACGGCTACGGCCGTGCAATCTCGCAACCGAGCGCGCCACCGTGCTCAGCACGTTCCCAGGAGTCGACCGCGAGCACCCGCGGCTCCTGCCGTCTCCTGCAACGCCAAACCCGCAGGTGCCCGAGCTCCGGCCGCCGCATAGCTCGTCGCCGGTGCCCCTGTAGGCCGCCCCAGTTCCGTCTGCCACCACCGCTGGATGCGCGAGTCTTCCAGCTCGCCGTAGCCGCAAACCGCGCACCAAATGGACCTCTGCAGCGCGAGGCCGAGCAACTCCGGCGACCCACCGCCGCGGTCTGTGGTCGCCGGCGGTTAAACGCCGGCAGCTGATGTGGCACGTCATTAGCCACTAATGACCCAGCTAAAACCACCCCTAGTGCCACTGCCATGTGGGCCCAGGGCCTAATTAGTTTAATTTAATTTCTGTTTAGTTTAGCTCATAACCCACCGAGACCCACCCGTCAGCTTTGACTCTGCTGACGTGGCCGTTGACCTGGCCCCACCTGTCAACGACTCTAGTCAGCACTGTGTCACTGACCAGTGGGCCCCACTGGTCAGTTTTGACCTGGACCGCCCAGTTGACTTGCTGACGTCACAGTGACGTCAAGCTGACGCATTAATTCAATTTCTGGATTTAAATTAATTCAGAAAATCCAGAAAATGCCTAAAACTTCTAAAAATCATAGAAATTAATCTATAACTCCAATGGAAATAATTTATATATGAAAAATTATCAGAAAAATTCAAGGAATCCATCTGTACCATTTTCATGCATGTTTGAACAACTTAAAGTTGCTGTACAGGGCAATTTGCATAAATGGCATCTGAATTTCACATATGAAGATTGAATTTGAACTTAGGGTTCAAACCAACTTCATTTAACTTTGTTGCTAGTTGCATTAGTTTAAAACACATAGCATATTGCCATGTCATGATCATGCATCATATTGTGCATTGCATTGATTGTGTTTCCTCCTCAGTTGCCGGTGGTTGTTCCCCCTCGGTAGACGTATGTTCCGACGATGAGATCGTTGACACTGATGAAGACTCAATGTTATCTTCAGAAGTGCCAGGCAAGCAAAACCCCCTTGTTCATTCCGATAAAATCCCACTCTCTCGCTCCTGCTCTCTTTTATTGTATTAGGACAACAACGATTCATGTGTTACTTGCTGCGGTAGCTGAACCCCTTTATCCTTTGCATGACCTGTCATTCCACAGTAATTAGATGAAACCCACTAGCATGAGTAGGAGTTGTTTGAGCCCTGTTGTGCCTACTCATTCATGTTTGTTTGTCATGCCTGCTACTGCTTAGAGTTGAGTCGGGTCTGATTCATCGGGAATGAATTGGTATGGTGATGAACATGTCCTACTGTGTGTGAGCTAAGTGTGTGAATACGATTTGGTAAAGGTATTGGTGAGAGGCCATGTAGGAGTACATGGTGGGTTGTCTCATTGAAGCCGTCCTCAGGAACTGAGTTCTGTGTTTGTGATCCATGAAACAGCTACTACCATACATTGGGCCCTGAAATATGACCCCGCTCGACTTCTTAATCACCCTTGTCCTCTGTCCAGGAGTTGCAAGTAGTTTCTGGTGTTTGTAGTATGCTGGGGGCCGCACGCAGCGCTGACCGTAGGGGTGGGCTGTGTTGCGGTAGGCACGTGGCCGGGCAGCCGGGCGCCCGTTTGGTGTCTCGGACCCTGTACACATCGTTCGGGGCCGTTAGTGGAAACCTCGGCCGGACTCCCTGCGGATGGAACCCGAATAGGCGATAAACCTGGACTAGAGACTTGAGTGTTTAGGTAGGTCGTGGTCTACACCCACGTCGGCTTTCGCTTGAAGTCTGCCGAGCACATGTCGTGTGCAGACGCTAAGTGGTGGAAACATGTATGAAGAAGTACACCCCTGCAGGGTTAACATCATCTATTCGAATAGCCGTGTCCGCGGTAATGGACTTCTGGGTTGCCTATAACAGTTCATAGACAAGTGAAAGTGGATACTCTAAAATACGCAAGATAAGCGTGAGTACTATGGATGGCCTTCTCGTAGGGAGACGGGAGCGGATCCATAGTGGTGTATTGATATGGTGAATATGTGGACTCGTGTGCGCCACCTCAAAAGAGTTACTTGCAGTCGTAGTTCAGGATAGCCACCGAGTCAAAGCTGGCTTGCTGCAGTCAAACTCCACCACCCCCTTTATTGAAACTGATGCATATGTAGTTAGTTCTGATGTAAGTCTTGCTGAGTACGTTTGTACTCACGTTTGCCTATTTTATGTTTTGCAGAGAGAGACGTCAGTCTCGCTAGTAGTTCCGTGTGGACTTCGACGTTTAGCTTGATACCTCAGCTACGATCTTGTGCCCTCGGCAGGATCTGGTAGATAGTCAGGCTTCTCAGCCTTTTTCATTTGTAGATGTCTGTACTCAGACATGTTTAGCTTCCGCATGTGCTTTGACTTGTATGCTCTGATTGTTGGGTCATGAGACCCATGTTTGTAATATCTCGCTCCTCGGAGCCTAATGAATAAATACTTGAGTCATAGAGTCTTGTTGTGATGCCATGTTGTATCTACTCATATCGGGCATATTGTGTGTATGATTGAAATGCTTGGTATGGGTGGGATCCGACTATCTAGTTGTTTATCCTTGGCAGCCTATCATATGGGGAAATGTAGTCTAGTGCTTCTGAGCGACAGTAGTCCGCTACAGCCCGGTTCACCGGAGTCCTGCTAGCCCAGCACTACTGC
The DNA here is from genome assembly GCA_032464435.1 of Aegilops umbellulata. NCBI lineage: Eukaryota > Viridiplantae > Streptophyta > Magnoliopsida > Poales > Poaceae > Aegilops > Aegilops umbellulata. Next base: position 577,307,474 of record CP136057.1, on the reverse strand, counting down.
TCGAAACACTTGACTGGCCGGCATGTGTTTCACGTCGTTCCTGTGTCTGTCCCTTCGGGGAAATGTCACGCGGTGTTATCCGGAGACCTGCCTAGCCTGCTACAGCCCGGGTTACCGGAGTCCTGTTAGCCCAGTGCTACAGCCCGGATATATACGTTGTTGACCGACATGCTCGATGTGATTCATGTATGCCTGTCCTCATGGGTTAGTGCCGCCTTGGGTTCACGACTAGCCATGTCTGCCCGGGTTCTTTGTCATATGGATGCTAGCGACACTATCATATACGTGAGCCAAAAGGCGCAAACGGTCCCGGGCCAGGTAAGGTGGCACCCGTGGGAATACCGTGCGTGAGGCCGCAAAGTGATATGATGTGTTACATGCTAGATCGATGTGGCTTAGGATCGGGGTCCCGACAGGAATGAATTTGAATGGTGATGAACATGTCCTACTGTGTCTGAGCTAAGTGTGTGAACACGATTTGGTAAAGGTAGCGGTGAGAGGCCATGTAGAAGTACATGGTGGGTTGTCTCATTGAAACCGTCCTCAGGAACTGAGTTCTGTGTTTGTGATCCATGAACAACTACTACCACACGTTGGGCCCTAAAATATGACCCCGCTCGACTTATTAACCCCACTGTCCTCTGTCCAAGAGTTGCAAGTAGTTTTTGGTGTTTGTAGTATGCTAGAGGCCGTGCGCAGCGCTGACCCGAGGGTGGGCTGTGATGCGGTAGGCACGTGGAACGGTGTACCGGGTGCCCGTTTGGTGTCTCGGGAACCCTGCACACATCATTTGGGGCTGTGAGTGAAACCCCGGCCAGATCTCCTCGGGGATGGAACCCAAATAGGCGATAAACCTGGACTAGAGACTTGTGTGGTTAGTTAGGTCATGGCCTACACCCACGTTGGCTTATGCTTGAAGTCTGTCGAGCACATGTCTTGTGCAGACGCTAAGTGGTGGAAACATGTGTGAAGAAGTACACCCCTGCAGAGTTATAAATGATCTATTCGAATAGCCGTGTCTGCGGTAAAGGACTTCTGGGTTGCCTATAACAGTTCATAGACAAGTGAAAGTGGATACTCTAAAATGCGCAAGATAAGCGTGAGTGCTATGGATGGCCTTCTCGTAGGGTGACGGGAGCGGATCCATAGTGGTGTATTGATATGGTGAATATGTGGAGTCGTGTGCGCCACCTCAAAAGAGTTACTTGGATTCGTAGTTCAGGATAGCCACCGAGTCAAAGCTGGCTTGTTGCACTTAAACTCCACCACCCTCTTTGTTGATACTAATGCATATGTAGCTAGTTTCGATGTAAGTCTTGCTGGGTACATTTGTACTCACGTTTGCCTATTTTATGTTTTGCAGAGAGACGTCAGTCTCGCTAGTAGTTCCGTGTGGACTTCGACGTTTAGCTTGATACCTCGGCTACGATCTTCTGCCCTCGGAAGGATCTGGTAGATAGTCAGGCTTCTCAGCCTTTTTCATTTGTAGATGTCTGTACTCAGACTTGTCAAGCTTCCGCATGTGCTTTGACTTGTATGCTCTGAATGTTGGGTCATGAGACCCATGTAATACGTCGCTCCTCGGAGCCTAATGAATAAATACTTTGAGTCGTAGAGTCTTGTTGTGATGCCATGTTGTATTTACACATATCGAGCATATTGTGTGTATGATTGAAATGCTTGGTATGTGTGGGATCCGATAACCTAGTTGTTTATCCTTGGTAGCCTCTCTTACGGGGAAATGTAGTCTTGTGCTTCCATGAGCCATAGTAGTCCGCTACAGCCCGGCTCACCGGAGTCCTGCTAGCCCAGCACTACTGCTCTGGAACACTTGACTATCCGGCATGTGATTCACTTCGTTCCTGTGTCTGTCCCTTCAGGGAAATGTCATGCGGTGACATCTGGAGTCCTGCCTAGCCTGCTACAGCCCAGTTCACTGGAGTCCTTTTAGCCCAGTGCTACAGCCCGGATTCGCACGATGCTGACTGACATGCTCGATGTTGATTCATGTATGCCTGTCCCCATAAGTTGGTGCCACTTTGGGTTCACGACTAGTCATGTCGGCCCGGGTTCTCTATCATATGGATGCTAGCGACACTATCATATACGTGAGCCAAAACGCGCAAACGGTCCCGGGTCATGGTAAGGCGACCCCGTGGGAATACCGTGCGTGAGGCCGCAAAGTGATATGAGGTGTTACCGGCTAGATCGATGTGACTTGGAATTGGGGTCCTGACAATTACATAGAAATATTTGTGCCATATCACGAGACCATGCTCAGTTTCATTAATTTTCGATCACTTTTGGATTTTCTTAAATTTAAAATCCAGGATTCGAAACAATATCATAACCTCCATCATGCAATAAATTTTCAAGCGATACATCTTTCCTATTGTATTTCTTAAGAAAGGATTTGGTCAAACATTTTTCTTACTTAGACTTCAAACAAGTTATATATGCAGAGTAAAAGGATAATCCCTCTGTACCTGTGCATTGTCTGATATATTAACTCAAGTACTAGGCAATAACAAACGGGCTCAATTTTCTGTTCATCCTGGTGTAGTACTCCTATTAGTACTAGGCAATGGAGTTGACGGGTGACCTTGGGTAGCGGCGACCGAGGGAATTGAACCGTGCTCGGCACGGTAGGTAATGTTGTCTAGTTACTAAAGCATCCCTCCATTGTTTATCGAAAGTCATTATGGACAGGGGACATGAGGGGAATTTCCTAGGGCTGGAATTATGGCCGCCATATATTTCGAATCGAAACGCGGAGGCTCGACTGGTTGGGGTTGGCTAATCTGCGTACCACGCACGCCACCAGAAGGACACGAGCCCATTTTTTTAGGATCAACACGAGCCAGGGTCTAGCTAGTACGCCGTTGGGTCCTACCATTCGAGAATACGAAAGGAATCTTTTAAATTGCCAAACGAATCTATGTGTATTACAATGCCCATATTTTCCTTGCAAATAGTAATCTCAATGTGGTAATTGATTTATGACGAATTCTTGAATTAGAGTGAGTTTGTGATATAGTGATCTCAACGTGGATTTCACATTACATGGTATCCCTAGTAAGTTTTTCATTGCAAATTCAAATTTAAAAGATCAACGGTATGGTGGTGAGAAAACTTTGTATGTATCAAGCATATGACCACACACACAGGCGCACGCACGCACGAATACAACAACAATCCAGTAAGTGTAGTGCATCTATTCTTCCAAACCATGCATGTATGACATGAATTCAAAAATACTCCTTCTGTTCCTAAATATTTGTCTTTTATAGATTTCAACAAGTGACTACATACGAAGCAAAATGAGTGAATCTACACTCTAAAATATGTCTATATACATCTGTATGTGGTAGTCCATTTGAAATCTCTAAAAGGACTAATATTTAGGAATGAAGGGAGTAAAATGTAAGACATGCATGGTCCTCAATTCAATATTTAAAACGAATAGGAAACTGAAACATGAATATTAAGTCTAGTACTACATACATGCAAATGTTGTGTTTAGGCGGAGCTATGTAGATTGTCGGGGGTTAACCCCTCGACCTTAGATAAAATTGTGAAGCTCTGTTAGGATTGTTTAGATTGTATTCTTTGAACATTATATTTGTCCCCACCCTCCCAAACACCGATTCGTTGTGCACCACCCCCTCCTCCCTGGGGAAATATCATGTGCCCCACACCTTAGATGCTATATGTTGATCCGAGTTGCTTGGAGCTTGTAGATGAGATATAGCAGCTCACTGGATGTCTTAATATTTTTACAGGAAACCTTAATGAGTTTGAGAATTGCACACAATCTCTACTTTCTTATAAAAAATCAAGTTGGTGATGATGGTGTGCCTGCCGTCTTGTAATATAGACCGTCTGATCTATATCTGATGGATAGAAAGCAAACTATGACAATTTAACAAAATACACCCGCACCTCTCTCCATATTTATAGATAAGGCCTTGCCTCGTTCATCCTTATCTCCCACAACCTCACTACTGAGCAATTAAAAAAGGAAGTCTCTAGAACAATCTGGCATGGTGGTTGTTGCCGGTGCCGTCCATCCCCATGCCTCCGCCCATTCCGACCACCAGTCACCACCACGCCCCACTCCTCCTCACCTTATCTAGCTCTCATCTTTCTCGACATATCATTTTTTCGATCAAATTCTCAAGATACCATTTTTCTGATAAAATTCTCGAGATATCATTAGTTTTTAGACATGGGATTACTCCTGCATGGGTCAATCATAATAGGTGTTTTGTAAAAAAAATGCATCTTGATGTACCATGCAATGCACGGGCATCTTGCTAGTTTGTACATAAACTACTTAGATGCCCTTGGATCCCATATCCAATGACCTTGAAGCTCATATCACTATAGCATCTAAGATGAATTAAGGAGGACCTCATATTCTCCTGTATGTAAGAATATCATGTCCTACCACACCTTAGATGCTTTGGTGATACAAGCTCTTCGAAGCCGTTGGATTTGTGATCCAACAACTCCTCGGTGGTTCAAATGTTTTTTTGCAGAAAATCCCCCAAAGAGTTCGGCCACTGCTTACAAGCACAAACACTGCTCAGATGCCATTAGATCTCAGATCGAACAACCTCGAAGCTCGTATCACCATAACATCCAAGTTGCGAGAGCACCAGATGTTTTCTCGCATGGAAGAATATGAGGTGCTCCCGCACTGTAGATTCTATGGTGATACGAGTTCCCGAAGATCTAACGGCTCACAGTAGGAGGTTTGAATGCTTTTGCAATATATGACTGAGAGAGTTTGGGAATTGCGCAGAAAGTACAAGTACTACACATGTGGCATCTGATAACAGATCATACGACCTAGATGCTCGTATCACCGTAGCGGCTAATTAAGCTACGGGGAGCACCTAATATGAGCAAGGGGGAGCCACTGGATCCAAGATGCAGTGTCACATGAGGGGGTCCTGGAATTAGGGGTCCTCGGTCATCCGACCTGTTATCCATGGGCCGGACTGATGGGCTGTGAACACATGAAGGCCGAAGACCGTACCCGTGTCCGGATTGGACTCTACTTGGCGTGGAAGGCAAGCTTGGCGACCGAAGATTCCTTCTTATGTAACCGACCCTGTGTAAACCCTAGATCCCCCCGGTGTCTATATAAACCGGAGGGGGTAGTTCGGAAAGGACACATTGCCGTAGTCATATAGGCTAGACTTCTAGGGTTTAGTCATTACGATCTCGTGGTAGATCAACTCTTGTAATACTCATATTCATCAAGATCAATCAAGCAGGGAGTAGGGTATTACCTCCATAGAGAGGGCCCGAACCTGGGTAAACATCGTGTCCCCCGTCTCCTGTTACCATCGATCCTAGACGCACAGTTCGGGACCCCCTACCCGAGATCCGCCGGTTTTGACACCGACACTGGTGCTTTCATTGAGAGTTCCACTGTGTCATCAACGAAAGGCTCGATGGCTCGCCTTGTCCTTAAACACAACATCACCGCCGGGGTAGCTCTAGCCCCGGGCCAAACCCTCTGGCTGGGCGACTTTACTATGATCGCCGGTTCGGCCGTTGAGCCGACGATGACCTCTCGGGCCATCGAAAACCCCCTTCACCTAAACTCCGAGCACTCCAAGCTATCGGCGTTCTGGGAACGGGGGTCCCCAGACTTGCATGCCTGCGGCCTGCGGCGTGGCTCAAGTGGGGGCCCAGCATGGCCCATCTTCATCAACACAAGCTCAAGACCCTCGCGAGGGGCCAAGCCTTGCGGGGCGGACGACAGAGTTCCCTCAGGAGCGGCCTCATCAGGCAGGCTCGCGAGGAGGCGGAGAGATCAATGCAAGGGGACCTCGCGAGGATCAAGTGATGCAAGCCATGACGATCAAGGCCAGGCGGGCGCCGGCCTGCGCAGAGTCTTTGTTTCCCCTTTGGTGCAAAGGAGGCAAGCTCAGGCCAAGGTATCAGGCAAAGGTTACCATTCCAGTGCAACGAGACCAAGACCAGTCGGGCGGCCGGATGGAGGTCACCCTGGAGCCCAAGACGGCGTCACCACCAGAGCTTTTGGTAGCTGAAGACCACCTTTGGTCAGGATAACTTGTACTAGATGTTCCCCTTCAAAATGGCCAATTGTTGGCGCCCTTCCCACTCATTATTTCAGGGAGAGGCCCAGAGCCTCTATAAATAGAGCTAGCCACCCCAGAGAGAAGGGGAGAGAAGGGGCAAGGTGAAACCCGGTATAGGCTAAGTAGAACAACCGCACCAGCTCAAGAACACCTCTCGCGTGGCTGTTCTTCCTTTGTACTGTTCATCATCAGCCCCAGAGGCAATCCACCACACCACACACTGGAGTAGGGTATTACACCACAACGGTGGCCCGAACCAGTATAAACCCCGTGTCCCTTGTGTTGTTCATCGTTTTCATCTCAGTTCGCACGGGAGGACCGGACGTAGATCGATAGGGGAGAGATCTTCGCGCGCACCCCAGTGTTCGAACCTCAAGGTTCTGCGGGAACCCGAAATCTAACATTTGGGGTGCCAGGTATGGGTGCGCCGGAATCCCTTATTCCGTTGTTCGCGTGTGATCTTCCGTCGTGTCCATGGCTGACGCTCGTCGGGCTCGCGCCGAGCGCCGAGCTTCTCTCGCCACCCGCGTCGCCCAGAAGGCGCCCGTCGGCGGTCCCCCTCGTCGTTCCCCGTCGCCCGCCGCCAACGCCGCCACCGGCCCGGCGGGGAACGAGCAGCAGGCCTCGTCCCGGCATCCTTCGGTGCAGCGGGACAGTCGCACTGCCACCCTGACGCTAACCCCGGCTGGCTCGTCGTCCCACGCCCATCGCGCCCCCATGGATGTACGCGCCTCGCTGCTCTTGGCGAAGGAGCTTCTCCGTTACCGCCCCGTCGATGACCTCTATGAGGACTGGCTCACCCGCATCACCGAGCTCGTCAGCGCCGCAGGGGGCTCCCCCTTGCGGTCCCCCTCGTTACCCGCCCTCTGTTCCATGCAGGAGGCGATGATCAGGAGGTCCCTCCGCCACCTCCTCCCCAAGAAGGCGCCTTGGCTGCAAGGCGTGCAGCCCCAGGGCAAGACCCACTACGTCTAGCGCCTGCGCAGCAAGAAGGGAGCTTCCAAGAGATCCCACGTCCCCGAGTAGGTGCTCGCGCGCTCCCGGCGCCGGCGCGCCAAAATCACGTCCCAGCGCTTCCACGACAAGACCCCGCGCTGCTCCCGGCAGCGGCGCGTGGTGACCTGCAAGAGCAAGATCGGCACCAGCCAAGGGCGCCGGTGGCCACAGCGGGCTGCCTCGCCTTCACCCCTGAGCTGCGCGGCGTCACATGGCCAGGCAATTTCAAGCCTGACCTCCCTCCTTGCTATGATGGCACGGCGGACTCCGCAGAGTTCCTGCAGCTCTACGAGCTGGGCATCGTAGCCGCCAACGGGGATGAAAAGGTCATGGCGAATTGGTTCCCCATGGCGCTCAAGGACGGAGCCCGCACCTGGCTCCTGAACCTGGCCCCCGGCACAATCTCCTCCTGGAGCGAGATGCGCACCCGCTTCATCGCAAACTTCTAGGGCACTCGCGATCGGCCCCCGGCCGTGAGCGACCTGCGCCGCATCAAGCAACAGCCAGGGGAAACCCTGCAGAAGTACATCCAGCGCTTCAACTGTGCTCGCCTCAAGATCCCCAAGGTGACTGAGGAAGCCACCATCTCACCTTTCTCCGACGGCGTGCGTGACATCAAGATGAAGGAGGAGCTAGCCATCCATGAAGACCTGTGCACATCTCTAGAGCTGTTCAACTTGGCGACCAAGTGCGCCAGGGCTGAGGAAGGGCGCCTCTCCCTTCTCGAGCTCCCGGCAGCTGACCCAGAAGATAAGAAGCTCAAGGCCAAAGACGTGAAGCGCAAGGGGGCTGCTGTGCTAGCAGCAGAGCCGGACACCAAGCGAGGCTGGGATCAGCCTGAGTCATCCAAGGGCGGACGCTACTGCGTATACCACGACCTCCACACCCACAACACCAACGAATGTAAAGAGCCTGAGCCGTGCGAGACGGGTGAATTGACCGATGCCTCGAGCGCAACGATAGGGGCTATGGCCGAGGAGGAGGAAGAGGCGGAGGACGATGGGAAGACCGTGGCCCATGCCAGGGATGGCGTGACCGCCCTCGCGAGGACCGCTGGCAGGACCAGCCTCGCGAAGACCGCCCGCACGGCAACACAGGCCTCCCGCCTCTGCCGCCGCCGCCAAGGAGGAATGAAGACTAGCATCAAGATGATGGAATTGGGGGCTTCCAGAAGCCGCGCGCAATTGCCTGCATCTTGGGTGGCGCTCACGCTCCAGCCTCACAGCGCATCTTCAAGCAGTTTGCTCGCGAGGTGAACGCAGTCCTTCCCAAGCTTGAGGCCACGCGCCCTCTCAGGTGGTCTACGTGCACTATCACGTTCATCTCAGCGGATCAGCTCAAGTGCGTGGCAACGGCTGGAGTCCTCCCGATGCTTTGCTCCCCAGTCATCAGCAATGTGCAGGTCACCAGGACCCTCATCGATGGCGGAGCTGGACACAACGTCCTGTCCGTCGAGATGTTCGACAATCTCCAAGTGCCATACGACCAGCTCCAGCCAACCAAGCCTTTCTCACGAGTCACCGATGGTTCTACCATTCCGATTGGGAAGGTGCGCCTTCCAGTCACCTTTGGGCAGCGCAACAACTACCGCACCGAGCTCATCGACTTCGACGTCGCTCACACCCACCTACCGTACAATGCCATCCTCGGGTACCCGGCCCTAGCCAAGTTCATGGCAGTGACTCACCATGGTTACAATGTCCTCAAGATGCCTGGAAGTGGTGGAGTCATCACCGTGCCCTGTGAAGAAAGAGACGCAGTGTGTTCACTGGAGCATGCGTTCCAAGCCGCGGCAATCGAAGACCCAGATCACAGGGGCGGGAGACCTCCCGAAGCGACCCTCAAGAAGAAGAAGACCTCGCCAGGCTCAAGCCACAAGGGGGCTGGCGCCTCCGGAGGTGTTGCGTCAAGCTCCGCGCTCGATCAGGGAGTGCCACCCCCCCACGCATAGGAAAGCGCGCCCAGCGCCCTCCTTAGGCAAGACTCGGGGGCTCCTCCTTGGAGAGCCACCGATCTTGCCAAGGTCCCGAGGGAGGCGCTCGGGCTTTTCCCTCAGGAAGGTACAAGGCAAGGAAGACCAAACCCTCAGGAGTTCGTCGCAAGAAACACTCAAGAGCTGCAAGAGTCAAGAGTCATGCGCGGCAGCCGCCGCCTGCCTGCCGTAGCCCCACATCCAGGCGAGGGTGGTGGGCAGCGCCTCTGCATCGACGTCCCGGGGCTCAACCGAGCCGCGTCTCAGGAGCGCCACTGGTCTTCGCGCGTGGGGCGTTGTGGGGGGTCACCTCATAGCTACGTCTGCATGCCCTTCGGCCTGCCGAACGCGGCCGCCGCTCACCAGCGCTTGCTGAGGAGCATCCTTGAGGCTCAGGAGGTCAGGCACCACGCGGTCCTGGTAGAGATGGAGATGGCTCTCGAGGACCCGCTGGAGCCCATGGAGCCTCCCGAGGCCCCTGGGCCTGGGGGCTCATGAGGGCCGACGTCTTCACCGCGCATCGCTCACTTCCTTAGCATCACTCCATCTTCAACGGCGTCAGGTGACATCTTTCAGGGCTCTACCTTCAGCTGGGAGCACCCACAGGGCTGCACCATTCCCAGGCTGTGTGGGTCCGTCCCCGCGGCATGTATCCATTTTGTTTATGTTCTTTACTTACCTGGTTGGGGGCGCCCTTCGGGCTGCATCACCCCCACGCCACTCGGGCTCGACCCAGCGGCAGTTGCATCTTTAATATTTGCCTTAGGATGAAGTCCCCGTAAATTATCACCTACTGCTTACCGCCATGCAAAGCGCTTGCACGTTAAAGGGGGGGGGCGCCTGAGCATCGCGACTCATGGGCTCTTACTGGCTCTCCAGCCCCCACCCCCTGGACTTGACCCACGGCATCGCGACCTATCATACCAGTGGCGGCTGAGCTCGCTCGAGGGCCGGGACCTGAGGACGTCGAGCATTTGCATTCTAACAACCCTGCAGGAACACACCAGTTGATAAAGGCCCAGAGCCAGGCGCAGCCCGCCTCGAGGTAGGGCCTCATGAGTCCCGCACTGGCTCACAGGTGCCCAGATACACCTCTCCTAGCCCTACCGTGTCGGCCACGTGTTAGGGCGGGGCTGTACACGCCCTGGGGGCTCCTCCCGGAGGGGAGCCCCCTCCCACGCACCAGTGGAAGCACCATGCTTCGCGCTGGCTGACGACACTGCCAAGGAGCGGCTATGCCCGTACACATACGGAAGCGCTATGCTCCGCGCTGGTGATAAACAACTGAGGGCGGCCCACGGCCGTACCAACCTCAAGGAGCCCAGAGCTCAGTGTCCGGCACCATCGCAACGCCTCCCCTCGGGTGTGCCGCGCGAGGGGCCTGAACACGGGGGCTACGCCCGGGCCTCGCCCGGGCACGCCACCCAGCCAGGTCCCTTGGACCTGGTCGTCGCGCGCCACTCCCCGAGCGGAGCCAAGGTATGAAACCCATTAGAGCGTCAAGGGGGACTCCCAAGCATTGCGACTCAGGAGCCTAACTGGTCACGTAGCCCCTCACTCCTTAGTCCCGTCCTTGGTTTCCGGTCGGGGCTAATGGTGGGTGAGGTACGCGCGGGGCCGGGCCCTGCCGACGTAGAACGGCCAAATCCAATCCTCGCCTCCTCCTTCCCTATTTGTTGCTCGCGCGTCAAGGGGGACTCCTGAGCATCGCGACTCAGGAGCCTAACTTGCCACGTAGCCCCTCACTCCTTAGTCCCGTCCTTGCTTTCCGGTCGGAGCTAACGCTGGGTGAGGTACGCGCGGGGCCGGGCCCTGCCAACGTAGAGCGCAAGCAAGTAGGAGAGGAAAATGCAAATTCCAGGAAATTCAAAGCAAATATTATGAGCCATAAGATTGTTCCACAACGTCAAACACAAATTTAAACGCCTCCGCGAGGCATGGTGCATGTGCAGGGATAAAATAGGATGGAAGTCGCGAAGGGATCACTCCCCAGTAACGCAGTCACCGGTGGTGGAGCCATGCTGGACGGCTTCGCCTATCAAGGTCGCAAGGCCGGCAGCGCTGCGCCCGGGCAGGACGCTGCGGGAGCGGAACTTTCCCAGCAAAACCTCGGCTCGGCCTTTCACGGCCTCAACGGCAGCGGCGGCACGCTCGCCGCTCAGGGCTCCAGCAGGCTGTCGAAGTTAACGTCGGGGTCGCGCAGGTAGACATGGCTGAGGACATGCGTCAGCGCCGCGGAAGACAGGGCACGCACCTCGGCCTCGACCGTGGGGCCAAGGCCGTCTGCGATGTCCTCGAGCGCATCAACCAGGAAGGGGAGCAGCTTGGCGGGGCCATCTTCCGCACCAGCTAACGGCTCCTCCAGGCCGCTCTCATATAGCGTCTTCAGTATGCCGCGGGCCTTCTTCTCCAGCTTCGCGAAGGCCACCCGGTCCTCTGCCAGGACCTTCGCCTTGGCGTCCAGCTCGACCCTCTTCGCCTTCAGCGACTGCTCTAGTATCTCCAGTGGGCGGTGGCGGCCGTCGAGCTTGGCGTCCCGGTCCTTGGTGGCAGCCTCCCTAGCTTTCATCTCCTTTTCCTTCTCCTTCTGGCCGTGCACCTCCTTGGCGAGCTCGTCGCGGAGGCCCTGCAGCTCGGCCTCAAGCGCCTTGCAGCGGCCCTGGGCGGCTGCAACGTCGCCCAGGGCAGCATCGCGAGCGGCCTTTGCTTGGTTGGTGGCCCGCTTCTCCTCGCCGGAGGACAACACAGCCTGGCTCAGCGCCGCTCGGACGGAGGCTGCAGAACGAGCCCAGCCAGAAGCCAACTCGAGGCGCCCGGCCACAAGGCGAGGATCCGCGCTCAGGAGATCCCCCCGCAGCTGGCTCAGCTCATTGGCAACCTGGTCCAAGACAACAGCAGAGGGAGGAGAAGAGACAAGGACCTGTGGAGCAGGCGGAGATGACGGCAGCGTGACCACGGCGTGGCAGGAAGGGACCTCCTGAGCCTTGGTCGTGTCGGCTGCAGCGTCGGGCATAGTCGATTCCAGGCCCAGCGGGGCCACGTGGGTTGACTCCGCGCCGGGGCGCCCCAGCTGGCCTCGTGAGGGCGGCGGGACCGAAGAGGTGCGGGCTTCGTCGTCCCTTCCCCCAGCGGCCGAAGGCGTCGCCCCGGTAGACGGGTTCGCCCCAAGCGGGGCTGCAGAGGCCTCTTTCAACCTCTTGGCCGCGGGTGCCATCCTGGCAAAGAGCACGAACGTCAAGTTTCAGCAGCAGAGACCAAGCGGAGCATAAATCGAGCACTTACTGGGCGTCGTCCATGGACTCAAGCAACCTTCGACTGAACTTGAAGCCCGAGAGCCTACAACGGGGGTCGGTCTTTGGTGGCCCGAAAGCAGAAGGCGCCTCAGGAGGGATGGAGCTGGCCTTGGACCCCTCAGGGACCAGAGCAGACTCTGGGGGAACCAGGCTTGACCTGCCCTTCCTCGTGACCGAGGAAGAACCCTCCCCTCCTCGCCTGGTGTCGGCCTCATCGTTGTCCGACATGGAGCGGAGGGCCCGGGACCTGCGCTGAGGGAAGGACTCCCCCCAATCCTCGCAAGTCTCCTCCGAGTCAGACGCTTCCTCCACCTCTTCTACCCCCTTTCCCCCGCTGGAGTTGCCGGAGGACAAGTTCACCGTCGCTAGAACCGTCAGATCTTCAGGGGTTGCCGCAGGCACCAGCCCCTCTCCATTGAAGGTGGGCATGGCGTTCACCACCTGCTCCCAATCGTCGCGAAGGAACAGGGGGATGGGGGCGCCCACCGGGCTCGCCACGTCTCCCCCAACCAAGGAATGGAGGGCCGCGACCAGATCTTCATCGGTCAGCGCCTTAGAGCTCAGGCGCATGGCGGCGTCCGCCCTTCCAAGCTTCCACAGTGGGAGCGCGTGCTCCTGGAGTGGAGCCACCCGGTGCTCCAGGAACTCCCTCAGGAGCGAGGCTCCGGTCAGCTTCGCTGCCCCCAAGTTGCTTGGCTTCAGGTCCGTGTTCATCCTCCTCAGCACCGCCTTCACGCGAGGGTCGACGAGCTGTGCGCGGGACCACGCGTCGATGGACTTAGGCCGCCCCGTGGGCAATACCGGACGAGGATGGAGGCGCCCGATGTCCATCATGACCCACTTGCTCCGGTAGCCTTCGATCCTCTTCCCAGGTTTCGAGATGGCGTTGGAGTTGGAGTACGCGATGAAGCTCGTGCATGTGGAGACTTGAGTGCCAGAAACCCAAAGGGAGAACAAATGGCGCAGCAAAGCCACCGAGGGCTTCATGCCGACATGAGCCTCGCAATAATAGGCAAAAATCGCCAGGAGAAGGACATAGTTGGGGTGGAGATGCCGAGCCTGCAAGTTGTACTGGCGGAGAACGGCATGGAAGAACTCAGAGAAAGGAGGCACCAGACCAGCGACAATGGCGCTCACGAAGAACGGATAGAAGGTGCTCCCCTTGCCCTCAGGCTGGTCGGAGCCGACCTTGAGCACAGTCGCCCCCTCGCTGCCCTGCGCCACCGTCATCAGGCGCGCAAGGGCGAGGTTCTTCTCCGTCAAATTCGGATAATCCAGGGCCGGTGAGTACCAAGCATCGGCCGGAGACTTGTGAGGCGCCATGGCGTGCCGGATGCAGAGGATTGAGACGGATCTGGAGGATTTCGGGAGCGAGAGGAAGGAGAGCGAGAAAGGGGATCTAGAGCAAGACAGATTAGAGCAGGGTAAGCAAGCCTGGCCCGTGCATCCCCTTTTGTCAGTCGTGCGGTTGCCGACGCATCGTGGGAAGCGCAGACGCCCACGTCCAATCAACTTCCACGCGGTGCCCAAGGCCGCAGGCTGTTAGGGCCTGCGGCGCTTCACGCTTGCCCCTTCGCTTCTTTGCTAAGCCAAGCCCGCGCGCGCCTTGGGCCCGGGGGATACTGTCGGCGTTCTGGGAACGAGGGTCCCCAGACTTGCCTGCCTGTGGCCTGCGGCGTGGTTCAAGTGGGGGCCTAGCATGGCCCATCTTCATCAACACAAGCTCAAGACCCTCGCGAGGGGCCAAGCCTCGCGAGGCGGACGACAGAAAGTTCCCTCAGGAGCGGCCTCATCAGGCAGGCTCGCGAGGAGGCGGAGAGATCAATGCAAGGGGACCTCGCGAGGATCCAGTGACGCAAGCCATGACGATCAAGGCCAGGCGGGTGCCGCCCTGCGCATAGTCCTTGTTTCCCCTTTGGTGCAAAGGAGGCAAGCTCAGGCCAAGGTATCAGGCAAAGGTTACCATTCCAGTGCAACGAGACCAAGACCAGCTAGGCGGCCGGACGGAGGTCACCGTGGAGCCCAAGACGGCATCACCACCAGAGCTTTTGGCAGCCGAAGACCACCTTTGGTCAGGATAACTTGTACTAGATGTTCCCCTTAAAAATGGACAATTGTTGGCGCCCTTCCCGCTCATTATTTCAGGGAGAGGCCCAGGGCCTCTATAAATAGAGCTAGCCACCCCAGAGAGAAGGGGAGAGAAGGGGCAAGGTGAAACCCAGTATAGGCTAAGTAGAACAACCGCACCAGCTCAAGAACACCTCTCGCGAGGCTGTTCTTCCTTTGTACTGTTCATCATCAGCCCTAGAGGCAATCCACCACACCACACACTGGAGTAGGGTATTACACCACAACGGTGGCCCGAACCAGTATAAACCCCGTGTCCCTTGTGTTGTTCATCATTTTCATCTCAGTTCGCACGGGAGGATCGGACGTAGATCGATAGGGGAGAGATCTCCGCATGCACCCTAATGTTCGAACCTCAAGGGTCTGCCGGAACCTGAAATCCGACACAAGCAGATGGATCTGGTTGAGTTTTCATCCTTAAACAAGCTCCTAGATCGCATCGCCGCTTTGGGAATCGCCATAGATTACGATCGGATCGGGCCTAAAACCGATCAGGGAGAAACCGAAACTCCACCGATCACCCACCAGATTGCGGTAGTCGTGGAGCAGGACGACGAGTCTTCTTCTATATCGAAGACGAACTATGTTCGGATCACCGTCCATGAAGAACCGGATACTCACCCGCGAAAGGATGCGACCAGCCCTCCGAACATAGCATCGGACGGCGGTCCCAAACAATCAGAAAATATTCTGGAATCCGAACTATCAAACCCGCAAGGTCATCAGACTCCGGATAATCGGTTAGATCGGGGTTCGGATTTAATTCCACCCACCCACCCGGGCATAGACGCTCTCATGAGCATAAAACAACAGTCTCAGGAAAAGGTCCACCACTTCTGGGCAAGATTCCTCCTTGTCAAGGACAAGGTAAAAGATTGCCGTGACGAGGACGCAATATCAGCGTTCTGCAAAAATTTACGCGGATGAAGGAATCCTCAACGCCATCAATCACCGCCGCATACTAAAATCGCTGACTTAGCAACCATCATACAAAAATATAGCGCGATGGAGAGCGCCTGGGAAACTCAGGCAGCTCACTGGGAACCGTCAGGCCCAACCCAACTTCCCCTGCAGGCGAAAAAGGTGCACCCTCGTGGCACGCCCAGCCCAACAGTCAAGAAACACAAAGCCTCTATACGGCACGACATCGTTCTGGAGGGATGGCTCGATGGCCCATGCAAAATACATACATCAACAGATACCGTGGCAACCCACAACCTTAGAGCATGTTGGATACTACGACAGGTAGCCAAGAGCGGTGAGGACATTCTTATCAAGAATGCCCTGGAACAGCATCCCCCAGAAGACAACGACTCAAGAGTATTGACAGTCTTTGAGACATTCGCTTCAAACAACAAGCGCAGAAGGGCACTCCGCGAACTCGACGAAGTCTGCCGAATTGCTGTAATAAACCCATGGAACGACACGACGATAACATTCAACGCTGGTAACGAACCAAAATACATAACAGTATGAGTGCCCGCCGCGCTAGTCCTCAGTACCATCGTAGATGGGTTTCGACTCACCAAGGTCCTCATGGATGGCGGTAGCGGACTAAATCTTATTTATGAGGATACACTCCATAAAATGGACATAGACAGGAGCCGCATCAAGCAAAGTAACACAACCTTCCGGGGAATTATTCCTAGTCGGGAGGCGCGGTGCACGGGCAAAATCACACTTGACGTGGTATTCGGCACACCGGAGAACTATCGGTCTGAAGAAATAACTTTCCAAGTGGCCCCTTTAAGCAGCGGATATCACGCCATGTTGGGGCGGGATGCTTTTACACGCTTCCAAGCTACACCTCTTTACGGGTATATGAAGCTCAAAATGCCCGGGCCAAACGGTATAATCACTCTCGTAAGTGATCCGAACATAGAGCTCCGTGCTAAAAACAAAACCGCATCCCTGGCCCTGGAGGCGCTATCCGAAGCCCTCGCGGTCGAAGAATTAACCACACTGTGCTCCAAGGTGGACAGGGACGACGTGATCCCCGACAAACGCCCCAAATCCACCTCATTCAAACCAGCAGAAGAAAAAGTCAAATTCCAGGTCCACCCAACGGACCCCAAGAAGACAGCGTCTATCGGAGCTCAACTGAACCCAATAGTTGATGCCGCACTACGAGAATTCCTGCGCGAAACCTGGGACATATCTTCCTGGCACCCTTCGGATATGCCAGGGATCCCATGAAAGTTGGCCGAACATAGCCTCGACATATTAAAGGGATTTAAACCAGTCAAGCAAACACTATGGCGCTTTTCTGAACCCAAGCGACAAGCCATGGGGGAGGACCTGGCCAAGCTCATCGAGGCCGGATTCATTAGAGAAATAAATCATCCGGACTGGCTAGCAAACCTGGTGATGGTACCAAAGAACACTATAAAAAAAGGAACATCCGTGACATTTTGGGCCGAACGAATTTTTTTCTGTCATACATATGACACTTCTATGACGATAATTGTGACAAAACCCGGTATCATCATAGATGTGGTGGGCTCCTACTTCTATGACAAAAAATCATGACAGAAAATGGGCTTTTCCCTGGGCGGGCCGGAGATGCAGCTGCATGACATTCTTTGGGCTGTCCAGGACGAAAAAACCCGTGGTAGAAGCGAGGGGGAGGAAAATTTCGGGGAGTTCCCGATAACGGTGGGAGGTCGGGGGCCGAGCGATGCGCGTTTCTCTCATACACGTACGCGTGTGTGTGCGAGGCGTTGGCTCTAACTGAAGCCGAGCGAGGCATTGGGCTCTAACTGATCCTGAGCGATTACACTGCAAGCTACGCGTTACTGAACCCGAGCGATCGATTGATGGCTGTTAACTGAACCCGATCGAGCGATTCCTTGGCTACTGCTGCTAACTGAAGCCGATCAATGCTGCCTCTGGATGAACAGTGAGCATTGCGCGGGGGGGGGGGGGGGGGGTTGGATGAACAGTTCCTGATGGGGGTGGATGAACAGGACCCCGTGGTGTTGCCTCTGGATGAACAGGACCCCGATCGATCGAGCCGGCTGGGGCTGGATGAACAGGACCCCGTGGAGGGCTGGATGAACAGGACCACCCAGTGGAGGGCAGGATGAACAGTAGACGATGGAGGGGTGCCCGTGGAGGGGTGGTTGAAGAGGACCCCGTGGTGTGGAGGGCTGGATGAACAGTAGACGATGGAGGGGTGGTTGAACAGTAGCCGGTGGAGTAGCGCGCGGTGGAGGCTGGATGAACAGGAGCCCGTGGAGGCTGGAGGAGGTCGACGGTGGATGAACAGTAGCTCGTGGAGGCTGGAGGGGGTCGACGGTGGAGATGAGCAATATCCCATGGAGTCCCGTTTTGCGGTACGCCACACCCCTCCCGATGAACAGGACCCCCCGTTTCGACCGTAACGCTCCAACACAAGTCCGTTTCCTCCGTTTTGCGGTACGCCACACCCCTCCCGATCAACAGGACCCCCGTTTCGACCGTAGGAGGTCCGTTTCCTCTGTTTTGCGGTACGCCACACCCCTCCCGATCAACAGGACCCCCATTTCGACAGTAGGTGGTCCGTTTCCTCCGTTGTGCGGTACGCCAGGCCTCGTTTCCATCGCCTCTTCCGTCCAAGCCCTCCCGATGAACACGACCACGCGTTCTGTTCCGACCCAGCCGCGTTGCCTCCCGATGAACACGTCGCATTCCGTTGCCTCCCCATGTACATGACGACGACGTTGTTTCTTCGTTCCGACCCAGCCATGTACACGAGCCCTCGCCGTACGTATGCGCGGGTAGGTGTTCGAGACCCCGCCCGTATGTACACATACATGGCCGTATTTTCTTTCTTGCACCCTGGCCGCCTCTACTATGACACGTGTGCGCCTCTACATCCACCAGTATATATGTACGTACATGTTCGCGACCAGAATGACAACGCTATGTACGCTTCGACCAGGTGGGTCCCGACTGTCAGGCACTTCCTTGCCTGCGAAGATGTAGCTAGTGGGTCCCAGCAGTCAGGGGGGCGAAATACGGTGGCCCGTCCGGTGGGTCCCCGCTGTCAGGAAGAGGAATAATTATTTTGCACGTAATAAGGAGGCACTTCCTTGCTGCGGCCGTGGACCTAGCTGTCAGCCTCTCCAAGTACAGTCCATGTCCGATGGAAGTCGTTCCTTGACCACGTTGACCACGCCGCCCCGAGAGCACCAGGGCGGTGGACGACGGCGAGCCCTAGGAAGGGGACGACGCGGAGCCGGGGAGGACGCGGCAGTGGATGCCCACACGTAGAGGAGTACGAGGGTTCACTGGTTCGCTGCGGTGTGAGGCTGCCGTCGCCGCAGAATAACAGGGGGTGTGGGTATGTAGAGGGATGGCCTGGCCAGCGGTGGGAGTAGAAGGGGCGGTGAGGCCTCCGCCGCATCACAGCCGGCCATGGGAGGCAGGAGCACGAGGCACAACCGGCGTTGGCTTGGGTGGCTGGAGCAAGAAGACCAGAGGTTGAAGAAGCACTACGGCCGTTGGATGGACATCGTACGGTCACTGGAGCTAGAATCGTTCATATTGACTAAGTTGACAAAGCCCTTCGTCCCGTCAACTTAGTAGGCCCACAAGTTAGCCTCCCACCAAGGTTGGTCCCAGCTAGCCGGGGGAGTATTCATTTGTTGTGCATAATGAGGAGGCACTTCTGGTGGGTCCGAGCTAACAGCGGGGGGAACGTTTCGACTGTACAAGGCCCCGCCGTCGCCGGAGAATAACAGCAGGTGTGGGTGAGTAGAGGGATGGCTAGGCCAGCGATGGGAGTACAGTGGGGCGGTGAGGCCTACGCGGCAGCAGAGCCGGCCGCGTTGAGGAGGGAGCAGGCAGTCCCGCCGGCGCCTGTTTGAGCGGCTGGAGCAGGAAGAGCAAAGATTGAAGAAGCACGATGGTCGTTGGATGGCCATCCAACAGTCACTGCTTGTGAGTCAACCTTTTTTTAGGAAAGCCTCAAATCTATGGGAAACAACATACAAGCCATCTGCCATTATTTCTAATAATTTACAGCCCATTTGCTAATTATTAAGTTTTTTTTGGAGCCCATATTATTTTTGTTAGCATTGCAGCCCATATTGTGGCCACGGTTAAAAAATTATACGAAATTTTGCATATTTTGGTGCGGTCCGAACTATTTTTAATCCCGAAATTTTGACTCACATTCAAACTGATTTTAAAAATAAATGTATATCAATATAAAATCCAACAAATTCTCCATGCATAAAAATTAATGTAATTTCAAATCTTGAAATGAAAAAAAAGATATTTGAAACTAATTGCCGGTTTGATGTGTTTTAAAAATATACAGCCCATTTCTCATTACTGATGGGCCATTTTCTCGGCCAGCCGAATGAAGGCTCTCCTCCTCGTCTTGAAAGATTTGCAGCCCAACAGGCCTGACAAAGCGACTTACTTGGCAAATCACAAAAAAACTAGGTTGTTGCCGTGGACCCAGCTGTTAGCCTCTCCACGTACAGTACTCTTCCGATGGAATGTCGTTGACCACGTTGACCACGCCGCGCCGAGAGCACCAAGGCGGTGGACGACGGCGAGGCCTAGGAAGGGGACGACGCGGAGCCTGGGAAGACGCGGCAGTGGATGCCCACGCGGAGAGGAGTATGAGGGTTCACTGGTTCGGCTGCGGTGTGAGGCTGCCGTCGCCGCAGGGCCTGGCTAGCGGTGGGAGTAGTAGGGGGCGATGAGGCCTCATCGGCAGCACAGCCGGCCACTGGAGGCAGGAGCAGGCGGTCTCCCCGGCGCTGGTTTGGGCGGCTGGTGCAAGAAGAGCAGAGGTTGAAGAAGCACTACGGCCGTTGGATGGACATCGTACGGTCACTGGAGCTAGAATCGTTCATATTGACTAAGTTGACAAAGCCCTTCGTCCCCGTCAACTTAGTAGGCCCACAAGTTAGCATCCCACCATGGTTGGTCCCAGCTAGCCGGGGGAGTATTCATTTGTTGTGCATAATAAGGAGGCACTTCTGGTGGGTCCGAGCTGACAGCGGGGGGAACGTTTTGACTGTACAAGGCCTCGCCGTCGCCGGAGAATAACAGCAGGTGTGGGTGAGTAGAGGGATGGCTAGGCCAGCGATGGGAGTACAGTGGGGCGGTGAGGCCTGCGCGGCAGCAGAGCCGGCCACGTTGAGGAGGGAGCAGGCAGTCCCGCCGGCGCCTGTTTGAGCGGCTGGAGCAGGAAGAGCAAAGATTGAAGAAGCACGATGGTCGTTGGATGGCCATCCAACAGTCACTGCTTGTGAGTCAACCTTTTTTTAGGAAAGCCTCAAATCTGTGGGAAACAGCATACAAGCCATCTGCCATTATTTCTAATAATTTACAGCCCATTTGCTAATTTATGTTTATTTTGGAGCCCATATTCTTTTTTTAGCATTGCAGCCCATATTGTGGCCACGGTTAAAAAATTATACGAAATTTTGCATATTTCGGTGCGGTCCGAACAGTTTTTAATCCCGAAATTTTGACTCACATTCAAACTGATTTTAAAAATAAATGTATATCAATATAAAATCCAACAAATTCTCCATGCATAAAAATTAATGTAATTTCAAATCTTGAAATGAAAAAAAAGATATTTGAAACTAATTGCCGGTTTGATGTGTTTTAAAAATATACAGCCCATTTCTCATTACTGATGGGCCATTTTCTCGGCCAGCCGAATGAAGGCTCTCCTCCTCGTCTTGAAAGATTTGCAGCCCAACAGGCCTGACATAGCGACTTACTTGGCAAATCACAAAAAAACTGGGTTGTGGCCGTGGACCCAGCTGTCAGCCTCTCCACGTACAGTACTCTTCCGATGGAATGTCGTTGACCACGTTGACCACGCCGCGCCGAGAGCACCAAGGCGGTGGACGACGGCGAGGCCTAGGAAGGGGACGACGCGGAGCCTGGGAAGACGCGGCAGTGGATGCCCACGCGGAGAGGAGTATGAGGGTTCACTGGTTCGGCTGCGGTGTGAGGCTGCCGTCGCCGCAGGGCCTGGCTAGCGGTGGGAGTAGTAGGGGCGATGAGGCCTCATCGGTAGCATAGCCGGCCACTGGAGGCAGGAGCAGGCGGTCTCCCCGGCGCTGGTTTGGGTGGCTGGTGCAAGAAGAGCAGCGATTGAAGAAGCAGCAGGACCATTCGATTCAAATCCAACGGTAACTGTTGCTATAATCGTTTGTTGACTAAGTTGACAAGCCCTGCGTATGCGTCAACTTAGTAGGCCTACAGGTCAGCCTCCCAACCGGTGCGCCCCAGATGTCAGTGGGAGGAATCATTTTTTTCGTGTAATAAGGAGGCAGTTGATTGCGTGCGGCCAGGCCAGCGGAGGGAGTAGGGTGGGCCGGGGAAGCCTGCGCGGCATCACAGCGGGCCACAAGAGGAGGAAGCCAGGCAGTCCCGCTGGTGCTAGTTTAGGCGGCTAGAGCAGGAAGATCAGAGATTAAAGAAGCACGTCGGCCGTTGGATGGACATCCAACACTAACTGCTGCTAGAATCGTGTGTTCACTGACAAAGCCTTTCGTAAACAAGTCAGCCTCGAAATCTGTGGCATGTACAACCCATTTGCTATTATTTATACATTTTTTACTCATTTTCTAATTCATATGGAATTTATTGCAGCCCGTTTTCCATTTTTAGAATTGCTGGCCATTTTCTGTTCAGTACCAGGGCCAAAAAATTAACTAAATATGTGGGAAATTTTGAAAATTCGCAAATTTTTGCTGGGGAACGAAATATTCTTAATCCAAAAATAAATAGCCATAGTAAAACAAATTTAAAAATAAATTAGTACTATGTCATGTTAAATCCAATGAAATACGTACAAGATATCAGTGAAGAACAAAAACAAAAAAAGAAACTTATATCCCATTTGCTATAAATTTTTTGGAATTTTCAACCCCTTTTGATATTACTTTTAACAGACATTGACCATACTCTTAAGCCAGGCCGGAATGCATCCCTCCTCATCTTGAAAGATTTGCAGCCCAGTAATTCGTAGAAAACAAATAGGCCTAGCTTGGGTATTCTTCAAAAAGAAATACTGGGCTAGCTATTTTCCCAAAGAACTGGTGCATGAGCATTTAGCTTTATTTATTTATTTATTTACTTATTTATGTTTAGGGGACCATGAGCATGTACCTGGGCCGGATTCATGTGAGAGCCTCCCTTCCAGTTAATTATGGGCTTCTCTATTGGGCCTTCATCAGTGGGCTGCATGTTATCAACAAGTGGAAAATGTGTTCCGAGTTTCAAAAAAAATGTGTTCCGTACGATAAATAGTATGCGCTACGTACAGTACGGGGCACTAAAGGATCGAACCGTGCAACGACTTCCAAAACATTGTGTTTGACGTTCTAACAACACATTTATTCAACCAACAGACGAAATATACTACTGATTGTACATTGAAAACAGCAGCAGCAGCAACCAGGGCTGGGGGTGCAACAGAAGCAGTAAGCAGGCCAGAAGAGTGAAGATGCAGCTCTCTCTTCCAAACCAAACATCAGCCATTATTACAAAAGGGCTACCAAAAAGAACAAGTGTATGCATCAAACTAAATAAATTTCCTACTACACCAAGTGTACGCATCTAACTAACTGGCTTAGTTAGACGTCACTATTTATTAAGCTGTGGTGATTGGCTGACGGCTTGAACCAGATGGGTGCCTGACGGGGGAAACTCCAGCCAGCAGGTCGAAGTCTGATACTTGCGACCCTCTCTCCTACTTTGGGCTGCAGAGCGTGCCGGCACATATCAGGGTATGGTGCATGCAGAGACGCATGGTACGCTGTGTACCCACAGTTTTGCCTGATGAACGAAACCGCGCTGCCATCATGATCCTTGTCGTCGGTTATCTCCTGGTTAATCGGATAATTCTTTCCGACAAACAGAGAGCGTGTACCAAGGCCACTTACCAGCCTCCAGTCAAAAATTCTTGAAGGCCCAGAGAAGTTGGGATCCTGCTCAAAGACCTTGCAGTGACTGTGATTGTATTCCGCGAAACAACACGTCCGGTACGTGCGAATGATCATCAATCTTTCGCCGTCGTCTGATCGAGCCAGGAACCACCTGCAACTTCCATGCCGCTTTTCTTTGAAAGGTTCTGGGATTAGGAAGGGTAGGGACACCAGGCGGCCTACAACATCATATCAAGTTGGAGTCAAATAAAAAAGGGCTCTTGGTTTAGTTAATCTTAAGAACAGCATGTTATGAGCATGAATATTTTTTCAGCAAATGTTGACAGTAATATAAGCAAGCCATCATGATATCATAGGAAAGTAACATACTGCTGTAACAGCCGTTTGTAGCGATGACTGGAGTAGGCCAGCAATACGTCCATCCATAGAAGGAGTCGACAGCGTAAATGAAGCCCTTGTGTTCAATTGCATCAGAGAACCATGGAGGATGTATGATCCTACGATGGACGTGCAGATTTATCCACTTACCGCAGTGACCTGTCAGATAGGCGAGACAGTGGTTGAAGAACGCAATTAGCCTGAAGTCTTTATAATTCGCAGATCTTGTGGGCACTTGGCAGATTACAACCTTGAGCAAATCAAACTTGGTATTATGTTGGCTACTGTAAGATTCTGAGTATTCTGGGCCGCGGTGCCAAAGCAGTGCAGTGTTAATCGAAGGAAGGGGATCAATCTCCGAGTGTAGACCTCCACGAGCATCCAGCTGCCGCGACCGTCGACGAGCACCATCCAAGATGTGTTCATGCCGACCCAGTACATACCGTTAATGTAGTTGAGGCTGACGGGGATCGGATCGCAGTCAAGGGGGTTGATGCTCGCCACCCTATGATCGTTATGCTGCATGACACGCCGTTTCTGGAGATCAGGCGGCATCAGCAAGCAAGGAGCTGGCTTAAAAAGCTCCGGCCTGAGGGCTTTGAGTAAACAGTACAGCCCTGACGAGCACGCGACGAGCGGCATGGTTCTGAGATTGTCCACACGCGAAACAATGAGCTTGATTACCTTCGTGGGGAGCGAATTCCAGCCACTCTTTTGGTGGACGTTGCTCGGTTCTGCCATTGTTAGTGCTTGGGTTTCGGACGAGGGGGAGGCGCCTTAGCGGGGATGGAACATTGGACGAGATTATGTGTGGACAAAGATGGAGAAGCGAATATGTGATGCGGGAAGTGGACACGTGATGATGACTACAACATGCCGCTTGACTTACGAGACACATACCAGCAGCGTAGGGTCATGTCGATGCCAGACAACTTGCTTGAGTGATCACAGTACTGGTACTCCCTACAGTGCTATGCCCTAACTTGCTTGAGTAGAGTAGTAGAGTAGGACTCTGCTCTACTACTAGCACCGGAGGAGTAGTATATTCTAATCTAAAATAGTTACAAACTTCAATGCCCGAGCGTGGAACGACTACGAACCGTGCTCAAAGACCGTGTCTACGCAATGTTTGGACATGGGCGACAACCTCAACGCCAACGGTGCTGCTCCTGTTGCACCGTATGTGTTTCTGTCCTTCCTGTTCGAAATCGTGGTAGAATTCATGTTTCTACTCTGTATCCTACTACTATGCTAGTCCATAGTATTAGTTTCATCTCTGTTATAGCCGTCATGATTTATTTTGTGCTTATTCGGATTAAATCTCATAGTAACTTGCTCATATATTCAACTGGCGCAACGTCCCCTACAGCCACTCCCGTTTCATGGACGGCCTGGTCGATGTTGGAATTTTGCTAGTAGGCCTTTATAAGGTGAGCTCTTCTACCACTTGTATGAGCATGAGAAGAGGAGACCTACATGCGTGGGCGGCGACACTGGCTACGCCGAGCATACTTGGACTCTGCGGAGCTGGGACTTTCCCACCGATGTGGACATGGAAAACCCATGGTGTTATTTGGACTCCAACAATGTGCACGGGGACTCCAAGGAGGTTCACCTGGACATCTGCATTTTCAAGTTAAATGTTGATCATTAGTCTTCGCTCAATGTAATCCGTTGTCTAAGCATGTGGAGACTTCCATGCATGATCTTGCTCTATTGGAGTATCGCGCATGAATAAAAGTGTATCCATTTATGGTTTAGTCTAGAATCTTCCATGTATGAATTTTTACTACAGTACTGGTGAAAGACTTATGATGAACCATTTCTTACATATCCTCTGCCCCCTCCCAAGTCATCCTGATTTAATCCCTTCGTCTAGGTGTATAAGGGCATGGTTAATACTTAAATAGTATAGCCAACTGTTGGCTACAAGAAAGTGCCATGTCATCTGTAGCCAACATGTATAACAATGGATACTCAAAAACTAATTCTTGAAGATCATTTCCTGCAAAGCACAATAAGAGTTATTTCTTCACAAGTTTTGGATGCAGGTTGAACAGTTGAATGCTTTTGTTTGCAAAAGATACTTTTTATCTATTTCACCCGGATGTTTGTGAGCTCTAGAGATGAAATAATATCCGAACAAACCTATCCAAATGAACTAACCGAGGCATCTCCATCTTAATTTTCTCTTGCAAGTCGTGCGTGGTCCCTTCATCGTGAAAATGCTCTGGCCGTCGCATTGATTTGCATGCATGGATAGCACCACCATATTTTCAAAGGAGGAGCGAGCTCTATATTTCAGCCAAGGCATCCATGATTTGAGGAATTATGGTCGGGCATGCATGTAGAAAAGGGAGGAGAGTAATTTTCATGCGAGGGATTAAAGGAAGGGAGGCCAGCGGCTAGGCATTCAAAGGAGGCTACATGCAAGATTACACGAGATCCAGATACTAGTCGCAAAACCAGTTCCTCTTTTTGCGGACATGCCTTGGTACGAAAGGTTGACAAGTTCGCCCTGTAAAAATGGATGGAGGGAGTAGTAGTACGTGTAGAGGGCGGCGCTGCACGGGAGTCTCACCTCTCACCTCGCTCGTGGCGCGGCAGTAAAGCTGTCATATCACAAAACCCAACCACTCCCAGTAATAAGTGGCCTGGTAAAATAAACGGACAAGCAACCATCACATCCCATCCGTCTTTTTTGCATCTCATCTCTCTGCATTTACTTTTTCCGGTTCATCTCGCACACTCGATCCCTAGCTACTACTCCTAGGGCTAGTTCTTTTGGCGGCTTTCCCAGCTTTTCCCACAAGACTAGTCACAGTGGAGAGTAACAATAAGGCGCCTCACTCATTTATTTGGGCTTCTAAACTACTATTCCGTCCTGGTTTATTCCTCACCATTGTAATTTGTGCTAAATTTTGACCAAAGATTTAACTGGTTTTTCCTCACCATTGTAATTTGTGCTAAATTTTGACGAAAAATTTGACACAGATTACAATGGGGACCAATAAACCAGGACGGAGGTAGTAGTTATGGGATTACTAATCTAGAAGCCTAAAAGAACTGACCCCTGGTACTCCTACTAGTAGTAGTACTCAAGTCGGAATTCCAATTGCACGGCACAACCTGTTAGGCAAAAAATTCGATACAGGGTGTAGGAAGCGGTTTGGGAATTTGCATGCCTTTCCAACCAGTGAGATACTCCGTACAAAGTACGACAGAGAAATAACCACACAGAAGGAAGCTAAAAGTAAACAATCAAACGAGCATTTTTGCATTTGTTTTGCATTGAATCGTTTCACAAGCTTGACTAGTGTTGTTTTTTCCACTTTTACAAAAACCGCATCGTAATGTTAAAACGTGCATTTGCACGTACATAAGTAATAGTAGTACTCCCTCCGTCTAGGTGTATAAGTCTTCCCTCCTTCTTGGTCACGGTGCACAACCGAAGATGACTTATTGACCTGGACGGAGGGAGTAGCATAGTTTGCAAGCATATATCGAGAGAGACGTGTAGTGTGATAGTATATACTCCCTCCGTCTAGGTGAGTAAGTCATCTTAGATTGTGCACTGTGACCAAGGAGGAGGGGAAAACGAGAGATCTTAATGTGTATTTGCTAATTAATAGCATTGCATGCAATGAACTAACCACTGCATGTCGTGTTTGGTAGTCTCAAGTCATTAAAAGCATGCACACCCACATCTCCTATTGGTTGATATGTCAAGAAACAAGAAACGAGGTAGAAGTTAATGCACCGCGCCTAAGTGTTTTGGGATTATTTGGTTTTCGTAAGATGACTTACACACCTAGACAGAGGGAGTAATAAAGTTTGTGCTATATGCACGTACTTGCAAAATGCGTACGAATACACGAGGTTTCCAAACTTTCCCTTTTACATACTTAATTAAGGACGCTAAAAATTCCTGAACTTTTGGGATTTATCATTTGCGTCCCAAAACTAATGAGATCGCCTTACAAAACAAAAATTATACTCCTCCTAAAAGCCACAGCGCTCGCAGGAGCGCTTGCGGTGCGCCACGAGTGCCCTGGTGCGCGGCCGTTTCCCAGCGCGCCGACACAACGCCTATTCTTCAGCCTCGCAACTCGCGAGGTGCTGATTGGCGGCTTGCCGGCGAGCGAGCGCGATCTCACCGGTGTGGTGATCCGGCGCCAACAGGTACTCCTCCTCGCTGGAAGCATGCACCCGGTCCACGTACCGCCAAGCGTAGATGAGGCGCTTGGGCCCGACTGCACTCAGGGCATCGGCACGGGCGTCCTCCGCCACCCTCACGGCCCTCACACGAGCCTTCTGCCAAAGACCCAATTGCCTGACTCTTTCGGATGCGACATAGGCCTCCCAGGCAGCTTGTTCCGTGGTGCGCTTCTCTTCCTCGGCCTTCTTGTCCGCCTCTATTTTGGTGCGCTCTGCTGGAGGCAAAGCCTCCCACAAGGCGACATCCATTTCTTTCCAAAGCTCCTCAAGGCTGGGGGGCTCGGCGGGCGGCGCGGCGTTCTCCTCGTAGCGGGGAGCCGACGGGTCCTCCGGTGCGCGTGCTGGTGAGATTAGGAACGCCGACGCGTCCACCTCGACGCGTCGCAGCGAGGAGCGGAACACCGACGCGTCCTCCTCGACTAGTGGCGGCGAGGAACGGAACGGCGACGCATCGCGTAGCGGCGAGGAGCGGAACACCGACGCGTCCTCCTCGACTAGTGGCGGCGAGGAACGGAACGGCGGCGCGTGACCGTCCGCGCGGTGCTGCGAGGGGCTCCTAGGGCTTGGGAGGGGCGATGCCATGGTGGTCGACGTGAGAGGGAGGGGGAGGAGATAACGATGAAAGTGAACATGAGGGGGAGGAGATAGCGATGTCGTGGGAGGCGCAGTATTTATAGCGATCAATGGCACACCTACGTAAGATATGGACTGAGCTGCACTGACTTAACTGCAGGTCCAGTTGCGTCACTGACATGTGGGCCAGGCCCATGTTGGGCCCATATATCAGTGACCGAATGCACCTGCAGTTAAGTAACAGCTACGTGGGCATATTTGTTGGAGTAAATTATGGGGGAGAGAAGGGGTGGAAATATTGCTGGTCACAACGGATTGGACGAGCGTGGGGGGAGGAGAGTCATGCATGCAGATTTTTTCACACGGGGTGGAGTGGTGGGACCGCCGGAGGGAGAAGGAGAGTTTGGCAGGCATATTATTTCCACACATGGAGACGAAAAGATTTGGAGACAAACGGGCTTCCTGCAGGTATGGGGAACAGTGCATAATAAGTCATCTTGCATGCCGGGCTAGGTATAGTCTCAAGTCACTAAACAAACACGCCCCACACATGTTCATATTTCAAGGTGCACTAAATTATTGCATGCGATGATTAAGGCTGGCCATAATGGTGGTATCTTAGTACACGGGAATAGCAAACATGCTAATGTGGCAAAGAATTAAAGAAGAGAGGGGGGTTAGAGTAACTAGTGTTCATGCATGCATTGGTAAACACATTTTTTGTGGAGAACGACAGCACTAGTTGAGTACTTTTTCACACTTCAAAAACTATTCCACAATGTGTCAACGTTCACAATATCAAATCAATATTTTTACACTCACTATAAAACCTAGTCTCATTATAATCAGTACTCCCTCCGTCTAGGTGAGCAAGTCATCTTAGATTGTGGACTGTGACCAAGGAGGAGGGGAAAACGAGAGATCTTAATGTTTATTTGCTAATTAATAGCATTGCATGCAATGAACTAACCACTGCATGTCGTGTTTGGTAGTCTAAAGTCATTAAAAGCATGCACACCCACATCTCCTATTGGTTGATATGTCAAGAAACAAGAAACGAGGTAGAAGTTAATGCACCGTGCCTAAGTGTTTTGGGAATATTGTATCGGATGAGTGTACTGGTGTGGCTGGTTAATTAATATAAGGTGGTGCTAAAAAAGTATAAATTTGGTCAAACACTTTGCAAACGGTTGACGGGAGTAAAAAGGACGAGAGGGAGTATCATGCATGCAGAGTAGGCAAAAAAAATTGCTTGTCTAAAAAAAGGCAAAAATTTTGCTCATTTATAGCCGGTCAAAGTCTCCAAGGGCGCGACCGCGCGAGGGAGGCGAAGGTCGTGGGAGGCGCGGCGTTTGACGGAATTAAGTGAAGTTACCTCCACGCGCCGGCATGGCGTGCAAATAGGCAGAAGCTATATCGTCAGGCCTACGATATGGGTCTAGTAGACATGACATCTAGTGGGTCCCGCATAGTTCTCGAGAACTCTTTGGGGGCTTGAAGCCGTTTATCCACCGGGCAAGCCAGCAACCCCACGCCGTTCGCACGCCCTACTCGTCCCCGTCTTCTACCTTACAACAGTTGCTCCCAGTCGTCCCGTCCTTTCACATTAGTTTGCTCCCAGTTTTTTTTGCAGGGTACAACAGTTCAACTTCTCCTAACCCACCTCCAAAATCCATGGCCTCCCAAATCTCCATGGTCGCCGCTGAGTACCAGGTTAGAGCCATCACCGGCGATCAGTTCATCGTCATCTACACACGTGGATCCGAGACGATGAAAGCATGGCTTGCTCGCTTCCTACGCATGTTCAACAGTTCAACGGATGAGTGGGTCGCTGGGCTAGATGTTCAGTACACCACAGTCCTGGGACAAGAGAAGGGTCTAAAGGACGAAGAGAGGAAGAAGCCCGCCATGATCTAGGTTTGCGTACATAACGTTTTCTTGGTCTACCACATATGCCATGCCGATGTTGAGTGCCAGGATTTTAAGAACTTCCTCGAGGACAAAAGAGTGAAATTCGTTACTGTAGGCTTTAAGAACGACAGTGACGTCCTGCGTCGGATAGGTCTCGTTGTAAGCCAGCCCTTCAATCTCCAGAAGGCAAGTCTGGTGTCCTCCCCTCAACCTTCAATGCTAACCTTGGCAGCAGCCATGATTGATCCTTCGTACGCTAAACTGAAGAAACCTCATCACGAGTTTCATGATGCATGGGAGTCGAAGACAGTAGATGAAGATCACATCTTGTACGCAGCAATGGATGCCTACCTTTGTTTAAATATCTACAAGGGTTGGATGAAGAAGCAGAGCTCAGTGTCCGGTTCAAGCAAAGAAGCGTCGGCGAAGAGGAAGAGGAAGAGGGACGAGGACGAAGTCGAGGACGTGGACTCGGACTCCAAATAGGTGGCAGTGTCGTCGCTCATGCTGGTTCTACTCCAGTGTCAAGCGGACTAGTTGCTTATTAGTTTATTTTCAAGGGTGTGTTGTGCTGAGGCCCCAGCAGAACTATTTTATGTTCTTTCTCGTTATTTGAACTCTTTAGTACGTACGGTAGTACTAGTACTATGTCTTACTACTGTTCTTCTTTCAGTTGGTACTACTGCTCGTATCTTCGTGTTCCTACTGTACTTAATACGTTCGTACTAGTAGTATAATTAGGGTCAGTCGATTTGTGAAAGAAGTTTGACGGAGCGAAGGAAGAAGACGGCAGAAGAGGTGGAAGAAGCCCTTCTAGCCATCCATGTTGCATCAAACGGCTCACATGAGTCGACTGACCCAAATTGCTCCTTCAGATTGCAGGATCCACGTGGCATTCAAGGTCTCGAAGGTAGATTCCGCATCCCCACCCGGTTTGCGGGCTCGACGCACGCGTGACCGGCTTCCGCCGCGACAGCCACCATGGGCGCCTCCTCCGCGCGGGCGGAGACGACAATGACACGCTAGTTCCTCCTTGCCGGCGTGCTGGAGCACGCGCTCATCCTCCTCTTCGTATGCTGCGTGCATAGACGCGGCTCCACCAGCTGCTCACGTGCTTGGCAGCGCGGCGGCATCGCGGGGAGGGACTGCAGACGACGTGAGCGGGCGAGCCTTTGGCTTCATGGCACGGGGATGGCGGCGACACGGCGGTGATGGGCGAGAAATTGTTGGCCGGAGCAGGCGGGCGCCGGCATGCGCAACGGCGGCGGCGACATATTGAGGAGTGCGCGTGTGGGAGCTTACTTTAGTTTTAAATATAAGGTTGGTCAAACTTAAAACAAAACCGTACTAGTACACGTAAACATTAGACTTAGGCAACGCTTTTATTAGTTAGTACCACAGCCACGATACGGAATCCTATACAAGCGCGTGAACCGCGGCCGCGCGGTCGATCGAACGGTGTGTCACCGTGTCGCGCTCGAAGGACATCCACCGAACCTTTTTGTGTGTGTGAAAACAATCCTCGAGTATTACTCAACTTTTTTTCCTGTGAAAGTTCTTGACGCTGCAATATTTAGCTGCAGTTCGTGTTTATTTGGATTTGGACGTTTTAGGTGCGCCCTAGTTTTTTTAATACTGATTTTGTGTCATTGTGTGTGTGTGACTGAGAGAGAACGTGTGTATGTGTCCATATGTGTATTGTGGCGGAAGGGCAATGTGGAGACGGTGTGCGTGTGATACAGACATAGAGAGGTGTGAATGTGCAAATAATCATGCATGAGTGAGACATAGACAGATGCCGATACGTTGTGTATACATGAGAGAACGGTCTTCTAGTTTACTTGTGTGTGTGTTTGTGTGTGTGTGTGTGTGTGTGAGAGAGAGAGAGAGAGGATCATCCATAACACAACAACCAACTCTCTCGATTCGTCCGTCCCTCGCACGGTTGCATGCAACACATGCATCAACACGCACATTTTGACACCCTCACCCGGCCCCTGCCAACCTCAAGGCCCACACAATCTCTTCGTGAATACCCATTTCTCTCCTTAGGTTTGTTTTCTCTCAATATCTGACACACACACACACACAGAGACACACGCAACAACACACACACACACACACACACACACTCCCGCGAGCACACAATTCATCCCCAGCCAAGGTTATACGGCGACCACTCTCGCTTGTGCTTCTGTGCACCCCAACATGCACAACACCTCAATCTTCAAAGAGGGTGTCGGATTCTGGGTTCCGGCAGACCCTTAAGGTTCGAACTCTGGGGTGCGCGCGGAGATCGAGCCCTCTACCTCTCCGTCTCGCAAGGATCTAAACTACTGCAAGAACAACACAAGAGACACCAGGTTTATACTAGTTTGGGCCACCATTGTGGTGTAATACCCTACTCTAGTTTGTGGTGGGTGGATTGCCTCTTGGGCTGATGAGGAGGAACGGTACAAGGGGAACGGCCTCGCGAGGGCCAGTTCTTGGCTAGGGGATGAACTGCTAGGGGGAGTTCGATTGCCCTTCTCTCTCTCTAGATGCTGGATTCGATCCTAGCTCCTTCCAATCTGGATCCTCTACCCTGGGGGTGGCTGGCCCTATTTATAAGCAAAGGCCCTGGGCCTCTTCCCAAATAATGAGCAGGAAGGGCGCCAACAATTGGCCAATTTGAAGGGGAACATCTGGTACACTTATCCTAACTAAAGTTGGTCTTCGCCTGCCAAAGGCCCTGTGGTGACGCCGTCCTGGGCTCCATGGTGACCTCCTTCCCACCGTTGGACTGGTCTTGGTCTCGTTGCACCAAAATGGGTGCCTTTGCTTGATCCTCTCGCCTGCGCTTGCCCCCTTTGCACCAAAGAGGAAAGGGGGCGCTGTGCGGGCTGGCGCCCACCTGGCACCCTTGGTCGTCATGGCTTGCGTCATGGGCACCTCGTGATGTACCCCACCTTGATCTCTCCGCCTCCTCGCGAGCCAGCCTAAGGAGGCCGTGCTTGAGGAAGCGCCGTGTCGTCCGCCTCGCGAGGCTTGGCCCCTCGCGAGGGTCTTGAGCCTTGTGTTGATGCAGATGGGCCACGCTGGGCCTCCATTCAAGCCACGCCGCAGGCCACAGGCAGGCAAGTCTGGGGACCCCCGTTTCCAGAACGCCGACAATAGCCCCCGGGCCCGAGGCGCGCATGGACTTGGCCGTGCCGAGAGGTGAAAGGGCAAGGGCCAAGCGCCATGGGCCCTAACAGCCTGTGGTCTCGGGAGCCGCATGGCGGTTGATTGGACGTGGGCGGCACTGTTTACCCACGCTCCCTTATTCTGCGCCGCGCTAGGTTGCCCCACAATTGTACACAACTGCCCTTTTCCCTGTTGCTTGACCGTCTCCTGCTCTTCCTCCTCCGAACTCTAACCCTTGCTTCCAATCCCATCCCGCATCTCCTCTCTTCCGCCCGCCGCCATGGCTCCAAAGAAAGGGAAGGGGAAGAAGCCTGCGGCTCCATCTCGCCCGCTGCCGCCGGTGGCGCCTGCTATCGGCCGCTCAATCATACTCAACCTGGAGTGCCTGGGCAAGCTCAATCCGGCTCTGGCCACCACCTTCAACGAGTGCGGGAGGACTACGGCATGGCCTACGTGTCACCTCCCCACTGATAGGATAATCACCGAGGTCCATTACTTTGTCGACGCCTTGTGGGCGGGTTTGGTGCCTCCCTTCTCCGATTTCTTCAACGCCGTCCTTGATCATTATCAGATCCACATGATGCATATGGATCCTGAGTCCATTGCTCTTCTTTCAGTCTTCGCTTTTGTTTGTGAGGCGATGGTGGGCATCCCTCCTTCTGTTGCCCTTCTGTGCCACTTCTTCTCCTTGCATCTTTCCGACCCTACGCAATGCTCGGCATGCGTGAGCTTTGTAGCTTCGCCCGAGACCGCAGCCTCTGGTATCGACTTCAACCTCCCTTTGCCTCGAGCCGGGTTCCGCGAGCGGTGGTTGTACATTGATGTCGGGGTACCCAGCCCCCGGCTCGCGAAGCCGACATCGCCTGTTGTGCCTAATTCGGGCTGGGGCCAGGAGACGCTCGTAAGTCCCCGGCTCGCCTTCGTCTGGCACCGCTTCATGTCCCTGAAGAAGCTTGGCGTAACGGCGCCCAAAGTGGTGAAGGAGTTCCTATTGCGCCGCATTGCCCCTCTCCAACGCCATTCTGGTCGAATGTGGGCCTTCAGCGGGCATGGTGACCGCATGAGGCTTCAGGGAGACGACCTGACGCCCGAGGTGCTGAGGAAGGTGCTCTTGGTCCTGACGGGCGATCCCAACCCCGGGGGTGTCCGGCAGGGGGAGCCTTGCTGTACCTCTTCCACAACAGGGATGACTTCGTGAGGCAGATGCCCCCTTTCGACGAGTGGGGGCTTCGCCCTGTCGGCCTCCAGGGGCCTCGCGAGAACCCGGTGGTGGTGATTTCCCTTCCGGTCGGCCTAGGTGAGTCCTCCTCGAGTGGTGGCGCAGGGAGGCAGGAGACAGCGGGGGTCGAGGGAGCCACGGACGACGTGACCGCACCTGGCGATCTTGATGGGGCAGCTCACGAGGTCCGTGCTGCCGAGGCCACGGGTGAGGCGCTGCCGCCTCCGATGCTTGAGGACGAGGCTCCATAGCCCCCAGCCGTGATTTCTGACGAGGCAACCGCCCGTGCGTATCAGGCATGCGCCCTCGACGCAAGTGGCCTTGGTGCTCCGTCCTCTTCGCAGGCTGATTCCTGTGCATCTCTCCTGGGCCGTTTCCGTGTGGACTTTGAGGCCCTCCGGAGAAAAAGGGAGGCCCTGGGCGACGACCTCCCTTGCCGCCTGCTGAAGCGCCAGAAGTACTTTGCTGTTGATGAGTAAGCCTTCTCCTTTTCTGTTCCTTATCCTGCTTGCCGCATCCGCTGATCCTTGCTCTACAGGCCTCTGCCTACTGAGCTCGATGAAGCCGCCGGGTCGACGCCTTCCTTGATTCCGTCTCCTCCGCCACCCCTGGATGCCTCGAGTAGCTCTGCCCTTGTGGTTTGGGCAGGCGACGGCGTGGACCGCTGCATAGCGCGCGGCGACTCTCCCGTTGCCGCGATCTCCTTCCGTGGACCTTCCCTCGACATAGGAAGCCTGCCGTGGGCTTCCCGTCTGGTCACGGGCTGCGACCGGCTGAGGCACCTCCGGGGCCCTTCTCCTAAGGTCAAGTTGGACTCAGGTCGAGCTTCTGATGCGGCGCGGCCGGCCGTCGTGAAGGCGCCAGCCCCCTGCCCGGGGCCGGAGCGATGATCCGAGGCCCTCGACGCCCTCGTGGGGCGGATGATGGCGTGGCAGACGTGCTTGAGCGTGCTCGGGAGCGCCGTGCCCGCCGCCACGAATTCCTTCGGAGGGCGAGTGGCGGTGTAGACCTGCTTGGGCAGGAGCTCACTGAGGAAGACGCGCGCCTGGAAGCCGAGGGCCTGCGCCTGGCCGCAGAGCGGCGGGAGCTGGAGGCAGTCGCTGCCCTCGCGCGTCGTCAGCGCGTCCTTGATGACGAAGAAGCGAAGGCGTCGCTGGAGGCTTCCCTGGCGGCTCGGTATCGGGCCGTTGAGGAGGCCCGAGGAGCAGACCGACGGCGAGGAGCAGCAGAAGAACAGGCTCGGGAGCTCTTGGCCTGGTGTCGCTCGTTGGAGGAACAAGCAGAGTTGCGCGAAGCAGCCCTTGCATCGATGGAGGTGGCTTCTGGCGACTCGGCTGAGCTTCGGAAGCGCGAGGAAGTGTTGGTGCTGGAGGCCGCCGAACGCGCTCGCGAGCACGAGCAGCTGGAGACGAGGGAGCGCCTAGTGACATAGGCGGAAGACGTTGTCGCCGCGCGAGAAACGCGTGTCCTGGAGGCGGTTTGCCGTCGGGTGGCGACAGCGCGCCAAGGCCTCGAGCGTGAGTTCGAGGGGAAGCTGGGGATGATCCGAGTCGAAGCTGAGGGTAGAACCGCCGCCTTGAGGGCCCAACGGGATGAGGCGACGCGACGAGCGGACACCTCCCGGGTCGCTCTTGGGGCAGCGCAGAAGGAGCTGGCCACCTCCCAGGCCGAGGTGCTCCGCCTGCGCCAACGTGTGGAAGAGGCCATGGTCGTCGAGCGTCCAAATGCCGACGAGATACGCCAGCGGCAAGTCCTGGAGCACGAGCACGGCCCCATGCTCACCAAGCTCAGGGAGAGGGCTAACATTGCCCTGGGCAACATCTGTGAGGCTGTCGTGGGCGAGCCGCACACGATTAACTACGCCGACAACCTGCAATTCTTTACCACCGTGGTGACACAGCTGGAGGCACGGTCGGCCAGAGCCGATAGGTTGGTGGAGGAGAGGAGCCGCGCCCTCCTCGGGCGCGCCTTTTCCCGCATCTTCAGCCATCTTCGAAACATGGATCCCCACTTCAACTTCGACGCCGCCATCGCCCCAGTTCCCCAAGTTGTTCGAGGTGACCTGGCTGAATGGGTGGAGAGCAAAGTAGATGCTCTCGTCCGGGCCTTCACTTCGGATGATGACGACGTGATCGTGGGCGCCGATGAAGGTGGCGTGGTGGAAGACCCCAATGCCGCTGATGGGGGCGCAGACAACGAAGGTGAGTTCGGCGACGCCAGCGATAGCTCGGGAGGCGCCTCCGAGGATGCATTGGGGGATTTGTCAGATTGACCATGTACTATCCTCATCATTTTACCCTGCATAGATAGAACTCAGGCGTTTGGCCCGACGGTTGTGAGAGCATTTTGGGAGGGGAAGCCCCTCATGTATGAACTCGTATCTAATGTATCTGCAGTGATTAAATCGTACGCGTGTCCAACGGTAGGCTGGTTCGCCCTTGTTCCTTGCTGGCTACGGAGCTGCCTTCTGGAGGGCGTCACGTCCCGGGTGCTGGGTAATTGAAACCTCGGGAGGCGGGGTCGTTGCTGACAGAAAACCCCACAGGCGTGGGCCGTCTTCGCAGGCTCCGGGCCCTTTCTCGAGCGAGACGTCTTCACAGGCATTTGCCTTCTTCACAGGCTCAGGGCCTTCTCCTCGAGCGAGTCGTCTTCACAGGCTCAGGGCCTTCTCCAAAAAGAGACGATCTTCACAGGCGCTCGCCTTCTTCACAGGCTCAGGGCCTTCTCCCGAAAGGGATGGCTTCACAGGTGTTCGCCTTCTTCACAGGCTCCGGGCCTTCTTCCGAGCAGGATAGCTTTACAGTCCTTCGCCTTCTTCACAGGCTCCGGGCCTTTCATGAGAAAACGATCTCCGCAAGCACCAAAGGTCACCTCGCGAGGGAGCAACAGCGGCAGCCTGGGCTGTGCTCGAGCTAGGCCTGGCCCGACTCGTGAGGGGCTCGCGAGGGGAGGCAGCTGTGGTGAGATGGTGACCAGAACGCGGGAAACGATTCAAACAACACCAAGCACCCCTTCCCTGAACGCACGCAAAGCTCAAATTCGAATTCAACTTAAATCCAGCGGGGGAAAAGGTTACAACCAAAGGAAGAAGGCAATGAAAGCAAACAAAAAGGCCGCGTCCGGCACCTAATCTAGTCTTCGACGTCTTCTCACCAGCGCGGAGCTAAGTGCTGTCCATTGGGCGTGGAAGGGAGCCCCAGGGCCTGAGGCTGGCACCCTTGAGACTCCGGGGCGTGTACAGCCCCACTCATTATTACGTGAGAGTGTCACGGGGCGGCGAGCTTCACAGGCACTGGGCCTTCTTCACAGGAACCGGCCTTGCTTCATATCGCCAGACGAGGGCCCCGCCTTGCGCCACACTCTAGTGCCACCAACGACGACCGGAAACCAGGACGCCGCCGCTGGGGTAGAGCGGTCGCCAGCGGTTCCCCCGACGACCACGGGTCCTCCACCAGGGGCAGGCCCTCGGGAGCCTCCCCAGCGGAGGGCCTATCTTCTAAGAACGCCTTGCTCCGAACGCCGCGGTGGTGATGTAGGATCTCTGCCCCTTTCCTGCAGCCCCCTGCGTCCTCCTCCCGAGGGGTAGGAGGCCGCAGGAGCGGGGCAGCTGCTTGTTGCGGCGACCTGCATCTCCTGTGATCCATGATTAGTGTATGCCTGCTCTTGAGGAATTAACGGTACCCGATAATCGTTGCGTCCAGTGTGACCGACGGAGCCGTCCTGGGGTTCCTGGAAGGGCTCGGCCTCTGGCGTCTCGTCCTCCCAGCTGGGGCTGAAGAGTGAGCCCTGTTTGCCCCCGTGAGCTTGCCCTTGGTCCATCATGCCGAGCACGTATTCCTCTGGCGCCGCCACCCCGAATGCTGTGCTGTAGTGCTCCATGCGCCATGCGGCGTTGCTTGTCGTGCCCACCGCGGGGTGGTAGCGTGGTTGGCCGCTGGCGCCGTGGGCCGCATCGAGCCCCTCTCCTTCGCGCGTCGGGGCCGGGGGTAGCGCCACTGCCAGTCTGGTGCCGGCGGATTCGCCGGTGTTGGGGTAGTCTTGAGGCCCGCGCGGGTGCGCGGGGCCTCCTCGTGCGTTGCCCTGAACTTGAGGCAGAAGCTGGACGCTGAAGGGGTGAGCCCCCGAAGCGGCGAAGCCCAGGAGCTAGGCGACCCGCTCCAGCAGCACGTCGCGGCCGCCCTCCAATAGCCTGCACTGCAGCAGCTCCCGTGCTAATGTGAGCGCGACCCTCGAGTTCGCCTGTTCCCGGCGGGTGTACGATGTCGTAGTTGCGGCGTGATTGGATGCCCTCGCCGCCGACCACGCCTCTCGCGGCATGAGGGTCACAGAAGCTTGCCCGCGTCGCCTGCGGCCCGCAGCGCCCTGCGGACCGCGAGCTGCCTGCGGCGCGGGGTCACCCGGAGCGGGAGGCTCCGCGCAGATGGGCCATGCCGCCCACTGGCCTTGGTTGCCCGCCTGGTCGCCGGACATGGTGACGACGACGCAACGGGAGACGGAGCGATGGAAGGGCAGATTCCGGTGCACCCCTACCTGGCATGCCAAATGTCAGATTCTGGGTTCCGGCAGACCCTTAAGGTTCGAACTCTGGGGTGCGCGCGGAGATCGAGCCCTCTACCTCTCCGTCTCGCAAGGATCTAAACTACTGCAAGAACAACACAAGAGACACCAGGTTTATACTAGTTCGTGCCACCATTGTGGTGTAATACCCTACTCTAGTTTGTGGTGGGTGGATTGCCTCTTGGGCTGATGAGGAAGAACAGTACAAGGGGAACGGCCTCGCGAGGACTAGTTCTTGGCTAGGGGATGAACTGCTAGGGGGAGTTCGATCGCCCTTCTCTCTCTCTAGATGCTAGATTCGATCCTAGCTCCTTCCAATCTGGATCCTCTACCCTGGGGGTGGCTGGCCCTATTTATAGGCAAAGGCCCTGGGCCTCTTCCCAAATAATGAGCGGGAAGGGCGCCAACAATTGGCCAATTTGAAGGGGAACATCTGGTACACTTATCCTGACTAAAGTTGGTCTTCGCCTGCCAAAGGCCCTGTGGTGACGCCGTCCTGGGCTCCATGGTGACCTCCTTCCCACCGTTGGACTGGTCTTGGTCTCGTTGCACCAAAATGGGTGCCTTTGCTTGATCCTCTCGCTTGCGCTTGCCCCCTTTGCACCAAAGAGGAAAGGGGGGCGCTGCGCGGGCTGGCGCCCGCCTGGCACCCTTGGTCGTCATGGCTTGCGTCATGGGCACCTCGTGAGGTACCCCACCTTGATCTCTCCGCCTCCTCGCGAGCCAGCCTAAGGAGGCCGTGCTTGAGGAAGCGCCATGTCGTCTGCCTCGCGAGGCTTGGCCCCTCGCGAGGGTCTTGAGCCTTGTGTTGATGCAGATGGGCCACGCTGGGCCTCCATTCGAGCCACGCCGCAGGTCGCAGGTAGGCAAGTCTGGGGACCCCCGTTCCCAGAACGCCGACAGAGGGCAACGAGCAGATCGAAGACGACGACCACACCGCGCTAGAGAATGCGGGGTCATTTGGAAGCAGGGTGATGTGACGACGGCTGACTGACTCCTCCCCCCGCCCTCTCTCTCTCTTGCAAAAAGTTACCAATCCCTCTCTCGCCCGCACAAAATTGTCAATCCCTCAACCCAGGAGATCCTTCCCCTCTCGTCCATGTTTTTCCTGCTCTCTCATCAAACATGTTGTCTCTTCTCCTTCCACGTATACAGAATTCAGATGCACACACATCTCATGTATATTACATGTATGCATCTTTCTCACAGACCTAACTTCTTCCTCTCTCTTTCTCTCTCTGTCTGTCTCGTTAGGTTTGATTCCTACTCTCTCGTCCACATACATACAATCTTTCCCGCCCTATCTGCTCCATCTTCAAAAGCTCACTCTGCACATTTCATTCACACATTGGGATATGTCAAAATGTTGCTTCTATAATGGCTGATGTAGAGTTATGGTTGTTCTTGTTGCATCCTACAAAGTAATAACTATGAAATGCATTTAGATTCTCATTTGACTGGGATTATGTGAGTTTGAGCATGTTGTGAAGTAGTATAGACCTTGTATACATCTTGGGATTCGACAATGATTGTAACTATTGAATTGTATAGACCATTACATTCGAAGTCAATAGCCTAATATATTTATTTCACAATTTCAACAAATGATTAGTTCACTACAAACTAAGAAAACGAATGTGTACTCCCTCCGTTTTTATTTAAGTCCGCGTATTAGCGTTTGTCAAAGTCAAGTTTTGTAAACTCTCAGAAAGCTTATAACAAAAAATATTAACATATACAATAACAAATAAATACCATTAGATTCATTATTGAATGTACTTTCACATCATACATATTTGTTATGGTAAATGTTTATATTTTTCTATAAACTTGGTCAAACTTTAGGAAGTTTGACTTCGGTCAAACCTAATATGCAGAGTTTACTACTACTACTCGCTACTTGCTTAGCCGAATCACTCAACACGCCACACGGGGAGTCTAGTGTCACGAAATTTTGAGGTCGGCGGGAAAATCTCCCGCGACCCTGATTCGAGCAGTGGGAAGTTACCATCATAGCCTTCGGAATAGGCCTACAGATGACGCTTGGTAGAGGTCTGTTTTCGTAACTTCAGGTTCACCCTACACAGCCAACCCCACCCCGGCACCCAGAGTAGTACACCTGAATACTTCCCATTTTCTATCCCCACCGAAAAATAGACTTCTCCACAGCACCGCAGCCTTCGTGCTCCTCCCCTTTACATCGGCGCACTCGTCCACCGCAGCGCATCTGCCTCATCAACGACCTCGTACGCCGCACTGGAGCCGGTCCACCGTTGTCGTCGTACACGGAGCCTCTTCCCCGGCATCGTCTTCCACGGTCTCGGATCTGCTTCCCGGAAGCCGACGCTAAGCGCAGAAGTACCACCGTCGTGGACAACGAACTGACTCCCGTTGCCGACCATGACTCACAGAGGCCGCCGCGACCATCATTCTCCTCCTCGATTGGTAATGTGTGTATTGAATCACTTAGCAGTACATGTGCAGTTCCAATTTTGTTCATACCTACCCATCAAATTTCCTGGGTGCTATTGTTCCCGTAAAAGTAATTGGTTATAGCCTCCATTGTCCAACAGAATATCAGCTTGTAATTGTGCGTCGCTCCTGTATCGTGCTGTGCTTGGGTAGGTTTTTCATCTGCAACCAGTAGTGTGGCAAATGATGGAAAGGTTTTTAGAACTAGCAAAATGCCCATGCATTGCACGCATGAAGATGCATTTGTATGAGTAGTTTATCTTGTTGGAGATGCTCTAACATTGCAGACGAGTGCTTTAATGTTGCCCACAAGATGCGCGAGTATTACTAGTAGTATATTTTTCTTGCCATGTTGAGATTTTAAAAACCATGAGTGCGAACATGCAGAGGAGCAATGAAGACCAAACACGGGACATCTTCAAGGAGCATGGCAAGTTAAAGAGGAGCTGCACCGAACCTGTAAAACGAGCTTTGGTAAGTAACACCCTTTCAATTACTTTCGTGTAGCCTCGTGTTCTTCGATGTGTATATGTTGTAGTTTCTGCTTCTCTTACGCGTGGTGTTCTTCGATGTGTAATAAGAAGAGTCTTAATCGTCCTAGTGCTTTCGTTTTTAGCTTGATGTATGAAGTGGGTGTTCTCACCTTGTAGTCTATTTTTATTTATTTTTTTCCTTTTGAATTCACTTCTCCGAGTTCTGTTTATCTGGCTTCTACTAAATGGATCTAGGTTGCTCTGAGTATTGATCTAAAAAAGAAGTAACTTCATGTCAGGATGCAGTTCCTGCGAGGAGGGAAGTATGGTCAACCTCGAGATCATGTTTCCAAAATGAGGCTGGATTACACACAAGGTGCCAGTTCCCTAATGATGTTGGATTAGACACAAGGTGGAAATTCCCAGATGATGCTGGATTACACACAAGCCAGGTGGAGTCATCAGCTGTTCGTGTCCACGTTGCATTAGTAAAGGCTGAAAGAAAGCGTGCAACAGCCCTTGAGAATGTAGCTGAGTTCCTGAAGAAGCGAAAAGAGCAATCAGATGCTCTCTTCACCCAAGCCAAAAAAGAGATGGAAGAAGCCAGAAATAAGCTAGCAGAGGCAGAGCAGGCTAGGCATCTCCTGCTATCTAAAATTGTTGTCAATACAAAATTTCCTTCATAATAGCTAGGTTCAAATGTTTATCCAGTCAGCATGCCTGTTGTGATGTCCGTGCATCTACTGATGTGGCACAAAATGTTTTTTTTGGGTCATGTAATAACAGCAATTACTTTCCAAACAATAACAGACGAAGCATTGGACATGGTATAGTTCACGCGCAAGCCCGACATTCCAAGTTCAACTTCCACATCAAACTCATGTTCACAGATATCTGCACATTCATACATAATGTCCACAACCATGTTTCACTTCAAAGCCAAAAAAATGTGAGGAGAGTTATATATAAAGAAAATCCTCTACTAGTTCCTGCTACTAGTGCGAGCACAACAAGTCAAGACCATGCGTAAATTAATTATATTTTAGTCATTTTTTGTGTTCTAAAATGCCTGCCGGCTCACGGAAGGACGTGTTGCCGGCACACGCGTGGATTCAATGAAGGCAGGCAGGGCAGTCTTAAGCTAGTTGCACGCGGCGAGGAGGCGTGCTCAGCCGGGCCTGCAGCGAGTGCGGCCCTCTTGGTCGGCGCGCCGGTTCAATGCCTGCGCTATGAGAGGTCGCGTCCATGTCAGCGCAATCACTCCCTCCAGTCTTTTTTGTTTGGGTATAACAAAATCTCGTTTTTCATTCACATTTTACAAGTAAAGTTCGTGGACAAACTTTGACCCAAAGTACGATGGGGACTAGTAAACCAGAATGGAGGTAGTAGTTTTTTTTAATCGAAGAAGGGTTTCCCCTTCCGATTTTCATTAAAGAAAACCAGAATCTAAATATAAACCATAATATTTACCCTAGAACTACCAGGTTCAACATCTCGCAACATAAACCCATACAACCTCCATCGGAAAAAAACCATACAACCATACGCCAAGGAGGTACGTAGTACTATGAATTCCATTTTCGCTCCATACCAATCATTCTAAAAACTACTTACTACTTATAACGCGCCATTGAAAATCGGAACTGTTAACCCCGCTAAAAAACGATATTTTAAACGTGGCTACTCGATCTGTGGCAACTGGCGAGCCACCACACTCCAAGTCGTTCACCTGTGGTCCCGACCAACAACTCCTACGGATCAAATTATCACGCGAGTTGACTATTCCTACAAAGGTGCTCCACCACGTACCCGGTACCCGCGAATGCAGCAATCGTGCCCCTAGGGTTTTAGAGTTTATTAGTTAACGTCGCCTTTACGTAACACTCA
This sequence comes from Aegilops umbellulata, assembly GCA_032464435.1. Classification (NCBI taxonomy): domain Eukaryota; kingdom Viridiplantae; phylum Streptophyta; class Magnoliopsida; order Poales; family Poaceae; genus Aegilops; species Aegilops umbellulata. Next base: position 577,263,202 of record CP136057.1, on the reverse strand, counting down.
TGTGTGCGACACAGCGAGAGGCCGACTGCGTGCGTGCGCCTCTTCTCTTCGTATATGTACTCCACCATTTGTCTGGTGTCCAAAAAATTATAATAACTACTAGCAATGTGCCAATGCGTTGCCACACGATCAAAGTAGATTAATACAGTGGCGGAGCTAGATGCAGATTACGCCTAGGGCTGTGCTATGTTGAGTGATAAACTTCTATGATTTTCTATGCTTTGCATGAAGAAATTACAAAGGAAGTTATTTCTAGGCCTGGGGCTATAGCCCTAGCTGTCCCAGGCCTGTCTCCGCCACTGGATTAATACATATTCACCGATTTGATAGAAAGAAAGTCTAGCTTTGAAATACGTATATCACTAAAAATATGTTATGTTTCACTTAAAATATATTCCTTTGGCGGTTTTGATGAGATAAGGGAGTTATGTTGTTGGTTTCAAGATTCGAGAAGTGGTATATGTCTAATTTCTACTCTTACTAGCAAGATGCCCGTGCGTTGCACGGAACATCAGGATCTTGTGGGAGAAAAGGATGAACGAGGGAAGGCCTTATCTGCAAATGTGGTGAAGAGTGCGGGTAAATTGCCATATTCTCCTTCCTATCCATCAGATATAAATCAGACGACCTACATTGCAGGATGGCAGGCCCACCATCATCACCAACTCTATTTTTTATCCCTACTCTTATAATAAGCATTGTCAGTGATGATCGTGTGCTTGCCATCCTGCAATATAGGCCGTCCGATCTATATTTGACGGATAGGAAGGAAACTATGACAATTTTGCAAAAAGATACCAACACCCCTCTCCACATTTGCAAATAAGGCCTTCCCTCGTTCATCCTTTTCCCCCACAAGATAAACTACTCATACAAATGCATCTTGATGTTCCGTGCAACGCATGGGCATCTTGCTAGTTGTTGCAAAAAGCCCATGTGTGTGTGTGAGAGAGAGGGCGAGTGGAGGAGGACGAAGTGCATGTGTGACAAAGACACAAGGAGTGTGTGTGCGATAGATATCAGCTTAAAATGAGGCGATAGTGTGTGTGTGCACGATCGAGCGGGCGTGTCTCAAGAAGGGAATAAAAATCTACATAGGTATAAGGAGCGGGAGAGAGACATGTATGCGATGGTGGAAGCACGAGTGTGCGGGTGTATAAACCTATCTAGAGGCTTGCTAGTCGATAAATGTTTGTGAGAGAAATACGAGTCGGGGTGCGAAAGCGAGAGTTTTCTGTGTGTGAGAGAGAGATGGTAGTCGGGAAGGGGAGTGGAAGCAGGAGTTGTGTGTGTGTGTCTGTGTGAGAGAGAGAGGAGACGGTAGTCGGGGTTGTCTGATCGGTAAACAAATGAATAATGTCAGTCTGGGATGGAGATAGAGAGAGTAATTTTAGTGGTATGAGTCATATGTAGAGACATATAGGGTGTGTGAGAGAATCCCATAGAGAGAAAGACAAAGTGAAAGACGAGTGGAGACTGTGTGTTTGGCGGTGAAAAAGAAAGCTTAGGTACCAAGTGATACTAGAGAACAGTAGAGACGTGAGAGATAATGAAAACCGTGTAATGTATAATGATAGGGAGAGTGTGACACTTCTCAAGGGAGACCTCGAGAGACCATGTTTGCGAGGATAGGAGCAACATGAAGTGAGCGTGCGGGTGAGCTGGAGAAAAGAGAGTGATAGCTACCTGAAGGAGCATGCATGCGAGAGAGATGGGCCTGAAAGGAGTGAACAAAAAAGGGATTCAAATATTTGAATTCGAGATGATGATACATGTAATCCATACTCGAACCAAAATTGATCTATCAAACATGCATACTCATATGAATTCACGCACATCTATGTTATTTAATATGTAGATATTACTGATCCATACATTTTAGTAGAACATCATTAGGTTAATTTTTTTCGAATTCAACCTTAAGATTTCGAGACCGTTGTATTTGTAAATCATATTATACATATAAAGGAGCAGAATTCTTTGTTGTGCTTTTGAAAGTATATATATATATAAGAAAATGATGTATATAGAATGTAATTCCAATTGAAAATGTATCCCGCCTGAAAAAAAAGAATACAAACGGGATTCGAATTGAGTTGGCACGGTAAACGTGCACTCTGCAAAATTTGAACGAAGCGGGGAAAGTCGCAGTAACCGCCCGAAACCAAAATCTGCGAGATGGATATCACTACTGCCTATCCCTGCCACGCAAAGCCTATATGCTGGATTTCTATAGGTTTCGATAGGGGTAGGTTTGTAATTTCACCCAAATGTGACGTAACCGCCTCTCACCCGGATTCATACACGGTGGGCGCCAAAACACAGTGTGTCCTCGGCCGAGATCGACTCCCTCCCCGATTCATATTCATACACGGTGGGTGCCAAAAACAAACTCTCGTCGGCAAATATTCGGTGTATGCGAGATTACCGTCCTATCCCCAACCGACTAGTATTGCTGTGATGAAGTAGAAATTTGAAACGGGGGCTAAGTTTGTAAATTTCCTCGCATTTGAGACAAGCGCGCCCTGAATACATGGTTCCCCCCTTCCTCTCTACCTCCCTTTTCCCCATTCGTACTCCGTGGGCGCCAAAACACCATCTCCACCCACCCTCCTCCGTCCGCCGCCGTCCTCCACCCCATCCACCGCTGTCCTCCTCCACCATGCCGGAGATGATACCCCGATGCCGCCGTCCATTACGAGAGATCGACCTCTCTCATCCACGGCTTTGGACCGGGATCCTTGCATCCCGTCCTCTCGCTTCATCCCCGCCGTCGTCCACCTTGCCGGCGTCGCTCCTACGACCGTCTCATCCACCACGCCCTGCCGCCACCGTCTACCCTCCTAGATCTGCTTCCACGCCGTCGACAGCCATCGCTACCGCAGCACCGTCAAATTCTCAGTAGATGCGTACATGGCGCCGCACCAGAGGCGGTACTCTTTCGTATCTGCTCAACTTATTTATCGTAGCAAGAAAATAGATCGCCACTGCTTTACTCCGATTTCTTGTTTGGGTTGTGAAGTTGCCTTTGTCCGGTTTGCACCTTCTGATCCGCCATGGCAAGCTCAACACCATACTCGCAATGTTCATGGTTTTCCCCTTTTATATTCCACACTAGTTAAATCACAGTAGACTAAATTTCAAAATTGGGTCATTCGATTTCTCAGAGCTCGTCGGAGTTCGCCGGTGCGATCGAAGGGGCTCGGGTGGGGATAGTGGTTGTGGGGGGCGGTGGTGGGGCCTCGTCGAACAAAGAAAACTCGACGCGGGTGGGGGCGGGGGTGGGGGTGGGGGTGGCGAAGGAACACAGGCGGTGGGGCCGGTGGTTCGGCCGGCGGCCCGTGCGGTGTTCTGTATGGGAAGCGCAGTATGTTCCTTGTCAGGAAGGGGAGCAGGGACATCTGCAGTCTAACAGCTGATAGAGCTGGCCTGTACGTGATCGATAGGCTTTCAATCACTAGCGGCAATACAACACCGTAATTTCCAGCCAGTTCCACTTTCCCGATTTATATATCCTGGTTATGGTGTACCCCTATTATGTACACTATGATCTGCCTAGTTGTTGTGTGCTCTTGTTATCATGGTTTGGCAACAAACTCTCTATACAGTATATTATGAACCTATCATCTGCCATGTATCCTTACTTCTGGAGCCTTTTTTTGTGTACTTGTGCCAGATTATATAAATGCACGCACCATATTACAGCACACATGAGCTCTCTCATCAGAATCCAGTGATAGCACACAAGTGTTTACATGGGCGCCCCTATATTAGAATATCATCTTCATTACAAAGATAATCTCACAACTATTTATGTTTTCATGGTTCTCAGATATCATACGCAATTACAGTGAATATCAGAATCCGCGCATCAGAAGAATATTGTGGAACACTGCAATGACTTACAAAATTGGCACCAAGGCATTGAGTGCCATTCTGGAAGCAATGAAACTCGTACGCTCCCCACCTGTTGATTCTTGTTTAGAATATCATCCTAATGACTATTTTAACCTCGAGGAGTCAAAGGCAGATGGCCTGTCTTGTTCACCCATCAAGGTGCCTGTCCTAATTTGGCAAGGTTTTATTGATTGCGCGTATCTTGCATATGTTGTCTTGTATTTCTTCTACTTTGTTGCACCGCCATCTGCTTAGTTTACTCATCATATATGTCGAGATGCCATGCCCATCCATTATCAGTACATATTCCATGTGTCATCGTAGCATGCTTTTTCACTCAAATGCTATTCTGGTGCATCAGACATCAAAAAGGAAGAGGGTGATTGCCGAACCTGAAGGATCACCAGCAAAGTCCTTGAAAACGTGGTGGTGCCGGAGAAATCAGACAGCACCCCACTTATATTGGCTGTACAACCAGTGACACAAAACGTAGGACCGACTCCAGCAGACTGTACCCATACTTCACTGGCCACACCACTAGCCCCACCACACAGGACCTGCACTCCAGCAAAAGGTATACCGATTTCATTTGCCATAGCACCAGCTGTACCACAGAAAAATCCCACTCCAGCAAAAGTACAACAAGTCCACCAGCCGAAGACCTATCCCAACTGCAGAGACGGCCAATTCCTGCAGATTGGAACCCCATTCCATTTATACCCAGTTTAAAAGACAATGCTTTCAATGTTGTTAGGGACTACATGCATATATTCCCATCATGGGAAGATTATTGTGAAGACAAACACAATTTTCACATCTTCCTGTCCAACTTACGTGTAAGTGCAATTATTCATGGTTATTATTTTCCTGTTTTCTGCTGATTGAACACATCAATGATTTACATTACATTGTTGTAACTAGGCGAGGGTCAACCTGGATAGTCATGACGAGCAAAGCTTCCTTGTGCTTTTCAAGGAAGCATTGCAGCAGTATTGGTGTTACCTGAGGAAATCACACTTTGATGGCAAGTCTATAAACGAATTTCCGGTGAAGTCTCCTGTGCTAAATTTAGAAGACATTGAATGGAAAAACCTTGTTATGCACTGGTCTCGTTCCCAGGATGAGGTACTGTCTATGAAATCACATGACAATTTGAACTTCTACTTTTCCGCATGTGCCTTATGGATCTTTTTTGCAGGAAATCTGCTCAAAGAAGAACTCCGGTTTGACAAGAATGACAGGATATCGCAAATATGCTGCCCGCTGCCTTGCTCTTGTTAGTACCTGTTGTCCTGTATCACTGTACTTGCATACATACCTGGTTCATTATGTGACAGCAGTATGCATGATAGCTTGCTTATCAATTGTTCGCTCCAAATTATCTGATCTGTATGAATGGTTACATTAGTGTAGAATATATCCAATGCCAATGTTTTTTTAGCTCTGCATTGCTCTTGTAAGTACATGCTGTCCTTTATCAGTGTACTTATAATGACAGGTAGTTGTTCATGTACCATCACTCTACAGCTTATTTTCCTTTGCCCTCCATTTTCTACACATCAGATCTATATTTACTCTTACCATAAGGTTGGTACTGAAGAAGTATAGATGTGCATTGCTCTTGGCTGTACCTTTTGCCTGTATCGCTGCAGTTACATTTATAGCTACTTGGTTATGTACCATCACTCTTCATCTTATCTTAAATATTCTCCATTTTTTCGTATATTATCACATCTATATTTACTCATAACAAAATGTAGAATAAAGGCAATGCTTTTGAAGAAGATTATGTGGTAAACTTCTTGAATTGTCCCCCCCCCCATCATCATGGACAAGGCCTTTATAGAGCCTGTCTTCACCAATAATGTAAGTTTGTCCATCTCAATCCTTCAAACTTTGTTGTATATATTTGGTTAGGCATGACTGCAACAGCTGTTTATTTTGGTGTTTGCATCAAATTGCTTGTTTAAAGTTTATGATATGTAGTTCATAAACAAAAGTTCGTCCTTTCTCAATTTAAGTTTTCAGTTGTACAACCAAGTTCCTTCTTCATACCATGTAAATTAAACTATACAGACCAAGTGATCTTCTTTTGCACTGCATGCATGCTTCTGTTCTTCATTTGTAATCCAGTGGTGTGGTGAACCTACCCACTACAACACAATGTCATATTCTGCAATGTCTTAACTATGAACAATGTCATATCATTCTACTATTATTTAAACCGTCTCTTTGTTTGCCAATCTAAAATGGTATAAATTGACAGCACACTAACCAATGATACTTATGAGTTCTTGATCTGTAATCCAGTGGTATTGTGAAGCTGCCAACTCCTTCACAATGTCATTTCCTGCCATGTCTTGACCTGAACAATACCATATTGTGTTAATGCAAATTTAAACTGTGTCACTTTATTCATCAGTAAGAAATGTGATGAATTGTCAGCACTGATACTTTTATGTGCAAAACCTGTCATCTGTCTGCTTGTTTATCTTTCAGAGTGAGGAAGATACAAGTGTTGAACAAGTGCAGTCTCATCATCTTGCTCAGCTGCTAGCCCTGCAGCTCCCCAGCAGGGCTAACCTTTCTTGAACTCTATTGAAGTGTTGTCGGTTTTGTATATTATTTTGTCGGCGTGTTTATTTGCACTGGTGGCGATCTTTGATGCCCAGTGTATGTAATATGTTGTCTGCTTGTGCTTTATTATCATAGTGGCAAACTTTGATGCCCAGTGACTGAAGAAGTATAGTCTAGGTTTTTTCTTATTCACGATGCTGCAGTTATTTTACTATATATATATCCTGTCTTCGCAGTAAACCGGCTAAACCGTAAAATTACGGTACATAATCGGGTCGTCATGCAATCACGATGTAGGTTGGTCCTGAAACATGCCGATCAGCTCACGGGCCGGCAGCAGCCCGAAATGAACCCCGGCCCATGATTGTGCGAATCAAATCACGGGCTTTTAATAGGCCGAAAAATGTCTCGGTCCTTGTTTGGCCCAATCAGATATCGGCTGCGAGCAGGCCGGATGCAAACCGGGCCGTAGTTAGGCCCAACTATATGACGGGCTTTTAAAAGGCTGAAATTAATATAGGGACGAAGTGTTAAACGGGCCCTTAACAGGCCAAAACTAACATCAGGCCGAATTACTAAGTGGGCCTTTAGCAAGTGGGCCCAAAAGCACAGTGTCCAGTTGACGGGCCGAATCTGATATGGGCCATATTTGAGCCCAAAGCCTCTTAAAGGGTCAGACCTGATCTGGGCCGTAATTTGGCCCAGAACGTGGTAGGCCTTTAACGGGACGAATCTCATATGGGCCACCATTAGGCCCGGAGCGTGGCAGGCCATTAATGGACCGGATCAAATATGGGCCGGCATTTGGCCCAAAACATGGCAGGCAGTTAATCTGCTGGCCTACTAGGGTACTCAAAATCTTGTGGGCCTACAGCTGGGCCGACCCATTAATGTCGGTGAAATCTCATGGGCCTTTAGCTGGGCCGGCCCATTATGATCCACAAGAATCTTATGGGCCTTTACCTGGGCCGGCCCATTATGGCACACAAAATCTTATGGGCCTTTACCTAGGCCAGCCCATTATGGCCCGCAAAATCTTGTGGGCCTTTAGCTGGGCCAGCCCATTATGGTCCGCAAAATCTCGTGGGCCTTTAGTTGGGCCGGCCCATTATGGTCCGCAAAATCTTGTGGGCCTTCAGTTGGGCCGGCCCATTTAAACTAGATGGGTCGGTCCACGTGTCAACAAATCATAGGCGTGTCTCGCCCATTGGATGAGTTGACACGTGTCTCCTCCAGCCAATGATGATTTTACACGTGGAAAATCCCCATTGGTCGGGGCTGTTAACGGGCTATCGGATCCAAAACCCGACCCGATAGCTTAATGGTGTTTCGTTACGGTGGATGCCATGTGTCGGTCACCCTTGATGAAAGCACTTATGTGACGCGTGATTTATTGTCATGGAAGTGGACACTTCCGTGATGATAATTTTGGTAATGTCATGGAACACTTCTACGACAGCACATGTATGACTATCTTGATTCTGTCATAAATTTTTCATGGATGTACATGCATGACAAAAAAGCGACCTACTCTGACAAACACGTATCATCACAGAAGTGTATTTTTTTGTAGTGGAAGGACAAATCCTGGCGCCTATATGTCGATTTCAAGGATCTCAACAAGGCTTGCCCCAAGGATCCTTTTCCCCTTCCCCGCATTGATCAAATAATTGACGCCACCGCAGGACACGACTCACTGTGCTTCCTCGATGCATATTCCGGATACCATCAAATCAAAATGAAGGAATCTGACCAAGCTGCAACAACATTTATTACCCCATATGGGCCATTCTACTTCAACACTATGCCCTTCAGAGAAACAGATCGGCAAAATGCATGATTCAAACATGCCTGGAGAAACAGATCGACAAAACGGTAGAAGCTTACGTCGATGACGTCGTCATCAAAACTAGGCATGTCGAAACACTAATAGACGATTTACGTCTTATGTTTGACAACCTCCGGGCATACGACATTAAGCTCAACCTGGAAAAGTGTGTCTTCGGCGTCCCTGTTGGAAAACTGTTGGGCTTCATCGTTTCCAAGGAATCAAAGCAAATCCGGCTAGAATCCGGGCTCTGTGATAGTTGGCTACACCAACAGACCTCAAACAGGTCCAAAAGCTGGCGGGATGCATGGCAACACTAACCCGCTTTATCTCCAGACTAGGAGAAAAGGCACTACCACTCTATCGCCTCCTATGGCGCACTGATAACTTCGAATGGACAGACGCGGCGACTGCCGGACTGGAGGAAATAAAGACCCTCCTAGCAAGCAATCCAATCCTGGCCGCACCAAACGCGGGTGAACCCATGTTGCTATACATATCGGCAACACATCAGGTGGTGAGCGTCGTGCTCGTCGTCGAAGGAGAATAGGACGGACACAAATTCCCACTTCAAAAACCAGTATACTACGTATCTACTGTCCTCACACCATGCAAATCCCGGTACCCACACTACCAAAAGATAGCATATGCGGTCTTCATGGCATCCCGCAAGCTACGACACTACTTCCAGGAGTGTTCAATTACGGTGGCTTCTGAGGTCCCACTCAATGACATAATAAACAACCGCGATGCCACGGGACGAAACGCCAAATAGGCCATAGAGCTACTTCCATTCGATATAACATACAAGCCACGTCGAGCCATCAAATCTCAAGTACTTGTCGACTTCGTCGCCGAATGGACGGAGGCCGAACTCCCTAAAGAGTATGGCGCATACTCCAATTGGGTCATGTATTTTGACGGCTCCAAAATGTTGGCAGGACTAGGAGCGGGAGTCGTATTAACATCTCCCACTGGAGACATCGTCCAGTATGTACTCCAGATATTATATAGAGACTCCAACAACGCAGCCGAATACGAGGCCCTACTGCATGGTCTTCGGATGGCCACATCCATGGGCATACAATGCGTGGAGGTGCGCAGGGACTCGAACCTCGCGATATCTCAGATAAACGGCGATGTTGACGCCAAAGATCCAAAGATGGCAGCTTATCGCAATGCCATATTAAAAATGTCGGCTCGGTTCATGGGGCTTGAATTCCATCACATTGCCCGAGAAAGCAATCAAGCAGCGGACATCCTGGCTCGCATCGGTGCTAAGCGCGAGCCCGTCCCACCTAACATATTCCTGGAAAGGCTCTTCAAGCCATCCGTGGTGTGATTAGGGGAGGGCGGCGACCACAGTTTAGATCCGAACACAACCTCAAACGCCGAACATACAGACAGCACCGGGGGCTCAGCCACTGAAGCAACACCGTCGGCCCATCTCATTATGGCAGTCATTGCCCCATCGACCAAACCCTTCTTGGCCTACATTAATAGGAAGGAGCTTCCCGACGACCAAAATGAGGCTCGCCGTATTGTCAGGCGTTCGAAGGCCTACAAGGTTCACGATGGAGAGCTCTACAAGAAAAGCACTACCGGAGTACTTCAAAGATGTATCTCCAAAGAGGAGGGGCGGCAGCTTTTAGCGGAAATTCACGCTGGCCTCGGCGGACACCACGCCGCAGCTCGGGCCCTTGTTAGCAAGGCCTTCCGAACGGAGTTTTATTGGACAACAGCCTGAGCGGACGCGCAGGACCTTGTCCAACGCTGCGTCCGATGCCAACTCTTCGCCAACCAAAGCCACATGCCCCCAACTGCCTTGCAAACTATCCCCATTACTTGGCCTTTTGCGGTCTGGGGGCTAGATATGGTTGGACCCCTTAAAGGGGGAAGCCATAAGAAAAAATATCTACTGGTTATGGTGGAAAAATTCACTAAGTGGATAGAGGCTAAACTGGTCAAAATGGTTGAGTCCGTCCCGGTGATCGACTTCATATCCGGTGTTGTGCACCGGTATGGTGTCCCACACAACATCATCACTGACAACAACTCTAATTTCATAGCCGACGAGGTAAAGACCTGGTGTACTAATCTGGGTATTAAACTTGATTACGCCTCTATCTACCACCCACAAACCAACGGTCAAGTCGAACGAGCTAACGGTCCTATTATGAGCGGCATCAAGCCTAGACTAGTGCGGCCTTTAAAAGAATCAGACAAGCACTAGGTTGAGGAGCTCGACTCCGTACTCTGGGGGCTATGGACCACGCCCAACCGTACTACCGGATACAAACCTTTCTTCATGGTGTATGGCGCGGAGGCCGTATTGCCCTGCGATATTATTGACGACTCACCTCGAGTGCATGTGTACGAAGAGAGAGAAGCCGAGCTCAATCGGAAGGACAACCTAGATGCCCTGGACGAGGAATGCGATGTCGCAAAAGCCCGTTCAACATTTTACCAATAGCTGGCTCGAAGATACCAAAGCAGAGAAGTACGGGCCAAGACTTACAATGTTGGCGAACTCGTTCTGCGCCTGCCGGAGAACAAAAATGACAAACTCAAGCCCAAATGGGAGGGTCCCTTCATAATTTACGAAGTTCTCACCGGAGGAGCGTACCGTCTTTGTGATGCATCAGACAATCGCCTCGAGCCGAACCCCTGGAACGCGGCCAGACTTCGAAGATTCTAGGCCTAGCGCCGAACTCCTTGTTCGTCTCCTTCTCCCCTATAGTTTCCATTACATTTTCTCTCTTTTCCGCTTACTTTGTCATTTCGCACTTTAAAGTTTTGGTACGGCTAGATCGCACACCGCTAACACATACATATTTAAAATATGTATGTCCATTATACCTGGGGGCTTCTTGGACAGAAGCTTTTTATCATTATTCCTCAAGCATCAATCTCTTCACATATGAGTTCTTCCATATGTACCTTTTCTTCGCCACTATATGCATCGATATGACTTAAGTTTTGGCCAAGCTGGGTTGCCTGGCTCCTGTGCTTATGCCCTACGTTCCCGTTAGTTTGGCTAGGGCATAAAGGGAGCACCTCTGCGATTGTTACTGTCGGGTCATCCGGATGTGTACCTCAGACTGGGTGAAGCCAAAAGCTAGCATTCTTAAGGAAATATTCGATCGGTGAATTAAAGACGTTTTTGCAATCAGTCCATTGGTAACCCCCAGAAGTTACATACACTGTGATCTTTCCATCACAATTCAGACATGTACATTAATACATGCACACCCAGGGAAAGGAACCCTTAACGGAACTATTCTCTCTGGAAGATGTTTCTTACGATCTCAATGTAATATAACATAACTAGCAGAATACAACTTGTCTGTTCAAGAAACTATGACCCCTACGCCTAGCTTTCCAGGCATACCCCGGCCTATTCGGTCGTGAGGGTCTTCAGAAACACTCCGTACCCTTGGGGCCGGAAGTTGAAGCGAAAAGGTCGGCCATGACAAATGCTATACAATATAGATAGAATAACATAGGGTAAGGAAAGTACATAGTCACTTGGACTCGAACACTTCACCCTCTATACCGTCCAACAGGCGGTCCGACTTACAATCCTGTTGGGAATATTTGGTGGCCACCTCTACTTGGTCATATACTAAACTAATGGGAATTTCTTCCACATTTGACCCTAGCGGTCCAACCCGAGGCATGTGATTCGGATCCAGTTTGGTATATCGCGTTTTCACCATGGACCAGGCCTCTCGTGCACCCTCTCGGTAGGCTGGTATCTTCCATAGGCGGGTACGCCGCCGCGCTCCCTTGAACAGCTCTACAAGCTCTTCCATACTTCCTGGAGGGGAGGCGGACGGCCTTAAGGCCTTGGCCACGCTCCGCATGGCTAGCCGAGCATGCTCGTGCACTTGTGACAGCCTTTGCAGCAGATCACTTGATGATCCGGTCACCTCCACTTCAGGACGGCCCATAAATATACCTGCAAATCTGACTATATCAGTCCCATTTCTCTTTGAGCTACTTCAAAAATAGTTTGGACACATACTGAAGTTACCGCCCCATAGCTTCTTGTTTTCCTTCACGGAATTAGCTAGCTAGGATCGAACATCTTTCAATTCTTCACCCAATGCTTGGAAAAACATGCCTAGAGAACGCCGGTGCGACATACCAACGCATGATTCAAACATGCCTGGAGAAACAAATAGGCAAAACGGTAGAAGCTTACGTCGATGACGTCGTCATCAAAACTAGGCATGTCGAAACACTAATAGATGACTTACGTCTTATGTTTGACAACCTCCGGGCATACGACATTAAGCTCAACCCGGAAAAGTGTGTCTTCGGCGTCCCTGTTGGGAAACTGTTGGGCTTCATAGTTTCCAATAGAGGAATCGAAGCAAATCTAGCTAAAATCCGGGCTCTGTGACAGTTGGCTACACCAACAGACCTCAAACAGGTCCAAAAGCTGGCGGGATGCATGGCAGCACTAAGCCGCTTTATCTCCAAACTAGGAGAAAAGCCACTACCACTCTATCGCCTCCTATGGTGCACTGATAACTTTGAATGGACAGACGCGGCGACTGCCGGACTGGAGGAAATAAAGACCCTCCTAGCAAGCAATCCAATCCTGGCCGCACCAAGCGCGGGTGAACCCATGTTGTTATACATATCGGCAACACATCAAGTGGTGAGCGCCGTGCTCGTCGTCGAACGAGAATAGGTCGGACACAAATTCCCACTTCAAAAACCAGTATACTACGTATCTACTGTCCTCACACCATGCAAATCCCGGTACCCCCACTACCAAAAGATAGCATACGCGGTCTTCATGGCATCCCGCATGCTACGACACTACTTCCAGGAGTGTTCAATTACGGTGGCTTCTGAGGTCCCACTCAATGACATAATAAACAACCGCGATGCCACGGGACGAATTGCCAAATGGGCCATAAAGCTACTTCCATTAGATATAACATACAAGCCACGCCGAGCCATCAAATCTCAAGTTCTGGCCGACTTCGTCGCCGAATGGATGGAGGCCGAACTCCCTAAAGAGTATGGCGCACACTCCAATTGGGTCATGTATTTTGACGGCTCCAAAATGTTGGCAGGACTAGGAGCGGGAGTCGTATTAACATCTCCCACTGGAGACATCGTCCAGTATGTACTCCAGATATTATATAGAGACTCCAACAATGCAGCCGAATACGAGGCCCTACTGCATGGTCTTCGGATGGCCACATCCATGGGCATACAATGCGTGGAGGTGCGCAGGGACTCGAACCTCGCGATATCTCAGATAAACGGCGATTTTGACGCCAAAGATCCAAAGATGGCAGCTTATCGCAATGCCATATTAAAAATGTCGGCTCGGTTCATGGGGCTTGAATTCCATCACATTGCCCGAGAAAGCAATCAAGCAGCGGACATCCTGGCTCGCATCGGTGCTAAGCGCGAGCCCGTCCCACCTAACATATTCCTGGAAAGGCTCTTCAAGCCATCCGTGGTGTGACAAGGGGAGGGTGGCGACCACAGTTCAGATCCAAACACAACTTCAAACGTCGAACATACAGAAAGCACCGGGGGCTCAGCCAGTGAAGCAACGCCATCGGCCCATCTTATTATGGCAGTCATTGCCCCATGGACCAAACCCTTCTTGGCCTACATTAATATGAAGGAGCTTCCCGACGACCAAAATGAGGCTCGCCGTATTGTCAAGCATTCGAAGGCCTACAAGGTTCACGACGGAGAGCTCTACAAGAAAAGCACTACCGGAGTACTTGAAAGATTTATCTCCGAAGAGGAGGGGCGGAAACTTTTAGCGGAAATTCACGCCTGCCTCGGCGGACACCACACCGCAGCTCGGGCCCTTGTTAGCAAGGCCTTCCGAATGGGGTTTTATTGGACGACAGCCTGAGCGGACGCGCAGGACCTTGTCCAACGCTGCATCGGATGCCAGCTCTTCGCCAACCAAAGCCACATGCCCCCAACTGCCTTGCAAAGTATCCCCATTACTTGGCCTTTTGCGGTCTGGGGCCTGGATATGGTTTGACCCCTTAAAGGGGGAAGCCATAAGAAAAAATATCTACTGGTTATGGTGGACAAATTCACTAAGTGGATAGAGGCTAAACCGGTCAAAACGGTTGAGTCCGCCCCGGTGATCGACTTCATATCCGGTGTTGTGCACCGGTATGGTGTCCCACACAACATCATCACTGACAATGACTCTAATTTCACAGTCGACGAGGTAAAGACCTGGTGTACTAATCTGGGTATTAAACTTGATTACGCCTCCGTCTACCACCCACAAACCAACGGTCAAGTCGAACGAGCTAACGGTCCTATTATGAGCGGCATCAAGCCTACACTAGTGCGACCTTTAAAAGAATCAGACAAGCACTGGGTTGAGGAGCTCGACTCCGTACTCTGGGGGATGTGGACCACGCCCAACCGTACTACCGGATACACACCTTTCTTCATGGTGTATGGCGCGGAGGCCGTATTGCCCTGCGATATTATTCACGACTCACCTCGAGTGCATATGTACGAAGAGAGAGAAGCCGAGCTTGATCGGAAGGACAGCCTAGATGCCCTGGAGGAGGAACGCGATGTCGCAAAAGCCCATTCAACATGTTACCAATAGCGGGCTCGAAGATACCAAAGCATAGAAGTACGGGCCAAGACTTACAATGTTGGCGAACTCGTTCTGCGCCTGCCGGAGAAGAAAAATGACAAACTCAAGCCCAAATGGGAGGGTCCCTTCATAATTGACGAAGTTCTCACCGTTGGAGCGTACCGTCTTCGTGATGCATCAGACAATCGCCTCGAACCGAACCCCTGGAACGCGGCCAGACTCCGAGATTCTATGCCTAGTGCCGAACTCCTTGTTCGTCTCCTTCTCCCCTATAGTTTCCATTACTTTTTCTCTCTTTTCCGATTACTTTGTCATTTCGCACTTTAAAGTTTTGGTACGGCTAGATCGCACACCGCTAACACATACATATTTAAAATATGTATGTCCATTATACCCGGGGGCTTCTTGGACAGAAGCTTTTTATCATTATTCCTCGAGCATCAAGCTCTTCACATATGAGTTCTTCCATATGTACCTTTTCTTTGACACTATATGCATCGATATGACTTAAGTTTTGGCCAAGCTGGGTTGCCTGGCCCATGTGCTTATGCCCTACGTTCCCGTTAGTTCGGCTAGGGCATAAAGGGAGCACCTCTGCGATTGTTACTATCGGGTCATCCGGATGTGTACCTCAAACTGGGTGAAGCCGAAATCTAGCATTCTTAAGGAAATATTCGGTCGGTGAATTAAAGACGTTTTTGCAATCAGTCCATTGGTAAACCCCAGAAGTTACGTACACTGTGATCTTTCCATCACAATTCGGACATGTACATTAGTACATGCACACCCAGGGAAAGGAACCCTTAACGGAACTATTCTCTCTGGAAGATGTTTCTGACGATCTCAATGTAATATAACATAACTAGCAGAATACAACTTGTCTGTTCAAGCAACTATGACCCCTACGCCTAGCTTTCCATGCATACCCCGGCCTATTCGGCCGTGAGGGTATTCGGAAACACTCCGCACCCTTGGGTCTGGAGGTTGAAGCGAAAAGGTCGGCCATGACAAATGCTATACAATTCTGCTAGAATTAGATAGTGTAAGGAAAGTACATAGTCACTTGGACTCGAGCACTTCACCCTCTATACCGTCCAACAGGCGGTCCAACTTACAATCCTATTGGGAATATTTGGTGGCCACCTCTACTTGGTCATATACTAAACTAACGGGAATTTCTTCCCCATTTGATCCTAGTGGTCCAACCCGGGACATGTGATTCGGATCCAGCTTGGTATATCGCGTTTTCACCATGGACCAGGCCTCTCGTGCACTCTCTTGGTAGGCTGATATCTTCCATAGGCGGATACGCCACCGCGCTCCCTTGAACAGCTCTACAAGCTCCTCCATACTTCCTGGAGGGGAGGCGGACGGCCATAAGGCCTTGGCCACGCTCCGCATGGCTAGCCGAGCATGCCCATGCACTTGTGATAGCCTTTGCAGCAGATCACTTGATGATCCGGTCACCTCCTCTTCAGGACGGCCCGTCAATATACCTGCAAATCTGACAATATCAGTCCCATTTCTCTATGAGCTACTTCAAAAATATTTCGGACACATACCGAAGATACCGCCCCACAGCTTCTTGTTTTCTTTCACGGAATCAGCTAGCTAGGCTTGAACATCTTTCAGCTCTTCACCCAATGCCTGGAGAAACATGCCTAGAGAACACCGGCGCGACATACCAACGCATGATTCAAACATGCCTGGAGAAACAAATCGGCAAAACGGTAGAAGCTTACGTCGATGACGTAGTCATCAAAACTAGGCATGTCGAAACACTAATAGACGACTTACGTCTTATGTTCGACAACCTCCGGGCATACGACATTAAGCTCAAACCGGAAAGGTGTGTCTTCGGCGTCCCTGTTGGAAAACTGTTGGGCTTCATCGTTTCCAATAGAGGAATCGAAGCAAATCCGGCTAAAATCCGGGCTCTGTGACAGTTGGCTACACCAACAGACCTCAAACAGGTCCAAAAGTTGGCGGGATGCATGGCAGCACTAAGCCGCTTTATCTCCAGACTAGGAGAAAAGGCAGTACCACTCTATCGCCTCCTATGGCACACTGATAACTTCGAATGGACAGACGCGGTGACTGCCGGACTGGAGGAAATAAATACCCTCCTAGCAAGCAATCCAATCCTGGCCGCACCAAACGCGGGTGAACCCATGTTGCTATACATATCGGCAACACATCAAGTGGTGAGCGCCGTGCTCGTCGTCGAACGAGAATATGTCGGACACAAATTCCCACTTCAAAAACCAGTATACTACGTATCTACTGTCCTCACACCATGCAAATCCTGGTACCCCCACTACCAAAATATAGCATACGTGGTC
Organism: Aegilops umbellulata; assembly: GCA_032464435.1. Lineage (NCBI taxonomy): Eukaryota > Viridiplantae > Streptophyta > Magnoliopsida > Poales > Poaceae > Aegilops > Aegilops umbellulata. The sequence goes on along the minus strand of CP136057.1, from coordinate 577,245,942 downwards.
TTCATGGCTTCCCGCAAGCTACGTTACTACTTCCAGGAGTGTTCAATTATGGTGGCTTCTAAGGTCCCACTCAATGACATAATAAACAACCGCGATGCCACGGGACGAATCGCCAAATGGGCCATAGAGCTACTTCCATTAGATATAACATACAAGCCACGTAGAGCCATCAAATCTCAAGTACTGGCCGACTTCATCGCCGAATGGACGGAGGCCGAACTCCCTAAAGAGTATGGCGCAAACTCCAATTGGGCCATGTATTTTGACGGCTCCAAAATGTTGGCAGGACTAGGAGCGGGAGTCGTATTAACATCTCCCACTGGAGACATCGTCCAGTATGTACTCCAGATATTATATATAGACTCCAACAATGCAGCCGAATACGAGGCCCTACTGCATGGTCTTCGGATGGCCACATCCATGAGCATACAACGCCTCGAGGTGCGCGGGGACTCGAACCTCGCGATATCTCAGATAAACGGCGATTTTGACGCCAAAGATCCAAAGATGGCAGCTTATCGCAATGCTGTATTAAAAATGTCGGCTCGGTTCGTGGGGCTTGAATTCCATCACATTGCCCGAGAAAGCAATCAAGTAGCGGACGTCCTGGCTCGCATCTGTGCTAAGCGCGACCCCGTCCCACCTAACCTATTCCTGGAAAGGCTCTTCAAGCCATCCGTGGTGTGACAAGGGGAGGGCGGCGACCACAGTTCAGATCCGAACACAACCTCAAACGCCGAACATATAGACAGCACCGCGGGCTCAGCCACTAAAGCAACACTGCCGGCCCATCTCTTTATGGCAGTCATTGCCCCATGGACCGAACCCTTCTTGGCCTACATTAATAGGAGGGAGCTTCCCGACGACCAAAATGAGGCTCGCCGTATTGTCAGATGCTCAAGGCCTACAAGGTTCACGACGGAGAGCTCTACAAGAAAAGCACTACCGGAGTACTTCAAAGATGTATCTCCGAAGAGGAGGGGCGGCAGCTTTTAGCGGAAATTCACGCTGGCCTCAGCGGACACCACGCCGAAGCTCGGGCCCTTGTTAGCAAGGCCTTCCAAACGGGGTTTTATTGGACGACAGCCTGAGCGGACGCGTAGAACCTTGTCCAACGCTGCGTCGGATGCCAGCTCTTCCCCAACCAAAGCCACATGCCCCCAACTGCCTTGCAAACTATCCCCATTACTTGGCCTTTTGCGGTCTGGGGCCTGGATATGGTTGGACCCCTTAAAGGGGGAAGCCATAAGAAAAAATATCTACTGGTTATGGTGGACAAATTCACTAAGTGGATAGAGGCTAAACCGGTCAAAACGGCTGAGTCCGGCCTGGAGTTGAGGAGCTCGACTCCGTACTCTGGGGGCTGTGGACCACGCCCAAACGTACTACCGGATACACACATTTCTTCATGGTGTATGGCGCAGAGGCCGTATTGCCCTGCGATATTATTCACGACTCACCTCGAGTGCGTATGTACGAAGAGAGAGAAGCCGAGCTCGATCGGAAGGACAGCCTAGATGCCCTGGAGGAGGAACGCTATGTCGCAAAAGCCCATTCAACATTTTACCAACAGCGGGCTTGAAGATACCAAAGCAGAGAAGTACGGGCCAAGACTACAATGTTGGTGAACTCGTTCTGCGCCTGCTAGAGAAGAAAAATGACAAACTCAAGCCCAAATGGGAGGGTCCCTTCATAATTGACGAAGTTCTCACCGGAGGAGCGTACCGTCTTCGTGATGCATCAGACAATCGCCTCGAGCTGAACCCCTCGAACGTGGCCAGACTCCGAAGATTCTATGCCTAGCGCCGAATTCCTTGTTCGTCTCCTTCTCCCTTATAGTTTTCATTACTTTTTCTCTCTTTTCCGATTACTTTGTCATTCCGCACTTTAAAGTTTTGGTACAGCTAGATCGCACACCGCTAACACATACATACTTAAAATATGTACGTCCATTATACCCGGTGACTTCTTGGACAGAAGCTTTTTATCATTATTCCTCGAGCATCAAGCTCTTCACATATGAGTTCTTCCATATGTACCTTTTCTTCGCCACTATATGCATTGATATGACTTAAGTTTTGGCCAAGCTGGGTTGCCTGGCTCCTGTTCTTATGCCCTACGTTCCCGTTAGTTCGGCTAGGGCATAAAGGGAGCACCTCCGCAATTGTTACTGTCGGGTCATCCGGATGTGTACCTCAGACTGGGTGAAGCCGAAAGCTAGCATTCTTAAGGAAATATTCGGTCGATGAATTAAAGACGTTTTTGCAATCAGTCCATTGGTAACCCCTAGAAGTTACATACACTATGATCTTTCCATCACAATTCGGACATGTACATTAATACATGCACACCCAGGGAAAGGAACCCTTAACAGAACTATTCTCTCTGGAAGATGTTTCTTACGGTCTCAATGTAATATAAGATAACTAGCAGAATACAACTTGTCTGTTCAAGCAACTATGACCCCTGCGCCTAGCTTTCCAGGCATACCCCGGCCTATTCGGCCATGAGGGTATTCGGAAACACTACGCACCCTTGGGTCCGGAGGTTGAAGCGAAAAGGTCGGCCATGAAAAATGCTATACAATTCAGCTAGAATTACATAGGGTAAGGAAAGTACATATTCACTTGGACTCGAACACTTCACCCTCTATACCGTCCAACAGGCGGTCCAACTTACAATCCTGTTGGGAATATTTGGTGGCCACCTCTACTTGGTCATATACTAAACTAACTGGAATTTCTTCCCCATTTGACCCTAGCGGTCCAACCCGGGGCATGTGATTCGGATCCAGCTTGGTATATCACGTTTTCACCATGGACCAGGCCTCTCGTGCACCCTCTCGGTAGGCTGATATCTTCCATAGGCGGATACGCCGCCGCGCTCCCTTGAACAGCTCTACAAGCTCCTCCATACTTCCTAGAGGGGAGGCGGACGACCATAAGGCCTTAGCCACGCTCCGCCTGGCTAGCCGAGCATGCTCGTGCACTTGTGACAGCCTTTGCAGCAGATCTCTTGATGATCCGGTCACCTCCTCTTCAGGACGGCCCGTCAATATACCTGCAAATCTGACTATATCAGTCCTATTTCTCCCTGAGCTACTTCAAAAATAGTTCGGACACATACTGAAGATACTGCCCCAAAGCTTCTTGTTTTGCTTCACGGAATCAGCTAGCTAGGCTCAAACATCTTTCAACTCTTCACCCAATGCAGTGTTGGAATCCTGTAGCTTGTTTTTCTCATCTCTGACACAGGTCGGCACACGCTCGCCGGCGGCGTGTTGCCTTTTCGCCTCTTTTTCTCGCCCTTGGGCGATCTTCAACTTCTCTCCAAGTTGATCCGGCAACCCTATTACGCGATCAGCAGCAGAATTAGCACAGTTGGTATGCAATTATTGTTCCTGGATGGAGGTGAACATTACCGGAAGATGACTTATTGAAGTTTTCCAGCTCGGTGGTAGCAGCGTTTAGCTGCGCCCGGCACTGCTCCAGCTCTTGGGCTAGAAATCCATTCTTCTCTGTAAGGACCTGGTCGTACAATGATCCTTAAATCAGTTGTGCCAACTGCTTTCAGTCTCACAGGCTACGGGCATATGGTTATCCTTTTTTGACAAAGAAAAGTTACCTACACATCTGTTAGATATTGCTTCATGGCTCTTCTAAGCCCGTCTCAAGCAGCTTGGATGTACGCGTCGCCAGAGCTAAAGGCATTAAATGCCTCTTCCGAGAACTTCGGGTCTCGCAAAATAGCCCTGCAACGCCTTTGATTGATGGCGCTCTTTACCTCAGAGTTGGTGACGGACATTTTTTCTGAACCCTTGGCCAAAGGGCAGTCCGGTGATGTTCGTACACCGGCCCCCGTCTGCCTGATTGGATCTAAATCCCGGTTGTTGGGAGCACAACCGACCGGGCCCCCGAACACAGTTCGGCGAACCTTTTTCCTATAACCAAACAAACACACAAGTCATGGTCGGATGAGGCCACTGAAAAGCATATTTATCCATACCTCCTCGACGAAGGCCTGGATGTGTCTTCACCGGTCTTCCTGTTCAAAGGCTTGCCTGGCGCAGGAATCGATCTCTTCGGAGTCGCCAAACGTCCCCCGTGTAGGAGCACGATACAGTGCGGTCGGTGAGGCAGAGTAAGAGCACTCTTTTAGAAAAGGTGTTTCTTGATTATTTACATGTGAAGCAGGAAGAAGGCCAGGGTACTCGGTGGTGATGGCCACTTCTGTGCCATCATAGCTCGTCTGGTAAAACACTCCCTCGGCGAGCACCACGAATATATCCGGATCCTCCTCAAATCCAGGATCGTGCTCCCAGTTGTGGTCCTCCGGCTATGGGGCGGGACTATGAAGTCCTTCGGTGAACTTTCGCCAGTGTTGTTATAACAAATGGATTTTAAACTTATCAAAAGTAATCCGGCAAGGAAAGGAGTGAAACAGAGGGGTAGAGGCTTACCCAACTGGGAGGATCATACATAGAATACCCATCTCTGCGCTTAATGCAAAGAAATTTCTCTTCCTCCCCTTTAAACAGCTTGGCCAATATCTTGGCTAGAGCGGCGGGGATATCCGGACCTTTCCGGCCACAGCAGGAGGCGTCATCCTCTCCTTTATAGTGCCACATTGGCAGCACTCTGTATTGTAGCGGCTGAACCCCTCGCACTATGGAGGTTGCCATTACCTCACCTATTGTGAGTCCGGATTGAGCGAGTGTCTTTATTTTTCTCATGAGCTGACGAACTTCTACACTGTCATCCTCTTCATGACTCCGAGAACGCCAACTGTGGCATTTCTTCAGCGGAACACTCGCGAATTCAGGAAGACCCTTTCAAACTGGGTTAGGAAGCGCGACGTCCTGAATGTAGAACCATTCGGAAGGCCATTCTTCATATGCCTTCCTTGGTGTGCCGGACAGATATCCGGTATCGGCAATACGCCACACTTCGGCTCCGCCCACTTCAAATATTGACCCCTCGTGATTACGCGGGACAAGACAGAACAACTTCCTCCATAGCTTGAAATGAGCCTCGATGCCCAGAAATAATTCGCATAAAGCGACATAACCCGCAATGTGCAGAAGGGAGGCAGGGGTGAAGTTGTGCAGCTGGAGGCCATAGTATTCCAGAAGCCCTCGGAGGAATGGATGGATTGGAAATCCGACGCCTCTTAGTAGGTAGGGGACGAAACACACTCGCTCCCCCCCGGACGGATTGGGGAAGCCCTCTGACTGGGTCTCACCGTTGAAGGAATCTAGCGCCGCTCAAACAGGGACTAGATCTGCGGGGGGGGGGGGAATCCCTGCGTCTGCAGCTTCGCTAATTGACTATAGGGCATAGAACACCTCTCCCACTCGCCCTTCTCTGGGCCGGAACGGGAGGAGGAGCTGGGAACACTAGCCATGTTGGAATGGTTTCTTCTGGTAGTCTCCGGGATTTTCTCTGCGTAGTGCCGAATGGATCTAAGATCTAATCTCTTTAAATAGGCACTCTTCCCTGCAGGGACGGGGTGTTATTCGTAAAAATGCCCCAACCATCCACATTCGCCCGACACGTGGAAGACGAAGATGTTTAACGCGCAGAAGCCGAGGGGAGAGACATTCGATCAATGGCTGAATACATTACTTAGAGATCATTAAAGGAGGAATCCGCCAGGCAATGCCGAAGACAGTTTGTGTGTCGAACACCTCGCTATTGAAAACTGGTTTGGGGGTGTCGGTGTCAAAACCGGCGGATCTCGGGTAGGGGGTCCCGAACTGTGCGTCAAGGCCGGATGGTAATAGGAGACAAGGGACACGATGTTTTTACCCAGGTTCGAGCCCTCTCGATGGAGGTAAAACCCTACTCCTGCTTGATTAATATTGATGATATGGGTAGTACAAGAGTAGATCTACCACGAGATCAAGGAGGCTAAACCCTAGAAGCTAGCCTATGGTATGATTGTGTATGATGATGGTTCGTCCTACGGACTACAACCCTTCGGTTTATATAGACACCGGATAGGGTTAGGGTTACACAGAGTCGGTTACAATGGCAGGAGATCTTGAGTATCCGCATCGCCTAGCTTGCCTTCCACGCCAAGGAAAGTCCCATCCGGACACGGGACGAAGTCTTCAATCTTGTACCTTCATAGTCCAGGAGTCCAGCGAAGGTATAGTCCAGCTACACGAACACCCCCTAATCCAGGACTCCCTCAGTAGCCCCTGAACCAGGCTTCAATGATGACGAGTCCGGCGCGCAGATTGTCTTTGGTATTGCAAGGCGGGTTCCTCCTCCAAGTCCTTCATCAAAGATTGTAAACACCTAAAAATAGTATCCGGCTCTGCAAAACAAGTTTCCACATATTGCCATAGAGAGAATAATATTAATACAAATCAAATCTGCTGACGTATTCCGCAGTGCGTCATCACACTGCGGCCAAGCTCTTTATACAAATTGTTTTCACTTTTCCACCTCAGCATGTTTAGCGAGGCGGTTTCCTTGGCACGTCTTGTCAAAGCAGAGATCGTGTGCCCCTTTTAACGGGATTCTCATCAATACGGACGTGGGTAACCCAACCGCGCCATTTACCACGGCGCTTGGGAGGCAAGCGAGTTTTATTAGGTAGGTGGGGACGCATAACCGCATCCGCCCATATAAGGGGATAAGGATCCACCTTTTTTACCTACGCCTTCTTCCTCCTTTGCCAATCCATCTCTCGCGCACTCAACGTCCAGCGCCCAAGCCCGCTCTTCCCACCTCAACCTTCTCCAGCAATGTCCGGAGCGGGAGGCAAGTGGATGGTCTCCTCTGTTACAGAGGTTCAAGTAAAAAAGCTAAGGAAGGCCGGATACCTGTCCAAGGACATCCCGCACCGGCTTCTTGAGAAGGGGCGGCTTCTCCCTACCCCAAGGCCCCATGAGAGGGTAGTTTTCCTTCCCCACTTCCTCCGCGGACTGGGTTTTCCACTTCACCCATTCGTCCGAGGACTCATGTTCTACTACGGCCTAGATTTCCACGATCTGGCCCCGAACTTCATCCTCAACATCTCGGCGTTTATCGTCGTGTGTGAGGCCTTCCTCCGCGTCCGCCCCCATTTTGGCCTTTGGCTCAAGGCCTTCAACGTCAAGCCCAAGGTGGTGCGCGGCAGCCAAGCGGAGAGCGGAGGCGCTATGGCTGGCAAGATAGCCAACGTCCTCTGGTTCGAGGGCTCCTTTGTGGAGACCCTAAAGGAGTGGCAAGCCGGGTGGTTTTACATCACCGAGCCACGCGATCTGGACTGGGTCGCAGCCCCCGAGTTCAGATCCGGACCCCCCACGCAGCTTATGTCCTGGAAAGAGACGGGCCTGTCATGGGGCAACGAGGAAGAGGTGACCGGACTAAAGACCTGCATCCAGTCCCTGGTAGACAAGCCAATCCGTCTGGTCAATATAGTCCAGGTCATGCTCGTTCGTCTGATCCTCCCGTGCCAACAACGAGATTTCAATTTGTGGGAGTTGGACCCGGCGCAGCACAGAACCCTCAATAGGCTCTTCAACACGTCGTATGAAGACGTTTGGAAGGTGCTAATCAAAGGCGCCAGGGCCCCCGCATCCGCTTCCGAGGACCGCGGATACAGCACGCAGTGTCACGCTAGCGAGGTAAGCTATCTATACCTTTCACAGGATTATTAAGCTCTTTTTCATAGATTAACTCTATGCGGGATCTAAACTCCCTTACCTTTGACAGGCCTGGCAGGCGATATCTGGACCAATTAACTGTCTGGCTCCCCTTCCCGAAGACCCAGCCCCAGCTCTCCTAGTGAAGCTGCTGACTCCGGCACCTTATGTGGTGCCGGAGAGGAAGGTCAAGAAGAAGAAGACCACCGGAACTCGAAAGAGTGCCCGTAACTTGGTGGTGTCGTACTCATCGTCTGACGAGTTCGAGGCGCCCTCCTCTCGTGAAAACGAGGAGGAGGAAGAAGACGGCTTCCCCCCCCCCAACAGAGTGAGGAGAGAAGAAGAAGGCCGCCCCATTAGGGGAGGCCGAGGGGTCTAGGAAAAGGAAGACCCCTCCACCGGACTACTCCCACGACGCCGAAGAGAGCGGAGAGGAGTGGCCGAATAGGGCCAAGCGTCCGGCGAAATCGTAAGTATTCGTATACCAGAGTGACTCATGATATTCCTTTAATGCACAGCTTGCCCTAATGTCGAATGTAATTTATGCAGCCCGCCCCGGGCCGAACTCGACGATTCGTTGAGCAGCTCCCTGGATTCGTCGGACGTGAACTCAGTTCCGCCCGCTGTCTCCCCCCGCACTGCAGACGCCGCCGAAGTGGCGTCGCAACAAGCTCCGGGGCAGGAGGAGGTGGTCCTAGAGGAGCCGAAAGGCGACCTCCCGGACCCCAGGAATAAAGGGGACAAGACCCCCCAGGGCTCCGAGTCCGGCTTTGTGCCGGACGCCGCGCCGGACTTTTCAACAGTTCCGATCCTTGGTAGGCGAACTCCTTCCAAGAGGAGCAAGCCTTTTGAGCCGGCGGCCTCTGTCCAGCCGGAGGTGCCGGACAATCTGCTGGAGGTGCTCGACGGTGCCTCCATCGACGAGGAACACCGTACTATTATGAGTACGGTGATCCAAAGGGTTCAGTCCGCCAAGAGCGGACTGACTGAAGCTTGCGCTAGCCTTCTGATAGGCTTCGAGGTAAGTAAAATTATGTCCAAATATTACCGCATAGACAGTAGCCCCTAATGCTCTGTTTGGCGTTCGGAAAGAAAAGCCGATTAGAGGATCGATTAATTTTCGCTGCTATCCACCGCCGCACTGACTGCACAGGTGGATGTCCTAAAAAAGGACCTCGGGCGAACCGAGCAAGAGCTCGGCCTTGCCAAACGGCAGCTCGAGGAAAAAGAAGGTAAGAAATACCCAACAGAAAAAGGTGCCTATAGAGAGGCGTGATTGCAAAGAATAACAGGATCGTACTGCTTATTGTAGAGGCCACAACTAAGGTGGCGACCCTCAAGCAGGCGCTATCTGAGGCCGAAAAGAAAACGGTCGAGGAGCGCACCGAGCGAGAAAGACTTGGGGCTCAGGTTGGCGAGGTGCAGCAAGAGCTGCAGGCTCTCATGAAAAAACATGAGAGCTTGGAGCTTGAGTCAAAGGCGCAAGCATCCGAGCTCGCGTCGGCCCTTGAGACCGCCAAGGGTGCCAAGGCCGAAGCCCAAAAGGCCCTCCAAGAGTTGGAGGAGATGAAAAAGATAGCAGTGGGTAAGGCATTCTTAATGCAAAGTAGAAACATAAAAGTAAACTACTTGTCACTTACCCGAATCCGGAGTTCTCCAGGGGCGTTCGCAGATCTTCCCCGCAGCGTATCCGACGCCGCCGCATTCTACCGAGCTGAAGAGGGCAGCTCGACGGAGAGTGTGTTCTGGTCTCAGTATTCTGAGGCCGGACACCCTGTGCCCTTGAGCGACCAGCTGAAACAGCTGGTCGAGCTCCACAAGGCGGCCGAACAAGCCATGAAGGGCTTCCTAGTTCAGCTGTGGACCGGAGAGGCCCTGCATGGGAGCTACTTCGGGCTGGTGCGGCGGCTGGTGGAGGCCTGTCCAAGGCTTGAGGTCATCAAGCATTCCGTCTGCATCGAAGGTGCCCGGAGGGCCCTTGCTCGTGCAAAGGTGCACTGGGGTAAGCTTGACGGAGAGAAGCTGGTGAAGGACGGGCCACCGCAGGGGAAGGAGCATCGCAAGCCCGAGAACTACTACAAGGATGTTCTTGCCGGTGCCCGCCTTATTGCGGATGAATGTACCAAAGATGTAATTTTTTAATGAACTCGCTCGTGTTTATCCTGTGCGCTGAAAACTTGTTCATATGCGCTAAGAAATGCTTATTGAATTTAAAATATTGTTTTCTATGCGGCTGTTTATCAAAAATTGAGAGATGGCCAGTCGTCGGCTTCTGCCCCCATGCCGCTAGTGCTGGGGTGTTCGGGATAAACCTAAGCGCTCTTTTTCCCATGGTTGGGTCCTTCAAGGGAGGCGCTCAGCACAACGAACCAGGCAATCAGACTATAATGCTTGAACACTCTCACTTAGCCATAGAACTTTATAATTTTAAATTTCGGCGAAGCCCCTAGTTCGGAAGACCGAATTCGGGGCGCTATCCACGCCTTTGGCCGGACAAAGCCAGCTCCTCGCTCAAAGCGGCATAAGTCTTTAGGGACTCGAAAAACCTCTCGAACAGCGACCGGTCTCACGCCTTATCATGACAGTCAGTTTTAGCTTTCTCCACCGAGGTGCTTAACCTAGCTGAACCGGGGCACAATCGCAGTGGTTCTCCTAGGGCTACCTTAGCCGATATAGCGGAACGTAAGGCACCAAAACATAGGAGCCGGGCAAACCCAACTATTGACCCAAATCATGATTCGGAGCCGATGCATATAGTGCTATAAGTTCGGGGTGCCGCACTTGTGAAAGTGTACGGACTTCTCACACCAGATCAAAGGGTACTGAAGCCCCTGGCGTGTTTGCCGTACCATGGTGTACGGGTGCGATCATGTTATTTAATAAACATATATATTAAAAGAGAATAATGCAAAAAATAGACAAAAAGCTATGCATTGTTTATAAAGAGGCTATTTATCAAAGCCGAACGATACAAGTAGTGCGATAAGCAAAAAGATATTAGACTATTTAACATGTCCTGATCAGGGGCAGGCCGCGGAATTGTGTTCGAAACAGATATACCGCTCGTAATAGAGACCACCTGAGAGTTCCATAATGCGGCGTAGCTTTGTCTGCTTCCCTGGATCTTGCATCGTTTGAGCGGCAGTCGAATTGCCGAACAGGTCGTCCAAAGTGTGGAGTCCTGAAAGTAAAAAAGGAATCCAGCAGCCCCTAGTACGTTTTAGGCCGTATTTCGGGCATGCCATTACTGTGCCCCTTCCCCTGTGCCCATGGTATTTCAAGGGCGTAATTATGTACGCGAGGTACTAGCTTTGCTATGTCGCGATGGCTGGGGTTGGGGCCGCATTGCTACGCCTGCTCAGAACGTGCCAGGCGGTCTTGTTGTAGGTTACTCCGAGCGCGCTTGGCAATGTCTGGCTTTTTAACGGTCGGACTGGAGAGTTGCCTAAAAAGGCTGCTTTGTACTTCCGCTGCGAGAGCCGCCGTGTGTTCCTCCGTACGGAGGGAGCGTTCGGTGTTTCCATTGACTATGATTACTCCTTGAGGGCCTGGCATCTTGAGCTTGAGGTATGCGTAGTGCGGCACCGCATTGAACTTGGCAAATGCGGTTCGTCCGAGCAGGGCGTGATAGCCACTGCGGAACGGGACTATGTCGAAGATTAACTCTTCGCTTCGGAAGTTATCCGGAGATCCGAAGACCACATCAAATGTTACGGAGCCTCTACAGTTGGCTTCTACACCTGGTATAACACCGTTAAAGGTCGTCCTTGTGGGCTTAATCCTTGATGGATCTATGCCCATTTTCCGCACTGTATCCTGGTAAAGCAGGTTCAGGCTACTGCCGCCGTCCATGAGGACTCTTGTGAGATGAAATCCGTCGATGATTGGGTCGAGAACCAATGCGGCAAAGCCGCCATGACGGATGCTAGTGGGGTGATCCCTTCGATCAAACGTGATTGGGCAAGAGGACCATGGGTTGAACTTTGGGGCGACTGGCTCCATCGCGTATACGTCCCGTAGCGCATGCTTCCGCTCCTTCTTGGGAATGTGGGTTGCGTATATCATGTTCACCGTCCGCACTTGTGGGGGAAACCCCTTCTGTCCATTGTTGTTCGGCGGCCTGGGCTCCTCCTCGTCATCACTATGCAGCCCCTTGTCTTTGTTTTCGGCTCTTAACTTGCCTGCCTGCTTGAACACCCAACAATCCCTGTTGGTGTGATTGGCTGGCCTTTCGAGGGTGCCATGGATCTGGCACAAGCGGTCGAGTATTCGATCCTTACTGGACGGGCCCTGAGTATTCTTTTTAAATGGCTTTTTCCGCTGACCGGATTTATAGCCTCTAAATCCGGCGTTGACTGCCGTATCTTCATTGCTGTCACTGCTAATGCGGCGCTTTTGCTTATTTTGACGTGTCCTGCCACTTTTGTCCTTGGTATCCGAATTACCAGGGTTCTTTGATAAGTTGTTGCTGTGAGCTAGCCAGCTATCTTCGCCCGCGCAAAAGCGGGTCATTAGTGTCGTGAGGGCTGCCATAGATTTCGGCTTTTCCTGTCCTAGGTGCCTGGCAAGCCACTCGTCGCGGATGTTATGCTTGAAGGCTGCTAGGGCCTCTGCATCCGGACAGTTGACTATCTGGTTTTTCTTTGTTAGGAACCGTGTCCAGAATTGCCTGGCCGATTCCTCTGGCTGTTGAATTATGTGGCTCAGGTCGTCGGCATCCGGTGGTCGCACATAAGTGCCCTGGAAGTTGTCGAGGAATGCGGCTTCCAGGTCCTCCCAAGAACCGATTGAGTCTGCTGGCAGGCTGTTAAGCCAGTGTCGGGCCGGTCCTTTGAGTTTGAGAGGGAGGTATTTGATGGCGTGTAGGTCATCGCCACGTGCCATGTGGATATGAAGGAGATAATCCTTGATCCATACCGCCGGATCTATTGTGCCATCATATGATTCGATGTTTACGGGTTTGAAACCCTCTGGGATTTTATGATCCATTACTTCATCTGTGAAGCATAGTGGGTATGCGGCGCCCCTGTATTGGGCTATGTCACGACGCAGCTCGGAAGAGCTATGTCTGTTGTGTTCGGCCCGGCCGGATTTATTGTATCCGGAGTGAAGATCATCGTCATGTGTCGTCGGGCGCCTGCGCGATCCGTAGATCGATCTTGTTTGTCTTGCTTTATCCTCCAGTACATCTCGCAGGTCTGGCGCATTTTCCTGTGCCTTGGTTGAGTGGCGTCGGGGCATGGCTTGGGTGGAGGTCCGACAGGCCTCTCTGTCGCGGCCGCGAGGTGGCCGGTCTTCCATGTCGTGCGCTGGTGATGTAGGCGCTTCCTCCTCTGATCGGGGTAGCGGCCTGCGCTTTGGGTAATTCTTGGAGGGGCGCTCGAGTTCATACTCTTCGGCCGCAAGGACTTAAGTCCATCTATCAGCTAGCAAATCTTGATCAGCTCTAAGCTGTTGCTGCTTTTTCTTTAGGCTGTTCGCCGTGGCTAAGAGCCTGCGTTTGAAATGCTCTTGTTCGGCGGGGTCTGATGGTACGACGAATTCGTCGTCATCGAGGCTTGCCTCGTCTTCGGAGGGAGGCATATAGTTATCATCCTCAACCTCTCGTTCTGCCGCTCTCTCATGAGGGCTGGCTTCTCCATCTTCCTGCGCCGAATCTTGCTGGGTTGGGTGTTCTTCGGCGCTATCCGGGGTAGTATTATCTCCCGTGCCGGAATCACCGTTTATTCTTTGGCGGGATTTAGAGCGGCGCCGCTGACGCCGGCGCTTTGGCTGTTTCTTGGGGGTGTCATCCCCCACTGTTCCATCGCCATCCCCATCTTTTGGAGTATCCACCATATATACGTCATATGACGGGGTGGCCGTCCAGCGCCCTACAGGTGCTGGTTCCTGTTCGTCTCCTACCTCGTCGTCCATACCTCTTCGGAGCCGAAGTCAAGCATGTCGGTTAAATCGTCGACAGTGGCTACCAAGTGGGTGGTGGGTGGGCTTTGAATTTCTTCATCGTCCATATCCCATCCTCGCTGACCGTAGTCCGGCCAGGGCTCTCCTGACAAAGAGAGAGACTTGAAAGAATTCAGGATGTCGCCAAAAGGCGAGTGCTGAAAGATGTCCGCGGCGGTGAACTCCATTATCGGCGCCCAATCGGTTTCGACTGGCAGGGGCGCGGGGGTTTCGGAGTCTGGGGAGGAGTCCAGACCCTCGGGGTCACGGGTCACGCGGAGTGCAGGGCTGGCGTTCGGCTCGATTGCCTTTGAGATCGCAGCCCCCGAGGTGACGTCCAACCGCTCATCCTCAATTGGCACAATAGGCTCCGAGTTAAGTGTTGGAACCGGTGCATGTGCGGCCTCCAGGACACTGTTCGGAGGCAGAGCTAGATCATGCCCCTCGAGATAGTGCGGCGCGCTTGGCTGTGGCTCGAACCCATCAAAGATCAAGTCTCCACGGATATCAGCAGTGTAGTTTAAGCTTCCAAACCTGACTTGATGGCTAGGGGCGTAGCTTTCGATATGCTCCAGATGACCAAGCGAATTGGCCCGCAGAGCGAAGCCGCCGAAGACGAAGATCTGTCCGGGGAGAAAAGTCTCACCCTGGACCTCATCGTTGTTGATGATCAGAGGAGCCATCGGGCCTAAAGGCGACGACACAGAGGAACTCTCAATGAAAGCACCAATGTCGGTGTCAAAACCGGCGGATCTCGGGTAGGGGGTCCCGAACTGTGCGTCAAGGCCGGATGGTAACAGGAGACAAGGGACACGATGTTTTTACCCAGGTTCGGGCCCTCTCGATGGAGGTAAAACCCTACTCCTGCTTGATTAATATTGATGATATGGGTAGTACAAGAGTAGATCTACCACGAGATCAAGGAGGCTAAACCCTAGAAGCTAGCCTATGGTATGATTGTGTATGATGATGGTTCGTCCTACGGACTACAACCCTCCGGTTTATATAGACACCGGATAGGGTTAGGGTTACACAGAGTCGGTTACAATGGCAGGAGATCTTCAGTATCTGCATCGCCTAGCTTGCCTACCACACCAAGGAAAGTCCCATCCGGACACGAGACGAAGTCTTCAATCTTGTACCTTCATAGTCCAGGAGTCCGGCGAAGGTATAGTCCGTCTACCCGAACACGCCCTAATCCAGGACTCCCTCGGGGGGCTACTGAGGGAGTACTGGAATTAGGGGTCCTCGGGCGTCCGGCCTGTTATCCATGGGCCGGACTGATGGCTGTGAAGACATGAAGGCCGAAGACCGTACCCGTGTCCGGATTGGACTCTACTTGGCGTAGAAGGCAAGCTTGGCGACCGAAGATTCCTTCTTATGTAACCGACCCTATGTAAACCCTAGATTCCCCCGGTGTCTATATAAACCGGAGGAGGTAGTTTGGAAAGGACACATTGCCATAGTCATATAGGCTAGACTTCTAGGGTTTAGTCATTACGATCTCGTGGTAGATCAACTCTTGTAATACTCATATTCATCAAGATCAATCAAGCAGGAAGTAGGGTATTACCTCCACAGAGAGGGCCTGGACCTGGGTAAACATCGTGTCCCCCGTCTCCTATTACCATCGATCCTAGACGCACAGTTCGGGACCCCCTACCCGGGATCCGCCGGTTTTGACACCGAGAGCACACGTGAGGCCTGAATGTTTTATTTGTAAAAGAGAGTATGGAAATTGTGCATAATTACAACGACTACTCCCAAGCCATTGGATCTCAGTTCCAACGACGTAAAAACTCATATCACCATAGCATCTAAGCTGCGAGGTGGATGTGATATACTATGCCACTGTCATTTTTGTCCTAAACTTGCAAAAAACGTGTAACTCGTGTCGTTACTTGTCTAACTGCGCAAAGTGTTTGTTCAAAAAAACATCCTACACTGAAGTATCAGAACAACACATGGGGTCCCACTTGTCATTGATCAAATTTTGACCTAAAACTAACAAATTCAAAAGACGAGATTCAAACTGGCAGCCTGGACTACAAAGCGTAAGTCGATAGCCTGAAACAACGGTTGTTGGCTTTGTCCCATAACTTGATTTTATACAGTATTACGTTGAGTAGAGTAGAGGGAGTGGCTCGTCAACATGTGCATGACCATTGACTCACTTACTGGTGGGTCCCAGATCTGCGATCTCTCTCTCCTCTCCGTCGTCTAACCTTTAGACGCACGGGCACACACGAAGAGCGACACTAGCTTGCCGTGGTGTTATAACTAAAAAAAGCTTGAGAAATAGAAGAATCGCCTAGAACAAGAGATGTTGTGGCTGGTCGAAATGGAGCTAACAACACCTATCCTCCGTGCCACGTTAGCATGATGAAGCTATGTGGCTAGTGGGGTGTTTTCGACCGACTGGCTGGGTCTCGAGGTCGAACCATAGGTAGTACGTCTGATACAGTATGTTTTTACACGCATATTTTTCCTCCGTGCCGAGACGTGGCACACCCTACCGCGCGGTTTCGGGGTCCTCCCGGGTGGTGCACGCATATAGTCTTCCTTGCCGAGACATGGGATGCCCTACCGCGCGTTTTCTGGGTCCTCCCCGGTCGTAGCTGTAGGATCAGAAGTATGTCTAGAGGGGGTGATTAGACTACTTGACCAAATAAAAATCTAGCCTTTTTCAAATTTTAGTTCTTGGCAGATTTTAGCTATCTTAGGGCAAGTCAAGCAATCTCGACACAATTCAAGCAAGCATGTTAAAGAGTATATGAGCAGCGGAAAGTAAAGCATGCAACTTGCAAGAATGTAAAGGGAAGGGTTTGGAGGATTCAAACGCAATTGGAGACACGGATGTTTTTGGCGTGGTTCGGATAGGTGGTGCTATCGTACATCCACGTTGATGGAGACCTCAACCCACGGAGGGTAACGGTTGCGCGAGTCCACGGAGGGCTCCACCCACGAAGGGCCCACGAAGAAGCAACCTTGTCTATTCCATCCCAGCCATCGCCCACAAAGGACTTGCCTCACTAGCGGTAGATCTTCACAAAGTAGGCGATCTCCTTGCCCTTACAAACTCCTTGGTTCAACTCCACAATCTTGTCGGAGGCTCCCAAGTGACACCTAGCCAATCTAGGAGACACCACTCTCCAAGAAGTAACAAATGGTGTGTTGATGATGAACTCCTTGCTCTTGTTCTTCAAATGATAGTCTCCCCAACACTCAACTCTCTCACACAGGATTTGGATTTGGTAGAAAGAAGATTTGAGTGGAAAGCAACTTGGGGAAGGCTAGAGATCAAGATTCATATGGTAGGAATGGAATATCTTGACCTCAACACAAGTGTAGGTGGTTCTCTCTCAGAACATGTGTATTGGAATTGTAGATGTGTTCTGATGGCTTTCTCCCTGAATGAAGAGTGGCTGGAGGGGTATATATAGCCTCCACACAAAATCTAACCGTTACACACAATCTGCCGAACTCGGTGGGACCGGATGGTTAAACTCGGTCGGACCGATTCAGCAAACCTAGTGACCGTTAGGATTTTCGGTGGGACTGAGATACAACTCGGTAGGACCGATATGGTTAGGGTTAGGGCATAACGTAATCTCGGTGTGACCGATTACACATACTCGGTGGGACCGATTTTGGTAATAAGCTAACCAAAGAGTTGGTCAGGTAAACTCGGTGGGACTAATTCGCTCATCTCGGTGAGACCGAAATGTTACAAAAGGGAAACAGAGAGTTTACATTGCAATCTCGGTGGGACCGATCGCTCACTTCGGTTAGACCGAAATGTTACAAAGGGAAACAAAGAGATTACAATCCCATCTCGGTGAGACCGAGATCTCTATCGGTGAAACCGATTTGGCTAGGATTTGTGGTAGTGGGTATGACATTTGAAACTCGGTGGCGCCGGATAGAAAGAATCGGTGGGGCCGAGATTGACTTTTGGAATAGGTCACATGTGGATGTGGGAAGGTTGTTGAGGGTTTTGGAGCATATCACTAAGCACATGAAGCAAGAGGCTCATTAAACAACAGCTCGTCCCTCCTTGATAGTATTGGCTTTTCATATGGACTCAATGTGATCTTGGACCACTAAAAATGTAAAATGTAGAGTCTTGATCTTGAAGCTTGAGCCAATCCTTTGTCCTTAGAATTTTGAGGGATCCACTTTCCTCATCCATGCCATGCCATTCATTGAGCTTTTCCTGAAATATTAATCTTGGAATAATGTTAGCTCAATGAGCTATATGTTGTTAGGAATTACCAAAACCACCCAGGGATAGTTGCACTTTCAATCTCCCCCTTTTTGGTAATTGATGACAGCATATAGATCAAAGCTTCGACAAATGATAATAAGAGTGAAAGATATTGTCGCTTTGAGAAGTATGTGAAAAGCAAGAGCTCCCCCTAAATTTGTGCATATCTTAAGATTTGCTTTGGACTGCAAATGCACAATGAGTTAGGATCATGGGTTACTCTTCCATGTCACATACATCTTGGTGGAGCGCTCAAAATGATAAGAATAAAATACATGCACTCATCACCAAGCAAAGTGAGTGATCATATAAGGACAAGTAAGATAATATCATCCAACAAGCATAAGTGTAGCTTATGATCAACCACATGATCATCAATGTCTCACAGATAAAAGCATAGTATCTCAAGCACTCAAAAGCAAACAAAGTTCAACCAAGAAGACACGAGAGAACAAAAGCAAACTCTCTCTCTCGAAGCCTATGATCTTGTAGGATCGGAAGTATGTCTAGAGGGGGGTGATTAGACTACTTGACCAAATAAAAGCTATGCCTTTTCCCAATTTTAGTTCTTGGCAGATTTTAGCAACTTTAGGATAAGTCAAGCAATCATCACACAATTCAAGCAAGCATGCAAAGAGTATATAGCAGCGGAATGTAAAGCATGCAAATTGCAAGAATGTAAAGGGAAGGGTTTGGAGAATTCAAACGCAATTGGAGACACGGATGTTTTTCCCGTGGTTCGGATAGGTGGTGCTATCCTACATCCACGTTGATGGAGACTTCAACCCATGAAGGGTAACGGTTGTGCGAGTCCACGGAGGGCTCCACCCACGAAGGGTCCACGAAGAAGCAACCTTGTCTATCCCACCATGGCCATTGCCCACGAAGGACTTGCCTCACTAGTGGTAGATCTTCACGAACTAGGCGATCTCCTTGCCCTTACAAACTCCTTGGTTCAACTCCACAATCTTGTCGGAGGCTCCCAAGTGACACCTAGCCAATCTAGGAGACACCACTCTCCAAGAAGTAACAAATGGTGTGTTGATGATGAACTCCTTGCTCTTGTGCTTCAAATGATAGTCTCCCCAACACTCAACTCTCTCTCATAGGATTTGGATTTGGTGGAAAGAAGATTTGAGTGGAAAGCAACTTGGGGAAGGCTAGACATCAAGATTCATATGGTAGGAATGGAATATCTTGGCCTCAACACAAGGGTAGGTGGTTCTCTCTCAGAACATATGAGTTGGAAGTGTAAATGTGTTCTGATGGCTCTCTCCACGAATGAAGAGGAGGTGGAGGGGTATATATAGTCTCCACACAAAATCCAACCGTTACACACAATTTACCAATCTCGGTGGGACCGAATCAACAAACTCGGTCGGACCGAAATAGTAAACCTAGTGACCGTTAGAGATTTTCGGTGGGACTGACATGCAACTCGGTAGGACCGATATGGTTAGGGTTAGGGCATAACGTAATCTCAGTGAGACCGATTACACAAACTCGGTGAGACCAATTTTGGTAATTAGCTAACCAGAGAGTTGGTCAGTAAACTCGGTGGGACCGATTTGCTCTTTCGGTGAGACCAAAAAGTTACAAAGGGGAAACAAAGAGTTTACATTGCAATCTCGTTGGGACCGATTTGCTCTTTCGGTGAGACCGAAAAGTTACAAAAGGGAAACAGAGAGATTGCAACCCCATCTTGGTGAGACCGAGATCCCTATCGGTAGAACCGATTTGCTAGGGCTTGGCAGTGGCTTATGACAAGTGAAACTCGGTGGCGCCGGATAGAAAGAATCGGTGGGGCCGAGTTTGACTTTGGGTTTTAGGTCATATGTGGAAATGGGAAAGTAGCTGAGGGTTTCGGAGCATATCATTAAGCACATGAAGCAAAAGGCTCATTAAGCAACACCTCATCCCTCCTTGATAGTATTGGCTTTTCCTATGGACTCAATGTGATCTTGGATCACTAAAATTTAAAATGAAGAGTCTTGAGCTTGAAGCTTTAGCCAATCCTTTGTCCTTAGCATTTTGAGGGTTCCACTTTCACAATCCATGCCATGCCAGTCATTGAGCTTTGCTGAAATAATTATCTTGGAATAGCATTAGCTCAATGAGCTATATGTTGTTATGAATTACCAAAACCACCTAGGGATAGTTGCACTTTCAATCTCCCCCTTTTTGGTAATTGATGACAACATATAGATCAAAGTTCGACAAATGATAATAAGAATGAATTATATCGTCGCTTGGAGAAGTATGTGATAAGTAAGAGCTCCCCCTAAATTTGTGCATATTTAAAATTTGCTTTCGACTGCAAATGCACAAAGAGTTAGAATTATGGGTTACTCTTCCATGTCACATACATCTTGGTGGAGCGCTCAAAATGATAATAATGAAATACATGCACTCATCACCAAGGAAAAGTGAATGACCACATAAGATAGATAAGATATATCAAGCATGCATAAGTGTAGCTTATGATCAAACACATGATCATCAATGTCTCACAATCATATCAAAGTATCTCGACCAAAAGCAAACAATGTTTGAAAAACCACCAAATAAAGCAAGAGAGAAAAAACAACACACTCTCTCTCTCTCGAAGCCTATGATCTATACATTTTTCTCCCCCTTTGGCAACAAGTTACCAAAAAGTTCCTAGAAAATGCATAGTGCTAGATCGACACTCAGGCTTGACCTTCTGGTGGTGGTGGAGTCCTGATCACTCCAAGGACGAAGGCTTCCGTAGACGTGGTTGGAGTTGGAGCTGAAGCAGATGCTGGAGCTGGTTGGGCTGGTGTTGTGGCTGGAGCTGAGGCGGTGGCTCTTGTGTCAGGAACTGGCACTGCAGACGACCTTGGACCTCGTGGCACTCTGGCAAATGCATCAGTGGTAGTCTTCCCTTTCCTTTCCTGCATGTCATCTTGAAGTTGCTACACTTCAGTCTGAATTTCTGTCACCTTGATATCCAAGTCATCGAACTTTTGTTCTACGATTCTCTCTAAGCTTGCCTGGTTCTGAGTTAGGGTGGCTAGTCCTTTCTCAATCCTCAGGGTGGATGCAATCAGGTAACTGAGCTGCTCTTGCTTGTTCTTCAAGAAGTACTCAGATGCCTCTTCTTGAGTTGGCATCTTGGCAGCTTTCTCCTTCCTTGCCTTCTCCTTCTTAGCTTGTGCCTGGACTGATGATGGTTCATTTTCATGCATCACAACTTGGTTGTCCTTGAAATCTGGATGGATAGGCAAATGTTCCTTGTCCAACAAGTATGTGTCTGTGCCCATTCTTGAGTTAATCAACATCTGGACCTGAGGGGCATAACCACAGCTCCTCTTCTGATCTGCTGCAGTCCCCTTGATAGTTTCTACTATGAGGCTCATGACCTTAAACTTTTGAGGCACATCAAATATATGAAGCAGGTTGATGGCATGACCTCTGATCATCTTGTGATCTCCAGACTTGGGCAAAAGTGTGTGCCTAAGGATCCAGTTGATCGTAGGCAGACCTGACAACAAGTGTTTCACAGACCCAAACTAGTGAGTATCAAGATCTTCTGCAGGAATCTCCTTGTACATATTTGCCATAGTGTTATGATCCATCTTTTTCTTGGCATAGACATCCAAGTCATCTTCATTTTCTTCTGGGGCATTGATCAACTTTGCCCATTCCTCAACAGTTGAGTGGTACCTTGTACCTTCAGACATCCATGTGATCCTTCCATCTGGATAGAAATGTGCTGTGGAGTAGAATTGCATAATCAGCTCCTCATTCCACTTTGTGAGCTTCTGCCCAACAAAGTCAGCTACTCCACAAGCTCTAAAGCTATCTTGCACTCCAGGGTAGTGCTCTTCATTTTCCTTGATATATTCCCAATCAACCCATCTCATGTCACACACAACTGGCTTCTTGTCCAATAAGACTGTCTCATAGAAGTCCCGTTGTTCCTTAGTGTGGAACCTGTAGTCAACAGCAGTCCTTCTCCTGGTAGCATATGGATCCTCTGCTCTCCATTTTCTTAGCCCAGAGTCTCTTCTGATCTTCATATCCTCAGCCACAGGATGAGCATCATTGTGGTCTGGGATCTTGGGCTTCAACTTTCTCAGCACTTGGCCTTCCTTTTCTTCAACAACAGCTTCAGGCACTGGGGCCTTGTTCTTCTCAGCAGCTGGTATGCTCCTTGTATTTCTCTTTGGTTTTGACTTTGGAGCTGGCTTGGCTTTGTATGCAGCCTTGGGGTCTTCCTTGGGCTTAGATGCAACTGCCCTGATCTTATAGCATCACCCATCAGCTTGGGTGCCTTAGGTGCTGGTGCAGCAACCTCTTCTTCTTTCTCATCAGAAGAATCTTTCCTCATAGAAGGCTTGCCAACAACTCTGGCAGTGGTTGTTCTAGCTCTCTTCTTTTTCTTGTCCTGGCCAATTTCTTCCTCTTCAGATTCCATAGTGAATTTTATAGTTTCCTCAGGAACAGCCTTCCTTGGCTTGGAGGTAGGAACTCTCCTAGCAGGTGCTTTCTTGTGCATTCCTGGCTTGATGGCTGCATCTGAGCCATACTCCTTCTTGAGCACAACTCTCTTGGAAGTTGCTTCCTCCTCTGCCACATAGTCCTCATCCTCGGATTCTGAGGTTCTCTTCTTCCTTTGTCTTGTGGCAGCTTTTGGCAGGTTGCTGGGGGTGCTCCTGCTGCCTTCATCTGAAGAGCTGGAGGGACTAGTGCCCTCACTCATCTGCACTGGCTGCTCTGACAGGTTCTGGCTATCACTCTGGTCTGACATGATGAACAAGCTGTCTGCTGACCCTGTGAATAGTTTATAGATGAGGTAGAGTGGATGAGCATCACAAAATGCAGAGATTTTTGCAAAAGAATGATTCAAAAACTTAGTTTTAGTTTCCCACACAAAGCATTTCGGATCTACCGATTTTTTAACTCGGTGATACCAAAGCAGTTTTTGGAACCTAAACTAGTGAACTCGGTCAGACTGAGTCACAGTTCGGTGGCACCGAGACTGCTAGGGTTTCACAAAGTTCCAAAATTGGTCACACCGATTAGCAATACTCGGTCAGACCAAGTTTTACTTGTGCAATGGCATAATCCAAATCGGTGGGACCGAGTTTTTCAACTCGGTGGGTCCGAGATGGTTTCGGTGGAAACCTAACCCTAAAATTTTCGGATCAAACCTATTCTATGAGTTCATTGACTGGATAGGAGTTTATCAAACATGGCAAGAATCCATATGAGCACAATGTGCTAGGAATCGGATTGGGGAATAGCACAAAGATCGAGTCCATACCCTAGTTCGGCGGAGACTCGCTACGGCGGCAATGGCGGGGTTGATTCCCGTTGACGGCGACGGAGACCAGCGACTGGAGGCGGCTGGCGGCGAGAAGACGATCCGGAGACCACGTAGGCAGAGCGAGCTATCGCGCGGGCGAAGGGGTTCGGAGAAATTTCCAAAATTTTGCCCGTGTCTATATATAGCCCGACCCTGTCGGTGTGACCGAGTGGAACAACTCGGTGGCACCGAGATGCAAAACTGTATACAGTTATTGCAACTCGGTGTGACCGAATGGTTCAAATCGGTTGCACCAAGATCGAAAACATAGATCAACTTAATGATCTCGGTAAGACCGAAAGTGGGGTATCGGTCAGACCGAGAATCACAAAGAGGTTTTGGAAGTTTAAGTCTATGACGAATCGGGGACTCCGAGTGCTCCTCACACAGAGTGGTTCGAATCTGACTTGATCAATTTTTTGATGTAGCATGAATAGAGTTTGAGACGAGAAAAGCATAGATAGCTAGAGAAGGTTATTAGGCATTCTTGTCCATCCACTTGGCAAAAGAAAAAATAAAGCCAAACAATCAAAACAACAAGTGGATGTCCTCGAATGAGTAAAATATGCAACCAACATGCTCACACAATAAAATGGCAATTGAAATATGTGACAAAGCATGCACAACCAATTCTTGCATCTATCAAGCAATTGGTGATGACTAGGTCATCTATACATGAGTATATTAACATAGGAGTCAAATGAAAACATTTGATCATAGGTCATACTCATCGTTTAAGCTCAAGTGGGGTTACCACTTTTACATAAAGCATTGTTGTGTTCACATCATTAGAGTTGCTTCAACTCAAGTCTTAGAGTAAAGCTCCCCCTAGATGTGATATCCCCCCTAAGAGGGATGAACTAACCTTGGGTTTTGTCGATGATGACTTCATGTAGATGTTGAAGATGTGGATGCTCAATGTTGATGTAGATCACTTGGAGCTATCCTTTTGAGTGATTTGCACTTTCAATACCTACATGGGTTAGTCCCATAAGGAACAAACAAAAATATCCATAGACATAGAGTGATGCACACACAAGATGATGTCTATGAAAGCTTTTAGGTTACCTTGTCCCTTGTCTTACCAACAAGAGGGTTTGTGACTCCTTGAACTAGTGCAAGATGTGGAAGTTGATTGCACTTGTTCTTGCCAAAATGATAAGAGTGAAGTATGTTGGCGGAGTCACCCTCAAGAACTCTCTAGTTCTTCTTATTTTGGATCCACACCATCTTGATGGGAATCCTCGGAGTTGTAGTCGTACTTGATGAAGTGGAACTTGAAGTAGTTTTGGGAATCCACTTGACTAAGGTCTTGGGAGCTTCTTCAAATGCATCAATTTCCTCTTGAAGCTTGTCCTTGCCTTTTTGTTTGTAGTCTCGTGGTGGAAGATCATCTTGAGTTTGTGTCCCCTTGAAAGAAGTAGGATCATACTTCTCTTGTTGAGGAACAAACTTTGTCTTGGGGTATTGATCTTCTTCCCACTCAACTCCATTGGCATTGAACTTTCGTTCTAAACCAACACCTTGATTCTTCCGGTGCCTTCCTTTCTTGCGTACAATCTCCTTGAATTGCTTACTTCCGGCAAGGCTTTTGTACACTCCTTTCTCTATGATTCCCTTCAATAAGCTATTTTCTTGCTCAAGAGTAACTTGGCTAAGAGAATCATTAGTGGAATCAAGAGAACTACTAGAAGCAACAATATTGGATTTAACATGATCATTGTTACTACTAGAGGAAGAATCTTTCTTGTTCTTGTTATTAGACTTGACTTGGCAATGTAAGAAGAACTTTTCTTGCGGAGATCATCATTGATTGCCTTTAAAAACTCATGCTCTTGCTCAATATTTAGCTTTTCAAAGCGTAACTTCTCATGAGCTCTTAAAAGTTCTCGATGATCTTCGAAGATAGTTTCATGAGATAACTTAAGAGTGTTTAGTTCTTTAGTTAGAGCCTCAATTTTCTCCTTATCATTGTCATTCATTTTTTCTTGATTAGCATGATTAATTGACGTTTCATCATAGTATTCATCACTAGAGTTGTCAACAAGTAAATCATCATCACCTAACAAGTCATCCTCATCACTACTGAAATCAACATACTCAGGGTGAGTTACCTTAGGACCTTTGGCCATGAAGCATCTTCCAATTCCTTCATTTGGTGAGTCAAATATGTCGAAGGAGTTGGTTGACACAAGCACTAGACCGGCAACACCTTCATCTTGAGTATATTCGGAATCGGATTGATAACTTCTCTCGGAGTGGTTGTCGGAGCTGGATACCCATTCACCAACATGAGCTTGATGTCTTAGTTTTGTGTAGCTCCTTGATGATTTTTCCTTTCTTTCCGAATCCTTGCTCCTCTGTGAGTATCTTCGTTCATAACGATCATCTCTACTCCTTCTCTCTCTTGATGGTGATTCTTCTCTTTTGCCTCTTCTTTTTGGAGAATCTTCTCTTCTTTTGTAGGCAGCGGTACACTCATTGGAATAGTGTCCGGGTCTTCCACAGTTGTAGCAGTTCGCTCTCGACTAGAAGATCTTTTGTCATTGTAGGACCTTGACTTGGAGCTTCTATCTTTGCTTCTACTCTTGTAGAACTTGTTGAAGTTCTTCACCATTAGGCTCAATTCTTCGTTGAAGTTTTGTTTCTCACTTGATGATGTGGGTACTTCACATGAGGCTTTGTAGGCACCACTAGATTTGTTGTGAAGTTCCTCTTTATCCTTGAGCAACATCTCATGAGCAACAATTCTTCCAATGACCTCCGTTGGCTTGAGATCTTTGTAATTGGGCATCATTTGGATCAATGTGCACACGGTATCATATTTTCCATCCAAGGCTCTTAGGATCTTCTTGATGATGAATCTGTCGGTCATCTCTTCACTTCCTAAGCCGGCAATCTCGTTTGTGATGAGAGCAAGCCTAGAGTACATTTCAGCGACACCTTCACCATCCTTCATTTTGAACTTGTCAAGTTGACTTTGAAGCACATCCAATTTGGATTCCTTGACGGAGTCGGTACCTTCGTGCATATCAATCAAAGTATCCCAAATTTCCTTTGCATTCTCAAGAGGGCTGATTTTGTTGAATTCTTCGGGGCACAATCCGTTGAAGAGAATATCACAAGCTTGAGCGTTGTATTGTAGCATCTTCAACTCATCCGCGGTAGCTTCACGGTTTGGTTCTTTCCCGTCGAAGAAGTCACCTTGCAAACCAACACACACAATAGCCCAAACGGCGGGGTTATGTCCAAGAATATGCATTTTCATTTTATGCTTCCAACTAGCAAAATTAGTACCATCAAAGTAAGGACCTCTACGGTGATAATTTCCCTCGCTAGACGCCATACTCTCCTAGGTTGTGAAACCAAGGCTATGACCACCAAAAGCTATGGAAATCAAAGAAAATGGAGACCAAAGCTCTGATACCACTTGTAGGATCGGAAGTATGTCTAGAGGGGGGTGATTAGACTACTTGACCAATTAAAAGCAATGCCTTTTCCCAATTTTAGTTCTTGGAAGATTTTAGCAACTTTAGGATAAGTCAAGCAATCATCACACAATTCAAGCAAGCATGCAAAGAGTATATAGCAGCGGAAAGTAAAGCATGCAACTTGCAAGAATGTAAAGGGAAGGTTTTGGAGAATTCAAATGCAATTGGAGACACGGATGTTTTTCCCATGGTTCGGATAGGTGGTGCTATCCTACATCCACGTTGATGGAGACTTCAACTCACGAAGGGTAACGGTTGCGCGAGTCCACGGAGGGCTCCACCCATGAAGGGTCCACGAAGAAGCAACCTTGTCTATCCCACCATGGCCATCGCCCACGAAGGACTTGCCTCACTGGTGGTAGATCTTCACGAACTAGGCGATCTCCTTGCCCTTACAAACTCCTTGGTTCAACTCCACAATCTTGTCGGAGGCTCCCAAGTGACACCTAGCCAATCTAGGAGACACCACTCTCCAAGAAGTAACAAATGGTGTGTTGATGATGAAGTCCTTGCTCTTGTCCTTCAAATGATAGTCTCCCCAACACTCAACTCTCTCTCATAGGATTTGGATTTGGTGGAAAGAAGATTTGAGTGGAAAGCAACTTGGGGAAGGCTAGAGATCAAGATTCATATGGTAGGAATGGAATATCTTGGCCTCAACACAAGGGTAGGTGGTTCTCTCTCAGAACATATTAGTTGGAAGTGTAAATGTGTTCTGATGGCTCTCTCCATGAATGAAGAGGAGGTGGAGGGGTATATATAGCCTCCACACAAAATCCAACCGTTACACACAATTTACCAATCTCGATGGGACCGAATCAACAAACTCGGTCGGACCGAAGTAGTAAACCTAGTGACCGTTAGAGATTTTCGGTGGGACTGATATGCAACTCGGTAGGACCGATATGGTTAGGGTTAGGGCATAACGTAATCTCGGTGAGACCGATTACACAAACTCGGTGAGACCGATTTTGGTAATTAGCTAACCAGAGAGTTGGTCAGGTAAACTCGGTGGGACCGATTTGCTATTTTGGTGAGACCGAAAAGTTACAAAGGGGAAACAGAGATTTTACATTGCAATCTCGGTGGGACCGATTTGCTCTTTCGGTGAGACCGAAAAGCTACAAAAGGGAAACAGAGAGATTGCAACCCCATCTCGGTGAGACCGAGATCCCTACCGGTAGAACCGATTTGCTAGGGTTTGGCAGTGGCTTATGACAAGTGAAACTCGCTGGCGCCGGATAGAAAGAATCGGTGGGGCCGAGTTTGACTTTGGGTTTTAGGTCATATGTGGAAATGGGAAAGTAGCTAAGGGTTTTGGAGCATATCATTAAGCACATGAAGAAAAAGGCTCATTAAGCAACACCTCATCCCTCCTTGATGGTATTGGCTTTTCCTATGGACTCAATGTGATCTTGGATCACTAAAATGTAAAATGAAGAGTCTTGAGCTTGAAGCTTTAGCTAATCCTTTCTCCTTTGCATTTTGAGGGTTCCACTTTCACAATCCATGCCATGCCAATCATTGAGCTTTCCTGAAATAATTATCTTGGAATAGCATTAGCTCAATGAGCTATATGTTGTTATGAATTACCAAAACCACCTAGGGATACTTGCACTTTCAGATCTATACATTTTTCTCCCCCTTTGGCAACAAGTTAACAAAAAGTTCATAGAAAATGCATAGCACTAAGACGACTCTCAAGCTTGGTCTTCAGGTGGTGGAGTCCGGATAACGCTAAGGACGAAGGCTTCAGTTGAAGTAGATGGAGCTGCTGGAGTAGGTGCTGGAGCTGGTGGTACTGAGGCTGTAGCTGGTGCAGAAGTAGTGGCTCTGGTGTTAGGAACTGGCACTGCAGATGATGTCTGACCTCTAGGCACTCTGGCAAATGCATCAGTTGTTGTTTTTCCTTCCTTTCCTGCATATCATCCTGTAATTGCTCCACAGCAGTCTGAATCTCAGTTACTTTCACATCTAAATCATAGAACTTTTGTTCCATGATTCTTTCCAAGCTCTCTTTGTTTCGATTCAGGGTGGCCAGTCCTTTCTCAATCCTCAGAGTTGATGCTATCAGATAACTAAGCTGCTCCTACTTGTTCTTCAGAAAGTACTCAGATGCCTCCTCCTGAGTTGGCATCTTGGCAGCTTTCTCCATCTTTGCCTTCTGCTTCTTTGCTTGAGCTTGTGCTGATGATGGTTCATCCTCATTCATCACAACTTGATTGTCCTCAAAATCTGGATGGATGGGCAAATGTTCCTTATCCAACAGGTATGTGCCTGTGCCCATCTTCCAGTTAATCAACTCCTGAATATGTGGGGCATATCCACAACTCCTCTTCTGATCAGCTGATGTCCTCTTGATGGTGTCAACTATGAGGCTCATGACCTTGAACTTCTGTGGCACGTCAAATATGTGTAGCAAGTTTATTGCATGGCCTCTGATCATTCTATGATCACCTGACTTGGGCAAGAGAGTGTGCCTAAGGATCCAATTGATTGTAGGCAGCCCTGACAACAAGTGTTTTACTGACCCAAACTGATGAGTCTCAAGATCTTCATCTGGAATTTCCTTGTACATGTTTGCCATAGAGTTGTGGTCCATCTTTTTCTTGGCATAGACATCAAAGTCATCTTCTTGCTCTTCTGGGGCATTGATCAACTGAGCCCATTCTGCAACTATAGACTGGTATCTAGTGCCTTCAGACATCCATACTATCCTGCCATCTGGATAGAAGTGTGTTGTGGAGTAGAATTGCATTATGAGCTCCTCATTCCACTTTGTGAGCTTCTGCCCAACAAAGTCTGCAACTCCACAAGCTCTGAAGCTGTCAAGCACTCCAGGATAGTGTTCTTCATTCTTCTTGATATACTCCCAGTCGACCCACCTCATATCACATACTATGGGTTTCTTGTCCAGCAGCACTATATCATAGAAGTCTTGTTGTTCCTTTGTGTGGAACCTGTAGTCAACAGGAGTCCTTCTCCTTGTAGCATATGGATCAGTTTCTCTCCATTTTCTCAACCCTGAATCTCTCCTAATCTTCATGT
Organism: Aegilops umbellulata; assembly: GCA_032464435.1. Lineage (NCBI taxonomy): Eukaryota > Viridiplantae > Streptophyta > Magnoliopsida > Poales > Poaceae > Aegilops > Aegilops umbellulata. The sequence goes on along the minus strand of CP136057.1, from coordinate 577,216,225 downwards.
TCTCAGCCACAGGATGAGCATCGTTGTGGTCTGGAATCTTGGGTTTGAGCTTCCTCGGAACTTGTCCTTCATCATCTTCTTCAGCAGCAACATTAGGCACTGGGGCCTTGTTCTTCTCAGCAGCAGATATGTTCCTGGTATTACTCTTAGGTTTTGGCTTTGGAGCAAGAGCAGTAGACTTAGCAGCAGCTTTGGGTGCTTCTTTGGGCTTTGATGTTGCAGCCCCTGACCTTATAGCATCACCCATCAGCTTTTGTGCCTTAGGTGCTGGTGCAACAACCTCTTCTTCCTCTTCTTCTTCAGAGTCTCTCCTCATGGAGGGTTTGCCAAGAACTCTGGCAGTAGTGGTTCTGACTCTCTTTTTCTTTTTGTCTTGGCCACCAGCTTCCTCTTCTGACTCCATGGTAAACTTCAAGGTTTCTCCAGTGGCAACCTTCCTAGGTTTGGAAGTGGGAACTCTCCTTGCAGGTGCCTTCTTGTGCATACCTGGCTTTGTGGCTGCAGCTGAGACATATTCCTTCTTGAGCACTTTCTTCTTTGATGTGGCTTCCTCTTCCTCTGCCACATAATCTTCATCCTCAGATTCTTAAGTTCTTTTCTTACTTGCTCTAGTGGCAGCCTTTGGCAAGTTGCTTGGGGTGCTTCTGCTACCCTCATCTGAGCTGCTAGAGGGACTAGTGCCCTCACTCAAGTGAACTTGCTCCTCTGACTTGTTCTAGCTGTCATTTTGGTCAGACATGTTGCAAACACTGACTGTAGACCCTGTGAATAGATTGTAGATGAGATAGAGTGGATGAGCATCACAAAATGCAGAGATTTTTGCAAAAGAATGAGTCAAAAACTTACTTTTGGTTTTCCATAGAAAGCATTTCGGATCAACCGATTTGCAAACTCAGTGATACCGAAGCAGCTTTTGGAACCTAAACTAGTGAACTCAGTCAGACCGAGTCACAGTTCGGTGGCACCGAGACTGCTAGGGTTTCACAAAATCCTTAACTCGGTCGCACCGATTTGCAATTCTCGGTCAGACCGAGAACCACATGTGCAATGGCCTTGGCCGAATCGGTGGAACCGAGTTCTGCAATCCGATGGGTCCGAGATGGTTTCGGCGGAAACCTAACCCTAAATTTTCGATTCAATTCTAATCTACGGAGTGTTTTGACTGGATAGAAGCGTTTCAATCGTGGCAAGATTCATAATGATCACAATGTGCTAGGAATCGGACGGGGATAGCACTATGATCGAGTCCATACCCTAGTTCGGTGACGAACTCGCTACGACGACAACGGTGGAGACAAAATCCGTTGACGGCGGCGGAGACCAGCGACAGGGGGCTGCTGGCGACGAGGAGGACGATCCGGAGACCCAGGAGGCAGAGCGAGCTATGCGCGGGCGAAGAGGTTTTGGAGAAATTTCCAAAATTTGGCCCGTGAGTGTATATAGCCCGACCCTGTCGGTGTGACCGAGTGGAACAACTCGGTGGCACCGAGATGCATAACTGTTGACAGTTACAGCAACTCGGTGTGATCGAAAAGTTCAAATCGGTTGCACCGAGATGAAAACCTAGATCGACTTAGTGATCTCGGTATGACCGAAATGGAGGAATCGGTCAGACCGAAACGCACAAAGAAGTTTTGGAAGTTTAAGTCTATGACAAATCGGGGACTCTGAGTGCTCCTCACACAGAGTGGTTTGAATCTGACTTGATCAAATTTTGTGATGTAGCATGAATAGAGTTTGAGACGAGAAAAGCATAGATAGCTAGAGAGGGTTCTTAGGCATTCTTGTCCATCCACTTGGCAAAAGAAAAAGGAAAAACCAATCAATCAAAACAACAAGTGGATGTCCTCGAATGAGTAAAATATGCAATCAACATGCTCACACAATAAAATGGCAATTAAAATATGTGGCAAAGCATGCACAACCAATTCTAGCATCTATCAATCAATTGGCGATGACTAGGTCATCTATATATGAGTATATTGACTTAGGAGTCAAATGAGAACATTTGATCATAAGTCATACTCATCGTTTAAGCACAAGTGGGATTACCACTTTTACATAAAGCATTGTTGTGTTCACACCATTAGAGTTGCTTTAGCTCAATTCTTAGAGTAAAGCTCCCCCTAGATGTGATATCCCCCCTAAGAGGGATGAACCAACCTTGGGTTTTGTCGATGATGACTTCATGTAGATGTTGAAGATGTGGATGCTCAATGTTGATGTAGATCATTTGGAGCTATCCATTGGAGTGAGTTGCACTTTCAATACCTACACGGGTTAGTCCCACAAGGAACAAACAAGGATATCCATAGACATAAAGTGATGCACACACAAGATGATGTCTATGAAAGCTTTTAGGTTACCTTGTCCCTTGTCTTACCAACAAGAGCGTTTGTGACTCCTTGAACTAGTGCAAGATGTGGAACTTGATTGCACTTGTTCTTGCGAAAATGATAAGAGTGAAGTATGTTGGCGGAGTCACCCTCAAGAACTCTCTAGTTCTTCTTCTTCTGGATCCACACCATCTTGATGGGAATCCTTGGTGTTGTAATTGTACTTGATGAACTGGAACTTGAAGTAGTCTTGGGAACCCACTTGACTAAGGTCTTGGGAGCTTCTTCAAATGCATCAATTTCCTCTTAAAGCTTGTCCTTGCCTTTTTGCTTGTAGTCTTGTGGTGGAAGATCATCTTGAGCTTGTGTCCCTTTGAAAGAAGTTGGATCATACTTCTCTTGTTGAGGAACAAACTTCGTCTTGGGGTATTGATCTTCTTCCCACTCAACTCCATTGGCATTGAACTTTCGTTCAAAACCAACACCTTGATTCTTCCGGTGTCTTCCTTGTTTGCGCACAATTTCCTCGAATTGCTTACTCCCGGCAAGGCTCTTGTAAACACTTTTTCTCTATAATTCCCTTCAATAAACTATTTTCTTGCTCAAGTGTAACTTGTCTAAGAGAATCATTAGTGGAATCAAGAGAACTGCTAGAAGCAACAATATTGGATTTAGCATGATCATTGTTACTACTAGAGGAAGAATCTTTCTTGTTCTTGTTAGACTTGACTTGAGGCATGTAAGTGGATAAGAGTAAACGCTTGGCAATGTAAGAAGAACTTTTCTTACGAAGATCATCATTGATTGCTTTTAAGAAAACATGCTCTTGCTCAAGATTGAGCTTTTCAAAGCATAATTTCTCATGAGTCCTTAAAAGTTCTCGATGATCTTCTAAGATAGTTTGATGAGCTAACTTAAGAGTGTTTAGTTCTTTAGTTAGAGACTCAATCTTCTCCTTATCATTGTCATTTGTTTTAGCATGATTAATGGACTTTTCATCATAGTATTCATCACTAGAGTTGTCAACAAGTAAATCATCATCACCTAACAAGTCATCCTCATCACTATTGAAATCAACATACTCGGGGTGTGATACCTTTGGGCCTTTGGCCATGAAGCATGTTCCAACTCCTTCATTTGGTGAGTCAAATATGTCGTAGTAGTTGGTTGTCACAAGTGCTAGACCGACAACACCTTCATCTTGAGTATATTCGGAATCGGAGTGATAGCTTCTCTCGGATTGGTTGTCGGAGTCGGAGCCAGATACCCATTCACAAACATGAGCTTGATGTCTTCGTTTTGTGTAGCTCCTTGATGACTGGTCCTTTCTTTCCGAATCCTTGCTTCTCCGTGAGGGTCTTCGTTCATAACGATCATCTCTACTCCTTCTTTCTCTAGATGGTGATTCTTCTCTTCTACTTCTTCTCTTGGGAGAATCTTCTCTTCTCTTGTAGGGAGCCGTACACTCATTGGAATAGTGTCCGGGCCTTCCACAATTGTAGCAGTTTCGCTCTCGACTAGAAGATCTTTTGTCATTGTAGGACCTTGACTTGGAGCTTCTATCTTTGCTTCTACTCTTGTAGAACTTGTTCAAGTTCTTCACCATTAACCTCAATTCTTCATTGAAGGTTTGTTTCTCACTTGATGATGTGGGGGCTTCACATGAGGCTTTGTAAGCACCACTTGACTTGTTGTGAAGTTCCTCTTTATCCTTGAGTGACATCTCATGAGCAACAATTCTTTTGATGACTTCCGTTGGCTTGAGATCTTTGTAGTTGGGCATCATTTGGATCAATGTGCACACGGTATGATATTTTACATCCAAGGCTCTTAGGATCTTCTTGATGATGAATCTATCGGTCATTTCTTCACTTCCTAAGCCGGCAATCTCATTTGTGATAAGAGCAATCCTAGAGTACATTTCAGCGACACCTTCACCATCCTTCATTTTGAACTTGTCAAGTTGACTTTGAAGCACATCCAATTTGGATTCCTTGACGGATTCGGTACCTTCGTGCATATCAATCAAAGTATCCCGAATTTCCTTTGCATTCTCAAGACGGCTGATTTTGTTGAATTCTTCGGGGCACAATCCGTTGAAGAGGATATCACAAGCTTGAGCGTTGTATTGCAGCATCTGCAACTCTTCCGCGGTAGCTTCAACGTTCGGTTCTTTCCCATCAAAGAATTCACCTTGCAAACCAATACACACAATAGCCCAAACGGCGGGGTTATGTCCAAGAATATGCATTTTCATCTTATGCTTCCAACTAGCAAAATTAGTTCCATCAAAGTAAGGACCTCTAAGGTGATAATTTCCCTCGCTAGACGCCATACTCCCCTAGGTTGTGAAACCAAGGCTATGACCACCAAAAGCTATGGAAATCAAAGCAAATGGAGACCAAAGCTCTAATACCACTTGTAGGATCGGAAGTATGTCTAGTAGGGGGTGATTAGTCTACTTGACCAAATAAAAATCTAGCCTTTTTCAAATTTTAGTTCTTGGCAGATTTTAGCTATCTTACCGCAAGTCAAGAAATCTCAACACAATTCAAGCAAGCATGCAAAAGAGTATATGAGCAGCGGAAAGTAAAGCATGCAACTTGCAAGAATGTGAAGGGAAGGGTTTGGAGGATTCAAACGCAATTGGAAACACGGATGTTTTTGGCGTGGTTGGGATAGGTCGTGCTATCGTACATCCACGTTGATGGAGACTTCAACCCACGGAGGGTAACGGTTGCGTGAGTCCACGGAGGGCTCCACCCACGAAGGGTCCACGAAGAAGCAACCTTATATATTCCATCACGGCCATCGCCCACAAAGGACTTGCCTCGCTAGCGGTAGATCTTCATGAAGTAGGCGATCTCCTTGCCCTTACAAACTCCTTGGTTCAACTCCACAATCTTGTCGGAGGCTCCCAAGTGACACCTAGCCAATCTAGGAGACACCACTCTCCAAGAAGTAACAAATGGTGTGTTGATGATGAACTCCTTGCTCTTGTGCTTCAAATGATAGTCTCCCCAACACTCAACTCTCTCTCACAGGATTTGGATTTGGTAGAAAGAAGATTTGAGTGGAAAGCAACTTGGGGAAGGCTAGAGATCAAGATTCATATGGTAGGAATGGAATATCTTGACCTCAACACAAGTGTAGGTGGTTCTCTCTCAGAACATGTGTATTGGAAGTGTAGATGTGTTCTGATGGCTTTCTCCACGAATGAAGAGTGGGTGGAGGGTTATATATAGCCTCCACACAAAATCTAACCGTTACACACAATCTGCCAAACTCGGTGGGACTGAATGGTTAAACTCGGTCGGACCGATTTAGCAAACCTAGTGACCGTTAGGATTTTCGGTGGGACTGAGATGCAACTCGGTAGGACCGATATGGTTAGGGTTAGGGCATAACGTAATCTCGGTGTGACCGATTACACAAACTCGGTGGGACCGATTTTGGTAATAAGCTAACCAAAGAGTTGGTCAGGTAAACTCGGTGGGACCGATTCGCTCATCTCGGTGATACCGAAATGTTACAAAAGGGAAACAGAGAGTTTACATTGCAATCTCGGTGGGACCGATCGCTCACTTCGGTTAGACCAAAATGTTACGAAGGGAAACAGAGAGATTGCAATCCCATCTTGGTGAGACCGAGATCCGTATCGGTGAAACCGATTTGGCTAGGGTTTGTGGTAGTGGCTATGACATTTGAAACTCGGTGGCGCCGAATAGAATGTAGCGACCCGACCTCAGATGGTCAAGTCTCTGTGCTTCGGTGTCATCCCTGGATCAGTAATGCTGACACCACACAGTACTTCGAAGGATTTATAACAGAGTAGCAATCACACACTTATTACATCGATGTCTCAAAGAGAACTTATTACAATAAATATGGCTTAAAGCCATCTAATATCGATAACAGCGGAAGGCTGGGAAGATAAGTGAGTCCATCAACTCCAACGGCATCACTGAGTATAGAACCACGACCTAAAAGCACCTTACTCGTCATCTGAAAAGTCTGCAACATGAAACGTTGCAGCCCGAAAACGGGTCAGCACATGGAATATGCTGGCAATGTAACACATAGATAAATATGAATGATAAGCCTATACTACATGCATATATGGCTGGTGGAAAAGCTCTATGGTTACAGTTTTGTGTAAAGCCAATTTTTCCCTACTGCAAAGGAATAAATTCATTTAACTATCATGGTGGTTGTTAAACATTGAGAATGGTTGACAGCATCCTCAATCCCAATTAAAAGTAATCATCAATAACCCAACAATATTAATTTAGAAGTAACATGATGAGATTCACATGATATTCAAGTACTAGATACTCAAGATGTCCATAACCGGGGACACGGCTAATCATGATTAGTTTGTACACTCTGCAGAGGTTTGCGCACTTTTCCCCACAAGACTCGATCGCCTCCGTTGGTTTCTCGCACTGCATGATGTTTGAGAGACGGATGACCGAGACATAGTCTTTCAGAAGCACTCACACCTTACGTTGTGATAGACCGTACCAACCTACATCCCCTACATTTGCTAGTCTACCACTGTAAGAGTTCGCACGACTTAGTCAGCTATGCCAGAGCCCATATTGGCTTGTGGCTGCACACGGAAGTTACTAGCATGAATGATCTTATGATCCCTTTGAGCCTAGGTGGCGGTCCAAAGAAAAACAGGCAAGTCCTGATAGAAACCAGGTGCCTCAATCCACCCAGATGTGTGTTTAAGTTGCCACCTTAGATAAACCATCAATTAACATAACTCACATCTGTCATGGATATCACTCACCCAATCCACGTCTACTAGCATAGCATGGCATAATAAGCAAACGTAGAAGTAACTCCCAAAGGTTTCATAAGTAAAACAGGTAATAGGTACTACCTCAACTACTTCCCATCCCACAGTTTAATTAGATCCTAATCATGCAATGTGTGAGGATTGGTCTAATGCAATAAAAACTGGGCAATGAGAAGGTATGATCAAAGTGTTACTTGCCTTGCTGATGATCCGCGAAACCTAGAGATTCGAAGTAACAGGCGGCGCACTCCGGGTGATCTAGCGCAGACAAACAACAAGCATACAATAAGTACTCATCTAATGCACAGGTAAAACTCGAACAAAAGATCGAACCAGAAAGTTCAACTTAAGAACTCCGGTTGTAAAGAGAAAACGAACCGAACAAAGTATCGGAAAACAAACGGCGGAAGAAAACAACTCGGTTCTAGCAAGTTGAAACTAGGTCAAATTTTACAGTAGCAAAAACTTGTTTAAGTTGATTAGTCGGAACGGCGGTTTTGAAATGAAACTCCAGGCGCTTGGATCACCTGATTCCGATAAACGAGCGAGAAGATAAACTAGAAAGAAGATCGGATCTGAAATCGCGATCAGAAAATCGCGGAATAAATCCGACGAAAAAGAAAACGACAAATGGTTAAACGAACGGACGTTCGTTAACCGAGAATAACCGGTGATCACGTTCGTTAAGACGAACGGTCCGGCGATCGCTCGCTTAAACAACTAAACCGAAAAAGAACAAAAACCGATCTAGGGTTTCGGAAAAAAACCGAAACAACGAAACGAAAATAAACCGGAACGTTTTTTTTTAAAACCGAACCAAGGGGTGGGGCGGCGCGGTGCGGTGGCTACCTCGGCGGCGAGGGGCTCCGGCGAGGGTAGGGCTTGGCGGCGGGGCGGGGCGGGGCGAGGCGGCGGGGCGCTGGCGGCAGGCGGCGGCGGCGCGGTGTGGGGCGGGGCGGGGCGCTGTGTGGGGAGGAGAGGGGGGGCTGGTATTTAAAGGGGGGAGGAAACTTGGGGAAGGGGGCAAGAAAGAGGCGGCGGCGGCGGAGTCCGATCTGGACTCGGCGGCGGCGGGCGCTGGCGCTGCGCGCGGCGCGCGCGCGAGGCGGCGGGGGAGCTGGGCCGGCTCGGCTGGGCCCTTGGCCCAGTCGGGCGCTGCGGATTTTTTTATATAAATACGCGCGCAGAAAAAAAACAAATAAAAGAAAATCTAAACGAACTCCAAAAATCCCGAAGTTAATTTTTCCCGACTCCTAAAAATGAGTCGAACAAAATGAATTTTACTCGGGGCCTAAATGCAATATTTTAAAACACGCATTTTTCCCTAATCCAAATAAAATGCAAATAAACTCTGAAAATCCAAAATTTGATTTATTTATTAAATCTTCATTTTTCCTAAATTTGGGAAAGCCATATTATTCCCTTCTCATATTTTTGATATTGGGAAAATAATCGAAGATGAAATAAATAAAATCAAATGATCCTCTTTTCAAAATTTGAGAAAACTCAAATATGAAAATAACGAAATCTCCAACTCTCTCCGAGGGTCCTTGAGTTGCGTGAAATTTCTAGGATCGACCAAAAATGCAAGAAAATATGATATGCATGATGATCTAATGTATAACATTCCAAATTGAAAATTTGGGATGTTACAAACCTACCCCCCTTAAGATGAATCTCGTCCTCGAGATTCGGGTTGGCTAGATAATAGGTGAGGGTGGTCCTTGAGCAAATATTCTTCTCTCTCCCAAGTGGCTTCATCCTCTGAGTGGTGGTTCCACTGAACTTTGCAAAACTTGATAACCTTGCTGCGGGTAACTCTGCTGGCATAATCGAGAATCTTGACTGGTTTCTCTTCATACGTTAAGTCATCCTTCAACTGAATTGCTTCAAGCGGCACTGTATCTCTTAGCGGTACCTTCGCCATCTCGGCGTGACATTTCTTCAGCTGAGAAACGTGGAATACATCATGAACTCCTGACAGTACCTCTGGTAATTCCAACTTATAAGCGACTTCTCCCATACGTTGCAGAATCTTATACGGTCCAACGAAACGTGGTGCTAACTTTCCCTTTACTCCAAAGCGCTTAACTCCTTGAAGTGGGGATACTCGAAGATAAACTCTGTCTCCGGTTTCGTAAACTGTCTCCTTGCGTTTAGAATCCGCGTAGCTCTTCTGCCTGGACTGGGCTACCTTGAGCCTATCGCGAATCAACTTAACTTTCCGTTCAGACTCCTTAATCAAATCTGGTCCAAAGAACTGACGGTCTCCAACTTCATCCCATGACAACGGTGTCCTGCACCTCCTTCCGTATAAAGCTTCGAAAGGTGCCATCTTCAAACTGGTTTGGTAACTGTTGTTATAAGAAAACTCCGCATACGGCAAGTTATCATCCCAACTAGATCCATAATCTAGTGCACAGGCTCTCAGCATATCTTCCAAAATCTGGTTGACTCTCTCAGTCTGTCCATCCGTCTGTGGGTGAAAAGTTGTGCTGAACTCTAGTCTGGTTCCTAAAGTTTCATGCAACTGATTCCAAAACTTTGAGGTAAATTGGGTTCCTCTATCTGATACGATACTCCTCGGAACTCCATGCAAACAAATGATTCTAGTCATGTATATCTTTGCCAACTTAGCACTGGTGTAAGTGGTCTTAACTGGGTTGAAATGTGCTACCTTCGTCAAACGATCAACTACTACCCATATCGAGTCATAGCCTGCCTTTGTCCTGGGTAGCCCTGTGATAAAATCCATGCCTATCTTATCCCACTTCCATTCGGGTATCGGAAATGGTTGTAACAATCCGGCTGGCTTCTGATGTTCTGCCTTCACTCTATGACACACATCACAAACTGCTACATATGCTGCAATATCCTTCTTCATTCCGGTCTACCAGAATGTTTCCTTCAAATCCAAATACATCTTGGTATTTCCTGGGTGAATCAAATAGGGTGAATCATGTGCCTCTTGCATAATCAACTTCCTGATCTCCGGGTCATTGGGCACATAAACACGGTCCTCAAACCATAGGGTATCGTGCTCATCCTCACGAAATCCCTTTGTTTTTCCTTCGCTCATTTTCTTCTTTATATCTGCAATCTCCTTGTCAGTTTTCTGAGCTTCTCTGATTTTATCCATCAAGGTAGATTGAATTTCCAATGCTGCTACATAGCCTTTCGGGACTATTTCCAAACATAGCTCACGAAGATCTTCGGCCAATTCCCTCTGTAACTCTCCGGTCATCAATGTATTGACATGGCTCTTACGGCTCAATGCGTCAGCTACTACATTAGCCTTTCCTGGATGGTAATGCAATCTCATATCATAATCCTTGATGAGCTCCAACCATCTCCTTTGTCTCAGGTTCAACTCCTTCTGCGTGAAAATGTACTTCAAACTCTTGTGATCCGTGTACACCTCACAATGATTTCCAATGAGGAAATGTCTCCACGTCTTCAATGCATGCACTATGGCTGCTAACTCCAAATCATGCGTAGCATAATTTAATTCATGAGGTTTCAGTTGTCGTGAGGCATACGAAACAACTCTTCCTTCCTGCATAAGCACTGCTCCAAGTCCTCGACGTGAAGCGTCGCAATACACCTCATAATCCTTGTTCTGATCTGGCAGAATCAATACTGGTGAAGAAACCAATCGTTTCTTCAACTCCTAAAAACTGGCCTCACAGTCCTCAGTCCAATTGAACTTGGTATCCTTCTTCAACATCTCCGTCATAGGCTTTGCAATCTTTGAGAAATTCTCAATGAATCTCCGGTAGTATCCTGCGAGTCCAAGAAAACTCCGGATCTCTCCAACTGTCGTGGGTGCTTCCCATTCGGTTACGGTCTCAACCTTTTTAGGGTCAACTGCTATCCCTTCTCCGGATATAACATGTCCAAGAAATCCAACTTCCTTCAACCGAAACTCACATTTGCTGAATTTGGCATATAAATGATGTTCCCTTAGTTTCTCCAAAACCAAACGCAAATGTTCCTTATGCTCTTCTTCATTCCTTGAGAAAATCAGAATGTCATCAATGAACACTACGACGAACTTATCCAAAAACTCCATAAATACCTTGTTCATCAGGTTCATAAAATAGGTAGGTGCGTTAGTCAGTCCAAATGACATAACGGTATACTCATACAATCCGTATCTCGTGGTAAAAGCTGTCTTAGGTATGTCCTGCTCTCGAATCTTCAACTGATGGTACCCTGATCGCAAATCGATCTTGGAAAACACTTTAGCTCCTTGCAACCGATCAAACAGATCATTTATCATTGGCAGTGGGTACTTGTTCTTGATGGTTACTTCATTCAATCCACGGTAATCAACAACCATCCTTAATGATCCATCCTTCTTCTCCACTAGAAGTACGGGTGATCCCCAAGGCGAAGAACTTGGGCGAATGTAACCTTTATCCAATAACTCCTTAATCTGCTTCTTAATTTCCGCCAAATCCTGTGCTGGCATTCTGTACGGTCTCTTCGATATTGGCCCCGTGCCTGGCAAAAGCTCAATCAAAAACTCAATGTCTCTATCCGGTGGCATGCCTGGCAATTCCTCAGGAAATACATCAGGAAAATCCTTTACTACTGGTACTTCCTCCTGTACAACTCCGGATAAGGAATTTAATTGTGTCCTGTTGGGCGCGTGTCGAGATACATACTTGATCCTTCTTCCTTCGGGCGTCGTGAGCAAAATTGTCTTATTGGCACATTCAATGTTCCCTTCATACTTTGATAACCAATCCATGCCTAATATCACATCCAATCCTTGAGATTCCAATACTATTAGGTCTGAGGGAAACACATAGTTACCAATCCTTAATGGGTGACCTAAGGGCTTGGGTTGGCAAGCGAGGTTACTAACATGGGTGACCTAAGGGCTTGGGTTGGAAGGTTATACTTATCCACAAATCCCCTTGATATGTATGAATGTGATGCACCAGTATCAAAAAGAACGAGCGCAGTAAATGACTTAACCAAAAACTTACCGATTACTGCATCAGGCTGAGCTTCAACCTCCTCCATGCTAACGTGGTTCACCTGTCCCCTATTGAAAGGGTTTGGCTTCTTTCCAGAGCTTCCATTTCCATTTTGGCCTTCGGGACATTCATTGGCATAATGTCCGGTCTTGGAACACTTGAAACAGGTGAAATGACTCAGATCTCTCTTGGCTGGGGTTGATGGGGTGGTACGGTTCTGGCCGTTGCTTCCTCCATTCCCATTACCATTCTTGTGGCCATTATGGTTGTGCGAACTACCTCCTCCATGGGTATGCTGAAACTGAACTCCCGGTTTAGGGGTAAAACAGGGCTTCTGCTGAGCTCCGGAATTATACTTCCCCTGTCCATACTTCCTCTTGCGGTTCTCAATCTGCTGTTGCTTCCCTTCAATCATGATGGCACGATCTACCAACTCCTGGTAGTTGTTGAAACTTGCTACCATCAACTGCATGCTTAGCTCATCATTCAGTCCTTCTAAAAACTTCTCCTGCTTAGCTGCATCCGTAGCAACGTCATCTGGGGCATAACGTGCTAACTTGCTGAAGTCGTCAACGTACTGGCCAACTGTCCTTCCTCCTTGGCGTAAGTTGTGAAACTCACGCTTCTTCATGGCCATAGCTCCTGCTGAAACATGGGCAGTGCGGAAATCTTGCTGAAACTGATCCCATGTGACAGTGTCAACTGGGTAAGTGGCTGTGAAATTCTCCCACCATGCTGCCGTGGGTCCGTCAAGCTGATGTGCGGCAAACTTCACTTTTTCAACATATGTGCATCCTGCAATGGTCAACCCCCGTTCTGTCTTGCGGAGCCAATCGTCTGCTACTATTGGCTCGGTGCTACTGGAAAACACCGGCGGATTCAACCTAAGGAAACGGGTTAGGTGATCAACAGGTGGCGGCGGAGGAGGGTTGTTGTTGTTGTTGTTGTTGTTGTTGTTGTTGTTGTTGTTGTTCTGCTGATTCTGGACTAACAACTGCATCAATTGGTTCTGCTGCTGGATCAACTGGGTGAGCTCCGGTGGGAATCCATTGTCACGTCTCGGAGGCATCTGAGGGTTTAGAAAAGATGAGAATTAAGAATAGAGTGAGGTCTAAATAGAAAACACTACCCAAATGCACATGGGGCAAATGCACACAAAATCACTTCATTCAATTCAAACAAGGGCTTACAAACGGTCTAGAACTATCGCAAAAGTGCTCGAACTATAATGTATACATGGGGGAAATACTACTAATAATTGGTGGTCATCTAGAAATTTGAATTGGTGGAAGACTCCATGATGTCTGCTCCAGCTTCGTCTTCAAAGTCGGGTTCACTTGGATCCAAATCGGTGTCGTCGATGATGATGTAGTTGTCCGGACATGCGACATACTTGTCTTCCTTCTTGGATGCTAATTTCCCCTTGAGTTCTTCAATCTCCTGCTTAAGATCGACATTGTGCCTTGCTAGAGCTACGATCTCGTCCATGTAGTCCTTGCGTGTACCCTTCAGTTCTCCTTCTAGCTCGATGATCCTTGCCTTCGCATTCTTCAACTCTATCATATCATTGCACATCTGGTTCTCGTGGCGTCTAATGTGCTGGTTTAACTCCTGGATGAAAGCTGCAATGGATCTATCCTTCTTGGTGCTGACTATCTCCCATTGTTCATATCTGCGTCCGCAAATCTGGTAGATAGTGTCCTTGAGGTCTTCTTGATAAACTTCTCCAATGCGTCCCATGGTGATATGAGCTGCCATGCTCTTTCCCAGACTCCAGGTTGGTGCACTGAAAACACTATTGCCGGGGAAAACTGGCTCCACCAGCACCTATGGGGACGGAGCCCCTTTCGGTTCGGCGGGGGGCGGAGGTCGCACGAAGAGCAGATCGAGGCGGGGCACACGAGCGGTTTTTACCTAGCTTCGGAGCTCTTCAGAGACATAATACTCCTACTGCTGCTTTGTGGTTTGTATTGAGTTCTTGCTCGGGAGCGCTGAGTGCTACAGTACACTCAAGCAGCTAACGAGGCCGAGCGTTCCTCCGTACGTCCTCCTCCTCCACGTTGTGCATGGGCCTCCTTTTATATGCTCAAGGGGTCTCCAACAGGTGGCAACGTGGGCAAGGGCAAAAATGGAAAGGTGCTGCGGTAGGTACAGCTACCTACACTGTGTATCATACCTAACCTTGACGGCATGGGACAAGGGCATTAAATGCCTATCTACGTCGCCCAAACAGTGCAGAAAAGGGACCGTCAGGGACGCCACCGCTCGCCACGATGGCGATCTTGTCAGCGCCGCTTGCCATGGTGCACCCCTGGCTGCACAGCCTCCCGCCACGTGCGCCTGGAAGGGTCCCAGAGCGACGCGTTGGTGGATGTGCTGGAGCGCGGGTACAGAGTGGTTGCTTGCCGCGGTCGTTGTCTTGTCGCGTCCGGAAGCTTGTCGCTCGCCGGGTCCTGCCGGGACGCGTGGCGCGTCACGGCAAGTTCCTTGAGATGCCTCGGTTGGCCTTCCCGGCAAGCTCCTCTTGCCGGGGCTTGGTGCCTTGAGTGACCTTCCCGGCAAGCTCCTCTTGCCGGGGCCTTGTCTCCTTGGCTTAAATACTTTGTTCTTGGATGGCTCCAAAGGAACCAAGTAGGTCCTTGGCGGTCACCTGGCAAGCCTTGCCGCGGGGTGCTGCGACTGCCCGTGCACAAGTTCGGGATACTAGGGTACCCCTACTCTAGTACACCGACAGGAGCCCCCGGGCCTGGGCAATACACGGTGCCGAGCGCTGTTGGGCCAGGCCCAAAACAGGGCACGGGCACGCGTGGCCTGGGTCACGTCGCATCTGGCTCCGTATCCACCACGCCCTCCCTGAACGGCACGCGTCAATCGCGGCGTCGTGGGAGAAATCGTGGGTGGTTTCTTCATCTAGAAAGGCGGAATGTCCGCCCCCTCCTTCCTTATAAGCAGGGGAAACAGGGGCAGACCGCCCATCCGCCCGTTGCTACTCCAGACTCGAAAATCTCCGCCGCTCCCCTTCTTCTCAAAGCCGAAAGAGAGCAGCGCTCCGCCCCCATCGCCACCAGCACCACCAACGCCGTCGCCCTCCCTCACCACTCTCGCCATGGCTCTGAAAGCCGAGAAGGTGAAGTCGGCCGAGGCGCAGCGGCTCGCGGCGCTGCGAAAGGAGCGGGCAGTCTTCCCTCCTAGGCTTGTCGCGGCGGAGCTGAAGGAGTTCTACTACCTCTTCTGGTCGACGGGGACGCGAGCGCACCCGCGCACGAAGGTATTCCCAGCCACTGCTTGGGAAAAGGCTCCCACGGGGTACCCTTTCTTTGCCTTGTTCTTCTACTGCGGGCTCTGCCCGCCCTTTTCTGAATTCTTCTGTGACATCATGAACACATACGGGCTCCGCCTCCTTGACTTCTCCGCGCTCAGCTCCGACGAGGAAGAAGAAGAGTAAGATTCTTGTTGTACTTGTATGTCTTGTCTTGTATCTCATTTGCTTTACTCTGAACTTATTCCTTTTTAGGACTCTGGCCCAGAGAGCGGCAAAGAGAGCCAAGGTCCCGGTGATTGTCATCGAGGACGATCCCACCATGTCAGCGGGGGGTGCGCCCGAGACAAACTTGCCGGACCCGGCAGCTGCTCTTCAGAGCAGCCCCCAACGCAGCCCCCAGCGTAAGTATACGGTTTGCTTCCCGCTGTTGGTCGCGCATGGATACTCTTTGTTTGCTGATATCTGACTGTTGGCTTGTGTAGGAGCAGAGCGGCCCCACCAGGAGCGCCCGGAGGCCACCCCTGACGTGCCACCTGCTTCGACTATGCCACCAAGGGAGAGTTCTCCGGCAAGGGAGGATCCTCCAACAAAGGAGAGCTCTCCGGCAAGGGGGAGCTCTCCGGCAAGGGACAGCACCAGCGGTCCTCCGGTGGTGGAGACCACAACTGCAGAGCCTGGTGCAGGTAAACCTCTTGCTTCGAAACATCCCTTGGGTTCTTCTTCGTTTGATCTTCTTTTTGGATATTAGCTTGAATTTTCTTCCTTTTCCGGCCGTCAGATCCATCTACTGCGGAGCCGATGGAGACCGAGGTTGTTATTGATGATGGCGCCGCCACCGAAGAAGAGGCCGGCGATGATGATCCCGCCGGCGAAGAGGCCGCCAAGGCTGCTGCCGCAGCAGCTGACGAGGGGTCTGGCGATTGTACTGACGACCCTGAGGCCGCAGGAGCGACAGGCGCTACACCGAACGCCGATCCTCCCGCCGCTGCCGCTGCGTCAGGCTCCGAAGAGCCCCAGCCAGGCGTCTACTTGAAGGCCGGCGATGGCGTCTTCATAAACCTCCCCTGGGCGTCAACGTCCAGGGCGCCAGTCAAAGGAGAAAGCTTTGACGTGGAGGTGCTTGCCTCCGCTGGGCTGACACTGGTCGACGCGCCAAGCAGCAGCAGCGACGAGCCTGAGGAGGAGCGACTACTGCGGAAGCTGCTGTCGCTTTACCGTGCTCGACAAGCCAAACTGGAGTCCCGCGAAGCGCTTGTCGCGAAGGCGGGGGTGGACATGGAGAAGCGCGCGGAGGAGCTCCGAGGTCTCAACCAGGCAGCTCTCCGATCGCTGGCGGCGGAGCGTGAGCAGCTCGATGAGGCGCAGAAGGCCTTCATCCTCGAGAAGGAAGAAGTTGCAGAGCAACAGCGGCTTGCCGCCGAGGAGCTATCTGCACGGGAGGGCGAGTTGGTGCAGCTGAAGGCCAACGTGGACAGCCACGAAGAGGAGCTTGCTGCGCGCGAGCAAACACTCAGCGGAGCCCTCAAGGAAGCAAAGGACGCTGCCGCAGCTGCCGAGGCCGCCGAGAAGGAGCTGGAGACGAAGGTGGCACAGCTGGAGGCAGATCTCAAGGCGATCGGTGAAGAGCTTGCCGCGCTCAAGCATGAGCGTGAGAAGGACGCCTACACCTTCGGCGAGCTGCAGGGTCGTCTCACCGAGAAGATCAAGGAGCTTGCCACCGCCAAGGACTCCAGCGCCGATCTTGAGCTGAAGCTGGCTGCTTTGACCAAGACGCTGGACGGCGCCAGGGAGCAGGAGGCGGCCTTGAAGAAGGAGATCAAGGCCGACAAGGCGCTGCTGGAGAGCATTGCCGCCACCCAGAATGATTTTAGAGGAACTGTGGAGCGGTGGACGGAGGGTCTTGTGAATGCTGCCGCAGACATCGACAAGGAGCTGGCGCAGCTGGGGATGGAGGATCTCGGGTATCCCTCCGATGAGACCCTCCCATCCAGCGCCAAGCTCACCCTGTTCTTCAAAAGCGTGGCGACGGCCCTCCAGCGACTCCGGGAGAGGATCCCAAAGCAGCTGGCCGACGAGTCGCGCAAGATCTGCGCAAGAGCTCTTCAGAAGGTGTTGGTGAAGGTGGCCTTCCGCAACCCGGGTCTCAACCTCACCAACGTCCTCAGATCCCTGCCGGCGGAAGCTGATCTGGAGGCGCTCAAGGACCTTGTCGCACCCATTATGGACAAGGTGAGTGGGATCAAGAGGGTTGAGGGCGATCGCGTGGACTAGGCCGCCCGTTTTCTTCTTTTCTTGTCGCCGCTGATCATGTTATGAAAACAGTCTATTAGAGCCGCGACAAGCTATCTTGTAATATAACTCTATTTCGGGTCATGATTGCAATGTTATTCCCTTTACTTGATTCCTTCCTTTGTATGTTTTTGCCCTACGCTTTCAGGGAACTTGTCGACGTAGGCACCTTTGCCGCGAGCGCTGAGTGCGGGACGTCCGCAGCCTGCTGGTGGTGCCGTTACCGACAAGAAACCTTGTCGCGACTAGTCGCAGCTCACTTAAGTTGTTGAGCGAACTCGAAACAAAGTAAGGGTGTGACTCTAGCCGCAGCACACTTAAACTGTTGAGCGAACTCGAAACAAAGTAAGGGCGCAACTAGCTATGAGCTGGTTCCTCCGCGCACAGGTTTTCCATACAAAGCATGGTCGTTCAAGGGAGATAACTTTAAAAAAATCTGATTGCTCAAACTTTGGCAACTTAGCTTTTCTGTTGTTTGCTCTCCGACAAGGCGAAACTTTCTTGAACGACGCCTGGTCCACACCATTATCTTCTCCTCCCCCCCCCCCTCGGCAAACTTGTGGGCGAGAGGAACCTTCCTTTCCTTGAGAAAAGAGAGAAGAGAAAATAATGGTATGGAGCCTTATGGCTCGTTATTGCTTACCGGGGTTTGGCGCTGCACAAAGTGTCAGATAACTCATGCAAAAAAAGCATGAAATTGACAAGATGTGCGGAGCACATGAGCTTTATTTATGCACAGGGTCTGCGCCTGGCTTTGTACAAAGGATCACATGCAACAGCGGCAAGACTTGTACAAAAGGTGGTTGCCGGAACAGGGTCCGACAACCGCGCCTTACGGGTAAAACTTACGAAGATGCTCGATTTTCCAGGAGTTGCTCACCGGAACGCCATCTTCAGTCTCAAGGCGGACAGCGCCAGGCCTAGTGACTCGTTTCACCCGATAAGGGCCTTCCCACTTCGGTGTCAACTTGTTGGAATTCTTGGCGGAATGAACGCGCCGAAGAACAAGGTCGCCTTCCTCAAGACTTCTGGCGTTAACTTTGCGGCTATGGTAGCGGCGCAAAGCTTGCTGGTAGCGAGCAGCTCGCACAGCAGCCTGAAGACGGTCTTCCTCAAGGAGCAGCGCGTCATCTTCCCGCAGCTGCTCTTGTTCAAGCTCATCATAAGCGAGCACTCGAGGTGACCCGTATACGAGTTCCGTGGGGATAACTGCCTCTGCTCAATAGACTAGAGCGAAAGGTGTCTGGCCAGTGGCTCGATTTGGCGTCGTCCTGATCGACCAAACAACCACCGACAGCTCCTCAATCCAGTTTCTTCTGCACTTGTGCAGCCTGTCGAAAGTCCTGGTCTTGAGTCCACGCAGCACTTCAGCATTTGCCCTCTCCGCTTGACCGTTGCTCCTGGGGTGAGCAACAGAAGCGAAGCAGACCTTGGCGCCAAGGTCTTGGACGTACTGCATGAAGGTGCGACTCGTGAATTGCGTGCCATTGTCGGTGATGATCCTGTTAGGGATCCTGAAGCGGCAAACAATCGACCTGAAGAACTTGACTGCTGACTGTGCTGTCACCTTCCTCACTGCTTCCACTTCCGGCCACTTTGTGAACTTGTCAATTGCAACGTACAAGTACTCAAAGCCCCCGACTGCTCGGGGGAAGGGGCCGAGGATGTCGATCCCCCAGAACGAAAATGGCCAGGATAAAGGGATCGTCTGGAGAGCTTGAGCTGGCTGGTGTATCTGCTTGGAATGGAACTGGCACGCTACACACTTGGTTACTTGTGCAGTTGCATCCTGGAGGGATGTTGGCCAAAAGAAACCTTGCCGGAACACTTTGCCGGCAAGTGCTCTGGCGCCAATGTGGTGACCACATATGCCTCCATGTATCTCTGCCAACAGCTTCTGTCCATCTTCTCGGTGAATACACTTCAATTTCACACCGTTGAGTCTTCTTTTGTACAGTTCGTTGTCGACGAACTGGTACATACTAGATTGTCGGGCTACTCTTTCTGCTTCTTCTTGCACTTCGGGAAGTTCTCCTGTCTGAAGGAAACGAACGATCTGCTGTGCCCATGCTGGAGCTTGTGGCTCGACAACAAGGACTAAAGGCATATATGCTGCTGTGGGAACATCCGCTTCTACGGCGAGAACCTGCGGCTCAGCCGGAGCTTGACGTTCCCCGGCAAGCTTGCTGGAGCAAAACTTGTCGGGAGCGTCTGCTTCAACGAAGCAAACCCTGGGACTTGTCGGAGCAGACTGCTCCTCAGCACTCCTGGTGTTGATCTTGGGGACCTTTTTGGCGGCGGCTTCGGGAAGCTCTGCCGGAAAATAGTCACCAGAAATCAACTTCCTCTTCTTGCACTGTCCAGTTGATGGCGTAACAGACGGTTGAGTCAGCTTGAGCAGAAAGATCCCTGGTTCCACAGGTAACTTAAATGCTACGCAATTTGACAGGCCGTCGGCGATGTCGTTCTGACCTCTTGGAACATGTTCCATCTGTAGGCCGACAAAGCGCTCTTCTAGCTTCCTCACCTCATTGACGTAAGCTTCCATCAATGGACTCTGATAATTCTTGTTCACTTGGCGGACGACAAGTTGCGAGTCACCCCTGACAATGAGCTTCTTGATCCCAAGGTCTGCCGCGATCCTGACGCCGGCAAGCAATCCTTCATATTCTGCAGTATTGTTTGTTGCTTGCTCCTTGGGAAAGTGCATCTGGACTACGTACTTGAGGTGCTCTCCGGTGGGTGCGACAAGCAGCACGCCAGCACCGGCGCCTTGCAGCGAGAAGGCACCATCAAAGTACATCAGCCACTCTTTGCTTGCTTCCTCGATGGGGATGCTCGTCTCTGGAATTTCTTCATCTGGTGTTGGCGTCCACTCTGCTATGAATTCTGCCAATGCTCTGCTTTGGATAGTTGAAGTGCTCTCAAACTTGAGGCCAAAGCTTGACAGTTCCAGTGCCCACTCAACAATCCTGCATGTTGCTTCTGGATTCTGCAGTATCCTCTTCAGCGGAAAGCGAGTGACAACTGTGATCTCATGTGCTTGGAAGTAATGGCGCAGCTTTCTCGAGGCCATGAGAAGGCCGAAAAGCAATTTCTGCACACCAGAGTACCTTGACCTAGCCCCCTGCATAAGGGAACTGACAAAGTAGACTGGGCGCTGCACCATTTTCTTTTGTATGTCCTCGGGCGCTTGCGCAGATCCATCTTTGCCGGGACCAGAGCTTGTCGGGGAAGCCCCTGCTTGTCGCTGGATGCGCTTGCCGTGGTTGCTGGCTCATCATCTACCTCCCTCTCCGCTACTAATGCAGCACTAACCACTTGATTGGTTGCCGCCAAATATAGAAGCAACTTCTCTTGTGGCTTAGGTGCGACAAGTATTGGAGTGGAGGAAAGGTATCTCTTCAAGTCCTGCAGCGCATCCTCCGTTTCCGGAGTCCATTTCATTGGACCTGCCTTTTTCAAAATTTTGAAAAACGGCAGGGCGCGCTCAGCCGACTTAGAGATAAACCTGCTGAGAGCCGCCACGCAGCCGGCAAGTCTTCGTACATCCTTGACGCGCTTCGGTGCTTCAATCTGCTCAATGGCCTTGATCTTGTCGGGATTGGCTTCAATTCCCCGCTGAGACACGAAGAACCCGAGAAGCTTGCCAGAAGGGACTCCAAACACGCACTTCTCGGGGTTGAGCTTGAGGTTGATCTTGCGCAGATTTGCAAAAGTCCCTTCTAAATCTTGGATCAGAGTTGCTTTGTCCCTGCTCTTGACCACTATATCATCCATGTAGGCTTACACATTTCTGTGTATTTGTGGCTCAAAAGCAGTGTGGACTACCCTTGCAAATGTTGAACCAGCATTCTTCAAACCGAAAGGCATCCGTACGAAATAGTACGTGCCACATGGAGTGATGAACGCGGTTTTCTCCTCATCCTCTTCTGCCATGAAGATCTGATGATATCCTGAGTATGCGTCAAGAAATAAAAGCAAGTCACATTCGGCCGTGGAGTCAACAATCTGGTCAATGCGCGGCAAGGGAAATGGGTCTTTGGGATAAGCTTTATTGACATCGGTGAAGTCGATACAAAGCCTCCATTTCCCGTTCGCCTTGCGCACGACTACAGGATTGGCCAACCACGTGGGATGGAGCACTCCTCTGACGAGGCCTGCTGCTTCCAACTTCTTGATCTCTTCTGCGATGAACTCTTGGCGCTCCACTGCTTGCTTCCTGACTTTCTGCTTGACGAGCCACGCATGAGGACATACGGCAAGGTGGTGCTCAATTACTTTCCTGGGAACACCGGGGATGTCAGACGGTTGCCATGCAAACACATCGACATTCGCCCGCAGGAAAGTAATAAGCGCGCTTTCCTATTTAGGGTCAAGGGTGGCACTGATGGTGAAAGTACCACCAGTGCCGTCCTCCTTGGCGGACACCTTCTTGGTCGCTGGCGGAGCTGCCATCGTCTTCTTACACTTGCCGGTGGAGCTCGATGGTGCGTCCTCGACGGTAGCACAACACTCCGAAGAGGTGCGCTTGCCGAAGTGGGCATCAGAACTCTTGCCGAACTTGGTCTTCTTCTTCCCCCCGGGAGCTTCAGCGGCAAGTGTCTCGCGATCCGTTGCGGCTGCTGCTTCCCGGTAGATCTTGTCGGCACAGATAAGAGCATCTTTCTTGTCGCCAGGGATAGTGATGACACTTTCGGGCCTGGCATCTTCAGCATATTGTACGCGTAGTGAGAGGCCGCCATGAACTTGGTGAGCGCTGGACGGCCGAGAATTCCGTTGTAAGGCAATGGAAAATCGGCAACGTCAAAAGTGATCCTCTTAGTCCTGAAGTTCAACTCGCTGCCAAATGTCACCAGCAGCGTGATCTTCCCCTTCGGCTTGCTCCTTCCCGGGTTGATTCCTTGGAATGTGCCGGTCTCTTCGAGCTCGCTGTCAGGGACTTGGAGTTTTCGGAGCACAGCGGAGGAGATCAGGTTCAAGCCGGCCCCGCCGTCAACTAGCATCTTAGTGACCTTGAGGTTGCGGATAGTTGGTGAGACCAACATCGGCAAACACCCGACAGTAGTTGTGCGATCAGGGTGGTCCTCAATATCAAAGATGATAGGCGTGCTGGACCATTTCAGAAGCTTGCGTGATTTGACGGGTGGTTCTGCCGCATTGACTTCCCGCACCAACTGCTTGAGTTGGCGGTGTGAAGTATGCAGAGAAGCACCGCCGTCAACGCACAAGACCTCTGTGGCTTTCTGGAACTCCTGCTCGCTGGTCTCGGCATCATCCATGTCTTCTTCGTCGGCGTCATCTTCATCCTTGTCGCGGCCGCGGGGAGGTCTCTCGCCTTGCCGCTGCTTGGCGTTGCCGCGGTGTCCTCCCCGGCCGGTGCGCTTTGTACCGGATCCTCCAGCACCTCCTTGGGCTTTCTCCTTGTCGCGTCGCTCGTATTCGGCCTTTTGCAGCTCGACAAGCTGCTCGACCTTCTTGCAGCTCTGGAGGTCATGGCCCTTGGTGCGGTGGATCTTGCAGTACTGTTTGTTGGTGCCGTCCTGCTTGTCGGCGGCCGCCACAACCTGGCAGTTGGCGCATGCGGCAACCTCCTTGCCGGAGCTACCAGTCTTGGCTGTCTTGGCGCCACCTTCGTTGCCGGACTGCTCAACAACTAGCACATCTTTGCCTTTCCTCTTCCTGTTGTTCCGCCGCCGGTTTTTGTTTGCCGGGGCAGCATCATCGTTGTCAGATCCTCCTGTTCCTGTATTCTCTCCGGGGAGTTTCCTCCATCCTCAGCACGTGCACATCTGTCGGCCAGGGCATACAGCTCACTGACGTCTCTGATCTTGCACATTGCCATCTCCTCCCGCATCCTGCGGTTACGCACGTTCTGGTGGAACGCACTGATGACCGCGGCAGGGTGGACGTCTGGGATGTTGCGTTGCACTTGGCTGAATCTCTGGATGTACTTGCGCAAGGGATCTCCTTCCTTCTGGGCAAGCAGATGAAGATCACTCTCCTGGCCATGAGGTTTGTGGCCGCCTGTAAAGGCGCCGACAAACTGATGGCATAGGTCTGCCCAGGAAGATATGGAGTTTTCCGGCAAGTGCATGAGCCAGGACCTGACGTTGGGCTTGAGCACCAGCGGGAAGTAGTTGACAAGGATCTTGTCGTCGCGCCCCCCCAGTAGCTTGCACCGCGATGGTGTATATGCTGAGGAACTCCGACGGATGCAACTTGCCGTCGTACTTCTCGGGTACGTCTGGCTTGAAGTTCTTCGTGTTGGGCCACTGGACTTGCCGCGGCTCACGGGTGAACGCAGGGCAACCTACCGCGTACGGCAGGTCGCCTGGTTCCCCTGGCGCATGCATGTCGACAGTGGGCCCAGCGCGCTTGTCTGACTGATGCCGCGCTTCTCTTCGGCGCTCGATGCGAGTACGAGCGTCTTCTTGCTGTCGTTCGTGAAGAACTTGGCGTTGATCGCGGCGAGCTCGCGGATCTGATGAAGCAGTGGAGTCGCTGTCGTGGCGGACCCGGCGAGTCGGCAATCTTGGCCTTCGGGGCGGAGAGTGCACGGTGGTTGCACCCCCACCGGTTTTGTCGCCATCGGCTCGCACCTGGCTAGCCTGCCGCGGCTGCGATGTGGTCGCCTGCCGTGGAGTGTCGCCGTTGGCGAAGCCGATGAGACTCTGAATGGTGGCCCTCCAGTTGTCGATCTTGTCTGGCGTTGGAGGGAAGTCTAGGAGCAGTTGAGCTCGCGCCAAAGCTTCTGCTGGAGTGGCGGGTAGCGGTGGCGAACGGTGCGAGGAGCGGGATATGCTCGTACTTATAATTGCGTTAGAAGGAGCAATATCCCGTCCAGGCGACCGTGCCTCGCTCGCGCCAGCATGTTGGCGCGTATGCTGGCCTGGAGCATCCCGAGATCCGCCAGCTCGATCTGGGTCCAGTGAGCGTATGGTACCGTGAGTACCACGACGCTGCCGGTCCTGCGCCTCCTAAGATGGGCGCGGTGCGTCTACGGACGCCCGGTCATCGTGGGAGCCAGCTACGCCGCTGACGGGCAGCGCAGTCTTGTCCTTGGACTTGGTGACACCGTGGGCTCCCTCGTCGACGCCCGTTCTTCCGCCGGCGTCTTCCCCACCAGCCATTTGCTCCGGCGGCGGTGGATTCGACGCGGACGGAGCAGCCGCCTCCGAAGCCTTCTTCTTCGGCGGCATGTCGATGAAGATCTAGCTCGCGTGAACGCCGGATCAGGTTCACACAACCTCGACGCCCCCTACCTGGCGCGCCAAAGATGCCGGGGAAAACTGGCTCCACGAGCACCTATGGGGACGGAGCCCCTTTCGGTTCGGCGGGGGGCGGAGGTCGCACGAAGAGCAGATCGAGGCGGGGCACACGAGTGGTTTTTACCCAGCTTCGGAGCTCTCCAGAGAGATAATACTCCTACTGCTGCTTTGTGGTTTGTATTGAGTTCTTGCTCGGGAGCACTGAGTGCTACAGTACACTCAAGCAGCTAACGAGACCGTGCGTTCCTCCGTTCGTCTTGTCGCGTCCGGAAGCTTATCGCTCGCCGGGTCCTGCCGGGACAAGTGGCGCATCGCGGCAAGTTCCTTGAGATGCCTTGGTTGGCCTTCCCGGGAAGCTCCTCTTGCCGGGGCTTGGTGCCTTGAGTGACATTCCGGGCAAGCTCCTCTTGCCGGGGCCTTGTCTCCTTGGCTTAAATACTTTGTTCTTGGATGGCTCCAAAGGAACCAAGTAGGTCCTTGGCGGTCACCTGGCAAGCCTTGTCGCGGGGCGCTGCGACTGCCCGTGCACAAGTTCGGGATACTAGGGTACCCCTACTCTAGTACACCGACAACTATCTATGGGCCTCGTGATTGGCGCGAATGTCCTTCCCGGAACATGGGCTTGAATCTTCCAGCGCTCCTCTTCAGGCAGAGTGGCGTTGAAGGTCCCGGTGAAGCGTGGTAGTCCAATGTTTAGGTACTTGGTGACTTCCTTCAAGTGAAATCCAAAAGGTGTGCCTTCATCCGGTTGAGCGCACTTGATCTTCGCGTCCGTCATCCTAAAAGAGTAGAAAAGATGAGGAGTTAGAAAATGAGAGGAGAATAGTGATCTATGGCTTTAACTTAGTGGTCGTGTCCTACAGTCAGCGTGTGCTCTGATACCATCTCTGTAGCGACCGGACCTCAGATGGTCAAGTCTCTGTGCTCCGGTGTCATCCCTGGATCAGTAATGCTGACACCACACAGTACTTCGAAGGATTTATAACAGAGTAGCAATCACACACTTATTACATCGATGTCTCAAAGAGAACTTATTACAATAAATATGGCTTAAGGCCATCTAATATCGATAACAGCGGAAGGCTTGGAAGATAAGTGAGTCCATCAACTCCAACAGCATCACTGAGTATAGAACCACAACCTAAAAGCACCTTACTCGTCGTCTGAAAAGTCTGCAACATGAAATGTTGCAGCCCGAAAACGGGTCAGCACATGGAATATGCTGGCAATGTAACACATAGATAAATATGAATGATAAGCCTATACTACATGCATATATGGCTGGTGGAAAAGCTCTATGGTTAAAGTTTTGCATAAAGCCAATTTTTCCCTACTTCAAAGGAAAAAATTCATTTAACTATCATGGTGGTTGTTAAACATTGAGAATGGTTGACAGCATCCTCAATCCCAACTAAAAGTAATCATCAATAACCCAACAATATTAATTTAGAAGTAACATGATGAGATTCACATGATATTCAAGTACTAGATACTCAAGATGTCCATAACCGGGGACACGGCTAATCATGATTAGTTTGTACACTCTACAGAGGTTTGCGCACTTTTCCCCACAAGACTCGATCGCCTCCGTTGGTTTCTCACACTGCATGATGTTTGAGAGACGGATGACCGAGACATAGTCTTTCAGAAGCACTCACACCTTACGTTGTGATAGACCGTACCAACCTACATCCCCTACATTTGCTAGTCTACCACTGTAAGAGTTCGCACGACTTAGTCAGCTATGCCAGAGCCCATATTGGCTTGTGGCTGCACACGGAAGTTACTAGCATGAATGATCTTATGATCCCTTTGAGCCTGGGTGGCGGTCCAAAGAAAAACAGGCAAGTCCTGATAGAAACCAGGTGCCTCAATCCACCCAGATGTGTGTTTAAGTTGCCACCTTAGATAAACCATCAATTAACATAACTCACATCTGTCATGGATATCACTCACCCAATCCACGTCTACTAGCATAGCATGGCATAATAAGCAAACGTAGAAGTAACTCCCGAAGGTTTCATAAGTAAAACAGGTAATAGGTACTACCTCAACTACTTCCCATCCCACAGTTTAATTAGATCCTAATCATGCAATGTGTGAGGATTGGTCTAATGCAATAAAAACTGGGCAATGAGAAGGTATGATCAAAGTATTACTTGCCTTGTTGATGATCCGTGAAACCTAGAGATTCGAAGTAACAGGCGGCGCACTTCGGGTGATCTAGCGCAGACAAACAACAAGCATACAATAAGTACTCATCTAATGCACAGGTAAAACTCGAACAAAAGATCAAACCAAAAAGTTCAACTTAAGAACTCCGGTTGTAAAGAGAAAATGAACCGAACAAAGTATCGGAAAACAAACGGTGGAAGAAAACAACTCGGTTCTAGCAAGTCGAAACTAGGTCAAATTTTACAGTAGCAAAAAACTTGTTTAAGTTGATTAGTCACAACGGCGGTTTCGAAATGAAACTCCAGGCGCTAGAATCACCTGATTCCGATAAACGAGCGAGAAGATAAACTAGAAAGAAGATCGGATCTGAAATCGCGATCAGAAAATCGCGGAATAAATCCGACGAAAAAGAAAACAAGGAACGGTTAAACGAACGGCCGTTCGTTAACCGAGAATAACCGGTGATCACGTTCATTAAGACGAAGGGTCCGGCAATCGCTCGCTTAAACAACTAAACCGAAAAAGAACGTAAACCGATCTAGGGTTTCGAAAAAACCCGAAACAACGAAACGAAAATAAACCGGAACATTTTTGTTTTTAAAAACCGAACCGAGGTGTGGGGCGGTGCGGTGGCTACCTCGGCGGCGAGGGGCTCCGGCGAGGGAGGCGCTTGGCGGCGGGGCGGGGCGAGGCGGCGCGGCGCAAGCGGCAGGCGGCGGCGGCGCTGGCGAGCGGTGGCGGCTGCGCGAGCGGCGGCGCGGTGTGGGGCGGGGCGGGGCGCGGTGTGGGGAGGAGAGGGGGGCTGGTAGTTAAAGGGGGGAGGAAACTTGGGGGAGAGGGCAAGAAAGAGGCGGCGGCGGCGGAGTCCGATCCGGACTCGGCGGCGGCGGGCGTTGGCGCTGCGCGTGGCGCGCGCGCGAGGCGGCGGGGGGGCTGGGCCGGCTCGGCTGGGCCATTGGCCCAGTCGGGCGCTGCGGATTTTTTATATATATAAATACGCGCGCAGAAAAAAAACAAATAAAAGAAAATCTAAACGAACTCCAAAAATCCCGAAGTTAATTTTTCCCGACTCCTAAAAATGAGTCGAACAAAATGAACTTTTACTCGGGGCCTAAATTCAATATTTTAAAACACGCATTTTTCCCTAATCCAAATAAAATGCAAATAAACTCCGAAAATCCAAAATTTTATTTATTTATTAAATCTTCATTTTTCCTAAATTTGGGAAAGTCATATTATTCCCTTCTCATATTTTTGATATTGGGAAAATAATCGAAGATGAAATAAATAAAATCAAATGATCCTCTTTTCAAAATTTGAGAAAACTCAAATATGAAAATAACGAAATCTCCAACTCTCTCCGAGGGTCCTTGAGTTGCGTGAAATTTCTAGGATCGACCAAAAATGCAAGAAAATATGATATGCATGATGATCTAATGTATAACATTCCAAATTGAAAATTTGGGATGTTACATAGAAAGAATCGGTGGGGCCGAGATTGACTTTTGGAATAGGTCACATGTGGATGTGGGAAGGTAGTTGAGGGTTTTGGAGCATATCACTAAGCACAAGAAGCAAGAGGCTCATTAAACAACACCTCATCCCTCCTTGATAGTATTGGCTTTTCCTATGGACTCAATGTGATCTTGGACCACTAAAAATGTAAAATGTAGAGTCTTGATCTTGAAGCTTGAGCCAATCCTTTGTCCTTAGATTTTTGAGGGATCCACTTTCCTCATCCATGCCATGCCATTCATTGAGCTTTTCCTGAAATATTAATCTTGGAATAATGTTAGCTCAATGAGCTATATGTTGTTAGGAATTACCAAAACCACCCAGGGATAGTTGCACTTTCAGTAGCACCGAAGCAAGTAAATGAGTCGTCAAATCACGAAAGACCACCTTTCCCATCGAGTACATGAGTGAAGCACGGTGGCTAGCTAGTTGGGATAGTGCGACCGATTAGCTAGGCCGCCGCCACATTTGTTTTTTCACCCCTTTTTTATCTCCTTGCCAGCAGGTAAATTTAAGTATCCACCACGGCGTTGCTCTGGTCTTTCGGTGTGGCAGGCGCGGCAGGATTTTTTATTTTTTGATTGACGGGAGCAGGCGCGGCAGGATTTTTAATTTTTTGATTGACGGGAGCAGGCGCGACAGCAATTAGTCATGATGACCCCGCCTGTAAAACCCATTGCTCCCTGTTGTGAAAAGTCATCGACTGGTGTTTTCCTATGGTGAAAACCAAAAGATTCACCCCGCTCCTCAGCTGGCTCCCTCCGCCTTCCCGTAGATTGCATTGCCTTTCACCCATTTGACCCCCTTTGCTTCCTCTCCCCATTTCTTCTATCTGGTGCCATGGCGGCGCAGAAGATCACAGAGTCTGAGGTAAGGCGCCTGACACAGGAGCTCCAGGCCAAGGATGTGGAGCTCAGGGCCAAGGACGTGGAGCTCCATGAGCTCAAGGAGGAGAGGAGTGCCATGCTCCTCCTTTATGTGCGGGAGTTCACGGGGCTTCAAAAGCGGCAGGCGTCCACCACAAAGATGCTCGAGGCGTCGGCGGCATTGCTGCAGAAAGCGGGAGATACGATAGGCCGTCAGGCGAGCCGGCTGGAGCGTGAGCGTGCTGATCGTGACGAGGTCTAGGATCGCCTCAGCCACTTGGTGGACCATGTTGCCACACACATGTTGCGGCTGCGCGATGCCTACTAATGTCGCTTGAAGCTACGTCGGTATGTCCCCAAAGAGGAAGGGATGATGCAGCACAGCGGCGGTAGGTATTTCCCTCACATATGAAACCAAGGTTATCGAACCAGTAGGAGAATCAAGAAACACAACGAACAGCCCCTGCACACAGATAACAAATCCTCGCAATCCGACGTGTTAAAGGGGGTTGTCAATCCCTTCCGGGGTACGGCGCCTCAAGTGTCAAACGGGCGTGAGATAAATTTGTAGTAGATTGATAGATCGTACGCCAAATAAAATAAATAGAAATAAAATGCAGTGAGGTATTTTTGTATTTTTCGTTTAATAGATCTGAAAATAAATGCAAGGAAAAAGTAGATCGCAAAGGCAAAATATATGAGAAAGAAGACCCGGGGGCCGTAGGTTTCACTAGTGGCTTCTCTCCAGAAAAATAGCAAATGGCAGGTAAACAAATTACTGTTGGGCAATTGATATAACTTCAAATAATCATGGTGATATCCAGGCAATGATCATTATATAGGCATCACGTCCAATATTAGTAGACCGACTCCTGCCTGCATCTACTACTATTACTCCACAAATCGACCGCCATCCAGCATGCATCTAGTGTATTAAGTTCATGGAAAAACGGAGTAATGCAATAAGAACAATGACATGATGTAGGCAAGATCTATCTATGTAGAGATAGACCCCATCATTTTATCCTTAGTAGCAACGATACATACGTGCCGTTTCCCTTTTTGTCACTGGGATCAAGCACCGTAAGATCGAACCCACTTCAAAGAACCTCTTCCCATTGCAAGATAAATAGATCAAGTTGCCCAAACAAAACCCAAATATCGGAGAAGAAATACGAGGCTATAAGAGATCATGTATATAAGATATCAAAGAAACTCAAATAACTTTCATGGATATAAAAAGATATAACTGATCATAAACTCGAAGTTCATTAGATCCCAACAAACACACCGCAAAAGAGTTACATCATATGGATCCCCAAGATACCAT
Source organism: Aegilops umbellulata (assembly GCA_032464435.1). NCBI lineage: Eukaryota > Viridiplantae > Streptophyta > Magnoliopsida > Poales > Poaceae > Aegilops > Aegilops umbellulata. Next base: position 577,185,386 of record CP136057.1, on the reverse strand, counting down.
TGTATTGAGAATTCAGCGAGAGAAAGGAAGCCATCTAGCTACTAACTACGGACCAGAAGGTCTACAAAGAACTACTCACGCATCATCGGAGAGGCACCAATGGAGGTGGTGAACCCCATCTGAGATGGTGTCTAGATTGGATATGGTGGTTCTGGACTCTGCGGCGGCTGGATGAATATTTTGTCGACTCCTTTAGGGTTTCTGGAATATTGGGTTATTTATAGAGCAAAGAGGCGGTCTAGGGGGCACCCGAGGTGGGCACAACCCACCAGGGCGTGACTGGGCCTCCTGGCGCGCCCTAGTGGGTTGTGCCCCCCTAGGGGCACCCCCCAGCCGCAGCCAGGGCCCGTTGTGTTCCTTCTGGCCCATAAAAAATCATCATGGAGTTTCATGGCATTTGGACTCCGTCTAATATTTATTTTCCGCGATGTAAAAAATAGGGAAAAACAGCAACTGGCACTTGGCACTATGTCAATAGGTTAGTACCAAAAATGATATAAAATGACTATAAAATGATTATAAAACATCCAAGACTGATAATATAACAGCATGGAACAATCAAAAAATATAGATACATTGGAGACGTATCACCTACCGTCGTGCATCGCGACCATGCCGGCCATCGGGCTAAACCCGTTCGACCACCCCGTCGACTTCAATGAGTTGCGGCTTCCTGACCTGGTCTCCTTCTTCACCTATATATCCGAGGAGCTGAGCCGTCTCCGCGTGATGGTGGGGGTAGAGCTGGACAGGGAGGGGTTGTGGTCTGTCGTCGCTGTTGCCGGGTGAATCCTCTCAGGGCTCCATCATCAGAATCCATTCGTGCCATTGGACGCCCTTTCACGAGCTGGCTCCCGTCGACCGGGAGCGGGCTCTGCGGGTGGTTGCACCCTGCATCACCAATGTCGTGCGCCTCAAGAAGCAGAGGGACTTCGGTGGTGTTTAGGCGTCCTCTGCATGGGCATGTCCATGTCTCGGCGCAACATGACCGTTGGATCAAACTCAGACTATGCATATCAGTCACTATAGCACAAAGCGTGTGGGTGTGTTTGGTTGCATTCTCATCTCAATATAGTTGTTCCCTCTTCGTGCATGCTCATCTCAGCACCCCTCTTCATGCATGCTCCTAGTGTATTTGTGTTAACCTACTAGTGTGGACTCATGCACCCTTTAACGATGACATGTACCTAGGGTAGGGTCATAGGCCTGACCTAGACGATCTACCCAAGGACACTGCCCTAGAGTCAAAGACATTCAAAGTACAGCAGACTATGTCGATTGAAATCACCTTGGAGTGCAATCCACTCGACCAGCTATCTCACTCAAATACCCCAATTCCATTCGACCAAGATAAGAGTCACTCGACTACTCAAAGAATCACTCGGAGATAGAAGATCTAAAGTCACTCAGGATGGCAACGGTTAGGCATTCACTCTGTAGTCTTAAAGATCATTTATAGCTCTTTATAGCTAGTGTTACCAGTAACGCCCTGTCTTAATGTATATTGAACCCTATGTAACGTGGGATGGCTGGGGTCCTGGCGCACTCTATATAAGCCACCCCTCCTCTGGTACAAGGGTTCGCACCCCCTGTAACTCTCACACATAATCCAGTCGACCAAGCCTCCGGGCACCGAGACGTAGGGCTGTTACTTCCTCTGAGAAGGGCATGACTCGTAAACCTTGCATGCACAGCTTCACCATAGCTAGGATCTTGCCTCCTCCTACGTACCCCTTATCCTTACTGTCAGACTTACTCCCACGATAGTTGGCGCCCACCTTGGGGCTGGTGTCTTAGTGACTTCCGGTGAGGTTGCAGTTTTTCCGATCTCCATCAACATGGTGTCTGGTGGTGGTTTGGCTTTGGGCCGCGAGATCCATCTTGGCACGCTTGTTTTCATCGCCGACAACTCCGCCTGGCTCCAAGAGGCCCCTCTCGACATCGAGGCCCTTCCCATCCGCGGGGCGGCGCACTTCCGTGCGAGTGCATGCAGCGTCCTTCTACGGCAGCCCTCGACCGAGTATTAGTCGGCTCCCGCATCGTCCACCCTTCCAGTTGTACGTCGTCGCAAGAGATCTAGTCGATCATGGTTTCAGCATTGGGTGAAGCATGCGGTGGCCCGCTAGTCGACCACCCCTCAAGTCGCGGCAATTGAGCCCGACGAATCTCTCTACGGACTGTTCGACCTGTCAACTGGCTCCGCTGAGACCATGTCCGAGTGCGGAAGCAGCAATCCTGCGATGGAGGTCCTGATGATCGACACGCCCATGCATCCCGCCTGGTTTCCATCGCAGCAGCGGCGGCGATGGTGGAGGCGGCCCGTCGCATGGTCATGACGGATATCATCCCGAAGCCCTCACTTCAGAGCAGAGGGAGGAGCTGCATCGATGCAACGTGGAGGCGCTTCACACCCCCATCATCGGAGAGACCTCTGAGGCTCGGGCCTTGGAGGCTGCGCGTCTAGCCACCCTGGCTGAGCGCGCGCGTCTGGAGACTCTCCAACATTCACTCGACGAAAGCGCTCGTCGACAGATCCCCGAATCTAGTCGACGTCACTGACAGTTGTTCCCGCCTGAACCTCGGGTATACCGCATGCCAGTCCAGAATCTCTTAGCTGCAACCCGTATAGCAGAGTCGATTCAGCCATCCCGTTCAGAGGCTGGCAGAGGTTAGATGCAGATCAGAGCGTTGCTCCGAGCGGCAAGGGAACAAAACTCAACCATTTCCCAGTCGTGCAACAGGATCCACAGCAGGTCTGTGGTGGCAAACATAGTCCAGTCGACTCACAGCCCAAGATCGCCTCCGCGGTGTGAGGGACATGGGCACCGCCATGAGCAATACCTGGATTGGAGCCACGAACAGTATGACCATCGATTCGGTCGTGATGACCGCCGTCGGGTGCCTACGCCCCCTCCGAGGGGCGAATTGTACGCGCACCGGCGGTAGGATGACAGGCACCCGTATGGTGATGAGCGGAGAGCTCCAGTCGACCCAAGAGAGCTCGGGTTTGATGCAAGATCAGTTCTCGTTCAAGGTCTGGTCGACATAAGCTGGGCACACAGAGAGGAGGAAGACAGAGACCATACGGCTGGGAGCATAGTTCACGTGCCTGGGCCCGAATGTTTCAGTAGAGCTATCAGAGCGGCTGAGATCCCTCCTAACTTCAGGTTGGCGACGAGTGTGAGTAAGTTCACCGGAGAGTCAAAGATCAACACTTGGCTGGAAGATTACCGAGTGGTTGTGTAGATTGGTGGCGGCAACGATGATGTAGCCATGAAGCACCTCCCTCTGATGCTTGAGGGTTCTGCCAGGGCTTGGTTGAATCAGTTGGCCCTCGGTAGTATTTTCAGTTGGGAAGAGTTGGCCCGAGTGTTCGCTAAAACATTTGAAGGCACCTGCAAACGACTGGCCGGCCTGACCGAATTGCAGCATTGTGTCCAGAAACCAAATGAAACCTTGAGAGATTACATCCAGAGGTGGATTACCCTTCATCATATAGTGGAGAATGTGTCACAGCACCAAGCAGTTTGTGCCTTCAAAGAGGGCGTTCGGTACAGAGAGCTCAACCTAAGGTTCGGTCAGACAGGAGACATGTCCCTGGCCTGAATGATGGAAATAGCCACTCGGTATGCTAACAGCGAAGAAGACGACCGACTCCGCAGTGCCAAGAATAAACCAGTTGCCCAGGACTGCGGAGGAGGAAATTCCAGTCGGAAGCAGAAGCGCAAAGCTGAAACTGCAGGTCCTACTGAAGCCGCAATTGTGAATCAAGGGAAGTTTAAGGGAAAGCCTAAGGGGCCATGGGTCCCCAAAAAAGTGAAAGATCAAGTGGGAAATGATGCTCTTGATTTTCCGTGCCACATACACACCAAAAAAGATGAAGAGGGTAACTAGATTTATCCCAAGCACACCACTCGATAGTGTCGACTCCTGATTCGGAGTTCTCGAGAGGGTCAACCCAGCGAAAAAGAAAAGGAACATGATAAGGAAGAAGACAAAGAGGAGGACGATGGTTATCCCAGTGTCCATGCCACTTTAGTGATTTTTTCTGACGTCGAGAGCAAAAGTCGACTGAAAGTCATTAATCGAGAAGTGAACATGGTTGCTCCGACAACTACATCGTATTTAAAATGGTCGAAGACTCCCATTACATTCGACCAGTCTGGTCACCCAGCGCACGTTGCTACCCCGGGCGGCAAGCGTTGGTGGACGACCCAGTCGTTGGGGGCACCCATCTAACCAAGGTTCTGATGGATGGTGGCAGTGGTTTGAACATTCTTTATGTTGAGACCCTCCGAGGGATGGGCATTCCAATGTCCAAGCTCAGCGAGAGCAACATGAGATTCCACGGAGTCATCCCAGGAAATAAAGTTGATTCACTCAGTCAGATCACTCTTGATGTGGTTTTTGGTGATTCAAAGAATTACCGTAAGGAAAAGTTGATGTTTTAGGTGGTGGATTTTCATAGTGCCTATCATGCTATTCTGGGAAGGACTACATATGCTCGTTTCATGGCTCGACCATGTTACGTGTACCTCAAGTTGAAGATGCCTGGCCCAAGGGGCGTGCTTACAGTCACAGGGAATCGGCAAAGGGCAGAAGAGTGCCTGCAGAAGGGCTCAAAGATTGCCGATGAGCAAATGGCAGCAGTAGAAATGGAAGAGTACAACAAGAACGCAGATCCGAGTGATTTGCTGCAAGCTAAGAAGCCTGCTTCTGAGTCTGCACTCCAGTCGGCCGGTGAAACGAAGCATGTTCATATTCAACCGACCGATCCCAATGCTGCTCCGACCCACATCTCAACAACAGTCGACAGCAAATAGTAAGAAGCGCTCATCCAGTTCTGTCGGCGTTCTGGGACCGGGGGTCCCCAGACTTGCCTGCCTGCGGCCTGCGGCGTGGCCCAAATGGGGGCCCAGCGTGGCCCATCTTCGTCAACACAAGGCTCAAGACCCTCGCGAGGGGCCAAGCCTCGCGAAGCGGACGAGATGGCGCTTTCTCAAGCACGGCCTCCTTAGGCTGGCTCGTGAGGAGGTGGAGAGACCAAGGCGGGTACCTCACGAGGTGCCCATGACGCAAGCCATGACGACCAAGGGTGCCAGGCGGGCGCCAGCCCGCGCAGCATCTCCCTTTCCCCTTTGGTGCAAAGGGGGCAAGCGCAGGCGAGAGGATCAAGCAAAGGCACCCATTTCGGTGCAATGAGACCAAGACCAGTCCAACGGTGGGAAGGAGGTCACCATGGAGCCCAGGACGGCGTCACCACAGGGCCTTTGGCAGGCGAAGACCAACTTTAGTCAGGATAAGTGTACCAGATGTTCCCCTTCAAATTGGCCAGTAGTTGGCGCCCATCCTGCTCAATATTTGGGAAGAGGCCCAGGGCCTTTGCCTATAAATAGGACTAGCCACCCCCAGAGTAGAGGCAGTTTGGAATGAGCTAGGATCGAATCCAGCGTCTAGAGAGAGAAGGGCGATCGAACTCCCCCTAGCAGTTCATCCCCTAGTCAAGAACAGGCCCTCGCGAGGCCGTTCCCCCTTGTACTGTTCTTCCTCATCAGCCCAAGAGGCAATCCACCCGCCACAAACTAGAGTAGGGTATTACACCGCAATGGTGGCCCAAACTAGTATAACCCTTGTGTCTCTTGTGTTGCTCTTGCAGTAGTTAGATCCTTACGAGACGGAGAGGTAGAGGGCACGATCTCCGCGCGCACCCCAGAGTTCGAACCTTAAGGGTCTGCCGGAACCCGTGATCCGACATTTGGCGCGCCAGGTAGTGGTGCGCCGGAATCTGCCTTCCCATCGCTCCGTCTCTCGTTGCGTCGTCGTCACCATGTCCGGCGACCAGGCGGGCAACCAAGGCCCATGGGCGGCATGGCCCATCTGCGCGGAGCCTCCCGCTCCGGGCGACCCCGCGCCGCAGGCAGCTCGCGGTCCGCAGGGCGCTGCCGGCCGCGGGCGACGTGGGCAAGCTTCTGCGACCCTCACACCGCGACAGGCGCGGTCGGCAGCGAGGGCATCCAATCACGCCACGACTACGACACCGTACACCCGTCGGGAACAGGTGAACTCGAAGGCCGCGCTCACAGTAGCACGGGAGCTGCTGCAGTGCAGGCTATTGGAGGGCGGCCGCGACGTGCTGCTGGAGTGGGTCGCCGAGCTCCTGGGCTTCGCCGCTTCAGGGGCTCACCTCTTCTGCGTCCAGCTTCCGCCTCAAGCTCAGGGCGCCGCACGAGGGGGCCCCACGCACCCGCGCGGGCCTCAAGACTACCCCAGCACCGACGAATCCGCCGGCACCGGACTGGCGGTGGCGCTACCCCCGCCCCCGGCACGCGAAGGAGAGGGGCTCAGTGCGGCCCACGGCGCTAGCGGCCAACCGCGCTACCACCCCGCGGTGGGCACGACAAGCAACGCCGCATGGCGCATGGAGCACTACGGCACAACATTCGGGGTGGCGGCGCCAGAGGAATACGTGCCCCACATGATGGACCAAGGGCACGCTCACGGGGGCGAACGGGGCTCACTCTTCAGCCCCAGCTGGGAGGACGAGACGCCAGAGGCCGAGCCCTTCCAGGAAGCCCAGGACGGCTCCGTTGGCCACACTGGAGGCAACGACTATCGGGTACCGTTAATTCCTCAAGAACAGGCATACACTAATCATGGATCACAAGAGATGCAGGTCGCCGCAACAAGTAGCTGCCCCGCTCCTGCGGCCTCCTACCCCCCGGGAGGAGGACGCAGGGGGGCTACAGGAAAGGGGCAGAGATCCTACATCACCACCGCGGCGTTCGGAGCAAGGCGTTCTTAGAAGATAGGCCCTCCGCTGGGGAGGCGCCTGAGGGCCTGCCCCTGGCGGAGGACCCGTGGTCGTCGGGGGAACCGCTGGCGACCGCTCTACCCCACCGGCGGCGTCCTGGTTTCCGGTCGTCATTGGTGGCACTAGAGTGTGGCGCAAGGCGGGTCCCTCGTCTGGCGATATCAAGCAAGGCCGGTTCCTGTGAAGAAGGCCCAGTGCCTGTGAAGCTCGCTGCCCCGTGACACTCTCACGTAATAATGAGTGGGGCTGTACACGCCCCGGAGTCTCAGGGGTGCCGGCCTCAGGCCCTGGGGCTCCCTCCCATGCCCAGTGAACAGCACTTAGCTCCGTGCTGGTGAGAAGACGTCGAAGACTAGATTAGGTGCCGGACGCGGCCTTTTTTGTTTGCTTTCATTGCCTTCTTCCTTTGGTTGTAACCTTTTTCCCCCGCTGGATTTAAGTTGAACTCGAATTTGAGCTTTGCGTGCGTTCGGGGAAGGGGTGCTTGCTCTTGTTTGAATCGTTTCCCGCATTCTGGTCACCATCTCACCACAGCTGCCTCCCCTCGCGAGCCCCTCGCGAGCCGGGCCAGGCCTAGCTTAAGCACGGCCCAGACTGCCGCTGCCGCTCCCTCACGAGGTGACCTTTGGTGCTTGCGGAGATCGTTTTCTCATGAAGGCCCTGAGCCTGTGTTGGGGATATTGCTATTTGGGGTAAACCGGCCTACAGGGCCCGGGTTAGCTCCGTCAATGGACCCAAGATGTTAAAGCCCAAGAAGAAATAGAAGGACCCAAGGCCTGTAATCGGTTTAAAGGTTTATGGCCGTAAACCGGCCTGAGGTAACTTGCATTGTAAGTTAGGAATAGAGAGACCAACCCGGGCACGTTTATGAACCGGAGGTTGGGACTTTGTAGACCGACGGGCGTCACCCGTGTATATAAGGGGACGACCCGACGGCGGTTTAGGGACAGAGAACAACAACTCGAGGTTTAGGCGAAGCTTATCGCTCCCCAGCCCTCGAAACACATCAATTCCATCACAACTAGACGTAGGCTTTTATCTTCATCGAAGGGGCCGAACTAGTATAAACTCTGTGTCCTTGCGTCCGCTCTAACCCCTTCAAGCTAACCCGTTGCGATGGCTCCACGACTAAGTCCTTTTGCTAGGACATCTGCCGTGACAAATCCACGACAGTTGGCGCCCACCGTGGGGCTATCGCGAGATGGTTCCAAGTTCTTGGAGGGCCGCTTTGAAGGACTCAAGGGCTACGCTGTGGGCCGGATGACCAAAAGTCGTCGCGGAAAGCTCTACATCGACGGCACAGGCTGGGGCCCCGACGCCGGCTCGATCGAGTACGGGTACCGGGTCCCCTTTGGCGGCATCCATGTTTTCATCGGCAAGATCGGTGAACCGGGCCCCGAGCTGGGCGTCTGCGCCGACCTCATCGAGACAGCTCAGTGCATGAGATCAACCCTGGCTAAACCGACCAGGAAGCGCGCCTTCGTGGGAGTCATCCGCGGAGGAAGCTACGAGGAAGGATCCGAATCCGGTGGCGAAACTGCCATCTACTCCGGCGATGAAACGTCAACCGGGGAAACCGAGTCTCTATACCGGCTGCAAGACGATCGGATTGGGGGCAGCTCCGATGGCGACAGTATTCCGGACCCCTCTGATCTGCCCTATCGAGTTGGGATCTTCATGGCTGGAACACAGGCGGCGCCACACTCATCAACTGCGGCAGCAGTGATCTCCGGATCGGCAGCGGCGACAGCTGCACGGGCAGGAGGCCCAGCGGATTCACCAGCCCAAGTATTGTCAGACCTGTTTGACGCACTGGCAGCGCTCATGGCGGAAGCCAACCCGGTGGATCAGGAGGTTCACAATGCCGAAATTGCCAAAGTGAGAGAACAGATCACTCAAGCTAAAGCGGAGCTGGCAGCAGAAGAGGCCAGGATGACGGCGGAGCGCGCCGCTTTAGATGCACAGGCTTACAGGCTCATGATGGACCAGAATGCGTCTCAGGAAGTCCTGAAGAGGAAATTCCGATCTCGATTGCCCGCAGCCCTCGATGCCAGAAATCTCTTCAACACCCCGGGGGTAAACCGTGCGGAAGCAACAGTTGGCGCCCCGGTTCAGCACCGGATAATAAACCTGCCTCGTCACAACACCGGTACACCACAGGCCGTGCCAACACCGTCGGGCCATTATTCCAACCCGATGGATAACCTCGTCGCGGCGGCAGCTTGGTTGGAAGCCATTCCGATCGAAGGCAATTCACCGCAGGAGGTAGAGACACGCCGGGTCAAGGAGCTCCTTAGGACCGCGTTGGCCCAACAAGAAGCATATTCGCAAAGCCGTGATCGGATTCACTCCACCCCTCGCCCCAGCGGGAGCTATAGTAGGCGCATGGAGGAGCCGGCTGTTTCAAGCAATGCCAGGCGTGAAGCGCTCCGCGGCAACAATCCGGCGGGCGTCGACAACGCTCAGGAGAATGTGGGTCGCGCCCATGCGCAGGAGGCCGGATTAGCAGCGCAGCATTAGGCTCGTCAGCTTACACCTATCTTCCCAGCTGCTACGGTTGAACCCGGGGTGGTTTCTAGTTCTTTGGGAGTACCGTGCCTTGTTCCCGCTTTGCGCAACGTACGCCTGCCCAAAGACTTCAAAGGCCCCCGCAAGGTACCAAACTACACGGCAGATCAGCCTCCGGAGACATGGGTGGAGAGCTATGAGATGGCTATGGAGATGCTGGATGTGGATGACACGGCGTGTGCCAAGTATTTTACCATGATGTTAGAAGGGACGGCCCGGACTTGGCTGAAGAGCCTACCGCCCAATTCCATCAACTCGTGGGCCCAGCTGCGAGCCCGGTTTATCAAGAATTTCAAGGACACGTGCAAACAGCCAATGTCGATAGTCGACCTAGCAGCTTGCGTTCAGCAAGAAGGGGAGTCAACTACCCATTGGGTACGCCGGGTATCAGAAGTTTTGCACTCGTCAGATCGCATCAACGCAGACACCGCCGTAGTGCTGTTGGAAGGCAACTGTCGGTTTGGCCCTTTGAAGCTAAAGTTAGGCCGGATGAAGCGTGATTGCACGGATATGGGAACGCTCATGACCGCTTTAGTAAAGTATGCGGATTCTGACAGTACCAAGGATCCTGACTCTGGTGACGACAAAGCAGGGAAGGGAAGGAAGAATAGCAACACCAAAGGCCAGCAGCATCAACCAACAGGCAATGGAGGCGGAGGTAAGCGTAAACCGGACGGGAGCACGGATTTTGTGGCCAACACCAGTGCACAGAACAAGGGCCAGCGACGTAAGGGGAAACAGTCAAATTTTCGCGGAAATCCCGGTCCTAATCCGGAGCGTTTGAACTTTTTCTTAAACCAGCCCTGTCCGAAGCACGGAACAAAAGAGGAGCCAGCAACCCATCTTTGGAAGGATTGTTACATCATGAGGGAATTCAAAAGCTCAAACATCTTCCAATATGATCACGGCTCTGGCAGCGGTTCAGGTTCCGGATCAGGGTACGGCGGCGGAAATTCTGCTCCAGGGTTCCATGGTAATCCGGGCGGACAGAACAGCCAAAATAATCAAGGCAATCAAAGTGGTCACAGCCAGCAGCAACAGCAGCAATCAGGTTATCAGAGCAACCCGAAACAGTTGAGTGGCGGACAGTACCATGTCTTTACTACAAGCTTGGATAAACGGGATAGAAAGCTTCAGAGGCGGGCAGTTAGTGCTGTTGAACCGGCCACGCCTCACTATCTGCGCTGGTCGGAACAACCAATCATATGGAGCCGAGAAGATCATCCTCCCAGGGTTTATAATCCGGGTCAGTTAGCATTGGTGGTGGCGCCTCAGGTGGGAGGTTATAAGCTCACCAAGGTACTCATGGACGGAGGGAGCAGCATTAACATCTTGTATTATGAGACCTTCCGTCGCATGGGACTGGTGGATAAGGATCTCAAACCGACCAATACAGTGTTCCACGGAGTGGTGCCTGGCAAGTCTGTGTACCCTGTTGGTAAGATAGCCCTTGAAGTGGTCTTCGGCGATAGTCATGATTCCAGATCAGAGACGCTGACGTTTGAAGTGGTTAAAATCCAAAGTCCATACCACGCTTTGTTCGGACGGCCAGCTTATGCAAAATTTATGGCACGGCCTTGTTATGTATATCTGCAACTCAAGATGCCGGGTTACAAGGGCACTATCACGGTTCATGGGAGCCGTCGAATCGCTTTGGAATGTGAGGAAGGAGATGCGGCTTATGCGGAATCGGTTTGTGCTACGGAGGAGCTAAAGCAGTACAGAGACAGTGTTGATCCGGAGGACACGACCTCATTAAAAAAGCCAACTACGGACCATGATCCGGCCTTGAAGTTCAAATCAGCTGCCGAAACTAAGCTTGTTGACTTTGTACCTGGCGATTCGTCCAAGCGGTTCAGCATCAGTGCAAACTTGGATCCAAAATAGGAAAGCGCGCTCATCGAGTTCATCCGTGAGAATCGGGACATCTTTGCATGGAAGCCGTCTGACATGCCTGGTGTACCGAGGCAACTCGCTGAGCACACCCTTAATGTGGATCCTAAGTATAAACCGGTAAAACAGTTCCTACGCCGGTTTAACGAAGAAAGACGTAAAGCGATTGGTGAGGAAGTAGCCAGGCTCCTAGCAGCTGGTTTTATCATCGAGGTTTTTCATCCCAAGTGGCTTGCTAATCCGGTGCTGGTTCTTAAGAAAAATGGCACCTGGCGCATGTGTGTGGATTACACAGACTTGAATAAAGCCTGTCCAGCGGATCCTTTTGCTCTCCCCCGTATTGATCAAATCATTGATTCTACGGCAGGTTGTGAGCGCTTGAGTTTTTTGGATGCCTATTCGGGTTATCATCAGATCAAGATGGCAGTAAAGGACCAGGAGAAAACGGCGTTCATTACTCCCTTTGGAGCCTTCTGCTATGTTTCTATGCCCTTCGGGCTTAAGAGTACGCAGGCTACTTATCAACGGTGTGTGCAAAATTGCCTCCACGAACAGATTGGTCGTAATGTACATGCCTATGTGGATGACATTGTGGTCAAATCACGAAAGAAGGATACCCTGGTTGATGATTTGAGGGAAACCTTTGATAACTTGAGAGTGTACCAAATGATGCTCAACCCAGCTAAATGTGTTTTCGGTGTACCTGCAGGCAAGTTGTTGGGATTCTTGGTATCCCATCGAGGAATTGAGGCCAATCCGGAAAAGATCACAGCCATCACCTCCCTGGCCAAACCGAAATGCGTCAATGATGTTCAGCGCGTGGCCGGGCGGATTGCTGCATTAAGCCGGTTCATCAGCCGCCTCGGTGAAAAGGCGATCCCCTTGTATCAAATGCTCAAGAAGACGGATCAATTTGTCTGGAGTCCGGAGGCTGATAAAGCGTTTGAGGACTTGAAGCGACAGTTAGTCAATCCGCCAGTGTTGGCAGCCCCTGTAGATAAAGAGCCACTCCTGTTATATGTTGCTGCGAACGCCAGAGCAGTCAGTGTGGCGATTGTGGTAGAGCGCAAGGAGGCTGGGAAGGAGCATCCGGTTCAGCGACCGGTTTACTATATCAGCGAAGTGCTTATCGAGTCCAAGCAAAGGTATCCGCATTGGCAGAAGCTGGTATATGGTGTTTTTATGGCAAGCCGGAAGCTGAGGCAATATTTTCAAGGACACCCCATCACGGTGGTGAGCTCTGCCCCTTTGGGTGACATCATACAGAACCGGGAGGCGACCGGTCGGATTGCCAAGTGGGCCATCGAGCTTGGGCCGCACGGTTTGAGTTACGTACCCCGGACGGCCATAAAGTCACAAGCACTTGTCGACTTCATAAACGATTGGACAGAGTTACAAGCACCTGAGGAGAAGCCAGATAGCACATATTGGACTATTCATTTTGACGGATCCAGACAATTGGAAGGCTCGGGGGCTGGAGTCGTTTTAACTTCCCCGCGAGGAGATAAGTTTTGTTACGTCCTCCGTTTGATGTTCCCCTGTACAAACAATGCGGCTGAGTACGAAGCTTTGCTTCATGGTCTTCGGATGGCTAAAGAGATGAATCTGAGCCGAGTTCGGTGCTTTGGTGATTCGGATCTCGTGGCTCAGCAAGTGTCCGGCACCTGGGATTCTAAGGACCCGCTCATGGCTGCATACCGTCGCGAAGTAGATATGGTGGCAGGGCATTTCAAAGGCTATCAAGTGGACCATGTGGACCGCAGAAAGAATGAGGCAGCGGACGCTTTAAGCCGTTTGGGCTCTCAGCGTAAACCGGTCCCACCCAATGTTTTCTTGGATGTATTGTATCACCCATCGGTACAGCTACCCGGTGAACTGGAGTTGGCTGTTCCTGATCCGAAGGCTCAATTAGTGGCGGCTCTTCACGTCACCCCGGATTGGACGCTTCCTTATCTGGCATATATGAACCGGGGTGAGTTGCCAGAAGACGAAAGCTTGGCTCGGCAGATAATACGGCGGTCCAAGTCTATGACCATTCTCAAAGGGGAGCTACATCATCGCAGCGTGTCAGGAGCGCTGCAACGGTGCGTATCCCCTGAGGAGGGGTGCGAGATATTACGTGAAATACATGAAGGGGATTGCGGCCACCACGTCGGTTCAAAATCATTGGTGGCTAAAGTGTTCCGCCACGGTTTCTACTGGTTAACTGCTCATGCTGATGCAGAAGACCTGGTCAGGTTATGTGATGGCTGCCAGAAATTTTCCAGACGAGCGCACATACCGGCTCAAGAATTGAGGATGATTCCAATTACTTGGCCGTTTGCGACTTGGGGGCTCGATATGGTTGGACCTTTTAAGCGTTCCAAAGATAAGAAGACCCACCTATTGGTGGCGGTTGACAAATTTACAAAGTGGGTGGAGGCAGAACCTGTCAGTAAATGTGATGCGGCCACGGCGGTTCAGTTTATAAAGAAGGTGATCTTCCGGTTTGGTTTTCCACACAGCATCATCACAGATAATGGTACCAATCTATCCAAAGGGGCCATGAAAGAGTTCTGCGCACGGGAGCATATACGGCTTGATGTTTCTTCGGTAGCTCACCCACAATCTAATGGTCAAGTAGAACGAGCGAATCAAGAGATCTTGAGAGGTATCAAACCCCGGCTTCTGGTCCCTTTGCAAAGAACGCCGGGTTGTTGGGTTGAGGAGCTACCGTCTGTATTATGGAGCATCAACACCACGCCTAACAGATCCACGGGGTTTACGCCGTTTTTTATGGTCTATGGAGCAAAAGCGGTTCTCCCAAGTGATATACGACATGACTCACCTCGTGTGGCAGCGTATGTTGAAGCGGACAACGAGCAGGCACGACAGAACGCTCTTGACTTGTTGGATGAGGAACGTGACTTAGCAGCTGCCCGTTCAGCGATTTACCAACAAGATCTTCGCCGTTACCACAGCCGTCGGGTTAAGACCAGAACCTTTCAGGAGGGGGATTTGGTGCTCCGGCTCATCCAGGATCAGTCTGATCAGCATAAATTATCCCCGCCTTGGGAAGGACCTTTTGTGGTCAGCAAGAATCTGAATAACGGATCATACTACCTGATTGATATTCGAGAGCGCAAAGATTCACGCACATCAGAGGAGGAGACCAACAGGCCGTGGAACATAGCTCATCTTCGACCTTATTATACATGAGCCTTGGGCTCTCTTTATGTACCTATCATGACCATGTATATATTATGATCAATATAATAAACCGGAGCCTCGAGTAAAGCGGGGTCTCTGCTGTTCTTCACATCATGCGTGGTTACATGGAGTTGATTCGCTTTAGTGCAACCTCCGGTTTACCCCTTGAGGTCGCTTCACAGAAGATCAACAAAGTCAGTTGGGGACCTAGTCGACCTGAACCATAAGCTACGCCTCCGGGGAGCTTGGTCATGTCTTGACGACGGTAATGCCTTCTGGCTGGCACGTTTGCCACTGAGTCAGTGGGGGACCTAATCGACTTGAACCGTAGTTACACCTTATGGGAGCTCGGTCATGTCTTGATGATGGTAATGCCTTCTGATCGGCTTTTTAGCCAATGAGTCATTTGGGGGCTTGGTCGTGTCCGAACCAACGCAATGCCACTTGATCGGCCCTAGGCCACTGAGTCACTTGGGGGCTTGGTCGAATCCGAACTAATGCAATGCCATTTGACCGGCATATTTGCCACAATTCAGATAGGAACCTAGTCGACTTAAACCGTAGCTACACCTCTTGGGGGCTTGGTTTCTTTTGTCTTGACGATGGTCACGCCTTCTGAACGGTTCATAGCAACCACTATTTGCATGCGTTTTACTATCGCATTGTCCTCTCGTATTTGGTTTTTTGTTTTCTGCCTTTATTGTGGTGTTTTTGTTCTTCGGAACGTCAAATACTTTCAAACCGATTCAGCTGACACAGCCTGGTCCGTTTTTTAACCCGGAGGCAAGTTGCCCGGTTTGGCAAAGGCGCAGCACGGTTCGTATGGTCGAAAGACCGTCTTTTGTACTCAGTAAAGACAGGAAACACAAGTTGGAAAAAGTCAATGGAAAGGGCATCAGTACCCGTGCACAAAGGCGCATTCAAACACAGAGGTATCAGCTATCTTATTACAAGGCAGCGTAGTGCCTGAATATATTGTTTTTGGCGGATTAACATCCCCAATTAAGGTAAACCGGAGCTTTGATTACGCCTGTTCGCCACCTCGGTTCGAAGGTTGTGGATCATCTTGCGCCGCTTCAGCCTTCTCATGGCTACCCATCAGCTGGAAATCAGCAGCGGTCCAGTCGATTCCCATTAACGCTTGAAAGACAGCTTCCTCATGAATCAGCAAAGACGGTTCAATGTCAGGGGCGTAGGTATGCTTACGGATTGGAGGAATAAGGTTTTCCGCTTCAGGGATCGGGGCAGCTACTCGCTTGTTCTGGTTATCATATTGGGCTTGGTAATGTGTCAGATCTGCTTCTTCAGCCAATTGACAAGCTAGGGGGCGCACCGCCCGGTTTATCACCCTCAAGTCATTTTTGCCAAAGTCTGAACCGTCTTCTTTCAAGCTGGGATATCCTTGTGCTGCTTTGACAGGATCAAAGTCTGGTACCCACGCTTTGGCCCGGATCAAGGCAGTGATGGCTCCGGTTCGAGCAGCTGATCTTTTTAACTCTTCAATCCGGGCAGGAAGCATGGATAACCTTCTTAACGTGTCTTGAATCAGAGACGGTGCGGGGTTGTTATGCGATGCGGTGGTGATAGTTCTCTGTGCTCCGGTATACAACTGTTCAATCAAGGTATAAGCAGCTTTGAGTTTCATCCGCACATCAGAACCCAAGTGTCCAATACGTGTGCCTGCAGTGTTTCAAGATGGATTACAAACCAGACGCAGGATATAGTAGACAAAGTGCAAAGTGGAGGAAGGGCATCAAAAGAAATTTACCAAAGACGGCAGAGGTCATGGAGTGTATTTGTCGCTTTACGGTGGATAATTCATCAACCACCGGTTTGAGAGCAGCTTCGGCGTTTTCAGCCCTCTTAATCAAAAGGGCTTTTTCCGTAGCCCAATCAGCTTGTTCCTTTTGGCGGGTTTCTTTCAGCTGTTCCATAACGGTTAAGGCGTTGGTCAATTCTTCCTTCGCTTTGGCGGTTTCAGCCTGCTGGGTTTTTAGGGTTTCCTGCAGGTCCGAGACTTGTTTCTCTTTGGTCTTCAGATCCCCCTGCAGCAGGTCATCAGCAGTGTTCAGAAAATATTGCACGGTTTGGAAGTATCAACCACACAAGCAAGTTATGTGCTCGATACTTGGGGGCTAATGCGTACTTGATCTTAATGCATGTTTTACATTACAAAAGTCCCAGGATTAATACAAGTATTTAAACTTGGCACTTGGGGGCTAATAGTTATTTGATGATGTTTTCTGGTTACGACCTATGTTGAAGCCCTGGGTTTTTAAACCGGACCTTAGTGGTCAAGGCAGCATGATTCGGATTACCATCTCGGTTTGGAAAAAATTGATAAGCTAAGTTGCAATAGAATGAAGCACAAGAGAGTTACCTCAAGTTTCTCCTTCATCATCCTGATCATGCCAGCTTCATAATCACGACTGGTGTACAGTCGGTTCAGGTACCCAGAATAAAGATCTGGGGCGCTTAAAGCGGCATACGTGGAGGAATCAACGTCCCATTTGCCCTTTATGGCCGAGATTTCTTCCTTGGTAGTATGCTTGGCCAGAATAGCAGAATTCCCCGGTTCAGAGCGACCAATGCCGGTAATCACAACATCATCATCTTTGGAATCGCTGCTTTGCATTGGCGCTGTCGGTTTATCAACAGTTCCAGAAGGATGGATGGATTCCTCAACCCGAACAGGACTGGCAGGCTGATCGATACGGCTGGCAGGATTGGTAGGCCTTTCTTCAGCATAGGCGTCATCTTGTGGAGGTAGATAATTCTGAATGTCTTCACGAGCTAGAGCATCAGCACCAGGAGTTTTCTCCGGTTCAGGAGCGGCAGTTCCTTCGGCCGGATTATCTAGACGAGCCTTCTTACTCGGCCTAGGTTTAGCCCTGAAAAACCCAAAGATTGAAAGAACGGTGTAAGATGGATTAAGAAACCCACATGGAAATATGTTGTGATCGGTCCAACTTACCCAATAACCGTCTTTAGCGGTGGCAGTTGAGTGGCTGAAGATTCGCCAGAAGAGGAATGGGAAGTGACCTGATAATCGGAGTCAGTTGGATTAAGAGGCTGACGAGTTAAACCTGCCTTAGGAGGAAAGCTAGTGCATAAATCGGAGACCTCTGAGCGGCGTTTCCGAACCGGGCTGTTCGGTAAACCGGCGGAGGTAACTACCTGACCACTGTGCCGGGTGGTGCGACGAGCTTCATGTTGCTGGGTCTTCACAAGAAATTTGGGATCCAAGTAAGCAAGAGGATGAGAAAATTTAACTTTCCGGTTTGCTTGGCGAGGTTTTTTCAAAAGCAAAGGAACTGTGTCGGAAGAAAGAATGGTTACCTCTGGGCCTTCAGCATTACTCGCTTCAGCGTCGTCCTGACAAATATCGTCGTCAATAAGACGTATAAAAAGTAAGCCAACTGAATCGAGGTCTACCTCAAGGTCTAGATTACCCACATCATCCTCATCTAAATCCGGGGTAGAGGAAGTGGTGTTCCTTTTCTTCTGAGCGGGCTTCTTCACCCTTGTTTTGGGTCGGGTTACCTTTTCTGTCGGTTCTTGAAGCTTCTTGCTCCAAAACGGATCATCTCCCTGTTTCAGAAAGGACTGGAGTTAACAGTGTACATATAAGGAGATCATAAATTCTATGACAAACAGAGGTGAGATGCTTACAGCAGGTGGTTTATTTGTAGCACAAAAGGGAAGCAGGCCGGTTCGGGCGCAAACATATTCCGGTTCATTCAGCATCTTTTTCACAGCTTCAGTAACTTCGTCTTCCGTCAGCTGAATGTTGCAGTGCCTCAAAGGATCATTAACCCGGCCCGTGTATTGGCACATTAAACCGGAGCGGATACTAAGGGGCAAGATGCCCCATGAAATCCAGCAACGGGCGAGATCTACCCCCGTTAAACCGTTGGCCATGAAGGCTCGGAGCTTGGACAGTTGAGGGGCATACTTACTCCTCTCTTTGGCGGTTAGCCTTGGGGGGAAGGGGTGTGTGTTGCTGAGTCTCTCTGGACGAAAGCCAGGCAACGGATTTTCTTCAGCAGGGGAAGTATCCCTGCAATAGAACCAAGTGTGATTCCATTCTTGCGGATGACTATGTAGCTTGGCGTGAGGATAAGTCACTTCTTTCCTCTTTTGAATCGCCATACCACCCAGTTCCATGTTAGGGCCGTCGGTGAATTCAGTACGTCGGTTCAAATGAAAACAGTCTCGGAACAACTCTACAGTAGGTTCCTCCTGGAAGTACACCTCACAAAGCACTTGAAAATGGCAGATATTCGTGACTGAGTTTGGACCAACATCTTGTGGGCGCAACTTAAAATTAGCCAGGACGTCCCGGTAAAATTTTGAACCAGGTGGATTAAAGCCCCGGGCCAGGTGATCCGCAAACACAACAACTTCTCCCTCCTGTGGGGTAGGAGGACATTCATTCCCTGGAACCCTCCAATGGATGGCATTTTTGCTACTCAAGGCGCCAGTCAGAACTAAGTTGTTTAATTGGGTCTCGGTGATGCGAGAGGGAACCCAGTTGCATTCGTATACCTGTTTTGCCATGAGAAAATCTACAAGACAAAGGTATTCCGGTTTGAGAACAGGTGTGAGTGTAAACCGAAGATGCTCTTATATAGAACGGAGCTGACTACAGTGATATCATCTGGCGGTTCATCAAGGGGACTAATGGATATATAGTTTGGGTTGTTCGCTCTGCTAAAAGTTAAACCGACCAGATCTAACAGTTGTGAATATGAAAGCAGAAACAGATCCCGTACGGATTCTTTCAAAACAATGGATCTACAGCTAGGGCGAAAAAGAAGTAAAAATATGAGGTTTGGCTCGCAGCAGAACAGCACAAGTTCGACAAGCAGGGAAATGAGTGGGATCTAAGGAGATGAGTACAGATTTATGACGAATACTGAAAGTGACTACAAATCACAATATAAGTAGCACAATCTGTCCACAAAAGCTTGCTATGGAGATGAACAATGAACAGGGGCAGGATGATGAACCCTAGAGCAGATCTGAGGCAAGAGGAACAGGAGCCTTACCGGGATCCAAACGGATGCGGAAGGTCGCCGCGGTGCTCTGGTCCGGACAGGTTGATGCAGCGGCCCGAGTTGATGCAGTGGCTGACGGCGGCGGCGGAGCTCCGAGGTCTGAGTCGCGAGGAAGACGAAGAAGGGGACGAAAGGGAGGAAAGGAAGATGGCCTTCTAGTCCTATTTATAAGGCGCGATGCGCGTGTACCAGGCGCGCGAATCCAGGAGCCGGTGATTTCGGGAACCCAACCGTCGCCTTGATTATTGCGGTCTGGGCAAAAGGAAACGGTAGCGTTGTGCTGACGTCATATCGGTTTAACAGCAGCAAGAGGAGACGATGAAATGGCGGTTTAACGTTTGCTGGAAGACATTTGAAGACAGAAATTCTTATTAAGGATTGACATGAACCTGTTCAAATCAATCTGGGGCCTAATGTTGGGGATATTGCTATTTGGGGTAAACCGGCCTACAGGGCCCGGGTTAGCTCCGTCAATGGACCCAAGATGTTAAAGCCCAAGAAGAAATAGAAGGACCCAAGGCCTGTAATCTGTTTAAAGGTTTATGGCCGTAAACCGGCCTGAGGTAACTTGCATTGTAAGTTAGGAATAGAGAGACCAACCCGGGCACGTTTATGAACCAGAGGTTGGGACTTTGTAGACCGACGGGCGTCACCCGTGTATATAAGGGGATGACCCGACGGCGGTTTAGGGACAGAGAACAACAACTCGAGGTTTAGGCGAAGCTTATCGCTCCCCATCCCTCGAAACACATCAATCCCATCACAACTAGACGTAGGCTTTTACCTTCATCGAAGGGGCCGAACTAGTATAAACTCTGTGTCCTTGCGTCCGCTCTAACCCCTTCAAGCTAACCCGTTGCGATGGCTCCACGACTAAGTCCTTTTGCTAGGACATCTGCCGTGACAAATCCACGACAGCCTGTGAAGAAGGCGAACGCCTGTGAAGCCATCCCGCTCAGGAGAAGGCCCTGAGCCTGTGAAGAAGGCGAGCGCCTGTGAAGCCATCCCGCTCGGGAGAAGGCCCTGAGCCTGTGAAGAAGGCGAACGCCTGTGAAGCCATCCCGCCCGGGAGAAGGCCCTGAGCCTGTGAAGAAGGCGAACGCCTGTGAAGCCATCCCGCTCAGGAGAAGGCCCTGAGCCTGTGAAGAAAGTGAACGCCTGTGAAGCCATCCCGCTCAGGAGAAGGCCCTGAGCCTATGAAGAAGGCGAACGCCTGTGAAGACGCCCCGCTCGGGAAAAGGCCCTGAGCCTGTGAAGAAGGCGAACGCCTGTGAAGACGTCCCGCTCGGGAAAAGGGCCCGGAGCCTGTGAAGAAGGCAAACGCCCGTGAAGACGTCTCGCTCGAGAAAAGGCCCGGAGCCTGCGAAGACGGCCCGCGCCTGTGGGGTTTCCTGTCAGCAACGACCCCGCCTCCCGAGGTTTCAACTACCCAGCACCCGAGACGTGACGCCCTCCAGAAGGCAGCTCCAGAGCCAGCAAGGAATAAGGGTGAACCAGCCTACCATTGGACACGCGTATGATTTAATCACTGCAGATACATTAGATATGAGTTCATACATGAGGGGCTTCCCCTCCCAAAATGCTCTCACAACCGTCGGGCCAAACGCCTGAGTTCTATCTATGCAAGGCAAAAAAGGCGAGGATAGTACATGGTCAATCTGACAAATCCCCCAATGCATCCTCGGCGGCGCCTCCCGAGCTATCGCTGCCGTCGCTGGATTCGCCTTCGTTGTCCGCGTCCCCATCAGCGGCATTGGGGTCCTCCACCACGCCGCCCTTGTCGGCGCCCACTAGCACATCGTCATCATCAGAAGTGAAGGCCCGGACGAGAGCATCTATGTTGCTCTCCACCCATTCAGCCAGGTCACCTCGAACAGCCTGGGGGACTGGGGCGATGGCAGCGTCGAAGTCGAAGTGGGGATCCATGTTCCGAAGATGGCTGAAGACGCGGGAAAAGGCGCGCCCGAGCAGGGCGCGGCTCCTCTCCTCCACCAACCTCTCGGCTTTGACCGACCGTGCCTCCAGCTGTGTCACCACGGTAGTGAAGAACTGCAGTTTGCCGGCGTAGTTAATCGTGTGCGGCTCGCCCACGGCAGCCTCACAGATGTTGCCCAGGGCAATGTTAGCCCTCTCCCTGAGCTTGGTGAGCATGGGGTCGTGCTCGTGCTCCAGGACTTGCCGCTGGCGTATCTCGTCGGCATTCTGACGCTCGACGGCCACGGCCTCTTCCACACACTGGCGAAGGCGGAGCACCTCGGCTTGGGAGGTGGCCAGCTCCTTCTGCACCGTCTCAAGGGCGACCCGGGAGGCGTCCGCTTGTCGCGTCGCCTCATCCCGTTGGGCCCTCAAGGCGGCGGTTCTACCCTCAGCTTCAACTCGGATCATCCCCAGCTTCCCCTCGAACTCACGCTCAAGGACTTGGCGCGCTGTCGCCACTCGACGGCGAACCTCCTCCAGGACACGCGTTTCTCGCGCGGTGACATCGTTTTCCGCCTGCGTCACTAGGCGCTCCCTCGTCTCCAGCTGCTCGTGCTCGCGAGCGCGTTCGGCGGCCTCCAGCACCAACGCTTCCTCGCGCTTCCGAAGCTCAACCGGGTCGCTAGAAGCCACCTTCATCGATGCAAGGGCTGCCTCACGCAGCTCCGCTTGCTCCTCCAACGAGCGACACCAGGCCAAGAGCTCCCGAGCCTGTTCTTCTGCTGCTCCTCGCCGTCGGTCTGCTCCTCGGGCCTCCTCAACGGCCTGAGACCGAGCCGCCGGGGAAGCCTCCAGCGGCGCCTTCGCTCCTTCATCATCAAGGTCGCGCTGATGACGCGCGAGGGCAACGGCGGCCTCCAGCTCGCGCCGCTCTGTGGCCAGTCGCAGGCCCTCGGCTTCCAGGCGCGCGTCTTCCTCAGCGAGATCCTGTCCAAGCAGGTCTACGGCGCCACTCGCCCTCCGAAGGAATTCGTGGCGACGGGCACGACGCTCCCGAGCACGCTCAAGCACGTCTGCCACGCCATCATCCGCCCCAAGCGGGCATCGAGGACCCCGGATCATCGCTCCGGCCCCGGGCAGGGGGCTGGGGGCTGGCGCCTTCACGACGGCCGGCCGCGCCGCAACAGAAGCCCGACCTGAGTCCAACCTGACCTTAGGAGAAGGGCCCCGGAGGTGCCTCAGCCGGTCGCAGCCCGCGACCAGACGGGAAGCCCACGGCAGGCTGCCTATGTCGAGGGAAGGCCCGCGGAAGGAGATCGCGGGAACGGGAGAGTCGCCGCGTGCTATGCGACGGTCCGAGCCGTCACCTGCCCAAACCACAAGGGCAGTGCTGCTCGAGACACCCAAGGGTGGCGGAGGAGACGGAGTCAAGGAAGGCGTCGACTCAGCGGCTTCATCGAGCTCAGTAGGCAGAGGCCTGTAGAGCAAGGATCAGCGGGTGCGGCAAGCAGGATAAGGAACAGAAAAGGAGAAGGCTTACTCATCGACAGCAAAGTACTTCCGGTGCTTCAGCAAGCGGCAAGGGAAGTCATCGCCCAGGGCCTCCCTTTTTCTCCGAAGGGCCTCAAAGTCCACACGGAAACGGCCCAGGAGATATGCACAGGAATCAGCCTGCGAAGAGGACGGAGCGCCAAGGCCACTTGCGTTGGGGGTGCATGCCTGATATGCACGGGCAGTTGCCTCGTCAGCGCTCACGGCCGGGGGCTCAGGAGCCTCGGCCTCAAGCATTGGAGGCGGCAGCGCCTCACCCGTGGCCTTGGCAGCGCGGACCTCGTGAGCTGCCCCATCAAGAGCATCGCCAGGTGCGGTCACATCGTCCATGGCTCCCTCGACCCCCGCTGTCTCCTGCCTCCCTGCGCCACCACTCGAGGAGGATTCACCCAGGCCGACCGGAAGGGAAATCACCACCACAGGGTTCTCGCGAGGCCCCTGGAGGCCGACAGGGCGTAGCCCCCACTCGTCGAAGGGGGGCATCTGCCTCACGAAGTCATCCCTATTGTGGCAGAGGTACAGCAAGGCTCCCCCCTGCCGGACACCCCCGGGGTTGGGATCGCCTGTCAGGACCAACAGCACCTTCCTCAGCACCTCGGGCGTCAGGTCTTCTCCCTGAAGCCTCATGCGGTCACCATGCCCGCTGAAGGCCCACATTCGACGAGAATGGCGTTGGAGAGGGGCAATGCGGCGCAATAGGAACTCTTTCACCACTTTGGGTGCCGTTACGCCAAGCTTCTTCAGGGACATGAAGCGGTGCCAGACGAAGGCGAGCCAGGGACTTACCAGCGTCTCCTGGCCCCAGCCCGAATTAGGCACAGCAGGCGATGTCGGCTTCACGAGCCGGGGGCTGGGTACCCCGACATCAATGTACAACCACCGCTCGTGGAACCCGGCTGAAGGCAGAGGGAGGTTGAAGTCGATACCAGAGGCTGCGGTCTCGGGCGAAGCTACGAAGCTCACGCATGCCGAGCATTGCGTGGGGTCGGCAAGATGCAAGGAGAAGAAGTGGCGCAGCAGGGCAACAGAAGGAGGGATGCCCACCATCGCCTCACAAACAAAAGCGAAGAATGAAAGGAGAGCAATGGACTCAGGACCCAGATGCATCATGTGGATCTGATAATGGTCGAGGATGGCGTTGAAGAAATCTGAGAAGGGAGGCACCAAACCCGCCCACAAGGCGTCGGCAAAGTAATGGACCTCGGTGATTATCCTGTCAGTGGGGAGGTGACACGTAGGCCACGCCGTCGTCCTCCCACACTCGTTGAAGGCGGTGGCCAGAGCCGGACTGAGCTTGCCCAGGCATTCCAGGTTGAGTATGATTGAGCGGCCGACAGCAGGCGCCACCGGCGGCAGCGGGCGAGATGGAGCCGCAGGCTTCTCCCCCTTCCCTTTCTTTGGAGCCATGGCGGCGGGCGGAAGAGAGGAGATGCGAGATGGGATTGGAAGCAAGGGTCAGAGTTCGGAGGGAGGAAGAGCAGGAGACGGTCAAGCAACAGGGAAAAGGGCGGCTGTGTACAACTGTGGGGCAACCTAGCGCGGCGCAGAATAAGGGAGCGTGGGTAAACAGTGCCGCCCACGTCCAATCAACCGCCACGTGGCGCCCGAGGCCGCAGGCTGTTAGGGCCCGCGGCACTTCGCCCTTGCCCTTTCACCTCTCGGCACGGCCAAGTCCATGCGCACCTCGGGCCCGGGGGCTACTGTCGGCGTTCTGGGAACGGGGGTCCCCAGACTTGCCTGCCTGCGGCATGGCTCAAATGGGGGCCCAGCATGGCCCATCTTCGTCAACACAAGGCTCAAGACCCTCGCGAGGGGCCAAGCCTCGCGAGGCGGACGACACGGCGCTTTCTCAAGCACGGCCTCCTTAGGCTGGCTCGCGAGGAGGCGGAGAGACCAAGGCGGGTACCTCACGAGGTTCCCATGATGCAAGCCATGACGACCAAGGGTGCCAGGCGGGCGCCAGCCCGCGCAGCGTCTCCCTTTCCTCTTTGGTGCAAAGGGGGCAAGCGCAGGCGAGAGGATCAAGCAAAGGCACCCATTTCGGTGCAACGAGTCCAGGACCAGTCCAACGGTGGGAAGGAGGTCACCATGGAGCCCAGGACGGCGTCACCACAGGGCCTTTGGCAGGCGAAGACCAACTTTAGTCAGGATAAGTGTACCAGATGTTCCCCTTCAAATTGGCCAATTGTTGGCGCCCATCCCGCTCAATATTTGGGAAGAGGCCCAGGGCCTTTGCCTATAAATAGGACTAGCCACCCCCAGAGTAGAGGCAGATTGGAATGAGCTAGGATCGAATCCAGCGTCTAGAGAGAGAGAAGGGCGATCGAACTCCCCCTAGCAGTTCATCCCCTAGTCAAGAACAGGCCCTCGCGAGGTCGTTCCCCCTTGTACTGTTCTTCCTCATCAGCCCAAGAGGCAATCCACCCGCCACAAACTAGAGTAGGGTATTACACCGCAATGGTGGCCCGAACTAGTATAAACCTTGTGTCTCTTGTGTTGCTCTTGCAGTAGTTAGATCCTTATGAGACGGAGAGGTAGAGGGCACGATCTCCGCGCGCACCCCGGAGTTCGAACCTTAAGGGTCTGCCGGAACCCGTGATCCGACAAGTTCCTCTGTGAGAACTGGGACATCTTCGCATGGAAACCATCTGACATGCCAGGTGTACCCAGGAGACTGGCTGAGCACCGTTTGCGAGTCGACCCAAAAGCAAAACCCATCAAAGAGCATCTTCGTCTGTCCGCCATGGAGAAAAGGAAAGCAATTGGCGAGGAGGTGGCTCGGCTTCTGGCAGCCGAGTTCATCTGCGAGATATACCACTCCGAGTGTCTCGCTAATGTTGTCATGGTCCCCAAGAAAGATGACTCACTTCGTATTTGTATCGATTTCAAGCACATCAATCGGGTCTGCCCGAAAGATCATTTCCCTCTCCCGCTCATCGATCAGATTGTCGACTCGACTGCGAGATGTGAGCGTTTGTCCTTTTTGGATGCATATTCCGGGTACCACCAGATCCGACTGTATGGGCCCAATGAAATAAAAACAGCCTTCATCACCCCATTCGGGTGTTTTTGCTATGTTACCATGCCCTTCGGCCTCAAGAATGCTGGCGCCAGGTTCATGCGTATGATTCAGAAGTGCCTACTCACTCAAATCAGTCATAACGTAGAGGCGTACATGGATGACATCATGGTCAAGTCACGCAAAGGTTCCGACCTACTAACTGACCTCGCTGAAACCTTTGCCAACTTAAGAAGATATGGTGTCAAGCTCAATCCGTCAAAGTGCACATTCGGAGTCCCGGGCGGAAAGATACTCGGTTTCCTCGTTTTCGAACGGGATCGATGCAAACCTAGAAAAGGTTGGAGCAATCCTCTAAATGAAACGCCCCGTGCGTGTGCACGATGTTCAGAAGCTTACTGGTTGTTTAGCTGCATTGAGTCGATTCATCTCACGTCTCAATGAAAAGACATTACCTCTTTACCGACTGATGAAAAAGTGTGACAAGTTCGAGTGGACTCCTGAAGCTGAAGCAGCATTTGTAGATCTCAAAGCCCTGCTTTCCACCCAGCCGGTGCTTGCTGCTCCAGTCAGCAAAGAGCCTCTACTGATGTATATCGTAGCCATTGGACAGGTCGTCAGCACAGTGCTCACAGTCGAGTGGGAAGAAGAAGGCAAAGCCTACAAAGTTCAACGCTCAATGTACTATATTTCTGAAGTCTTGACTCCGTCCAAGCAAACATATCCGCACTATCAGAAGCTTGTCTATGGAATTTACCTGAGCACGAAGAAAGTTGCACACTACTTCGCAGACCACTCGGTTTCAGTTGTCAGCGATTCTCCATTATCATAAATTCTGAACAATAGGGACGCAACAAGTCGAGTGACAAAGTGGGCGATTGAACTCCTTCCATTAAATATCAAGTTCGAGGTGAAGAAAGCAATCAAGTACCAAGCAATAGCAGATTTCCTCGCCGAGTGGATTGAGCAGCAGCAACCAACTCAGATTCACTCGGAACATTGGACTATATTCTTTGATGGGTCCAAGATGTTGAATGGCTCGAGTACTGGAGTAGTCCTGGTGTCCCCAAGAGGTGACAAACTCAGCTACGTCCTCCAAATTCACTCTGATTCTTCAAACAATGAAGCTGAGTATGAGGCACTTCTGTATGGGTTGCGTATGGCTATCTCACTCGGCGTCCATCGCCTAATGGTCTACAGTGACTCAGACTTGGTGGTCAATCAAGTGATAAAGGAGTAGGATATCCGGAGCCCGGCTATGACTGGTTATTGCAATGCAGTAAGGAAACTAGAGAAGAAGTCTGAGGGGTTAGAGCTCCACCACATACCCCGAATCAAAAATCAAGCTGCGGATGATTTGGCAAAGTTAGGTTCCACTCGGAAACCTATTCCTAGCAATGTGTTCTTGGAGCATCTTCACACCCCATCAGTTCAAGAAGACCCCTTCACGGAGGAGCCCCCACAACCGATAAGTTCAAACAATCCGACTGAGATTGAAGTCCCAGCCATAGTCGACCTGAGTATGGAGGTTTTGGTGATCACCCCCGACTGGACGGTGTCGTATATTGCATATCTGCTCAGACAGGAACTCCCGGAGGATGAAGATGAAGCCCGCCAGATCGTTCGTCGATCCAAAGCTTTCACAGTGATAAGTGTACAACTTTACAGGGAAAGTGTTACCAGAGTTGCTCAGCGTTGCATCTCTCCAGAAGAAGGTCGAATGATCCTAAATGAGATCCACTCAGGGACCTGCGGTCATCATGCGTCTTCTCGGACCATCATGGCCAAAGCATACCGAGCAAGATTCTATTGGTCGTGGGCAAATGAAATGGCTAAAGATATAGTCGACAAGTGCGAAGGCTGCCAGTTCTATTCAAACATGTCCCACAAACCTGCATCTGCCTTGAAGACTATTCCACTCATCTGGCCATTTGCAGTTTGGGGGTTGGACATGGTTGGACCTTTCAAGACCGGCAGAAGCGGCTTCACTCA
The DNA here is from genome assembly GCA_032464435.1 of Aegilops umbellulata. Lineage (NCBI taxonomy): Eukaryota > Viridiplantae > Streptophyta > Magnoliopsida > Poales > Poaceae > Aegilops > Aegilops umbellulata. Next base: position 577,157,386 of record CP136057.1, on the reverse strand, counting down.
TTTGCTCGTAGCAGTAAACAAGTTCACCAAATGGATCGAAGCCAAGCCTATCAAGAATCTGGATTCAAGCACTGCCATCAGTTTCATCAGAGAGCTAATATTCAGATATGGAGTCCTTCACAGCATTATCACGGATAACGTTCCAACTTTGATTCTGATGAGTTCAGGGCGTTTTGTGCTTCCCAAGGTACTCGGGTCGATTACGCATCTGTTGCACAGCCGCAGTCGAATGGGCAGGCAGAAAGGGTGAATGGTTTGATCCCTCAGGGACTGAAAGCCCGGCTGATGCGAGATCTCAAGCATGCTGCTGGAGCCTGGGTGACTGAATTACCATCTGTCCTATGGGGATTGAGAACAACTCCCAACCGGTCGACTGGCCAAACTCCTTTATTCATGGTGTATGGTGTTGAAGCTGTGCTTCCGAGTGATTTGCTGCACAATGCCCCTCGAGTGGAACTCTTCTCAGAAGTTGAAGTTGAACAGGCATGCCAAGATGCGGTTGATCTCCTAGAGGAAGAACGAGAGATGTCTCTAATCCGATCGACCATCTATCAGCAAGATTTGCGCCGATTCCATGCCCGAAATGTCAGAGGTCGAGCATTTCAGGAAGGAGACCTTGTGCTCCGAGTGCACCAGAAACAACCTCACAAGCTCGCTTTGGCCTGGGAAGGTCCCTTCATCATCACCAAGGTGCTCCACAACGGGGCATATCATCTCTACAATGTAGCCAAGAAAGAAGACGAGCCACACTCGTGGAATACAGAGCTGCTCCGCCGTTTTTATACCTAAACACTCGGATCGACGAGTTGTAATAAGAATCCTTCAGTTTGCTTATCAAAGACAAGATTTTTGTGGTGTCTTAATGATTGTTATCCCATAGACATATGTGTTCAAATCCCCCAGTGGGTGGCTTAGCCGCGAACCCAATTCGCCTAAGTTTCAAAAACACTCCGAGTCGAGAGCAATCCACCCACTCGGGGGCTTAGCTGCAACCCCGTACTCGCCTAAGTTACAAAACTAATCCGAGTGAAGAGCAACCCTCTCACTCGGGGGCTTAGCCGCGAATCCGATTCGCCTAAGTTTCAGAAAATACTCCGAGTGGAGAGCAATCCTCCTGCTCAGAGGCTTAGCTACGATCCCGTACTCGCCTAAGTATAAAACTACTCCGAGTGGAGAGCAATCCTCCCACTCGGGGACTTAGCTGCGATCTCGTACTCGCCTAAGTAACAAAACTACTCCGAGTGAATAGCCACCCTCTCACTCGGGGGCTTAGCCACGCCCCCGTACTCGCCTAAGTTACAAAACTACTCCGAGTGAAGAGCAACCCTCTCACTCGGGGGCTTAGCCGCGAATCTGATTCGCCTAAGTTTCAAAAAAATACTCCAAGTGGAGAGCAGTCCTCCCGCTCGGAGGCTTAGCTGCGATCCCGTACTCGCCTAAGTTACAAAACCACTCCGAGTGGAGAGAAATCCTCTCACTCGGGGACTTAGCTGTGATCCCGTATTCGCCTAAGTTACAACACTACTCCGAATGAAGAGCAATCCTCCCACTCAGGGGCTTAGTTGTGATTCCGTACTCGCCTAAGTTACAAAACAACTCTGAGTGGAGAGCAATCCTCCCACTCGGGGGCTTAGCTACGACCTTGTACTCGCCTAAGTTACAAAACTACTCCGAGTGAAGAGCAACCCTCTCACTCGAGGGCTTAGCTGCGATCTGATGTCTACTACGCAACCTTCTTCTTGTAGACGTTGTTGGGCCTCCAAGTGCAGAGGTTTGTAGGACAGCAACAAATTTCCCTCAAGTGGATGACCTAAGGTTTATCAATCCGTGGGAGGCGTAGGTTGAAGATGGTCTCTCTCAAACAACCCTGCAACCAAATAACAAAGAGTCTCTTGTGTCCCTAACACACCCAATACAATGGTAAATTGTATAGGTGCACTAGTTCGGAGAAGAGATGGTGATACAAGTGCAATATGGATGGTAGATATAGGTTTTTGTAATCTGGAAATATAAAAACCGCAAGGTAACTAATGATAAAAGTGAGCACAAACGGTATTTCAATGCTAGGAAACAAGGCCTAGGGTTCATACTTTCACTAGTGCAAGTTCTCTCAACAATAATAACATAATTGGATCATATAACTATCCCTCAACATGCAACAAAGAGTCACTCCAAAGTCACTAATAGCGGAGAACAAACGAAGAGATTATGGTAGGGTACGAAACCACCTCAAAGTTATCCTTTCTGATCGATCTATTCAAGAGCCCGTAGTAAAATAGCACGAAGCTATTCTTTCCGTTCAATCTATCCTAGAGTTCGTACTAGAATAACACCTTAAGACACAAATCAACCAAAACCCTAATGTCACCTAGATTGTAACGCCCCGGATTCGATGCGCCAGGTGTCCGCCAGTTATTCGCCATCATTGACATGTCATTTGCTTGCGTGTTGCACTTTGCCATGTCATCTTCTGCAATTCATATCATGTCATCATGTGCATCGCATTTGCATACGTGTTCGTCTCATGCATCCTAGCATTTTCCCCATTGTCCGTTTTGCAATCCGGCACTCCTATGTTCCCCGGCGCCCCCTTTTACCTCTTTTCGTGTGCGGGTGTTAAACGGTCTCGGAATGGACCGAGGTTTGCCAAGCGGCCCTGGTATAGCACCGGTAGACCGCCTGTCAAGTTTCGGGTCATTCAGAGGTCGTTTGATACTCCAACGGTTAACCGGGTAACCGTAAAAGCCTCTTTTGTGTGCAGCCCAACACCCCTTTCAAAGTGGCCCAAAACCCATCCAAACCACCTCCATCCTCTCGTTCGTTCGATCACGATCGTGTGGGCGAAAACCGCACCTCATTTGGACACTCCTACCTCCTCCTACCTATAAATATGTGATCTCCTCCGATTTTCGCGGATGAAACCCTAGCCTAGCCTCTCCCCGCGCCGCCGGACGCGTCCGCCGACGGCCGGATATGTCCAGCCGCTGCCTCCACGTCGCCCGGCCAATCAGGCTTCGCCACGTCACCTCCGTCGCCGCCCTCAGCCTACCGTAGCGTGCCACCTCACCCGCCCCCGCGCCCCACTTCGTCGCCGGCCCGCGGGGCCCAGATCGGACCCGCCCCGGGCCGCGCCGGGCCTGAGGGGGGCCGCGCCTCGCCGCCTCACCGGATCTTCGCCGGCGCCTTGCCGGACCACCCCGCGCCGCCCTGCCGCGCCGTCCGCCGCTCGCCGCCCGACGCCCCGCGCCCTCCGCCCCCGGCGCCCCGCGGCTCTGCCTGCCGGCGCCGCCTCCCGCGCGCCGCCCCGCGGCTCTGCCCGCCGGCGCCGCCATCGCCACGGCGCCGCGCCGCCCCTCGCGTGCGCCGCGCCTCCCACGCCCCGCCGACCCCTCTAGCGCCGCCGCCCTGCCGCCAAGCTCGCCGCACCCGAGCTCCGCCGCCTCCGCACTGCCCCGGACCTCCTCCGGCTTCCTCCGCGCTAGATCCGGGCAGGTCCGACCCGGATCCGGCGACCCCGAGCCTCTCCGGCCATCTTCTTCCCCGACTCCGGCGAGCATCTCTGGCCGCCTTGAAATCCGTGCAGATCCAGATCCAGCAGGTTGATCCCGAAATTCCACCAAGTCCCTTTTTTCTGTCATATTTTGGTGCCCCTTTAACCTGTCATAACTCTTCATCTGTAGCTCCGTTTTGCGTGCATGATATATAGAATGTTCATCTCATCGTGCTCTTCAGTTTGTTCCATTGTGCCGTGTTCATTTGAGACCATCTTGATGCCCTAATCATCGTTGCAAGACTGCTATATGATGTTAACTGCTGTCTGTTAACAGAACATGCTCATTTGTCATTTTTTGTATCTTTTTGTGTGACTTTCTTTTGAGCATGAAGTCTACATGTGTTTTGTAATATGCCATGCCATCTTTGCTGTGGTGCAACCCATTATTCATGATATGCCATGTATTGTTTGTTTTGAGCTTGCAAAATAGCTTACTCAATGTTGCTGATTTCACAGACTTAGAATTTCACCAAGTCTTTGTCTGCTGTTATTTTGATGCCATGTATTCATGTTGCTACAGTGAGATCCATGCCTCTTTTGAGGATGATCAGTAAGGGTGTTTTGAACATATGGATATGCTCTATTAATCCGTGCCTTTGTTTGTAATTATGGAGTGCCATAGCTTGAGTCAATCGAGCTCTACTTTTGCTATAAAATGTTCCTGGCAGATTGTTTACATGTTATTCAATTTTGCCAAGGTTGTTGTTGTCGATCCGTGCATGCTATGTTGTTGTTATCACCATGTATAGCTTCTATGCCATGTCTAGTTACTGTATGTATGCTTAGTTTGTCATGAAATGCCTCTTAGCGAGTGCATCGAGCTCGTAAACATGCCTACTTGTTATCTGTTTTGGCCATGCTCCAGTTTTTCACCAAGTCTGAATCTGTTTATGTTTTTGCTATGTTCACATGCTTGCAATGGTATTTTCTCATCCCTTTTGGCTTATGATCAGTAAGGGACTTTTGTTATATGCTTTGAGTAGATTCATTCCATGCTCTAGTATGACATGATATATTACTGTAACATGTTGTTTGCTAGCTCTAAACATTGCAGCCTGATGTTATTGCTGCCATGTCCTGAAATTCTGCCAAGTCTGTGAACCTGTTATTAATTGCAATCTTGCCATGCTTGTTTGAGTATGATCTAGTGATTTCTGGAGATAGCTCAGTGTTCATGTTTTGTCATGCTTTACCTGTACATCATGTCCATACCTTTTGTTTTCATGTTGAGATCCTGTAGCTTGTTGTTTTGATGCTTGCTAGATGCCTACTTGCTGTTTTGGACAGATTGTTGTTATGTCTTGTATAGTGTGTATGTGTTGAACCGTTGCTCCGTTTTGAGCATGCTCTACATGAAACTTGCTTAGTTTTGCATTTAGTCTCATATTATCATGTTGCATCCTTGTTTTGAGGTGTTTGCTTGATGTTTGAATGCATTTTTGCATCAATGCCATGTTTATCTTGTTTTGCTCATATCTTCTAGGCCGTAGCTCCGAATCTAATGAACTTTATATGTAACTTGACTAGAATTTCGTGTAGATCATTGTGGTGCATCTTAACTTGCTGTTTAACAACTTGAACTTAATGTTTATTCAGATCTGGACCAATTTCGAAATTTGCATATGAGGACTTACCGGAGTTGTTCTATGTTGTTTCCGGCCTCATTTAATCGTGATTAATGTGTTGTTCTTGTATGCATCATCTCTTGCCATGAGTAGATTCATGTAGCCTTGTCATGCATCATACTTGGTTGAGCATCATGCCTTGTTCATGTGTGGTGTGTTTACCGTGTTGTGTGCTTCTTCTCGATAGTTCCCGTTTCGTTGCGATCGTGAGGATTCGTTCGTCTACGCTTGGTTCATCTTCGTGGCTTCATCTTCTTCATGGACTCGTTCTTCTTCCTTGCGGGATTTCAGGCAAGATGACCGTCACCTTGGATCTCATTACTATCATTGCTTCGTTCTATCGCTATGCTGTGTTACCTACCACTTGCTGCTCAAGCCTCCCAAATTGCCATGAACATCTAACCTTTGTCACCCTCCCTAGAAAACCGTTGTTTGGCTATATTACCGCTTTTGCTCAGCCCCTCTTATAGCGTTGCTAGTTGCAGGTGAAGATGAAGATTGCTCCATGTTGGATTATGTTTATGTTTATGTTGGGATATCACAATATCTCTTATATTATTGATGCATCTATACACTTGGTAAAGGGTGGAAGGCTCGGCCTTATGCCTGGTGTTTTGTTCCACTCTTGCCGCCCTAGTTTCCGTCATATCGGTATTATGTTCCCGGATTTTGCGTCCCTAACGCGGTTGGGTGATTTATGGGACCGCCTTGACAGTTCGCTTTGAATAAGACTCCTCCAGCAAGGCCCAACCTTGGTTTTACCATTTGCCTCACCACCACCTACTTTTCCCTTGGGAGTCGCTCTCTCGAGGGTCATCTTTATTTTAGCCCCCCCCGGGCCAATGCTTGTCTAAGTGTTGGTCCAAACTAGAGCACCGTGCAGGACCGTCCCTTGGCAACTTGGGTTATGTTGGTACCTGTACGCTTCGCTTATCTGGTGTTGCCCTGAGAACGAGATATGTGCAGCTCCTATCGGGATGTCGGCGCATCGGGCGGTCTTGCTGGTCTTGTTTTATTACTGTCGGAATGTCTTGTAGCCGGGATTCCGAGACTGATCGGGTCTTCCCGGGGAGAAGGAATATCCTTCGTTGATCGCGAGAGCTTATAATGGGCTAAGTTGGGACACCCCTGCAGGGTTTGAACTTTCGAAAGCCGTGCCCGCGGTTATGTGGCAGATGGGAATTTGTTAATGTCCGGTTGTAGAAAACTTGAAGTAAACTCTTCTAAAATACACCAACAGTGTGTGTAACCGTGAGTGTCTCTTTTCGGGGTTGATCGAGAGGAGAACACGGTTTCTGGGTTATGTCTGACGTAAGTAGGGGTTCAGGATCACTTCCTGATCATTACTAGTTGATGACCGCTTGCTTTGCTTCTCTTCTCGCTCTTATGTGCGTAAGTTAGCCACCATACATGCTTAGTCGCTGCTGCAACCTCACCACTTTACCCCTTTAAGCTTTGCTAGTCTTGATACCCATGGTAATGGGATTGCTGAGTCCTCGTGGATCACAGATTACTACACCACCAGTTGCAGGTACAGGTTATGCGATGATCATGACGCGAGAGCGATGTTTTTTTGTGTTGGAGTTCTTCTTCTGCTTCTTCTTCGACTGAGGGATAGGTTCCTGGTCGGCAGCCTGGGCTAGCAGGGTGGATATTGTTTGAGTTTCTGTTTATGTTTCATCCGTAGTCGGATGTTGATCTTGTATATGATGTGTTGTTGTTTTCATGTGACATTGTATGTATTGGATGTATCCCATCTATTTATGTAATGTTGATGTAATGATATCCACCTTGCAAAAGCATCTTCAAGATGCGCTTCTATCCTTGGTGGGACCTTCGAGTTCCTTTAGGATAGGGTCGCATCTTGGGCGTGACATAGATACTCCAATGTCACCTCAAGTATCCGTGGGTATGATTATACGATATGCATCACACAATCTCGGATTCATCTATTCAACCAACACAAAGAACTTCAAAGAGTGCCCCAAAGTTTCTACCGGAGAGTCAAGACGAAAATGTGTGCCAACCCCTATGCATAAGTTCACAAGGTCACTGAACCCGCAAGTTGATCACCAAAACATACATCAAGTAGATCACGTGAATATCCCATTATCACCACAGATAAGCACATGCAAGACATACATCAAGTGTTCTCAAATCCTTAAAGACTCAATCTGATAGGATAACCTCAAAGGGAAAACTCAATCCATTACAAGAGAGTAGAGGGGGAGAAACATCATAAGATCCAACTATAATAGCAAAGCTCGCGATACATCAAGATTGTATCACCTCAAGAACACGAGAGAGAGAGAGAGAGAGAGAGAGAGAGAGAGAGAGAGAGAGAGAGAGAGAGGAGTACGACACTTCCTGCCATAGAGGATCTCGAATGGGGCTTTGCCCGAACTGGCTTGAAAACTGTTGTTGTAAGAGAATTCAGCATAAGGAAGACAATCCTCCCACTTCATGCCGAAAGAGATAACACAGGCTCTGAGCATATCTTCAAGAATTTGGTTGACACGCTCGACTTGTCCACTAGTCTAAGGGTGGAAAGCTGTGTTGAAGCGGATGTTGGTGCCCATGGCCGTCTGAAAAGAATCCCAAAACTTGGAGGTAAAGATGCTGCCACGGTCTGAAGAGATCAATTGTGGAATGCCGTGCAAAGAGACAATTCTGGAGGTGTAGAGCTCTGCCAGCTGTGCTGCTGTGATAGACTCTTTGATAGGAAGAAAATGAGCCACTTTGGTGAGCTTGTCGATGACGACGAAGATAGCATCATTTCCACGCTTAGACTTACGAAAACCAGTCACGAAGTCCATTTCGATATGATCGAACTTCCATTCTGGAATAGCAAGAGGTTGGAGAAGACCAGCTGGTCGTTGGTGTTCTGCTTTCACCCTTCTGCAGACATCACACTCATTCACGAATTGAGCGATCTCACGCTTCATTCGAGTCCACCAATACGACTGCTTGAGGCCATGGTACATCTTTGTACTTCCAGGATGAATTGACAGAAGAGAATTGTGCGCTTCGTTCATAATGACTTTACGAAGATCGCCCTTTGGAACCACGATCCGGTCCTCGAAGAAAAGAGTATCTCTGTCATCAACTCGATAGCACTTGTATTTGGAAATGCCCTTGTCAATACCATGTTTCACCTTTTTCACCATGGTATCCATCAATTGTGCCTCACGAATCTGATCTTCCAAAGTAGGAGAGACAATGAGGTTGGCAAGAACACCTTGAGGAACAACTTGGAGATTCAACTTGCGAAAAGCCTCACAAAGATCCGGTTGAAAAGGCTTGAGGATTAAGCTGTTGCAGTATGCCTTTCTGCTCAAAGCGTCTGCAACCACATTAGCCTTGCCTGGAGTGTATTCAATACTCGGATTATACTCTTGAATCATTTCGACCCATCGAGTTTGCCTGAGGTTGAGATGAGGCTGAGTAAAGATATACTTGAGACTCTTGTGATCTGTGAAGATGTCCACTTTCCTTCCCAACAGGAGATGTCTCCATGTTATTAGTGCGTGGACAACTGCCGCCAACTCAAGATCGTGAGTGGGGTAGTTCCTTTCATTGGGCTTCAACTGGCGAAAGGTATAGGCAACAACCTTCTTCTCTTGCATTAACACAGCACCGAGGCCCTGGAGAGAAGCATCACAGAACACTTCATAAGGCTTGGATTCGTCAGGAGGAGTCAGAACTGGAGCAGTGACGAGTTTCTCTTTGAGAGTGTTGAAAGCAACGTCACACTCAGGAGACCAGACATATTTCACATGCTTCTGGAGGAGGTTGGAAAGAGGCTTGGCAATCTTGGAGAAATTCTCAACGAATCTTCTGCAGTAGCTTGCAAGTCCAAGAAAACTGCGAAGCTGCTTGACATTCTGAGGAGGATTCCAATTCAAAACTGCAGACACCCTCTCTGGATTAACAGCGATGCCCTTGGCAGAGATGATATGGCCAAGATAAAGAACTTCATCAAGCCAGAATTCACATTTGGAGAACTTCGCATATAGTTGATACTCTCTGAGCTTGTCGAGTACCAATCGCAAATGTTCGGCATGATCCTTCTTATTCTTGGAGAAGACCAAAATATCATCGAGATAGACCAAGACAAATTCATTGATGTAGGGGTTGAAGATGAAATTCATCAAGCGAGTGAAATACGGAGGAGCATTGACGAGGCCGAAAGACATGACAGTATATTCATAAGAACCAAAGCTTGTTCTGAATGCTGTCTTGGGAATATCTTCTTCATGAATGCGAATCTGATGATAACCCATACGAAGGTCAAGCTTGGAGAACACCTTAGCACCTTTGAGTTGCTCAAATAGCTCATTGATGTTCGGAAGTGGGTACTTGTTCTTGATAGTCTTCTTGTTCAATGGACGGTACTCGACGCAAAGTCGGTCCGTGCCATCCTTCTTCTTGACAAAAAGAACACCACAACCCCAAGGAGAAGAACTCGGTCTGATCAGACCCAGACGCTCTTGTTTATCGAGTTGAATCTTCAATTCCTTGAGCTCATCTGGTCCAAGCTTGTAAGGACGCTTGCAAACGGGTTCTGTGCCAGGCTCAAGCTCAATAACGAATTCAACTGGCCGACGAGGAGGCATACCCGGAAGCTCTTCTGGAAAAACATCTTGGTACTCACAAACGACTGGAATCTGAGAGATAGCCTCCATTTCACCCATCTCATTGAGAGAAAACAACCGAATGGTATCATCACGAGAAGCATAGATGATCACATCGTTAGAAGTGTGAGTCAATTTGATTTCCCTGGCAGCACACTCAAGCTGAGCCTTGTGCTTAGAAAGCCAGTCCATCCCGAGAATAAGATCAATATCAGAGTCACCAAGCACCATTGGGGAAGACAGAAATTTATAGTCACCCATCTTGATAGAGACATCCGGAACCATATAACTTGCGTTCATGCATTTAGCCGGAGAGACAACTGATAACGGTTTAGTCAAACCTTGGATAGGCAATTCATGCATCGATGCAAAAGGCTTTGAGATGAAACAATGTGATGCACTAGTATCAAATAAGACTTTGGCAGGAATATCATTAACAGGGAGATTACCCATGATCACTTCAGAAGACTCCTCTGCTTGAGCTGCGTTCATCATGTTCACCTTGGCATACTTGGAATTATGCTTGACCACTGCATTGCTGGAAGATTTCACAGGAGGAGGAGGCGGAAGGCGCCTCTGGTTGAAGCACTTGTTCGCATAGTGACCCTTCTGCTGACATTTGTTACAAGTCACTTCTGAGAGCAGACGATGGTAAGGAGCACTTGGCCTTGGAGCTTGATTCTGAGACTTGTTCTGATAACCAGGGTTGGGTGGGTGGGAAGATCCATGGCCACTTGAATTCTTCTGCTGATAAGGCTGACGGAACGGAGGAGGAGGAGGCAACCAGAACTTCTGTTGCTTAGCTGCCACAAGTGAGGAAGAAGAAGACTGGACTGCGTCTCTGACTCTCTTCTTAGATGCCTCACACTTGAGCTGAGCAGCTTCTTGTTTCAGCGCCATGTTGTAGAATTCATCATACTTTAATGGCTCGAAAAGCACGAGAGCAAGTTGTAGATCTTCTCTGAGACCACGCCTGAATTGGTAGATCATACTCTTCTCATCAGGAATGTCTTGCCTTGCAAAACGAGAGAGTTTCTGGAACTGAGTGTTGTATTGATAGACAGACATGGTGCCTTGCTTGAGATTGCGGAATTCCTCACGCTTAAGCTCAACAACACTTTCTGGAATGTGGTGTGCATTGAAATCACGGCGGAAATCATCCCAAGTGATCACACGACCTCCTCTGGAATCTTTGTATTGCTGGAACCACTCAGCAGCTTGATCTTTGAGTTGAAAAGAGGCAAACTTGACAAAGTCCTCAGGTCTGACATTGCTGCACTCGAAATGTTTGCTGATGTCCACGAGCCAATCATCAGCGTCAGTGGCCTCGACACAGTAGCTGAAGGTCTTTGGCTGATTAGCAAGGAACTGGTTCAGTGAAGCGAAAAGCGGCTGATTGTTCCCTTGGCCTTGATTCTCTTGATTAGCTTGCCCTTGGTTGCGATCTTGCAAGAGCTGAATCAGAATCTGAGCATTGGCATTTGTGGCAGTCATCAAAGCTTGCCAAGCTTCCGGAGGCGGAGGTGGTGGCGGAGGGTTAGCCTGATTCCCGTCATTGCGTTCCGGATTCTGACGCGTTGGTGGAGCCATCCTGAAGAGGGTGACATCCATTAGCATCTTGACAGAGATATATTGAAGCTGAATCAAAGGAAACGAAATTTCAACATATAGTCTTCACAATTAACATTCGAACGAGAATGAACGAATGAATTCCAATGTAAATCATCACACTTCCAAAGCTGAGAAGCCACTTAGAACATGGTAAGGAATAAAATCAACAAGGTACGGAAGTGAACAAATACTTGGTAAGGATTACCCAATCACAAACCAAATATCTGCGGAAGAGATACTAAAGCTACAAGAATTCCCACTTATAAACTCCCGAAACTTTCTGGTTATGCAATCAGGTGTTGGGGATACAGGGGAAGCATAATATCTCACCCAAACTAGCAAATCCTACAACCAGCTGTATCCATCCTTCAACACATAACCAAGAAACCTTCGGAAATCGTCTACCTCAACCTTCGAAAACACATCCGTTATACAAGTCATGGCAATACCCCTGCACTCGCCACAGTACTGGGCTATCAGGGTTATCTCACCAACAACTGTACAAAAGAGATTTTCGATGTCGGTCGTACTAAACTCAGGTATTCCAAAACCGCAACGATAAAATTATGACGACAACACCTCGGAGCTCAACTCCCCGGGACACTGCCACAACCCCTAAATGTCAGGAGGCAACCAAGACAATGTTGTCATCATAAAACCATCGGAACGATTGTAATATACCCGCGTGATCCTAAAAAAAAAAATTAGTGAAATTTGAGAAGAGAAGAGTCAAACTCTACGTCAGGATGCCTTACCAGAAGGTCGAAGGGACTGGGGAGTAAAAAGAATTCCTAAACTCTCCGATATATAATTCCTAAAAGACTCAAAACATTTTTTTTCTAGACACAACTCGGCCACTAAAGACGATCAAACAGTGGGGCTCCTAAGGTCGGGAAAGGCTCTGATTACCAACTTGTAACGCCCTCGATGCGGCTATATCTCCCACGTGTCGAGGCACGACTTAGAGGCATAACCGCATTGGAAGCAATGTCGCAAGTGAGGTAATCTTCACACAATCCATGTAATAAATAAAGGGGAAAGATACATAGTTGGCTTACAATCGCCACTTCACACAAGTACATAAATAACATCCATCAAACAGAATACACTCAAGGTCCGACTATGGTACCAAAATGAAAGAAGACTACCCCAAATGCTAAACAGATCCCCGGATCACCCAACTGGGCTCCACTACTGATCATCTGGGAAAGAAACATAGTAACGGCCACGTTCCTCATCGAACTCCCAAGTGAGCTCGGTCGCGTCATCAGCACTGACATCGTTGGTACCTGCAACTGAGGTGATAATATCTGTGAGTCACGGGGACTCAGCAATCTCACACCCGCGAGATCAAGACTATTTAAGCTTAAAGGTGGGAAAGGGGTTTGAGAGGTGGAGCTGCAGCAAGCGACTAGCATATGGTGGCTACAGCGCAAAAGAGAGCGAGAAGAGAAGGCAAAGCACGGTCGAGAAACTAGAAGTGATCAAGAAGTGATCCTGAAACGACCTACGTCAGACATTACTCCAACACCGTGTTCACTTCCCGGACCCCGCCGAGAAGAGACCATCACGGTTACACACGCGGTTGATGTGTGTTAGTTAAAGTCAACTTTGGTTTTTCTACAACCGGACATCAACAAATTCCCATCTGCCTCATAACCGCGGGCACGGCTTTCGAAAGATAATACCCTGCAGGGGTGTCCCAACTTAGCCCATGATAAGCTCTCACGGTCAACGAAGGATATTCCTTCTACCGGGAAGACCCGATCAATCTCGGAATCCCGGACTACAAGACATTTCGGCAACAACAAAACAAGTCCAGCAAAGCCGCCCGATTGTGCCGACAAATCCTGATAGGAGCTGCACATATCTCGGTCTCAGGGCACATCCGGATTGTCCAAACTTCCGATAGGCGAACCCAGAGTTTCCCCTGGTGGCCACCGGCGGCTAACGGTTTGGACCAGCAATCGAAGGAGAACTGGCCCGGGGGTTAAAATAAAGATGACCCTTGAGTCTGCAGAACCCAAGGGAAAAAGGCTAGGTGGCAAATGGTAAAACCAATGTTGGGCCTTGCTGGAAAAGTCTCATTCAAAGCGAACTGTCAAGGGGGTCCCATAAATCACCCAACCGTGTAAGGAACGCAAACTCCGGGAACATAACACCGGTATGACGGAAACTAGGGTGGCAAGAGTGGAACAAAACACCAGGCATAAGGCCGAGCCTTCCACCCTTTACCAAGTATATAGATGCATTAATTAAATAAGAGGTATTGTGATATCCCAACAAGTAAACATGTTCCAACAAGGAACAACAAGTCCATGTTCCAACAAGGAACAAACTTCATCTTCACCTGCAACTAGCAACGCTATAAGAGGGGCTGAGCAAAAGCGGTAACATAGCCAAACAACGGTTTGCTAGGACATGGATGGTTAGGGGCTGACATGGCAATATAGGAGGCACGATATAGCAAGTGGTAGGTATCGCAGCATAGGCATAGCAAAAGAGCGAGCAACTAGCAAGCCAAGATAGAAGTGATTTCGAGGGTATGGTCATCTTGCCTGCAAGGTTCTCAGAGTTGTCGAAAGCTTGGTCCTCGTAAGCGTTCTCAACAGGTTCCTCGTTCACGTACTCGTTTCCCGGCTCTACCCAAGACAAGAGAACAAGCAAAGGAACCAATATCAACCACGATGCAAAGCGCAAGCAACATGATGCAAAACATGGCATGATATGCGAGAGGTGATATGCAATGCGAATGCATGCTCCGGAAGGACAAGGATGAACAGGGCATAATCTTGGCAAACCAAGCATGCCACTGGATAGATGAGGTGATTTCGGTTGAAATCGATATAAAGATCACCGGAATCGGATGCACGGTTTGCAAATGGCAAGCAATACAAGAATGACACGAAACTGCCATAAACAGCATGATGCTACTTAGCAAGCAACAATTAATTAGACTACTGCACCCAAACATGGCAATAAAGCATATGACAGTAAACTACTCAAGATGCTCGACAAATGATGAACACAGAGCTACGGCTAAATCACACCATAACAGGTCCAAACAAGCATGGCAAAAGAGCAAACGATAACAAGTTCACAGACTTGGTGAAAATATCAACAAGCAGAAACTAACATCAGGATGACATGTTCAGAGCAATGAAACAACATGCTACAGGTTCAGAACATAGCAAAATAAGACACGGCATGAATCTACACATAGCACTTGCCAAAAGTCCCTTACTGACCATAAGCCAAAAAGGACCAGAAAATATGATTACGCCCATGTCAAATAAGCAAGTTTCGTTACAGGTTTCAGACTTAGCAGAAAACTGGACATGGCAGAAAACTGTTAACGACTAGGCATGTTCGTGAGCTCGATGCACTCACTACAGAGCATTTCATGATAAACTAAGCATACATACATCAAGAAGACATGGCATAGTAACCATACATGGCAAGGATAACATCATATCATGCAAGTATCAACTACACCAAGCTTGGCAAAATCGAATAACACGTAAACAATCTGCCAGCAACATTTTGAAGCAAAAGTAGAGCTCGACTGACTCGAGCTATAGCACTCCATAATTGCAAACAAAGGCATTGATGGATTAAGCAAATACTCAAGTTCAAAACTCCCTTACTGATCATGCTCAAATTATGCATAGATCTCTTGAAAACAACATGAACACATGGCATAAAAATAACAGCAGTCAGGGACTTAGTGAAATCACTAAGTCTCTGAAATCAGCAACATCAAGATACCTAGTTTCCATGCTTGTGTTAGTCACCACATAGATCAGAAAAATACATGGCAAAATTCTCTGGAAAGGTAACATGGCATATTACAAAACTCATGTAGGACTCAACTTCATAGGATGCACACATCAATCATGGCAAAAATGAAAAAAGTGCATGTTCAGATAAGATCCAGCAACTAACATCAACTAGCCCTCTTCTAACAGCATTTCGGGCATCAAGATGACCTCAAATGAAAATTATGCAATGGAACAAAGTGATGTACTCTTCGGGACGAACAATTCGACATATTATACGCGCGAAACGGAGCTACAGATGCAAAGCTACGGCACGGCAAACAAGGCATGATGATACAAAATTTAGAGACTTAGAGAAAACGGGGGGGAGAAACGAAGTCAACCCTTGGCGCGGAAATCGAGGTCCGCCGGGCGGATCTCGCCGGCGGCCGGCCGGAGAAGGCGGAGGAGGGTCGGGGCGAGCCGGATCTGGCCGGATCCGGCTCCGGCGAATCGCGGGGACGGCGGTGGAGCGGCGGAGTGGCGGCCGGGCGCGGGCGCGGCGGAGGGAGGCGCGGTCGCGGGCGCGCTGGGGCGGCGGACGGGCGACTCCGGCGAGCGGCGGCAGGAAACGGCGGCTCGAGGCGGCGCGCTGGCGAAGGCGGCGGGGAGCCGGGTCGGGCGCGGGAGGGCGACCCAGGCGGATGGGCTTCGGGGGGCCCCGACCGGGCCTGGCGGGCCGGCGGCGGCGCGCGGCGGCGCCCGCCACGTGGCGTGCCCCGGTTGGCCCGGTTGGCGGCGGCGGGGAAATAGTGCGGCGGATCTGGTGGCACGGATTTCGAGGCGAAGTTAGGGTTAGGTGATTTCTCTCTCAGATTTGGACGGGGAAGGCCTTTTTATAGATAGGAGGAGCTAGGAGGCTCCAAACGGAGTGCGGTTTTCGCCCACGCGATCGTGATCAAACGGCGGAGGACATGGGAGTGACTTAGATGGGTTATTGGGCTGTTTTGAAGGGGTGTTGGGCTGCAACACACACGAGGCCTTCACGGTTGCCCGGTTAACCGTTGGAGTATCAAACGAACTCCGATTGACCCGAAACTTGACAGGCGGTCTTCCGGTGCTATACCTAGGCCACATGTCAAACCTCGGTCCATTCCGAGAATGTTTAATACCCGCTCACGAAGAAATGTAAAAGGAGCGCCGGATTGCAAAACGGACAACGGGAAAGATGCTCGGATTTATGAGACGAACGCGTATGCGAATGCGATGCACGTGATGACATGATATGAAATGCATGACATGACCAAAATGCAAAACGGAGAGAACCCAACCACGGAGGGAATATCATAGCACATAGCCGGAAATGGCAAGAGTTGGATTACAAATATGGCAAGTTACATCGGGGGCGTTACAGGTACATACCCTCAGCCCCGAGGGTGAACTACTCCCTCCTCGTCATGGAGAGCGCCGGGATGACGAAGATGTCCACCGGTGAGGGATTCCCCCTCCGGCAGGATGCCGGAACGGGTCTAGATTGGTTTTCGCTGGCTACTGAGGCTTGCGGTGACAGAACTCCCGATCTAGGTTATGTTATGGGGGTTTCTGTATATATAAGAGGTTTTGGCATCGAGAACAAGTCAGGGGGGTCTCCGGGCTGTCCATGAGGTAGGGAGGCGCGCCCAGGGGGTGGGCGCGCCCCCACCCTCGTCGGTAGCCCGGCACTCTTCTGGCCCAACTCTTTTACTCCATGGCCTTCTTCTGGTCCAAAAATAAGTTCCGTGAAGTTTCAGGTCAATTGGACTCCGTTTGGTTTTCCTTTTCTGCGATACTCAAAAACAGGGAAAAACAGAAACTGGCACTGGGCTCTAGGTTAATAGGTTAGTCCCAAAAATCATATAAAATAGCATATAAATGCATATAAAACATCCTAGATGGATAATATAATAGCATGGAACAATCAAAAATTATAGATACGTTGGAAATGTATCAGCATCCCCAAGCTTAATTCCTGCTCGTCCTCAAGTAGGTAAATGATAAAAACAGATTTTTTGATGTGGAATGCTACCTAACATATTTATCAATGTAATTTTCTTTACTGTGGCATGAATATTCAGATCCATAAGATTCAAGACAAAATTTTAATATTGACATAAAAATAATAATACTTCAAGCATCCTAACCAAGCAATTATGTCTTCTCAAAATAACATGGCCAAAGAAAGTTATCCTTACAAAATCATATAGTCTGGCTATGCTCTATCTTCATCACACAAAATATTTAAATCATGCACAACCCTGATGACAAGCCAAGCAATTGTTTCATACTTTTGATGTTCTCAAACTTTTTCAATCTTCACGCAATACATGAGCGTGAGCCATGGACATAGCACTATAGGTGGAATAGAATGGTGGTTGTGGAGAAGACAAAAAGGAGAAGATAGTCTCACATCAACTAGGCGTATGAACGGGCTATGGAGATGCCCATCAATAGATATCAATGTGAGTGAGTAGGGATTGCCATGCAACGGATGCACTAGAGCTATAAATGTATGAAAGCTCAACAAAAGAAACTAAGTGGGTGTGCATCCAACCCGCTTGCTCACGAAGACCTATGGCGTTTTGAGGAAGACCATCATTGGAATATACAAGCCAAGTTCTATAATGAAAGATTCCCACTAGTATATGAAAGTGACAACATAGGAGACTCTCTATCAGGAAGATCATGGTGCTACTTTGAAGCACAAGTGTGGTAAAAGGATAGTAGCATTGCCCCTTCTCTCTTTTTCTCTCATTTTTTATATTTTTTGTTTGGGCCTTTTCTTTTTTTTTATGGCCTCTTTTTTCCTTTTTTTTTATTTGGGCTTCTTTGGCCTCTTTTATTTATTTATTTCGTCTGGAGTCTCATCCAGACTTGTGGGGGAATCATAGTCTCCATCATCCTTTCCTCACTTGGGACAATGCTCTAATAATGATGATTATCACACTTTTATTTACTTACAACTCAAGAATTACAACTCAATACTTAGAACAAAAATATGACTCTATGTGAATGCCTCCGGCGGTGTACCGGGATATGCAATGAATCAAGAGTGACATGAATGAAAGAATTATGAATGGTGGCTTTGCCACAAATATGATGTCAACTACATGATCATGCAAATCAATATGACAATGATGGAACGTGTCATAATAAGCGGAACGTTGGTAAGTTACATGGCAATATATCTCGAAATGGCTATGGAAATGCCATATTTGGTAGGTATGGCGGCTGTTTTGAGGAAGGTATATGGTGGGTGTATGATACCGGTGAAAGGTGCGCGGTATTAGAGAGGCTAGCAATGGTGGAAGGGTGAGAGTGCGTATAATCCATGGACTCAACATTAGTCATAAAGAACTCACATATTATTGCAAAAATCTATTAGTTATCGAAATGAAGTACTACGCGCATGCTCCTAGGGGTATAGATTGGTAGGAAAAGACCATCGCTCGTCCCCAACCGCCACTCATAAGGAAGACAATCAATAAATAAATCATGCTCCGACTTCATCACATAACGGTTCAACATACATGCATGTTACGGGAATCACAAACTTTAACACAAGTATTTCTCAAATTCACAACTACTCAACTAGCATGACTCTAATATCACCATCTTCATATCTCAAAACAATCATAAGGAATCAAACTTCTCATAGTATTCAATGCACTTTATATGAGAGTTTTTATTATACCCATCTTGGATGGTTATCATATTAGGACTAAATTTTATAACCCAAGAAAATTACCATGTTGTTTAAGACTCCCAAAATAATATAAGTGAATCATGAGAGTTCATCTATTTCTTCAAAATAAAACCATTGTCGTGCTCTAAAAAGATATAAGTGAAGCTCAATGTGTAGTCGAATAATTATGCAACTATGTGAAGACTCTCTAACATTTAAGAATTTAAGATCTTGGTATTTTATTCAAACATCAAGCAAAACAAAAGGAAATAAAATTATGCTCCAAGCAAAACACATATCATGTGGTGAATAAAAATATAGCTCCAAGTAAAGTTACCGATGAATGAAGACGAAAGAGGGGACGCCATCCGGGGCATCCCAAGCTTAGGCTCTTGGTTTTCCTTGAATATTACCTTGGGGTGCCTTGGGAATCCCCAAGCTTAGGCTCTTGCCACTCCTTATTCCATAGTCCATCGAATCTTTACCCAAAACTTGAAAACTTCACAGCACAAAACTCAACAGAAAACTTGTAGGCTCCGTTAGTATAAGAAAATAACTCACCACTTAGGTACTGTTGTGAACTCATTCTAAATTCATATTGGTGTAATATCTACTGTATTCCAACTTCTATATGGTTCATACCCTCCGATACTACTCATAGATTCATCAAAATAAGCAAACAACACATAGAAAACAGAATCTGTCAAAAACAGAACAGTCTGTAGTAATCTGTATCAAACGTATACTTATGGAACTCCAAAAATTCTGAAATAAATTTTTGGACCTGAGTAATTTGTCTATTAATCATCTGCAAAAAGAATCAACCTAAAATCACTCTCCAGTAAAACATGGCAGCTAATCTCGTGAGCGCTAAAGTTTCTGTTTTTTACAGCAAGATCATAAAGACTTCACCCAAGTCTTCCCAAAGGTTCTACTTGTCACAAACACTAATTAAAACATAAAACCACATCTAACCAGAGGCTATATGAATTATTGATTACTAAACAGGAACAAAAAGCAAAGAACAAAAAATAAAATTGGGTTGCCTCCCAACAAGCGCTATTGTTTAACGCCCCTAGCTAGGCATGATGATTTCAATGATGCTCACAAAAAAGATAAGAATTGAAACATAAAGAGAACATCATGAAGAATATGACTAGCACATTTAAGTCTAACCCACTTCCTATGCATAGGTATTTTGTCAGCAAACAACTTATGGGAACAATAATCAACTAGCATAGGAAGGCAAAACAAGCATAACTTTAAAACTTTAAGCACATTGAGAGGAAACTTGATATTATTGCAATTCCTAAAAGCATATATTCCTGCCTCATAATAACTTTCAGTAGCATCATGAATGAATTCAACAATATAACCATCACATAAAGCATTCTTTTCATGATCTAGAAGCATAGGAAATTTACTACTCTCCACATAAGCAAAATTCTTCTCATTCAGAATAGTGGGAGTATCATAAGAAACTCGAATACTATAAATTGTTTCCACATTAAAAGAGTAATGTTCAGAAAAAGGGTAATCATAATCATGACAAGTTTTATATATATAATCATCACTACTTTTTATAGCATAAGTGTCATCACAATAATCATCATAAGGAGCAACTTTGTTCTCATCATAATCGATTGAAACCTCTTCCAAGATAGTGGAATCATTACTAAATAAAGTCATGACATCTCCAAATCCACTTTCATAATTGTCACAATAAGATTCAACACCCTCTAAAATAGTGGGATCATTACTTCCTAAAGTTGACACTCTTCCAAACCCACTTTCATCAATATAATCATCATAAGTAGGAGGCATGCTATCATCATAATAAATTTGCATATCAAAACTTGGGAGACTAAAAATATCATATTCATTAAACATAGCATCCCCAAGCTTGGGAGAAACATTAATTGCATCAAATATATTTTCAAACTTGTCATTCTCATCAAACATAGCATCCCCAAGCTTGGGCCTTTTCATATCATAAGCATAATCACTCTCATCATTAATAGTATGGATAGCACCAATAGTATAGCAATTATCATCATCACAATGAGTAATAGGAGCAACACAATTTGGCAGGGATACCTTTTCACCTTTGCTTCTTCATCTTTTCTTTTTCTTCTTCACATTATGTGTGGGTTTAACCCTCTTTTTTGAGCTCCTTATTAATGAGATTGGTTGAATAGAAAGCTCCCCCTCGTTACCTGATTCATCATAAGAAATAATAGGAGGATATTGGGAAATATCTTCCCTTTCATTAGTATTATCTTCATCTTCTATTTGTTTTCTTTTCTTTATGTAATTGGCAATATAAGGATTTTCAATGCAATTCACCGCACAATACATAAAAATTTCTTCTAGATCAAAATCAAGAAATCTATCAAGATTAAATTTTGGAATACCCTCAGTTATTCGTTTCATTTCTTCATACCCCAAAAGAGGACTAAGCTCTTTTTGATGCTCAAGGGTAATCAAGTTATCACAATTTTTGGACATGATTTGATCATAAAACAAATAGCATTGGATCTTTAAATGACCATGTTCATTGCAAAGTTCACAAGGATGGCGATAAATATTGAATCTTTCAGCACAATCATGTAGCTTTTCTTGCAACCATTTAGTTTCCAAATACTTATGCCTCTTGAAAAATCTATCTTCCCTATTTGGTGTGTGCTTGCAAGCTCTATGTATTCCACAAAAGTTGACATGCTCATAAGAGACATTTTTATCATGACTAGTGCAATCATCATTAGTACCATGGATATTCAAAGAATTCATACTAACAACATTGCAAACATGCTCATCATTCAAATATTTAGTGCCAAACATTCTAATGCATTCTTCTTCTAACATTTTGGCACAATTATCGAAACCCTTATTTTCATGAAAGATATTAAAAGATGAAGCATATGAGGTACCCTCAATTCCATTTTTTGTAGTTTTCTTTTATAAACTAAACTACTGATAAAACAAGAAACTAAAAGATTCGATTGCAAGATCTAAAGATATACCTTCAAGCACTCACCTCCCCGACAACGGCGCCAGAGACTGCTTGATGTCTACTACACAACCTTCTTCTTGTAGACGTTGTTGGTCCTCCAAGTGCAGAGGTTTGTAGGACAGTAGCAAATTTCCCTCAAGTGGATGACCTAAGGTTTATCAATCTGTGGGAGGCGTAGGTTGAAGATGGTCTCTCTCAAACAACCCTGCAACCAAATAACAAAGAGTCTCTTGTGTCCCCAACACACCCAATACAATGGTAAATTGTATAGGTGCACTAGTTCGGCGAAGAGATGGTGATACAAGTGCAATATGGATGGTAGATATAGGTTTTTGTAATCTGAAAATATAAAACAGCAAGGTAACTAATGATAAAAGTGAGCAAAACGGTATTGCAATGCTAGGAAACAAGGCCTGGGGTTCCTACTTTCACTAGTGCAAGTTCTCTCAACAATAATAACATAATTGGATCATATAACTATCCCTCAACATGCAACAAAGAGTCACTCCAAAGTCACTAATAGTGGAGAACAAACGAAGAGATTATGGTAGGGTACGAAACCACCTCAAAGTTATCCTTTCTGATCGATCTATTCAAGAGTCCGTAGTAAAATAGCACGAAGCTATTCTTTCCGTTCGATCTATCCTAGAGTTCGTACTAGAATAACACCTTAAGACACAAATCAACCAAAACCCTAATGTCGCCTAGATACTCCAATGTCACCTCAAGTATCCGTGGGTATGATTATACGATATGCATCACACAATCTCAGATTCATCTACTCTTTGATGGCTCAGGAGTAGACGTCTGAGTGTGCTTCGGAGCCTGTTTGCTTGGTGGGGCCGCCTTACCGCACCCACCCGCTGGATCATGCGTTTGTTTGGAACATCGCTTAGAACGAGGCGGCGAGTCGACCTCCTCGCTATTGCTTGAGTCCTCACTATCTTCGTCACTTTCGTCGTCGGATTTCCAGTCGCCACTCTCGCCACCGCTCTCCATTCCCTCCTGGACTTGCTCTCTGTTTGGCATCGAGTACATCTCAGTATAAATCTACAAGACAGGAGTTAAACAAGCATCAATCAGATTCAAGGACAATTGCAAATCAGAATAAAAAGACACTCGGTAACGAAGGTCAAACCTTGTCCGGAGTATTGTCAGCGTTGAATGGCAAAACCCTCCGGGACCCTCTGGGTTTATCTTTGTTCCAGGTGATACTCCGCAGCCACTGCGCCACCATCTCATCGGCGACCTCCTCCAGGTGGACCCGAGCGGTGTCTTCAGTGCCCGAGTACATCCACATCGTATGATCGCGGGCTTGAAGAGGCTGGATGCATCGACTCAGGAACACTTCCAATAAATCCATTCCAGTCACGCCCTCATGGACTAATTGAACGACTCAGTCGACTAATACAGACACCTTGCTTTTCTCCTCTGGGGTCACAATCAATGAAGTAGGTTGGTGAACTCGCTCCATGGTGAAAGGGGGAAGACCGGTCGACTGACCAGGAGTCAGAACATCACGGCGGTAGAACTAGGTCGACTGCCACCCCCTAACCGACTCAGGAAGGGTCATAGGAGGAAAAGTGCTTCTACCCCTCGTCTGAATTCCTAAACCCCCACACATTTGGATCATGTGTGTCTTTGCGTCAGTTAGATTTGCCTTCTTCACAGTTTGGGATCGATAGGTAAAGATGTGTTTGAATAAACCCGAGTGCGGGTGGCAGCCCAGAAAGTTTTCACACAAAGAGAGGTATGCAGCAGGATATGTGATGGTATTGGGAGAAAAGTGATGAATCTGGGCACCGAAAAAGTTCAAGAAACCCCAGAAAAAAGGATGCAGAGGCAGAGTGAAACTGCGGTCGTCATGGGTTGCGAGGAGGACGCACTCACCCTCCTGTGGTTGAGGCTTGGACTCGTTCCCTGGCAACCTCCAAGATCCGTGGGCAATCAAGGCTGCGTCGGCCAAGTCCTCCAAGTCTTCCTTCTGGATTGTGGATTGAAACCAGTCCCCCTGGATCCAACCAGGCGGCAAACCGGACCTCGACGACAACCCCCGACTCGTCTTCTTGCCCTTCGCCGCCGCCGCCTTCTTTGAGCGCTCCAGAGTCGTCGTCTTGTCCTTCCCCATCGCAGCGGAAGGCGCGCGGGCCGAGCGGAGACGACGAGAGCAGGGGAGAATGTGGTGGAGGAACAGAGGAGGAAGAAATCGATCGGGGCGCACTGTGCATCGCATCGACCTGAACCATATTTATGAGGCCACTTCTGAGTGGCTGACGAGTGGGCCCGAGTAATTCTGTCAAATCCCGCAACGGTCACTTGCCCGATACGTGGAAAAAAAGGCGGCGCGAGGATCGAGGAGCCCCTGTCTATCCACTCCGATAATTGCGGCACGCTCCGTCTCGCGCGCTTCTTCAAAATTTCGAATCTCGTGAGATCCGGGAACCACAGAGCATCCAATCGCGCTGAAGATTTCGCACCATATCAACACTCGAAGATTGTCGGTATAGTTCACTCGGCGGCCTCTGAATTGATCAAGGCGACTGAAGCGAGGTTGAAGCTTCAGGATGATTTGCGAATTCCAGTGAAATGCCTCCGAAGCATGGAATCGAGTCGAAATCAACTTCAACTCTTTCTTCACTCAGACCTCAATCCATTCGGGGGCTAATGACAATGACATGTACCTAGGGTGGGGTCATAGGCCTGACCTAGACGCTCTACCCAAGGACACTGCCCTAGAGTCAAAGACATTCAAAGTACAGCAGACTATGTCGACTGAAATCACCTTGGAGTGCAATCCACTCGACCAGCTACCTCACTCGGATACCCCAATTCCATTCGACCAAGATAAGAGTCACTCGACTACTCAAAGAATCACTCGGAGACAAAAGATCTAAAGTCACTCAGGATGGCAACGGCCAAGCGTTCACTCTGTAGTCTTAAAGATCATTTATAACTCTTTATAGCTAGCATTACTAGTAACGCCCCATCTTAATGTATATTGAACCCTGTGTAACGTGGGATGGCTGGGGTCTTGGCGCACTCTATATAAGCCACCCCCTCCTCTGGCACAAGGGTTCGCACCCCCTGTAACTCTCACGCATAATCCAGTCGACCAAGCCTCCAGGCACTGAGACATAGGGCTATTACTTCCTCCGAGAAGGGCCTGAACTCGTAAACCTTGCGTGCACAACTTCACCATAGCTAGGATCTTTCCTCCTCCTACTTACCCCCTATCCTTATTGTCAGACTTACTCCCACGACACCCTTCATGCACTCTGCCAAACACCCAAAAGTGGGTCGAGAAGGGAACTTTTGCTCCCATCCCGTGCACCCTTCATACACCCTGCCTAACACTGATTCGTGCTTTGTATGGTTCATGTTCCATGGATTACTGTAGCACCGTACTCTCAGTGTGCTGTAGACCTAGTTCTGTTAACATTGGTCTCACCGTTCATTCTCGACCGGACAGTCAAAAAAGGGGTACTATGTTACATTACTATTCATATAGTTGTCATGCGCACAACATCATTTGTTATCGTCATATCTTACTACACTAGCAACAAGATTATGTGGTACTCATGTATGAACCACTGCACATGCCGTAGTAGGAGACTGTGCAAGTTCAAGTGGCTGGCGTGTTTCGCACTCCTTCATCGTAATAGTGGAAGCGCTTGATATAATCATTTATTTTCTTCAGAAAAACAATGGACACGCTCTATCGTGCGGATCCTCTGTCAGGACCCCGATCCTAAGTCACACCGATCTAGCATGTAACACATCATATCACTTTGCGGCCTCACGCACGGTATTCCCACAGGTGCCACCTTACCTGGCCCGGGACCGTTTGCGCCTTTTGGCTCGCGTATATGATAGTGTCGCTAGCATCCATATGACAAAGAACCTGGGCCGACATGGCTAGTCATGAACCCAAAGCGGCACTAACCCATGGGGACAGGCATACATGAATCAACTTCGAGCATGTCGGTCAACAGCGTGTGAATCCGGGCAGTAGCACTGGGTAACAGGACTCCGGTAACCCGGGCTGTAGCAGGCTAGGCAGGACTTCGGATGTCACCGCGTGACATTTCCCCGAAGGGACAGACACAGGAACGAAGTGAAACACATGCCGGCGAGTCAGGTGTCCTGAGCAGTAGTGCTGGGCTAGCAGGACTCCGGTGAATCGGGTTGTAGCGGACTACTATGGCTCAAGGAAGCACTAGACTACATTTCCCCATAAGAGAGGCTGCCAAGGATAAACAACTAGATTGTCGGATCCCACACATACCAAGCATTTCAATCATACACACAATATGCTCGATATGTGTAAATACAACATGGCATCACAGCATAACTCTATGACTCAAAGTATTTATTCATTAGACTCCGAAGAGTGAGATATTACAACCATGGGTCTCATGACCCAACATTCAGAGCAAACAAGTCAAAGCACACACGGAAGCTTAACATGTCTGAGTACAGACATCTACAAATGAAAAGGGCTGAGAAGCCTGACTATCTACTAGATCCTGCCGAGGGCACAAGATTGTAGCTGAGGTAACAAGCTAAACGTCGAAGTCCGCGCGAAACTACTAGCGAGACTGACGTCTCTCTGCAAAACATAAAATAAGCAAACGTGAGTACAAATGTACCCAGCAAGACTTACACCAGAACTATCTACATATGCATCAGTATCAACAAAGGGGGTGGTGGAGTTTAACTGCAGCAAGCCAGCTTTGACTCAGTGGCTAACCTGAACTACGACTGCAAGTAACTCTTTTGAGGTGGCGCACACGAGTCCACATATTCACCATATCAATACACCACTATGGATCTGCTCCCGTCTCCCTACGGGAACGCCATCCATAGCACTCACGCTTATCTTGCGCATTTTAGAGTATCCACTTTCACTTGTCTATGAACTATGCAAGGGGTCCAAGTTTCCATATCCGAGGAATTCGGCTATTCGAATAGATAATGATAACCCTGCAGGGGTGTACTTCTTCACACACGCTCTCGCCACTTACCACCATGTACACGTCATGTACCTCGGCAACCTTCAAGCGGAAGCCTGGCGAGGGAGTCGGCCATGACCTGACTAATCACACAAGTCTCTAGTCCAGGTTTATCGTCTATTCGGGTTCCATCCGCAAGGAGATCCGGCCGGGGTGTTGACTCCGGCCAAACTCCGGCCACGCCACCTTGTCTAACCACCTCACCGCATCCCCAGGAGCTCAATGCCCCACTCCACGCACCTCGCCGTGCCCCGTAGCCTCGGGCTCACTTCCACCCGACTCCGGCGACCGCAAAGCTCATCGCCGGCGACGTTTCCGGCCACCCCGAGTCCAACCACCGCCACCAAACGCCGCGGCTTGCTCTCAGCTTCGCGTAGATGCTCTCCGCCGCTCGTTTGGTCGCCGGAATGCACAAATGCACTCGCACCGCCGCGTCTGGCCTCGCCGGCGGCTAAACGCCGGCGAGTTTGACCGCTGACGTTGACTGGGTGGGCCCAGGTTGACTCCCCTGAGTCAATGACAAGTGGCCCTCCCCTACTAATTATCCAGATTAGTTTCTAAACTAAAAACAATTAGTTTAATTAACTACTGACACACGGGACCCACTGGTCAGTTTGACCTGGACGACCCTGTTGACCTCTGACATCATTCTGATGTAATGCTGACGCAGTAATTTAATTACTGGAATTATTTCTATACAGGAAATTCCAGAAATTAGTCCAAACTTCAAAAATTCATAGAAATTAATCTATAACTCCAAATGCAAAGATTTATATATGAAATTTGATCAGAAAAATTCAATCTATCCATTGGAACTGGTTTCATGCATGTCAGAACAAGTTAACCCTGCTTTTTAAGCAATACAAGATGATGCACTTAAATGGCTATGTTAAATGATCTAACACTTGAACCTTTGGTTCAATTAAGCACATTCCTTCCTGTTTTAGCTTGCATTAGGCCAAGACACTTTCATATTGCCATGTCATAGCATGCATCATAATGTTGCATATCGTCATGTGTTGATTGTGTTCCGATGTGTTCTTCGTGGTAGGTTCTGCCTCCGAGGATATTCACGAGTATCCAACTGAAGGGCAGTATCCCGCTACCACTCCATCAGGCAAGCAACCCATTGATCATTCCGATACAAACCCATGTTCTCGCTTCTGCTCTCGTTTACTGCATTAAGACAACGCGATTCAAACTGCTGTGTGTTGCGGTAGTTGAACCCACTTCCTTTGCATGACCTGTCATTGCCACAGTAACTAGATGAAACCCACTAGCATGTGTAGGAGTTGATTGAGCCATATGTGTGTGTTTCCTACCATGCTATGCTTAGAGTCGTGTCAGGTCTGGCTCATCGGGATGATGAACTGGAGTGAAAGGTTGTGTCGGTGTCGAGAGTGTGAAGGTGTTGAATATGATTTGGTAAAGGAATCGATGAGAGGCCATGTAGGAGTACATGGTGGGTTGTTTCATTGAGGCCGTCCCTAAGAACTGAGATCTGTGTGTGTGATTTAAGATTCAGCTACTACCACACATTGGGATCCTTAATTGACTCTCTCGACTTATTAACCACTCTTGTCCTCTGTCCGGGAGTCGCAAAGTAGTTTCTGGTGTTTGTAGCATGCTGGGGGCCGCATGCAGCGCTGACCATAGGGGTGGGCTGTGTTGCGGTAGGCACGTGGCCCGGTGTACCGATTCGCCCGTTTGGTGTCTCGGGAACCCTGCACACATCGTTCGGGGCCGTTAGTGGAAACCTCGGCCGGACTCCCTGCGGATGGAACCCGAATAGGCGATAAACCTGGACTAGGGACTCGTGTGTTTAGTCAGGTTGTGGCCGACACCCTCGTTGGGCTTCTGCTTGAAGGTTGCCGAGTACATGTCGTGTAAACAGCGATAAGTGGTGAGAGCGTGTGTGAAGAAGTACACCCCTGCAGGGTATAAAACTATTTGAATAGCCGCGTCCGCGGTAAAGGACTACTTGGTCACCTATGCAGTTCATAGACAAGTAAATGGATACTACTAAAAGCCTCAAGATAAGTGTGAGTACCGCGGATGGCCCTCTCGTAGGATGACGAGAGAGGATCCACCGTGGAGTACTGTGTTGGTGATAGTGGACTCGTGTGCGACAAATGTTTTACAAGTTGTGTATATGTAGGATAGCTTAGCCATGAGTCAAAGCTGGCTTGCTGCAATAACTCCACTACCTTCTTGAGAATGTGCATGTATTGTAGGATTCTGTTGTAAGACTTGCTGAGTACCTTCGTACTCATGTTGCTTTAATTAATGTTTTCAGACGACAACACCAACCCCTTCGATGGGTTCTATGTAGACCTCGACGTTGACGAGTGACTTATCACCCAGGTGGTGATCCAAGACTTGTGAAGGGTCGATGTAGATAGACAGGCTTCGTCAAGCCTTCTTTCTTTTTAGTGTCTGTACTCAGACTACTTTGCTTCTGCATGTGCTTGTATGTTTGTATGACTTGAGTGTCGGGTCATGTGACCCCTATCTGTATGGATGTTATGTATGGCTCCTCGGAGCCTTTAAATGAAGTACTTGAGTTGTAGAGTTTTGTTGTGATGCAATGTTGTATTTACTCATATTGGGCATATTGTGTGTATGATTGAAATGCTTGGTATGAGTGGGATCCGACTATCTAGTTGTTTATCCTTGGCAGCCTATCATATGGGGAAATGTAGTCTAGTGCTTCTGAGCGATAGTAGTCCGCTACAGCCCGGTTCACCGGAGTCCTGCTAGCCCAGCACTACTGCTTGGAACACTTGACTGGCCGGCATGTGATTCACTTTGTTCCTATGTCTGTCCCTTCGGGGAAATGTCACACGGTGACTTCCGGAGTCCTACCTAGCCTGCTACAGCCCGGGTTACCGGAGTCCTGTTAGCCCAGCGCTACAGCCCGGAATCACACGTTGATGACCGACATGCTCGATGAGATTCATGTATGCCTGTCCTCATAGGTTAGGCCGCTTTGGGTTCACGACTAGCCATGTCGGCCCGGGTTCTCTGTCATATGGATGCTAGCGACATTATCATATACGTGAGCCAAAAGGCGCAAACGGTCCCGGGCCTTGGTAAGGCGACACCCGTGGGATTACCGTGCGTGAGGCCGCAAAGTAATATGAGGTGTTACCGGCTGGGTCGATGTGACTTGGAATCAGGGTCCTGACAGCGTTGGTATGGAAGCGTGGCAGGCCTATGAGGACAGGTTTGACCCCGCTGACCAAGTCGACCATGGGTGGGCCCAGTTTGACCCCCTAGGTCAACGACAGGTGGGGCCCAGCCCTGCTAATTAATTAGGATTAGTACTAATCAAATTTAGTTAAACTAATGACACTGACACGGGGGTCCCACCGTCAGGTTTGACCTGCCCAGTCAGCATTGACCCGGCCCCACTGGTCAGCCTCTGTTCTTGACTTGTCACACTGACCAGTAGACCCCACGGTCAGGTTTGACCTGGGCTGGCGCCTTCGACCTGCTGACGTCACCCCGACGTCATGCTGACGCAGTATTACGTTTTCTGGATTTATTTTTTTAATCAGGAAATTCCAGAAAATAACTAAAACTTCTAAAATTCATTGAAATTAATCTGTAACTCACAATGAAATAAATTATATATGAAAAATTATTAGAAAAATTCAATGAATCTGTTTATGGCATTTGCATGCATGTTTGAACAACCTAGGGTTGCTGTACAGGGCAATTTGCATAAATGACATTTAAATAAGCACATATGGAGTTTGAATTTGAACCCTTGGTTCAAACCAACTTCATTTAATATGGTTGCTAGTTGCATTAGCTCAATCAACAGCATATTGCCATGACATTATCATGCATCATAATTGTTGCATTGCATTGATTGTGTTCCTCTTTGTTTGCCGGTATTTGTCCCCTCTCGATAGACGTGGTTTCGACGATGAGTTCGATGACACCGATGAAGAGCTATATTATCTTCAGAAGTGCCAGGCAAGCAAAAACCCCTTGTTCATTCCGACACAATCCCACTCTCTCGCTCCTGCTCTCTTTTACTGCATTAGGACAACAACGATTCAACTGTTACATGCTGCGTAGTTGAACCCCTTATCCTCTGCATGACCTGTCATTGCCACAGTAAATAGATGAAACCCACTAGTATGAGTAGGAGTTGTTTGAGCCCTGATGTGCCTACTCATTCATGTTTGTTGTCATGCCTGCTACTGCTTAGAGTTGAGTCGGGTCTGATTCATCGGGGATGAATTGGAGGTGTGTAAACATGTCCTATTGTGTGTGAGCTAAGTGTGTGAACACGATTTGGTAAAGGTATTGGTGAGAGGCCATGTAGGAGTACATGGTGGGTTGTCTCATTGAAGTCGTCCTCAGGAACTGAGTTCTGTGTTTGTGATCCATGAAACAGTTACTACCACACATTGGGATCCTTAATTGGCTCTCTCGGGTTCTTAATCACCCTTGTCCTCTGTCCAGGAGTTGCAAGTAGTTTCTGGTGTTTGTAGTATGCTGGGGGCCGCACGCAGCGCTGACCGTAGGGGTGGGCTGTGTTGCGGTAGGCACGTGGTCGGGCCAGCCGGGCGCCCGTTTGGTGTCTCGGAACCCTGTACACATCGTTCAGGGCCGTATGTGGAAACCTCGGCCGGACTCCCTGCGGATGGAACCTGAATAGGTGATAAACCTGGACTAGAGACTTGAGTGTTTAGGTAGGCCGTGGCCGACACCCTCGCTGGGCTTCCGCTTGAAGGTTGCCGAGTACATGTCGTGTAAACGGCGACAAGTGGTGAGAGCGTGTGTGAAGAAGTACACCCCTGCAGGGTTAATATCATCTATTCGAATAGCCGTGTCCGCGGTAATGGACTTCTGGGTTGCCTATAATAGTTCATAGACAAGTGAAAGTGGATACTCTAAAATACGCAAGATAAGCGTGAGTGCTATGGATGGCGTTCTCGCAGGGAGATGGGAGCGGATCCATAGTGGTGTATTGATATGGTGAATATGTGGACTCGTGTGCGCCACCTCAAAAGAGTTGCTCGCAGTCGTAGTTCAGGACAGCCACCGAGTCAAAGCTGGCTTGCTGCAGTTAAACTCCACTACCCCTTTGTTGACACCGTTGCATATGTAGCTAGTTCTGATGTAAGTCTTGCTGGGTACATTTGTACTCACGTTTGCCTATTTTATGTTTTGCAAAGAGACGTCAGTCTCGCTAGTAGTTCCATGTGGACTTCGACGTTTAGCTTGATACCTCAGCTACGATCTTGTGCCCTCGGCAGGATCTAGTGGATAGCCAGGCTTCTCAAGCCTTTTTCATTTGTAGATGTCTGTACTCAGACATGTTAATCTTCCGCATGTGCCTGTTGCTTGTATGCTCTGAATGTTGGGTCATGAGACCCCTATTTGTAATATCTCGCTCCTCAGAGTCTAATGAATAAATGCTTGAGTCGTAGAGTCTTGTTGTGATGCCATGTTGTATTTACACATATCAATCATATTGTGTGTATGATTGAAATGCTTGGTATGTGTGGGATCCGACTATCTAGTTGTTTATCCTTGGCAGCCTGTCATATGGGGAAATGTAGTCTAGTGCTTCTGAGCGATAGTAGTCCGCTACAGCCCGGTTCACCAGAGTCCTGTTAGCCCAGCACTACTGCTTGGAACACTTGACTGGCCGGCATGTGATTCACTTCGTTCCTATGTCTGTCCCTTCGGGGAAATGTCATGCGGTGACTTTCGGAGTCCTGCCTAGCCTGCTACAGCCCGGGTTACCGGAGTCCTATTAGCCCAGTGCTACAGCCCGGATTCACACGTTGATGACCGACATGCTCGATGTGATTCATGTATGCCTGTCCTCATAAGTTAGCGCCACTTTGGGTTCACGACTAGCCATGTCGGCCCGGGTTCTCTGTCATATGGATGCTAGCGACACTATCATATACGTGAGCCAAAAGGCGCAAACGGTCCCGGGCCAGGTAAGGTGACACCCGTGGGAATACCGTGCGTGAGGCCGCAAAGTGATATGATGTGTTACCTGCTAGATCAGTGTGACTTAGGATCAGGGTCCTGACAGCGTTGGTATCAGAGCATCATATCACTTTGTGGCCTCACGCACGGTATTCCCACGGGTGCCACCTTACCTGGCCCGGGACCGTTTGCGCCTTTTGGCTCGCGTATATGATAGTGTCGCTAGCATCCATATGACAAAGAACCCGGGCCGACATGGATAGTCGTGAACCCAAAGCGGCACTAACCCATGGGGACAGGCATACATAAATCAACTTCGAGCATGTCGGTCAACAGCGTGTGAATCCGGGCTATAGCACTGGGCTAACAGGACTCCGGTAACCCGGGCTATAGCAGGCTAGGCAGGACTCCGGATGTCACCGCGTGACATTTCCCCGAAGGGACAGACACAGGAACGAAGTGAAACACATGCCGGCGAGTCAGGTGTCCTGAGCAGTAGTGCTGGGCTGTAGCGGACTACTATGGCTCAAGGAAGCACTAGACTACATTTCCCCATAAGAGAGGCTGCCAAGGATAAACAACTAGATTGTCGGATCCCACACATACCAAGCATTTCAATCATACACACAATATGCTCGATATGTGTAAATACAACATGGCATCACAACATAACTCTATGACTCAAAGTATTTATTCATTAGACTCCGAAGAGTGAGATATTACAAACATGGGTCTCGTGACCCAACATTCAGAGCAAACAAGTCAAAGCATACATGGAAGCTTAACATGTCTGAGTACAGACATCTACAAATGAAAAGGGCTGAGAAGCCTGACTATCTACTAGATCATGTCGAGGGCACAAGATCGTAGCTGAGGTAACAAGCTAAACGTCGAAGTCCACGCGGAACTACTAGCAAGACTGACGTCTCTCTGCAAAACATAAAATAAGCAAACGTGAGTACAAATGTACCCAGCAAGACTTACACCAGAACTATCTACATATGCATCAGTATCAACAAAGGGGGTGGAGTTTAACTGCAGCAAGCCAGCTTTAACTTAGTGGCTAACCTGAACTACGACTGCAAGTAACTCTTTTGAGGTGGCGCACACGAGTCCACATATTCACCATATCAATACACCACTATGGATCTGCTCCCGTCTCCCTACGGGAACGCCATCCATAGCACTCACGCTTATCTTGCGCATTTTAGAGTATCCACTTTCACTTGTCTATGAACTATGAAAGGGGTCAAAGTTTCCATATCCGAGGAATTCGGCTATTCGAATAGATAATGATAACCCCGCAGGGGTGTACTTCTTCACAACGCTCTCGCCACTTACCACCATGTACACGTCATGTACCTCGGCAACCTTCAAGGGGAAGCCTGGCGAGGGAGTCGGCCACGACCTGACTAATCACACAAGTCTCTAGTCCAGGTTTATCGCCTATTCGGGTTCAATCCGCAAGGAGATCCGGCCGGGGTGTCGCTCACGGCCCCAAACGATGTGAGCAGGGTTCCCAAGCCCACCAACCGGGTGCCACTTGGTACACCGTGCCACTGTGCCTAGTCTGTCCCAAGCCCACTGGTACCTGGTGTTGGGGAACGTTGCAGAAAATTAAAATTTTCCTACGGTATCACCAAGATCCATCTATGAGTTCATCCAAGCAACGAGTCATGGGAGGAAGATTGCATCTACATACCACTTGCAGATTGCGTGCGGAAGCGTTCAAGGGGATGGTGATGACGTAGTCGTACTCGTCGTGATTCGAATCACCGATGACCTAGTGCTGAACGGACAGCACCTCCGCGTTCAACACACGTACGGGACGATCGACGTCTCCTCCTTCTTGATCCAGCAAGGGGAAGGAGAGGTTGAGGAAGAAGACTCCAACGGCAGCACGACGGCGTGGTGATGTTGGTGTAGCAGAACTCCGATAGGGCTTCGCCAAGCACGTACGGAGGAGGAGAGGTGTTGGGGAGGGGAGGGGCTGCGCCTTCAGTTGTGTATGCAGCCCTCCCCTCACCCCTCTATTTATAGGGGAAGGGGCAAGGGGGTCCGGCCCCCTCTAGATGGATCTAGAGGGGGGGCGGCGGCCAAAGGGGGAGGGGGCTTGCCCCCCAAGCAAAGGGGGCGCCCCCTTTAGGGTTCCCCCAAACCCTAGGGCGCATGGGCCCTTGGGGGGAGGCGCACCAGCCCACTTTGGGCTGGTTCCCTTCCCCTTTACAGCCCATGAGCCCTTCCGGGAGAGGTGGCCCCTCCCGGTGGACCCCCGAGGCCCCTCCGGTGGCCCCGGTACAATACCGATATGCCCCCGAACTATTCCGGTGTCCGTATGACAACTTCCCATATATAAATCTTTACCTCCGGATCACTCCAGAACTCCTCGTGACGTCCGGGATCTCATCCGGGACTCCGAACAACATTCGGTAATCACATACAAGTCTTCCTAATAACCCTAGCGTCACCGAACCTTAAGTGTGTAGACCCTACGGGTTCGGGAGACATGCAGACATGACCGAGACGACTCTCGGGCAATAACCAACAGCGGGATCTGGATACCCATGTTGGCTCCCACATGTTCCTCGATGATGTCATCAGATGAACCACGATGTCGAGGGTTCAAGCAACCCCGTAAACTATTCCCTTTGTCAATCGGTAGGTTACTTGCCCGAGACTCGATCGTCGGTATCCCAATACCTCGTTTAGTCCCGTTACCGGCAAGTCACTTTACTCGTACCGTAATGCATGATCCCGTGGACAAACACTTGGTCACTTTGAGCTCATTATGATGATGCATTACCGAGTGGGCCCGGTGATACCTCTCCGTCATGCGGAGTGACAAATCCCAGTCTTGATCCGTGTCAACCCAAAAGATACTTTCGGAGATACCTGTAGTGCACCTTTATAGTCACCCAGTTACGTTATGACATTTGGTACACCCAAAGCACTCCTACAGTATCCGGGAGTTACACGATCTCATGGTCTAAGGAAAAGATACTCGACATTGGAAAGCTCTAGCAAAACGAACTACACGATCTTGTGCTATGCTTAGGATTGGGTCTTGTCCATCACATCATTCTCCTAATGATGTGATCTCGTTGTCAATGACATCCCCATGTCTATAGTCAGGAAACCATGACTATCTATTGATCAACGAGCTAGTCAACTAGAGGCTTACTAGGGACGTATTGGTGTCTAGTATCCACACATGTATTACGATTTCCAAATAACACAATTATAGCATGAATAAAGACAATTACCATGAACAAGGAAATATAATAATAATACTTTTATTATTGCCTCTAGGGCATATTTCCAACAGTCTCCCACTTGCACTAGAGTCAATAATCTAGTTACATTGTGATGAATCGAACACCCATAGAGTTCTGGTGCTGATCATGTTTTGCCCTAGGGAGAGGTTTAGTCAACGGGTCTGCGACATTCAGATCCGTGTGCACTTTACAAATTTCTATGTCTCCATCTTGAACATTTTCACGGATGGAGTTGAAGCGACGCTTGATGTGCCTGGTCTTCTTGTGAAACCTGGGCTCCTTGGCCAGTGCAATAGCTCCAGTGTTGTCACAGAAGAGTTTGATCGGCCCCGACGCATTGGGTATGACTCCTAGGTCGGTGATGAACTCCTTCACCCAAATTGCCTCATGCGCTGCCTCCGAGGCTGCCATGTATTCCGCTTCACATGTAGATCCCGCCACGACGCTCTGCTTGCAGCTGCACCTGCTCACTGCTCCACCATTCAACATATACACGTATCCGGTTTGTGACTTAGAGTCATCCAGATCTGTGTCGAAGCTAGCATCGACGTAACCCTTTACGACGAGCTCTTCGTCACCTCCATAAACGAGAAACATGTCCTTAGTCCTTTTCAGGTACTTAAGGATATTCTTGACCGCTGTCCAGTGTTCCTTGCCGGGGTTACTTTGGTACCTACCTACCAAACTCACGGCAAGGTTTACATCAGGTCTGGTACACAGCATGGCATACATAATGGATCCTATGGCTGAAGCATAGGGGATGACGCTCATCTCTTGTTTATCCTTTGTCGTGGTCGGGCATTGAGCCGAGCTCAATTTCACACCTTGTAATACAGGCAAGAACCCTTTCTTGGACTGATCCATTTTGAACTTCTTCAAAATCTTATCAAGGTACGTGCTTTGCGAAAGACCTATGAGGCGTCTTGATCTATCTCTATAGATTTTGATGCCTAATATATAAGCAGCTTCTCCAAGGTCCTTCATTGAAAAACACTTGTTCAAATAGGCCTTTATGCTTTCCAAGAATTCTATATCATTTCCCATCAATAGTATGTCATCCACATATAATATGAGAAATGCTACGGAGCTCCCACTCACTTTCTTGTAAACGCAGGCTTCTCCATAAGTCTGCATAAACCCAAACGCTTTGATCATCTCATCAAAGCGAATGTTCCAACTCCGAGATGCTTGCACCAGCCCATAAATGGATCGCTGGAGCTTGCACACCTTGTTAGCATTCTTGGGATCGACAAAACCTTCCGGCTGCATCATATACAGTTCTTCCTTAAGATAGCCGTTAAGGAATGCCGTTTTGACGTCCATTTGCCATATCTCATAATCATAGTATGCGGCAATTGCTAACATGATTCGGACGGACTTCAGCTTCGCTACGGGAGAGAAAGTCTCGTCGTAGTCAATCCCTTGAACTTGCCGATAACCCTTAGCGACAAGTCGAGCTTTATAGATGGTGACATTACCATCCGCGTCCGTCTTCTTCTTGAAGATCCATTTGTTTTCTATCGCTCGCCGATCATCGGGCAAGTCTGTCAAAGTCCATACTTTGTTTTCATACATGGATCCTATCTCGGATTTCATGGCTTCTAACCATTTGTTGGAATCCGGGCCCGCCATCGCTTCTTCATAGTTCGAAGGTTCACCGTTGTCCAACAACATGATTTCCAGGACAGGGTTGCCGTACCACTCTGGTGCGGAACGTGTCCTTGTGGACCTACGAAGTTCAGTGGGAGCTTGGTCCGAAGTATCTTGATCATTATCATTAACCTCCTCTCTAATTGGAGCAGGCACCACAGGAACATTTTCCTGCGCTGCGCTATTCTCCGTTTCAAGAGGCAGTACTTCATCAAGCTCCACTTTCCTCCCACTTACTTCTTTCGAGAGAAACTCTTTCTCCAGAAAGGTTCCGTTCTTGGCAACAAAGATCTTGCCCTCGGATCTTAAGTAGAAGGTATACCCTATGGTTTCCTTAGGGTATCCTATGAAGACGCATTTTTCCGATTTGGGTTCGAGCTTTTCAGGTTGAAGTTTCTTGACATAAGCCTCGCATCCCCAAACTTTTAGAAACGACAGCTTAGGTTTCTTTCCAAACCATAATTCATACGGTGTCATCTCAACGGATTTA
Source organism: Aegilops umbellulata (assembly GCA_032464435.1). Lineage (NCBI taxonomy): Eukaryota > Viridiplantae > Streptophyta > Magnoliopsida > Poales > Poaceae > Aegilops > Aegilops umbellulata. Next base: position 577,119,080 of record CP136057.1, on the reverse strand, counting down.
GACGGTGCCCTATTTAAAGTGAATGCGGCTGTCTCTAGAGCATATCCCCAAAATGATAGCGGTAAATCGGTAAGAGACATCATAGATCGCACCATATCCAATAAAGTGCGATTACGACGTTCGGACACACCATTACGCTGAGGTGTTCCAGGCGGCGTGAGTTGTGAAACTATTCCACATTTTCTTAAGTGTGTGCCAAATTCGTGACTTAAGTACTCTCCTCCACGATTTGATCGTAGAAACTTGATCTTTCTGTCACGTTGATTCTCAACCTCACTCTGAAACTCCTTGAACTTTTCAAAGGTCTCAGACTTGTGTTTCATTAAGTAGACATATCCATATCTACTCAAATCATCAGTGAGTGTGAGAACATAACGATATCCTCCGCGAGCCTCAACGCTCATTGGACCGCACACATCAGTATGTATAATTTCCAATAAGTTGGTTGCTCGCTCCATTGTTCCGGAGAACGGAGTCTTGGTCATTTTGCCCATAAGGCATGGTTCGCATGTGTCAAACGATTCATAATCGAGAGACTCCAAAAGTCCATCAGCATGGAGCTTCTTCATGCGCTTGACACCAATGTGACCAAGGCGGCAGTGCCACAAGTATGTGGGACCATCGTTATCAACTTTACACCTTTTGGCATTCACACTATGAATATGTGTATTATCACGCACGAGATTCATTAAGAATAAACCATTAACCACCGGAGCATGACCATAAAACATATCACTCATATAAATAGAACAACCATTATTCTCGGATTTAAATGAGTAGCCATCTCGTATTAAACGAGATCCAGATACAATGTTCATGCTCAAACTTGGCACTAAATAACAATTATTGAGGTTTAAAACTAATCCCGTGGGTAAATGTAGAGGTAGCGTGCCGACGGCGATCACATCGACCTTGGAACCATTCCCGACGCGCATCGTCACCTCGTCCTTCGCCAGTCTTCTCTTATTCCGCAGCTCCTGCTGTGAGTTACAAATATGAGCAACAGCACCGGTATCAAATACCCAGGAGCTACTACGAGCACTGGTAAGGTACACATCAATTACATGTATATCACATATACCTTTAGTGTTGCCGGCCTTCTTATCCGCTAAGTACTTGGGGCAATTCCGTTTCCAGTGACCATTTCCCTTGCAATAAAAGCACTCAGTTTCAGGTTTGGGTCCATTCTTTAACTTCTTCCTGGCAACTGATTTACCAGGCGCGGCAACCTCCTTGCCGTCTTTCTTGAAGTTCTTCTTACCCTTGCCTTTCTTGAACTTAGTGGTTTTATTCACCATCAACACTTGATGTTCCTTTTTTATCTCCACCTCCGCGGATTTCAGCATTGAATACAACTCGGGAATGGTCTTTTCCATCCCCTGCATGTTGTAGTTCATCACGAAGCTTTTGTAGCTAGGTGGGAGCGACTGAAGGATTCTGTCAATGACCGCCTCATCCGGAAGATTAACTTCCAGCTGAGTCAAGCGGTTGTGCAACCCAGACATCTTGAGTATGTGTTCACTGACAGAGCTATTTTCCTCCATTTTGCAGCTAAAGAACTTGTCGGAGACTTCATATCTCTCGACCCGGGCATGAGCTTGGAAAATCAATTTCAGCTCCTCGAACATCTCATATGCTCCGTGCTTCTCAAAACTCTTTTGGAGCCCCGGTTCTAAGCTGTAAAGCATGCCGCACTGAACGATGGAGTAATCATCAGTGCGTGACTGATGGGCGTTCATAACGTCCTGGTTTTCTGGGAATGGTGCATCACCTAGCGGTGCATCTAGGACATAATCTTTCTTGGCTGCTATGAGGATGATCCTCAAGTTCCGGACCCAGTCCGAGTAGTTACTGCCATCATCTTTCAGCTTAGTTTTCTCTAGGAACGCGTTGAAGTTGAGGCTGACATTACCGTGGGCCATTTGATCTACAAGACATATTGTAAAGATTTAGACTAAGTTCATGATAATTAAGTTCATCTAATCAAATTAATGAATGAACTCCCACTCAAATTAGACATCCCTCTAGTCATCTAAGTGTTACATGATCCGAGTCGACTAGGCCGTGTCCGATCATCACGTGAGACGGACTAGTCTATCATCGGTGAACATCTCCATGTTGATCGTATCTTCTATACGACTCATGTTCGACCTTTCGGTCTCCGTGTTCCGAGGCCATGTCTGCACATGCTAGGCTCGTCAAGTTAACCCTAAGTGTTTTTGCATGTGTAAAACTGTCTTACACCCATTGTATGTGAACGTATGGATCTATCACACCCGATCATCACGTGGTGCTTCGAAACGACGAACTTTAGCAACGGTGCACAGTTAGGGGCGAACACTTCTTGAAATTTTGTAAGGGATCACCTTATTTACTACCGTCGTTCTAAGTAAACAAGATGTATAAACATAATAAACATCACATGCAATTATATAGAAGTGACATGATATGGCCATCATCATATAGCTCCTTTGATCTCCATCTTGGGGCTCCATGATCATCTTGTCACCGGCACGACACCATGATCTCCATCATCATGATCTCCATCATCGTGTCTCCATGGAGTTGCTCGCCAACCATTACTACTACTACTATGGCTAACACGTTTAGCAATAAAGTAAAGTAATTTACATGGTGACACGCAGGTCATAAAAGAATAATGACAGCTCCTATGGCTCCTGCCGGTTGTCATACTCATCGACATGCAAGTCGTGATTCCTATTACAATAACAAGATCATCTCATACATCACATGATTCATCACAACTTCTGGCCATATCACATCACAAAGCACTTGCTGCAAAAACAAGTTAGACGTCTCTAATGTTGTTGCAAGTTTTTACGTGGTTGTTATAGGTAGCTAGCAAGAACGTTTCTTACCTACGTTAAAACTACAACGTGAATTTGTCAATCTCTATTTACCCTTCATAAGGACCCTGTTCATCCGATCCAACTAAAGTAGGAGAGACAGACACCCGCCAGCCACCTTATGCAACTAGTGCATGTTATTCGGTGGAACCGGTCTCACGTAAGCGTACGTGTAAGGTTGGTCCGGGCCGCTTCATCCCACAATACCGCTGAACCAAGATAGGACTAGTAACGGCAAGAAGAATTGACAATTCGACGCCCACAACTACTTTGTGTTCTACTCGTGCAATAGAGAACTACGCATAAACCTGGCTCATGATGCCACTGTTGGGGAACGTTGCAGAAAATTAAAATTTTCCTACGGTATCACCAAGATCCATCTATGAGTTCATCCAAGCAACGAGTCATGGGAGGAAGATTGCATCTACATACCACTTGCAGATTGCGTGCGGAAGCGTTCAAGGGGATGGTGATGACGTAGACGTACTCGTCGTGATTCGAATCACCGATGACCAAGTGCTGAACGGACAGCACCTCCGCGTTCAACACACGTACGGGACGATCGACGTCTCCTCCTTATTGATCCAGCAAGGGGAAGGAGAGGTTGAGGAAGAAGACTCCAACGGCAGCACGACGGCGTGGTGATGTTGGTGTAGCAGAACTCCGACAGGGCTTCGCCAAGCACGTACGGAGGAGGAGAGGTGTTGGGGAGGGGAGGGGCTGCGCCTTCAGTTGTCTATGCAGCCCTCCCCTCACCCCTCTATTTATAGGGGAAGGGGCAAGGGGGGCCGGCCCCCTCTAGATGGATCTAGAGGGGGGGCGGCGGCCACTTGGTAGACTACTAACACTACCTACAAACACCAGAAACTAGTTGCAACTCCTGGACAGAGATCAAGTGGATTAATAAGTCGAGAGGGTCACTTAAGCATTCCAATGCGTGGTAGTAACTGTTCATGGATCACAAACACAGAACTCAGTTCCTGAGGATAGCTGCAATGAGACAACCCACCATGTACTCCTACATGGCCTCTCACCGCTACCTTTACCAAATCGTGTTCACACACTTAGCTCACACACAGTAGGACATGTTCATCACTGTTCCAATTCATCCCCGATGAATCAGACCTGACACAACTCTAAGCATAGCAGGCATGACAAACAAGCATGAATGAGTAGGCACATCAGGGCTCAAACAACTCCTACTCATGCTAGTGGGTTTCATCTATTTACTGTGGCAATGACAGGTCATGCAAAGGATAAAGGGGTTCAGCTACCGCAGCAAGTAACAGATGAATCGCTGTTGTCCTAATGCAGTAAAAGAGAGTCAGAGCGAGAGAGTGGGATTGTATCGGAATGAACAAGGGGGTTTTGCTTGCCTGGCACTTCTAAAGATAATATAGCTCTTCATCGGTGTCATCGATCACATTGACGGAAACATCGTCGGCTGAGAGGGGATGGTTACCGGCAAACAGAGAAGGACACAATCAATGCAATGCAACAATATAATGCATGATCATGACATGGCAATATGCTGTGATTTGAGCTAATGCAACTAGCAGCAGGTTAAATGAAGTTGGTTTGAATCTAAGATTCAAATTCAAACTCCACATGTGGTTATTTAAATGGCATTCATTTGATTTGTCCTAAACAGTAGCTATAAGTTGTTCTAACATGCATGAAAATAGCATAAATGGATAGATTGGATTTTTTTGATAATTTTTCATATATAAATTATTTCGTTCTGAGCTATAGATTAATTTCTATGATTTTTTGAAGTTTACACTATTTTCTGGAATTTCCTATATAAGAATAAATCCAGAAAAGGGTTTACTGCGTCAGCCTGGCGTTAGTGTGACGTCAGCAAGTCAACGGGGGCTGGTCCGGGTCAAACCTGACCAGTGGGGTCCACTGGTCAGTGACCCAGTATCAACAACAGAGGCTGACGTGTGGGTCCGGTCAATGCTGACGTGGCCAAGTCAACGCTGACAGGCGGACCCCCCTGAGATTAGTACTAATCTAACAGAGAAGTTAAACTAATTAATTTAGGCACTGGGGGCCCACATGTCAATGAGAGGGGGGTTAATTAGTGCTAACAACGGGGTTTAGCCGGCGACTAATCGCCGGCGCTAAGCAGTGCACGGCGGCGATCACCGGCCGGCCGTTTCCGGCAGCTAGAGCTTGCGCGGGTGGGTGCGTTGGAGAGCTGCTATTGCGGCGCTTCGAACGGTGGCAGTGGCAGGTGCTCGGTGGGCTGTGGCGTCAGCAGCAGCGAGCAAGGCGGTGACCGGAGCTCGGCCTCGAGCGGCTAGGGGGCTGCGGTGCACGGTAGAGGTCGGGGTTGGTCTTGTTCTTCTCCTGGGGACGCACTGACCACGTCGGCGTGCTCGGTTGTTGGTTTCCGTAGGTGTGGCTGCCGTGGTGACATGGCCGGCGGCGGGGAGCTCAAAGCTCCGGTGACTCGGGCGGCTAGCGGGTGCGTACGGGCACGAGGAGCAGGGGAGAAGAAGGTGGAGCTCACAACGGGGTCGGAGATGGTCTCAGCAAGCTCAAGGAGGCGGAGACGGCGGCGATCCTCAGTGGCCGAGGAGGGGAACGGCGGAGCAGGCGGCATCCAGGGCTTCCGGCGCCTTCCGTCTTGGTGAGGAGGAAGAGAGGGACGAGGCAGGGCTTCTTGGCGCGTCGGCGAGGCGAGGGGAGCACGGTGGCTATGATTACGGCGAGCGGCGGTGGCGACCGTGCTCGGTGGTGCAGCGGAAGAGAGCAGAGGAGGGGGAAAGGGTCCTGGGAGAGAGGGGAGAGGGGCAGGGGGTCGAGGGCGTCTCTGTGGCGTCGTCCAGGCGCACCGGGAAGGAGCCAGGCAGGCAGGGAGGGAGGAGGTGGCCGGCGCGGGGCGGGCACGCGCCTCCGTCCGTCTGGCAGGGGAGGAAGACGACAGGGAGGAGGCGGTGGTGGGCTGGGCCGGTTGGTGGCGCCAGGTAAGGCCGAGGTAACTTTCTCTCTCTCTCTGTTATTTAGTTTCTGTTTTTTTAATTTCGGCTACTGTTTTGCAAATAAGATACTAACCAAAACACTTTGGTTAATTCTGTAAATTTTTGTGAGGAATATTTGAATTATTTTCAAACCACACAACAAATTTCAGAATATTTGGAGCAACCAATATTTAATGGTAAATTTTAAACTCCAACTCAAATACCATAATGATTTAATTCAATGACCAAAATGTCCTTGAAAAATATGCATCATCTCTGGTAGAGGCTTTCACCTTTTTCCATAAATCATGAACATTTTAAAAGGATATTTTGAGGTCATTGAGAATATTTTGGTTGAACCTATTTGAATTGCATTTGTGCTAGGGTTTGGATCAATCCCCATTTCAAGTTTAAAAGCAATTTAAACATGATGCAACAACCAAGCTAGTCCAAGGCCAGGGTAAAGCTAGGGATGTGACAACTCACCCCCACTAAACAAGAATCTCGTCCCGAGATTCAAGACGTGAGGTAAGAAGACACTGGGGACACAAGCTAACACGATCTTCACGACCCAACTGTCCTTCTCGAAGATGTTGATTCATTGCTTCAAATTGATGTGGACATCCTTGCTTTTGAGATCTTCATCCAGCATATCAACGAGAAGAAAGGGAGAATTTTAGAAGAGTCGATCATCTTGAGGTTCGAGCAACTTAGGATCACCTTAATGATCACAAGATCAACTCACGGAATGAGACGTAGAAACATCTCTGAAGTTGAGAGGCAAAACATGCATCAAGAGGGACGGAAGAAACAATTTGACGAGGGTTTCAAAGTAGCAAGGAAAAATTGCCATGATTCCATAACGGGGCACCTCAGGAAAGGTGACTCGTGGAATTATTCCCTTAAGTGGCAAAAAGAATTACTTTTGGTACATAGATCACTGAAACTCTTTATACCATCCTAAGGCAATCACAATCGATCGTTTGGCGGAATTCAGAAGAATGACATACTTGGACTAGTATGGATGATGTGGATTACCTTGTCGGAGGCAACGCAAGGGATGATTTTGCTTATCATCGGGAATGGGTGCAATCCACGGTAGGACCACTTTTGGAGATGATCCTGAATAGTAATTACTTAGAAGGGAAACCCATGGAAGATTGCAACAATGGCGGTGCAAGCTGGGAAAAAATGCAAATGTTGGAATGTTCCAACCATCATATCTGCCTGAGATTCAGGTCTGGTTAGTAACATGATACTTCAGACTCAACATGTCTGGAAAAGAAAGTTTGCAACACAAATCGACGAGATGACGTTGCAGGATTCTCGGGAATGAACTACGATGGCAAGCTCCAAAACATGAGCTGGTTCTGCTACAACCCTGTGAAGACGCTGTCCAAGACAAGCATGACCACATAGTAGTCTTATAATAAAACACTACCGAGTTCAGGCGGGGAACCATCATCGAGGATAACAAAGTCCTTGTATAAGCCCCGGGTCTTAAGAAGGAGCTTCTTTTCCTTGAACAAATCAATCAGTGGCTTGGTGTACTAGGAGACACATATGGAATGGAGGTAGCGAGCCTGTCAAACCATAGCGTACTTCGCACATATGCATGACTGACTTGGGATGATTCCAGAGGAGGTAAAAATAATCTTTCTTGAATTCACGGCGGCAACTTGCATCAAATGCACATGAATTAGAGGCAGTCACTTCTTTCATCCAAACATATGCTTCATGAGCTAGCATGAAGAAATGCTTTCAAAGGTTTCCAACACTAGCTTAATGTTCAACATGCATCATGGAGGAGACAAAATGCTGCTGATGGACTCAATAGCAACTCATCGGAATTTCCATATCACTGGACTTCCACCATCATGTGAACACGGTGATAGCATTGGTCAGACCAAAGATGCAATGGTGTATGCTCGAGGGATCAACCACGAGTAAGACAACATTACGAACATCATTGGTTCCGATTTGACTTGACGATAGCCCATACTCAAGTCAAAGTTTTGACAAGACAATAGATCCAACAGCTGATCACGAGGACAAATTGGTGAAGATATCATCTTTCTTCAACACACTCACACAAGGATATCCCTTAAAGATGAGCTAAGCTAGGCAAGATTTTATCTTCCAACTCTCCAAGTTGTTGTTTAGCGTAACCAACTAGCTCAGGGGTATCCAACACAGATTCTTGGAGAATGGCTGGTTTAGAGGAAAACCAACTTGATCACGAACTCAACATAGCGGTCAGGTGACAACCTGGTAACACTTCCGAGAAGATATTCGGAACTTCATGAACCACCGATATGTTATTAAGCTCGGGAGCAATCTTGCTTTTAAGGCAAGATGATGTGATCAATTAAGCAAGGATTGACACAATCCTAACTCTTGATCGAAGAGTGCACCAGAAATAAGGACTAGGTTGCATGATAAATCTTAGGATGATGATTCAGTAACCAAACACGCTAAGAATGAACTTATTGTCCATTAACTACCAAGCAACGGAGTTGCTAGGAGTATTGATTTCACACATCACGATTCACTTGTCGGCATTCCGGTTACAATAACACGGGAACCGAGGAGCGAATGATGATGACGTGAAGTATCACTGTATCAAGAGTTCATAGGGTGTTGTGCAATTCCTATGATATTCCTAACATAAAGAGGGCAATACTTCAGGGTAGAACAGAATCAAAAGCTGGATTGGCATTTCGATCTGCGGGTTACAACTGCTTTGACCCAATCCCAGAAATGGATGAGGTACTGGAGTTTGTTTCTCCTAGTCATTCTGAACTAGAATGGCTTGACGGACCACAAGAATAATAAGCATCGATAACACGGATGCACAATTACTCCTGACTATCAATTGATAGATGATGGTTGGAATACAAATGAAGAGGACAACTCAAGGGAACATATATCTTTCTGAGTTGTGGATGCATAGATTAACATGTCGAACCAAGTTCAACAGGTTTCTTCTAGATAACCCATGCAGAAAGGTAGAACTGGCAGAATCACAATTATGGATGGAGGACTCATCACAAGCACTCTGGTTGTGAGCTTTTGGTTCAAAGAACTTCTGCCTTAATGGTTCATGGTACTTGGAAGAAGGAAATACCACGGACCTCGAGGACTAATGCAAAGGTTACTAATATCCTAAAGGTACTAGCAACACTATCAACATGAGGTGGGTAGGGTGAATCTCAGGTTCAAGAACCCAGGAATAGAATACCTACTAACTAATAACATCACGGGATGCTTTCGAGAATGATGGCCAGAATCATCACACTGGGAATATGAAACATTGCTAGATTACTAGGTGACTCCCTAAAACACCTAGGGTCATAATAATAGCTCCAACATATATGTCGAGGCAACAGAGTACCTCAACTCACCGATTAGCGTGATTAATCCGGCCCAATGGACATCGGGAACAAGGAGGAATGATTGCAAGTGCATCAGACTATCTAGAAACCTGGGATGACTCGGACAGCATAACGGTTGTAAATGCTCAAAATGATTTGAGACAACCTGCAAAAAGATGGTGGCATAACCACTCAACATCACAATATCAATGTTCTGAGATCAGCTGAGAACACATGGAAGTAGTAGAAACTGAACAGAGGCTTGAAACCAACAATCCTAGGCAACTACGGTTTAGTAACACGTCATCCTAATAGATAGATGAGAAGGCCTAGTTCTTAACCCCGTGGAAAAGATAAGATGACTCAGATCAGAAGGTCATGAGGATAAGGAGTAAAATAGCCTTACGTTCCCTTCCACAATCAATTCCCTTATATAACTAAAGCATTTCTAGACTCGACTTCGACCAGTTTGGCTTGGTAATCCTACAGGCAGTCAGGCTCTGATACCAAAGCTGTCATGACCCCGATCCTAAGTCACACCGATCTAGCATGTAACACATCATGTCACTTTGCGGCCTCACGCACGGTATTCCCACGGGTGCCACCTTACCTGGCCCGGGACCGTTTGCGCCTTTTGGCTCGCGTATATGATAGTGTCACTAGCATCCATATGACAAAGAACCCGGGCCGACATGGCTAGTCGTGAACCCAAAGCGGCACTAACCCATGGGGACAGGCATACATGAATCAACTTCGAGCATGTCGGTCAACAGCGTGTGAATCCGGGCTGTAGCACTGGGCTAACAGGACTCCGGTAACCCGGGCTGTAGCAGGCTAGGCAGGACTCCGGATGTCACCGCGTGACATTTCCCTGAAGGGACAGACACAGGAACGAAGTGAAACACATGCCGGCCAGCCAGGTGTCCTGAGCAGTAGTGCTGGGCTAGCAGGACTCCGGTGAACCGGGCTGTAGCGGACTACTATGACTCAAGGAAGCACTAGACTACATTTCCCCATAAGAGAGGCTGCCAAGGATAAACAACTAGATTGTCGGATCCCACACATACCAAGCATTTCAATCATACACACAATATGCTCGATATGTGTAAATACAACATGGCATCACAACATAACTCTACAACTCAAAGTATTTATTCATTAGACTCCGAAGAGTGAGATATTACAAACATGGGTCTCATGACCCAACATTCAGAGCAAACAAGTCAAAGCACACACGGAAGCTTAACATGTCTGAGTACAGACATCTGAAAATGAAAAGGGCTGAGAAGCCTGACTATCTACTAGATCCTGCCGCGGGCACAAGATCGTAGCTAAGGTAACAGGCTAAATGTCGAAGTCCACGCGGAACTACTAGCGAGACTGACGTCTCTCTGCAAAACATAAAATAAGCAAACGTGAGTACAAATGTACCCAGCAAGACTTACACCAGAACTATCTACATATGCATCAGTATCAACAAAGGGGGTGGTGGAGTTTAACTCCAGCAAGCCAGCTTTGACTAAGTGGCTAACCTGAACTACGACTGCAAGTAACTCTTTTGAGGTGGCGCACACGAGTCCACATATTCACCATATCAATACACCACTATGGATCTGCTCTCGTCTCCCTACGGGAACGCCATCCATAGCACTCACGCTTATCTTGCGCATTTTAGAGTATCCACTTTCACTTGTCTATGAACTATGCAAGGGGTCCAAGTTTCCATATCCGAGGAATTCGGCTATTCGAATAGATAATGATAACCCCGCAGGGGTGTACTTCTTCACACACGCTCTCGCCACTTACCACCATGTACACGTCATGTACCTCGGCAACCTTCAAGGGGAAGCCTGGCGAGGGAGTCGGCCACGACCTGACTAATCACACAAGTCTCTAGTCCAGGTTTATCGCCTATTCGAGTTCCATCCGCAAGGAGATCCGGCCGGGGTGTCGCTCACGGCCCCAAACGATGTGAGCAGGGTTCCCAAGCCCACCAACCGGGTGCCACTTGGTACACCGTGCCACTGTGCCTAGTCTGTCCCAAGCCCACTGGTACCGGGTGCCACTTGGTAGACTACTAACACTACCTACAAACACCAGAAACTAGTTGCAACTCCTGGACAGAGATCAAGTGGATTAATAAGTCAAGAGGGGCACTTAAGCATTCCAATGCGTGGTAGTAACTGTTCATGGATCACAAACACAGAACTCAATTCCTGAGGACGGCTGCAATGAGACAACCCACCATGTACTCCTACATGGCCTCTCACCGCTACCTTTACCAAATCGTGTTCACACACTTAGCTCACACATAGTAGGACATGTTCATCACTGTTCCAATTCATCGCCGATGAATCAGACCTGACACAACTCTAAGCATAGCAGGCATGACAAACAAGCATGAATGAGTAGGCACATCAGGGCTCAAACAACTCCTACTCATGCTAGTGGGTTTCATCTATTTACTGTGGCAATGACAGGTCATGCAAAGGATAAAGGGGTTCAGCTACCGCAGCAAGTAACAGATGAATCGTTGTTGTCCTAATGCAGTAGAAGAGATTCGGAGCGAGAGAGTGGGATTGTATCGGAATGAACAAGGGGGTTTTGCTTGCCTGGCACTTCTGAAGATAATATAGCTCTTCATCGGTGTCATCGATCACATTGTCGGAAACATCGTCGGCTGAGAGAGGACGGTTACCGGCAAACAGAGAAGGACACAATCAATGCAATGCAACAATATGATGCATGATCATGACATGGCAATATGCTATGATTTGAGCTAATGCAACTAGCAGTAGGTTAAATGAAGTTGGTTTGAATCTAAGATTCAAATTCAAACTCCACATGTGGTTATTTAAATGGCATTCATTTGATTTGTCCTAAACAGTAGCTATAAGTTGTTCTAACATGCATGAAAATAGCATAAATGGATAGATTGGATTTTTTGATAATTTTTCATATATAAATTATTTCATTCTGAGCTATAGATTAATTTCTATGATTTTTTGAAGTTTACACTATTTTTTGGAATTTCCTATATAAGAATAAATCCAGAAAAGGGTTTACTGCGTCAGCCTGGCGTTAGTGTGATGTCTGCAAGTCAACGGGGGCTGGTCCGGGTCAACCTGACCAGTGGGGTCCACTGGTCAGTGACCCAGTGTCAACAACAGAGGCTGACGTGTGGGTCCGGTCAATGCTGAGGTGGCCAAGTCAACGCTGACAGGCGGACCCCCCTGAGATTAGTACTAATCTAACAGAGAAGTTAAACTAATTAATTTAGGCACTGGGGGCCCACATGTCAATGAGAGGGGGGGTTAATTAGTGCTAACAACGGGGTTTAGCCGGCGACTAATCGCCGGCGCTAAGCAGTGCACGGCGGCGATCATCGGCCGGCCGTCTCCGGCAGCTAGAGCTTGCGCGGGTAGGTGCGTTGGAGAGCTGCTGTTGCGGCGCTTCGAACGGTGGCAGTTGCAGGTGCTCGGGTGGGCTGTGGGCGAGCGAGGCGGCGACCGGAGCTCGGCCTCGAGCGGCTAGGGGGCTGCGGTGCACGGTAGAGGTAGGGGTTGGTCTTGTTCTTCTCCTGGCGACGCACTGACCACGTCGGCGTGCTCGGTTGTGGGTTTCCGTAGGTGTGGCTGCGGTGGCGACATGGCCGGCGGCGGGGAGCTCAAAGCTCCGGTGACTCGGGCGGCTAGCGGGTGCGTACGGGCACGGGGAGCAGGGGAGAAGAAGGTGGAGCTCACAGCGGGGTCGGAGACGGTCTCAGCAACTCGGGGAGGCGGAGACGGCGGCAAATCGACGGCGGCGATCCTCGGTGGCTGAGGATGGGAACGGCGGAGCAGGCGGCATCCAGGGCTTCCGGCGCCTTCCGTCTTGGTGAGGAGGAAGAGAGGGACGAGGCGGGGCTTCTTGGCACGTCGGGGAGGCGAGGGGAGCATGGTGGCTGTGATTACGGCGAGCGGCGGCGGCGACCGTGCTCGGTGGTGCAGCGGAAGAGAGCAGAGGAGGGGGAAAGGGTCCTGGAAGAGAGGGGAGAGGGGCAAGGGGTCGAGGGCGTCTCCGTGGCGTCGTCCAGGCGCACCGGGGAGGAGCCAGGCAGGCAGGGAGGGAGGAGGTGGCCGGCGCGGGGCGGGCACGCGCCTCCGTCCTCCTGGCAGGGGAGGAAGACGACAGGGAGGAGGCGGTGGTGGGCTGGGCCAGCCAGCTGTAGTGCTGGGCTGGTTGGTGGCGCCAGGTAAGGTCGAGGTAACTTTCTCTCTCTCTGTTATTTAGTTTCTGCTTTTTTAATTTCTGCTACTGTTTTGCAAATAAGATACTAACCAAAACACTTTGGTTAATTCTGTAAATTTTTGTGAGGAATATTTGAATTATTTTCAAACCACACAATAAATTTCAAAATATTTGGAGCAACCAATATTTAATGGTAAATTTTAAACTCCAACTCAAATACCATAATGATTTAATTCAATGACCAAAATGTCCTTGAAAAATATGCATCATCTCTGGTAGAGGCTTTCACCTTTTTCCATAAATCATGAACATTTTAAAAGGGTATTTTGAGGTCACTGAGAATATTTTGGTTGAACCTATTTGAATTGCATTTGTGCTAGGGTTTGGATCAATCCCCCATTTCAAGTTTAAAAGCAATTTAAACATGATGCAACAACCAAGCTATTCCAAGGCTAGGGTAAAGCTAGGGATGTGACATCCTCCTCGACGGTCGTCGGGAACCTTGCTACTCACTTTTGCTGACGTGTGGGACAGCCAGCATCCGGGTCCACTAGCCATGCACTAAATTACTCTGTAGTAGAGTGCCCAACTGCACGGTAGACTACCCCTATCGAAGCGCCGCAGTAATGCCCAATGAGCCGTCAAATCACAAAACCCCCTCCTTTCCAGCAGTAAGTTGGACGGACGAAGCAACCATCATTTCACTCTTCTCCCTTAGCTTCCTCTCTTGAAGAAAACCCCAACTCGCTTCTCCCTCATCTTGTTTCTCATTTCTTCAAGAAAACCTCGACCTGTTTATGCCATCGTTCTTCTCTCCCAAAGAAGGAGAGGTGAGCGCATCAATGGTGTTGATACTAGCCAAGGCCCGGTCTTGCAATCCCGAGACTGATCCTATAACCCCCTATCTGTTCTTCTTTTGGGTTTGTGATTATGGTTTATTTTCTTGTATTTCTATTTGATAGCTTCTTGATGGACGCTAGAGCACCGGCCGAACTAATGTCTATGGCTCTGGCCAAAACCGTCGAGGCTCATGGTACAAAGAAGCACACGCACCACACCGAGACTACCGCAAACAAGCTCAAAGCCATCGCCCTGTCCAAGCCCCCCTCTCCGGGATCCCTCATTAAGAAAGTCCATGTAATAGCTCTTCTTGACGATCTTTTTCTCGATCTTGATTGTGTTTTTTCATCTAACATGCAGTACTAGTAGTAGTAGTACAACTTTCTGGGTGATCCTGCATGTGATTTTTGTGTGCCAAATGACGGTTCTAAATTCCTCTTTTGACCAAAACATGCAATAGGTTGACACTGATTTCTTTTAGATTACTTTCAACTACTTTATGAACATCAATGCTACATTTGAAGACAGTATATTTGCCTCAGTAACTTGTGTTATGGATATTGCAAGTAATCCCTCTGCTCTCATGCCTTTGAAGACATGTTCTAGTGTCTTTGTTCATTCATTTTTGTGAGTATGGAGTAAAATATCGAAAATGATCTTATATTTCTGAACGGAGGTAGTAATAAAATATTTGGTTTTTGTTTGAATTAGAACCAAGTCCGTTGTGGAGATGAAGTTCTCAAAGTCATGCCTTATGAACTGGAAGACCTGAGGATGATTTCTACTGCTAAACTATCCAGCTCTTGTGTCCTTGTCGCCACGTGCCCTGAACTAGTGTTTTCCTGTAGCATTGTTGTCAGGCGTGTTCTCGAGGCTGTACTTGACCACAACAATTTCCTGGTTGTGCCTTCGATTACGAAGGGTGTGGTTCTTTTAAAGCTTCTCGACAAATCTGATGCGGGCTATCTTCATCGTCATGTTTATGAGTGGAAAGACCACTATGTTAGGTTCTCCAAGGTTGACAAGATAGTGATGGTGCATGTAGACATCTCTCACGAATTCCATGGCCTAGTCAGTTATGCGAGGTTCATCCCGTAGGTCGGTGGCAAGAAATAGTCTGTGGAGTTCAATTAGTGCAACTTTGCTTGATTTGTGTGTGTGAACCATGTACTGTTTAGTACTGCCGCTTTTGGTGTGTCGTGAGTCCTGAGAACAGTCTATGTTAATGTTTTTCCACTCAATTCAGTCTATATATTTTGAAGTATCCAGATCATCTTTTTTGTGAGGACGGTTTATCAATTGGAATTTTTACATCTGTGCCCCTGGTTCCTTAGATCTACTCATTCATCCCCGCGCTCTTAACTTTTGCTCAATTTTCCCCACTCCCATGCCAGAAACCCTCATAACTAAGCACAATGGACGTTATCGTCGGGTCAAAGGCTTGTCCGTTAACTCTGACTAGTGGGGCCATGCTGGACTGTGTCGTCCGTTCGACCTGACAAGTGGGGCCGCGTCGGGTGGTGTCGCTATTCGACCGTTGGGCCGTGGTTTCGTTGGGTCGTCCCTTGCATTAAACGTTTGCGCGCGCCGCCAGGACAGAAGCCTGCTATGCATGCACCTAGTAAACCCTGCCTGCATGCATCGATCGATCCTGCATGAACCAAGCCACGATCCCATGATGCGCCGACCAAGCCTGCATGCGCCGACTGAGCCTGCATGCGCTGATGCGTCCGCCACGATGCACTGATCGAGCGGCTTTTTGCACGCCAGCCGCCATAGATGCAGCGACGGTCACTGCCGCTGGTTCCTCTCTTCTAGCTAGGTGGCTACATATATGTGTCTTGTGTAAAAAAAAGAGCCACTCCCTTGCTTTGGTGTACTCATTCATCCCTACTAACAAAGCTTACTTGCATGCACTAGGTGGTTACTAACAAGGGAACCCTACTAACAAGCCGAGCTCTCTAAGAAAATAATCAACAAATATGTAGTCCCAATATGTATATAGGGCCAACAAGCCCATAGCACGATCACATAGCTCAAACTAGGAAGAACTTAATAATAGAATAGATACAAAACTTAATAATAGAATTTAAGAAAAGGGCCAACAAGCCCAAAGCAACTCCAACATAGTTCAATTACAACTTAACATAACATAGACTAAAAAAAGATAGTGGGTTTAGAACCCTAGTCGCTGCCTTCTCCACCTCGCTCCTCCTCTGGGCACCATTTTCACTGCTCCTTCGAGGCGTTGTCGATGGGGTACGGAAGAGTGTGCATGCGCGTCGCGGTGGGGAAGATGTTTTGGTACTCCGTGAACCTGTTGTGGGTGGTGAAAGTGATGAACTCGGAGCCACACCAAAACACCCGACCGGGGAGGTAGAAGGCGTCGAATGTGTTTGTGAAGTGGGCAAGGAGAGCAACCACCACCCGGTTTTGGATGACCTCCTCGATGCGGAACATCGTTGGAGATCCCCTCGGGAGGTGGTGGTATCCGGACACGAGGAAGAACTCGGTGAAGTTCCTTGCGGTCCTCAGCCTTGATATCGCCCACACACGTAGTGTGCGATCAACATACACGCCGGTAGGGTAGAGCCTCTCCGGCACGGTGGGTGCGAAGCGGTAGGTTGGTCTGGTGTACTGCATGGCTGAGGGATGTGCAGAAGACGAAGAAGGGGTCGAAGAGCAAGAAGGGCAGATGGATGAGGGATGGCAGAGGGTGGCTTAAATAGCCATAGTGCTATGTGTTATTTGGTCGTGGAAATAACGGGGTCAAATGTGAAGTTAGTAGCCCGTTTTCAAACCCACCGCAGCATCAGGATTGTGCACGTGTGGGAAAAGGTGGTTTGAAAAGAAGAAGAAAAACAAGCTAATTGCACGCGTGGGAATCCGTGGTCAAACCCTATATTATATGAACAAAAAGAGACAATTTTTAAAGAGCTTGTGGCCATTTTGAATGATAAAAATAATTTGGCCCTTAAAAATTTGGCCATTTTGCATGATAAAAAGAGTAGAGGGTTTGTGGCCATTATACAAATGCAAAATAACCCATTTTTTGATAGTTTGTGGCCATTTTACATGATAAAAATAAATTTAGCCCTTATAAATTTGGTCATTTTACATTTGTATAGAACAAAAAGAACGATGCAAAAACAGAGCAAAAGATGCAAAAATACAGAGCCATCACGTGCACAAAAAACAGAGCAAACGATGCAAAAAAACGACGCAATTCGATGGCCCAACAAGAGCTTGGTTTCCTTTTGGGCCCAATAACAAAGTTTTTTTCACGGAGTCAGTGGTGGGCGAGTAGCCGAGCACAACCAATAGGATCGCCTCTCGCGGATTGCCCCATGATCCAACGATGCGGAGCCGCCCTTGTGATCCAACGGCACGGAGCCTGCACACAACCAGCCCACCTAGTTCCTTCTAGAAGGCCAGACTGAGGGTTGTTGCTTGGCCTGAGGGTCTGATCGGACGGCTGACGTTGGGAGCTAGGGTTAGGCGAAACCCCGCGGGGTTTAGAGGGGTTTAGAGCTGGTCAACGGGGTTTCGAAGGCTTTGACTGAGCATAAATAATTTAAAAAAAATCGTAAAAATATGAAACCTTCGCCGTTCGTCGTTTTATAAGACAAACTAACAAGGAAAAATACTAAACTTGGTATATGGTCATTTTCATGAAAAAAAACCTAGCTAGCGCGATCGAGGTCAAATGAGCACCATTAATTTAAAAAAACAAAAAATATAAAACCTGCTCACAATGTTGTCGTATGTGACATGTTACCAACCAAAAGTCATAAACATGCTCTATGGTCATTTTCATGAGAAAACCTGCACACATATGAGCTATCGTGTACATGATTTCATAGAGTTCAAGGAGAGGAGGTGGTGCTACCTTCTGTTTTTGAAAAATTAAAAAAAATCAAAAAATCACTAAAGCCTTATTTTAAAGTGAATAAGAAGGATCTGAAGTTAGTTTTCCATTTTCATATTTCAAAACGTGTTTTTAATAGTTTTTATATTAAAGCATATGTTTTCAAAAGAAAATGTAAAAATATGAAGATTAATTCAAAAATAATAAACTTGGCCTATAGTTTTATATTAATGTTGTCTTATGTGACATGTTACCAACCAAAAATCATAAACTTGTCCTATGGTCATTTTCATGAGAAAACCTTCACACATATGAGCTATCACCTACAAGATTTCATAGAGTTCAAATTTCTTTGACCTCCTCTAAATCACCTCAAATTTTGCACACATGATCTCCTACACAAACATAGATAGTTGATAATACATCTTCATTAAAGTGTTGTTTTTTGCTCTGTTATTGGAATATTTGATCAAAGGGAACCCTTGATAAAATGATGGATTGCAGCATATGTGTGATCATTGCAGCACCTGAACTTTCAAAACACTGAAACAAATCATAGCAGATAAATTTAAAAACACAAAAATACCCAACATAGATAGCCACATGCATATAAAATTCATCCAACCACCGAAAGGTAACCCACATTTTGTTCACAAACATAGTTCAGCAAACAAACTAAAGTACTTAAAACACATCATAACATCAGGGAAGGGGGGAGACAGGACTTTGGCTAGGGCAGCATGCTGCCCCATGATCTTATAGTCCTCGCCGTGGATGGCCACATCTTCTGCATGAGCTAGAAGGTGAACGAAGCGGCCGAACTTTGGCTTTGGCTTGGTGGTGCAGTAGGGGCAGCACCAAGTTTTGGTCTTGCTCTTATACTAGTAATCCACGCCCTTGATCCTGATCTTCTCCTCTTCCTTCTCTTTGAAGGAGGCGAAGTTGTCGTGGTCCACATCCACATCTTCCCCAAAGACATACTGCACACACGAATGAATTACATTAGTACATTATAGATTCATGGGAATACACCATGTCAAACGAACTAAATGAACAATCTAAATTTCAAGTAGGCTTACCTCATACTCTTCGTTGTCACCATACACTGGATCGTACGGGTCGTCCAAAGTATAGTATATCTTCCTCCTCTTCCCCCTACCATCATCCTCCTGAATATACAATTACATCCATCACTAGTAAATACATAAGCCAATTGAAAATTTAGATATGCACAGTTGACACATTGATCATAGGGCTAATATACTATGATCATATTTGCATTTTCCATTGTCATGCACACACATTGAACAAAAGAGCTAATATAACTACATATTGAAATTTAGATATGCACACTTGATCACAGGGCTAATATACTATGATCCTATTTGCATTTTCATTGTCATGCACACACATTAAACAACAGAGCTAATATAACTACATATTGTGGACATATTGTGAACAACAGAGCTAATATAACTTGAAGCAAATAACTTGAGTAGCATTAAAAACCCCAATCTGTGAGCACTAAAAACAAAACTAATAAGCATCATAGCATTAAAAACCCCAATATGTTCACAACATCTAGCATTTTGCAATGAATTTATCCAAATATAAAAACAAATCTGAAAACCCCAATCATTGCAGCACCTAAAATATAGTTCACAACATCTAGCTAGCATTTTTGCGACCAATTTATCCAACAAACCCTAGTCCAAAAACCCCCATCCCCCCAACCCATACAAAAAACCCCGGCCCATCCGTCAAACCAACTACTCTAACCATCTCAACTACTGTATGAATCACAATCGAACTAACTCTACAAGCTAAGCAAGGGCAAATGGGTGCCCAGTGCAAATACCTGCTCCTCCACGGCAGGCGGCGCAACGGGGGCATCAGGATGGACTGCGCCGCTCAACACCGTCACCTTCTACAGCGATGAGGCGGAGCCCGCCACATCCGCGGCGGTTGCGAGTTTCCCCGCACCGCTGTGGACGCCGCTGACATCTGCGGTCACCGCACCCTGACCCAGCAGCTCCACCACATCTCCGGCCGCTGTGCCGGCGTCGCCACGAGCGTCGGCCAGATGAAGGTGAGGAAGAGGATGCGGTGGGGGAGAGCGAGACGGTGAGGTGGAGGTAGTGGAGGAGAGCGAGACGACGACGGCGTGCAGAGGAAGACGATGCGGCAGCGAGTGGATTTGGGGGGAAATGGTAGGGGCGATGGAGGTGGTTGCCCTCTTTATATGATGGGACTTTTCGGGCATGTCCATGGACACGTGCTACCCCATGACCGCGGTCTTGCATGCGCCCACGTATACGCAGCCCCACTCGTCAGCTAACAGTCAAAGGCATTGACCCGACGACAACGTCTGTTATAACTAGTTATGAGGGTTTCGGGCAAGGGAGTGGGGAAAAGTGAGCAAAAGTTAACAGAATGGGGATGAATGAGTAAAGCTAAGGAACCAGGGGCATAGAAACAAAAATCCCTTATCAATTATAGTTACACTCCAATATATGTATGCATTGCATGGTTTATCGCACCCACCAGGATATCCAGTCCCATGGATGTTCGGTCCATACGATTTGTCATGACCTTTGGACTGTCCTGCTTGTGGGAGTAGGCTGGGGCCCTGCATGCCACGCATAGTTGGACTATCAATCTTCCGTTTAGTACTTCAGCATAGTGATTAATTTCCTGGTAAGGATTCACTCGTGTCACATCAAGTAAATCTTATTGATTTACTGTCTAAATCTTATTGATTTAATGTCATGTTTTCTTACTTTTGCTGCAATTTTATGATGCAGGTTTTGCCATGTGACATTCATCACAGAATAAACCGTTTGGTTTGCTCTATGATGGTTATTTTTGCAGGTTTCACTTCTTATGTCGTGTCAGTAACGAAGGCACTATCCATCACTTATATTACTGGAAACTATTGGATCAGTCTGTTGTCTGAGTACAAGCTAAAACCCTATGATGAACTGTGGTTTGGTTTAACAAACACACCACAATTAGTCCTTCTGGTGTTTAAAAGAAATGAAGAAAAAGACTGGATCACGGTCACGGAGCCTAGTCAAGTTAGAAAGCTGATCATAGCAGACCATACACAATCGCCGCTGTCTCGCACATCGGTACCACCTTCAGCAACGGATCGAGCACCGGCACCTTCTCCAATGGCACTTGCTCTAGCACTGACAACGGCAGCAGCTTAGTCTGATCCAGCTGAGGATTGGGCACCGACCGCGTCAGCGGATCAGGCTGATCTACCGGAGGATCGGGCATCGACACCGGCACCTGCTCCGACACCGGCACCAGCTCTACAAGGAGCACCATCTCCGGCAGCAGTAGCGGCACTACCAGTCGCATTGGCACGGGCACCAGCAACTGCTCCGGCACCTGCACCAACACTTGCACTTGCATCTGCTCCGGCTCGTGCAGCGGCAATGGAATGTGCAGTTTCACCGGAAACAGACTCGGCTGCAGTTCGCACTGCATATACCAAAGTCCTTACAAAAACCGACATCTCCACCTTCTTGTTAAGCATTAGCCGCCCAAGTGCTTTGTTCTTTTTTCTTTCCATGTTGTTTCACATGATTCACTGTGTTGATCTAACTGTTTGTGTATGTCTTCTTGTTTGCAAACAGAGAAGTCCTAGAGCAACGAGGGAGTCCTTCAACAATCCGGGCGACCGTGGCCAAGTTTCTCTTACCATGCGCAGCCTTGGTGTGAATTAACCTGCTCAATATACCGTAAGTACAAAGGATGGTCGCATGATGATTGATGCTAAAGGATGGTCAAGGTTCAAATCTAGATCATATCTTCCGATAGGGGATCATGTCAAAATTGAACTTTCTCGGCAAGGGAGCTTGTCCAAATCAACTTTGAAATTCTTCAGTAGCAGCACACAACTGCCGAACTGATCTACCCTCCGAGAGATCTTGATGTAATAATCTGGCATGGTGAAACAAGTGTCCTGTGTGTATAAGTAGTACGACGGTATTATTTATCACGTAGTATATCGTTGATAGAATTGCAACTCTGATTGCTGGTTAGGAACTGTCGTTCAATTTCATTCTAACAGTTGTCGTGCTTTATTCAATTTTGTGTATTCGCCTTGCGACAGCATCTAAAACCAGCGTCGTACCGATCGTTTGCAATATGAAAAGCGCTGAGGTAGAACACATGGGCCCCCAAACATGCAGGCCCACCGGCCTGTGGCCCAAAGTCCAGAACCGTGAGCCTGTCTGAGTATTATATTCTCAGCTGAACCCCCATATTATGTTATACTAGCAAGATGCCCGTGCGTTGCATGTAACATCAAGATGCATTTGTATGAGTAGTTTATCTTGTGAGAGAAATGGATGAACAAGAGAAGGCCTTATTTGCAAATGTGGAGAGGTGTGTGGGTACCTTTTTGCAAAATTGCCATAGTTTCCTTCCTATCCGTCAGATATAAATCGGACGACCTATATTGCAGGATGGCAGTCACACCATCATCACCAACTCTGTTTTTCATAATTAATATATGTTATATATATTCCCCTTGATTTTTCTTATGTATAAAGTTGTGATATAAAATATTTTTATACTTCTTTACAGAGGGAGTATCTCTTTGTCAAAAATATATTTATGAGTAACTAGTTACTCCTGCCTTTCTACTTCCTTTCGTTGATATGTGGGGCATCCGGTAATGGGGTCCACATGCCATGCACCAAATTAGAGTGCACAACTGCACGATAGACTCACCCCGGTCGTAGCGCCGCAGTAATGCCCAATGAGCCGTCAAATCACAAAAAAAAATCACCTTTCCATCTTTAGAAGTAAGCTGGACGGACGAAGCAGTAATATTTTACTCGGCCTGAATCCCCTTCTCCCTCGTCTACTTGTTCAGAGAAAACCCCCTCTCGGCGATTGCGTAGGGTTTTCTCATGGAGAACCAGGTACGAATTCTTCATCCATCCCCGATAAATCCAAGTCCCTTGGTCGCGGGTAATCCTAGGATGGTAGCCGCCATCATTGATGCATTTTTCTTGAATCTAGTGCGTTTCATTTGCAGTGCCCAAAGTACGAGGACCCTACAGGTTTCTGTGCCCTCGGCAATACGCCACACTTGTTCCTTCTCATCCTAACAAAGGATTTTAAAACACGCACAGTATGTTCCTAGAATCCTCTTTTCTATCCGGGAGGGTGGGGTTTTTTGAACATGCTATCGACTAATTTGGAAATTTAGATTGCTATATTTGGATAAAAGGTACTAGTACCATGGTCAACACTGACGTGAAGGAGGAAATTATTTCTAGATTTGGATAGGGAATACATTGTGTTCTCATATTATTATTCCTGCAGTGCATTCCTTGCTCTGCCAGAACACATGTACTCAAGATGCTCGGCATGGCCATAACTGAATACACCAGTTTAATGGTCACATTGAAGACAAGCCATGGATATAAGTTCCTAGTTGGGTTCATGAACAAAGAAGATCGCTGCTTTTTTTATGGCCGAACTTGGATAAACTTCCTCAAGTGTTACGGACTGAAAGTTGGCGCACGAATGTTGATGGAAATAGCAAAACCTGGTATCATCTTCACTGTGATCTTCCACCCTGACGTTGTTCCAATTGTTCATCCATGTTAGTTTTGTATCTGGTTCTTGCTTGTTGCCTCGATTACTTCCTAATCCACCTATTCTGTCTAACTAATCACAATTTAACTTTAGAAGTAGCAACGAATCTCTTACGAAAATGCTACTTCCAACTAATATTTCTTATAATTGGTGGCACGTGTAGGTTTTTTCAAAGTTAAGCATGCTACTCGTTTGTTATTCTATAAGAACCCGACTGTTACTGATGGCACTGAAGTTGACTGGGACGACATCCACAAGTTCCTACACTTTATTGATCGTCTTGAGGTCTTTGTGGGGCGGTTCAATGGTGGAAGGCCACGTGGGATATGTGTGCCACTGCTGCACTCGTTGAACAGGTCCAACTGTGTCGAGAAACTTATGGTGCGAGATGTTTTCTATTATATATGTTGTCCATAAACTCTTGCTTATACGCAGTTTTACAGTTGTGATCTTCTTGAAACAGAAACTGTCCAGTTCTATTGTTCCTACACAGATGCCTGACCATGGTCGGGTCAGACTTGCGCTTGGTCACAATATGATGTTTATGTCGACCTACTCCATTCCCCTTGGAGGTGAAAAGATACTTATTCATAGGTGGTCTCAAATAATGAAGGCCCGTCCATCTTGGAGAATAGGACAGAAAGGTTATGTTCATGCTTTTCCATGGCTCTAAAGCGAATATCCTATTTATTGACCACATTGCGAGATGAAGCCACTTTCAAAAGGTTGTGCATGCGTGGGGTGGCGCCTGGGCCTTGTCCTGGGGCTTGGCGGCCTCACCCTTGGTTAACTGTAGGCAAAGTAGCATTGTTCGAGGCATGCTTTGTACGGTTGAACCTGTATAAGTACTCATACTGCTTTGAGCTATGGTTGTTAAGAGCCCCTGCTGGTTTCAGTTAAGGTTGTTAAGTACTCCTGCTGCTTTTATAGTCTATCGTGTTTCTTCAGTCCCATCTTCCTCCAGCCGCCAAAACCAAACCAGCGCCGATGAGGCCGCCTGCTTCCACCTCCCACGGCGCCTTAGCGCACACATCACCACCCCATTGTCTCCTAAATCGTTAACGTCGACGTCCTCCGCGCGCTTTGGTGTGCTCGCCGCAGTGCCGCCCTCGTGTTGTCACCATGGTCAACAAACAAGAGGAATCGGGAGAGGACTGTACGTGGAGAGGATGATAGTAGGGGCCCACCATGTCCATGGCCGTACGCAAGGAAGTTCCTCATTTCTTGTTATATATACTTCATTGTCAACGTATGGAAAAAGAAAATGCTTCCTCCTAGTGGTTTCCTGACATCTGGGACCCACGACATTGTCAGTGTATATAGTCAATAGACAAGAGAACAACACAAGATCGGCTGACACCTGGGACATAGCTGCTCGAGCAGTATTTTTTTTGTTATTGTTGAGACGGAGCAGGGTTTCAACTGGTTTGTGCCTGTCTAGCCCAGGCTTATATTTTTTATTTTCACCACATGACCAGCCCAGCTATTTTTTCTTTGTGAATATGAGCCCAGTTTATTTTTTCTGAAGAATACTCAATCCAGGCCTACTTATTTTTCTACGCCCTGATGGGTTGCAACTCTTTCAAGACGCCTACAAATCTTGAAAGTACTATGAAATGGGATGTAAATATAAAAAAACAAATGACAAATTGGCAATTACTTTATAATTTCTGAATTTTTTCACATTTTCATGTTCCAATTTCACTCGGCTTTAACCTAATTTAAATATATCTTCAAAGTACTTTAAATCTAGCTCGACATTTCGAAAAATAGTTTGTAACCCACAGAAATATGCGAAATTTTGTTTAAATTTTTAACCCGGGCCCTGGCCAACCAAAAAACGGACTGCAATAAATTGCATAAGAAGTTGCAATGAGCTATAAATTATTAAAAAAACTAGGGAATGGTATGACTTGTGAGCCTATTAAGTTGACGCGCATGCAAGATTTTTTTACTTATTATATACGTCAACAAATGATTCTAGCAGTCGTAACCGTTGGATGTCAATCCAACGGCCGTCGTGTTTCTTCAATCTCTGATCTTCTTGCTCCAGCCGCCAAATCCAGCGCCGGCGGGACCACCTGCTCCCGCCTCCCGTGGCCGGTTGTGCTGCCGCGCAGGCCTCACCGCCCCCTACTACTCCCACCGCTGGCCAGACCATCCCTCTACTCACCCACATCCCTCCACTGATGTGGCTTCACCGCCTCCAGGTCATTCCCTTCCTGGGTCTCACCGTCATCCAGCGCGCTGGTGTTCTCGACGCGGCGTGGTCAACGTTGTCAACAAACGACAACATCGGAAGAGGGATGTACATGGAGAGCCTGACAGTTGGGACCCACATGGTCCATGGCCGCACGCAAGCAAGTACCTCCTTATTACGCCAAAAAGAATGAATACTCCCACTGACAGCTCGGACCCACTAGCTATATCTTCGCACACAAGGAAGTGCCTCCTTATTACGCACAAAAAATGAATACTCCCCCTGCTAGCTGGGACCCACCATAGTGGGAGGCTGACTTGTCGGCCTACTAAGTTGACGCAGACGGAGGGCTTCATCAACTTATAGTCAATAAATATGAACGATTCTAGCTCCAGTGATCGTACGATGTTCATCCAACAGCCGTAGTGCTTCTTCACCTCTGGTCTTCTTGTTCCAGCCGCCCAAATCAGCGCTGGTCGTGACGCGTGCTCCTGCCTCCCGTGGTCGGTTGTGCTGCCGCGGAGGCCTCACTACCCCCTACTACTCCCACCGCTGGCCAGACCATCCCTCTACTCACCCACACCCCATGTTATTCTGCGGTGACGGCAACATCACACCGCAGCCGAATCAATGAACCCTCGTACTCCTCTCCATGTGGGCATCCACTACCGCGTCTTCCCCGGCTCCGCGTCGTCCCCTTCTTAGGCCTCGCTGTCGTCCACCGCCTTGGTGCTCTCGGCTCGAAGTGGTCAATGTGGTCAAGGAACGACTTCCATCGGAAGAGTACTATACGTGGAGAGGCTGACAGCTAGGTCCATGGCCGCCGCAAGGAAGTGCCTCCTTATTACACACAAAATAATGATTCCTCCACTTGACAGCAGGGACCCATCGGATGGGCCACCGTATTTCGTGAAAAAATGTTTCCCCCTGACTGTTGGGACCCACCAGCTACATCTTCGCACGCAAGGAAGTGCCTCCTTATCCTCTCTGACAATCGGGACCCACCTGTTCGAAGCGTACGTAGCATTGTCATTATGGTCGCAAACGTGTACGTACATACAATCGGTCTTTCTGTAGGCTACAGCGATGAACCCTGGCCGAGTAAGGAAGGGTACGTGTCGTAGTAGAGGCGCGCACGTAGCATGTACACATACGTACAGCCAGGGTGCAAGAAAGTAAATACAGCAACGTACGTACATGCGGGCATAGTCTCGAACGCCTACTCGCGCATACGTACGACTGGGTCGGAATAGAGAAACTGCGTCGCCGTGTTCATTGGGAGGCAACGGAATGCGTCGTGTTCATCGGGAGCCAACCGGCTTGGACGAAACTTGTTGGGGATATTACTGCTGGGCGTAAACCGGCCTAAGCGGGCCGGGTTGACTTCATCAGTAATCTAAAGGTGCTAAAGCCCATAGGCTAGACAAAGGCCCGAGGCCGTAGTCGGTTCAGTGTCTGTCGCCGTAAACCGGCGTGTATGTAAACTTGTATTATAAGTTAGGAATAGGGAGAGACCAACCCGGATACGAATATAAACCGGAGATTGGGACTCTATGAACCGACGGGGGTCGCCCGTGTATATAAGGGGACAACCCGATAGCGGTTCAGGACAGACAACCACAACTCGAGGCCCAGGCGAAGCATATTTGCTCCCTAATCATCGGGACTTCATCAATTCCATCACAAACTAGACGTAGGCTTTTACCTTCATCAAAGGGGCCGAACTAGTATAAACTCTCTGTGTCCTTGTGTCTGCTTTAACCCCTTCGAGTTAACCCGTTGCGATGGCTCCACGACTAAGTCCTTTCTCTAGGACATCTGACGTGACAAACCCACGACAGTTGGCGCCCACCGTGGGGCTATCGCACGCGGATGACCAAGAGTCGACGCGGCAAGATCTACATCGACAACGCAGGCTGGGGCCCCGAGGCCGGCTCAATTGAGTATGGGTACCGGGTCCCCTTTGGTGGCATACACGTCTTCATCGGCAAAATCGGTGAACCGGGCCCTGAGCTGGACACCTATACCGACCTCATCGAGACAGCTCAGCGTGCGCGACCTGCCCGGGTTAAACCAGCCGCGAAGCATGCCTTCGTGGGAGTCATCCATGGAGGAAGCTATGAGGATGGATCAGGATCCGGTGGTGAAACCGTCGTTTACTCTGGCGACGAGTCATCGACCGGAGAGACTGAGTCATTGTATCAGCTACAAGATGGCCGGGTTGGGGGCTGTTCCGATGGCGACAGTATTCCGGACCCCTCCGATCTGCCCAACCGGGTTGGGATATTCATGGCCGGTACACAAGCAGCACCTCAATCATCGACAGCCGCGGCGATGATTTCTGGTTCAGCAGCAGCAACGGCTGCCGGAGCAGGAGGCCCGGTGCGCCCGCCAGTTCAAGTGTTATCAGATCTATTCGACGCATTGGCTGCACTCATGGCGGAGGCTAATCCGGTGGATCAGGATGCTCATAACACGGCGATCGCAAAGGTGAGAGAGCAGATTACCCAGGCCAAAGTGGATCTGGCAGCAGAAGAGGTCAGGATGACCGCGGAGCGGGCCGCTTTGGATGCTCAGGCGTATAAACTCATGCTGGACCAGAACGCCTCACATGAAGTCATGAGGAGGAAATACCGATCTCGGTTACCCTCGGTTTTTGAAGGAAGGAACCTTTTCAACACCCCTGAAGCAGGAATTAATAATCCGCCGGTAGTGAACCGGGCGGAGGCGCCTGCGGCAGGAGCACCGGTTCAACCCGGTTTAATAGATCTGCCTCGTCATAATACTGGTGTGCCGCAGGCCGTGCCTACACCTCCGGGTCACTACTCCAATCCGATGGATAATCTCGTTGCAGCTGCAGCACGGCTAGAGGCTATTCCGGTTGAAGGTGATTCATTACAGACGATCGAAACGCGCCGGGTTAAGGAGCTCCTTAGGACAGCCTTGATCCAACAGGAAGCATATTCATATAGCCGTGACCGGATTCACTCTACCCCACGTTCGGCCTAGAGTTATAGCAGGCGTATGGAGGAACCAGCTGTGTCAAGTAACGCGCGGCGTGAAGCACTCCGTGGCAACAATCCGGCTCCCGATGCCCAGGAGGTGGTAGACCGGGCCCGAGCGCGTAGAGAAGCTGAATTGGCAGCGCAGTATCCGACTCATCAATTCACGCCGGTTCGTCCCACCACTTCGGTTGAACCGGGGCTCACGTCTAGCGCTTTGGGAGTGCCTTGTCTTGTCCCCGCTTTATGCAATGTACGCCTACCTAAGGATTTCAAGGGCCCGCGCAAGGTACCGAGCTATACGGCGGATCAACCCCCAGAATCGTGGGTGGAGAGTTATGAGATGGCCATGGAGATGCTTGACGTGGATGCGGCAGCATGTGCAAAGTATTTCACCATGATGCTTGAAGGGACAGCTCGTACTTGGTTAAAGAGCCTGCCGCCCAATTCTATCAGTTCATGGGCCCAGTTGCGAGCCCGGTTCATCAGTAATTTCAAAGACACATGTAAGCAGCCCATGTCGGTAGTAGATTTAGCAGCTTGTGTCCAGGAGGAAGGAGAGTCTACGACTCATTGGGTGCGCAGGGTCTCAAAAATTCTGCATTCATCAGACCGCATCAATGCGGACATCGCGGTTATAACCCTGGAAGGCAATTGCCGGTTTGGACCCTTGAAACTGAAGTTAGGGCGGATGAAGCGCGATTGTACTGACATGGGAACTCTCATGACCGTTTTGGTGAAGTATGCTGATTCTGATAGTACCAAGGATCCGGAGTCTGACGATGAAAAGACAGGGAAGGGAAGAAAGAACGGCAACCCCAGGGGTCAGCAGCATCACCCAGCAGGGAATGGTGGTGGCGGCAAGCGTAAAGCGGATGGCAACATGGATTTTGTGGCCAATACTAACACACAGAACGGAGGCCAGCGGCGGAGGGGCAAAAACCGCAGTGGAGGGCCCAGTCCTAATCCGGAATGCCTGAACTATATGTTAAACCAGCCCTGTCCAAAGCATGGAACAAGGGAGGAACCGGCAAACCACCTTTGGAAAGATTGCTATATCATGCACGAATTCAAGAATTCTAGTGCCTTCCGGTATGGCCCCGGCTCTGGTGGTGGTTCTGGGCCTGGACCGAGTCACGGTGGCGGAAATTCCGGTTCAGGATTTAATGGTAAACCGGGCGGGCATAACAACCAGCATAATCAAAATAACCAGGGTGGTAACAATCAGCAGCAGCAGCAGTCGGGTTACCAGAGCAATCCAAAGCAGCTAAATAGTGGGCAGTATCATGTATTCACCACTAGCTTGGACAAGCGGGATAGGAAGCTCCAGAAGCGGGCAGTTAATTCTGTTGAACCGGCCGTGCCCCGGTATCTGCGCTGGTCGGAGCAGCCAATCATATGGAGTAGAGAGGATCACCCTCCCCGGGTTGACAATCCGGGTCAGCTGGCTTTAGTGGTGGCACCACAGGTTGGAGGTTATAAGTTCACCAAGGTACTCATGGATGAAGGTAGCAACATCAACATCATGTACTACGAGACTTTTCGTCGCATGGGGCTAACTGATAAGGAACTTCGGCCTTCAAATACGGTTTTTCATGGTGTGGTGCCTGGCAAGTCAGCATACCCCGTTGGGAAGATAGCATTAGAAGTGGCTTTCGGAGATGATCACGATTCCCGGTCTGAGACGCTGACGTTCAAGGTGGTGAAAATCGAAAGCCCGTATCACGCCCTGTTCGGTAGAGCGGCCTATGCGAAGTTCATGGCACGACCCTGTTATGTCTACTTGCAACTCAAGATGCCAGGTCATAAGAGGACCATCACGGTTCACGGAAGCCGAAAGATCGCTTTGGAATGCGAAGAAGGAGATGCAGCTTACGTGGAGTCGGTTTGTAGTACCGAGGAACTCAAGTATTACAAAGATAATGTTGATCCGACGGATATGACCCCGTTAAAGAAGCCTACTACAGAGCATGATCCGGCCCTGAAATTTACATCAGCCGCTGAGACTAAGCTTGTTGACTTCGTACCTGGCGATTCGTCCAAGCAGTTCAGTATCAGCACCAATTTGGATCCGAAATAGGAAAGCGCGCTCATCGAGTTCATTCATGAGAATCGGGACATCTTTGCATGGAAGCCTTCTGACATGCCTGGTGTACCGAGGCGACTCGCTGAGCACACTCTTAATGTGGATCCTAAATACAAACCAGTGAAACAGTTCCTCCGTCGGTTCAACGAGGAGAGGCGAAAAGCTATTGGAGAAGAAGTGGCCAGGCTCTTAGCAGCTGGCTTCATTGTTGAGGTTTTCCACGCTGAGTGGCTTGCTAATCCGGTGCTGGTCCTTAAGAAAAACGGCACCTGGCGCATGTGTGTGGATTATACTGATCTTAATAAGGCCTGCCCTATGGATCCTTTTGCCCTCCCCCATATTGATCAGATCATTGATGCTACGGCGGGTTGTGAGCGTTTGTGTTTCTTGGATGCATACTCCGGCTATCATCAGATTAAAATGGCAGTT
The DNA here is from genome assembly GCA_032464435.1 of Aegilops umbellulata. Lineage (NCBI taxonomy): Eukaryota > Viridiplantae > Streptophyta > Magnoliopsida > Poales > Poaceae > Aegilops > Aegilops umbellulata. The sequence continues at coordinate 577,087,593 of CP136057.1, read as the reverse complement.
AAGGACCAGGAGAAGACAGCGTTCATAACTCCCTTTGGAGCCTTCTGCTAGGTATCTATGCCCTTTGGGCTCAAAAGTGCTCAGGCAACTTATCAACGATGTGTGCAGAATTGTCTCCACAAACAGATTGGCTGTAATGTGCATGCTTATGTGGATGATATTGTGGTTAAGTCAAGGAAGAAGGAGACGTTGGTCGATGATTTGAAGGAGACCTTTGATAACCTAAGGACATACAAGATGATGCTCAATCCGGCCAAATGTGTCTTTGGTGTACCAGCTGGCAAGTTGTTGGGTTTTCTGGTGTCCAACAGGGGAATTGAGGCTAACCCAGACAAAATCACGGCTATCACTTCTCTGGCTAAACTGAAGTGTATTAATGATGTCCAACGACTGGCAGGTCGAATTGCTGCACTAAGTCGGTTTATCAGCCGCCTGGGGGAGAAAGCGATCTCGTTGTATCAAATGCTGAAGAAGACGGATCGGTTCGTCTGGAGCCCTGCCGCTGATCAGGCGTTAGAGGACTTAAAGCGGCAATTGGCCAATCCGCCCGTGCTCGCCGCTCCCATTGATAAGGAACCACTGCTGCTGTATGTTGCCGCTAATGCTCACGCGGTTAGTGTAGCTATTGTGGTAGAGCGGAAGGAGGCTGGTAAAGAGTACCCGGTTCAGCATCCGGTTTATTATATCAGCGAAGTGCTTATTGAATCCAAGCAAAGATACCCACATTGGCAGAAGCTGGTATATGGGGTTTTCATGGCGAGCCGGAAGTTGAAGCAGTATTTCCAAGGGCATCCTATCACAGTGGTCAGTTCTGCCCCCTTGGGTGATATCATCCAGAACCGAGAAGCAACGGGTCGGATTGCCAAGTGGGCTATAGAGCTGGGACCGCACGGTTTAAAGTATGTGCCTCGCACGGCAGTGAAGTCCCAGGCACTTGTTGATTTCATCAATGATTGGACGGAGTTGCGAGTCCCTGTAGAGAAGCCGGATCACACATATTGGACCATTCATTTTGATGGGTCATGGCAATTTGAGGGATCGGGGGCTGGAGTCATATTAACTTCCCCACGAGGTGACAAGTTCTGTTATGTTCTCCGTTTAATGTTCCCTTGTACTAACAATGCAGTTGAGTATGAAGCCTTGCTCCATGGTCTCCGGATGGCTAAAGAGATGAACTTAAGCCAGGTTAAGTGCTTCGGTGACTCGGATTTGGTGGCTCAACAGGTGTCTGGTACTTGGGATTCTAAAGACCCACTCATGGTTGCATATCGTCGTGAGGTTGATGTGGTTGCAGGTCACTTCAAGGGTTATCAGGTGGACCACGTGGACCGTCGGAAGAACGAGGCGGCGGACGCTTTAAGCCGGCTGGGTTCACAACGTAAACCGGTGCCGCCTAACGTTTTCCTCGATGTGCTATACAACCCATCGGTGCGACTACCTGGTGAAGAGGATTTGGCGGTTCCTGATCCGGAAGCTCAGTTGGTGGCAGCGCTACACGTCATCCCGGATTGGACGCTTCCTTACCTGGCGTACATGAACCGGGGCGAGTTGCCAGAGGATGAGACTCTGGCCAGACAAATCATCCGGCGGTCTAAGTCCATGACAATCGTCAATGGCGAGTTGCATCATTGCAGTGTATCAGGAGCATTTCAACGATGTGTGTCTCCGGAGGAAGGCTGTGAAATTTTGCGCGAGATTCATGAAGGGGATTGTGGTCACCACGCCGGTTCAAAGTCTTTGGTGGCTAAGGCGTTTCGTCACGGTTTCTATTGGCTGACTGCCCATGCTGATGCGGAAGATCTGGTTAGGCGATGTGATGGTTGCCAAAAATTGTCAAGACGCGCTCATATTCTGGCTCAAGAATTGAGGATGATTCCAATTACTTGGCCGTTTGCAACCTGGGGGCTGGATATGGTTGGGCCTTTCAAAAGGTCCAAGGACAAGAAGACCCACCTCCTGGTGGCGGTCGATAAATTTACAAAATGGGTGGAGGCAGAGCCCGTTAGCAAGTGTGATGCAGCCACTGCGGTTCAGTTCATCAAAAAGGTGATTTTCCGGTTTGGCTTTCCACACAGCATCATCACAGATAATGGTACCAATTTATCTAAGGGTGCCATGAGAGAGTTCTGCGAACGAGAGCACATCCGCCTTGACGTTTCATTAGTGGCACACCCGCAGTCCAATGGTCAAGCGGAAAGAGCTAATCAGGAGATCTTGAGAGGCATCAAACCCCGGCTCATGGTTCCTTTGCAGAGGACGCCGGGTTGCTGGGTCGAAGAATTGCCCTCTATTTTATGGAGCATCAATACCACGCCTAACAGATCAACTGGATACACGCCGTTCTTCATGGTTTATGGGGCAGAGGCGGTTCTCCCTAGTGATATCCATCATGATTCACCCCGTGTTGCAGCTTATGTTGAAGCGGACAACGAGACGGCTCGACAGGACGCTTTGGACCGGCTGGATGAAGAGCGAGACATTGCGGTTGCCCGCTCGGCGATTTACCAGCAGGATCTTCGTCGCTATCACAGTCGACGGGTCAAGACTAGGACCTTTCAAGAAGGAGATTTGGTGCTTCGTCTCATTCAAGATCAAACTGATATGCATAAATTATCCCCACCTTGGGAGGGACCTTTTGTGGTCAGCAAGAATCTGCATAATGGGTCATACTATCTGATTGATATTCGAGAGCATAAGGACTCACGTAAGTCAGAAGAGGAGACCAACAGGCCGTGGAACATAGCTCATCTTAGGCCTTACTATACTTGAGCCATTGGCTCTGCTTATGTACATATTATGACAATGTATATATTATAACCGGATCCTCAGCTAAAGCGGGGTATCTGTTCTTTGATACCATGTGTGGTTACATGGAGTTGTTCTGTTTTAAGACGGCCTCTGGTTTACCCCTTGCAAAAATTATCAATATCACTTGGGGGCTCGGTCATGTCTGAACCGATGCAATACCTTTTGATAGGCGAAAGCCACCAGATCACTTGGGGGCTCGGTCGTGTCCGAACCGATGCAACACCTCTTGATCGGCGAAAGCCACCAGATCACTTGGGGGCTCGGTCGTGTCCGAACCGATGCAACACCTCTTGATCGGCGAAAGCCACCAGATCACTTGGGGACACGGTCAAGTCTAAACCGGTCATGCCTCTTGGTCGGCCTACAGGCCTTAGAGTCACTTGGGGGCTTGGTCGAACCCGAACCATTGCCATGCCACTTGGTCGGCGTAATGCCACGAGTCATTTGGGGACCTGGCCGACTGGCACCATAGCTACACCTTCGGGGAGCTTGGTTGCGTCTGACCATGGTAATACCATCTGACCGGCTCAGTACAGCCTCTCTTTTTGCAAAAAGTTTTACCATTGCTTTTGCTTTAAATAGCTTTTCTTAAGGAATTGCTATTTTATCTCAGTTGCATTTTTTACCGGTTTAAACAGCCAAATTGGCGAAACACGGTCCATTTTTTAAACCAAAGATTATTTGCCCGGTTTAAATTTTTCTGTTCACATCCTTTTTTGAAGTAGCAAAAGGCTATTATGAGCAAACCACGGTTTACACAGTAAGCCGGCGTTATATATACAGGAGCTGCTTTCTCCCATGACGGTTTAGGGTTATCAAACCCCCGTTTCAAGATTGGCTACGCGCCTACTTCGTGCCCAATAAATGGCAGGTATTTCGTATCACAAAACTTAATCATATTGGCAAGTTTCCTGGCGTATCTAAATAAAGATTCATAAACCGGATGGCGGTACAACCGCCCTGGTAGTTTAAGATTTTATGATTGCAGGAGATATAAGTTGGCAATATTGGCCTTCCAAATAAAGGTATCAGCATAGATGCACGAACGCATCTCAGGAAGCAAAAAGTATTGTCTATCCTATTACAAGGCGGTTTGGAGCCTAAATGAGACAATTGTTTTCTTGACAAGATATAACAAGGAAGCTCGATAAATCTGCCCTCGGTTTACGCCTGCTGGCCACCCCGGTTTGATTGTGCTGGATCATCCTGCGCCGCTTCAGCCTCCTCGTCTCTACCCAGCGGCTGGAAGTCAACAGTGGTCCAGTCGATTCCCATTAATGCTTGAAAGACAGCCTCTTCATGGATCAGTGAAGACGGTTCAATATCAGGGGCGTAAGTATGCTTACGGATTGGAGGAATCGGGTTTTCCGCTTCAGGGATTGGTGCAGCCACTCTTTTGTTCTGGTCATTATACTGAGCTTGATAATGTGACAAATTTGCTTCCTCCACCAATTGGCAGGCCAGAGGGCGCACCGCCCGGTTTATCTCTCTTAAATCCTCTTCGCTGAATTCTGAGCCATCTTCCTTCAAGCTGGGATAGCCTTGAGCCGCTTCAACAGGATCAAAATCGGGCACCCATGCTTTTGCCCGGATTAAGGCATTAATGGCTCCGGTTCGAGCAGCAGACTTTTTTAGCTCATCAATCTGAGCAGGGAGCATTGACAGTCTCTTCAAAGTATCTTGGATCAAAGTGGGTGCTGGATTGTTGTGTGACGCAGTTGCGATAATCCGCTGCGCGCCAGTGTACAGCTGCTCGATTAAGGTGTAGGCGGCTTTCAGTTTCATCCGCATGTCTGACCCCAAGTGGTTAATACGAGTGCATGTAACATGGTCAACAGTTTACAAACCGGGTTGTTTTATAAGAGGATCACTATTATTATACAAGTTGGAAGAAGCTTACCAAAGATGGCGGCAATCATGGCGTGCACTTGTCGCTTTACGCTGATTAATTTATCAGTTACCGGTTTTAGGGCAGCCTCCGCATTTTCAATCTTCTTGGTTAAAGCGGCCTTTTCTGTGGCCCAGTCAGCCCGTTCCTTCTTGAAGTCCTCCTTCAGCTGCTCCATGCTGCTTAAAGCGCTGGTTAGCTCTTCCTTTGCCTTGGAGTTTTCAGCTTGTTGGGTTTTCAAATTCTCTTGAAGATCGGCAACTTGGTTTTCTTTGGCCCTTACTTTAGCCTGCATTCCGACAGTTATACGGTTTAACAGCAAACATGAACAAGGAAGTACCAACCACATAACAAGTTATGCGCTTTGTACTTGGGGGCTAATGCTTATTTGATCCATAGCTATCAGCTAATTGACAAAGTCCCAAGCTCAATACAAATATTCAACTTGGCACTTGGGGGCTAATGGCTATTTGCTCTGATAAGTTTTGATACTACGGTATGAAGATTAAAGTTTCGGTTTCACTACATCAAGTTAAACCGACCCTTGGGGGCTATGTCAAGGAATTTTGAAGCATGGAATTTTTTATGTCAAGACCCGATTCAACTATGATAGGTTCAACCGGCCCTTGGGGGCTACAATGGTGATAAGCAGGAACAAATTCATGGAAGTTACCTCAAGCTTTTCTTTCATCAGCTTTACCAGATTAGCTTCATAATCACGGCTAGTATACAGCCGGTTCAAGTATCCAGAATGCACATCTTGGGCGCCCAGAGCAGTATATGTTGCCAGATCAACATCCCATTTGCCTTTACTCATGGCAGAAATTTCTTCTTTGGCAGTATGCTTGGCTAAGGCGACGGGATTCCCCGGTTCAGAACGGCCAATGCCAGTGATTATAACTTCATCATCTTTAGACTCGCCGGTTTGAACCGGCGTAGTCGGTTTATCGGCAGGTCTGGAAGGGCTAGTGGTTTTGTCAATCCGGATGGGACTGGCTGGCTGGTCAGCAGGACCGGAGGTGTTAACAAAACCTTCATCAGCAGTAACAACTTCATCTCGTACTAGCGGGTCATTAACCACATCTTCATGGATGACCGCTTCAATGTTTGGGGTAATATCCGGTTCAGGAGCAGCGTCTTCTTCAGCTGCCTTATCCAGGCGAGCTTTCTTACTTGGCCTTGGTTTGGCCCTAAAAAGAAGCAGCAAAATCAAAGACAGTACATGTTGAAAACTACAAAAATCAACAATGTTATGATAAGTGCAAGCTTACCCAAGCACGGTTTTAAGTGGGGGTAGCTGGGTGCCAGTTGACTCGCCAGAAGAGGAGTGCGAGGTGACCTGATAATCGGAGTCAGACGGATTAAGCGGTTGACGAAAACGGCCCGCTTTAGGACGAATACTAACAAGCAAATTAGAGACCTCTGAGTGACGTCTTCGAACCGGATTGTTCGGTAAACTGGCGGAGGTAACTACCTGACCGCTGTGTCGAGTTGTGCGGCGCACCTCATGCAGTTGGGTCTTCATAAGAAAGTTGGGATCCAAATAAGCAAGGGGATGAGAAAATTTAACTTTGCGGTTTGTCCGACGGATTTTATGTGAAGGCGGAAGGCTTGAGTCAGAGGAAAGAACAATTACCTCTACATCGTCAGCATGACTAGCTTCAGCATCATCCTGACAAATATTATCATCAATAAGGTGTACAAAAAGTAAACCAAGGGAATCAAGTTCTGCCTCAAGGTCTGGATTACCCACATCATCATCAGAGGGCGGATCAGAGGAAGCAGTGGTTCTCCTTTTATGAGCAGACTTCTTAACAACCTTGGTCTTGGGCCGGACTGGTCTGTCCGGTTTATCAGTTTTCTCTTGTGGAATTTTCTTACTCCAAAACGGGTCATTACCCTGCATCACACAGATGTCGGCGTCAGTAATAAACAAGTACAATAGCATCAAGGCTAGTACAAAGGAAAAATGCAGACTTACGGCTGGCGGTTTGTTGATGGCACAAAAAGGAAGCAGGCCGGTACAAGCGCAGACGTGCTCCGGTTCATTCAAAATTTTCTTTACAGCTTCTGTGACTTCTTCATCAGTAAGCTGGATGTTTACATGCCACAGCGGGTCGTCAACACTGCCCGTATATTCACACATCAAACCGGAGCATCGGCTGAGGGGAAGTATACTCCAGGATATCCAGCAACGGGCAAGATCAACTCCAGTTAAACCGTTGGCTAGGAAAGCTCTGAGCTTGGACAATTGGGGAGCGTACTTACTCCTCTCTTTGCCAGTTAACCTCTGAGGAAAAGGGTGAGTGTTGCTAAGCCGTTTCGTACGGAGACCAGGCAAGGGATTCTCTTCGGCAGGGGAGGTGTCTTTGCAATAAAACCAGGAATTATTCCATTCCTGGGGACGACTGTGCAGTTTCGCATGAGGATAAGTGACTTCTTTCCTTTTTTGGATTGCCATACCACCCAGTTCCATATTGGGGCCATCAGTAAACTCTGTGCGACGGTTCAAGTGAAAGAAATCTCGGAACAATTCCACTGTGGGTTCCTCTTGGAGGTACACTTTGCAAAGCACTTGGAAGTGGCATATATTAGTGACAGCGTTGGGACCGATATCTTGTGGGCGCAGTTGGAAATTGGCTAAGACATCCTGATAAAACTTTGAACCGGGCGGACTAAAGCCCCGGGCCAGGTGATCCGCAAAAACAACAACCTCTCCCTCTTCAGGGGTGGGAGGACATTCTATGCCTGGGACTCTCCAGTGGAGGGTGTTTTTACTGCTTAAAGCGCCGGTGAGAACTAAGTTGTTCAACTGTGTTTCCGTAACACGGGAAGGAACCCAGTTGCATTCATATATTTGCTTGGCCATGAGGAAATCTACAAGATAAGTAGTTTCGGTTCAAGTATATGTTTGATTAAACCAGATGTATATCTATTTAAACCGAAGGCAGTCCTATCCAAACCGGAGTTGTGTAAGGTGGCAATGTCTGGCGGTTCAAACAAGGGGACTAATGACATATACCGATCCTTCACATTTTCTACGCCAAGGTTAAACCGCCAGATCTGAACATTGAAGGTAATCAAGGGTATACAAGCACAGAAACAGATTTCACAAGACTTCTCTACAAACGACGGATCTAAAGCCAGTTCAGAAAAAGGAAAATATTTAAAAGCTCAAGGCGGAACAATATTGATTCAAAGAGCAGAAAGGTTATTTGGATCTATGAACTTAAGCATGAATCTACAAGACGAATGCTAAAGGCCCATTGGTAAATCACAGTAGGGTTTTTCTTGGATCTACCTAGAGGTATGAGCAGGAGCATGAGCAGTGAGCAAGAACACGGCAAGAACGTGAAACCCTAGTATGGATCCAGATTGATAAAAACAGAGATCTTACCGGATCCAGGGGAGATGCGGAAGGACGCTGCGGTTTTCTGGTACGGTCAGGTCGATGCAGCGGCCCAAGACGATGCAGAGGTCAGCAGCGGTGGCGGAGCTCCGGGGCTGGCGGCGCGGAGAAGACGAAGAGAAAGGGGATGAAGGAGAGAAAAGGAAATGACCCTTCGGGCCTATTTATAAAGCAAAGGACATGTGTCAGGCGCGCGAATCCAGGAGCCGCAAATTTCGGAGTTGTCGCCTTGATTATTGCGGATCTATTAAACAAAGAAGGCATCATAAAAGCCAGCTTCATGATGACGTCACGCCGGTTTACAGTAACTGAAGAAGATGACGACATGATGGTTCAACAGATACAGGAAGATGATGAAGACAAAGATTTTGGCTAAGGATTGACATGAACCTGTTCAAATCAATCTGGGGCCTAATGTTGGGGATATTACTGCTGGGCGTAAACCGGCCTAAGCGGGCCGGGTTGACTTCATCAGTAATCTAAAGGTGCTAAAGCCCAGAGGCTAGATAAAGGCCCGAGGCCGTAGTCGGTTCAGTGTCTGTCGCCGTAAACCGGCGTGTATGTAAACTTGTATTATAAGTTAGGAATAGGGAGAGACCAACCCGGATATGAATATAAACCGGAGATTGGGACTCTATGAACTGACGGGGGTCGCCCGTGTATATAAGGGGACAACCCGATAGCGGTTCAGGACAGACAACCACAACTCGAGGCCCAGGCGAAGCATATTTGCTCCCTAGTCATCGAGACTTCATAAATTCCATCACAAACTAGACGTAGGCTTTTAACTTCATCGAAGGGGCCAAACTAGTATAAACTCTCTGTGTCCTTGTGTCCGCTTTAACCCCTTCGAGTTAACCCGTTGCGGTGGCTCCACGACTAAGTCCTTTCGCTAGGACATCTGCCGTGACAAACCCACGACAAAACTGAAGGAAATATGCCCTAGAGGCAATAATAAAGATGTATTTCCTTATATCATGATAAATGTTTATTATTAATGCTAGAATTGTATTAACCGGAAACTTGATACATGTGTGAATACATAGACAAAACAAAGTGTCCCTAGTATGCCTCTACTTGACTAGCTCATTAATCAAAGATGGTTAAGTTTCCTGACCATAGACATGTGTTGTCATTTGATGAACGGGATCACATCATTAGGAGAATGATGTGATGGACAAGACCCATCCATTAGCTTCGCATGTTGATCATTCAGTTTTATTGCTATTGCTTTCTTCATGACTTATACATATTCCTTTGACTATGAGATTATGCAACTCCCGAATACTGGAGGAACACCTTGTGCGCTATCAAACGTCACAACATAACTAGGTGATTATAAATATGCTCTATAGGTGTCTCCGATGGTGTTTGTTGAGTTGGCATAGATCAAGATTAGGATTTGTCACTCCATGAATCAGAGAGGTATCTCTGGGCCCTCTCGGTAATGCACATCACTATAAGCCTCGCAAGCAATGTGACAAATGAGTTAGTTGCAGGACGATGCATTACAGAACGAGTAAAGAGATTTGCCGGTAACAAGATTGAACTAGGTATAATGATACTAACGATCGAATCTCGGGCAAGTAACATACCGATGACGAAGGGAACAACATATGTTGTTATGCGGTTTGACCGATAAAGATCTTCGTAGAATATGTAGGAGCCAATATGAGCATCCAGGTTCCGCTATTCGTTATTGACCGAAGATGTATCTCGGTCATGTCTACATAGTTCTCGAACCCATAGGGTCCGCATGCTTAACGTTCGATGACGATTTGTATTATGAGTTATGTGATTTGATGACCAAAGTTTGTTCGGAGTCCCGGATGAGATCACTGACATGACAAGGAGTCTCGAAATGGTCGAGAGGTAAAGATTCATATATTGGAAGGTTACATTCGAACACCGGAATGGTTTCGGGAAGTATCGGATAAGTTTCGGAGTACCGAGAGGTTACCGGAACCCCTCGGGGAAGTATTGGGCCTTGATGGGCTTTAGTGGAAAGGAGACAAGGGCCACAAGGGAGGCAGCACACACCCCCATGGCTGGTCCGAATTGGACTAGGAGGGGGCGGCGCCCCCCTCTTTCCTTCTCCCCTCTTCCTCCTTCCCTCTCTACCCCTTGTTGGAATAGGAAAGGGGGGATCCTACTTGGACCGGGAGTCCAAGAAGGACTCCGCCCCCTTGGCGTGCCCCCTTTAGGGCCGGCGTCCTCCTCCCCCCTCCTTTATATACGTGGGAGGGGGGCACCCCAAAGGCACTACAACTCTTCTCTTATCCGTGTGCGGTACCCCCCTCCATAGTTACACATCTCGGTCATATCGTCGTAGTGCTTAGGCAAAGCCCTGCACCGGTAACTTCATCATCACTGTCGCCACGCCGCAATGCTGACAGAACTCTCCTTCGTCCTCAACTAGATCAAGAGCTCGAGGGATGTCATCGTGTTGAACGTGTGCTAAACACGGAGGTGTTGTATGTTCGGTGCTTGGATCGGTTGGATCGCGAAGACGTTCGACTACATCAACCACATTACTAAACACTTCCGCTTTCAGTCTATGAGGGCACGTAGACACACTCTCCCTGCTCTTTTCTATGCTTCTCCTAGATAGATCTTACGTGACCGTGGGAATTTTTTTGAAATACTATGTTCCCCAACAGGAACAGCCGATCCAAACGAGGCTTGGCATATCGCAGAACGAAGGAAACAGCCTTGTGTTCGACCGCCTACGGTCGAAATGGGATCCTGTTCACCGGGAGGGGTGTGGCGTGCCGCAAAACGGAGGAAACGGACTTCTCTTGTACCTCCTACAGTCGAAACGGGGTCATGTTGATCGGGAGGGGTGTGGCGTACCGCAAAACGGAGGAAACGGACTTGTGTTGGAGCGCTACGGTCGAAACAGGGGTCATGTTCATCGGGAGGGGTGTGGCGTACCGCAAAACAGGACTCCACGGGCTATTGTTCATCTCCACCGTCGACCTCCTCCAGCCTCCACCTGCGACTGTTCATCCACGGGCTCCTGTTCATCCAGTCTCCACCGCGCGCTCCTCCACCAGCTACTATTCAACCAACTCTCTCCATGGGATCCCGTTCAATCACCCCTCAGCGTGCTACTGTTCATCCAGCCCTCCACGGCTACTATTCAGCCAGTCCTTGATACGTCTCCAATGTATCTATAAATTTTGATTGCTCCATGCTATATTATCTACTGTTTTGGACTATATTGGGCTTTATTTTCCACTTTTATATTATTTTGGGGACTAACCTATTAACCGGAGGCCCATCCCAGAATTGTTGTTTTTTGCCTATTTCAGTGTTTCGAAGAAACAGAATATCAAACAGAGTCCAAACAGAAAAATCCTTTCTGGAACGTGATTTTCTTCCCGATTATGATCCAGGAGACTTGGACCCTACTCCAAGAAGTACCGGAGGTGGTCACGAGGGTGGGCCCCCCTACAGGGCGCGCCCCCTGCCTTTGGGCCCCTCGGTGCTCCACCGACGTACTCCTTCCTCCTATATATACCCACGTACCCCCAAACGATCAGAACAGGAGCCAAAAACCTAATTCCACCGCCGCAACTTTCTGTATCCACGAGATCCCATCTTGGGGCCTGTTCCGGAGCTCCGTCGGAGAGGGTCGTCATCACGGAGGGCTTCTACATCATCATAGCCTCTCCGATGAAGTGTGAGTAGTTTACCTCAGACCTTCGGGTCCATAGTTATTAGCTAGATGGCTTCTTCTCTCTTTTTGGATCTCAATACAATGTTCTCCCCCTCTCTTGTGGAGATCTATTTGATGTAATCTTCTTCTTTTGCGGTGTGTTTGTTGAGACCGATGAATTGTGGGTTTATGATCAAGTCTATCTATGAACAATATTTCAATCTTCTCTGGATTCTTTTATGTATGATTGGTTATCTTTGCAAGTCTCTTCGAATTATTTGTTTGGTTTGGCCAACTAGATTGGTAGTTCTTGCCATGGGATAAGTGCTTAGCTTTGGGTTCGATCTTGCGGTGTCCTTTCCCAGTGACAGAAGAGGCAGCAAGGCACGTATTGTATCGTTGCCATCGAGGATAACAAGATGGGGTTTATTTCATATTGCATGAATTTATCTCTCTACATCATGTCATCTTGCTTAAAGCGTTACTCCGTTTTTAACTTAATACTCTAGATGCATGCTGGATAGCGATCGATGAGTGGAGTAATAGTAGTAGATGCAGAATCGTTTCGATCTACTTGTCACGGACGTGATGCCTATATACATGATCATGCCTAGATATTCTCATAACTATGCTCAATTCTGTCAATTGCTCAACAGTAATTTGTTCACCCACCGTAGAAAACTTATGCTCTTGAGAGAAGCCACTAGTGAAACCTATGGCCCCGGGTCTATTCTTACCATATCAATCTACATCACTTTAATCTTGCTTTGTTTTTACTTTGCCTTTTACTTTTCACTTTGCATCTTTATATCAAAAATACCAAAAATATTATCTCTATTAGATCTCACTCTCGTAAAAGACCGTGAAGGGATTGACAACCCCTAATCGCGTTGGTTGCGAGTTGCTATCGATTTGTGCAGGTACGAGGGACTTGAGCGTGGCCTCCTACTGGATTGATACCTTGGTTCTCAAAAACTGAGGGAAATACTTACGCTACTCTGATGCATCATCCTCTCCTCTTCGGGGAAAACCAACGCAAGCTCAACAGGTAGTAAGAAGAATTTCTGGCGCCGTTGCCGGGGAGTCTACGCAAAAAGTCAATATACCAAGTACCCATCACAATCCCTATCTCCTGCATTACATTAGTTGCCATTTGCCTCTCGTTTTCCTCTCCCCCACTTCACCCTTGCCGTTTTATTCGCCCTCTCTTTCTCCTTCTCCTTCTCCTTCTCCGTTTTCCTTTTTCTCGCTTGCCTTTTGTTTGCTCGTGTGTTGGATTGCTTGTTTGTCGCGATGGCTCTACCAAATTTTGGTGATCTTCACCTTAAGAGGTTAGAGGAGATCGAAAACAACGTTAGGAAATTTATGGTTTTGCAATTTGAGCATAATAATTTCTTTAGAAACGAGCTTAAGGAACAAAAAAGTTTTATGAGTTATATGAATAAAGAGCTCGATGATTGTCTAAAGAATTTGATGGTATAAGATCCCAAATTGCTCGTCTTCAAAAGATGACTGCTGAAATTTCGGATATGCAAGCTACCTTAGTCAATAAGATGGCCGCAAAACCGAATACCTATGAAAATCAAGATGAAGATCTAAAAGTTATTAATGTGTCCCCTATCAAATCTTTATTTTGCAATATGAATCTTGATGAAACTGAATATGATCTTCCTTTACCTAGAAGGCGTTCCAAAAATTCGGAGTATTTAGATCTTTATGATGAAATTGATGAAAGTGGGATTGAAAGAAATAAAACTTTAGATCTTGCTAAACCCATTATATTGGATTTCAAGGAATTTAATTATGAAAGTTGCTCTTTGATTGATTGTATTTCCTTGTTGCAATCCGTGCTAAATTCTCCGCATGCTTATAGTCAAAAGAAAGCCTTCATCGAACATATTGTTGATGCCTTGATGCAATCTTATGAAGAAAAACTTGAGTTGAAAGTCTCTATCCCTAGAAAACTCTATGATGAGTGGGAACCAACTATTAAAATTTAAATTACAGATCATGAGTTTTATGCTTTGTGTGATTTGGGTGCTAGTGTCTCCACTATCCCCAAAACTTTGTGTGATTTGCTAGATTTCCGCGATCTTGATGATTGCTCTTTAAACTTACATCTCGCGGATTCTACTATTAAGAAACCTATGGGAAGGATTAACGATGTTCTTATTGTTGCAAATAGGAATTATGTGCCCGTAGATTTCATTGTTCTTGATATAGATTGCAATCCTTCTTGCCCTATTATTCTTGGTAGACCTTTCCTTAGAACGGTTCGTGCGATAATTAATATGAAGGAAGGGAATATTAGATTCCATTTTCCATTAAAAAAGGGCATGGAACACTTTCCAAGAAAGAAAATAAAATTGCCATATGAAACCATCATGAGATCCACTTATGGATTGCCTTCCAAACATGGCAATACCTAGATCTATCCTCGTTTTTATGCCTAGCTAGGGGCGTTAAACGATAGCGCTTGTTGGGAGGCAACCCAATTTTATTTTTAGTTTTTTTGTGTTTTTCTTCTGTTAGGGAATAAATAACCCATCTACCTTTTGTTTGGACGTGGTTTTGTGTTTTGATTAGTGTTTGTGCCAAACTAGACCTATTGGATCTTCTTGGATGATAGTTGTTTGATCGTGCTGTAATTTCCAGAAACTTTGCGTTCAGTGACCGAATTATTAAAAACCATCAGAACGTGATAAAATATTGATTCCAATTGCTGATGATCAATAAACAAAATTTCTAGGTCGTATAATTTTGTTAGATTTTTTGGAGTTCCAGAAGTTTGCGTTAGTTACAGATTACTACAGACTGTTCTGTTTTTTACAGATTCTGTTTTCCGTGTGTTGTTTGCTTATTTTGATGAATCTATGGTTAGTAAAATAGTTTATAATCCATAGAGAAGTTGGAATACAGTAGGTTTAACACCAAAATAAATAAATAATGAGTTCATTACAGTACCTTGAAGTGGTTTTATGTTTTCTTTTTTTAACGGAGCTCACGAGATTTCTATTGAGTTTTGCGTTGTGAAGTTTTCAAGTTTTTGGTGAATTCTTTTGATGGATTATGGAACAAGGAGTGGCAAGAGCCTAAGCTTGGGGATGCCCATGGCACCTCCGAGATAATCCAAGGACACCAAAAATTCAAAGCTTGGGGATGCCCCGGAAGGCATCCCCTCTTTCGTCCACTTCCATTGGTAATTTACTTGGAACTATATTTTTATTCACCAACATGATATGTGTTTTGCTTGGAGCATCTTGTATTATTTGTGTTTTTGTTTGTTAGTGTGCCACAATCATCCTTGCTGTACACACCTTCTGAGAGAGTCATCTATGAATTAAAATTTGTTAGAATACTCTTTGTGCTTCACTTATATCTTTTGAGCGCTGTAATTTTGCTCTATGTGCTTCACTTAGATCTTTTAGAGCATGGTGGTGGTTTGTTTTAAAGAAACTATTAATCTCTCATGCTTCACTTAAATTATTTTGAGAGTCGTAATAGCATGGTAATTTGCTTAATAATAACTTGCTTGGTATTCAAGATTTGTGAAACTTTCTTTTGAGTGCGTTGAATACTAAGAAAAGTTGGATGATTGATAATTGTTTTGAGATATGGAGGTAGTAATATCAAAGTCATGCTAGTAGAGTAATTGTGAATTTGAGAAGTGCTTGAGTTAAAGTTTGCAAGTCCCATAGTATATGCATGTATGGTTAACATTATGCAACAAATTTGAAACATGAGGTGTTATTTGATTGTCCTCCTTATGAGTGGCGGTCGGGGACGAGCGATGGTCTTTTCCTACCAATCTATCCCCCTAGGAGCATGCGCGTAATACTTTGGTTTTTGATGGCTTGTAGATTTTTGCAATAAGTATATGAGTTCTTTATGACTAATGTTGAGTCCATGGATTATGCGCACTCTCACCCTTCCATCATTGCTAGCCTCTACGGTACCGTGCATTGCACTTTCTCACATTGAGAGTTGGTGCAAACTTCGCCGGTGCATCCAAACCCCGTGATATGATACGCTCTTTCACACATAAACCTCCTTATATCTTCCTCAAAACAGCCACCATACCTACCTATTATGGCATTTCCATAGCCATTCCGAGATATATTGCCATGCAACTTTCCACCATCCAGTTTATCATGACACATTCATCATTGTCATATTTCTTAGCATGATCATGTAGTTGACATAGTATTTGTGGCAAAGCCACCGTTCATAATTTTTTCATACTTGTCACTCTTGATTCATTGCATATCCCGGTACACCGCCGGAGGCATTCATATAGAGTCATACTTTGTTCTAGTATCAAGTTGTAATCATTGAGTTGTAAATAAATAGAAGTGTGACGATCATCATTAAATAGAGCATTGTCCCAAAAAAAAGAGAAAGGCCAAAGAAAAAAAAGGCCCAAAAAAAGAAAATAAATAAAAAGGGGCGATGCTACTATCCTTTTTTCCACACTTGTGCTTCAAAGTAGCACCATGATATAGCGAGTCTCATATATTGTGTTTCAAAGTAGCACCATGTTCTTCATATAGAGAGTCTCTTGAGTTATCACTTTCATATACTAGTGGGAATTTTTCATTATAGAACTTGGCTTGTATATTCCAACAATGGGCCTCCTCAAGTGCCCTAGGTCTTCGTGAGCAAGCAAGTTGGATGCACACCTGTCGGGGTAAATGACCACGGGTAGCCTAGCCGGCTCCCCTTAGCACTTCAGAAAAAATTATGAGCCGATCCGGCCTCCAAGAAACCAAGACGTGGGGCTGCCTTCCCCCTGCCGGCTGCCTCTCAGGCCGACTATCAGAAGGCGGCCCGGCCTTAACCCTCATGAAGAAAGCCGCGGGAGGGCCGGCTCCGAGAAGCCGGCCTCGAGAAGGCCGACTCCAAGAAGCCGGCTCCCACGGCACGGTCAAGATCATACCCTCGAGGCTCGCAACCACATAACGGCGATGGGACGGGGCGTGGCTACAGTAAAGCCTGCCACCCCCGAAACCCGGAGCACGCCTTGCACAGTGCGCCGTACAGGGTAGCCCTGACCCGTCCGGCGCGGCACTGTTGCAATGATGACTATGACGCCATCCACGGCGGGCTGTCAGCGCGGCCCACGGGCGGTGGGCCCCTTTGGGCAGAGAGACACCCGAAGGCGGCCAGGCCTCCCCCAGTCGGCCCAAGACATGGCCGGCTTTCCCAAGCCGGCTTGCTCCTTCCCTCGAAGGAGGTGCCCCATTAAGAAGACAAGATGACGTGAGGCTACAGCGATCGCCCGCCAGGCGGCGGCGCTGTAGCCACGCTTACCCCGATAAAGCCCTCATCATCAGGATTGAGGCAACAGTAATCGGCCGCCGATAGGGCCCTAGGCAGTAGGGCCTGCCTGTTGACCAAGATGCCGGCAGCCGGCGGGGCCCACCAGCCGGCGGGCCCCAGCAGCCGGCGCAGAAGCCGGCGAGCGTAGACACTGACGGCTGGGACCCGCTCCCAGCCGGATTACCATTGTACCCCTGGGGGGTAGGCCTATATAAACCCCCCGGGGCACCCATGCAAAGGGTTGATCTCGTCTAGGTTACAACACAGATAGAGAGGAGAGTAGAGCTAGCCTTGCCCTTCTTCTTTCTCTCACCAAACAGCTCGAGGAGCACCTTGTAGTTTCTTGTTCATCGAGTGATCATGCGGAGACCCCGCAGAGCAGCAGTAGGGGTGTTATCTCCACGGAGAGCCCCGAAGCTGGGTAAGATTCGCCGGCGTGCATGTCTTCGCCTTATCCCGCTTCCAGGCACCGGCGACGTCTTACTGGCTCCCACACAGATAAGCCACCCGTTGGCATATGTCGCACCAACCACCCGACAACACCCACTCAGTTTCTTTTGTTGAGCTTTCTTACATTTATAGCTCTAGTGCATCTGTTGCATGGCAATCCCTACTCCTTGCATTAACATCAATCGATGGGCATCTCCCTAGCCCATTGATTAGCCTCGTTGATGTGAGACTTTCTCCCTTTTTTGTCTTCTCCACACAACCCCCATCATTATATTCTATTCCACCCATAGTGCTATATCCATGGCTCACACTCATGTATTGCGTGAAAGTTTATGAGTTTGAAATTATTAAGGTATGAAACAATTGCTTGGCTTGTCATCGGGGTTGTGCATGATGAGAGCATTCTTGTGTGGCGAAAATGGAGCATGACTAAACTATATGATTTTGTCGGGATAAACTTTCTTTGGCCATGTTACTTTGAGAAAACATAATTGCTTTGTTGGTTTGCTTGAAGTGTTATTATTCTTTATGTCAATATGAACTTTTGTCTTGAATCTTTCGAATCTGAATATTCATACCACAATTAAGAAATTTTGCATTGAAATTATGCCAAGTAGCACTCCGCATCAAAAATTCTCTTTTTATCATTTACCTGCTCGAGGACGAGCAGGAATTAAGCTTGGGGATGCCTGATACGTCTCCAACGTATCTATAATTTTTTATTTCTCCATGCTATATTATCTACTGTTTTGGACTATATTGGGCTTTATTTTCCACTTTTATATTATTTTTGGGACTAACCTATTAACTGGAGGCCCAGCCCAGAATTGTTGTTTTTTGCCTATTTCAGTGTTTCGAAGAAACAGAATATCAAACGGAGTCCAAACAGAAAAATCCTTTCTGGAACGTGATTTTCTTCCCGATTATGATCCAGGAGACTTGGACCCCACTCCAAGAAGTACCGGAGGCGGTCACGAGGGTGGGGGGCGCCCCCCGCCCCTACAGGGTGTGCCCCTGCCTCGTGGGCCCCTCGGTGCTCCACCGACGTACTCGTTCCTCCTATATATACCCACGTACCCCCAAACGATTAGAACAGGAGCCAAAAACCTAATTCCACCGCCGCAATTTTCTGTATCCACGAGATCCCATCTTGGGGCCTGTTCCGGAGCTCCGCCGGAGAGGGCCGTCATCACGGAGGGCTTCTACATCATCATAGCCTCTCCGATGAAGTGTGAGTAGTTTACCTCAGACCTTCGGTTCCATAGTTATTAGCTAGATGGCTTCTTCTCTCTTTTTGGATCTCAATACAATGTTCTCCCCCTCTCTTGTGGAGATCTATTTGATGTAATCTTCTTCTTTTGCGGTGTGTTTGTTGAGACCGATGAATTGTGGGTTTATGATCAAGTCTATCTATGAACAATATTTGAATCTTCTCTGAATTCTTTTATGTATGATTGGTTATCTTTGCAAGTCTCTTCAAATTATCCGTTTGGTTTGGCCAACTAGATTGGTAGTTCTTGCCATGGGAGAAGTGCTTAGCTTTGGGTTTGATCTTGCGGTGTCCTTTCCTGGTGACAAAAGGGGCAGCAAGGCACGTATTGTATCGTTGCCATCGAGGATAACAAGATGGGGTTTTATTTCATATTGAATGAATTTATCTCTCTACATCATGTCATCTTGCTTAAAGCGTTACTCTGTTTTTAACTTAATACTCTAGATTCATGCTGGATAGCGGTCGATGAGTGGAGTAATAATACTAGATGCAGAATCGTTCCGATCTACTTGTCACGGACGTGATGCCTATATACATGATCATGCCTAGATATTCTCATAACTATGCTCAATTCTATCAATTGCTCAACAGTAATTTGTTCACCCACCGTAGAAAATTTATGCTCTTGAGAGAAGCCACTAGTGAAACCTATGGCCCCCGGGTCTATTCTTACCATATCAATCTCCATCACTTTAATCTTGCTTTGTTTTTACTTTGCCTTTTACTTTTCACTTTGCATCTTTATATCAAAAATACAAAAAATATTATCTCTATTAGATCTCACTCTCGTAAGAGACCGTGAAGGAATTGACAACCCCTAATCGCGTTGGTTGCGAGTTGCTATCAATTTGTGCAGGTACGAGGGACTTGAGCGTGGCCTCCTACTGGATTGATACCTTGGTTCTCAAAAACTGAGGGAAATACTTACGCTACTCTGCTGCATCATCCTCTCCTCTTCAGGGAAAACCAACGCAAGCTCAAGAGGTAGCAGTCCTCCACGGGGTCGTCATGTTCATCCAGCCCTCC
Organism: Aegilops umbellulata; assembly: GCA_032464435.1. Taxonomy (NCBI): domain Eukaryota; kingdom Viridiplantae; phylum Streptophyta; class Magnoliopsida; order Poales; family Poaceae; genus Aegilops; species Aegilops umbellulata. Next base: position 577,067,759 of record CP136057.1, on the reverse strand, counting down.
ACGGGGTCCTGTTCATCCACCCTCAACCAGCTCGATCGATCGGGTCCTGTTCATCCAGCGGCAACACCATGGGGTCCTTTTCATCCAACCCCCACCAGGAACTGTTCATCCAACCCCCCAACAACGCTCACTGTTCATCAAGAGGCAGCAGGTACTATCGGCTTTAGTTACCAGCAGTAGTGAACAAATCGCTCGATCGGGTTCAGTTAACAGCCATCGATCGATCACTCGGGTTTAGTAGCTCGTAGCCTGCAATGCAATCGCTCGGGTTCAGTAGGCAAACGCCTTGCTCGGGTTCAGTTAGAGACCAACGCGTTTTACGATACGGAGCCGCCGCCAAGACCTAAAACCTCTCGGGAGGGCTGATCTGGAGTCCGTTCGGGGCTCCGGAGAGGGGGATTCGTCGCCGTCGTCATCATCAACCATCCTCCATCACCAATTTCATGATGCTCACCATCGTGCGTGAGTAATTCCATCGTAGGCTTGCTGGACGGTGATGGGTTGGATGAGATTTATCATGTAATCGAGTTAGTTTTGTTAGGGTTTGATCCCTAGTATCCACTATGTTGTGAGATTGATGTTGCTATGACTTTGCTATGCTTAATGCTTGTCACTAGGGCCCGAGTGCCATGATTTCAGATCTGAACCTATTATGTTTTCATGAATATATGTGAGTTCTTGATCCTATCTTGCAAGTCTATAGTCACCTACTATGTGTTATGATCCGGCAACCCCGAAGTGACAATAATCGGGACCACTCCCGGTGATGACCATAGTTTGAGGAGTTCATGTATTCACTATGTGCTAATGCTTTGTTCCAGTTCTCTATTAAAAGGAGGCCTTAATATCCCTTAGTTTCCAATAGGACCCCGCTGCCATGGGAGGGTAGGACAAAAGATGTCATGCAAGTTCTTTTCCATAAGCACGTATGACTATATTCGAAATACATGCCTACATTACATTGATGAATTGGAGCTAGTTCTGTGTCACCCTATGTTATGACTCTTACATGATGAACCGCATCCGGCATAATTATCCATCACTGATCCAATGCCTACGAGCTTTCCATATACTGGTTTACGCTTATTTACTTTTCCGTTGCTGCTGTTACAATCACTACAAAATACCAAAAATATTACTTTTGCTTCTGTTACTTTTGTTACCGTTACCACCACTATCATATTACTTTGCTACTAAACACTTTGCTGCAGATACTAAGTTTCCAGGTGTGGTTGAATTGACAACTCAGCTGCTAATACTTGAGAATATTCTTTGGCTCCCCTTATGTCGAATCAATAAATTTGGGTTGAATACTCTACCCTCGAAAACTGTTGCGATCCCCTATACTTGTGGGTTCTCACTGCGTCTCCGGCCCGCCCAGGACGAAAATCCCATTTTCTGTCATGACTTTTTGTCATATAAGTAGGAGTCCACCACATATATGATGATACCGGGTTTTGTCACAATTATCGTCATAGAAGTGTCATAAGCATGACAAACAAATTTGTTCAGCCCAAAATGTCACGGATGTGTCTTTTTTTTGTAGTGTAAGGACCTCTACGGTGATAATTTCCCTCGCTAGACGTCATACTCTCCTAGGTTGTGAAACTAAAGCTATGATCACCAAAGCTATGGAAATCAAGTCAAATGGAGACCAAAGCTCTCATACCACTTATAGGATCGAAAGTAGGTCTAGACGGGGGTGATTAGACTACTTGGCCAAATAAAAATCTAGCCTTTTCCCAATTTTAAGTCTTGGCAGATTTTAGCAACCAGTACAAGTCAAGCAATCAACCTACACGTGCAATTCTAAGAGTGTAGCAACGGAAAGTAAAACATTGCATATGAAGGTAAAGGGAGGGGTTTCACTACAAAAAAATACACTTCCGTGATGATACGTGTTTGTCATAATAGGTCGCGTTTTTTGTCATGCATGTACATCCATGACAAATTTATGACAGAATCAAGATAGTCATACCAGTGCTGTCGTAGAAGTGTTCCATGACATTACCAAAATTATCATCACGGAAGTGTCCACTTCCATGACGATAAATCGCGCGTCACAGAAGTGCTTTCGCCAAGGGTGACCGACACGTGGAATCCACCGTAACGGAACGCCGTTAAGCTATCGGGTCGGGTTTTGGATCCGATAACCCGTTAACAGCCCCGACCAATGGGGATTTTCCACGTGTAAAATCATCATTGGCTGGAGGAGACACGTGTCAGGTCCGCGTTAGCACAGGTGTCACTCATCCAATGGGCAAGACGCGCCTATGATATGTTGACACGTGGACTGGCCCATCAAGTTTAAATGGGCCGGCCCAACTGAAGGCCCATAAGATTTTGCGGACCATAATGGGCCGGCCCAGCTAAAGGCCCACGAGATTTTGCGGACCATAATGGGCTGGCCCAGCTAAAGGCCCACAAGATTTTTGTGTGCCATAATGGGCCAGCCCAGGTAAAGGACCACAAGATTCTTGCGGGTCATAATGGGCCGGCCCAGCTAAAGGCCCATGAGATTTCGCCGACATTAATGGGCCGACCCAGCTGTAGGCCCACAAGATTTTGAGGACCCTAGTAGGCCGGCCCATTAACTGGCTGCCATGTTTTGGGCCAAATGTCGGCCCATATTTGATCCGGTCCATTAACGGTCTGCCACGCTCCGGGCCTAATAGTGGCCCATATGAGATCCGGCCCGTTAAAAGCCTACCACATTCTGGGCCAAATTACGACCCAGATCAGGTCCGGCCCTTTAAGAGGCTTTGGGCTCAATTATGGCCCATATCAGATTCGGCCCGTCAACTAGACACTATGCTATTGGGCCCACTTGCTAAAGGCCCACTTAGTAATTCGGCCTGATATTAGTTTTGGCCTGTTAAGGGCCCGTTTAACATTTCGGCCCTATATTAATTTCCGCTTGTTAAAATCCCGTCATATAGTTGGTCCTAACTACGGCCCAGTTTGCATCCGGCCTGCTCGCAGCCAATATCTGATTGGGCCAAACAAGGACCGAGACAATTTTGGCCTGTTAAAAGCCCGTGATTTGATTCGCACAATCATGGGTCGGCGTTCATTTCGGGCTACTGCGTAACTAGTAGGAATTAAGAACAAACCTACTATATACAATAAAGAAATTATGGCATAGTAACTAAGAATAAACCTACACTATACAATAAAGGATTTAAGGTATATTACATCCACTGGGCATCGAAGTACGCCACCAGTGATCATAAAGCGCAACGAAGAAGCAGATTACAAAAACTGGGCACCATTGCAGCGTAACAAAATAGTACTTAACCGAGACAACTTCCAAGACAGTTCAAGAAAGGTTAGCCTTGCGGGGGAACTGCTGCGCAAGCTCCTGAGCAAGGCTGTGAGACATGTCGGTCATAGCTTCCAGGTGTAGCTGTTTAGCGATGAGATTCTCATTGGTGTTCTCCACAATCTTTCTTAGAGATAGGACTTCAAGTCGAAGTTGAGTTGCAGAATGCCTTTCTGCTAGAACTTGGGACTGAAGAAGTCAAACTGATTCAGACAACAAATTATGTGAGCTTGTCTGACTGTTAGTCTCAAGTAACTTGAACACTGCATCAAGACAAGACTTTGGGGTTGTCTCGCTATCTTCAAGATGTTTTGCCTTCTTTGCTGCAATATATGTTGGGTTTGTCTCACATCGTTCAGCAGACTTGTGCATGCCATCAGGCATATCACCCTGAAACAAAGCAGAGAGATGACGGGTTTTGCATGTGTATAAACAAAGATGATAGCTGTTCTGTCAATTCTATCCAATTTCAAATTAGAAAATAAAGAGTATGTTCAAAATATCAATAGCATAATTTGGCATTGTTCATAATGCGGGGAGCTTCACCACACTACTGGATTACCATGTCAACATAACAAGCATAGATGAAGGGCAATTGTCGGTGTACTAAAATAGGGGTACCTTAGTACCCCGAACTTGTGCACGGGCAGTCGTAGCACCCCGCGGCAAGGCCTGCCAGGTGATCGCCAAGACCCTCCATGTCCCCTCTTGGGCCATTCAAGAACAAAGTGTTTGAGCCAAGGCCCCGGCAAGAGGAGCTTGCCGGGAAGGCCACCCGAAGAGAGCGAGGCCCTCGCAAGAGGAGCTTGCCGGGACTGCCGCTCGAAGCACAAGACCCCGGCAAGAGGAGCTTGCCGGGAAGGCCATCCACGGTACGACAAGGACCCTGCCACGGCGCGCCCCGCGCCCCGGCAGGGCCCGGTGAGCGACAAGCTCCCGGACGCGATGAGACATCCACCGCGGCAAGGCGCTTGCCGCGGCAAGTTACCACCTCGTGCCTGCGCTCCAGCTCACCCACCAACGTGTCGCTCTGGGGGCATCCCAGGCGCACGTGGCGGGAGGCTGTGCAGCCAGGGGCATGCGGTGGCGAAGCGAAGCTGACAGAGTGGCCATCGTGGCAAACGGTGGCGCTCCTGACGGTCCACTTCCCTGCACCGTCTGGGCGACGCGGACGGGCATTTAATGCCCTTGTCCCCCGCCGTCAGAGTTAGGTATGATAGCACTATACAGCCACTATGCAGGCAGCTGTACCCATTACAGCATTCTACCATTTTTGCCCCCACCTACGCTGCCACCTGTGGGTAACCCCTTGAGCATATAAAAGGAGGCCCCATGCGCACGTAGAGGAGAGGACACCCATTTTCACGCTCGGCCTCGCCATCGGCTCGTGTGTACTGTAGCACCACGCGCCTCCGAGCAAGAACACAATACAAACCACAAAGCAGCAGTAGGGTTTTACGCATCCGTGCGGCCCGAAGCTGGGTAAACCCCTCGTGTGCATCGCCTCGATCTGCTCTTCGTGCAACTTCCGCCCCCCGCCGAACTAGTAAGGGGCTCGGTCCCCATAGGTGTTCGAGGAAGCTGATTCCCCCCAACAGCAATGAAAATCATTGTATCTATTTTGGATAATGTGCATGGCATGTTGTTCATATCATCAGCCACATCAGTAAGATAAAACAGGAGATGACAAGGTGCAAACGTAGGCTGCTTCACCACACACTAGATTATAGATCCACAAAAACAAGCATACATATAGGGAGTATTAAGTAATGTGCATGGTATGAATAAGGAATTTGGTTTTACAAGTAAAACTTAGAACTTACGGTTCTTACGAACATGCATTTTGGTAGAAACAGCAAACTAAACAGCAGTAAATGATAGGGAGTATGAGCAAATTAAACAACAGTTGAGGATAAAGGCTTTAGAAGGACTGACTTACATTAACAGTTAACACCGGCTTTATAATGCCCTTCTCCATGTCAAGGGAAGGATAACTCAAGAATTTCAGCACAGAATCTTCTTCATAAGCATTGCCTGTACTCTACATTTTGTAGATAGTAATTATAGATATGATAATACTGGAAGGGATAGAGGATAATGAAGATAAGATGCAGATTGATGCTACATAATCAACTACCAATCCCTGGAAGTACAAGCGTTACAGGACAATGGGCTACACTTCTGCACTGGCATTGTCTGTGTATTCTACTTGTTGGTAAGATTAAATATAGATCTAATCTTTTTTAGTAAATGGTGGGCGAGGGACATAAGATGCAGAATGCTACAAAATGAACCAATCCCTCTTCCCATAATACAAGAGTGTTTTGAACACTAGTGTACTGTACAAAACGTTCTTATATTATGGGACGGAGGGAGTAGCTGTTAATGTAAGTACAGTGATAGACCACGTTTAGTCCTTACAAGAGGACTGCAGAGCTAAACCTCTTCAAAAGCATTGGGTTGATTCTAAATTTATGTAAGAGTCAATACGGATCTTATAATGTCCACCAAATGGACGATTACGAGGCTAACATGTGCAGTGATGCTACATAATCAAACAGTTATGAAAGTAAGTATGGTCATACAGGGCAAGAGGTACTCACAAGAGCAATGCAGTGTGCAGTATAGTTGCGAGATTCTGTGGTCCCTTGAGAACGAATGTTCTTCTGCTAACAGTTTTCGTACAAGTGAGACATTAAGGCAAATGCAGAAATGTAGTTCAAATTGTGATGTGATATCATAGACAGTACCTTACACTGCAGCCGAGACCAATGTGTAACAAGATTATTCTAGTCACCGTCGGATAAATGTAGCACCGGAGACTTTACAGAAATTTCGTTCGGAGGCTTGCCATCAAAGCGCGCTTGCCTCAGGTAGGAACGATACTTCATCAACGAGTGCTTGAAAAGCGCAACCAACCCTTGCTCGTCATCACAATCCAGTTTGCTCCTCGCCTATTTAAAAGAATGAAATCTTGTGTCTTCTGTTAGCAGAAACATATGCAGTAATGACCATGAATAACATTAGTACATTACTTACGCGTAAGTTACGGAGGAAGACTGGAAATTGTTTTGTGTCTACGGTATAATCTTTCCATGAAGGAAAGATGCCCACAAAGTTCCTGACAACAACATAAGCTTCGTCTTCTAAACTGGGAAGAAATGGAACAGGGGTCCTATTTGCTGCAATTGGGGCTCTCTCTGGTTCGAAAAGGGATTTGGCAACTGGATTTGGTGTACTCTTTGCTGGAATGGGGGTTTTGCGTCGTACAACTGGTGCTATGTCAACTGGCATAATCATACTGTTTGCTGCAGTTGGGCAGTTGGGGTCTGCTGAGTTGGGCATCAGAAATGACTAGTGTAGTAGGGCTAGAGTCTGCTAGAGTTGGGGTATTTTGTGGGTCAGGTGATATTGCAACTACACCTAATGGGATATTTGATTTATCAGGTGCCACTACCTTTTCCAAATACTTTGCTTGTGCTCCTCCACGATCAGCAATCTCCCTCTTCCTTTTGAACGTCTGATACACATGAACGGCATTTGAATGGATAAATATGGTATGATGACAGATGGAATATGTACTGAAAATGGATAGGCAGGGCGTATTCACATACACAATGTGTAAACTAAGCTAATGGCAGTTCAACAAAGTAGAAGCAATGCAAAGCATCAGCTGCAAGATATGTGCGAGCAATGTAACCTTGGAAAGTTAGAGCAAGTACCTTGATGGGTGAATAAGATAGGGCATCTTCCTCTGACTCCTCCACTAGGGAGCTACATTGACTTAGGTCTCCCTCTAGCTCAGAATCACTGTTAGGATCATATTCTGAGCATGAATCTGTAGGTGGAGAGCATTTGCATTGCATTGCATCCAGACTTGATTTCAGCCCCTTAATGCCAAGTTTGACATCCATGGCATTGTTCTGCTTTATTCTTTTCATGCGCGCAAGCTCATAATCATTATGATGCTGTTCAGAATCTGAGATTCATGAAAACATAAAAAGTAGTCAGATTATCTATGGAATGCATTGTGGATTCAACTCGGAGAGTGTCTCCCTATAAACCCATGCATATGCAAAGTTCACCTCCCCAACCGTGCTGACCAGACCACACATAGAGATACACACCCAAGCGGCGAACATGCATTTTCGAAACTAATTTAGGAACATTTAGCTGACCAATTAAACAAGTCTGTTTTAATAATATCATATTCGTATTTGAACAACTAAGCTTGTTTAGCTTGATGGGTGGAGCAGTGTTATTATGACACGAAGCACGTATTCTGATCGTATAGTGATCATAAAAGGGGGAAACTCTAAGCATATTTTTTTAGCAAAAGAGGGTTTCCCCTCCGATTTCTATTAAAGAAACCACCACGGAACCAACATGATCAATTAAACCCTAAGCATGATCAATTAAACCGTATTATGGCTGTGCCATGGCAGATTTGAAGCTGCAAACCGGAGAAATGATATTTAGCATCCATTGTTTGCTTCGAACTAAGAACTAAATTCTAAGAGCTGAAAAGAAAGTAGAGTAACCAAGTTAAGATCTATTTTCTGGTTGAGATAAAAAAGTTAAGGAGATATGAAGTACCACCTTTCTTGCGGCGACGTGTAGGCATCGGGGGTGCGATGGCTGTCGGTGGCGTTGAAGCAGATCTGCGACGGTAGACGGGTGCATCGGGGGATAAGTCCTGTTGCGGTGGAAGAGAAGGTCGTGTGAGCAGCCCCGGCAAAGAGGACGACGGCGCCGATGAAGCGAGAGGACGCGATGCAAGGCTATTGGTCTGTTGCCGTGGATGAGAAACGTCCATCTCTAGCAGTGGACGACGCGGTCTTGGTAGGTGCTCCGGCATGGTGGAGGACAGTGGCGATGGATGTGGTGGAGGACGGCGGCGATGGATGGGGTGGCGGACGGAGGCTGGTGTGGGAATGGGGTGTTCTAGCGCGGACGGTGTATGAATGGGAAAATGGAGGGAGAGGTACGGGGAACCATGTTTTTGGGACGCTCCTGTCTGAAATATGGGAAAGTTACGAACTTATCCCCCATTTCAAATTTGGATGTCTCGTCGGTTGGGGATAGGACGGTACTCTCGCATCTCCCAAATATTTGCCGGTAACTATTTCGGGCGAGGAGAGGGTGTTTTGCCGCCCACGGTTGGCGCCCACGGTGTATGAACGGGGCTGACAGGTAGGGCGGTTGTGTCACGTCTGATGGAAGTTACACATCTGCCCCTATTTAAAATATTAGCCTACATCTATTTCGGACGAGGAGAGTTTGTTTTGCGGCCCACCGTGTATGAATGGGGAATGGAGGGAGAAACAGTGGTCTTTCGGACGAGCTTGAATCAAATGAGTTTTGCTGCCCATGTTTGACGCCCACCCTGTCGGAATGGGCTCAGAGGCGGTCGTGTCACGTCTAACTGAAGTTACTAACCTACCCCTATTTAGAGCAGTGGAAATCGAGCCGATGGATTATCTGTGTAATAGCTAGACAAGTAATTTCCATCTCCCAAACACTTGGCTTTGGGCATCCGATGTGGGAGTGGACATTTTGTTGTTTCTTTTGAATTTTGGGACAATAAGCATTCACGTTTACCCTGGCAACTAAATTTGAATCCATTTTGTATTCCTATATGAATCTTTATAAATCATTCTATGTGTTTTTATACATCTTCAAAAGGACGACAAAGATGTATTCCACTGTCATATATGAATATGGTTGACAAATGCCGATACTCAAATTCAGAAACTAGAATCCAGTTTAAGGTGAATTCGAATATTTGGAACACTTCATGTCCAACTCAAATGTCACACGCAGCATAATGTGTACTCCCATATATATATATGTACACAAGCGATGTATCAAGATTCAAATACCGAGTCAATCAACCAAGAATGTACGGAACTAACAGACATATAAACACTTATAGAGTATATGGATCAATAATATCAACTAACATACATAAGCCAGGCCACTGTACTTTTTTTTGCTACAACAGCATCCTTTTTTAGCCAGCATCTTGGCCCTTTCCGATGCGTGCCACTTATGGTCCATCTATACTACTATTGCTGAATGCACATTCAGCCTGATTGGCATATTTGTAGGTCTGGCACATCAATCCAAATGAAATGTCTCTGAGTCTTATCAATTAATAGAGACTTGTGCTCAAATAAAATTACAAACCAAAAAACAAAAAAACAATTATTACATGATCTCTAAAACAAATGGTTTGATTGATTACATGAACAGAAAACACAAAGGTTATTCAACTATGGAAAGAACATTTCACCTATGCTTTACCAAGTAGGAATTTAATTTCCTTTTTTCCTTCAGGACCTTAACAATCTGGTCAGTCTCAGCTTGCTTCGTTTTGAAATCCAGCAAATATTTAATGGTTGTCTTGAGTAGTGCTTGTGATTGTGCTGTTTGCTTCCTCAACATGTCAACTTCATCTCTAAGTGCAGAAGCAGAATCTCTTTCCACCAGTAGTTTAGCCTCTAGAGCATCAGCAGTTAGCAATTCATAATGCACGATTGGGCCAGTGCCACTGCTATGGGATGATGCAACGTCCATGGGGACCTCGCTATTTGATCTTGGGCTAACCTATTTTGCCATTAAAGTTCCGATTGGATTCAGAAAAGTTGAAGTTAGCAAAACATCTCAACTGGGAGTTATAACAGCAAACCAGTTAAACAAACAAGGAATTAAAGAGTTTCAATTGGATGCTGAAAAGTAGTTATTAACATCATTGTAACCCGCTGTTGCAGCAGCAAAGCAGTTAAACAAACAAGTAGATATTTAAGTTAAGGCAAACAGGTAATTCTTAATAGTAAGTATCAAACACATAGATAGGCGCAGTCTACAATATGATTAACAGGCTATGCCATTATGTAATCAGTAGCAAACTAAATTAAGCCAAGCAACATAATTGAACAATTTTGCAATAAGTGGCTAACTAAAATTCCGAGAAGCAGGTAACTGAACTTACGCTAGTTCTTTGTACAGGCACACTGCAACTTCTTCTTCGCTTACAAGGTTGTACGAAGGAGTCCATGGCATCAATTGCTTGGATACGCAGTCCCAATACTTCTTTCTTCCCACACTGCATGGGTAAGTCGAATGGTTAATCTGGTAAGATGGTGCGTCCTTGATATGATATATGAGGACGTGTAGTCAGGCTAGTTGTTGCCAAACACATCACACTGGCTTTTACTGTATATTTCATGCGATTACTTTTGGCATATCGAGATCTAAGCAACCTACAATAGGAAGGAAAGACTGGCATCCTTCACATTATTGGCGAACTCAGTTCATAGAAACAAGCAATTCAACCATTATGTGGGTAAATCAACAGCGCCACTGGAATATTTTTCACTATCCAATCATACACGCAAAAAGGGGCGACGCCACCATAGGGGTTGGTATGGGCGGCCGCCTCAGGTGGCTGGAAAGTTTGCACCTAGTTTGAGTCGTCCAGGTTGGCCCACGCTAGTTTTGTTCGTCCCAACGCACGAGCAGGCAATGTAAAAAATGAAGAAATGTTTCAATTTGGATGGGCCAATAACATAAGTGCAAGGCAGGCCCTATAGCAGGCTCACGGTCCAAACGAGCGCCTCCCATATCGGTCGACAGCAGGAAAAATCCCAATTCATTCGCTCCAGCCTCCAGTCTGGTTCGCTCCTAACCTAGACGTCGCTGGACAGACCGACACAGCACTTCCTCGCGCACTCGTTGGAGGGCGGTTGCCGGGCTTCAAGCGAACGGAAGGACAACAAGATGAAGATCCAACCCTGGGTGTAGCCTGCGTGGGAGGCAGCGGCGGCAGCACGGGCATGGCATCGAGCTTGCGCAAACGAACAGTCGCAGCTTGCAAGAGTAGCCTGCGCAACGAGCAGGTACATCACATCCCTAATTATATCTAATTCAACTCTTCAATTTCTGGCCAATAGTTAAACCTGACGGTGTTGTAAAACTGCTTGTATGTAGGGAATCTATGAGAAAATGAAACCAATTTCTACTTATTTTATAACTCCCCCAATCAATACTGAACTGACTGAATCTGATGTATCTAATCAAGTTTTCGGTGCAAACATACAAGCTCATGTTGTTCTTGAGCCTGAAGTGTCTAATGAACAGACTACTAATGAAGGATTTGATGCAAACATTTTACATGCTCCTAGTGATGAACATATAGTGTCTAATGAGGGATCTAATGCAAGCATTTTGCAAGCTCATTGAAGGATTTAGTGTCTAATGATGATCTACTATGTTGAGAGAGACAGAGATTTGCAGGCATTGATGACAAGCAAATTATAGTGCGTTTTCATAGCTTGAGGAAACATCGAGGCCATCTACCAGAAAGTGCCCGTATCATGACAACATAGCATAAATACTTTTCTAATTTGTTGTTTGAAACTATTGGCATACTTGTGCAGGATAGATATACTGATATGCAGTTTGCGCACTGGTTATACGTGAAATTACACTTCGATATTTTCAGCCAGAGAACGAATAATTCAAGCAGGTACAGACCATGTTTGTAGTCCTTGTACACCATGTTGCATTTTGTGCTTTTTGGTGCTTGCATCATTTAGTGTTTATAATCTGAACTACTTTGGATCATTAGCTGGTTTTCAAAGTGCATGTAGCTTCACATTTCTCAAGTTATGTTGATTTCCGGAGTGCAAGTGCCTTCATATTTTTTAAGTTAAATGTTCACCCCTGGTAACTTGAATTCATAGATCAGCCATTGCACACAAATCATACACGAATCCAGTACGAATTAAATGAAATGCAGGGACTTATGCTAGCTCGTTGTACAGGTTCACTGCAGCTCTGCTTGCGCTTCGGATGTTCCATGTACAAGTCCATCTTACCACTTGCTTGGATGTGCATGCCTTGTGCTCCTTGCATCCCCCTCTGCATTTTTGACATGGCGAATGGTTGATCAAATAAGAGGAATCGACCTTGATGTTGTACCGGAGGACAGATACTTACAAGGTTATACGGGTGTGCATGATGTGTACCAGATCCCGTAGCGCCATCATGCTTCGCTAAAATATGGATTTGCTTGTTTTAGATGATATCTCCAGAAGAAATAAGAGTTAAAGTCAGAGTTGCATAGGCGTGTAAGCTAAGAGATCAGTGAAAGGATATCCAAACATCATCAGAACAGTGCACAAAGGAGTGATGTGTGGATACCTAGTTCGGGTCGGCGTTTGGGCATGCTCGCCTAGCTAGAGTGCGGGTCACTTCAGAGCCGTTGAGGGTGATGCGCTGCGTTGGTTGGTCGCGCATGGATGCAGATCTTGAGTGGCAGCGGAGCGCTACGATGCAGTGGACGAGACCATTGGTGAAGCCCCAATGGCCTCGGGGGGCTGAAGTGCGACGATGTGCTCGGTGAAGTAGCCCCAGTGAGCTAGGAGACGGCGTCAGTGAAGCGCACCTGATGCGGTGGAACTCGGTGTTTGTGAGTGAAAGTGCAACTATCCCTGGGTGGTTTTGGTAATTCCTAACAGCATATAGCTCATTAAGCTAACATTATTCCAAGATTAATATCTCAGGAAAAGCTCAATGAATGGCATGGCATGGATGAGGAAAGTGGATCCCTCAAAATTCTAAGGACAAAGGATTGGCTCAAGCTTCAAGATCAAGACTCTACATTTTATATTTTAGTGATCCAAGATCACATTGAGTCTATAGGAAAAGCCAATACTATCAAGGAGGGATGAGGTGTTGCTTAATGAGCCTCTTGCTTCATGTGCTTAGTGATATGCTCCAAAATCCTCAACTATCTTCCTACATCCACATTTGACCTAAACCAAAAGTCAAACTCGGCCCCACCGATTCTTTCTATCTGGCGCCACCGAGTTTCAAATGTCATAGCCACTGCCACAAACCCTAGCCAAATCGGTCTCACCGGTAGGGATCTCGGTCTCACCGAGATGGGATTGTAATCTCTCTGTTTCCCTTCGTAATGTTTCGGTCTAACCAAAGTGAGCGATCGGTCCCACCGAGATTGCAATGTAAACTCTCTGTTTCCCTTTCGTAACATTTCGGTCTCACCGAAATGAGCGAACTGGTCCCACCGAGTTTACCTGACCAACTCTCTGGTTAGCTTATTACCAAAATCGGTCCTACCGAGTTTGTGTAATTGGTCACACCGAGATTACGTTATGCCCGAACCCTAACCATATCGGTCCTACCGAGTTGCATCTCAGTCCCACCGAAAATCCTAACGGTCACTAGGTTTGCTGAATCGGTCCGACCGAGTTTAACCATTCGGTCCCATCGAGTTTGGCAAATTGTGTGTAATGGTTAGATTTTGTGTGGAGGCTATATATACCCCTCCACCCACTCTTCATTCATGGAGAAAGCCATCAGAACACATCTACACTTCCAGTACACATTTTATGAGAGAGAACCACCTACACTTGTGTTGAGGTCAAGATATTCCATTCCTACCATATGAATCTTGATCTCTAGCCTTCCCCAAGTTGCTTTCCACCCAAATCTTCTTTCCACCAAATCCAAATCCTGTGAGAGAGAGTTGAGTGTTGGGGAGACTATCATTTGAAGCACAAGAGCAAGGAGTTCATCATCAACACACCATTTGTTACTTCTTGGAGAGTGGTGTCTCCTAGATTGGCTAGGTGTCACTTGGGAGCCTCCGACAAGATTGTGGAGTTGAACCAAGGAGTTTGTAAGGGCAAGGAGATCGCCTACTTCGTGAAGATCTACCGCTAGTGAGGCAAGTCCTTCATGGGCGACGGCCGTGATGGAATAGACAAGGTTGCTTCTTCGTGGACCCTTCGTGGGTGGAGCCCTCCGTGGACTCGCGCAACCGTTACCCTCTATGGGTTGAAGTCTCCATCAACGTGGATGTACGATAGCACCACCTATTGGAACCACGACAAAAACATCTGTGTCTCCAATTGCGTTTCAATCCTCCAAACCCTTCCCTTTACATTCTTGCAAGTTGCATGCTTTACTTTCCGCTGCTCATATACTCTTTTGCATGCTTGCTTGAATTGTGTGGAGATTGCTTGACTTGTGCTAAGATAGCTAAAATCTGCCAAGAACTAAAATTGGGAAAAGTCTAGATTTTTATTTGGTCAAGTAGTCTAATCACCCCCCTCTAGACATACTTCCGATCCTACAAGTGGTATCAGAGCTTTGGTCTCCATTTGCTTTGATTTCCATAGCTTTTGGTGGTCATAGCCTTGGTTTCACAACCTAGGAGAGTATGGCGTCTAGCGAGGGAAATTATCACCGTAGAGGTCTTTACTTTGATGGTACTAATTTTGCTAGTTGGAAGCATAAGATGAAAATGCATATTCTTGGACATAACCCCGCCGTTTGGTCTATTGTGTGTATTGGTTTGCAAGGTGAATTCTTTGATGGGAAAGAACCGAACCGTGAAGCTACCGCGGAAGAGTTGAAGATGCTGCAATACAACGCCCAAGCTTGTGATATTCTCTTCAACGGATTGTACCCCGAAGAATTCAACAAAATCAGCCGTCTTGAGAATGCAAAGGAAATTTGGGATACTTTGATTGATATGCACGAAGGTACCGACTCCGTCAAGGAATCCAAATTGGATGTGCTTCAAAGTCAACTTGACAAGTTCAAAATAAAGGATGGTGAAGGTGTCGCTGAAATGTACTCTAGGCTTGCTCTTATCACAAATGAGATTGTCGTCTTAGGGAGTGAAGAGATGACCGATAGATTCATCATCAAGAAGATCCTAAGAGCCTTGGATGGAAAATATGATACCGTGTGCACATTGATCCAAATGATGCCCAATTACAAAGATCTCAAGCCAACGGAAGTCATCGGAAGAATTGTTGCTCATGAGATGTCACTCAAGGATAAAGAGGAACTTCACAACAAATCAAGTGGTGCTTACAAAGCCTCGTGTGAAGCCCCCACATCATCAAGTGAGAAACAAACCTTCAATGAAGAATTGATCTTAATGGTGAAGAACTTCAACAAGTTGTACAAGAGTAGAAGCAAAGATAGAAGCTCCAAGTCAAGGTCCTACAATGACAAAAGATCTTCTAGTCGGGAGCGAAACTGCTATAATTGTGGAAGGCCCGGACACTGTTCCAATGAGTGTACGGCCCCCTACAAGAGAAGGGAAGATTCTCCCAAGAGAAGAAGTAGAAAAGAAGAATCACCATCTAGAGAAAGAAGGAGTAGATATGATCGTTATGAACGAAGATCCTCACGGAGAAGCAAGGATTCAGAAAGAAAGGACAAGTCATCAAGGAGCTACACAAAACGAAGACATCAAGCTCATGTTGGTGAATGGGTATCCGGCTCCGACTCCGACAACCACTCCGAGAGAAGCTATCACTCCGATTCCGAATATACTCAAGATGAAGGTGTTGCCGGTCTAGCACCTGTGACAACCAACTCCTACGACATATTTGACTCACCAAATGAAGGAGTTGGAACATGCTTCATGGCTAAAGGCCCAAAGGTATCACACCCCGAGTATGTTGATTTCAATAGTGATGAACATGACTTGTTAGGTGATGATGATTTACTTGTTGACAACTCTAGTGATGAATACTATGATGAAACGTCAATTAATCATGCTAATCAAGATAAAACGAATGACAATGATAAGGAGAAGATTGAGTCTCTAACTAAAGAACTAAACACTCTTAAGTTAGATCATGAAACTATCTTAGGAGATCATCGAGAACTTTTAAGGACTCATGAGAAATTACGCTTTGAAAAGCTCAACCTTGAGCAAGAGCATGAGTTCTTAAAAGCAATCAATGATGATCTTCATAAGAAAAGTTCTTCTTACATTCCCAAGCGTTTACTCTTATCCACTTACATGCCTCAAGTCAAGTCTAGTAACAAGAACAAGAAAGATTCTTCCTCCAGTAGTAACAATGATCATGCTAAATCCAATATTGTTGCTTCTAGTAGTTCTCTGGATTCCACTAACAATTTTCTTAGCCAAGTTACACTTGAGCAAGAAAATAGCTTATTGAAGGGAATTATAGAGAAAGGTGTTTACAAGAGCCTTGCCGGAAGTAAGCAATTCGAGGAAATTGTACGCAAGCAAGGAAGGCACCGGAAGAATCAAGGTGTTGGTTTTGAACGAAAGTTCAATGCCAATGGAGTTGAGTGGGAAGAAGATCAATACCCCAAGACGAAGTTTGTTCCTCAACAAGAGAAGTATGATCCTACTTCTTTCAAAGGGACACAAGCTCAAGATGATCTTCCACCACAAGACCACAAGCAAAAAGGCAAGGACAAGCTTCAAGAGGAAATTGATGCATTTGAAGAAGCTCCTAAGGCCTTGGTCAAATGGGTTCCCAAGACTACTTCAAGTTCCACTTCATCAAGTACAGCTACAACTCCGAGGATTCCCATCAAGATGGTGTGGATCCAGAAGAAGAAGAACTAGAGAGTTATTGAGGGTGACTCCGCCAACATATTTCACTCTTATCATCTTGGCAAGAACAAGTGCAATCAACTTCCACATCTTGCACTAGTTCAAGGAGTCACAAACCCTCTTGTTGGTAAGACAAGGGACAAGGTAACCTAAAAGCTTTCATAGACATCATCTTGTGTGTGCATCACTCTATGTCTATGGATATCCTTGTTTGTTCCTTGTGAGACTCACCCGTGTAGGTATTGAAAGTGCAACTCACTCCAATGGATAGCTCCAAATGATCTACATCAACATTGAGCATCCACATCTTGAACATCTACATGAAGTCACCATTGACAAAACCCAAGGTTAGTTCATCCCTCTTAGGGGGGATATCACATCTAGGGGGAGCTTTACTCTAAAAATTGAGCTAAAGCAACTCTAATGGTGTGAACACAACAATGCTTTATGTAAAAGTGGTAACCCCACTTGTGCTTAAACGATGAGTATGACCTATGATCAAATGTTCTCATTTGACTCCTAAGTCAATATACTCATATATAGATGACCTAGTCATCGCCAATTGCTTGATAGATGCTAGAATTGGTTGTGCATGCTTTGCCACATATTTCAATTGCCATTTTATTGTGTGAGCATGTTGATTGCATATTTTACTCATTCAAGGACATCCACTTGTTGTTTTGATTGATTGGTTTTATTTTCTTTTGCCAAGTGGATGTACAAGAATGCCTAAGAACCCTCTCTAGCTATCTATGCTTTTCTCGTCTCAAACTCTATTCATGCTACATCACAAAATTTGATCAAGTCAGATTCGAACCACTCTGTGTGAGGAGCAATCGGAGTCCCCGATTCGTCATAGACTTAAACTTCTACAACTTCTTTATGTGTTTCGGTCTGACCGATTCCTGCATTTCGGTCATACCGAGATCACTAAGTCAATCTAGGTTTTCATCTCGGTGCAACCGTTTTGAACTTTCGGTCACACCGAGTTGCTGTAACTTTCAACAGTTATGCATCTCGGTGCCACCGAGTTGTTCCACTCGGTCACACCGACAGGGTCGGGCTATATATACTCACGGGCAAAATTTTGGAAATTTCTCCAAAACCCCTTCGGACACGCATAAGCTCGCTCTGCCTCCTGGGTCTCCGGATCGTCCTCCTCGTCGCCAGCCGCCTCCTGTCGCTGGTCTCCGCCGCCGTTAATGGATTTCGTCTCCGCCATTGCCGCCGTAGCGAGTTCATCGCCGAAGTAGGGGTCTGCAGTCAGTGTTTGCAACATGTCTGACCAAAGTGACCGCCAGAACAAGTCAGAGGAGCAGGTTCACTTGAGTGAGGGCACTAGTCCCTCTAGCAGCTCAGATGAGGGTAGCAGAAGCACCCCAAGCAACTTGCCAAAGGCTGCCACTAGAGCAAGCAAGAAAAGGACTTCAGAGTCTGAAGATGAAGATTATGTGGCAGAGGAAGAGGAAGCCACTTCAAAGAAGAAAGTGCTCAAGAAGGAATATGGCTCAGCTGCAGCCACAAAGCCAGGCATGCAGAAGAAGGTACCTGCAAGGAGAGTTCCCACTTCTAAACCTAGGAAGGTTGCCACTGGAGAAACCCTGAAGTTTACTTGGAGTCAGAAGAGGAAGCTATTGGCCAAGACAAAAAGAAAAAGAGAGTCAGAACCACTACTGCCAGAGTTCTTGGCAAACCCTCCATGAGGAGAGATTCTGAGGAAGAAGAGGAAGAAGAGGTTGCTGCACCAGCACCCAAGGTACAGAAGATGATGGGTGATGCTATAAAGTCAGGGGCTGCAACATCAAAGCCCAAAGAAGCACCCAAAGCTGCTGCTAAGTCTACTGCTCCAGCTCCAAAGCCAAAACCAAAGAGGAATACCAGGAACATATTTGCTGCTGAGAAGAACAAGGCCCCAGTGCCTGAAGTTGCTGCTGATGAAGATGATGAAGGACAAGTTCTGAGGAAGCTCAAACCCAAGATTCCAGACCACAACGATGCTCATCCTATGGCTGAGAACATGAAGATCAGGAGAGACTCGGGGCTGAGGAAATGGAGAGAGACAGATCCATATGCTACCAGGAGAAGGACTGTTGTTGACTACAGGTTCCACACAAAGGAACAACAAGACTCTATGTGACAGTGCTGCTGGACAAGAAACCAATAGTGTGTGATATGAGGTGGGTCGACTGGACCTATATCAAGGAGAATGAGGTACACTATCCTGGTGTGTATGACAGCTTCAATGCTTGTGGAGTTGAAGACTTTGTTGGGCAGAAGCTCGCAAAGTGGAATGAGGAGCTCATAATGCAATTTTACTCCACAGCACATTTCTATCCAGATGGCAGGATAGTCTGGATGTCTGAAGGTACAAGTACCAATCAACTATTGAGGAATGGGCTCAGTTGATCAATGCCCCAGAAGAGCAAGAAGATGACTTGGATGTTTATGCCAAGAAGAAGATGGATCACAATTCCATGTCAAACATGTATAAGGAGATCCCAGACAAAGCTCTTGAGACTTTCAAGTTTGGATCAGTCCATTTTCTTCTGGCAGGGCTGCCTACAATCAACTGGATCCTAAAGCACACTCTTTTTCCCAAGTCAGGTGACCACAACATGATCAGAGGGCATGCAATTAACTTGCTACATATATTTGATGTGCCACAGAAGTTCAAGGTCATGAGCCTCATAGTTGAGACTATCAAGAGGACAGCAGCTGATCAGAAGAGAAGTTGTGGGTATGCCCCACATATTCAGGAGTTGATTAACTCGAAGATGGGCACATGCACATACTTGTTGGATAAGGAACACTTGCCCATCCATCTAGATTTTGAGGACAATCAAGTTGTGATGAATGAGAATGAACCATCATCCGTGCAAGCACAAGCAAAGAAGGAGAAGGAAAAGATGGAGAAGGCTGCCAAGATGCCAACTCAAGAGGAGGCATCTGAGTAATTTCTGAAGAACAAGCAGGAGCAGCTCAGTTATTTGATAGCATCAACTCTGAGGATTGAGAAAGGACTGGCCACCCTGACTCGAAACCAAGAGAGCTTGGAAAGAATCATGGAACAAAAGTTCTATGACTTAGATGTGAAAGTAACTGAGATTCAGTCTGTTGTGGAGCAGCTACAGGATGACATGCAGGAGAGGAAGGGCGAAACAACAACTGATGCATTTTCCAGAGTGCCGAGATCTCAGAGATCATCTGTAGTGCCAGTAACTAACACCAGAGCCACTTCATCTGCACCAGCTACAACGTCAGTGCCACCAGCTCCAGCACCTACACCAGCTCTAGCTCCATCTACTTCAACTGAAGCCTTTGTCCTCGGTGTTATCCGGACTCCACCACCTGAAGACCAAGCCTGAGAGTCGTTTTAGTGCTATGCATTTTCTATGAACTTTTTGGTAACTTGTTGCCAAAGGGGGAGAAAATGTATAGATCATAGGCTTCGAGAGAGAGAGAGAGTTTGATTTTGTTCTCTCTTGTCTTCTTGGTTGAACTTTGTTTGCTTTTGATTGCTTGAGATACTATGCTATTATCTGTGAGACATTGATGATCATGTGGTTGATCATAAGCTACACTTATGCTTGTTGGATGATACTATCATGTTCTCCCTATTTGATCATTCACTTTGCTTGGTGATGAGTGCATGTATTTAAATTCTTATCATTTTGAGCGCTCCACCAAGATGTATGTGACATGGAAGAGTAACCCATGATCCTAACTCATTGTGCATTTGCAGTCCAAAGAAAATCTTAAGATATGCACAAATTTAGGGGGAGCTCTTGCTTTTCACATACTTCTCAAAGCGACAATATCTTTCACTCTTATTATCATTTGTTGAAGCTTTGATCTATATGTTGTCATCAGTTACCAAAAAGGGGGAGATTGAAAGTGCAACTATCCCTGGGTGGTTTTGGTAATTCCTAACAACATATAGCTCATTGAGCTAACAATATTCCAAGATTAATATATCAGGAAAAGCTCAATGAATGGCATGGCATGGATGAGGAAAGTGTATCCCTCAAAATTCTAAGGACAAAGGATTGGCTCAAGCTTCAATATCAAGACTCTACATTTTATATTTTAGTGATCCGAGATCACATTGAGTCTATAGGAAAAGCCAATACTATCAAGGAGGGATGAGGTGTTGCTTAATGAGCCTCTTGCTTCATGTGCTTAGTGACATGCTCCAAAATCCTCAACTATCTTCCTACATCCACATTTGACCTAAACCAAAAGTCAAACTCGGCCCCACCTATTCTTTCTATCTGGCGCCACCGAGTTTCAAATGTCATAGCCACTGCCACAAACCCTAGCCAAATCGGTCTCACCAATAGGGATCTCGGTCTCACCGAGATGGGATTGTAATCTCTCTGTTTCCCTTCGTAACGTTTCGGTCTAACCGAAGTGAGCGATCGGTCCCACCGAGATTACAATGTAAACTCTCTGTTTCCCTTTCGTAACATTTCGGTCTCACCGAAATGAGCGAACCGGTCCCACGGAGTTTACCTGACCAACTCTCTGGTTAGCTTATTACCAAAATCGGTCCTACCAAGTTTGTGTAATCGGTCACACCGAGATTACGTTATGCCCGAACCCTAACCATATCGGTCCCACCGAGTTGCATCTCAGTCCCATCAAAAATCCTAACGGTCACTAGGTTTGCTAATTCGGTCCGACCGAGTTTAACCATTCGGTCTCACCGAGTTTGGCAAATTGTGTGTAACTGTTAGATTTTGTGTGGAGGCTATATATACCACTCCACCCACTCTTCATTCGTGGAGAAAGCCATCAGAACACATCTACACTTCCAATACACATTTTCTGAGAGAGAACCACCTACACTTGTGTTGAGGTTAAGATATTCCATTCCTACCATATGAATCTTGATCTCTAGCCTTCCCCAAGTTGCTTTCCACTCAAATCTTCTTTCCACCAAATCCAAATCCTGTGAGAGAGAGTTGAGTGTTGGGGAGACTATCATTTGAAGCACAAGAGCAAGGAGTTCATCATAAACACACCACTTGTTACTTCTTGGAGAGTGGTGTCTCCTAGATTGGCTAGGTGTCACTTGGGAGCCTCCGACAAGATTGTGGAGTTGAACCAAGGAGTTTGTAAGGGCAAGGAGATCGCCTACTTCGTGAAGATCTACCGCTAGTGAGGCAAGTCCTTCGTGGGCGATGGCCATGATGGAATAGACAAGGTTGCTTCTTCGTGGATCCTTCGTGGGTGGAGCCATCCGTGGACTCGCGCAACCGTTATCCTCCGTGGGTTGAAGTCTCCATCGACGTGGATGTACGATAGCACCACCTATTGGAACCACGACAAAAACATCCGTGTCTCCAATTGCGTTTGAATCCTCCAAACCCTTCCCTTTACATTCTTGCAAGTTGCATGCTTTACTTTCCGCTGCTCATATACTCTTTTGCATGCTTGCTTGAATTGTGTGGAGATTGCTTGACTTGTGCTAAGATAGCTAAAATCTGCCAAGAACTAAAATTGGGAAAAGTCTAGATTTTTATTTGGTCAAGTAGTCTAATCACCCCCCCCCCCTCTAGACATACTTCCAATCCTACAGTGAGGCACGTCGGTTGCGGCGGCCGGCATTATCGGTGGACCACCCGGTGCGGTGGACGAGGGCGTAGATGAGGTAGCTCCGGTGCGGTGGTGAAGCGCGACCGTCGTCTTCGTCGTCGTCGTCCGGCACAGAGGTGGGGAACGGTGGGGAAAGAGACGAGACGAGGGGCGATTCGAGGGTTGGCGGCGAATTAGGGATTTGAGCAATCTGGGCGCGGAAGGGGACAGTGGAGAAGAGAGATTTTGCAGGGCTGGAATTGGGGCCGCCAGATATTTCAATCCGAAACATGGAAGCGCGAACTTATATTGTCTTCGTCCTTTTTTGGGGGGAGGGGGGTGGGTGGCTGGGTGCTACGCATCCGTCCGACACATGTGACCACCCCGACAGGACTATGCTTTGGTGCCTTAAGGCACCTGCCTTTGTGTCCATGACATGTGGGCCCAACAGGTGGCTGGCCCACATGTCAGTGACCCAAAGGTAGTTGCCTTTAAGGCACCGAAGCAGCGTCCACCCCGACACGACCCTGGTCTGCCTGGTGCGCCTATATTTGAGAATGCAAACGAATCTTCTTTCACTTGCAAACGAATCTGTATGTATTACCATGCCCGTGTTTTCCTTGCAATAATTAGTCATTCGAAACGAGATACTCCATCCATTCACTTTTGTAAGTCGTTTCAGACAACTTAAAATGAACTGTTTTGCACATTGTCTCAAATGTCTTCAAGGTCTTATAAAAGTGAACAGAGGGAGTACTATAAATTAATTAATGAGGAGTTATTTGAAAAAAAATTGAAACGGTACCCACGCTAACGTGGATTAGAGTGTGTGTCACATAATTAGTTATTTGAATTAGAGTGTGTGTGTCACGTAGTTAGTTATTTGAATTAGAGTGTGTGTCACGTTGCGATCTCCAATTCTAACGTGGATTTCACATTTCACTGTATCCACGCTACTTTTTTAATACAAATTCATATGTATATGATGAACACCATGGTAGTGAGAAAACTTTTGGATGGATTCAAACATATGACCTACAAAATAGCACAACAAACTGAGTCAATGTCCACTTTTCGAAACTTAGTATGGCACGAATTCGAAATAATTACCCGTATGCCTGGTCCTCGATTCAAATCTTACAATCTACACCGAATTGAAACATCGATATTAAGTATCGTACTATGTACATTCAAATGTTGTTTTTAGCCCCCCCCCCCCGCACAAACGCTACATACTTCCTGTATCGGTCAATCTTCCTCTCCTAACCACCTTAGGAAGCTATCGGTTTCCAACACACGTTCATTCTTTCTCTCCATGTTTCGATCTCTAAGTCTCTCAACTACACAACCCCTTTTTCCACTCTATTACCAAATGTATGTACCTCACACACCCGCCATTGCACCCCCATGCCGAGCTCTCTCTCTCCCCCCCTCTCCCTCTCACCCTCTCGCGCTAAATACATGCATTGCCTATCTAGCCCCCCAACCTCTCGTGCGCACGCACGCACGTTGTATATCTAGGTCACTCCCTCGAGACTGTCTCACTCTTTCTTCCGCACGGCAGGCCACACTCGCTCAATCTCGCTCTCTTTATCTGAGTCTCGCTTAACCTTGTTTTCTTTCACACACAAATGATATATCTCCCTGTTCGGGCCTCGATCGACACACTCTATACTCTCTCACGCAGATTGTCTATCTAGGTAAGTCCATCCAAGCCGCCGCCACTCTTTCGACCTCATGGTAGGCCATGCTCACTCAATCTCTCTCTCCCTCCCTCTCTCTCTGTGTATGTCACGATTGACCTCGCTCTTTCTCGGACAAAAACGATATATCACCATGTTTGAGCCCAATTCGACCTATTCACATTGTATACTCTCTCATGCACATCGTCTATCTAGGTCACTCTCTCCAACCCGTCTCACTCTTTCGATCGCACGGCGACCCTATGTGATCGATGACCTTGCTTCCTCCCACGCACAAAATATATCTACACGTCTGTGACTGGATCATCTCTCAAGCTCTATCTTACAGCCCTCACCCTTGCCAAAAAGCTTAATCGGACAATATCTCTCCAGAGCATATATATTTGTTCAATGAATGTCGGACCACACTCACTTTGTCTCTCTATCTATATGTCTCTCGATTGACCTCGCTTTCTCACACCGTATCTTCCACGCGTTGAAGCTACTACCTCTCCATCCCTCGCAAGGCCGGAGCTATTTACATTGAGAGGGGCACTCCAACCTTGGATTAATTTGTGTAGGCATTTATTCTGGTTGGCTTAGATTATATTTTCGTAGCATTCGGCCCACAACTACTCCAAACACCGTTGCAACCCACGCAACTCCCCTAGTTGATTTCCCTCTGGCTCGGTCATCGCTCTCTCGCACTTCCTTTCTCACCTTCAATATCGCACCATGGTATTATTGAAAAAACTATGTTGTTCTCTTCAATTATTATAAATAAGCTACAAAACTACACACCGATAGTCCACTTGGAATGGAACAAACTTTGACCCACAAATTAAAGTGCTACAAACTACACACCGAGGGGCCCACATGTCATGAAACAAATTTGGACCCATATACAAATTAAAAAAATAAAGGACGAGGATCGAACATGCGACCGGGCCTTCAAGCCGCACGTCAAGAGTAGGCAACATATGTAGAATAGCAATGTTTGTTGTACCCCCTTTGTTCACATAATGTTTTTATATTACCACAGCCTAATTAATGGATAACATGTAATATTATTTTTAACACTATTCGCCTTCACTTACTGGTGGGTTCCATGTGTGCTCTCTCTCTCCTCCCCTTCTGCGTTTAGACGCACGAGCAAACAGGAAGAACTCGCAGGCAATGTTGCCGTTGACCATATCTGGACACGTTCACAAGTCACAGCACAAGTTTCACGTACTAGCAGCACTAGTCAGTGTGTACGTGCAATGCACGTTAATTTGGAAGTATATTAAGTGCATGCGGATATTAACTACTAGGATATTATTTGCGTGTTGTCATGTGATTAGCACTATTTTTGGCATGAAATTAACTGCACGCTAAACGTGTTGAGCGCTCGACATTGAAGCAGTCTAGGTCGTTGGATAACAAGGAATACATGTGGCTTGATGACGTTTTATATTTAATTTGATACGGCTCTAGCAGAACATTCAATCGATCAAACCATACATTTCATCCAGTCTGACTCCGACTTTAAATTATACGATGATCGATATAAAATAAACGGAAATGATAAACTCTCGGATTTTAAGCATGGCAATCCGAACGTTTTTCATGGCAAATTTAGATTACGCGGCGGCGGCGGCGTCTCGCGGTGGGAAGCGGCTCCTCTGCCATGCTCTTTGTGTCGTCGGGCCACTGACCGACGGCGATTGCGGCGTATTGCACCGTTGTTGGCGTACTCCTGGACGTTGGCCTAGCTTTAAGGAAGGCCAAAATGTTCTGGACTTCGGAGCGAGTCAACTGGCGGGAGGAGGCGACTGGCGTTAGTGCAAGGAAGCGGTCGACGGCGGCCATCCATGCCGCTGAGGAGGGCACTGGCACCGGCGCGGGGACAGGCGCTGTCAACGGCGCGATGGAGACATTCATGTGCACGGGCATCGGCACGGGCGCGCACGTTAGTGCACGCGCAGGCGCATGCGCTGGCAGGTGCACGGGCACTGGCACGGGCGTGCACGTCAGTGCACGCGCAGGCGCATGCGCTGGCAGGTGCACGGGCGCGTGAAAGTCGGCGGGGACCTCGTGGAACCCCGTGGGATCAAGCTCGGTGACAATGTGCGGCTCCCAGACCATCAATGCCACTGGGATGGGCGTTGGCGCAGTCGGGGCGACGGGAGTCAGAACGGGAGCGGGGACAGGCACGGCGTCTTCCCGCAAGGCCAGTTCAAGCTCGTCCCAAAGCGCCTTATGTTCTTGAGACTCCGGCTGAGTGTCTTCCTTAGGAAACTGGAACACTAAGGGCAGACCATCGTGATGCAGCATGGCATACGTTTAGGTCAGGCAAGTTGGAGGTAGACGACAGGAGAACCGGAAAGGAAGAGAGAGGATTGTAGCGATACCGAGTAGTGCGGGGTTGATTTTAAACTGCGGCGCCGACGACATTAAAAGTGGGAGCAGTTGGGACGACGGTGGGCGGCGGAGCCTGGTCAAAGGGCTCGCCCCCCGGTGAGCCCGCACGCTGATACGTCTCCATCGTATCTACTTTTACAAACACTTTTGCCCTTGTTTTGGACTCTAACTTGTATGATTTGAATGGAACTAACCCGGACTGACGCTGTTTTCAGCAGAATTGCCATGATGTTGTTTTATGTGCAGAAAACAAAAGTTCTCGGAATGACCTCAAACTCCACGGGATGTCTTATAAAAAATAATAAAAAATCCTCGCCAAAGATGAAGACCAGGGGGCCCACACCCTGTCCACGAGGGTGGGGGGCGCGCCCCCCTCCTAGGGCGCGCCCCTACCTCGTGGGCCCCCTGGAGACCCTCCGACGCCAACTCCAACTCTATATATTGGCTTTCGGGGAGAAAAAAATAGGAGAGAAGAAATCATCGCGTTTTACAATACGGAGCCGCCGCCAAGCCCTAAAACCTCTCGGGAGGGCTGATCTGGAGTCCGTTCGGGGCTCCGGAGAGGGGGATTCGTCGTCGTCGTCATCATCAACCATCCTCCATCACCAATTTCATGATGCTCACCGCCGTGCGTGAGTAATTCCATCATAGGCTTGCTGGACGGTGATGGGTTGGATGAGATTTATCATGTAATCGAGTTAGTTTTGTTAGGGTTTGATCCCTAGTATCCACTACATTCTGAGATTGATGTTGCTATGACTTTGCTATGCTTAATGCTTGTCACTAGGGCTCGAGTGCCATGATTTCAGATCTGAACCTATTATGTTTTCATGAATATATGTGAGTTCTTGATCCTATCTTGCAAGTCTATAGTCACCTATAATGTGTTATGATCCGACAACCCTGAAGTGACAATAATCGGGATACTTCTCGGTGATGACCATAGTTTGAGGAGTTCATGTATTCACTATGTGCTAATGCTTTGTTCTGGTTCTCTATTAAAAGGAGGCCTTAATATCCCTCAGTTTCCATTAGGACCCCGCTACCACGGGAGGGTAGGAAAAAAGATGTCATGCAAGTTCTTCTCCATAAGCACGTATGACTATATACGGAATACATGCCTACATTACATTGATGAATTGGAGCTAGTTCTGTGTCACCCTATGTTATGACTATTACATGATGAACCACATCCGGCATAATTATCCATCACTGATCCGGTGCCTACGATCTTTCCATATACTGGTTTACGCTTATTTACTTTCCCGTTGATACTCTTACAATCACTACAAAATACCAAAAACATTACTTTTGCTTTCTTTACTTTTGTTACCGTTACCACCACTATCATATTACTTTGCTACTAAACACTTTGCTACAGATACTAAGTTTCCAAGTGTGGTTGAATTGACAACTCATCTGCCAATACTTGAGAATATTCTTTGGCTCCCCTTGTGTCGAATCAATAAATTTGGGTTGAATACTCTACCCTCGAAAACTGTTGCGATCCCCTATACTTGTGGGTTATCACACGCCTCCCTGACAGCCAGCGCAGCGGTCTGCTCGCACGCCTCCCGTTGACTCACACGCTTGCTCGGACGGCACCTGCCGATGAGAAGCAGGGACTCGTGGCGGCACGTAAACGCCCACGGTTTCAATAGTGAAAGTGTTCACCTTAACGTGACAGGTCTTTGTTCCAAAATACCTTGGCTCTTCATTTGTGCAACTTGTCATAAGCAGCTTGTCTCAAATTGAAGAAAAAACTTACGAAGTAATATTTGTGCCATATCACGTGACCATGCTTAGTTTCAAGAATTTATGCTCACTTTTGGATTTTCTGAAATTTATGATCCAGGATTCGAAGCAATATCATAACCTGCATCATGCAATAAATTTTCAAGCCGTACATCTGTCCTGTTGTATTTCTTAAGAAAGGATTTCGTCAAACATTTTGCTTAGTTAGACTTCAGACAAGTTATATATGCAAAATAAAAGGATAATCCCTCCATACCAGTGCATTACCTGATATATTAACTCAAGTACTAGGCACGAACAAACGGGCTCAATTCTGTGCTCATCCTAGTGTAGTAGTATTAGTACTAGGCAATGCAGTTGACGGGTGACCTTGATGAGCGGCGACCGAGGGAATTGAACCGTGGTCGGCACGGTAGGTAACGTTGTCTAGTTACTAAAGCATCCCTCCGTTGTTCATCGGTAGTCATTATGGACCGGGGACATGAGGGGAATTTCCTAGGGCTGGAATTCTGGCCGCCAGATATTTCAACTTGAAACGCTGAGGCTTGACTGGTTGGGGTTGCCTAATGTGCTACCACGCACGCCATCGAAGGACACGAGCCCGTTTTTTTAGGATCAACACGAGCCAAAGTCTGGCTGGTACGTCGTTGGGTCCTACCATTCGAGAATATGAAAGGAACCTTTTAAATTGCCGAACGAATCTATGTGTATTACAATACCCGTATTTTCCTTGCAAATACTAATCTCAACGTGGTAATTAATTTATGACGAGTTGTTGAATTAGAGTGAGTTTGTGATATAGTGATCTCAACGTGGATTTCACATTTCATGGTATCACTAGTAAGTTTTCCAATGCAAATTCAATTTTAAAAGATGAACCATATGGAGGTGAGAAAACTTTGCATGTATCAAGCATATGACCACACACACAGAGAGAGAGACACACACACGCACGAACACAACAACAATCAAATAAGTATAGTGCATCTATTTTTCCAAACCATGCATGTATGACACGAATTAAAAAATACTCCTTCTATTCCTAAATATTAGTCTTTTAGAGAGTTCAACTAGTGACTACATACGGAGCAAAATGAGTGAATCTAGACTCTAAAATATGTCTATATACATCCATATGTGCCAGTCCATTTGAAGCCTCTAAAAAGACTAATATTTAGGAACGAAGGGAGTAAAATGTAAGACATCCATGGTCCTTAGTTCAATATTTAAAATGAACATGAAATCAAAACATGAATATTAAGTCTATTACTACAGTACATGCAAATGTTGTGTTTAGGCGGAGCTATGATTGTCGGGGGTCAACCCCTCGACCTTAGATAAAATTGTGGAGCTTTGTTTAGGGTTGTTTAGATTATATTTGTCCCCACCCTCCCAGCCATCGATTGGTTGTGCACCCCCACCCCTCCTCCCCGGGAGAATATCATGTGCCCCCATACCTTAGATGCTATATGCCGATATGAGTTGCTTGGGGCTTGTAGATCTGAGATATAGCAGCTCACATGATGTGTCTTAATATTTCTGCAGGAAACTTTGATGAGTTTGAGAATTGCACACAATTTGTACAAAAACTACTTAGATGCCCTTTGATCCCATATCCAACGACCTCGAAGCTCGTATCACCGTAGCATCTAAGATGAAGGAGGACATCATATTCTCCTGTATGTAAGAATATCATGTGCTACCACACCTTAGATGCTTTGGTGATACAAGCTCTTCGGAGGCGTTGGATTTGTGACCCAACACCTCCTCGGTGGTTTGAATGGTTTTTTGCAGAAAAGCCCCAAAAGAGTTCGGCCACTGCTTACAAGCACAAAGACTGCTCAGATGCCATTGGGTCTCAGATCAAACGACCTCCAAGCTCGTATCACCGTAGCATCCAAGCTGCGATAGCACCTTATGTTTTCTCGCACGGGAGAGTATGAGGTGCTCCCGCACCGTAGATTCTATGGTGATACGAGTTCACTGAGATCTAACGGCCCACAATAGGAGGTTTGAATGTTTTTGCAATATACGGCTAATAGAGTTTGGGAAATGCATAGAAAGTACAAGTACCACGCATGTGCCATCTGATCACTGATCATACGACCTAGATGCTCATATCACCGTAGCGGGTAATTAAGCTACGGGGAGCACCTAATATGAGCACCGGGGAGCCGTTAGATCGAAGATGCAGCGGCACACACAAGGCCTGAATGTTTTATTTGAAAAAAAACCTTTGGAGAGTTTGGAAATTGCGCATAATTACAAAGACTACTCCCAAGCTATTGGATCTCACTTCCAACGGTGTAAAAACTCGTATCACCATAGTATCTAAGATGCGGGGTGGATGTGATATTCTATGTCGCTGTCATTTTTGTTCGTAAACTTGCAAAATACGTGTAACTCGTGCCGTTACTTGTCTAACCACGCAAAGTGTTTGTTCAAAAAAACCATCCTACACTGAAATATCGGAACAACACACGGGGGTCCCACTTGTCATTAATCAAATTTGGACCTAAAACTAACAAATCTGAAAGACGAGATTCAAACTGGCAACCTGGACTACAAAGCGTAAGTCGATAGCCTGAAAAAACAAACGGTTGTTGGCTTTGTCCCATAACTTGATTTTATTTACACAGTACTTGTGTTGAGTAGAGTAGAGTAGAGGGAGTGCCTCGTCAACACGTGCATGACCGTTGTCTCACTTACTGGTGGGTCCCAGGTCTGCGATCTCAATCTCTCTTCTCTCCATCGTCTAACCTTTGCACGGGCACACACGAAGAGCGGCGCTAGCTTGCCATGGTGTTATTACAACTAAAAAAAGCTTGGAAAATAGAAGAATTGCCTAGAACAAGAGACGTTGTGGCTGGTCGAGACGGAGCTAACCACATCTATCCTCCGTGCCACGTTTGCATGATGAAGCTGTGTGGCTAGTGGGGTGTTTTCGACCGACTGGCTGGGTCCCGAGGTCGAACCATATGTACTACATCTGAGTATATTTTTACACGCACATTTTTCCTCCGTGCCGAGACGTGGCACACCCTACCCCGTCGTTTCGGGGTCCTCCGGGGTGGTGCACGCATATATTCTTCCTGACGTGGGACGCCCTACCTCGCGTTTTCTGGGTCCTCCTCGGTCGTAGCGCCGAAGCAAGTAAATGAGTCATCAAATCACGAAAGACCACCTTTCCCGCCGAGTACATCAGTGAAGCACGGTGGCTAGCTAGTTGGGCTAGTTCAACCGATTAGCTAGGTCGCCGCCACATTTGTTTTTTCACCCCTTTTTTATCTACTTGCCGGCAGGTAAATTTAAATATCCACCGTGGCGTTGCTCTGGTGTTTGGGTGTGACAGGATTTTTAATTTTTTGATTGACGGGAGCAGGTGCGGCAGCAATTAGTCATGATGACTCCGCCTGTAAAAACCCACTGCTCCCTGATGTGAGAAGTCGTCGACTGGTGTTTTACCGTGGTGAAAACCAAAAGATTCCCTGCTCCCTCTGCCTTCCTATAGATTGCATTGACTTTCAGCCATTTCGCCCCCTTTGCTTCCTCTCCCCATTGCTTCTACCTGGTGCCATGGCGGCGCAGCATATCACGGAATCTGAGGTGAGGCTCCTGACATAGGAGCTCCATGCCAAGGATGCGGAGCTCAGGGCCAAGGACATGGAGCTCCGTGAGCTCAAGCAGGAGAGGAGTGCCATGCTCCTCCGTTATGTGCGAGAGTTCACGGAGCTTCAAAAGCGGCAGGCGTCCACCACAAAGATGCTCGAGGCATCGGCGGCGTTGCTGCAGAAAGCGGGAGATACGATAGGCCGTCAGCGGAGCCAGCTGGAGCGCGAGCGGGCCGATCGTGACGAGGTCCATGATCGCCTCAGCCACTTGGTGAACCAAGTTGCCACGCACGTGTTGCGGCTGCGCGATGCCTACCGTTGTGCCAGCGCAACGATGCCGGCCGTCGGGCTAAACCCGTTCGACCATCCAGTCGACTTCAACGAGCTGCGGCTTCCTGACCTGGTCTCCTTCTTCACCTATATTTGACGAGCTTTGGATGCCGTCTTTGACGAGCGGGCTCCCGTCGACTGGGAGCGGGCTCTGCGGGCGGTTGCACCCTGCATCACCAACGTCGTGCGCCTCGAGAAGCAGAGGGACTTCGGTGGTGTTTAGGCACCCTCTGCATGCGTCACGCTGATGCAGAGGCCGGGGAGATCCCCCTTTTCTAAAAAAGGCGCCCTCTGCATGGGCATGTCCATGTCTCGGCGCAACATGACCGTTGGATCAAACTCAGACGGTGCAGACCAGTCACTGTAGCACAAAGCGTGTGGGTGTGTTTGGTTGCATTCTCATCTCAATATAGTTGTTTCCTCTTCGTGTATTTTTGTCAACCTACTAGTGTGGACTCATGCACCCTTCATGCACTCTGCCAAACACCCAAAAGTGGGTCGAGAAGGGAACTTTTGCTCCCATCCCGTGCACCCTACATACACCCTGCCTAACACTATTCGTGCTTCATATGGTTCATGTTTCGTGGAGTACTGTAGCACCGTACTCTCCGTGCGCTGTGGACCTAGTTCTGTTAACATTGATCTCACCGTTCATTCTCGACCGGATAGTTGAAAAAGCGGTACTATGTTACATATAGGAGTAGTTGACATGCGCACGACATCATTTGTTATCGTCATATATTACTACACTAGCAACAAGATTGTGTAGTACTGACGTATGAACCACTGCACATGCCTAGTAGTAGGAGCATTGTGTATGTTCAAGTGGCTGCCTTGTTTTGCACTCCTCCGTCGTAAGAGTGGAAACGCTTGCTGTAATCATTTTTTTTCTGAAAAACAGTGGACATGCTCTACCGTGCGGATCCTCCTCCAGCCATGCACTAAATTACTCACTTTTGCCGACGTGTGGGACAGCCAGCATCGGGGTCCACCAGCCATGCACTAAATTACTCCGTAGTAGAGTGACGGTAGACTACCCCGATTGAAGCGCCGCAGTAATGCCCAATGAGCCATCAAATCACAAAACCCCCTCCTTTCCAGCAATAAGTTGGACGGACGAAGCAACCATCATTTCACTCTTCTCTCTCAGCTTCCTCTCTACCCAACCCTCGCTTCTGCCTCATCTTGTTCCTCATTTCTTCAAGAAAACCCTGACCTGCTTCTGCCATTGTTCTTCTCTCCCAAAGAAGGAAAGGTGAGCGCATCAATGGTGTTGATTCTGGCCAAGGCCCGGTCTTGCAACCCCGAGACTGATCCTATAACTCCCTCTCTTTTCTTCTTTTGGGTTTGTGATTATGGTTTATTTTCTTTTATTTCTATTTGACGGTTTCTTAATGGACGCTGGAGCACCGGCCGAAGTGATGTCTATGGCTCCGGCCAAAACCGTCGAGGCTCATGGTACGAAGAAGCGCAAGCACCCCGCCGAGACTACCGCAGACAAGCTCAAAGCCATCACCCTGTCCAAGCCCCCCTCTCCGGGATCCCTCATTAAGCAAGTCCAGGTAATATCTCTTCTTGACGATCTTTTTCTCGATCTTGATCATGTTTTTTCATCTAACACGCAGTACTAGTACTAGTAGTACAACTTTCTGGGTGATCTTGCATGTGATTTTTGTGTGCCAAATGACGGTTCTAAATTCCTCTTTTGACCAAAACATGCGAGAGATTGACACTGATTTCTTATAGATTACTTTCAACTACTCCCCCTATCCCAAATTTCTTGTCTTAGATTTGTCTAGATACGGATGTATCTAATACTAAAATGTGACTTGATACATCCGTATCTAGACAAATCTAAGACAAGAACTTTGGGACGGAGGGAGTACTTTATGAACATCAATGCTACCTTTTAAGAGGGTATATTTGCCTCAGTAACTTGTGTTATGGATATTGCATGTAATCCCTCTGCTCTCATGCCTTTGAAGACATGTTCTAGTGTCTTTGTTCACTCATTTTTGTGTGTATATGTAGTCATATATGGAGTATAATATCGAAAATCATCTTATATTTCTGAACAGAGGTAGTAATAAAATATGGTTTCTGTTTGAATTAGAACCAGGTCCGCGGTGGAGATGAAGTTCTCAAAGTCATGCCTTGTGAACTGGAAGACCTGATGATGAGTTCTACTGCTGAACTATCCAGCTGTTGTGTCCTTGTCGCCGCGTGTTCTGAACTAGTGTTTTCCTGTAGCATTGTTGTCAGGCGTGTTCTCGAGGCTGTACTTGACCACAACAATTTCCTTGTTGTGCCTTTGATTATGAAGGGTGTGGTTATTGTAAAGCTTCCCAACAAATCTGATGCGGCCTGTATTCATCGTCATGTTTATGAGTGGAAAGACCACTCTGTTAGGTTCTCCAAGGTTGACAAGATGGTGGTGGTGCATGTAGACATCTCACACGAAGTCCATGGCCTAGTCAGTTATGCCGGGTTCATCCCGTAGGTCAGTGGCAAGAAATAGTCTGCAGAGTTTAGTTAGTGCAACTTTGCTTGTCTGTAGTAAGTACTATTGTTCAGTACTTGATTTGTGTTTGTGAACCCTGTATTGTTTATTAGTACTGCCGCTTTTGGTGTGTGTTTAGTCCTGAGAACGGTCTATGTTAATGTCTGTCCACTCAATTCAGTCTGTATATTTTGAAGTATCCATATCATATTTTTTTGTGAGGACGGTCTATCAATTATGGTTACACTCCAATATATGTATGCATTGCAGGGTTTATCGCACCCACCAGGATTTCCAGTCTCATGGATGTTCGGTCCATACGATTTGTCACGACCTTTGGACTGTCCTGCTTGTGGGAGTAGGCGGGGCCCCTGCATGCCACGCGTAGTTGGACGATCAATCTTCTGTTTAGTACTTCAACATAGTGATTTCCTGGTAAGGATTCACTCGTGTCACATCAAGTAAATCTTATTGATTTACTGTCTAAATCCTATTGATTTAATGTCATGTTTTCTTTCTTTTCCTGCAATTTTACGATGCAGGTTTTGCCATGTGACATTCGTCACAAAATAAACCGTTTGGTTTGCTCTACGATGGCTATTTTTGCAAGTTTCACTTCTTATGTCGTGTCAGTAACGAAGGCACCGTCCATCACTTATATTACTGGAAAAAATTGGATCAGTCTGTTGTCTGAGTACAAGCTGAATCCCTATGATGAACTGCAGTTGGGTTTAACAAAAACGCCACAATTAGTCCTTCTCGCGTTTAAAAGAAATGAAGAAAAAGACTGGATCACGGTCACGGATCCTAGTCAAGTTAGAAAGCTGATCATAGCAGACCAGACACGATCGCCGCTGTCTCGCACAGATCGAGCACCGGCAGTTGCTCTAGCACTGACAGCGGCAGCAACTCAGTCTGATCCAGCTGAGGATTGGGCACCGACCGTGTCAGCGGATCAGTCTGATCTACCGGAGGATCGGGCATCGACACCGGCACCTGCTCCGACACCGGCACCAGCTCTACAAGGAGCACCATCTCCGGCAGCAGCTGTGGCTTCGGCACCTGCACCAACACTTGCACTTGCATCTGCTCCGGCCCGTGCAGTTGCACCGGCAACAGACTGGGCTGCAGTTCGCACTTCATATACCAAAGTCCTTACAAAAACTAACATGTCCACCTTCTTAGTAAGCATTGGCCGCCCAAGTGCTTCGTTTTTTTCTTTCCATGTTGTTTCACATGATTCACTGTGTTGATCTAACTGTTTGGGTATGTCTTCTTGTTTGCAAACAAGAATTTCTAGAGCAACAAGGGAGTCGTTCAACAATCCGGGCGACCGCGGCCAAGTTTCTCTTACCATGCGCAACCTTGGTGTGAATGAACCTGCTCAATATACCGTAAGTGCAAAGGATGGTCGCATGATGATTGATGCTAAAGGATGGTCAAGGTTCACATCTAAATAATATATTGCGGTAGGGGATGATGTCAAAATCGAACTTTCTCGGCAAGGAGAGCTAGTCCAAATCAACTTTGAAATTCTTCAGTAGCAGCACGCAACTGCCGAACTCATCTATCCTCCAAGAGATTTTGATGTAATAATCTGGCATGGTGAAACAAGTGTCCTGTGTGTATAAGTACTACGACAGTATTATTTATCACATGGTATATCGTTGATAAAATTGCAACTCTGATTGCTGGTTAGGAACTGTCGTTCGATTTCATTCCAACAGTTGTCGTGCTTTATTCAATTTTGTGTATTTGCCTTGCGACAGCATCTAAAACCAGTGCCGTACCGATAGCTTGCAATATGAAAAGCGCTGAGGTAGAACACATGGGCCCCCAAACATGCAGGGTCGGCCTGCGGCCCAAAGTCCAGAACCATGAGCCTATCTGAGTATTATATTCTCAGCTGAACCCCCATAAAAAAAGCTAAACCCTCATAATGCCCGTGCATTGCAGAGGGAGTATATTTCTCGGCAAGGTGATCATGAATATAAAAGATTTGTATATTTCTTTACAGAGGGAGTATCTCTCAGTCAAAAATATATTTATGTGTAACTAGTTACTCCTGTCTTTCTACTTCCTTTCGCTGATATGTGGGGCAACCGGCAACGGGGTCCACGTGCCATATGCACAGATTAGAGTGCACAACTTCACGGTAGACACACCCCGGTCGTAGCGCCGCAGTAATGCCCAATGAGCCGTCAAATCACACCCCCCTTTCCAGCTTTAGCAGTAAGCTGGACGGACGAAGCGGCAATGTTTCACTGGGCCTGAATCCCCTTCTCCATCGTCTGCTTGTTCAGAGAAAACCCCCTCTCGGCGATTGCATAGGGTTTTCCCATGGAGAACCAGGTACAAATTCTTCATCCATCCCCGATAAACCCAAGTCCCTTGGTCGCAGGTAATCCTAGGATGGCAGCCGCCGCCGTTGATGCATTTTTCTTCCTACTGAATCTAGTGTGTTTCATTTGCAGTGCCCAAAGTGCGAGTACCCTACAGGTTTCTGCGCCCTCGGCGAGACGCCACACTTGTTCCTTCTCATCCTAACACAGCATTTTGAAACACGCACAGTATGTTCCTAGAATCCTCTTTTCTATCCGGGAGGGTGGGGTTTTTTGAACATGCTGTGTTCTCATATTATTTTTCTTGCAGTGTATTATTTGCTCTACCAGAACACATGTACTCAAGATGCTCGGCCTTGCCATAATTGAATACACTAGTTTAATGGTCACAGTGAAGACAAGCCATGGGTATAAGTTCCGAGTTGGGTTCATGAACCAAGAAAATCGCTGCTTTTTTTATGGCCGAACTTGGATAAACTTTCTCAAGTGTTATGGACTGAAAGTTGGCGCACGAATGTTGATGGAAATAGCATAACCTGGTCTCATCTTCACTGCGATCTTCCACCCCGACGCCGTTCCAATTGTTCATCCATGTTAGTTTTGTATCTGGTTCTTGCTTGTTGCCTCGATTACTTCTTAATCCACCTATTCTGTCTAACTAATCACAATTTAACTTTAGAAGTAGCAACGAATCTCTCACGAAGATGCTACTTCTAACTAATATTTTCTTATAATTGGTGGCACGTGTAAGTTTTTTCAGAGTTAAGCAGTCTGCTCGTTTGTTACTCTGTAATAACTCGGCTATTACTAATGGCACTGAAGTTGACTGGATCGACATCCACAAGTTCCTACACTTTATTGATTGTCTTGAGGTCCTTGTGGGGCGTTTCAATGGTGGAAGGCCATGTGGGATATGTGTGCCACTGCTGCACTTGTTGAACAGGTCCAACTATGTCGAGAAACTTATGGTACGAGCTGTTTTCTGTTATATATGTTGTTCATAAACTATTGCTTATACGCAGTTTTACAATTGTGATCTTCTCGAAACAGGAACTGCCGAGTTCTATTGTTCCTATACAGATGCCTGACCATGGTCGGGTCAGACTTGCGCTTGGTCACAACATGATGTTTATGTCGACCTACTCAATTCCCCTTGGAGGTGAAAAGATACTTATTCATGGGTGGTCTCAAATAATGAAGGCCCGTCCATCTTGGAGAATAGGACAGAAGATTATGTTCATGCTTTTCCATGGCTCTAAAGCGAATATCCTGTTTATTGACCACGTTGCGAGATGAAGCCGCTTTCAGAAGGTTGTGGATGCGCGGGGTGGCGCATGGGCCTTGTCCTGGGGCTTGGCGGCCTCACCCTTGGTTAACTGTAGGCAAAGTAGCACTGTTCAAGGCGTGCTTTGTACGGTTGAACCTGTATAAGTACTCATACTGCTTTCAGCTTTGGTTGTTAAGTGCCCTTGCTGGTTTCAGTTAAGGTTGTTAAGTACTCCTGCTGCTTTTATAGTCTGTCGTGTTTCTTTAGTCCTGTCTTCCTCCAGCCGCCAAAACCAAACCAGCGCAGGCGGGGCCACCTGCTTCCGCCTCTCACGGCTGGGTGCGCCTCAGTGCACGCATCGCCGCCCCACCGTCTCCTAAATTGTTAACGCCGATGTCCTCCGCGCGCTTTGGTGCGCTCGCCGCGGCGCCGCCCTCTCGCGTTGTCAACATGGTCAACAAACAACAGGAATCGGCAGAAGTACATGGAGAGGATGACAGTAGGGGCCCACCACGTCAGCGTATGGAAAAATAAAATGCTTCCTCCTAGTGTTTTCCTGATATCTGGGACCCACGACATTGTGAGCGTATATAGTCAATAGACAAGAGAACAACACAAGATCGGCTGACACCTAGGACGTAGCTACTCAAGCAGTATTTTTTTTGCTTGGTATTATTGAGATGGAGTAGGGTTTGAACTAGGTTGTGGCCCGTCTAGCCCAGGCTTATATTTTATGTTCACCATGTGACCAGCCCAGCTATTTTTTTCTTTGTGAAAATGAGCCTAGTTTATTTTTTCTGAAGAATACCCAATCCAGGCCTACCTATTTTTCTACGCCCTGATGGGCTGCAACTCTTTCAAGACGCCTGCAAATCTTGAAAGTAATATGAAATGGGTTGTAAATATAAAAACAGATGACAGATTGGCAATTACTTTATAATTTCTAAATTTTATCACATTTTCAGATTCCTATTTCACTGGGCATTAACCTAATTTAAATATATCTTCAAAGTACTTTAAATCTGGCTCGACATTTCGGTATTAAAAATAGTTTGGAACACACAGAAATATGCGAAATTGGCCCTGGCCAACCAAAAAAACGACTGCAATAAATTGCATAAGAAGTTGCCATGAGCTATATATAAATTATTAAAAAAAAGAGGGAGTGGTCTGACTTGTGGGCCTGTTTAGTTGACGCGTATGCAAGATTTTTTTAGTTATTATATACGTCAACAAACGATTCTAGCAGACGTAACCGTTGGATGTCAATCCAGCGGCCGTCGTGTTTCTTCAATCTCTGATCTTCTTGCTCCAGCCACCAAAGTAGCGCCGGCGGGACCGCCTACTCTAGCCTCCTGTGGCCGGCTGTGCTGCCGCGTAGGCCTCAGCGCCCCCTACTACTCCCACCGCTGGCCAGGGCATCCCTCTACTCACCCACACCCTCTGTTATTCTGCGGCGACGACAGCCTCACACCGCAGCCGAACCGGTGAATGCTCGTACTCCTCTCCGCGTGGGCATCCACTGCCGCGTCTTCCCCGGCTCCGCATCATCCCCTTCCTAGGCCTTGCCGTCGTCCACCGCCGTGGTGCTCTCGGCGCGGCGTGGTCAATGTGGTCAACGACCGACTTCCATCGGAAGAGTAATGTACGTGGAGAGGCTGACAGCTGGGTCCACGGCAGCCGCAAGGAAGTGCCTCCTTATTACGCGGAAAATAATTATTCCTCCAGCTGACAGCGGGGACCCATCGGACGGGCCACCAGTATTTTGCAAAAAAAAACCATTTCTCCCTGACTGTTGGGACCCACCGGACGGGCCACCGTATTTCGCGAAAAAAACGCCCCCCGCTGTCAGCTCGGACCCACCGGAAGTGCCTCCTTATTATGCACAAAAAATGAATACTCCGCCGGCTAGCTGGGACCCACCTTGGTGGGAGGCTGACTTGTGGGCCTACTAAGTTGACAGGGACGAAGGGCTTTGTCAACTTAGTCAATATGAACGATTCTAGCTCCAGTGACCGTACGATGTCCATCCAACGGCCGTAGTGCTTCTTCAACCTCTAGTCTTCTTGCTCCAGCCGCCCAAAGCAGCGCCGGTCGTGCCGCATGCTGCTGCCTCCCGTGGCCGGCTGTGCTGCCGCAGAGGCCTCACCGCCCCTACTATTCCCACTGCTGGCCAGGCCCTGCGGCGACAGCAGCCTCACACCGCAGCCGAACCAGTGAACCCTCGTGCTCCTCTCCGCGCGAGCTTCCACTGCCACGTCTTCCCCGGCTCCGCGTCGCCCCCTTCCTAGGCCTCGCCGCGTCCACGGCCGTGGTGCACTCGGCGCGGCATGGTCAATGTGGTCAACGACCGACTTCCATCAGAAGAGTACTGTGCGTGGAGACGCTGACAGCTGGGTCCACGGCCGCAGCAAGGAAGTGCCTCCTTATTACGCGCAAAATAATTATTCCTCCACCTGGCAGCGAGGACCCACCGGACGGGCCACCGTATTTCACAAAAAAAACATTTTCCCCCTGACTGTTGGGACCCACCAGCTACACCTTCGCACGCAAGGAAGTGCGTCCGAAAAAAAACGATTCGCCCCTGATTGCTGGGACCCACCAGCTACATCTTCGCAGACAAGGAAGTGCCTGACAATCGGGACCCACCTGGTCGAAGCGTACGTAGCATTGTCATTCTGGTTGCGAACGTGTACGTACATATATACTGGTAGATGTAGAGGCGCGCATGTGTCGTAGTAGAGGCGCGCACGTAGCATGTACACATACGTACAGCGGCCAGGGTGCAAGAAAGAAAATACGGCCACCTACGTACATACGGGCAGGGTCTCGAACGCCTACTCGCGCATACGTACGGCGAGGGCTCGTGTACATGGCTGGTTGGAACGGAGAAACAGCGTCGTCGTCGTGTTCATGGGAAGGCAACGAAATGCGTCGTGTTCATGGGGAGGCAACGGAATGCGCCGTGTTCATCGGGAGGCAACGGAACACGTGGGAGCCAACCGGCTGGGTCGGAACGAAATGCGTGGTCGTGTTCATCGGGAGGGCTTGGACGGAACAGGCGATGGAAACGAGGCCTAGCATACCGCACAACGGAGGAATCGGACCTCCTACATTCGGAACGAGGTCCTGTTGATCGGGAGGGGTCTGGCGTACCGCAAAACGGAGGAATCGGACCTCCTACGGTCGAAACGGGGGTCCTGTTGATCGGGAGGGGTGTGGCGTACCGCAGAACTGAGGAAACGGACTTGTGTTCGAGCGTTACGGTCGAAACGGGTGTCCTGTTCATCGGGAGGGGTGTGGCGTACCGCAAAACGGGACTCCACGGGATACTGTTCATCTCCACCGTCGACCTCCTCCAGCCTCCACGGGCTACCGTCGACCTCGTCCAGCCTCCACGGGCTCCTGTTCATCTAGCCTCCACCGCGCGCTACTCCACCGGCTACTGTTCAACCACCCCTCCACCGTCTACTGTTCATCCAGCCCTCCACACCACGGGGTCCTATTCAACCACCCCTTCACAGGCACCCCTCCACCGTTTACTGTTCATCCAGCCCTCCACACCACGTCCTGTTCAACCACCCCTCCATGGGCACCCCTCCATCGTATACTGTTCATCCAACCCTCCACCACACCACGGGGTCCTGTTCATCCAGAAGCAACGCCACCGCTCATTGTTCATCCACCCCCCGCAACGCTCACTGTTCATCCCATTGATCGGCTTCAGTTAGCATCAGTAGCGAAGGAATCGCTCGATCGGGTTCAGTTAACAGCACTCGATCGATCGCTCGGGTTCAGTAACGCGTAGCCTGCAGTGCAATCACTCGAGTTCAGTTAGAGCCCAACGCCTCGCTCGGGTTCAGTTAGAGCCAACGCCTCGCACACACGCACGTACGTATACGAGAGAAACGCGCATCGCTCGGCCCCCGACCTCCCACCGTAACCGGGAACTCCCCGAAATTTTCCTCCCCCTTGCTTCTACCACAGGTTTTTCCATCATGGACGGCCCAAATAATGTCATGCAGCTGCGTCTTCGGCCCGCCCAGGACGTAAAGCCCATTTTCTGTCATGATTTTTTGTCATAGAAGTAGGAGCCCACCACATCTATGATGATACTAGGTTTTGTCACAATTATCGTCATAGAAGTGTCATATGTATGATAGAATTTTTTTTCGTTCGGCCCAAAATGTCATGGATGTGTCTTTTTTTGTAGTGTTTCGAGTGTGCAAACGCAATGTAGACACGAAATTTTTTGGCATGGTTCCGATAGGTGGTGCTATCGTACGTCCATGTTGATGGAGACTTTAACCCACGAAGGGCAACTGTTGCGCGAGTCCATAGAGGGCTCCACCCACGAAGGGTCCACGAAGAAGCAACCTTGTCTATCCCATCATGGCCATCGCCCACAAAGGTCTTGCCTCACTCGGGTAGATCTTCACGAAGTAGGCGATCTCCTTGCCCTTACAAACTCCTTGGTTCACTCACAATCTTGTCGGAGGCTCTTAAGTGACACCTAACCAATCTAGGAGACACCACTCTCCAAAAGATAATAGATGATGTGTTGATGATGAACTACTTGCTCTTGTGCTTCAAATGATAGTCTCCCCAACACTCAACTCTCTCTCACTGATTTGGCTATCGTGGAAAGATGATTTGAGTGGAAAGCAACTTGGGGAAGGCTAGAGATCAAGATTCTTGTGGTTGGATTGGAATGTCTTGGTCTCAACACATGAGTAGGTGGTTCTCTCTCAGAAAATGAGTAGTGGAAGTGTAGGCACGTTCTGATGGCTCTCTCTTGAATAGAAAAGGGGTGGAGGGGTATATATAGCCTCCACACAAAATCCAACCGTTACACACATTTGAGCCAACTCGGTCTAACCGAATGGAAGAACTCGGTGGGACCGAAGCAGCTCAAAATGTGAACATTAAGATTCTCGATGGGACCGACTGGAACAACTCAGTGTGACCGAGGTGCAAGGGCTAGGGCAAACATCAACTCGGTGTGACCGATTACTTCAACTCGGTGGGACCGAAGTGGAGTAATAGACAACAGAGCGAATGACAAGCAATCTCAGTGTGACTGATTTCACTAGCTCGGTGAGACCGAAAGAGTGAAACATGTCACAGTGAGAATGCAAGGCCATCTCGGTGAGACCGAGATCTGTATCGGTGATCAAACTATCTAGGGTTTGTGGCAATGACTATGTCAAAGGAACTTGGTGGCACCGGATAGATCAAATCGGTGGGGCCGAGTTTGACCTTAGGTTTTGGACATCTTTGGAAATTGAGAAAGTGGTTGAGGGCTTTGGAGCATATCACTAAGCATTTTGAGCAAGTAGATCATTAAGCAACACCTCATCCCCTTTTAATAGTATTGACTTTTCCTATGGACTCGATGTGACCTTGGATCACTAAAGTAGAAATGTAGAATCTTGAGCTTTTGCCAATCTTTGTCCTTAGCATTTTGAGGGCTCCACATCCCTAGTCCATGACATGCCAATCATTGAACTTTCTAAAATATTAACTTGAAGAAGATATTAGTTCAATGAGCTATATGTTGTTGTGAATTACCAAAACCACCCGGGGATTAGTTGCACTTTCAAATACAAGGCTATAACAGTCATGCATAATAAAGTTCAGAAAAGACTCAATTACTTTCAATGAATAATCAAATCATAAACCCACAATTCATCAGATCCCAACAAACACACCGCAAAAGAATATTACATTGGATAGTACTCCATGGAGATCATGGAGAACTTTGTATTAAAGATCAAAGACAAATAAGAAGTCATCTAGATACTAGCTATGGGCTTGTAGGTCTGTGGTAAACTACTCACACATCCTTGGAGGTGCAACAAGGATGGTGTAGAAGCCCTCCGTGATCGATCCCCCCTCCGGCAAAGTACTGGAAAAGGCCTCCAAATGGGATTGCAGAAGAATAAAGACTTGCGACAGCGTAAAAAGTGTTTCAGGTTTCTCTATGTTGTTTTAGGAATATTTGTGAAATTATAGCGTTATAATTAGGTCAAATGGAGATGCGTGGGACCCACGAGCTCAGGGGCGCCCCCCGGGGCGCGCGAGGTGAGCTCCTGGCTCTCTCGTAGATCTTATGGCCTCCTCCCGAACCTTCCATGGCCCCTTCTGATCCAGAAAAATCATCGTAAAGTTTCATCGTGTTTGGACTTCGTTTGGTATTGATTTTCTGAAAAGCAAAAAACAACAACTAGCACTAGGCACTGAGTTAATAAGTTAGTCCCCAAAAATGATATAAAATTGCATATAAAGTATACAAGGTTGGTAATATAATAGCATGAAACAATAAGAAAGTGTAGATACGTTGGAGACGTATCAGTCCACGCACGTCTTTTTGTCTATTTTCACCAGGATCTCAACCACAAGGATTCTTGAGACATAAGTAGGAAGGCCCACGGATATGAGGTAAAAATTACATCAATTTATGTGATAGGAACCTACCATATGAGGCCACCATCAAACAAGAAGAAAACTCGGCGCACAGGAGGATCCAGAGAAGAAGACAATGTCTCGTACGAGCGTGAGCGCTTGTACCAGTAGCTGCTGCTCCACCTGGTCAACTACATTACCCCTGTGTCTTCGTCGGGAGGAGAAGATGTCGTGATGCCAAAAGTTCCATTAGATCTAAGAACCCTAGCCTCCGGAAGGGATCCGGAGGGAAATCAACAAGAAGGGCTCCGCCACACCACCACTTCATTAA
This sequence comes from Aegilops umbellulata, assembly GCA_032464435.1. Lineage (NCBI taxonomy): Eukaryota > Viridiplantae > Streptophyta > Magnoliopsida > Poales > Poaceae > Aegilops > Aegilops umbellulata. The sequence goes on along the minus strand of CP136057.1, from coordinate 577,022,811 downwards.
AGGAGACCCCCACATCAACCATCGACACCACATCCTCATGTTCATCCTTTTATAGCACTGAACCTAGTGGATTTTTGTGTGTATTACTTTGATATATTGTTCATGATTACCACAATTATCCATGCAATGCTAGTTGTTTCTATGTATGAGTAATTCCCTAGTTCCTGGGCATATGGAGGAACCCTAGTATGTTCAGGTGTTGAACAACGGGAGGATATGAAAACCTTGTCTCAATGTTTGAATTAATAACCTTCATGAATGTTGTGTAAGGGCCCTACTCAACATTTTCGCCATGGAGCATATTACCATCGTTGTAAAGGTAGAGATGTGGAGGTAAAGAGGTGACAGTAATATCCTCTCATCTTGAATCTAAAAAAAATCCTCTCATCTTTCCCTTTATAATTGTCAAGGAGTAACGGAGAACCGACCATTAGTTGCGTCCATAGACCGACCCTTAATTATCGTTGCCATAACTTAAATGTGTGTGTGGGGGGGGGGGGTAGTGGCGTATGTGTTACGGAGGCTACGCATGTAGCTCGTATGTTGTACCAGACTCCGCCCCCTATGAACATCAAACATAGGATTGGTTATCCAAACCTAGAACTATGCAAATACCATATGTTATGTTAGATACATACTATTAGGCATTCCAGACTCTCTGGAACGCCTTAACCCAATTGTTGGTTGTATGATCTCCATACTCTCTGTTACTCGTTTACTTTTCTTGCGCACTTTTATTTCCAATCACCTTCCACCATACCACTACAAACTCTTGCTACCGCTTTGCTTTACGCCTTAACAACTTGTAGGCACACTTTATAAATCTCCACAAGAGACAAAACTAATTCCCCGCGCCCCCTGTGGGATCGATACTATTATTTAAAAAAAGCTACAACCAAACCCTGTGCACTTGCGGGCTATCAACTACCGACGACACAATGTGTTGTATGATGTTGCGATACAAGTCGGGGATGGGGGCACAAATGCTATAAAATGATGGTGTTGTTGCATGCTCGGGCACTAGTTGAAAGGGGCATGCGGGGCCGACATCCGAGGATGAGAAGGACGAGCCAGTCGATATTGGAAGGAATCCTAACAGTGGCAGGGGATCTCATCTCCTTCACATGGCAGGTTTGGATGTCACATGTTTATGCGTGCGGGCGTTGTAACCGTGTGGAGGACGACATGGTTCGTTTGCTTCATTGGTGCGATCCAAGGGCATGATCTAACGGCCAGCGACCCAACTAAACCTGGCACAGATCAGCCAACTAATACTTAGCGTGCCTTTGTTTTGTCGAAAAGAGTAAGGAGATTTTTTTTAATTATTATTGAAGGCAACAAGGTGGTCGTTTAATAAGCAAAAACCATAGAAGTAGAGAGAAACCAAAACGATGTTTATTGCCATGAAAAAAATAGGGAGTTGTGTACTATTACCATCATGAACACTACGGTTGTAAATGTAAGTAAAAGAGCTAGTCCACATTTGTCTCTACCAAACAAATAGAAAGTTCTGGCCTTACTTATTGTGACCTTATTCTTGTATAAGACAAAATGTAACCTTATTTTGCTTGAAAAAACGTTATCTTAAGCTAATCCCACATCAAGCTCAATTGCATCATCTGACTTTTCTATATGAGGGAAAATTGCATCATCTGACTAACACCAGCACGAGGAAAGTTTCATCCGAAAAAAGAACACATCACCCCGAGGACAGACCGGATATACAAAGGCAAAGATGGCACTGAACTCTTTTTTTTCTTTCTCCCGAGCAATGTGCAAGCTTCGAACTTTCAAACGAAAAAAAGGGAACGGTCCAGTCTAGTTCACTGGGCCGTCTAGGCATATGGGGCATTATGGGCTGGTATTTTTCGCACTGGGCACTTCAAGCCCTCACAAACGGCTGGTCAGCCGGAAGCGCAGAGGCAGCTCACGAGGCGCAGCTGCTCGTTCGTTTAGTCCCACCTCGCTTGCGAGGAAGGGTGGAGTCGCTCGACGAGGCTATAAAAGGAGGCGGAGGGCAGCAGAACAACTCATACCTTTCTCGACCTTTTGGCTAAGATCAAGTGTAGTATCTGTTTTTATCAGTCTAAAAACTGATATGTGGGCCATGTGCTCACAACGATATTAAATTTATTTTTATGGGGGAGGGCTCACCATAGTGGCTTGCCGCTGGGACCCTCGTGTGTCGTCCGGACGTTGCACTGCTGCTCGGGCCCGGCGCGCCCCAACCAAAACAATTAAAGTATTTTTTCCTGTGAACAAAGGCGTTCAGTTTAAGCCGTTTCGTCGTGCAGGCCTCGGGTTAGCCCGAGCCAGTCCTCGTCGTTGTCGGCTTTGCCTCTCCAAGTTAGCTAATCAAACCGTTAAATAGAAAAGATGGAAAACACAGAATCATACCGTTGCGTGATTTGCCTTCTCATGAACGTGAATTGCGACGAGTCTGGATGACTCTTTTCGTGCTTTGCCTTTCAAGGACTAGACTGCACATAATTCGCATCACGTGCACCAAACGAACACGCTAGGTTGATGTGTCATGCTTGGTTAAGTTAAGCATAAAATAATTAGGGCATCTCCAGCCGCGCCCCCGGAAGGCCTCCCCAGGCGTTTTTTTTGCGCCGGCGCCGAAAAATCGGTCCAGTCGCGCCCCAAGGACCCCGATTTTCGCCGGCTCGGGCCAAAACTGGTGCCGACAGACCCAGGCCGAACCCGACGCCCTGGGGAGCGCTTGGGGAGCCGGCGCAATCGAAAAAGGCGCGTGGGCCCGCCCTGGAGGCTACCCGAGGGCCTTTTCCCGCCGTTTGTTGACGCTTTTCCCTCGCATCTCTCCCGCTCGCTCGCCCTTCTCCCGCCATTCTCCCCCTTTCTCCCGCCAAACCCCTCCCCGCTCGCCTTCCAGTCGCCGCCATGCCGCCGAAGAAGTACGCCATGCCGCGCGCGGCGACAAACGCGACTGGCGCCGTGGTCTAGCCGAAGCAGAGGAAGCCGAGGGCGCCGCCATCGAAGCCGCCGGGCATGTCGAACGCCGAGTGGAGGGTGGAAGTTCAGCGGCGCGAAGCAGTCACCGCCGACAGGAGGAACAGGGCCATCGCCAAGAAGGCCCGCGACAACGCGGCGCGCTTGGCGGCATCTTCCTCATCGGTCGACCAGGCGGGGATGAATCCGCCCGTCGTCAGCCACGCCCAGTACGCGCCCTGGGGACAGCAAGGCGCCGGATCTCCATGGGGTTCATCGTCGCCCGGCTACGCCGACGGCGACGCGCACGGTGGGTTCAACCCAAACGTGACCTTCCCTCATGGTCACCCCGCTACGCGCACGCCCTCGCCCGCCTTCGTCGGCGTGCAGTACCCTCCATGCACCTACTCGCCGCCCGCCGCCTGCGCGACCACACCAACGCCCCATCTCTACCGTGGACCGCTGCCCTTCTCGCACCTCGGCGACGCCGACGACACGGGAGCCGACATGGACGACATCATCGCAAACAGGATCGACCGCGGCCGCCGCGTCTCCCGGGTTCGCCACCCAGGACGAGGTAGTGGATCTCAGCGGCGACATGGAGGCCGAGCTCGGCTACGTCTACGGCGAGGACGCGCAGGAACCCAAGGAGGAGGAGGAGGAGGAGGAGGAGGACGAGCCGGCTCCTGTTCCGACGAAGGGGCGCCAGAAGAAGAAGAAGAAGAAGCGGGCGGCCAGGTCAGGCGAACCGCGCATCAAGTGGACGTTCAAGGAAGAGGAATGCCTCGCCGAAGCATGGAAAGTCGTCTGCCTCGACCCGACTACCGGCGCGAACCAGAGCTTGGAGACGTACTGGGACCGCATCAAGGCCGAGTTCGACGAACGAAAGCTCGTCGACCCCTATTTCAAAGGCGTCTACATGCAGCGCGGCTCCAAGGCGATGGCGAACCATTGGGGCCGTGTCCAGTTGGCGTGCAACAAATGACATGGAATCGTCGAGGAGGTCGCGGCTCGCCCGGAGAGCGGCGCCAGCGTTGAGGATCAGCTGCTGCGTATGTTCGGCATGTATCGGGGCGACAACCAAGACGCCGACTTCAAACATCTCCACGTCTACAAGCGCATTGACAAGTGCGAAAAGTGGGCGGAAGTCCGGCGTGCCCTCGACAAGGCCAAGGAGACATACAAGCCGGACACGCCGACTCCGGGCGTGTCAGAGGGGCGTCCGGACGGGCACAAGTTGGCGAAGAAGGGGAAAAACGCCGACGCGGCGACCGCGCGAGTTCAGGAGTCCATCGAGCATTGCCTCGCCGACGCGCAGGCCCGGGCCGTCCTGCGCGAAGAGAAGACCGAGGCGCGGTGGTCGTCGCTGATGAAGAACAACGCCATCAAACTCGACCTGCTCCGGACGAACGTCGCCGCGAAGAAGAGGAACACCGACATGGCTTTTCTGATGGGCGGGGCGGACATGCTCCAGAGCAACGACGAGGCTCAAGGCGTGGTACCTGATGCAGCGCGGCCTCATCCTGACCGAGCTGCCGACAGCAACGGCGACGACGCCCACGACGCCCACGACCACCCGGACGCCAAGCCCAAACGACGCCTTCACGTCGCCGCCCAGCAGTGCCGAAGCCGCGTCGACACAGCCCAGCACCGAAGCATCTCCGACACCGCCGAGTCCACGCACGCCGACTCCGCCAACGCCTGGAGCCGACTCCGCCGAGTGAATCATTGCGCACGCGAACTCTGTTTTTTGTAACGCCAGACTACGTCCGATCGCCGGATTTGCGGCGTCTTTTGTGAGCGGGAACGACCAAGTTTGAATTTCCTGCATCCTGGGGCCGGCGCGTGGGGGCGTGACTGGGCGCTAGTTCGCCCCCAGGGGCCGAACTAGCTCCGGCTCGCCCCCAGGCCACTCTATTTAGGCGTCCTGGGGGGGGCCGAACGGCTGGAGATGCCCTTAGGAGTTACAGCGAGTCGTTTCCGGCCAAGCACTGGCCGCATCACGTCGTTGGCTTTTCAAATCCATGCCCAAAAACAACTTCAAGGAACGGAATCATATCGCGTCTTGTCAAACCCATGCCAACTAGCTTTGCGGTACAAGACTAGAAACCACAAGTCTAGAGCCGAACCACAGCGTACGTGTTTGGTTCACCCGTAATTGTCATCTCATGGGCATCGTTTCCTTTTCAGAACAAAACCCAAAAAAGAACACGACAGTTTGCTAGCCGATCCTTGCACGACGACTGATCCAAAGGTGCTAATCTTTTTTTTCATGATAATACACGTCTCACTAATTAAATAAAGATTCAGTTACAAGCCACGTAAACATCGACGTTATATGACTGAAAAGATAGGATAATCCTATGCAAAAAACCAACGTCTGTCCCTCTCCATTAAGGAAAAGGAGACATATCACCTCTTCACACGAGCTCGACGCGGCTCCATCGCTGATCAGCAGCTTTACAAACCTCCAAAATAGTTTGCTTGAAGCAAAACCATGGCCGTTGAAAGAATCAGACCGGGGCAACATGTCCCCGGACACGCCATCGAACTCCGAAACTGGCACCCCCCACACGACTATAACGCCGGAGGACGAAGCCAGAACTGTCAGCCTTCAACCACAAACCCAGCACAAGATGCATCATCTTTCAGCTGCCACTTGCGTAGACAACCGTCTGCGCGTACTCCTGGACGACAAAACCTTCCTGATCCACCATGACGTCGGAGATAACGCCGTAGCAATGGGGACAGAGCAGAAGGAGAGACACACCTGATGGAGTCACTGCCGCCGCCCTGCCGACACCATCCATGAACCCTAGCGTCGCCGATCTGAAGGATCGGCAAACACACGATGCCATCAACTCCGAGACGCCGCCATGATGAGCACCGCCAGTGTGGGAGTGGATTTGAGGCAGATTTATTCGTCCGGACGCCGCTCCCACCATCCCAACGACGCACCGCGACCTACAAATCCAAACCCTAACTACAGAGCGGAGAAACGGGGTCCCCCTCCCTCCTGCTGCCGAAGCAGCAGCCGGAGGGAGATGGGGCCAACGTCCTGGCTGGTGGAGATCGGTGGAAGAAGATCCGCCTCCCTAGTCGCCTGGTTGTGGCGGCGGCTAGGGCACGGGAAAGGGGTTGTTTTGCGATGAGATCTCCAAAGGTGCTAATCTATGCATCTGACATGATGAAAGGGCTTAGCAGGCTCATCGTATATAAAATCGTAAAAATAGTGTCGTGTATGTAGCATTGCTCAAAAAGAACACAAGCATCACTTTTGTCGCATGAGACTTGTGAGTTGTGAAAGGGCTCATGCGTGGGGCATGATTGACAAGGATTATGCAACATTCGCATCATGTGTGTGCAGTGGCCGAGATTGAGCCGAAGTCGTGTGTGTGTGGGGGGGGGACATAATTGCTTTTAGCTGATTTTTAGAGATGTTTACTTGTGAGCTTGGGGGGGGGGGGAGGGGGATGGCCCACGTTGCCCCCCATGAAGCTCCGCCACTGTGTGCGTGAACTAAACATGGTGGGTTTTACGTGTCATGCTTGGTGAGGTTAGTTATGGATTCTCGAGCCGCTCAGGTCCCTTCGTTTCCCTCCGGCAGCGTCGCCCGCCGGAGTGGGAATGGAAGTGGAGCCCGGTTTTGATGTACAAGGTGGTTTTAGCTTAGTTATATTATTGGCTCTTGTCGCGTGTGTGACCGACACTATGCCATGATTTGGTTGCATGTTGTGGAGAAGCGGTGTGCCACTACTCGTGAGTGGCGTGCGGTGCTGGACATGCACTTCCCTAGCTCCCGTTTATATGTGTGTGTGCCCATAGGGGTGTGAGGGGTGTGCTGTTGGAGTGGGGTCATGCGACGACTTTGAAAATCAGCTCGTTCTTTGCGATGAATCTCAAGGTATTTGGAGGTGCTTCGCCCCTGTCTTGTTGCCACCATGGTGGTGAAAAAGGTGAGAATGACCTGAATCTGAGCCAAGCCCAAGGATCTATTGTTGTCATCGGCTCTCATCATCAACATCTTTTGCTTCTGTTTCGACCTTCGGCACGAGAGCTTCGTATCAAACACAATATTGCTTCGGTGAGCGATTTGGGTGGCTTGAATCCAATGCAACCCTCGAATGGATTTCAGAGCAAATCCTGACGGCCATCATCAACCCTCGGATGGCAGGTCCTTCTTTCCTTGGCATGTGCTGGCAAGGTTTTGTGTGGAGATGGTGGCCAATCCATCTCAGGCGAGGTCGCCTTCAACAAAGGTCGCCCGAACCTTCATGATTTGATTGTGCTTTTGGTTTCTTCTTATGGGGTGTTGAATGTAAAACAAGAGGATTTGATTGCAATTTCTTCTTTTGTTTCTCTAGCAGTGTTGTAAAACTTCTATTAAATTAGAGCGAGCTCTAGGACCTGTAGTGTTTTTTCGCATTCAAAAAGAGAGAAGAGATTTGGTTAATCAATTCCCATGATCTGGTCTAGCACCGACGCAAATAATGCCATGGGCGCTTGGCTTTCGCCCCCTTCCCGCACAAGCCGAGACACGGAGTGCTTGGCCATTGTTTGCAATATGTGTTTATAACTAACAATTAGCATTTATTATTGAAAGAAATGCCTAAACTAGCTTTTAATTTTTTGTCTCTCTTTCTTAGTGCACATAGATAGCCATCGCAGATGCACACAAAAGGCAAAAGAGAAGAAGAAGAAAAAACAACTCTGGCTGCTCCCCTATAGCCTCTAGAACAGGAAGGGAAAAACCCCATGACATAACCCCTTGTAACTGGGGCCTCTTCTCCATGGTCCTCGTAAGATAGTTGGCAAGTGAAAGCACAAGTGCTCCCTGGATGATTTTGGTAATTAATGTCAACATATCTATTGTTGGACTAATGCTTCTACCTAGTATGTTTCAGATAAGTTCAACAATGGAGTGGCATGGACAAGAGGATGTGGAACCCCTTCAAGATGCTAAGGACAAATGATTGGCTCAAGCTCAAAGCACAAGACCCTACTTTTTTTATTTTAGTGATCCAAGATCACATTGAGTCTATAGAAAAAGCCAATACTATTAAGAAGGGATGAGGTGTTGCTTAATGGCTTGCTTGCTCAAAATGCTTAGTGATATGCTCCAAAGCCCTCAACCACCTTCTCACTTCCACATATGTCCTAATCCAAAAAGTCAAACTCGGCCCCACCAAAATTTCATATCCGGAGCCACCGAGTTAGTTGACATAGCCACTGCCAGAAACCCTAATCAGTTCGGTCTCACCGATGGGATCTCGGTCTCACCGAGATGGGCTTGCAGATTCTCTGTTGTTTGTTGCAATAATCTCGGTCCCACCGAGATTTGCAACCGGCCCCACCGAGTTTTCTTGGCCAACATTCTGTTTCACTTATTACCAAAATTGGTCCCACCAAGTTTGAGTAATCGGTCAAACCTGGATTTACCCTAACCCTAGCACATCGGTCCCATCGAGTTGATCCAGTCGGTCCCACCGAAATGCCTAACAGTCACATTATGAACCAAATCGGTCCGACCGGGTTTCATGATTCGGTCCCACCGAGTTTGGTGATTTGTGTGTAACGGTTAGATTTTGTGTGGAGGCTATATATACCCCTCCACCCACTCTTCATTCACGGAGGGAGAGAGCCATCAGAACATGCCTACACTTCTAATACATATTTTCTGAGAGAGAACCACCTACACTTGTGTTGAGGTCAAGATATCCCATTCCAACCACATAAATCTTGATCTCTAGCCTTCCCCAAGTTGCTTTCCACTCAAATCTTTTTTCTACCAAATCCAATCCTATGAGAGAGAGTTGAGTGTTGGGGAGACTATCATTTGAAGCACAAGAGCAAGGAGTTCATCATTAACACACCATTTGTTACTTCTTGGAGAGTGGTGTCTCCTAGATTGGCTAGGTGTCACTTGGGAGCCTCCGTCAAGATTGTGGAGTTGAACCAAGGAGTTTGTAAGGGCAAGGAGATCGCCTATTTCGTGAAGATCTACCCGAGTGAGGCAAGTCCTTCATGGGCGACGGCCATGGTGGGATAGACAAGGTTACTTCTTCGTGGACCCTTCGTGGGTAGAGCCCTCCATGGACTCGCGCAACCGTTAGCCTTCGTGGGTTGAAGTCTCCATCAACGTGGATGTACGATAGCACCACCTATCGGAACCATGGATAAAAAATCTCCGTGTCTCCAAATTGCGTTTGCACACTCCAATCCCTTCTCTTTACATTCTTGCAACTTGCATACCTTACTTTCCGCTGCTCATATACTCTTTGTATGCTCGCATGCTTGCTTGATATGTATTGTGAATGTTTAAACTTGTGCTAATACTCCACTTCAACTCAAGAGATTAAAAACTGCAACTTTTCTTGATTAGAGTCTATTCACCCCCCCTCTAGACACCTCTTCTCGATTCTTTCAATCGGTATCAGAGCATTGGTTTTCATTGCCTTGGTTTAAACACCTTTGGAGGAAGATGGATGTGTCTACTTTGGGGAGTCTTAGACGTAGAGTGCCTATTCTTGATGGAGAATATTTTCATGAGTGGAAAAATGAAATGCTTGAGATTTTCAATGAATATCATTTGAACAAGTACATTACTAGCCCTTGTGCACCTCATATTGATCCTTTGCATCCCACACCCGAAGAGGATCTTGACATGATTCGCAATCTTAGAACTATCAATCTTATCATAAGAGGATTGCCCAAAAATTTGATTGCTAGTTTTCCTACTCTTGATTGTGCCTATACTACATGGAGATTTCTTGAGGAACGATTTCCAGATTATTCCTTGAAAAATTTAGACGAAATTCTCCATAAGTCTATTGCCTTGAGTAAGATGAATTCTAGTGATCCTAGGTTTGGTGATTGTCTATTTGAGCTTACAAATCTCATGCGTGCCATAGGAGATGTTGGGATCATTAGCAATATCATTTCCGAAGCTATTAGAATCCATAAAGACAACCATAGAAGTGATTATTTATCTAATGAATTACCCTCTCTAGGAATTGATCAATCACAAGATGATGTTGAACATGGATACTATGATGAGGATGATGATGATAGTGACTATGATCTTCATGATGCAATGAGACACTTTGGTCTTATGGCAAATCTTCGCGGCTACATGGCTGGAGGAAAGGAATGGGTCCTTGATAGTGGATGTACTGATCATACGACCGGAGATAAAGATATGTTCCGTGAGCTTGCTGGAAACGACGACCCTCTAAAATATGTCACTTTTGCTGATAACTCAAAGGGTAAGGTGGTTGGCCTCGGTAAGGTGGCCATCTCACATGATAGCTCCATACAAAATGTCATGCTCGTTGAATCCCTTGGGTACAATTTACTTTCAGTATCTAGACTTGATGATTTCAGTTTCAGTGTCCTGTTTACTGAGGTAGATTGCCAAGTGTTTCGAAGAGACAATCATAAAATGGTCTTTACCGGTATACGTAGAGGTGATCTTTACATTGTTGATTTCACTAAAAAGGCTCAACCTAGAACTTGCTTAATTGCTAAATCTTCTAAGGGTTGGTTGTGGCATAGAAGGCTAGGTCATGTGGGTATGCGAAATCTTGATAAGCTTATTAAAGGTGATCATATCCTTGGAGTAAAAGATGTCATATTTGACAAGAATAGACTTTGTAGTGTTTGTCAGGCATGGAAACAAGTTGGAGGAAGTCATCACGCGAAGAACATCATGACCACGAGAAGACCACTCAAGCTACTTCACATGGATCTCTTTGGTCCAAATGCCTACAAGAGTCTCGGTGGTATCTCGTTTGGACTAGTCATAGTTGATGATTTTTCAAGATTTACGTGGGTGTTCTTTCTTGAGGACAAATCGCAGGTCCAAAAGATCTTTAAAAAGTTCGCTAGGAAGGCCCAAATCAATTTGACGTGGAGATCAAGAAGGTTCGGAGCGACAACGGAACGGAGTTCAAAAACGCAAATGTGGATACCTTTCTTGACGAAGAGGGGATTTCACATGAGTTCTCGGCTACGTACACACCTCAACAAAATGGAGTCGTTGAGAGGAAGAACCGGACTCTTATTGAGATGGCAAGAACGATGCTTGATGATACAAGACTCCAAAACACTTTTGGGCGGAAGCGATTGAGACAGCTTGTCATGCAACAAATCGCTTGTATCTTCACAAGCTACTCGGCAAGACGGCATACGAGCTTCTCACCGGTAACAAACCCCAAGTTGGGTACTTATGAGTATTTGGCTCAAAATGCTACATTCTTGATAAACATCGTCGTTCTAAATTTGCTCCTAAATCTCATGAAGGGTTCCTACTTGGTTATAGCTCAAACTCTCACACTTACAGTGTCTACAACAATTTTACCCGAAAGGTTGAAGAGACGGTAGATGTGAAGTTTGATGAATCTAACGGCTCGCAAGTAGAGCAATTGCCAATTGATGTAGGAGACAAAGACTCTTCGGAAGCAATCCAAGACTTGTCTATTGGCAAGATTCGTCCAACCGAGGTGAAGGAGAGTACCTCGTCCGTCCAAGTGGAAGCTTCTACCTCACGACAAAGAGAACCAAGAATTGATACGGAAGCATACACAAGTGGGACACACCAAGACGAAGAAAATGAGGAAGCACACCAAGATGAACATCAACAACCTCCTTCTCCACCACAACAAGAGAATGCCAACGTCAGCAATGAAGAAGGCCAAGAAGAAGAACAAGATGAAGAAGATGTTCCACCCCGATCCAAGCCAAAACTTCCACGAGTTCGAGCAAGAATCGCCAAAGATCATCTCGTCGAGCAAATCTACAATGATATCCAAACCGGGAGAATAACTCGCTCTAAAACTCGTTTGGCTAATTTTTGTGAACATTACTCATTCATCTCTAGCATTGAACCTATGAAGGTTGAACAAGCATTGGAAGATCCGGATTGGATAAACGCTATGCATGAAGAGATACACAACTTTGAGAGAAATCAAGTATGGACATTGGTCGAGAAGCCCGACAACAACCACAACCTCATTGGTACCAAATGGGTGTTTGGCAACAAGCAAGATGAAGATGGTCAAGTCGTCCGCAACAAAGCACGTCTAGTCGCCCAAGGCTACACTCAAGTCGAAGGTATGGACTATGGTGAGACATATGCTCCCATTGCTAGACTTGAGTCCATTTGTGAGGGAGTCCTAGATTAGGGGGTGTTCGGGTAGTCGGACTATACCTTCAGCCGGACTCCTGGACTATGAAGATACAAGATTGAAGACTTTGTCCCGTGTCCGGATGGGACTTTCCTTGGCGTGGAAGGCAAGCTTGGCGATGCGGATATTCAAGATCTCCTACCTATGTAACTGACTCTGTGTAACCCTAACCCTATCTGGTGTCTATATAAACCGGAGGATTGTAGTCCGTAGGACAATCATCTTCATACACAATCATACCATAGGCTAGCTTCTAGGGTTTAGCCTCCTTGATCTCGTGGTAGATCTACTCTTGTACTACCCATATCATCAATATTAATCAAGCAGGAGTAGGGTATTACCTCCATCGAGAGGGCCCGAACCTGGGTAAAAACATTGTGTCCCTTGTCTCTTGTTACCATCCGACCTTGACGTACAGTTCAGGACCCCCTACCCGAGATCCGCCGGTTTTGACACCGACATTGGTGCTTTCATTGAGAGTTCCTCTGTGTCGTCGCCTTTAGGCCCGATGGCTCCTTTGATCATCAACAACGATGAGGTCCAGGGTGAGTCTTTTCTCCCCGGGCAGATCTTCGTCTTCGGTGGCTTCGCTCTGCGGGCCAATTCGCTTGGTTACCTGGAGCAGATCAAAAGCTACGCCCCTGGCCATCAAGTCTGGTTTGGAAGCTTAAACTACACGGCTGATATCCATGGAGACTTGATCTTCGACGGGTTCGAGCCACAGCCAAGCGCGCCGCACTATCTCGAGGGGCATGATCTAGCTCTGCCTCCGAACGGTGTCCTGGAGGCCGCACGCGCACCGGTTCCGACCCCTAACTCGGAGCCTATTGCGCCAATTGAGGATGAGCGGTTGGACGTCACCTCGGGGGCCACGATCTCAAAGGCGATCGAGCCGAACGCCAGCCCCGCACTCCACGTGACCCGTGACTCTGAGGGTCCGTACTCTTCCCCGGACTCCGAACCCCCCGTGCCCCTACCAATCGAATTCGATTGGGCACCGATAATGGAGTTCACCGCCGCTGATATCTTTCAGCACTCGCCTTTTGGTGACATCCTGAACTCACTCAAGTCTCTCTCTTTATCAGGAGAGCCCTGGCCAGATTACGGTCAGCAAGGATGGGATACGGACGATGAAGAAATTCAAAGCCCACCCACCACCCACTTTGTAGCCACTGTCGACGATTTGACCGACATGCTCGACTTCGGCTCCGAAGACTTCGACGGTATGGACGACGAGGTAGGATACGAACAGGAACCAACACCTGTAGGGCGCTGGAAGGCCACCTCGTCATATGACATATATATGGTGGATACTCCAAAAGATGGAGATGGCGATGGAACAGCGGGGGATGACACCTCCTAGAAACAGCCAAAGCGCCAGCGGCAGCGGCGCCGCTCTAAATCCCGACAAAGCAAAAACGGTGATTCCGGCACGGGAGATAATACTACCCCGGATAGCGCCGAAGAACACCCAACCCAGCAAGATTCGGCGCAGGAAGATGGAGAAGTCAACCCTCACGAGAGAGCGGCAGAACGAGAGGTTGAGGATGATAACTATATGCCTTCCTCCGAAGACGAGGCAAGCCTCGATGACGACGAATTCGTCGTACCATCAGACCCCGCCGAACAAGAGCATTTCAAACGCAGGCTTCTAGCCACAGCAAACAGCCTAAAGAAAAAGCAGCAACAACTTAGAGCTGATCAGGATTTGCTAGCTGATAGATGGACTGAAGTCCTTGCGGCCGAAGAGTATGAACTCGAGCGCCCCTCCAAGAGTTACCCAAAGCGCAGGCCGCTACCCCGATCAGAGGAGGAAGCGCCTACATCACCAGTGCACGACATAGCAGACCGGCCACCTCGCGGCCGCGACAGAGAGGCCTGTCGGCACTCCACCCAAGCCATGCCCCGACGCCGCTCAACTAAGGCACGGGAAAATGCGCCAGACCTGCGAGACGTACTGGAGGACAAGGCAAGACAAACAAGGTCGATCTACGGATCGCGCAGGCGCCCGACGACACGTGACGATGATCCTCACTCCCGATACAACAAATCCAGCCGGGCCGAACACAACAGACATAGCTCTTCCGAGCTGCGTCGTGACATAGCCCAGTATAGGGGCGCCGCACACCCACTATGCTTCACAGACGAAGTAATGGATCATAAAATCCCAGAGGGTTTTAAACCCGTGAACATCGAATCATACGATGGCACCACAGACCCGGCGGTATGGATCGAGGATTATCTCCTTCACATCCACATGGCACGTGGCGATGATCTACACGCCATCAAATACCTCCCGCTCAAACTTAAAGGACTGGCCCGGCATTGGCTTAACAACTTGCCAGCAGACTCAATCGGTTCTTGGGAGGACCTGGAAGCCGCATTCCTCGACAACTTCCAGGGCACCTACGTGCGACCACAGGATGCCGACGACTTAAGCCACATAATTCAGCAGCCAGAAGAATCGTCCAGGCAATTCTGGACACGGTTCCTAACAAAGAAAAACCAGATAGTCGACTGTCCGGACGCAGAGGCCCTAGCAGCTTTCAAGCATAACATCCGCGACGAGTTTAGCAGAAAAATACGGCAGCGACAACAATGAAGATACGGCAGTAAATGCCGGATTCAGAGGCTATAAATCCGGTCAGCGGAAAAAGCCATTCAAAAAGAATACTCAGGGCCCGTCCAGTTTGGACCGAATACTCGACCGCTTGTGCCAGATCCATGGCACCCCCGAAAGGCCAGCCAATCACACCAACATGGATTGTTGGGTGTTCAAGCAGGCAGGCAAGTTAAGAGCCGAAAACAAAGACAAGGGGCTGCATAGCGATGACGAGGAGGAGCCCAGGCCGCTGAACAACAATGGACAGAAGGGGTTTCCCCCACAAGTGCGGACGGTGAACATGATATACGCAACCCACATTCCCAAGAGGGAGCGGAAGCGTGCGCTACGGGACGTATACGCGATGGAGCCAGTCGCCCCAAAGTTCAACCCATGGTCTTCCTGCCCGATCACTTTTGATCGAAGGGACCACCCCACTAGCATCCGTCATGGTGGCTTTGCCGCATTGGTTCTCGACCCAATCATCGACGGATTTCATCTCACAAGAGTCTTCATGGACGGCGGCAGTAGCCTGAACCTGCTTTACCAGGATACAGTGCGGAAAATGGGCATCGATCCATCAAGGATTAAGCCCACAAAGACGACCTTTAAAGGCGTTATACCAGGTGTAGAGGCCAATTGTACAGGCTCGGTAACACTTGACTTGGTCTTCGGATCTCCGGATAATTTCCGAAGCAAAGAGTTAATCTTCGATATAGTCCCGTTTCGCAGTGGCTATCATGCCCTGCTCGGGTGAACCGCATTCGCAAAGTTCAATGCGGTGCCGCACTACGCATACCTCAAGCTCAAGATGCCAGGCCCTCGAGGAGTGATCACGGTCAACGGAAACACCGAACGCTCCCTCCGTATGGAGGAGCACACGGCGGCTCTCGCAGCGGAAGTACAAAGCAGCCTTCTTAGGCAATTCCCCAGTCCGGCCGTTAAAAAGTCGGACACTGCCAAGCGCGCCCCGAGTAACCTACAACAAGACCGCCTAGCACGTTCTGAGCAGGCGTAGCAATGCGGCCCCAACCCCGGCCCTCGCGATATAGCGAAACCAGTGCCTCGCGTACATAACTACGCCCTTGAAATACCATGGGCACAGGGGAAGGGGCACAATAACGGCACGCCCAAAATACGGCTTAAAACGTACCAGGGGCTGCCGAAATCTTTTTTCTTACTTTCAGGACTCCACACTTCGGACGACCTGTTCGGCAATTTGACTGCCGCACAAACGATGCAAGATCCAGGGAAGCAGACAAGGCCATGCCGCATTATGGAACTTGCAGGTGGTCTCTGTTACGAGCAGTATACCTATTTTGAATACAATTCCATGGCCTGCCCCTAGACAGGACATGTTAAATAGTCCAGTATATTTTTTGCTTATCGCACTACTTGTATCGTTCGGCTCTGATAAATAGCCTCTTTATAAACAATGCATAGCTTTTTGCCTATTTTTTTGCATTACCCTCTTTTCATATATATGTTCGTTAAATGACATGACCGCACCCGTACATCATGGTACGGCAAATACGCCAGGGGCTTCAGTACCCCTTATTATGGTGTGAGAAGTCCGTCCACTTTCACAAGTGCGGCACCCCAAACTTATAGCACTATATGCATCGGCTCCGAATCATGATTTGGGTCAATAGTTGGGTTTGCCCGGCTCCTATATTTTGGTGCCTTATGTTCCGCTATATCGGCTAAGGTAGCACTAGGAGAACCACTGCAATTGTGCCCCGGTTCAGCTGGGTTAAGCACCTCAGTGGAGAAAGCTAAAACTGACTGTCATGATGAGGCGAGAGACCGGTCGCTGTTCGAGAGATTTTTCGAGTCCCTAAAGACTTATGCCGCTTCGAGCGAGGAGCTGGCTTTGTCCGGCCAAAGGCGTGGATAGCGCCCCGAACTCGGTCTTCCGAACTAGGGGCTTCGCCGAAATTTAAAATTATAAAGTTCTATGGCTAAGTGAGAGTGTTCAAGCATTATAGTCCGATTGCCTGGTTCGTTGTGCTGAGCGCCTCCCTTGAAGAACCCAACCATGGGAAAAAGAGCGCTCAGGTTTATCCCGAACACCCCAGCACTAGTGGCACGGGGGCAGAAGCCGACGACTGGCCATCTCTCAATTTTTTGATAAACGGCCGCACAGAAAATTATATTTTAAATTCAAGCATTGCTTAGCGCATATGAACAAGTTTTCAGCGCACAGGATAAACACAAGCGAGTTCATTCAAAAATTACATCTTTGGTGCATTCATCCGCCACAAGGCGGGCACCTACAAGAACGTTCTTGTAGTAGTTCTCGGGCTTGCGATGCTCCTTCCCCACTGGCGGCCCGTCCTTCACAAGCTTCTTTCCATCCAGCTTACCCCAGTGCACCTTCGCACGGGCAAGGGCCCGACGGGCACCTTCGATGCAGACGGAGCGCTTGATGACCTCGAGCCTTGGACAGGCCTCCACCAGCCGCCGCACCAGCCCAAAATAGCTCCCAGGCAGGGCCTCTCCGGGCCACAGCCGAACTATGAAGCCCTTCATGGCCTGTTCGGCCGCCTTGTGGAGCTCGACCAACTGTTTCAGCTGGTCGCTCAGGGGTACAGGGTGTCCGGCCTCAGAATACTGAGACCAGAACACACTCTCCTTCGAGCTGCCCTCTTCAGCTCGGTAGAATGCGGCGGTGTCGGATACGCTGCGGGGAAGATCTGCAAACGCCCCTGGAGGACTCCAGATTCAGGTAAGTGACAAGTAGTTTACTTTTATATTTCTACTTTGCATTAAGAATGCCTTACCGCTGCTATCTTTTTCATCTCCTCCAACTCTTGGAGGGCCTTTTGGGCTTCGGCCTTGGCACCCTTGGCGGTCTCTAGGGCCGACGCGAGCTCGGATGCTTGCGCCTTTGACTCAAGCTCCAAGCTCTCATGTTTTTTCATGAGAGCCTGCAGCTCTTACTGCACCTCGCCGACCTCAGCCCCAAGTCTTTCTCGCTCGGTGCGCTCCTCGGCCATTTTCTTTTTGGCCTCAAATAGCGCATGCTTGAGGGTCGCCACCTCCGTTGTGGCCCCTATAATAAGCAGTATGATCCTGTTATTTTGCAATCACGCCTCTCTATAGGCACCTTTTTCTGTAAGGTATTTCTTACCTTCCTTTTTCTCGAGCTGCCGTTTGGCAAGGCCGAGCTCTTGGTCGGTCCGCCCGAGGTCCTTTTTTAGGACATCCACCTGCGCAGTCAGTGCGGCGGTGGATAGCAGCGAAGCCTGCATACGCATATTGACTCTTTATTGTTAGACTCCTGCGAAAATTAATAGATCCTCTATTCGGCTTTTCTTTCCGAACGCCAAACAGAGAATCAGGGGCTACTGTCTATGTGGTAATATTTTGACATATTTTTACTCACCTCGAAGCCTGTTAGAAGGCTAGCGCAAGCTTCAGTCAGCCCGCTCTTGGCGGACTGAACCTTTTGGATCACCGTATTCATAATAGTACGGTGCCCCTTGTCGATGGAGGCGCCGTCAAGCACCTCCAGCAGATGGTCCAGCGACTCCGGTTGGACGGAAGTCCCTGGCTTAGAAGGCTTGCTCCTTTTGGAAGGAGTTCGCCTACCGCAGCTCGGAACTGTTGAAGATTCTGGCACGGTGTCCGGCTCAAAGCCGGACTTGGAGCCCTGGGGGGTCTTGTCCCCTTCACTCCTAGAGTCCGGGAGGTTGCCTTGCGGCTCCTCCGGGACCACCTCCTCCTGCCCCGGAGCTTGTCGCGACGCCACTTCGGCGTCATCCGCAGTGCAGGGGGAGACAGCGGGCGGAACGGAGTTCACGTCCGATGAGTCCAGGGAGCCGCCCGACGATTCGTTGTATTCGGCTTGGGGCGGGCTGCATAATTACGTTCGACATTAAGGAAAGCTGTGCAACAAGGGAACATCATGAGTTACTCTGATGTCCGAACTTACGATTCTGCCGGACGCTTGGCCTTGTCCGGACACTCCTCTTCGCTCTCTTCGGCGTCGTGGGAGTAGTCCGGCGGAGGGGTCTTCTTTTTCCTAGACCCCTCGGCCTCCCCTGCTGGGGCGGCCTTCTTCATATCTCCTTCCTCCGCTGGGGGGGAGAGCTTTCTTCTTCCTCCTCTTCGTTTCCACGGGAGGAGGGCATCTCGGACTCGTCAGACGATGAGTCCGACACCACCATGTTACGGGCACTCTTTCGAGTCCCCGTGGTCTTCTTCTTCTTGACCTTCTTCTCCGGCACCACATAAGGTGCCGGAATCAGCAGCTTCACTAGGAGCGCAGGGGCTGGGTCCTCGGGCAGGGGAGCCGGACAGTTAATTGGTCCGGATATCGCCTGCCAAGCCTGTCAAAGGTAAGGGAGTTTAGATCCCGCACAGAGTCAAAACTGTGAAAGGAAAAAAGAGCTTAGTATCCTGTAAAAGGCGAAGATAGCTTACCTCGCTAGCGTGACGCTGCGAGCTGTATCCGCGGTCCTCGGAGGAGGATGCGGGAGCCTCTGCGCCCTTGAAGAGCCCCTTCCAAGCATCTTCGTACGTCGTGTCGAAGAGCCCGTTGAGGGTTGGGTGCTGCGCCGGGTCGAACTCCCACAAATTGAAGCCCCGTTGTTGGCACGGGAGGATCCGGCGGACAAGCATAACCTGGACTATATTAACAAGCCGGATTGGCTTGTTCACCAGGGTCTGGATGCAAGTTTGCAATCCGGTCACCTCTTCTTCATTGCCCCACGACAGGCCTGTCTCTTTCCACGACACTAGCCGCGTGGGGGGTCCGGATCGGAACTCGGGGGCTGCGACCCATTTCGGATCGCGTGGCTCGGTGATGTAAAACCACCCTGCTTGCCACCCCTTTAGGATCTCCACAAAGGAGCCCTCGAACCATAGGACGTTGGCCATCTTGCCCGCCATGGCGCCTCCGCACTCTGCTTGGCTGCCGCGCACCACCTTGGGCTTGACGTTGAAGGTCTTGAGCCAGAGGCCGAAATGGGGGCGGACGCGGAGGAAGGCCTCACACACGACAATAAACGTCGAGATGTTGAGGATGAAGTTTGGGGCCAAATCGTGGAAATCCAGGCCGTAGTAGAACATGAGTCCCCGGACAAATGGGTGGAGTGGGAAACCCAGTCCGCGGAGAAAGTGGGGAAGGAAAACTACCCTCTCATGGGGCCTTGGGGTGGGGAGAAGCTGCCCCTTCTCAGGAAGCCGGTGCGGGATGTCCTTGGACAGGTATCCGGCCTTCCTTAGCTTTTTTACTTGGGCCTCCGTGATGGAGGAGACCATCCACTTGCCTCCTGCTCTGGACATTGTCGGAGAAGGTTGAGGTGAAAAGAGCGGGCTTGGGCGCTAGAGCTCGAGTGCGCAAGAGATGGATTGGCAAAGGAGGAAGAAGGCGTAGGTAAAAAGGTGGATCCTTATCCCCTTATATGGGCGGATGCGGTTATGCGTCCCCACCTGCCTAATAAAACTCGCTTGCCTCCCAAGTGTCGTGGTAAATGGCGCGGTTGGGTTACCCATGTCCGTATTGATGAGAATCCCGTAAAAAGGGCACACGATCTCTGCTTCGACGGGACGTGCCAAGGAAACCGCCTCGCAAAACGTGCTGAGGTGGAAAAGTAAAAACTTCGTAAAGAACTTGGCCGTAGTGTGATGACGCACTGCGGAATACGTCAGCAGATTTGATTTGTGTTAATGTTATTCTCTGTATGGCAATATGTGGAAACTTATTTTGCAGAGCCGGAAACTATTTTTGGTGTTTACAATCTTCTATGAAAGACTTGGAGGAGGAACCCGCCTTGCAACGCCGAAGACAATCTGCGCGCCAGACTCGTCGTCATTGAAGCCTGGTTCAGGGGCTACTGAGGGAGTCCTGGATTAGGGGGTGTTCGGGTAGCCGGACTATACCTTTCAGCCGGACTCCTGGACTATGAAGATACAAGATTGAAGACTTCGTCCCGTGTCTGGATGGGACTTTCCTTGGCATGGAAGGCAAGCTTGGCGATGCGGATATTCAAGGTCTCCTACCTATGTAACCGACTCTGTGTAACCCTAACCCTATCCGGTGTCTATATAAACCGGAGGGTTGTAGTCCGTAGGACAATCATGTTCATACACAATCATACCATAGGCTAGCTTCTAGGGTTTAGCCTCCTTGATCTCGTGGTATATCTACTCTTGTACTACCCATATCATCAATATTAATCAAGCAGGAGTAGGGTATTACCTCCATCGAGAGGGCCCGAACCTGGGTAAAAACATCGTGTCCCTTGTCTCCTATTACCATCCGGCCTTGACGCACAGTTCGGGACCCCCTACCCGAGATCCGTCGGTTTTGACACCGACAATTTGCATCTTACTTGCTTATGCTAATCACCATGATATCACCTTGTACCAAATGGACATAAAAAGTGCTTTTCTAAATGGTGAAATTGAGGAGGAAGTTTATGTTAAGCAACCTCCTGGCTTTGTCAACCCTAAGAAACCTAATCATGTCTACAAACTTCACAAAGCCCTTTATGGTCTTAAACAAGCTCCTAGAGCATGGTATAAATGCTTGACCAAGTTCCTTATTGAAAAAGGCTTTGAAATTGGTAAATTGATTCTACTCTTTTTACTAAAAGGGTTAATGGAGAACTATTTGCGTGCCAAATTTATGTTGATGATATTATATTTGGTTCGACTAACCCTCACTTTAGTGAGAAGTTTGGAAAGCTAATGTCGTAGAAGTTTGAGATGTCTATGATGAGTGAACTCAAATTCTTTCTCGGTTTGCAAATCAAGCAAACTAAGGAAGGTACCTTTGTCTCTCAAACAAAGTACACCAAGGACTTATTCAAGAAGTTCAATATGCAAGAATGCAAAGGTATGTATACACCGATGCTGTCACAGCCCCAGTTTAGGCCTTGCCTGCCTTTGCTTTTTGCATCCATGCATCATGTCTAAACTTTGAAAGAAATTTGAAATGGGGATGCTTAAACCCTAGCACTAAATGAAAATTCACTAGGTTCAACTAAAATATTTTCATTGTATCCAAATGGCTTTAAGAAAATGTTCATCATTTCTGGGAAAATGCTATAAACCATAACCAGAGGTGTTGCACAATTTTCATGACATATTTGGTCACTGGATTAAATCTTTAATTATTTGAGTTTGGGCATTTAAATTATATAAAATATTTCAAATGCTCAAATAACCCCAAACTAAAATGTTCCATGCTGGATATATTCCAAGTAGTGGCCATGTGCAGTTTGGTGATTTTTGGAGTTGCCTAAGTATTTTTAATAAAGCCAAACACAACTACAGAAAATAGAAAAAGAGAAATAAAAATAGGAAAGAACAGAGCTCACCTGGCGCCCACCTGGCAGCCCACCTGGCCCAGCTCCAGCTGGCGGCCCAGCCCACTGGCCTGAAGCGGTCGTCTTCAACCTCTGCCAGTAGGCAGAGGAGTGTCGCCCCCGCGCGCGCTCACCCCTGGCCACCTCCTGCTTCCTCCCCGGGCCTTCTAGCGACGCCACGGAGACGCCCCGTGGCCCCTCACTCCTCTCCCTCACTCTCTGCTCTCTCCCTCGCCCTCTTCTCCCTCTTCGAGCACACCCGAGCGAAGCTCGTCGTCGCCGGCGCCCTTTGCCGCGGCCACCGCATCCCCCTCGCTCCCCTGACCGGCCCACGAGCTCCGCCGCCATCCGCTACGCCGTCCCCGCCGTTCCATGCGACTGAAAGGCCCTCGGAGTGCCGCCATCGCCGTCGTCATCAACCTCTGCCTCGATGACCGCAACCGCTGATTCGCCGCCGTCCGTGCCTCCCCGAGCCCGCTGAGACCGTCGCCGAACTCCCTATGAGCTCCGCCGTTTTCCCCTCTTCTCCCCGTGCTCTATTTCTCTCTCTAGCCGCCGATCCCATCGAGCCCGAGAGCTCGGCTCCGCCGGCCATGGCGCCGCCGCGGCCACAGCCCTTGCCGCTCGTGTCGGAGCGCGTCAATGTGCTCAGGAGGCCCCGAGGAGCCTAACGCACGCATCCACTCGCCCTCCCGTGCACCGTAGCACCAATCCCGAGCTTGTCCGAACTCCGGCCGCCGCGGATGACCTCGTTGCCGTCAACTCCGGCCACCACAGTCCAGGAGACCACCACCATTCGACGCGCGCCACTGCGTGCGTTCGAACGCAACTAACCGCGCTCAAAATGATGGCCTGTGGCCCATTTCCGAGCCCCTCTGCCGCGTCTGTCGTCGCCGGCGTCGAGCCGCCGGCGAGTTTGACCCCGCTTGACCCTGGTTGACCCCGTGTGGGCCCAGGTTGACTTTCCCCCTCTGTTCCACTAACATGCGGGCCCGGCCCTGCTAATTAATCCGGTTTAGATTTAAATTTAATTAGTTTAGCTCAGATTAGTACTAATTAATATTTTAGTTAAACTAATTGCACTGACACGCGGGACCCACTGTCAGGGTTGACCTAGACCGTGCCGTTGACCGCTGACATCTTAGTGACGTCACGCTGACGCAGTTAATAATTTTCTGGATTTAATATAATTCAGGAAATTCCAGAAAATTGCCTAAACTTCTAAAAATCATAGAAATTCAACCGTAGCTCAGAATGAAATAATTTATATATGAAAAATTATCAGAAAAATTCAAGGAATCCATCTGTACCATTTTCATGCATGTTGGAACAAATTATAGTTGCTGCTTAGCACAAATCATATAATGGCATTTAAATATCCACATATGGAGTTTGAATTTGAATCCTGGATTCAAATCAACTTCATTTAATCTGGTTGCTAGCTGCATTAGCTCAAACCACATCATATTGCCATGTCATGATCATGCATCATATTATCGCATTGCATTGATTGTGTTCTTTCTCAGTTGCCGGTGTTTGTCCCCTCTCGATAGACATGGTTCCGACGATGTGATCGATGACACCGATGAAGAACTATAATATCTTCAGAAGTGCCAGGCAAGCAAAACCCCCTTGTTCATTCTGATACAATCCCACTCTCTCGCTCCTGCTCTCTTTTACTGCATTAGGGCAATAACGTTTCAACTGTTACATGCTGCGGTAGTTGAACCCCTTTCCTCTGCATGACCTGTCATTGCCACAGTAAATAGATGAAACCCACTAGCATGAGTAGGAGTTGTTTGAGCCCTGATGTGCCTACTCATTCATGCTTGTTTGTCATGCCTGCTACTGCTTAGAGTTGAGTCAGCTCTGATTCATCAGGGATGAATTGGAATGTGGTGAACATGTCCTACTATTGAGAGCTAAGTGTGTGAACACGATTTGGTAAAGGTAGCGGTGAGAGGCCATGTAGGAGTACATGGTGGGTTGTCTCATTGCAGCCGTCCTTAGGAACTGAGTTCTGTGTTTGTGATCCATGAACAGTTACTACCACACATTGGGTTCCGGTAACTCGACCCCTCTCGACTTATTAATCAACTTGATCTCTGTCCAGGAGTTGCAACTAGTTTCTGGTGTTTGTAGGTAGTGTTGGTAGTCTACCAAGTGGTACCCGGTACAGGTGGGCTTGGGACAGACTAGGCACCGTGGCACGGTGTACCAAGCGTAGATCTACCCGTCGAGGTGGGCTTGGGAACCCTGCACACATCGTTTGGGGCCGTGAGCGACACCCCGGCCAGATCTCCTTGCGTATGGAACCCGAATAGGCGATAAACCTGGACTAGAGACTTGTGTGGTTAGTCAGGTCGTGGCCGACTCCCTCACCCGGCTTCCGCTTGAAGGTTGCCGAGGTACATGACGTGTACAGGGCGATAAGTGGCGAGAGCGTGTGTGAAGAAGTACACCCCTGCAGGGTTATCATTATCTATTCGAATAGCCGGATTCCTCGGATATGGAAACTTGGACCCCTTGTACAGTTCATAGACAAGTGAAAGTGGATACTCTAAAATGCGCAAGATAAGCGTGAGTGCTATGGATGGTGTTCTCGTAGGAAGACGAGAGCGGATCCATAGTGGTGTATTGATATTGTGAATATGTGGACTCGTGTGCGCCACCTCAAAAGAGTTACTTGCAGTCGTAGTTCAGGTTAGCCACTGAGTCAAAGCTGGCTTGCTGCAGTTAAACTCCACCACCCCCTTTATTGATACCGATGCATATGTAGATAGTTCTGATGTAAGTCTTGCTGGGTACATTTGTACTCACGTTTGCCTATTTTATGTTTTTGCAGAGAGACCTCAGTCTCGCTAGTAGTACCGCTTGGACTTCGACGTTTAGCTTGTTACCTCAGCTACGATCTTGTGCCCTCGGCAGGATCTAGTGGATAGTCAGGCTTCTCAGCCTTTTTCATTTGTAGATGTCTGTACTCAGACATGTTTAGCTTCCGCATGTGCTTTGCCTTGTATGCTCTGAATGTTGGGTCATGAGACCCATGCTTGTAATATCTCGCTCCTCGGAGCCTAATGAATAAATACTTTGAGTCGTAGAGTTATGTTGTGATGCCATGTTGTATCTACTCATATCGGGCATATTGTGTGTATGATTGAAATGCTTGGTATGAGTGGGATCCGACTATCTAGTTGTCTATCCTTGGCAGCCTATCATATGGGGAAATGTAGTCTAGTGCTTCTAAGCGATAGTAGTCTGCTACAGCCCGGTTCACCGGAGTCCTGCTAGCCCAGTACTACTGCTCGGAACACTTGACTGGCCGGCATGTGTTTCACTTCGTTCCTGTGTCTGTCCCTTTGGGGAAATGTCACGTGGTGACATCCGGAGTCCTGCCTAGCCTGCTACAGCCCGGGTTACCGGAGTCCTGTTAGCCTAGTGCTACAGCCCGGATTCACACGCTGTT
Source organism: Aegilops umbellulata (assembly GCA_032464435.1). Lineage (NCBI taxonomy): Eukaryota > Viridiplantae > Streptophyta > Magnoliopsida > Poales > Poaceae > Aegilops > Aegilops umbellulata. Next base: position 576,997,287 of record CP136057.1, on the reverse strand, counting down.
GACCGACATGCTCGAGGTTGATTCATGTATGCCTGTCCCCATGGGTTAGTGCCGCTTTGGGTTCACGACTAGCCATGTCGGCCCGGGTTCTTTGTCATATGGATGCTAGCGACACTATCATATACGTGAGCCAAAAGGCGCAAACGGTCCCGGGCCAGGTAAGGTGGCACCCGTGGGAGTACCGTGCGTGAGGCCGCAAAGTGATATGATGCGTTACATGCTGGATCAATGTGGCTTAGGATCGGGGTCCCGACAGATGCCTACTAGAGGACATCTTGATCTGACCAAAGATGGTGAACTGGTTGATCAAAAAAGTTTACCGCTCTATGATTGGTTTATTGTTATATCTATGTGCCTCTCGCCCCGATATTATGCTAAGTGTGTGCATGTGTGCACGATATCAAGCGGCACCTAAAGAATGCCATCTTAAGGCTGTGAAAAGGATAGTGAGATACTTAATACATATGCCAAATTTTGGCATTTGGTATCCTAATAGGTCTTCCTTTGATCTTGTTGGCTACTCCGATTCGGATTATGCCGGAGACAAGGTGGATAGAAAGTCCACTTTGGGTACTTGTCAATTTCTTGGTAGATCTCTTGTGTCTTGGTCCTCCAAGAAACAAAACTCGGTATCTGTAGCGACCCGACCTCAGATGGTCAAGTCTCTGTGCTCCGGTGTCATCCCTGGATCAGTAATGCTGACACCACACAGTACTTCGAAGGATTTATAACAGAGTAGCAATCACACACTTATTACATCGGTGTCTCAAAGAGAACTTATTACAATAAAAATAGCTTAAGGCCATCTAATAATGATAACAACAGAAGACTTGGAAGATAAGTGAGTCCATCAACTCCAACGGCATCACTGAGTATTGAACCACGACCTAAAGCACCTTACTCATCGTCTGAAAAGTCTGCAACATGAAAGTTGCAGCCCAAAAACGGGTCAGCACATGGAATATGCTGGCAATGTAACACATAGAGAATATTGAATGGTAAGCCTATACTACATGCATATATGGCTGGTGGAAAGCTCTATGGTTACAATTTTGCGTAAAGCCAATTTTCCCTACTGCAAAGGAATAAATTTTATTTAACTATCATGGTGGTTGAAACATCAAGAATGGTTGACAGCATTCCGATCCCAATTAAGTGAACAATTAAAACCCAACAATATTAATTAGAAGTAACATGATGAGATTCACATGATATTCAAGTACTAGTTACTCAAGTTGTCCATAACCGGGGACATGGCTAATCATGATTAGTTTGTACACTCTGCAGAGGTTTGCGCACTTTTCCCCACAAGACTCGATCGCCTCCGTTTGGTTTCTCGCACTACATGGTGTTTGAGAAACGGATGACCAGACATAGTCTTTCAGAAGCGCTAGCACCTTACGTTTGGATAGACCGGTACACCTACTTTCCCCTACATCTGCTAGTCTACCCTGTAAGAGTTCGCACGACTTAATCAACTATACTAGAGCCCATAATGGCTTGTGGCTGCACACGGAAGTTACTAGCATGAATGATCTTATGATCCCTTTGAGTCTGGGTGGCGGTCCAAAGAAAAACAGGCAAGTCCTGATGGAAACCAGGTGCCTCAATCCACCCAGATGTGTATTTAAGTTGCCACCTTAGATAACACCATTAATTTAACAATACTCACATCTGTCATGGATATCACTCACCCAATCCACGTCTACTAGCATAGCATGGCATAATAAGCAAACGTAGAAGTAACTCCCAAAGGTTTCATAAGTAAAACAGGTAATAGGTACTACCTCAACTACTTCCCATCCCACAATTTAATTAGATCCTAATCATGCAATGTTTGAGGATTGATCTAATGCAATAAAACTGGGCAATGAGAAGGTATGATCAAAGTGTTACTTGCCTTGCTGATGATCCGCGAAACCTAGAGATTCGAAATAACAGGCGGTGCACTCCGGGTGATCTAGCGCAGACAAACAACAAGCATACAATAAGTACTCATCTAATGCACAGGTAAAACTCGAACAAGAGATCAAACCAGAAAGTTCAACTTAAGAACTCCGGTTGCAAAGAGAAAACGAACCGAACAAAGTAACGGAAAAACAAACGGCGGAAGAAAACAATTTGGTTCTAGCAAGTTGAAACTAGGTCAAATTTTACAGTAGCAAAAACTTGTTTAAGTTGATTAGTCGGAACGGCGGTTTTGAAACGAAACACCAGGCGCTTGAATCACCTGATTCCGATAAGCGAGCGAGAAGATAAACTAGAAAGAAGATCGGATCTGAAATCGCGATCAGAGAATCGCGAAATAAATCCGACGAAAAAGAAAACGACGAACGGTTAAACGAATGAACGTTCGTTAACCGAGAATAACCGGTGATCACGTTCGTTAAGACGAACGGTCCGGCGAACGCTCGCTAAACAACTAAACCGAAAAAAAAACGAAAAACCGATCTAGGGTTTCGAAAAAAACCGGAACAATGAAACGAAAAGAAACCGGAACGGTTTTTTTAAAAAAAAACCGAACCAAGGAGGAGGGTTGGCGCGGCGCGGCGCGGCGGCTACCTCAGCGGCGAGGGGCTCCGGCAAGGGCGGGGCATGGCGGCGAGGCGAGGCGGCGCGGCGCTAGCAGCGGCGGCGGCGCGGCGCTGGCGGCGGCGGGGGGGCGGTGTGGGGAGGAGAGGGGGGGCTGGTATTTAAAGGGGGGAGGAGACTTGGGGAGGGGGCAAGAAAGAGGGCGGCAGAGTCCGAGTAGGACTCGGCGGCGGCGGCGCTGCACGCGCGCGCGCGAGGCGGGGGCGGGGCGGCGTGGGCCGGCTTGGCTGGGCCCTTGGCCCAGTCGAGCACTGCGCATTTTTTTAAATAGTTACGCGCGCAGAAAAACGCAGAAAAGAAAATCTAAACGAGCTCCAAAAATTCCGAAGTTAATTTTCCCCGACTCCTAAAAATGAGTCGAACAAAATGAACTTTTACTCGGGGCCTAAATGCAATATTTTAAATACACACATTTTTTCCTAATGCAAATAAAATGCAAATAAACTCCGGAAAAATCCAAAATTTGATTTATTTATTAAATCTTTAATTTTCCTAAATTTGGGAAAGTCATATTATTCCCTTCTCATATTTTCATTATTGGAAAAATAATTGAAGATGAAATAAATAAAATCAAATGATCCTCTTTTCAAAATTTGAGAAAACTCAAATATGAAAATAACGAAATCTCCAACTCTCTCCGTGGGTCCTTGAGTTGCGTGAAATTTCTCGGATCGACCAAAATGCAAGAAAATATGTTATGCATGATGATCTAATATATAACATTCCAAATTGAAAATTTGGGATGTTACAAACCTACCCCCTTAAGATGAATCTCGTCCTCGAGATTCGGGTTGGCTAGAAAATAGGCGAGGGTGGTCCTTGAGCAAATCTTCTTCTCTCTCCCAGGTGGCTTCATCCTCTGAGTGGTGGTTCCACTGAACTTTGCAAAACTTGATAACCTTGCTGCGGGTAACTCTGCTGGCATAATCAAGAATCTTGATTGGTTTTTCTTCATATGTTAAGTCATTCTTCAACTGAATCGCTTCAAGCGGTACTGTATCTCTTAGCGGTACCTCCGCCATCTCGGCGTGACATTTCTTCAGCTGAGAAACATGGAATACATCATGAACTCTTGACAGTCCCTCTGGTAATTCCAACTTATAAGCGACTTCTCCCATACGTTGCAAGATCTTATACGGTCCAACGAAACGCGGTGCTAATTTTCCCTTAACTCCAAAGCGCTTAACTCCTCGAAGTGGGGATACTCGAAGATAAACTCTGTCTCCAGTTTCATAAACTGTCTCCTTGCGTTTAGAATCTGCGTAGCTCTTCTGCCTGGACTAGGCTACCTTGAGCCTATCGCGAATCAACTTAACTTTCCGTTCAGACTCCTTAATCAAATCTGGTCCAAAGAACTGACGGTCTCCAACTTCGTCCCATGACAACGGTGTCCTGCACCTTCTTCGAAAGGTGCCATTTTCAAACTGGTTTGGTAACTGTTGTTATAAGAAAACTCCGCATACAGCAAGTTATCGTCCCAACTAGATCCATAATCTAGTGCACAGGCTCTCAGCATATCTTCCAAAATCTGATTGACTCTCTCAGTCTGTCCATCCGTCTGTGGGTGAAAAGCTGTGCTGAACTCTAATCTGGTTCCTAAAGTTTCATGCAACTGATTCCAAAACTTTGAGGTAAATTGGGTTCCTCTAACTGATACGATACTCCTCGGAACTCCATGCAAACAAATGATCCTAGTCATGTATATCTTGGCCAACTTAGCACTGGTGTAAGTGGTCTTAACTGGGATGAAATGTGCTACCTTCGTCAAACGATCAACTACTACCCATATCAAGTCATAGCCTGCCTTTGTCCTGGGTAGCCCTGTGATAAAATCCATGCCTATCTTATCCCACTTCCATTCGGGTATCGGCAATGGTTGTAACAATCCGGCTGGCTTCTGATGTTCTGCCTTCACTCTATGACATACATCACAAACTGCTACATATGCTGCAATATCCTTCTTCATTCCGGTCCACCAGTATGTTTCCTTCAAATCCAAATATATCTTGGTATTTCCTGGGTGAATCGAATAGGGTGAATCATGTGCCTCTTGCAGAATCAACTTCCTGATCTCCGGGTCATTGGGCACATAAACACGGTCCCCAAACCATAAGGTATCGTGCTCATCCTCATGAAATCCCTTTGCTTTTCCTTCGCTCATTTTCCCTTTTATATCAGCAATCTCCTTGTCAGTTTTCTGAGCCTCTCTAATTTTATCCATCAATGTTGACTGAATCTCCAATGCTGCTACATAGCCTCTCGGAACTATCTCCAAACATAGTTCACGAAGATTTTCTGCTAACTCCCTTGGTATTTCTCCCGTCATCAGTGTATTGACATGGCTCTTACGGCTCAATGCGTCAGCTACTACATTAGCTTTTCCGGGATGGTAATGCAATCTCATATCATAATCCTTGATGAGCTCCAACCATCTCCTTTGTCTGAGGTTCAACTCCTTCTGCGTGAAAATGTACTTCAAACTCTTGTGATCCGTGTACACCTCACAATGATTTCCAATGAGGAAATGTCTCCATGTCTTCAATGCATGCACTACGGCTGCTAACTCCAAATCATGCGTAGCATAATTTAATTCATGAGGTTTCAGTTGTCGTGAGGCATACGAAACAACTCTTCCTTCCTGCATAAGCACTGCTCCAAGTCCTCGACGTGAAGCGTCGCAATACACCTCATAATCCTTGGTCTGATCTGGCAGAATCAACACTGGTGAGGAAACCAGTTGTTTCTTCAACTCCTGAAAACTGGCTTCACATTTCTCAGTCCAATTGAACCTGGTATCCTTCTTCAACAATTTAGTCATAGGCTTTGCAATCTTTGAGAAATTCTCAATGAATCTCCGGTAGTATCCTGCGAGTCCAAGGAAACTCCGGATCTCTCCAATTGTCGTTGGTGCTTCCCATTTGGTTACGGTCTCAACCTTTGTGGGGTCAACTGCTATACCTTCTCCGGATATAACATGTCCGGGGAATCCTACTTCCTTTAACCAAAACTCACATTTGCTGAATTTGGCATATAACTGATGTTCCCTTAGTTTTTCCAAAACCAAACGCAAATGTTCCTTATGCTCTTCTTCATTCTTTGAGAAAATCAGAATGTCATCAATGAACACTACGACGAACTTATCCAAAAACTCCATAAATACCTTGTTCATTAGGTTCATAAAATAGGCAGGTGCGTTAGTCATTCCAAATGACATAACGGTATACTCATACAATCCGTATCTCGTGGTAAAGGCTGTCTTGGGTATGTCCTGCTCTCAAATTTTCAACTGATGGTACCCTGATCGCAAATCGATCTTGGAGAACACTTTAGCTCCTTGCAAACGATCAAACAGATCATTTATCATTGGTAGTGGGTACTTGTTCTTGATGGTTACTTCATTCAATCCACGGTAATCAACAACCATCCTTAATGATCCATCCTTCTTCTCCACTAGGAGTACGGGTGATCCCCAAGGCGAAGAACTTGGGCGTATGTAACCTTTATCCAATAATTCCTTGATCTGCTTCTTAATTTCCACCAAATCTTGTGCGGGCATCCTATACGGTCTCTTCGATATTGGCCCAGTGCCTGGCAAAAGCTCAATCAAAAACTCAATGTCTCTATCCAGTGGCATGCCTGGCAACTCTTCGGGAAATACGTTAGGAAAATCCTTTACTACTGGTACTTCCTCCTGTACAACTCCTGATAAAGAATTTACTTGTGTCCTGTTTGGCGTATGTCGGGATACATACTTGATCCTTCTTCCTTCTGGCGTTGTAAGCAAAATTGTCTTACTGGCGCAATCGATGTTTCCTCCATACATCGACAACCAATCCATACCGAGAATTACATCCAAACCTTGGGATTCCAGAATGATTAAATCCATTGGAAAAACATGCCTTCCTATACTTAATGGCACTTGAAAACATCCTTGTCTGGCCATGTACTCTGCTCCTGGCGAGCTTACTAGCATAGGTGTTTTAAGAACCCTAGTGGGCAGGTTATACTTTTCCACAAATCCCCTTGATATGTATGAATGCGATGCACCAGTATCGAAAAGAACGAGTGCAGTAAATGACTTAACCAAAAACTTACCGATTACTGCATCAGGCTGGGCTTCAACCTCCTCCACATTAACGTGGTTCACCTGTCCCCTGTTGAAAGGGTTCGGCTTCTTTCCAGAGCTTCCATTTCCATTTTGGCCTTCGAGACATTCATTGGCATAATGTCCGGTCTTGGAACACTTGAAACAGGTGACTTGACTCAGATCTCTCTTGGCTGGGGTTGATGGGGTGGTATGGTTCTGGCCGTTGCTTCCTCCATTCCCATTACCATTCTTGTGGCCATTATGGTTGTGCAAACTACCTCCTCCATGGGTATGCTGGAACTGAACTCCCGGTTTAGGGGTAAAACGGGGCTTCTGCTGGGCTTTAGAGTTATACTTCCCCTGTCCATACTTCCTCTTGCGGTTCTCAATCTGCTGTTGCTTCCCCTCAATCATGATGGCACGATCTACCAACTCCTGGTAGTTGTTGAAACTTGCTACCATCAACTACATGCTTAGCTCATCATTCAGTCCTTCTAGAAACTTCTCCTGCTTAGCTGCATTCGTAGCAACGTCATCTGGGGCATAACGTGCTAACTTGCTGAAGTCATCAACGTACTGGCCAATTGTCCTTCCTCCTTGGCGTAAGTTGCGAAACTCATGCTTCTTCATGGCCATAGCTCCTGCTGAAACATGGGCAGTGCGGAAAGCTTGCTGAAACTGATCCCATGTGACAGTGTCAACTGGGTAAGTGGCTGTGAAATTCTCCCACCATGCTGTCGCGGGTCCGTCAAGCTGATGTGCGGCAAACTTCACTTTCTCAACATCTGTGCATCCTGCAGTGGTCAACTCTCTTCCTGTCTTGCGGAGCCAATCGTCTGCTACTATTGGCTCGGTGCTACTGGAAAACACCGGCGGATTCGCCTAAGGAAACGGGTTAGGTGATCAACAGGTGGCGGCGGCGGAGGGTTGTTGTTGTTGTTGTTGTTCTGCTGGTTCTGGACTAACAACTGCATCAATTGGTTCTGCTGCTGGATCAACTGAGTGAGTTCCGGTGGAAATCCATTGTCACGTCTCGGAGGCATCTGAGGGTTTAGAAAAGAGGAGAATTAAGAATAGAGTGAGGTCTAAGGAGAAAACACTACCCAAATGCACATGAGACAAATGTACACAAAATCACTTCATTCAATTCAAACAAGGGCATACAAACAGTCTAGAACTATCGCAAAAGTGCTCGAACTATAATGTATACATGGGGAAAATACTACTAATATTTGGTGGTCATCTAGAAATTTGAATCGGTGGAAGACTCCATGATGTCTGCTCCAGCTTCGTCTTCAAAGTCGGGTTCACTTGGATCTGAATCGGTGTCGTCGATGATGATGTAGTTGTCCGGACATGCGACGTACTTGTCTTCCCTCTTGGATGCTAATTTCCCCTTGAGTTCTTCAATCTCCTGCTTAAGATCGACATTGTGCCTTGCTAGAGCTACGATCTCGTCCATGTAGTCCTTGCGTGTACCCTTCAGTTCTCCTTCTAGCTCGATGATCCTTGCCTTCGCATTCTTCAACTCTATCATGTCATTGCACATCTGGTTCTCTTGGCGTCGAATGTGCTGGTTTAACTCCTGGATGAAAGCTGCAATGGATCTATCCTTCTTGGTGCTGACTATCTCCCATTGTTCATCTCGGCGTCCGCAAATCTGGTAGATAGTGTCCTTGAGGTCTTCTTGATAAACTTCCCCAATGTGTCCCATGGTGATATGAGCTGCCATGCTCTTTCCCAGACTCCAGGTTGGTGCACTGAAAACACTATCTATGGGCTTCGTGGTTGGCGTGAATGTCCTTCGCGGAACGTGAGCTTGAATCTTCCAGCGCTCCTCTTCAGGCAGAGTGGCGTTGAAAGTCCCGGTGAAGCTTGGTACTCCAATGTTCAGGTACTTGGTGACTTCCTTCAAGTGAAATCCAAAAGGTGTGCCTTCATCCGGTTCAGCGTACTTGATCTTCGCGTCCGTCATCCTAAAAGAGTAGAAAAGATGAGGAGTTAGAAAATAAGAAGAGAATAGTGATCTATGGTTTTAACTTAGTGGTCGTGTCCTACAGTCAGCGTGTGCTCTGATACCATCTCTGTAGCGACCCGACCTCAGATGGTCAAGTCTCTGTGCTCCGGTGTCATCCCTGGATCAGTAATGCTGACACCACACAGTACTTTGAAGGATTTATAACAGAGTAGCAATCACACACTTATTACATCGGTGTCTCAAAGAGAACTTATTACAATAAAAATGGCTTAAGGCCATCTAATAATGATAACAGCGGAAGACTTGGAAGATAAGTGAGTCCATCAACTCCAACGGCATCACTGAGTATAGAACCACGACCTAATGTACCTTACTCGTCGTCTGAAAAGTCTGCAGCATGAAAGTTGCAGCCCGAAAACGGGTCAGCACATGGAATATGCTGGCAATGTAACACATAGAGAATATTGAATGGTAAGCCTATACTACATGCATATATTGCTGGTGGAAAGCTCTATGGTCACAATTTTGCGTAAAGCCAATTTTTCCCTACTGCAAAGGAATAAATTTTGTTTAACTATCATGGTGGTTGAAACATCGAGAATGGTTGACAGCATTCCGATCCCAATTAAGTGAACAATTAAAACCCAACAATATTAATTAGAAGTAACATGATGAGATTCACATGATATTCAAGTACTAGATACTCAAGTTGTCCATAACCGGGGACACGGCTAATCATGATTAGTTTGTACACTCTGCAGAGGTTTGCGCACTTTTCCCCACAAGACTCGATCGCCTCCGTTTGGTTTCTCGCACTACATGGTGTTTGACAAATGGATGACCGAGACATAGTCTTTCAGAAGCGCTAGCACCTTACGTTTGGATAGACCGGTACACCTACTTTCCCCTACATCTGCTAGTCTACCCTGTAAGAGTTCGCATGACTTAATCAACTATACCAGAGCCCATAATGGCTTGTGGCTGCACACGGAAGTTACTAGCATGAATGATCTTATGATCCCTTTGAGCCTGGGTGGCGGTCCAAAGAAAAACAGGCAAGTCCTGATGGAAATCAGGTGCCTCAATCCACCCAGATGTGTATTTAAGTTGCCACCTTAGATAAAACCATTAATTTAACAATACTCACATCTGTCATGGATATCACTCACCCAATCCACGTCTACTAGCATAGCATGGCATAATAAGCAAACGTAGAAGTAACTCCCAAAGGTTTCATAAGTAAAACAGGTAATAGGTACTACCTCAACTACTTCCCATCCCACAATTTAATTAGATTCTAATCATGCAATGTTTGAGGATTGATCTAATGCAATAAAACTGGGCAATGAGAAGGATGATCAAAGTGTTACTTGCCTTGCTGATGATCCGCGAAACCTAGAGATTCGAAATAACAGGCGGCGCACTCCGGGTGATCTAGCGCAGACAAACAACAAGCATACAATAAGTACTCATCTAATGCAAAGGTAAAACTCAAACAAGAGATCAAACCAGAAAGTTCAACTTAAGAACTCCGGTTGCAAAGAGAAAACGAACCGAACAAAGTAATGGAAAAACAAACGGCGGAAGAAAACAATTCGGTTCTAGCAAGTTGAAACTAGGTCAAATTTTACAGTAGCAAAAGCTTGTTTAAGTTGATTAGTTGGAACGGCGGTTTTGAAACGAAACTCCAGGCGCTTGAATCACCTGATTCCGATAAACGAGCGAGAAGATAAACTAGAAAGAAGATCGGATCTGAAATCGCGATCAGAGAATCGCGGAATAAATCCGACGAAAAAGAAAACGACGAACGGTTAAACGAATGAACGTTCGTTAACCGAGAATAACCGGTGATCACGTTCGTTAATACGAACGGTCCGGCGAACGCTCGCTAAACAACTAAACCGAAAAAAAACAAAAAACCGATCTAGGGTTTCGAAAAAAAACCGGAACAACAAAACGAAAAGAAACTGAGACGGTTTTTTTTAAAAAAAAACCAAACCGAGGGGGAGGGTTGGCGCGGCGCGGCGCGGCGGCTACCTCGGCGGCGAGGGGCTCCGGCGAGGGCGGGGCTTGGCGGCGGGGCTTGGCGGCGGGGCGCTGGCGGCGGCGGCGGGCGGCGCTGGCGGTGGCGGCTGCTGCTGCTGCGGGCGGCGGGGCGGTGTGGGGAGGAGAGGGGGGGCTGGTATTTAAAGGGGGGGAGGAGACTTGGGTGAGGGGGCAAGAAAGAGGGCAGCGGCGGGCGGCAGAGTCCGAGTAGGACTCGGCGGCGGCGGCGGCGCTGCGCGCGCGCGCGCGTGGCGGGGCTGGGGCGGCGTGGGCCAGCTCGGCTGGGCCCTTGGCCCAGTCGGGCGCTGCACATTTTTTTAAATAGTTACACGCGCAGAAAAACGCAGAAAAGAAAATCTAAACGAGCTCCAAAAATTCCGAAGTTAATTTTCCCCGACTCCTAAAAATGAGTCAAACAAAATGAACCTTTACTCGGGGCCTAAATGCAATATTTAAAAAACACACATTTTTCCCTAATGCAAATAAAATGCAAATAAACTCCGGAAAAATCCAAAATTTGGTTTATTTATTAAATCTTTATTTTTCCTAAATTTGGGAAAGTCATATTATTCCCTTCTCATATTTTCATTATTGGAAAAATAATTGAAGATGAAATAAATAAAATCAAATGATCCTCTTTTCAAAATATGAGAAAACTCAAATTTGAAAATAACAAAATCTCCAACTCTCTCCGAAGGTCCTTGAGTTGCGTGAAATTTTTCGGATCGACCAAAATGCAAGAAAATATGTTATGCATGATGATCTAATATATAACATTCCAAATTGAAAATTTGGGATGTTACAGTATCTGTTGGGGAGATTACTACTGGGCGTAAACCGCCCAGGATAGGCCGGGTTAACTTCATCAGTAGTTAAGTATGTAGAAGCCCATAAAAGAAGAACAGGGCTCAAGGCCCACAGTCGGTTTAAAGCCTGTAGCCGTAAACCGGCATTGGTATGTAAACTTGTATTGTAAGTTAGGAATAAGTAGAGACCAAACCGGACACGTCTATGAGCCGGTGTTGGGACTCTGCAAACTGACGGGCGTCACCCATGTATATAAGGGGACGACCCAGCGGTGGTTCAAGGACAATGGACAACAACTCGAAACTTAGGCGAAGCTTGTTTGCTCCCTAGTCATCGAAACCCCATCAATTCCATCACAACTAGACGTAGGCTTTTACCTTCATCGAAGGGGCCGAACTAGTATAAACTCTCTTGCGTCCCTGTGTCCGCTTTAACCCCTTCAGGTTAACCCGTCGCGATGGCTCCACGACTAAGTCCTTTCATGAGGACATCTGCCGTGACAAAACCACGACAGTTGGCGCCCACCGTGGGGCTATCGCACGATGGTTTCAAGTTCTTGGAGGGCAGCTTCGAAGGACTCAAGGGCTATGCTATGGGCCGGATGACCAAGAATCGTCGCGGCAAGCTCTACATCGACGATGCAAGATGGGGCCCCGAGGCCGGCTCAATCGAGTACGGGTACCGGGTCCCCTTTGGTGGCATACACGTCTTCATTGGCAAGATCGATGAACCGGGCCCTGAGCCGGACATCTGCGCCGACCTCGTGGAGATGGCTCAGCATGCGCGATCTGCCCAGGTTAAACCGGCCATGAAGCGTGCCTTCGTGGGAGTCGTCCATGGAGGAAGCTATGAGGATGGATCGGAATCTGGTGGCGAGACCGTCGTTTATTCCGGCGACGAGTCATCAACCGGAGAAACCGAATCTTTGTATCAGCTACAAGATGGCCGGATTGGGGGCTGTTCCGATGGCGACAGTATTCCGGACCCCTCTGATCTGCCAAACCGGGTCGGAATATTCATGGCCGGGACACAAGCAGCGATCCATTCTTCGACTGCAGCAGCAATGATCTCCGAATCAGGAACGGCGACGGCAACCGGGGCAGGAGGCCCTGGGCACCCGCCGGCTCAAGTCTTATCTGATCTGTTTGATGCGTTGGCTACGCTCATGGCAGAGGCTAATCCGGCGGATCAGAACGCCCACGATGCGGAAATTGCAAAAGTAAGGGATCAGATCACTCAAGCCAAGGCCGGCCTAGCAGCTGAGAATGCCAGGATGACTGCAGAGCAGGCCGCTTTGGATGCGCAAGCTTACCGACTTATGCTGGATCAGAATGCATCGCATAAGGTCCTAAAGCGGAAGCACCAGTCTCGCTTGCCCCTGGTTTTCGAAGCCAGAGATCTCTTCAACACCCCAGGAGCAGGAACCAGCAACCCGCCGGTGGTAAACCGGGCGGAAGCGCCAGGGATGGGCGCGCCGGTTCACCCTCACTTGATGGATCCGCCTCATCAAAACGCTATTGTACCTCAGGCTGTCCCGACACCTCCAGGTCACTATTCCAACCCAATGGATAACCTTGTTGCTGCTACTGCATGGCTGGAGGCCATCCCAATTGAAGGTGATTCACCGCAGGCGGTAGAAACGCGCCGGGTTAAGGAGCTTCTTCGGACAGCTTTGATCCAGCAGGAAGCATACTCATACAGTCGTGACCGAATTCATTCCACCCCTCGTCCAAGCCGGAGCTATAGCAGGCATATGGATGAACCGGCTGTGTCAAGTAATGCACGAAACTCTCTTGCGTCCCTGTGTCCGCTTTAACCCCTTCAAGTTAACCCGTCGCGATGGCTCCACGACTAAGTCCTTTCATGAGGACATCTGCCGTGACAAAACCATGACAGTATCCTTATCCACCGCCGAAGTGGAATACATTGCCCCTGGTTCATGTTGTGCTCAATTACTTTGGATGACCCAAACTCTTAAAGATTATGGGATATATGTGAAACATGTTCCATTGCTGTGTGACAATGAAAGTGCTATTAAGATTGCTCACAATCCCGTGCAACATTCTCGAACTAAACATATTGAAGTTCGTCATCATTTTATTCGAGACCATGTTGCCAAAGGGGACATTAATCTTAAGCATGTTCGCACCGATAAGCAATTAGCGGATATATTTACCAACCCGCTTGATGAGAAAGTCTTTTGCCGTTTGAGAGGTGAATTGAACATCATTGATGCTTCAAACTTGGAGTAGGAACTCCATTTGGATACATGCAAGGCATGAACCTTTGACTAATCCTTGATATTTCTTTCATGATGCTATCTATATGTCTTGGATACTTTTGCACCCTTGCTTGCTATCTAACCCTTGTAGGTACTTGGATGAATCTAAATCCATGAGATTGCAACTCACTCACATCTTGATCAATCTCTACATCACCAAGTCTCTATACAATGGTGGTTGAAGTCAAGGAAGCACAAAACCCCTCAAATATATCCTTTGACTCATTCTATGTTAAATTTTATGATTGTAATTTTGGATACACAAGTGCTCTTCCTTGCAAAGCTAACCCATGTAGGAAGATGAACTCAAACTCCAAGTGTTGCTCCCAACTCTTGATGAGCTACATCAACCTTGAGCAACCCACACAAGTTCGACTACATGATCAAGATCAACACCACCACCCAAGGTATGCTATTCCATCTTAGATAAGCTTTACTCCAAGTCATGGGATAAAGCAACTCAACAAGATATGAATACATCAAGAAGCTTAAACGAAAAATGGTAACCCCATTTTGAGCTTAAACAATGAGTATGACCAAAGATCAAGTGATCTCACTTGACTCCTAAGTCAATATACTCTAACATAGGTGACTTTGTCACCGCCCAATTCTAGATGAAGTTCTCTTGTGTTCCCTCTTTCATTTATCTCATGCATTTGAGTGTCCTCTTTCAAAAAAACTTCATCTAGATCTTTCCTTCTCTTTTCTGTTCTGCATTTTCTGCATCCAATTCATTGCAATTCTTTCAGCTAATTCCTTGCAAATCCTTGTGAGATCTTAAAGTGCCTAGTGAGCTGAGGTGACAAGTGTTTTACTGTGGTGAACTCGGTCACACCGGTCTGTTTTCTTCGGCCCAACCGAATTCTCTCGGTGCCACCAAAGCACACAACTCGGTGCTACCGATTTCACTATAGAAAAGCCAACTTGCCACTTATTTCTGCAGTCTTTTTGCTCCAGCTCCACTCAATGACTCCTGTTCTCTACCAGCATCACAGTCGCTTTGCTTTGTGACTCAAGGACCAAGCCCTTTTGCAATAAAACAAAAATCCAGAAGAGCCCTTCTTGGAAATTGATGTCAAAGGGGGAGAGAGGGATCACATCAAAGCTCTATGCTTAATCATTTCTATAGGGGGAGAGGACACTCAGGAGGAGTGTGTGTAAGAAACCTCAGACCTCAGATGCTTGGTGTTCAAGAGGAGAGAAAATACATGTCTTTAAGAGGGGAAAGACATGTTCATATTTGATTACTTGCATTATTTATGTTGTTTTTTTTCTTCTTCTCTGATTTTCTATTCCCTCTCTTCTCCCAATATCACATGCAAGATTCAGGGGGAGCAAGACATCTAAGGTAAGGAAATCTATGATTTTATTGCATATCTTTACCTTTGGGGACATGTCTATACCCAATGGGGTACTTAGTACTCACTCTATACATGTCATCCCAATCTTGGTTCTCTTGTGGTTTCTTTTGTTTGCTCTGGCTAGTAGGTGTATCTGTGTTGTCTAACCTTGTTTACTCAGGTTCATTCCTTCCTAAACCAACTCAAGACCACAAGGTAAGTATATGCATCACAGTCATGTGTATGAGGATTTCTTGCTGATGTACATACTGTTTGCAAGGACTCATGGGCATGAAGGTACATTTCCTATATTCACATCATTTGCTCTGATGCATATAGCCAATATACATGTAACACACGGCTTACTCAGTCATGCTTATGCATTCACATGTTCCTATGTTTCATATTTACATGGTTGCATACATAAAGGGGGAGCCTACACATGTTACATGTCTTTCCAAAGATTTGCTTATTGCTCCCTATATCTTTACCTAAAGCTTTGATGTATGTTGTCATCAATTACCAAAAAGGGGGAGATTGAAAGCACAAGTGCTCCCTGGGTGATTTTGGTAATTAATGTCAACATATCTCTTGTTGGACTAATGCTTCTACCTAGTATGTTTCAGATAAGTTCAACAACGGAGTGACATGGACAAGAGGATGTGGAACCCCTTCAAGATGCTAAGGACAAAGGATTGGCTGAAGCTCAAAGCACAAGACTCTACTTTTTCTATTTTAGTGATCCAAGATCACATTGAGTCTATAGGAAAAGCCAATACTATTAAGAAGGGATGAGGTGTTGCTTAATGGCTTGCTTGCTCAAAATGCTTAGTGATATGCTGCAAAGCCCTCAACCACTTTCTCACTTCCACATATGTCCTAATCCAAAAAGTCAAACTCGGCCCCACCAAAATTTCATATTCGGAGCCACCGAGTTTAGTTAACATAGCCACTGCCAGAAACCCTAATCAGTTTGGTCTCACCGATGGGATCTCGGTCTCACCGAGATGGGCTTGCAAACTCTCTGTAGTTTGTTGCAATAATCTCGGTCCCACCGAGATTTGCAACCGGCCACACCGAGTTTGCTTGGCCAACATTCTGTTTCACTTATTACCCAAATCGATCCCACTGAGTTTGAGTAATCGGCCAAACCGAGTTTTGGATTTACCCTAACCCTAGCACATCGGTCCCACCGAGTTGATCCAGTCGGTCCCATCGAAATGCCTAACGGTCACATTATGAACCAAATCGGTCCGACCGAGTTTCATGATTTGGTCCCACCGAGTTTGGTGATTTGTGTGTAACGGTTAGATTTTGTGTGGAGGCTATATATACCCCTCCACCCACTCTTCATTCGTGGAGAGAGAGTCAACAGAACATGCCTACACTTCCAATACATATTTTCTGAGAGAGAACCACCTACACTTGTGTTGAGGTCAAGATATCCCATTCCAACCACATAAATCTTGATCTCTAGCCTTCCCCAAGTTACTTTCCACTCAAATCTTCTTTCTACCAAATCCAATCCTATGAGAGAGAGTTGAGTGTTGGGGAGACTATCATTTGAAGCACAAGAGCAAGGAGTTCATCATCAACACACCATTTGTTACTTCTTAGAGAGTGGTGTCTCCTAGATTGGCTAGGTGTCACTTGGGAGCCTCCGTCAAGATTGTGGAGTTGAACCAAGGAGTTTGTAAGGGCAAGGAGATCGCCTACTTCATGAAGATCTACCCGAGTGAGGCAAGTCCTTCGTGGGCGACGGCCATGGTGGAATAGACAAGGTTGCTTCTTCGTGGACCCTTCGTGGATGGAGCCCTCCGTGGACTCGCACAACCATTAGCCTTCGTGGGTTGAAGTCGCCATCAACGTGGATGTATGATAGCACCACCTATCGGAACCACGGATAAAAAATCTCCGCATCTCCAAATTGCGTTTGCACACTCCAATCCCTTCTTTTTACATTCTTGCAACTTGCATGCCTTACTTTCCGTTGCTCGTATACTCTTTGTATGCTCGCATGCTTGCTTGATATGTATTGTGAATGTTTAGCTTGTGCTAATACTCCACTTCAACTCAAGAGATTAAAAACTGCAACTTTTCTTGATTAGAGTCTATTCACCCCCCTCTAGACACCTCTTCTCGATCATTTCAGCAAGGCGGGAAGAAATCTCATGTTATGCCCCCCACACCTTGATGTTCTCCCATGTGTCGGCGATCATGTAGTCACCGGGCTCCTCCCTCATTGTCACGCGCACCACCTCCAACTATTCTCTCTCCTCCGTTCCCATCCCCTCGACAACCTACCTCGTCTTCAGTCGCCTGACCCCTGCATCTGAAACCCTAGCTTAGCCAACATTATGTCGTCGTCCACCATCATCCTTCTCGATGCGGTCTCTCATTCTACGTCCTTGACACTGTCTCACCTCCTTACGCACCTCCACAACGCCACCATCCACCTCTGGCATCCCTGAGTCGGAGCTCTGCATCGTCCGCCTCCAGCTGTCCCAAAGCAAGACCGCTCTCCGCCGCATCCTGGTGCCGCCCAGCGGTGCAACACCCTCCTGATCATCTGGTGAAGATGAAGGGAAAATGCAAATGCAAATTAAACAACAAGCTAATGGCATGTGGGCTCAATGCAAAAGTGAGCACACAACACAACATACAGGTTAAAAAATGATCTACTGCCTCCTTCGGATTTACTAGGCTTGCGAGTATCCTAGATTGATAATTTAACCAGCAAGTAATAAATCTCAAAATGCATAGCACTAAAAATATATCATTTGAACATTATAATACTCTGTACAAGTTATACTATGTTGATCAAATTGTTATTAATATAGAAATACACGCAGGTCTAATAAAATGGAAAAGAGGTAGTGTCGCTGAGTTGGTGTTTTTTCTCTTCATCCCTGCAAATGGAGCAGCCCATTTTGCTTTGGGCGTGGCTAGATCTCAGTCGGCTGAGATTTAATCAAGTCTAAGTCAAGTGATATAACATGGAAGAAGAAAGAGAAAAGGCCGAGAAGATTTTTTGCACGGATCTCAATGTAAAATGTCATGGATATAGCAACAAGACTGTTTTGCTTTCTTTTGCGGGGGACTGTTTTGCTTTCGATGGCTTAAAAAATGGAGCTAGCTCCGGAGATGCTTTGGAACCTCGTTAACTAACGTGGGACGAGACAATTTTTCGCCTACGTTTAAAAAACAATGATGTGAGTAGCCAAGACATGGCAAGCACGGGGGCCACCTGTCGCAGGCGACCATCCCCCAACCCAACCCGTCCCCGACCCAAGCCGCAGGGCACGCCCGTCGCACAGCGGCAGCAACAACACAGGTGTCTTTGTTAGGAGGAGAAGATGCCGTGATGCCAGAAATTCCATTAGATGGAAGAACACTAGCCTGTGGACGGGATCCAAAGGGAAATCAACAAGAAGGGCTCTGTCACACGGTCACTTCATTCAAGGAGACTGTCACGCCCAAGATGCGACCCTATCCTAAAGGAACACGAAGGTCCCATCAAGGATAGAAGCGCATCTTGAAGACGCTTTTGCAAGGTGGATATCATTACATCAACATTACATAATAGTGGGGATACAACCAAGACATACAATGTCACATGAATACAACAATACATCATATACAAGAACAACATCCAACTACGGATGAAACATAAACAGAAACTCAAACAACATCCACCCTGCTAGCCCAGGCTGCCGACCAGGAACCTATCCCTCAATCGAAGAAGAAGCAGAAGAAGAACTCCAACACAAATAAACATCGCTCTCGCGTCATGATCATCGAATAACCTGTACCTACAACTGTTGGTGTAGTAATCTGTGAGCCACGAGGACCCACCAATCCCATTACCATGGGTATCAAGACTAGCAAAGCTTAATGGGTAAGGAAGGGGTAAAGTGGTGAGGTTGCAGCAGCGGCTAAGCATGTTTGGTGGCTAACTTACGCAAATAAGAGCAAGAAGAGAAGCAAAGCAAGCGATCGTCAACTAGTAATGATCAAGAAGTGATCCTGAACTCCTACTTACGTCATACATAACCCAAGAACCGTGTTCTCCTCTCGAACAACCCCGAAAAGAGACCATCACGGTTGGTGTATCTTAGAAGAGTTTACTTCAAGTTTACTACAACCGGATATCAACAAATTCCCATCTGCCACATAACCGCGGGCACGGCTTTCGGAAGTTCAAACCCTGCAGGGGTGTCCCAACTTGATAAGCTCTCGCGATCAACGAAGGATATTCCTTCTCCCGGGAAGACCCGATCAGTCTCGGAATCCCGGCTACAAGACATTTCGACAATGGTAAAACAAGACCAGCAAGACCGCCCGATGCGCCGACAATCCCGATAGGAGCTGCACATATCTCGTTCTCAGGGCAACACCGGATGAGACGGGCTACGAGTAAAACCAGGCCTCGAGTTTCCCCGTGGTGGCCCCGCAGGCGGCTCGGTTCGGACCAACACTTAGACAAGCATTGGCCCGGGGGGGCTAAAATAAAGATGACCCTCGGGATGCGCGACTCCCAAGGGAAAAGGTAATAGGCTGAGGCAAATGTAAAACCAATGTTGGGCCTTGCTGGAAGAGTTTTATTCAAAGCGAACTGTCAAGGGGGTCCCATAAATCACCCAACCGCGTTAGAGACGCAAAATCCGGGAACATAATACCGATATGACGGAAACTAGAGCGGCAAGAGTGGAACAAAACACCAGGCATAAGGCTGAGCCTTCCACCCTTTACCAAGTATATAGATGCATTAATAATATAAAAGATATTGTGATATCCTAACATAAACATAATCCAACATGGAGCAATCTTCATCTTCACCTGCAACTAGCAACGCTATAAGAGGGGCTAAGCAAAAGCGGTAATATAGCCAAACAATGGTTTGCTGGGAAGGGTGACAAAGGTTAGAGGTTCATGGCAATTTGGGAGGCTTGATAGCAAGTGGTAGGTAACGCAGCATAGCGATAGAACGAAGCAAATAGCATGGCAATGATAGTAGTGAGATCCAAGGTGACGGTCATCTTGCCTGAAATCCCGCTAGGAAGAAGAACGAGTCCATGAAGAAGAAGAAGCCACGAAGACGAACCAAGCGTAGACGAACGAATCCTCACGATCGCAACGAAACGTGAACTATCGAGAAGAAGCACACAACAAGGTAAACACGCCACACATGAACAAGGCATGATGCTCAACCAAGTATGATGTATGACAAGGCTACATGGAGCTACTCATGGCAAGAGATGATGCATACAAGAACAACACATCAAAGCAAGTTTAAATGAGGCCGGAGACACCATATAACAATTCTGGCAAGTCCTCATATGCATATTTAGAAATTGGTCCAGATCTGAATAAACCTTATGTTCAAGTTGTTAAACAGCAAGTTAAGATGCACCACGATGATCTACACGAAATTCTAGTCAAGTTACATATAAAGTTCATTAGATTCGGAGCTACGACCTAGAAGATATGAGCAAAACAAATTAAACATGGCATTGATGCAAAATGCATACAAACATCAAGCAAACACACTCAAAACAGATGCAACATGATAAGATGAAACTACATGCAAATCTAAGCAAGTTCCATATAGAGCACACTCAAAACGGAGCAACGGTTCAACACATACACTATACAAGGTTAAAGGACAAGCTGTTCAAAATAGCAACTAGGCATATTGCAAGCATCAAAACAATAAGCTACAACACCTTAACATAAAAACAAAAGGCATGGGCATGATGTACAGGTAAAGCATAACAAAACATGAACACTGAGCTATCTCCAGAAAATACTAGAACATGCTCAAAAAGACATGGCAAGATTGCAAATAATAACAGGTTCACAGACGAATTTCGGGACATGGCAAAAATAACATCAGGTTACAATGTTCAGAGCTATCAAACAACATGTTACAGGAACTTATCATGTCAACCAAAGGCATGGCATGAATATACTCAAAGCATATAACAAAAGTCCCTTACTGACCATGAGCCAAAAAGGGTCGGAAGATATGATGGCACCCATGTAAACATAGCAAGTTTCGTAAACAGATTCAGACTTGCTGAAAATAACAGCACATGGCAGGAACAACAATAAGTAGGCATGTTGGTGAGCTTGATTCACTCACCACAAGGCATTTCATAACAAAACAAGCATAGAATCAGCAAGAAGACATGTTCATGAAGCTAAGCATGTCAAGAGCAAGTTCATAGCATGCTTGGATCACTAACAACAACCATGGCAAAATCGATTAACATGTAAACAATCTATCAGGAACATTTTATAGCAAAATTAGAGCAAGATTAAGACATGCTAGAGCACTCTATAAATACAAACAGGGGCATGGATGGATAGATCATAACAATATGTCCAAAACATCCTTACTGAACATACTCAAAAGAGGCATGTATCTCACTTTATCAACATAAATACATGGCATGAAAATAACAGCAGACAAAGACAGTGAAATTCTAAGTCACTGAAATCAACAACATCACGGAGGCTACAAGCTTGAAACAATCAATACATGGCTTATCATGAATAATTGGTTGCACCACATCAAAGAAGGCATGGCATAGCTTAAAACACATGTCATGCTCAAAAGAAAATCACATAGAAAGATGCAAAAAATGACAAATGAGCATGTTCTGATAAACCACAGCAGACAACATAATATAGCACTCTTGCAACGATGATTAGGGCATCAAGATGAACTTAAATGAACATGGCACAATGGAACAAAATGAAAAGAACACTCTGATTAACATTTCGATATATTATACATGCAAAACGGATCAACAGTCAGAGAGTTATGGCGGGTCAAAGTATGCACCAGAATGCAAAAATAAAGGGACTTAGCCAAAAAAACAACCTCAGGCGAAAAGGACGGGGTGGTGCAGCGGGGCCGTTGGTTGGAGGGTCGAAGCGGGGCAGGGACGAGGTCGTCCTGACGCGGGCCAGAGGAGCCATGGCCGGAGCTGCACGCCCGCGAGCTCGGCGAGGCGGCGGGGACGAGCGGAGGAGGCCGGGGCAACGGGAACGGGCGGATCCGGTCGCTCCCCGACCAGATCCGGCGAGACGGAGCCGCGACGGGGACGGGGGTGACAGGATCTGGCGATTGGAGCTCGCCGGAGTTCCATGACGGCGGCGGGGCGCGGTGGTGAAAGCGGCGGCGCAGGCGAGGCATGGAGTCGGCGGAGAGTGGGCGCGAGTGGCGCGGACGACGGCGCGAGGAGCCGGGAAGGCTCGGGCGGCGGACGGGCTCCGCGGACGACGGCCGGTGAGGTGGCGCGCGCGGGCGCGCACGGCGGTGGGCGGCGCTAGGGTAAGGGAGGCGCGGGGCGCGGCCCGGTTTCGGCCCGGGGCGGGCCAGCAATGGGCCTCAGACGGGCCTGCGGCGGCGGGGGAAGCTAGGGATGCGTGGCGCCGTCCCGTTGGCTGCAGGCGGCTGTGCAGTGGCGGCTGGCCACTCAGGGCGCGCCAAGTGGCAGCGACGAGGTGGCCTGCGCCGGATTTCGAGGGGAAGGCGGTGGCGCGTGATCCGAGGAAGAGGTGGGAGGTGGTTGGCGGCGCGGAATCTGAGGAGGGGAATTGTCTGCTGCCAAAAATGGAAGGGGGGGCTTCCTTTTATAGGCAGGGTTAGGGCTTGAGGGGTTAGGAGGGGTGTTGGGCTGCACATAAAAGAGGCTTGAGCGGTTACCCGGTTAACCGTTGGAGCATCAAACTTCAAATGGCACGAAACTTGACAGACGGTCTACCGGTGGTGTACCAAGGCCGCTTGGCAAACCTCGGTCCATTCCGAGACGGTTTAATACCCGCACACGAAAAGAGGTAAAAGGGGGCGCCGGAGGACATAGGAGTGTCGGATTGCAAAACGACAACAGGGAAAATGCTCGGATGCATGAGACGAACATGTATGCAATGCAATGCACATGATGACATGGCAAAATGCAACACGCAAGCAAATGACATGGCAACGACGACGAATAACTGGCGGATACCTGGCGCATCGAATCCGGTGCGTTACAGAGACTCCCACATCAACCATCAACACCACATCTTCAAGTTCATCTTTTTATAGTACTGAACCCTAGTGGATTATTGTGTGTATTACTTTGATATATTGTTCATGATTACCACAATTATCGATGTGATGCTAGTTGTTTCTATGTATGAGTAATTCCCTAGTTCTCGGGCATATGGAGGAACCCTAGTATGTTCACGTGTTGAACAACGGGAGGATATGAAATCCTCGTCTCAATGTTTGCATTAATAACCTTCATGAATGTTGTGTAAGGGCCATAGTCAACATTTTCACCATGGAGCGTATTACCGTCGTTGTAAAGGTAGGGATGTGGAGGTAAAGAGGTGGCAGTAATATCCTCTCATCTTGAATCTAAAAAAACATGTCATCTATCCCCTTGTAATTGTTAAGGAGTAACGGAGAACCGACCATTAGTTGCATCCACGGGCTGACCCTTAATTATCGTGGCCATAACCTAAATGTGTGTGTGTGGGGGGGGGATAGTGCCGTATGTGATACAGAGGCTACACATGTAGCTCGTATGTCGTACCGGGCTACGCCCCCTATAAACGTCAAACATAGGCTTGATTACCCAAACCTAGAACTATGCAAATAGCATATGTTACGTTAGATACATGCTAGTAGGCATTCCAGACTCTCTAAGAACGCCTTAACCCAATTGTTGATTTCATGATCTTCATACTCTTTGTTACTCATTTGCTTTTGTTGCGCACTTATATTTCCAATCACCTTCCACCCTACCACTACAAACTCTTGCAACCGCTTTGCTTGACGCCTTAAAAACTTATACACACACTTTATAAATCTCCACAAGAGACAAAATTAATTCCCTGCGCCCCCTGCGGGATCGATACTATTATATTAAAAAAGCTACAACCAAACCATGTGCACTTGCAGGCTATCAACAACCGACGACACAAGGTGTTGCATGATGTTGCGATACAAGTGGGGGATGGGGGCACAAATGCTATAGAAGGACGGTGTTGTTGCAGGCTTGGGCACTGGTTGCAAGGGGCATGCGGGGCCAACATCCGAGGACGAGAAGGATGAGTCAGTCGATATTGCAAGCAATCATAACAACAACAAGGGATCTCATCTCCTTCACATAGCAGGTTTGGATGTCACATGTTTGTGCGTGCGGGCGTTGTAACCATTTGGTGGACGACATGGTCTGTCTGCTTCGTAGGTGATATCCGAGGGCATGATCTAACGGTCAGCGACCCAACTAATCTTGGCACAAATCAGCCAACTAATACTTAGCGTGCCCTTTGTTTTGTTGAGAAGAGCAAGGAGATTTCTTTTAATTAATATTGAAGGCAACAAGGAGGCCGTTTAA
The DNA here is from genome assembly GCA_032464435.1 of Aegilops umbellulata. Taxonomy (NCBI): domain Eukaryota; kingdom Viridiplantae; phylum Streptophyta; class Magnoliopsida; order Poales; family Poaceae; genus Aegilops; species Aegilops umbellulata. Next base: position 576,972,758 of record CP136057.1, on the reverse strand, counting down.
TAAGCAAAAACCATAGAAGTAGAGAGAAACCAAACGATGTTTATTGCCATGGAAAAAATAGGGAGCAGTGTATTATTACCATCATGAACACTACCTCTCACCTGGTTCACAATAAAAACCCATAGGTCACTACTACGGTTCTAAATGTAAGTAAATGAGCTATTCCAAATTTATCTCTACCAAACAAACCGAAAGATCTGGCCTTACTTATTGTGACCTTATTCTTGTATAAGATGAAACATAACCTTATTTTGCCGAAAAAACGTTATCTTAATCTAATCCCGCATCAAGCTCAAGTGCATCATCCGACTTTTTTTTTTTGCGAATATCCGACTTTTTTATTTGAGGGAAAATTGCATCATCTGACTAACACCAGCACGAGGAAAGTTTCATCCGAAAAAAGAACACATCACCACGAGGACACAACGGATATACACAAAGGCAAAGATGGCACTGAAATCCTTATTTTTTTCTTCCGAGCGATGTGCATGCTTCGAACTTTCAAACGAAAAAAGGGAACGGTCCAGTCTAGCTCACTGGGCCATCTAGGCATGGGGCATTATGGGCTGGTATCTTCGCATTGGACCTCAACTTCAAGCCCTCACAAACGGCTGGTCAGCCCGAAGCGCACGCAGAGGCAGCAGCTCACGAGGCGCATCTGCTCGTTCGTTTAGTCCCACCTCGCTCGCGTGGAGCGGTCGAGTCGCTCGACGAGGCTATAAAAGGAAGCGGAGGGCAGCAGAATAACTCATACCTTTCTCGGCCTTTTGGCTAAGATCAAGTGTAGTATCTGTTCTTATCAGTTTAATATCTGATATGTGGGTCATGTGCCCATAATGATATTAAATTTATTTTTTATGGGGGAGGGCCCACCACAGTGGCTTGCCACTGGGGCCCTCGTGTGTCGTCCGGGCGTTGCACTGCTGCCCGGGCCTGGCGCGCCCCAACCAAAGCTATTAGAAGTTTTTTTCTGTGCAGAATATCTGAAGTTTCAGTTTGAAGCCGTTGCTTCGTCTAGCCTTAATCGGTAAAGAAAATGATGGTAAACACAGAATCATACCGTGCGTGATTGCCCTCTTTCAAGGACTGGACTGCACATAATTCACATCACGTGCACCAACGAACACGGTAGGCTGATGTGTCATGCTTGGTGAAGTTATTAAGCACGTGATTAGGAGTTACAGCGAGTCGTTTCCGGCCAAGCACATGATTAGGAGTTACAGCGAGGCCAAGCACATGATTAGGAGTTACAGCGAGTCGTTTCCGGCCAAGCACTGGGCGCATCACGTCGTTGGCTTTTTCAAATCCATGCCCGAAAACAACTTCATATCACGTCTTGTCAAACCCATGCCAACTAGCTTTGCGGTACAAGATTATAAACCACAAGTTTAAAGCCGAACCACAGCGTACGTGTTTGGTTCACCCGTAATTGTCATCTCATGGGCATCGTTTCCCTTTCGAAACAACAAACCCAAAAATAACCGAAACTACTTTACGCACGATAGTTTGCTAGCCAATCCTTGGAGTGAGTATCTGGTGCTTAGGTTACGGTGATACGGGCTCCTCGGCCGTTGGACCTCATATCGGAATGCATCTTGGGACCTGCTGGATCTGTTTGACCTATGCACAATTTTTAGACTTCCAAGGGGCTTTTATGCACAACATTCATAGATAGAACAGCTCCCGCGAGTCTGTAGCACCTGAGCGCCTAGAGCACCAGATATTTTTTCCCCAATCCTTGCACCGCGATTATTCAAAGGTGCTAATGCACACATCAGACGTTATGAAAGGCTCGGCTAACTCATACATAAATACTACAAATAGTGTCATGTGTGTAGTACTGCATGACTCATCTGACTCATCACACATCAGACGTGATGAAAGAACACGATCATCGCTTTTGTCGCATGAGACTTGTGAGTGGTGATAGGTCTCGTGCGTGGGGCATGATTGACAAGGATTACCCAACACTCGCATCATGTGCGTGGGCTAAACATGTTGGGTTGATGTGTCATGCCTGGCGAGGTTAGTTATGGGTTGTCGAGTCGTTGGGGTCCCTTCATTTCCCTCCGGCAGCGCCACCCGCCGGAGTAGGAATGGGAGTGGAGCCCTAGTCAATGTACAAGGTAGTGTTAGCTTAGTTATAGTAGTGTGCGACCAACACTATGTCGTGATTTGGCTGCATGTTGTAGAGAAGCTGGGTACCACTACTCGTGAGCGGCGTGTGATGGTGGACATATACTTCTCTAGATCATGTTCATGTGTGTGTGCGCACGCGCATGCCTGTGGGGTGGGGGCTGTTGGAGTGGGATCCGACGACAGATTTGAAAATAAGCCCGTTCTTTGCGATGGATCTCAAGGTATTTGGAGGTGCTCGACCCCTGTCCCTTTGCCGCCATGGTGGTGGAAAAGCGAGAATGACCTGGTTTTGAGCCTTGCTGATTGAACAAGCCCAAGGATCTTTTGCTGTCATCGGCTCTCATCGTCAACATCTTCTTCAACATCTTCTTCTTCTGTCTCGATCTTCGCCAAGAGAGCTTCAGATCAAACATAGTATGTCTTCATTGAGTGATTTGGGTGGCCTGAATCCAATGACCTCGAATGGATTTGGAAGCAAATCCCAACGGGTCGTCTTCAACCTTCGGATGGGAGGCCCCTCTTTCCTTGACATGTGTTGGCAAGGTTGTGGCTGGAGATGGTGGCCAATCCATCTCCGATGAGGTCACCTTCAGCAAGGTCGCCGAAACCTTCATGATTCGATTGTGTTTTGGTTTCTACTTCTTCTGGGGTGTTAATGTAAAATGAGAGGATTTGATTGTAATTTCTTTCTTTTTTTCCTCTGGCAGTTTTGTCAAACTTTTTTTATATTAATGCCAGCTCTAGGACCTGTAGCGCTTTTCCGCATTCAAAAGGGAGAAGAGAGTCGATTAATGAATCCCCATGATCCGGTCTAGCACCGACCCCAAATAATGCCATGAGCTTTCCCCCTTCTCACACAAGCAAAGACATGGAGCGCTTGGCCGTTTTGTAATATGTATTTTTCACCAATAAGTAGCGCTTATTATTGGGGGCCTCTTCCCCAGGGAGAAGAGAGGAAGAAGAAGAAAAGAAAAACAACTCTGGCAGAGCTCCCACTGTAGCCTCTGGAACATGGAGGAAAAAACCCCATCACAAAGCCACTTGTAACTGGGGGCCTCTTCCCCATGGTCTCCGTAAGATAGTTGTCAAGGCGCGAAGAAATTTCATGTTATGCCCCATGCCCGGCTATCCTCCCATGTGTCGGCGACCATGTAGTCAGTGGGCTCCTTCCTCATCGTCACTGCGCACCTCCAAGTGTTCCCTATCCTCCATTCCCATCCGCTCGGCAACCTAGCTTCTTCAGTCGTCCCTAACCCCTACATCTTGAAACCCTAGCTCAGCCGACATTATGTCGTCGTCCACCTTCATCCTTACCGACGCGGTCCCTCATTCTGCATCCTCAAGGCTCTCTCACGTCCTTACACACCTCCGCTACGCCGCTGTCCACCTCTGGCATCCCTGACTCAGAGCTCTGCTACGTCCGCCTTCTGGCTGTCCTGGAGCAACGCCGCTCTCTGCTGCATCCCGATGCCGTCCAGCGGTGCAACAACCTACTGAGCGTTTGGTGAAGATGAAGGAAGAATGAAAATGCAAATTAAACAACAAGCTAATGACATGTGGGCTCCATGCGACAGTTAGCACACAACACAATATACAGGTTGCAAAATAAGATCTACCGCGGCCTCTTCGATTTACTAGGTCTGCGCATATCCTAGATTGACAATTTAACCAACATAGTATGTAATAAATATCAAAATTCATACCACTAAAAAATCATTTGAACTTTGTAATACTCTCTTCTATTTGAATTAATTGACGCAACCTCTATACAACAATTATATAGAGGTTGCATCAATTAATTTCTGATCGAAGAGAGTAATATAATTTTTTGTGATATATAAATTATACTATTTTGATCAAAATGTTAATGTAGAAATACACGGAGGCCTAGTAAACTGAAAAAGGTACTCCATTTGATTGGAAAAAATGTCCTAGCTTTGAACTGAGGTTAGTTCGACCTTAGTTCAAAGCCGAGACATTTTTCCAATCTTACTTCAAAGTTGGGACACTTTCTTTCCGATCGAATGGAGTTGAAATTTTTTCCATCCCTATAAATGGAGCAGCCCCATTTTGCTTTCAAGAGCTTAAAAAAATGGAGCTAGCTCCGGAGGTGTTTTGGTACCTCGTTAATTAACGTGAGCGAGCAAAGATGATTGTAGTCATCGCTAGATGGCCTACTGATCTAGATGTAATTTTATTATCTTTGATATTCGTCGTAATGCCGAGATAAACAGATTGAAAATGTTTCTGACTTTTTTAACAGTTTGTCTAATTCACATGTAGATGTTTTTGAAGGATGTCACATTTAATCTTCCACAAATATATAATGTAGCAACAAGGAATAAAAAAAAACTAGGACAAAAAAATAGACCACAAACAGAGTGGACATTAGATTAAATGTGACATAGTTATGTCACATCTAGATGTGTCCTAGATAAACTTTTTTTAATGCGAGACGAGATAATTTTTCGCCTACGTTTAAAAAAACAATGATCTGAGTAGCCAAGACATGTCAAGCACGGCGGCCACCTGCCGCGGGCGACCATCCCCCAACCCAACCCGTCCCCGACCCAAGCCGCAGGGCACGCCGGCCGCAGCAGCACAGGTGTCTTCCGCCCCTCCAATCCGCCACCCCCACCCACCATTACGTGACGGGCGACCTTTCCAGGAACGGCCCGCCCCCGCAGCTCCACTGTCCGTGACCGCGACCGCCAGGAAGCCAGAGTAAAGCAGAGGCGCTCGTCGTCGCCGCGATTCGCCACTAGACAACTCGCATTGCCAGCCGCTCAAGCCAAGCCAACCCCTCCACGATCTCCCCGGGAGCCAGATCGCAGCTTTGCCTAATCTAATCAGAGAAAGCATCTCCCTCCCCATCGTCGTCTGACGGGATCTCAGGGCCGGAGCACCGGCCCGCCCATGGTGAGTGAGCCCCGCCGATTTCTTTAATCGGTTGCTGGGGTGGTTATTCTTATTCTTCTCCTGGTAGGTGGTACTTACCAGCTGGGATTGGGCTTTGCTTAGCTTTTTTTCGCTTGTCCTCTTCCGCTCCCTGGATCAACCCGCCATGGTGAGCTGCTTAGTTCGTTTCTCTTTTCCTGGTCCTTTTTTTTCCTTTTCATTTCGTTTGCGTGCTGAGTGGGTAGTTTCTTGAATTGTCCTCTGTTCTTGGCGCCAATTTCGCTGGATTCATAGTACAGCTCTCTGCTCTCCGTTTTGGCCTGCTTGAGCTGAGCTTAGCTGAGAAGGATGTGCTCTGCTTTGGCAAACCTTCCCGAAATCATCTCGTGACAAAACATGGGAAATTTCTGGTCATGCTGCGCCAAATTGGGGATGAAATCTGGCGCCCGCGAGATGCTGGACTTGTCCCAACGAACCTTTGTTTCTTTCTTGATTCGACACATGTAGCCGCGAGCCTGCTCATTTTCCGGAAATTTCCAAATTCTATCTTTTACAGTCTGATAAGGCATCCTTTCTTCCTTCTCCTGCTGCAGCGCGTGCCAGCCGGAGCGGATGAGCGGCGGCAGCATGGCCATGGGCGCGAGGAGCAAGCACCATCCCAAATCTCTGGCCCTGCGCTGCTACTGCTACGCGGCGAGCCACCGCTCCCTGACCCTGCTGGTGTGGGGCCTGGCGGCGCTGGTGGTCCTTCTGAACTTCCACCTGCTCGTCACCCACGGCAAGGATGACCAGGGCGACAGGCCCCGCGAGATCCACCGGACGATCCTCAGAGAGCTGGAGGTGGTGGAGGAGGAGAGGTTCCAGGTGACGCCCGCCCGCAGCCGGAGGAACCCGCGGGCCGTGCGGCGCAAGGGGGAGCACACCAAGCCGCTGTCCGTGGTGGACGAGTTCCTGGACGAGTCCTCCGCGGTGCACGACATGTTCTTCCCGGAGCCGAGGACGGCCATCGATCCCGTCCATGGCGGCAACGACAGCATGTACTTCTACCACCCCGGGAGGGTGTGGCTCGACACCGACGGCAAGCCGATCCAGGCTCATGGAGGCGGCGTGCTGTACGACGAGAGGACCGAGACCTACTTCTGGTACGGGGAGAACAAGGATGGCAAGACCTACAAGGCTCACAGCAAGGGTGCTGATCGAGTAAGTCAAAACTGTTCTGATGCTCTGAATATTTTGTTATCATTTGTATGTCACTCCTGAAGAGCTTCCGTATCATTTTGGTGGATTAATCAGAGAACATACATTATTGCCGATTTGCCGTACTCGAAATGTACCCCTAACTGAATTTAGAGCCAGACATAGCGTTTACATTTATTTGCTCTACTCTTCACTAATGCATCAGGCAATATGTACAGAAGCAGAATTGATCAGCCTCTTTAGCAAGCCTTGTACATGAGCCTGACAAGTGTGAGTAGGCTTAACAACATAGTCAAATTGTAGGTTTTCAAAAAAATAGTCAAATTGTGAACAAAAATGGTGGGAAAAGATTGAGTATCTTTTGTGTCATTATAAGGTTATAACAGTCCATGCCTTGCTGCAAGATTAAAGATTCAGACAACAAAAAATCTTTAATTCTACAAACATAGTAGTAAACCTGCTTTTTTTCTTCTAAATATCGTTGCAGGGGTTTTAGTACCTGCGAAGTAGTGAGTGCTAATGCACGCCTCTAAATTTTTCTGACGTTTTAGATTCGGTCGCTGAGGCCGAGTTTGCTAGTGGACATGTTGGAAGTAATTTTCGGTTTGGAAGGTAAGCGCGTTACCTGGGTTGTGTGAAGGCAAGTCACTAGGAATGTAGGTTAATATATAAATTCTAGACATAAATAATATCTGGACATTTATAGTCTGATGGTATTCTGTTGCATAAAAGAATACTCCATTCCTAGTTAATTTGTTTGAAGACTTTTAGTATTTAAAAAGATACATAATACTAGTGCATAATCTATAAAGACTATTAGTCAGTGTCCAGTTGTTGCAGTCTAGTATCAGCAGAATTAGATGACAGATACGTGATTGTGCAGCCCAGTACCATCAGAATTAGAAAAACAATGCTTTTGCATTTCCTAGAAAGACTATTGCAGGTTTTTCACAAAGTTAAGGAGTTAGTTTAGGAAATTTATCATAATTGTAGTTCTTCCATTTAGTTAACCCAAGGCGACTACAATACTGCCACACATCATCTAATACTGTCATCTAATCAACTTTCAGAGGATGTTTGACTCTGGATTTCAAAAATTAAGAAAAGATGCAGTTCTGATGTGATTTGAGACATTTCAGCTCATTAAGGATTATTGGGTAGAGTCTTACTTGCCCATCCATACAGAGCACTCACACCTGATTGACAAAATGCACCACTATGTAGACTTATACACTTGCATCTTGCTTCTGACATACTCCCTCCGTTCAGCATTATAAGATCTTCTAACTTTTTTCTGATTCGGTTGTATATAGACGCATTTTAGTGTGTTTGTTCACTTATTTCAGTCCATATTGAAATATCTAAAACATCTTATATTTGTGAACGGACGGAGTACATAATTTAGTGATGTTCAGCAGTTGAACTTGCTATGTCATTCGTTGCTTGTGACATACCTAAAGGTCTTATATTAGTTTACGGAGGGAGTACTACATAAGTTAGTGATGTTCAGCAGTTGAACTTACCATGTCATTTGCTATGTTTTGGCATGTCATTCTGACCAAGATAAACTATCTTCCAGGTTGACATTGTTGGAGTGAGTTGCTATTCTTCGAAGGACCTGTGGGCATGGAAAAATGAAGGAGTCGTGCTCCGTGGCGAGAAAAAGAACGTGACACATGACCTCCACGTATCCAATGTCCTGGAGAGGCCGAAGGTGATCTACAACGATCGGACCGGCAAATACGTGATGTGGATGCACATAGATGATGCTAACTACACCAAGGCGTCGGTCGGGGTGGCGGTCAGCGACTCTCCCACAGGCCCGTTCTCCTACCTCTACAGCAAGCGGCCACACGACTGCGAGAGCAGAGACATGACCATTTTCAAGGATGACAACGGGAAGGCCTACCTGATATACTCATCGGAGGACAACAGCGAGCTCCACATCGGCCAGCTGACCGACGACTACCTCGACGTGACCGACGACATGAGGAGGTTCCTCGTCGCGCAGCACCGAGAAGCCCCGGCGCTCTTCAAGTTCGACGGCACCTACTACATGATAACCTCAGGGTGCACGGGCTGGGCGCCGAACACGGCGCTGGCTCACGCCGCGACGTCGGTGATGGGGCCTTGGGAGACGCTGGGGAGCCCCTGCGTGGGAGGTAACGACATATTCCGGTCGACGACCTTCTTCTCCCAGAGCACATTCGTGCTGCCACTCCCAGGCCTGAGAGGCTCGTTCATCTTCATGGCCGACCGGTGGAACCCTTCGGAGCTGCGGGACTCGCGGTACGTGTGGCTGCCGCTGACGGTGGGTGGCGTGCCGGATGAGGCCGCGGACTACAGCTTCATGTTCCCGCTCTGGTCCCGGGTGTCGATTTACTGGCACCGGCGGTGGCGGCTCCCCGAGGGGTGGACGGATTCTTGAAAATTTGAAAGTTTAAGTTGCTATATATACGTTTGTTACACATGATAGATACGGGTTTATTGACATTCGACACACAGTGGAGGGGGTGTGTTGTATAGGTCAGATGTAGAGGCTAGCAGAGTTGTAAATGTGCAGTTTTGAGTTTGTTCTCAAGTCACATAAATATACCTGTGTCCCTTGTGTGAATAATGTGGCTGCACCTTCAGTCTTTTTGCTTGTGGTGTGGTATCTGAATCGTGTTGACAGACTTAGACAGATACATGTATCTGAATGCCTGTAATCCATATCGGTTCAGCACTGCATCGGGGCAATCAGTTGCACCTGGATATACTACAGAGTGCGGCAGAACTGTGGATATAAGCAACTCGGCATCAATGTTTTTCATATCATACAGTTGACTGTAGTAAAAATAAATTTGGCAATTCTGGCACTTTCTAAGATGCAGAATCAGGGTCTCCAAAAATTCTAAGTATAACAGACGTGGAAATCGAATGCCATGGTATATTGAAATCACACGTGTCTTTTTGTGCCATACAGGCATAGTATAAGTATACATGTCACTCTCCTCTCTTCCTCCCGTGTCGCGGCTGTATCCTTCTCCTAGGCTGCCTGCGAGCCCTTTTCCCTCGGTTTTGTTTCCCAGATCAGAGAACGGTGTTGCAAAGGGAGGCCATGGGCTGATTGCAACCCGAGAAAGCCATGGTCGTGCATCTCCTCGGCGAGGTCACGACCACCGGTGCTGAAGCGGTAACCGGCTCTGCGATTTTCTTCAACCGACACCCGAAAAGCTACCACCGGTGGGGTTTGTTGCAACCAGACGACCGCGCACATTTTTTGCTGCAACAGGCAATGGGGAAAGCTACCACCGGCACCTGGTTTTTCTACAACCAAGAGATGATGAAGTGTGGCCGGCGATGACAGGTTGCAAATTTCGTTGCAACCGGCAGTGGGAAAGCTACCACCGGCGACCGATTTTGCTGCAACTGGCGTGCGGTGGTGCGACGAGCGGCGACATGGGTGACCACGGCGACCAGGATTGCTCAGCTGGTACACCTGTTTGCTACCACCGCGGTGATCGTGTGCTGCGTCGACGGGGAGCTCGTCGTGGATGACCCGACCTCACGGAGGGGACTCCACCTGTTGCTGGATGTCGCATCCTTTCAACGACAGCTGCGATGCATCACGCCTCATGCTGCTGCTATAAACCGCCGCCGCCGAGGTCTAGAACCGGTGATGCCCACTACCGCCACCCCGCCGATGTGAAGCCAGAATCGGCGTAGCACCATGCTACAACTGACATCTTATTTTGCTGGAACCGGCATAGCACCCTGCTACAACCGACGTCTCATTTTGCTACAACGCACCGTCGGCGTCGCATTTTTGCTGCAACCGTGTTGCCTTTTTGCGACAATTGGCGTCCCTTTTTGCTACAACCGGTGGCGGTACTGGTGCATGCATTCATGGGGAAATCAGATCGGAAAGTTGCATCTGTCCACAGGAACATGCCGACGAGTGGTAGTCCGATCTGCTGTGAGTGGGGCGGGCTACCGAAGATGCTGCGAGCGCCGTGGGCATCTGCAGCTAGCGGGAGGGACCGTGGAGGCAGCTAGTTCCTATGTGGGAGCCGTCCCGAGGAAGAAGACGCGCGTGGAGGATTTTTTTCTGACCAACCCTTGATTTGGAGCGTACGTACACACGCGATCAGACGCACCGTGGGCGACCGACCCAAATTTGGGCCCACAAACCGGCGCCTATCATCACCCTTATTCAAATGCATCAACAAATTCGGCATCGACCAACTCACGAGCAATTGAACCAAGATCTGATTGAGCATCAATGGGTGGTTAAAGGTGACAACAATGTTGGGCTGTAATGATTAAACTTCTTTAAATTTGAACTAGTGCTACATGCGGCCATTTGAACCACTGTACTCTATGTATGCGGCTATTTGATCGCGCAGACTTAAGAAAACGAGATGTATGTGGGTAGCGTTGAATGACGGCCTCCTGCATTTGTGTCCGAAGAAGGAAACTAGCGGGTCACCATTGAAAACACAGTTAGAGGGGAGTATGGGGTACCTGGTTGTAGATGCCCTTATGCTCCAACACATACACCGACACCTCTTTTGCTACCTCTCCAATATACTCCCACCGTATATAATATGTGTTCTTTTCTTTAACACGATACATACGTAAATTGCTCATACATATGCGCACACACTCATCCCTATGAATGCACACACACATAACCTACCCCTGTGAGCACCTTCGAGAGACTGAGCCGGCATATCATCTTAAGATTTACGAAGTCACTGTAGGCACCTCGTCGTCGACGGGAACGTCGCCTCCCACTAAAAGCGTGTCGTTGAAAATCCTGAAATAAATAAATCTAGAAATAATGCGAGCACCAGGACTTGAACCCTGGTAGCTGGGGTACCAGTGTTTCTCTAACCATCCAACCATTGTTTGGTTCGCTAATATGTGTCCTTTTACAAATTTCAATATAGACTATATATGAAGAAAAATAAGTGAATCTACACTATAAAATATGTCTATATACATCCGTATGTACTCCCTCCGTTCCTAAATGTAAGTCTTTTCAGAGATTTCACTATGAACCACATACGGATGTATATAGATGCATTTTAAGTTTAGATTCATTCATTTTGCTCCGTATGTAGCCCATCTAGTGGAATCTCTACAAAGACTATATTTAGAAACGGAGGGAGTAGATGTTTGGCAACAGTGTGCCCAATAGGAAATTTACCTTACCATACCATACCCGTCCATTACCCGCCAGCTAACCAGGCCGATCACCCCGCCAACTAACCAGGCCGATCACCCCGCCAGCTAACCAGATCGCAACTTTCCCCCACCCCCTACCTCCCACGCAAGCATACCCTCTCTCGCCCTCCCCACCACCCACACGCCCCTCCCCACCACCCACCCGCCCCTCCCCCCTACACAGCTGCTCAAAATCAACACCAAAGACCTACCCCTCCTCCAGATCTGGATCAAACCAGAGCAAATCATTAGGGAAGCGGTGGAAATTACCAGGGATACAGCAAAGAAATCACCAGGCAACATCACCTCACCCCTGGTAAGAATCAAGACTCATCCAAAATCTCCAAAAAATTCTGCTTAATACAAAGACTTACCCCACCCCACCCCACCCCCTCCCAATCTGTGCAAAAATTACCATCCTTCCACCTCTAGAAAACAGAATAAGCAAACTTCTCTCATAATTCTGCCTATTGCAGTGACTTACCAATCAACTAAGTGCAAAATTACCAGCCCCTCGTAGTTTTTGTTACCAACTTTATGCAACAAAACAGAGTACCCAAAAAACACCCCATTCCCTTGCTACACTAAACATAGATTTTGTGTCTACCATGGAAAAATAAAGACAAATAAAGGAAACCGGAACCTTTATTGACCACAAAAAACATTCTCTCATACAATGGAAGATGCATTGCAATAAAAGTTCATTTTTCAGTCTACAAGAATGTTATACTGCATTAGGTAAACAAGTTATCAATCTGTACATAGTAAAAGTTATCATCCACTTTAGCTAAGTACTAACATTGGATAAAGAAAAGTGCTCCCTTTTAATGGAGATGCTCATGTTGTACTGTAATTGTCCTGTTTAGTGTTCTTCCCAATCACCCATGCGATTCTTGCCTTCAAACAACTGTGTAAAGAGTAAACAAAACAATGAGTTTCAAAAAAAGAGTGAACACGTCTAAATGTATACTAACGTGCAAACGTAAAAACAAATCAAGCGGGAGTAGATAAATGGATGCTAGCAGAGGAGATAATGCAGAATATGGAGGAGGAGGGAGAATGCATGAAGAGGACGATGCAACACGCACACCAAGCAGCAATTCAGCATACCCAAACATCATGGGGACAGGTAAAATTACCAACATTACTGTTTACATATCATCATGAAATGAAAAACCCAGTCTTATACTTTACTATTGAAGTAGGTTTGAAAATTACCAGCATTGGCGCACACATATTACCAAGTCCAAAAAATGCAAATTACCAGGGATTTTTAGGCAGAAAGAATACTTTACTATTGAAGTAGGTTTGAAACTTACCAGCATTGGTGCACACATATTACCAGGTCCAGAGGATGCAAATTACCAGGGATTTTTAGGCAGAAAGAATGCTTTACTGTTGAAGTGGGTTTGAAAATTACCAGCATTGGTGCACTCATAATACCAGGTTCAGAGTATGCAAATTACCAGGGTTGTTTAGGCAGAAAAGAAAGATACATTCACTGAATCTTCAGAAAACTACCATGATGGAAAACTGTTATTTATCATGTAATATTACACTAATCTACCATGCCAAATTGCAGGTGCTCGGGCAATCAGCGCAAACAACAGCTTGCCCAGTGGTGGAACAAGTGCACATAGTGCTGGAACAAATGCAAGCACAGGAGCTGGGAGCCTTGGAGAGCAGACAATAAGCGAACCAGCAACTCCAGAATCTTCTGGGATCGACGCTGATATGGAAGGCAGCAACATGGAGGCATATTCCACACCTAAGCCACCTTTACAAGGGACAAAATTTGACACCCTGGAGAGCGCACGTGACCACTACAACATCTACGCGCGCAGGACTGGCTTTGCAATTAGGCAGCAATTCAAGAAAGAGAGAGTTGATGGAACTATAAGCAGGGTGCTACTAGTTTGTACAAAATATGGCAAACGACGCAAGGACATGGATGAGCTGCAAGATGTGGAAAACCCAGCCAACATTGTCAAGAAGAGGAAAAAAAGAAAGTTGTTAGGACTGAATGTGAAGCACACATGTTGTTGGAAATATGCCCTAGAGGCAATAATAAAATGATTATTATTATATTTCCTTGTTCATGATAATTGTCTATTGTTCATGCTATAATTGTGTTATCCGGAAATCGTAATACATGTGTGAATACATAGACCACAACATGTCCTTAGTGAGCCTCTAGTTGACTAGCTCGTTGATCAACATATAGTCATGGTTTCCTGACTATGGACATTGGATGTCATTGATAACGGGATCACATCATTAGGAGAATGATGTGATGGACAAGACCCAATCCTAAGCATATCACAAGATCGTGTAGTTCGTTTGCTAGAGCTTTTCCAATGCTAAGTATCATTTCCTTAGACCATGAGATCGTGTAACTCCTGGATGCCGTAGGAGTGCTTTGGGTGTGCCAAACGTCACAACGTAACTGGGTGACTATAAAGGTATATTACAGGCATCCCCGAAAGCATCTGTTGGGTTGACACGGATCGAGACTGGGATTTGTCACTCCGTATGACGGAGAGGTATCTCTGGGCCCACTCGGTAATGCATCATCATAATGAGCTCAATGTGACCAAGTGGTTGGTCACGGGATCATGCATTATAGTACGAGTAAAAGTGACTTGCCGGTAACGAGATTGAACGAGGTATTGGGATACCGACGATCGAATCTCGGGCAAGTAACGTACCGATTGACAAAGGGAATTGTATACGGGATTACTTGAATCCTCGACATCGTGGTTCATCCGATGAGATCATCGTGGAGCATGTGGGAGCCAACATGGGTATCCAGATCCCGCTGTTGGTTATTGACTGGAGAGTCGTCTCGGTCATGTCTGCATGTCTCTCGAACCCGTAGGGTCTACACACTTAAGGTTCGGTGACGCTAGGGTTGTATGGATATGAGTATGCAGTAATCCGAAAGTTGTTCGGAGTCCCGGATGAGATCCTGGACGTCATGAGGAGTTCCGGAATGGTCCGGAGGTGAAGAATTATATATAGGAAGTGCAGTTTCGGCCATCGGGAAAGATTCGGGGTCACCGGTATTGTACTGGGACCACCGGATGGGTCCCGGGGGTCCACCGGGTGGGGCCACCCATCCCGGAGGGCCCCATGGGCTGAAGTGGGGAGGGGAACCAGCCCCTGGTGGGCTGGTGTGCCCCCCCTTGGGCCCCCCTGCGCCTAGGGTTGGAAACCCTAGGGTGGGGGCGCCTCCACTTGCCTTGGGGGGCAAGCCTACCCTTGGACGCCCCCCTAGGAGATCCCATCTCCTAGGGACGCCGCCCCCCTAGGGGGCCTATATAAACGGGGGGGGGGGAGGGAGGGCAGCCACACCCAAGTCTTGGCGCCTCGCTCTCCCTGCTACACCTCTCCCTCTCGCAGAAGCTCGGCGAAGCCCTGCTGCGATCACTGCTGCATCCACCACCACGTTGTCGTGCTGTTGGATCTTCATCAACCTCTCCTTCCCCCTTCTAGATCAAGAAGGAGGAGACGTCTTCCGCTCCGTACGTGTGTTGAACGCGGAGGTGCCGTCCATTCGGCACTTGGTCATCGGTGATTTGGATCACGGCGAGTACGACTCCATCATCCCCGTTCTCTTGAACGCTTCCGCTCGCGATCTACAAGGGTATGTAGATGCACTCTCCTCTCGTTTCTAGTTGACTCCATAGATTGATCTTGGTGGAACGTAAGGAATTTTTTTTGTTTTCTGCAACATTCTCCAACAGTGCATCATGAGCTAGGTCTATGCGTAGTTCTCTTTGCACGAGTAGAACACAAATTTGTTGTGGGCGTAGATGTTGCCAAGTTTCTTGCCGCTACTAGTCTTATTTTGCTTCAGCGGTATTGTGGGATGAAGCGGCCCGGACCGACCTTACACGTACGCTTACGTGAGACAGGTTCCACCGACTGACATGCACTAGTTGCATAAGGTGGCCAGCGGGTGTCTGTCTCTCCCACTTTAGTTGGAGCGGATTCGATGAAAAGGGTCCTTATGAAGGGTAAATAAAAGTTGGCAAATCACGTTGTGGCTTTTACGTAGGTAAGAAAACGTTCTTGCTAGAACCCTATTGCAGCCACGTAAAACATGCAACAACAATTAGAGGACGTCTAACTTGTTTTTGCAGCAAGTGCTTTGTGATGTGATATGGCCAAAAGTTGTGATGAATGATATATGTGATGTATGAGATGATCATGTTATTGTAATAGGAATTACGACTTGCATGTCGATGAGTATGACAACCGGCAGGAGCCATAGGAGTTGTCTTAATTTATTTATGACCTGCGTGTCAACATAAACGTCATGTAATTACTTTACTTTATTGCTAAAGCGTTAGCCATAGTAGTAGAAGTAATAGTTGACGTGACAACTTCATGAAGACACGATGATGGAGATCATGGTGTCATGCCGGTGACAAAGATGATCATGGCGCCCCGAAGATGGAGATTAAAGGAGCAATATGATATTGGCCATATAATGTCACTATTTGATTGCATGTGATGTTTATCATGTTTTGTTTCTTATTTGCTTAGTAAGACGGTAGTAAATAAGATGATCCCTCATAATAATTTCAAGAAAGTGTTCCCCCTAACTGTGCACCGTTGCTAAAGTTCGTTGTCTCGAAGCACCACGTGATGATCGGGTGTGATAGATTCTAACGTTCACATACAACCGGTGTAAGCCAGATTTACACATGCAAAACACTTAGGTTGACTTGACGAGCCTAGCATGTACAGACATGGCCTCGGAACACAAGAGATCGAAAGGTCGAACATGAGTCGTATGAAAGATACGACCAACATGGAGATGTTCACCGATGATGACTAGTCCATCTCACGTGATGATCAGACACGGTCTAGTTGAGTCGGATCATGTATCACTTAGATGACGAGAGGGATGTCTAATCTGAGTGGGAGTTCATTATATAATTTGATTAGATGAACTTAATTATCATGAAATTAGTCTAAATAAACTTTGCAATATGTCTTGTAGATCAAATGGCCCACGCTAATGTCAACCTCAACTTCAACGCATTCCTAGAGAAAACCAAGCTGAAAGATGATGGCAGCAACTATACGGTCTGGGTCCGGAACCTGAGGATCATCCTCATAGCTGCCAGGAAACAATATGTCCTAGAAGCACCACTAGGTGAAGCACCCATCCCAGAGAACCAAGACGTTATGAACGCTTGGCAGCCGCGTGCTGATGATTACTCCCTCGTTCAGTGCGGCATGCTTTACAGCTTAGAACCGGGGCTCTAAAAGCGTTTTGAGAAACACAGAGCATATGAGATGTTCGAAGAGCTAAAAATGGTTTTCCAAGGTCATGCCCGGGTCGAGAGATATGAAGTCTCCGACAAGTTCTGTCAGTGAGCACATACTCAAAATGTCTGGGTTGCACAACCGCTTGTCCCAGCTGGACATTAACCTCCCGGACGAGGCGGTCATTGACAGAATCCTTTAGTCGCTCCCACCTAGCTACAAGAGCTTTGTGATGAACTACAATATGCAGGGGATGGAAAAGACCATTCCTGAGGTATATTCAATGCTGAAATCAGCAGAGGTGGAAATCAAAAAGGAACATCAAGTGTTGATGGTCAATAAAACCACTAGTTTCAAGAAAGACAAGGGTAAGAAGAACTTCAAGAACGAAGGCAAGGGAGTTGCCGCGCCCGGTAAACCAGTTGCCGGGAAGAAGCCAAAGAATGGACCCAAACCTGAGACTGAGTGCTTTTATTGCAAGGGAAAGGGACACTGGAAGCGGAACTGCCCCAAATACTTAGCGGACAAGAAGGCCGGCAACACTAAAGGTATATGTGATATACATGTAATTGATGTGTACCTTACCAGTACTCGTAGTAGCTCCTGGGTATTTGATACCGGTGCGGTTGCTCATATTTGTAACTCAAAGCAGGAGCTGCGGAATAAACGGAGACTGGCGAAGGACGAGGTGACGATGCGCGTCGGGAATGGTTCCAAGGTCGATGTGATCGCCGTCGGCACGCTACCTCTACATTTACCTACGGGATTAGTTTTAAACCTCAATAATTGTTATTTAGTGCCAGCTTTGAGCATGAACATTGTATCTGGATCTCGTTTAATGCGAGATGGATACTCATTTAAATCCGAGAATAATGGTTGTTCTATTTATATGAGAGATATGTTTTATGGTCATGCCCCGCTGGTGAATGGTTTATTCTTGATGAATCTCGAACGTAATGTTACACATATTCATAGTGTGAATACCAAAAGATGTAAGGTTGATAATGATAGTCCCACATACTTGTGGCACTGCCGCCTTGGTCACATAGGTGTCAAACGCATGAAGAAGCTCCATACAGATGGACTTTTGGAGTCTCTTGATTTCGAATCATTTGACACGTGCGAACCATGCCTCGTGGGGAAGATGACCAAGACTCCGTTCTCCGGAACAATGGAGCGAGCAACCAACTTGTTGGAAATCATACATACTGATGTGTGCGGTCCAATGAGTGTTGAGGCTCGCGGTGGCTATCGTTATTTTCTCACTCTCACTGATGACTTGAGTAGATATGGGTATGTCTACTTAATGAAACACAAGTCTGAGACCTTTGAAAAGTTCAAGGAATTTCAGAGTGAGGTTGAGAATCAACGTGACAGAAAAATCAAGTTCTTACGATCAGATCATGGGGGAGAATATTTAAGTCAAGAATTTGGTACGCACTTAAGGAAATGTGGAATCGTTTCACAACTCACGCCGCCTGGAACACCTCAGCGTAACGGTGTGTCCGAACATCGTAATCGCACTCTATTGGATATGGTGTGATCTATGATGTCACTCACTGATTTACCTATCATTTTGGGGATACGCTCTAGAGACAGCTACATTCACTTTAAATAGGGCACCGTCTAAATCCTTTGAGACAACACCGTATGAATTATGGTTTGGGAAGAAACCTAAGCTATCGTTTCTAAAAGTTTGGGGATGCGATGCTTATGTCAAGAAACTTCAACCTGAAAAGCTCGAACCCAAGTTGGAAAATGCGTCTTCATAGGATACCCTAAGGAAACCATTGGGTATACCTTGTACCTCAGATCCGAAGGCAAGATCTTTGTTGCCAAGAACGGGTCCTTTCTGGAGAAAGAGTTTCTCTCGAAAGAAGTAAGTGGGAGGAAAGTGGAACTTGATGAAGTATTGCCTCTTGAACCGGAGAGTAGCGCAGCTCAAGAAAATGTTTCTGTGGTGCCTCCACCGACTAGAGAGGAGGTTAATGATGATGATCATGAAACTTCAGATCAAGTTGCCACTGAACTTCGTAGGTCCACAAGGACACGTTCCGCACCAGAGTGGTACGGCACCCCTGTCCTGGAAATCATGTTGTTAGACAACGGTGAACCTTCGAACTATGAAGAAGCAATGGCGGGCCCAAATTCCAACAAATGGCTTGAAGCCATGCAATCCGAGATAGGATCCATGTATGAAAACAAAGTATGGACTTTGACAGACTTGCCCGATGATCGGCGAGCGATAGAGAATAAATGGATCTTTAAGAAGAAGACGGACGCGGATGGTAATGTTACCATCTATAAGGCTCGACTTGTCGCTAAGGGTTATCGACAAGTTCAAGGGGTTGACTACGATGAGACCTTCTGACCCATAGCGAAGCTAAAGTCCGTCCGAATCTTGTTAGCAATTGCCGCATACTATGATTATGAGATATGGCAAATGGACGTCAAAACGGCATTCCTCAACGGCTTTCTTAAGGAAGAATTGTATATGATGCAGCCAGAAGGTTTTGTCGATCCTCAGAATGCTAACAAGGTATGCAAGCTCCAGCGCTCCATTTATGGGCTGGTGCAAGCATCTCAGAGTTGGAACATTC
Organism: Aegilops umbellulata; assembly: GCA_032464435.1. Classification (NCBI taxonomy): domain Eukaryota; kingdom Viridiplantae; phylum Streptophyta; class Magnoliopsida; order Poales; family Poaceae; genus Aegilops; species Aegilops umbellulata. Next base: position 576,953,433 of record CP136057.1, on the reverse strand, counting down.
GCTTTGATGAAATGATCAAAGCGTTTGGGTTTATGCAGACTCATGGAGAAGCGTGCGTTTACAAGAAAGTGAGTGGGAGCTGTGTAGCATTTCTCATATTATATGTGGATGACATACTTTTGATGGGAAATGATATAGAACTTTTGGACAGCATTAAGGCCTACTTGAATAAGTGTTTTCAATGAAGGACCTTGGAGAAGCTGCTTATATATTAGGCATCAAGATCTATAGAGATAGATCAAGACGCCTCATAGGTCTTTCACAAAGCACACACCTTGAAAAGATATTGAAGAAGTTCAATATGGATCAGTCCAAGAAGGGGTTCTTGCCTGTGTTGCAAGGTGTGAAATTGAGCTCATCTCAATGTCCGACCACGGCAGAAGATAGAGAAAAGATGAGTGTCGTCCCCTATGCCTCAACCATAGGGTCTATCATGTACGCCATGCTGTGTACCAGACCTGATGTAAACCTTGCCGTAAGTTTGGTAGGAAGATACCAAAGTAATCCCGGCATGGAACACTGGACAACGGTCAAGAATATCCTGAAGTACCTGAAAAGGACTAAGGACATGTTTCTCGTATATGGAGGTGACGAAGAGCTCGTCGTAAAGGGTTACGTCGACGCTAGCTTCGACACAGATCTGGATGACTCCAAGTCACAAACCGGATACGTGTTTATTTTGAATGGTGGGGCAGTAAGCTGGTGTAGTTGCAAGCAAAGCGCCGTGGCGGGATCTACATGTGAAGCGGAGTACATGGCAGCCTCGGAGGCAGCGCACGAAGCAATATGGATGAAGGAGTTCATCACCGACCTAGGAGTCATACCCAATGCGTCGGGGCCAATCGCTCTCTTCTGTGACAACACTGGAGCTATTGCACTTGCCAAGGAGCCCAGGTTTCAGAAGAAGACAAGGCACATCAAGCGTCGCTTCAACTCCATTCGTGAAAATGTTCAAGATGGAGACATAGATATTTGTAAAGTGCAAACGGATCTGAATGTCGCAGATCTGCTGACTAAACCTCTTCCGCGAGCAAAACATGATCAACACCAGAACTCTATGGGTGTTCGATTCATCACAATGTAACTAGATTATTGACTCTAGTGCAAGTGGGAGACTGTTGGAAATATGCCCTAGAGGCAATAATAAAATGATTATTATTATATTTCCTTGTTCATGATAATTGTCTATTGTTCATGCTATAATTGTGTTATCCGGAAATCGTAATACATGTGTGAATACATAGACCACAACATGTCCCTAGTGAGCCTCTAGTTGACTAGCTCGTTGATCAACAGATAGTCATGGTTTCCTGACTATGGACATTGGATGTCATTGATAACGGGATCACATCATTAGGAGAATGATGTGATGGACAAGACCAATCCTAAGCATAGCACAAGATCGTGTAGTTTGTTTGCTAGAGCTTTTCCAATGTTAAGTATCATTTCCTTAGACCATGAGATCGTGTAACTCCCGGATGCCGTAGGAGTGCTTTGGGTGTGCCAAACGTCACAACGTAACTGGGTGACTATAAAGGTATATTACAGGCATCCCCGAAAGCATCTGTTGGGTTGACACGGATCGAGACTGGGATTTGTCACTCCGTATGACGGAGAGGTATCTCTGGGCCCACTCGGTAATGCATCATCATAATGAGCTCAATGTGACCAAGTGGTTGGTCACGGGATCATGCATTACAGTACGAGTAAAAGTGACTTGCCGGTAACGAGATTGAACGAGGTATTGGGATACCGACGATCGAATATCAGGCAAGTAACGTACCGATTGACAAAGGGAATTGTATACGGGATTACTTGAATCCTCGACATCGTGGTTCATCCGATGAGATCATCGTGGAGCATGTGGGAGCCAACATGGGTATCCAGATCCCGATGTTGGTTATTGACCGGAGAGTCGTCTCGGTCATGTCTGCATGTCTCTCGAACCCATAGGGTCTACACACTTAAGGTTCGGTGACGCTAGGGTTGTATGGATATGAGTATGCAGTAATCCGAAAGTTGTTCGGAGTCCCGGATGAGATCCTGGACATCGTGAGGAGTTCCGGAATGGTCCGGAGGTGAAGAATTATATATAGGAAGTGCAGTTTCGGCCATCGGGAAAGATTCGGGGTCACCGGTATTGTACTGGGACCACCGGATGGGGCCACCCATCCCGGAGGTCCCCATGGGCTGAAGTGGGGAGGGGAACCAGCCCCTGGTGGGCTGGTGCGCCCCCTTGGGCCCCCCCTGCGCCTAGGGTTGGAAACCCTAGGGTGGGGGGCGCCTCCACTTGCCTTGGGGGGCAAGCCTCCCCTTGGCCGCCGCCCCCCCTAGGAGATCCCATCTCCTAGGGCCGGCGCCCCCCTAGGGGGCCTATATAAAGGGGGGGAGGGAGGGCAGCCACACCCAAGTCTTGGCGCCTCGCTCTCCCCTGCTACACCTCTCCCTCTCACAGAAGCTCGGCGAAGCCCTGCTGCGATCACTGCTGCATCCACCACCACGCCGTCGTGCTGCTGGATCTTCATCAACCTCTCCTTCCCCCTTGCTGGATCAAGAAGGAGGAGACGTCTTCCGCTCCATACGTGTGTTGAACTCGGAGGTGCCGTCCGTTCGGCACTTGGTCATCGGTGATTTGGATCACGGCGAGTACGACTCCATCATCCCCGTTCTCTTGAACGCTTCCGCTCGTGATCTACAAGGGTATGTAGATGCACTCTCCTCTCGTTGCTAGTTGACTCCATAGATTGATCTTGGTGGAACGTAAGGAGATTTTTTTGTTTTCTGCAACGTTCTCCAACACATGTACCTATCCCACGATGATGCATGGTGGACTATTGACCGTTTCGAGGACACACAATCACCCCCTGATCAAAAAGCCGTCCCTAACAAAATTCTTATCATCACATCGGTACATTCCGAAGGAGGAGCAGGACTTCTTGAGGGTTCTGCACGGATGCAACGTTGAGACTGCAAGGCAGATGCAGCTGATGTCATGGTTCTATGGGAGCGCTAAAGACGTACCCTACACGACACAAGACATTGCTAATCAACGAGCTAAGTTCCACTTAGAGCACCGCCACAAGGACGTTGGGAGCACAATTGCATACTTCCAAGAGATGAGGGCCAAAGATTCATATTTCTACTGGAGAATCAAACTTGATGATGAGGACAGGGTTGAGAACTTGTTCTGGATAGATGGCGCATCATGCAGGTCATATGCAAAGTATAATGACTGTTTGTTGTTTGACACAACATACATGACAAACATGTACAAGGTGTCGTGTGCACCATTCATTGGAATTAATAACCATGGTCAATCCATCCAGTTTGGGTGTGGCTTCGTTCGAAACGAACTAAAGAAAAACTTTGTGTGGCTGTTTAACACATTCCTCCATGCAATGGGTGGTGTTGCCCCTAAAAACATCATCACAGACCTGACTTTGCAATGAGGAGTGCGATCAACGAGGTCTTCTTGAACATAATACACAGAAATTGCCGCTGGCATATAATGAAGAAGGCGTAGGAGAAACTTGGAAAACTTATGGCTGATGATAAACCACTGAACAAAGCGTTCAAAGACTGTGTCGACAACAACTTGACTGGTACATACCTAATTTGGTGACCCATTTTAATTACCATGCAACTGTCGGCGTTCTGGGAACGGGGTCCCCAGACTTGCCTGCCTGCGGCCTGCGGTGTGGCTCGAAAGAGGGCCCAGCACGGCCCATCTTCATCAACACAAGACCCAAGACCCTCAGGAGGGGCCAAGCCTCGCGGGGCGGACGACACGGCGCTTCCTCAGGTGCGGCCTCATCAGGCTGGCTCGCGAGGAGGCAGAGAGATCAAGGCGGGGTACCTCATGAGGTGCCCATGATGCAAGCCATGACGACCAAGGGTGCCAGGCGGGCGCCAGCCCGTGCAGTGTCTCCCTTTCCTCTTTGGTGCAAAGGGGGCAAGCGCAGGCGAGAGGATCAAGCAAAGGCATCCATTTCGGTGCAACGAGACCAAGACCAGTCCAACGGTGGGAAGGAGGTCATTGTGGAGCCCAGAACGGCGTCACCGCAGGGCCTTTGGCAGGCGAGGACCAACTTTAGTCAGGATAAGTGTACCAGATGTTCCCCTTCAAATTGGCCAATTGTTGGCGCCCTTCCTGCTCAATATTTGGGAAGAGGCCCAGGGCCTTTGCCTATAAATAGGACTAGTCACCCCCAGGGTAGGAAGACAGATCGAGAAGCCAGCTAGAAAGACTCGGGCAAGAGAGAGAGAGAGAGAGAGAGAGAGAGAGAGAGAGAGAGAGAGAGAGAGAGAGAGAGAGAGAGAGAGAGAGAGAGAGAGAGAGAGAGAGAGAGAGAGAGAGAGAGAGAGAGAACTCCCCCTAGCAGTTCATCGTCCCAGCTAAGAGCAGACCCTCGCGAGGCTGTTCTTCCTTGTACTGTTCATCATCATCAGCCCAAGAGGCAATCCACCCACCACAAACTAGAGTAGGGTATTACACCACAATGGTGGCCCGAACTAGTATAAACCCCGTGTCTCTTGTGTTGTTCTTTCAGTAGTTAGATCTTTGCGAGACGGGGAGGTAGAGGGCATAATCTTCGTGCGCACCCCAGAGTTCAAACCTTAAGGGTCTGCCGGAACCCGAAATCCGAAATTTGGCGCGCCAGGTAGGGGTGCGCCGGAATTTGTCTTCCACCGCTCCGCTCTCCTCCGACCGTCGCGTCCATGTCTGACGCTCGTCGGGCCCGCGCCGAGCACCGGGCCGCCATCGCTTCCCGCGTCGCCTAGACGGCTCCCGTCGGTGGGCGTCCTTGTCGTTCCCCGTCGCCCGCCATCAACGCCGCCACCGGCCCGGCGGGGAATGAGCAGCAAGCGTCGTCTCAGCATCCGTCCGTGCGGCAAGACGGCGGCACCGCTACTCCATCGCTCACACCAGCTGGCTCTTCGTCCCGCGTGCTCCGTGCACCCTTGGAGGCTCGAGCTGCGCTCATCGCAGCAAACAAGCTCCTGCGGTACCGTCCCGTCGACGACGTCTACGAAGAGTGGATCGACCGCGTCGCCGAGCTCGTCCGCGCCGCAGGGGGCTCTCCTGCGCCATCCGCTCCGCTGTGCCGCACCCCGCCCCGCGTGGGCAATGAAGCTCCGGGGGTGTACCAGCCACCTCCTATCCAAGAAGACGCCATGGCTCCAAGGCGCGTGGCCCCTGGGCGGAACCCGCTCCGTCAGGTGCCAGCCCAGCAAGAACGGAGCTGCCAAGAAGTCCCTCGCCCGCAAGAAGCTGCCCGGGCGCTCCCTGCTCCGGCTCGTCGTGACCCTGCTCTAGCCCCGGCACGTCAAGACCCCGCGCTGCTCCCAGCTGCAGCGCATGGGGACCCGCAAGGCCAAGCTCTCCCTCAACCAAAGCCTCCCGTGGCCACTGCTGGCTGTCGCGCCTACACCACCGAGCTGCGCAGCGTCGCATGGCCCGGCAAGTTCAAGCCAGACCTGCCTCCTCGCTACGACGGCACGACCGACCCTGCAGAGTTCCTCCAGCTCTATGAGCTGGGCATCGAAGCTGCCAGTGGGGATGAAAAGGTCATGGCAAACTGGTTCCCCATGGCGCTCAAGGAAGGAGTTCGCACCTGGCTCCTGAACCTGGCCCCAGGCACGATCTCTTCCTGGGACCAGATGCGCACCCGCTTCATCGCCAACTTCCAAGGTACTCGCGACCGGCCGCCCGCCGTGAGCGACATGCGCCGCATCAAGCAACAACCCGAAGAGACCCTGCAAAAGTACATCCAGCACTTCAACAGTGCGCGCCTCAAGATCCCCAAGGTGTCCGAGGAAGCCATCATCTCAGCCTTCTCCGATGGTGTGCGCGATGTCAAGATGAAGGAGGAGCTGGCGATGCATGAAGACCTGTGCACCTCCCTGGAGCTGTTCAACTTAGCGACCAAGTGCGCTAGGGCTGAGGAAGGGCGTCTCTCCCTCCTCGAGCTGCCCGCCGCAGACCCAGAAGAGAAGAAACCCAAGGCCAAGGACGTGAAGCGCAAGGGGGCTGCCGTGCTCGCGGCGGAACCGGACACCAAGTGGGGCAAGGATCTGCCCGAATCCTCCAGGGGCAGCCGGTACTGTGTGTACCACGACCTCCACACCCACAACACCAATGAATGCCAAGAGCTCCGCGCCATGCGAGAAGGAAGGATCGGCCGTCGTCCCGACCGCGCTGACCGGGGCTACGGCCGAATAGGAGGAAGAAACGCAGGATGCTGGGAAGACCGCGGCCCGCGCGAAGGATGGCATGATCAACCTCGCGAGGACCGCTGGCGAGACCTGCCTCGCAAGGGGGACTGGCGGGATCAGCCTCGTGAGGATCGCCTGCAGGGCAACGCAGGCCTCCCTCCACTGCCGCCTCAGCCAAGGAGGAACGAGGACCGCCATCAAGACGAGGGGGCTGGGGGCTTCCAGGAGCCGCGCGCAATCGCGTGCATCCTGGGCGGAGCTCAAGCCCCAGCCTCCCAACGCATCTTCAAGCAGTTTGCCCGCGAAGTGAATGCAGCCCTCCCCAAGCTCGAAGCAACGCGCCCTCTCAGGTGGTCGGCGTGCGCCATCACGTTCAGCTCAGCAGATCAGTTCAAGTGTGCGGCCACAGCCGGAGTCCTCCCGATGCTTTACTCCCCGGTCATCAGGAATGTACTGGTCACCAAGACCCTCATCGATGGTGGAGCAGGGCTCAACGTCCTGTCCGTGGAAACATTCAACAATCTCCAAGTGCCCTATGACCAGCTTCAGCCAACCAAGCCTTTCTCCGGAGTCACCGACGGTTCCACGGTCCCGATCGGGCAGGTCCGCCTCCCTGTCACCTTCGGGGCCCGCAGCAACTACCGCACCGAGCTCATCGACTTCGATGTCGCCCACATCCGCTTCCCGTACAACGCCATCCTCGGGTACCAAGCGCTGGCCAAGTTCATGGCCGTAACTCATCATGGCTACAACGTCCTCAAGATGCCAGGAAGTGGCGGAGTCATCACGGTGCCATGTGAAGAGAAGGATGCAGTGTGTTCCCTGGAGCGAGCCTTTCAGGCCGCGTCACTAGAAGACCCAGATCGCGGAAGCAGGAGGCTTCCCGAGACCACCCCCAAGAAGAAGAAGGCGTCGTCCGGGCCAGCCCCTCGGGAGGCAGGCCCCTCAGGTCCCGCGTCTGCCCAAGGGGAGCCTCCTTCCATCGCATAGGAAAGCGCGCCCGGCGCCCTCCTCAGGCAGGGCTCGGGGGCTCTCACCTGGAGGGCCACCGACCTTGTAACGCCCTCGATGCGGCTATATCTCCCACGTGTCGAGGCACGACCTAGAGGCATAACCGCATTGAAAGCAATGTCGCAAGTGAGGTAATCTTCACACAACCCATGTAATACATAAAGGGAAAGAGATACATAGTTGGCTTACAGTCGCCACTTCACACAATACATAAATAAACATTCATCATCCAAATTACACTCAAGGTCCGACTACGGTACCAAAAGAAAGAAGACTACCCCAAATGCTACATAGATCCCCGGATCACCCCAACTGGGCTCCACTACTGATCATTTGGAAAAGAAACATAGTAACGACCACGTTCCTCATCGAACTCCCAAGTGAGCTCGGTCGCGTCATCTGCACTGACATCGTTGGTACCTGCAACTATTGTGGTAGAATCTGTGAGTCACGGGGACTCAGCAATCTCACACCCGCGAGATCAAGTCTATTTAAGCTTATAGGTAGGAAAGGATAGTGAGGTGGAGCTGCAGCAAGCGACTAGCATATATGGTGGCTACAACGCAAAAGAGAGCGATGAGAGAAAGCAAAACACGATCGTGAAGCTAGAAGTGATCAAGAAGTGACCCTAGAACAACCTACGTCAAACATAACTCCAACACCGTGTTCACTTCCCGGACCCCGCCGAGAAGAGACCATCACGGTTACACACGCGGTTGATGTGTTTTAGTTAAGGTCATTTTCGGGTTTTCTACAACCGGACATCAACAAATTCCCATCTGCCTCATAACCGCGGGCACGGCTTTCGAAAGATAATACCCTGCAGGGGTGTCCCAACTTAGCCCATTATAAGCTCTCACGGTCAACGAAGGATATTCCTTCTACCGGGAAGACCCGATCAGTCTCGGAATCCCGAACTACAAGACCTTTCGACAGTAATAAAACAGATCCAGCAAAGCCGCCCGATTGTGCCGACAAATCCTGATAGGAGCTGCACATATCTCGGTCTCAGGGCACATCCGGATGAGCAGTCCGTACAACTAAAACCAAGTCTCGAGTTGCCCCGAGGTGGCGCTGCAAAGGGCTCTAGTTTGGACCAGCAATCGAAGGAGAACTGGCCCGGGGGTTTAAAATAAAGATGACCCTTGAGTCTGCAGAACCCAAGGGAAAAAGGCTTAGGTGGCAAATGGTAAAACCAATGTTGGGCCTTGCTGGAGGAGTCTTATTCAAAGCGAACTGTCAAGGGGGTCCCATAAATCACCCAACCGTGTAAGGAACGCAAAATCCGGGAACATAACACCGGTATGACGGAAACTAGGGTGGCAAGAGTGGAACAAAACACCAGGCAAAAGGTCGAGCCTTCCACCCTTTACCAAGTATATAGATGCATTAATTAAATAAGAGGTATTGTGATATCCCAACAAGTAAACATGTTCCAACAAGGAACATCAAGTCCATGTTCCAACAAGGAACATCAAGTCCATGTTCCTGAAGGAAATATGCCCTAGAGGCAATAATAAAGTTATTATTTATTTCCTTACATATCATGATAAATGTTTATTATTCATGCTAGAATTGTATTAACTGGAAACATAATACATGTGTGAATACATAGACAAACAGAGTGTCACTAGTATGCCTCTACTTGACTAGCTCATTAATCAAAGATGGTTATGTTTCCTAACCATGAACAAAGTGTTGTTATTTGATTAACGAGATCACATCATTAGTTGAATGATCTGATTGACATGACCCATTTCATTAGCATAGCACCCGATCGTTTAGTATGTTGCTATTGCTTTTATCCATGACTTATACATGTTCCTTTAAACTATGAGATTATGCAACTCCCGTTTACCGTAGGAACACTTTGTGTGCTACCAAACGTCACAACGTAACTGGGTCATTATAAAGGTGCTCTACAGGTGTCTCCGAAGGTACATGTTGGGTTGGCGTATTTCGAGATTAGGATTTGTCACTCCGATTGTCGGAGAGGTATCTCAGGGCCTTCTCGGTAATGCACATCACATAAAGCCTTGCAAGCATTGCAACCAATGAGTTAGTTGCGAGATGATGTATTACGGAACGAGTAAAGAGACTTGCCGGTAACGAGATTGAACTAGGTATTGGATACCGGCGATCGAATCTCGGGCAAGTAACATACCGATGACAAAGGGAACAACGTATGTTGTTATGCGGTCTGACCGATAAAGATCTTCGTAGAATATGTAGGAGCCAATATGGGCATCCAGGTCCCGCTATTGGTTATTGACCGGAGACGTGTCTCGGTCATGTCTACATTGTTCTCGAACCGTAGGGTCCGCACGCTTAACGTTACGATGACAGTTATTACGAGTTTATGCATTTTGATGTACCGAAGGAGTTCGGAGTCCCGGATGTGATCACGGACATGACGAGGAGTCTCGAAATGGTCGAGACGTAAAGAATGATATATTGGAAGCCTATGTTTGGACATCGGATGCATTCCAGGTGAAATCAGGATTTTACCGGAATACCGGGAAGGGTTACCGGAACCCCCCGGGGGCATAATGGGCCAACATGGGCCTTGGAGGAGAGGTGAGAGGGCTGCCCTCATGGGCTGCGTGCCTCCCCCCTTCCCCTAGTCCTATTAGGACTAGGAGAGGTGGGCGCCCCCTCTCTCTCTCTCCCCCTTGGAGAATCCTAGTCCAACTAGGATTGGGGGGGGGGGAATCCTACTCCCAGAGAGAGTAGGACTCTCCTGGCGCGCCAGGCGTGGCCGGCCAGCCCCTCCCCCTTGGCTCCTTTATATACAGGGGCAGGGGGCACCCCAGAGACACACAATTGATCATTGAGATCTTTCCTTAGCCGTGTGCGGTGCCCCCTTCCACCAAATTCCACCTCGGTCATATCGTTGCAGTGCTTAGGCGAAGCCCTGCGCCGGTAACACATCAAGATCGTCACCACGCCGTCGTGCTGACGGAACTCTTCCCCGACGCTTTGCTGGATCGGAGCCCGGGGATCGTCATCGAGCTGAACGTGTGCCAAGAACTCGGAGGTGCCGGAGTAACGGTGCTGTGATCGGTTGGATCGCGAGGAGAACGTACGCCTACTTCCTCTACGTTGTGTCAACGCTTCCGCTTCGGTCTATGAGGGTACGTAGACAACACTCTCCCCTCTCGTTGCTATGCATCACCATGATCTTGCGTGTGCGTAGGAATTTTTTTGAAATTACTACATAAACCAACAGTGGCATCCGAGCCTAGGTTTTTATGGTTTGATGTTATTTGCACGAGTAGAACACAAGTGAGTCGTGCACGATACAAGTCATACTGCCTACCAGCATGTCATACTTTGGTTCAGCGGTATTGTTGGACGAGACGATCCGGACCAACCTTACGCGTACTCTTACGCGAGACCGGTTCCCTCGACCTGCTTTGCACATAGATGGCTTGCGGAAGACTGTCTCTCCAACTTTAGTTGAACCGAGTGTGGCTACGCCCGGTCCTTGAGAAGGTTAAAACGGAGTCTATTTGACAAACTATCGTTGTGGTTTTGATGCGTAGGTAAGATGAGTTCTTGCTTAAGCCCGTAGCAGCCACGTAAAACTTGCAACAACAAAGTAGAGGACGTCTAACTTGTTTTTGCAGGGCATGTTGTGATGTGATATGGTCAAGACATGATGCTAAATTTTATTGTATGAGATGATCATGTTTTGTAACCGAGTTATCGACAACTGGCAGGAGCCATATGGTTGTCGCTTTATTGTATGCAATGCAATCGCGATGTAATGCTTTACTTTATTACTAAGCGGTAGTGATAGTCGTGGAAGCATAAGATTGGCGAGACGACAACGATGCTGCGATGAAGATCAAGGTGTCGCGCCGGTGACGATGGTGATCATGACGGTGCTTCGAAGATGGAGATCACAAGCACGAGATGATGATGGCCATATCATATCACTTATATTGATTGCATGTGATGTTTATCCTTTTATGCATCTTATCTTGCTTTGATTGACGGTAGCATTATAAGATGATCTCTCACTAAATTATCAAGAAGTGTTCTCCCTGAGTATGCACCGTTGCGAAAGTTCTTCGTGCTGAGACACCACGTGATGATCGGGTGTGATAGGCTCTACGTTCAAATACAACGGGTGCAAAACAGTTGCACACGCGGAATACTCAGGTTTAACTTGACGAGCCTAGCATATAACAGATATGGCCTCGGAACACGGAGACCGAAAGGTCGAGCGTGAATCATATAGTAGATATGATCAACATAGTGATGTTCACCATTGAAACTACTCCATCTCACGTGATGATCGGACATGGTTTAGTTGATTTGGATCACGTGATCACTTAGAGGATTAGAGGGATGTCTATCTAAGTGGGAGTTCTTAAGTAATATGATTAATTGAACTTAAATTTATCATGAACTTAGTACCTGATAGTATCTTGCTTGTCTATGTTGTGTAGATAGATGGCTCGTGCTGTTGTTCCGTTGAATTTTAATGCGTTCCTTGAGAAAGCAAAGTTGAAAGATGATGGTAGCAATTACACGGACTGGGTCCGTAACTTGAGGATTATCCTCATTGCTGCACAGAAGAATTACGTCCTGGAAGCACCGCTAGGTGCCAGGCCTGGTGCAAGAGCTACGCCAGATGTTGTGAACGTCTGGCAAAGCAAAGCTGATGACTACTCTATAGTTCAGTGTGCCATGCTTTACGGCTTAGAACCGGGACTTCAACGACGTTTTGAACACCATGGAGCATATGAGATGTTCCAGGAGTTGAAGTTAATATTTCAAGCAAATGCCCGGATTGAGAGATATGAAGTCTCCAATAAGTTCTATAGCTGTAAAATGGAGGAGAACGGTTCTGTCAGTGAGCATATACTCAGAATGTCTGGGTATAACAATCACTTGATTCAACTGGGAGTTAATCTTCCGGATGATTGCGTCATTGACAGAATTCTCCAATCACTGCCACCAAGCTACAAGAGCTTCGTGATGAACTATAATATGCAAGGGATGACCAAAACTATGCCCGAGCTCTTCGCGATGCTGAAAGCCGCGGAGGTAGAAATCAAAAAGGAGCATCAAGTGTTGATGGTTAACAAAACCACTAGTTTCAAGAAAAAGGGCAAAGGGAAGAAAAGGGGAACTTCAAAAAGAACAGCAAGCAAGTTGCTAATCAAGAGAAGAAACCCAAGTCTGGACCTAAGCCTGAAACTGAGTGCTTCTATTGCAAGCAGACTGGTCACTGGAAGCGGAACTGCCCCAAGTATTTGGCGGATAAGAAGGATGGCAAGGTTAACAAAGGTATATATGATATACATGTTATTGATGTGTACCTTACTAATTCTCGCAGTAGCACCTGGGTATTTGATACTGGTTCTGTTGCTAATATTTGCAACTCAAAACAGGGGCTACGGATTAAGCGAATATTGGCTAAGGACGAGGTGACGATGCGCGTGGGAAATGGTTCCAAAGTCGATGTGATCGCGGTCGGCACGCTACCTCTACATCTACCTTCGGGATTAATATTAGATCTAAATAATTGTTATTTAGTACCAGCGTTGAGCATGAACATTATATCTGGATCTTGTTTGATGCGAGACGGTTATTCATTTAAATCAGAGAATAATGGTTGTTCTATTTATATGAGTAATATCTTTTATGGTCATGCACCATTAAAGAATGGTTTGTTCTTACTTAATCTCGATAGTAGTGATACACATATTCATAATGTTGAAGCCAAAAGATGCAGAGTTGATAATGATAGTGCAACTTATTTGTGGCACTGCCGTTTAGGTCATATCGGTGTAAAACGCATGAAGAAACTCCATACTGATGGACTTTTGGAGTCACTTGATTATGAATCACTTGGCACTTGCGAACCGTGCCTTATGGGCAAGATGACTAAAACACCATTCTCCGGTACTGTGGAGAGAGCAACAGATTTATTAGAAATCATACATACTGATGTATGTGGTCCAATGAATGTTGAGGCTCGTGGCGGATATCGTTATTTTCTCACCTTCACTGATGATTTAAGCAGATATGGGTATATCTACTTAATGAAACACAAGTCTGAAACATTTGAAAAGTTCAAAGAATTTCTGAGTGAAGTGGAAAATCATCGTAACAAGAAAATAAAGTTTCTACGATCTGATCGTGGAGGAGAATATTTGAGTTACGAGTTTGGTCTACATTTGAAACAATGCGGAATAGTTTCGCAACTCACGCCACCCGGAACACCACAACGTAATGGTGTGTCCGAACGTCGTAATCGTACTTTACTGGATATGGTGCGATCTATGATGTCTCTTACTGATTTACCGCTATCTTTTTGGGGTTATGCTTTAGAGACGGCCGCATTCACGTTAAATAGGGCACCATCAAAATCCGTTGAGACGACGCCTTATGAACTGTGGTTTGGCAAGAAACCAAAGTTGTCGTTTCTTAAAGTTTGGGGCTGCGATGCTTATGTGAAAAAGCTTCAACCTGATAAGCTCGAACCCAAATCGGAAAAATGTGTCTTCATAGGATACCCAAAGGAGACTGTTGGGTATACCTTCTATCACAGATCCGAAGGCAAAATTTTTGTTGCTAAAGTCGGAAACTTTCTAGAGAAGGAGTTTCTCTCGAAAGAAGTGAGTGGGAGGAAAGTAGAACTTGATGAGATAACAGTATCTACTCCCTTATTGAGAAGTAGTACATCACAGAAATCTGTTTCTGTGACACCTACATCAAATAGGGAGGAAGCTAATGATAATGATCATGAAACTTCAGATCAAGTTTCTACTGAACTTCGTAGATCAACCAGAGTAAGATCCGCACCAGAGTGGTACGGTAATCCTATTTTGGAAGTCATGTTACTAGACCATGATGAACCTACGAACTATGAAGAAGCGATGGTGAGCCCAGATTCCGCAAAGTGGCTTGAGGCCATGAAATCTGAGATGGGATCCATGTATGAGAACAAAGTGTGGACTTTGGTTGACTTGCCCGATGATCGGCAAGCAATTGAGAATAAATGGATTTTTAAGAAGAAGACTGACGCTGATGGTAATGTTACTGTCTATAAAGCTCGACTTGTTGCAAAAGGTTTTCGACAAGTTCAAGGGATTGACTACGATGAGACTTTCTCACCCGTAGCGATGCTTAAGTCTGTCCGAATCATGTTAGCAGTTACCGCATTTTATGATTATGAAATTTGGCAAATGGATGTCAAAACTGCATTCCTGAATGGATTTCTGGAAGAAGAGTTGTATATGATGCAACCAGAAGGTTTTGTCGATCCAAAGGGAGCTAACAAAGTGTGCAAGCTCCAGCGATCCATTTATGGACTGGTGCAAGCCTCTCGGAGTTGGAATAAACGCTTTGATAGTGTGATCAAAGCATTTGGTTTTATACAGACTTTTGGAGAAGCCTGTATTTACAAGAAAGTGAGTGGGAGCTCTGTAGCATTTCTGATACTATATGTGGATGACATATTACTGATCGGAAATAATATAGAATTTCTGGATAGCATAAAGGGATACTTGAATAAGAGTTTTTCAATGAAAGACCTCGGTGAAGCTGCTTACATATTGGGCATTAAGATCTATAGAGATAGATCAAGACGCTTAATAGGACTTTCACAAAGCACATACCTTGACAAAGTTTTGAAGAAGTTCAAAATGGATCAGGCAAAGAAAGGGTTCTTGCCTGTGTTACAAGGTGTGAAGTTGAGTAAGACTCAATGCCCGACCACCGCAGAAGATAGAGAGAAAATGAAAAATGTTCCCTATGCTTCAGCCATAGGCTCTATCATGTATGCAATGCTGTGTACCAGACCTGATGTGTGCCTTGCTGTAAGTTTAGCAGGCAGGTACCAAAGTAATCCAGGAGTGGATCACTGGACAACGGTCAAGAACATCCTTAAGTACTTGAAAAGGACTAAGGATATGTTTCTCATTTATGGAGGTGACAAAGAGCTCGTCGTAAACGGTTACATCGATGCAAGCTTTGACACTGATCCGGACGATTCTAAATCGCAAACCGGATACGTATTTACATTAAACGGTGGAGCTGTCAGTTGGTGCAGTTCTAAACAAAGCGTCGTGGCGGGATCTACATGTGAAGCTGAGTACATAGCCGCTTCGGAAGCAGCTAATGAAGGAGTCTGGATGAAGGAGTTCATATCCGATCTAGGTGTTGTACCTAGCATATCGGGTCCAATGAAAATCTTTTGTGATAATACTGGTGCAATTGCCTTGGCAAAGGAATCCAGATTTCACAAAAGAACCAAACACATCAAAAGACGCTTCAACTCCATCCGGGATTTGGTCCAGGTGGGAGACATAGAGATATGCAAGATACATACGGATCTGAATGTTGCAGACCCGTTGACTAAGCCTCTTCCACGAGCAAAACATGATCAGCACCAAGACTCCATGGGTGTTAGAATCATTACTTTGTAATCTAGATTATTGACTCTAGTGCAAGTGGGAGACTGAAGGAAATATGCCCTAGAGGCAATAATAAAGTTATTATTTATTTCCTTACATATCATGATAAATGTTTATTATTCATGCTAGAATTGTATTAACTGGAAACATAATACATGTGTGAATACATAGACAAACAGAGTGTCACTAGTATGCCTCTACTTGACTAGCTCATTAATCAAAGATGGTTATGTTTCCTAACCATGAACAAAGTGTTGTTATTTGATTAACGAGATCACATCATTAGTTGAATGATCTGATTGACATGACCCATTTCATTAGCATAGCACCCGATCGTTTAGTATGTTGCTATTGCTTTTATCCATGACTTATACATGTTCCTTTAAACTATGAGATTATGCAACTCCCGTTTACCGTAGGAACACTTTGTGTGCTACCAAACGTCACAACGTAACTGGGTCATTATAAAGGTGCTCTACAGGTGTCTCCGAAGGTACATGTTGGGTTGGCGTATTTCGAGATTAGGATTTGTCACTCCGATTGTCGGAGAGGTATCTCAGGGCCTTCTCGGTAATGCACATCACATAAAGCCTTGCAAGCATTGCAACCAATGAGTTAGTTGCGAGATGATGTATTACGGAATGAGTAAAGAGACTTGCCGGTAATGAGATTGAACTAGGTATTGGATACCGACGATCGAATCTCGGGCAAGTAACATACCGATGACAAAGGGAACAACGTATGTTGTTATGCGGTCTGACCGATAAAGATCTTCGTAGAATATGTAGGAGCCAATATGGGCATCCAGGTCCCGCTATTGGTTATTGACCGGAGACGTGTCTCGGTCATGTCTACATTGTTCTCGAACCGTAGGGTCCGCACGCTTAACGTTACGATGACAGTTATTATGAGTTTATGCATTTTGATGTACCGAAGGAGTTCGGAGTCCCGGATGTGATCACGGACATGACGAGGAGTCTCGAAATGGTCGAGACGTAAAGAATGATATATTGGAAGCCTATGTTTGGACATCGGATGCATTCCAGGTGAAATCAGGATTTTACCGGAATACCGGGAAGGGTTACCGGAACCCCCCGGGGGCATAATGGGCCAACATGGGCCTTGGAGGAGAGGTGAGAGGGCTGCCCTCATGGGCTGCGCGCCTCCCCCCTTCCCCTAGTCCTATTAGGACTAGGATAGGTGGGCGCCCCCCCTCTCTCTCTCTCCCCTTGGAGAATCCTAGTCCAACTAGGATTGGGGGGGGGGGGAATCCTACTCCCACAGGGAGTAGGACTCTCCTGGCGCGCCAGGCTTGGCCGGCCAGCCCCTTCCCCTTGGCTCCTTTATATACAGGGGCAGGGGGCACCCCAGAGACACACAATTGATCATTGAGATCTTTCCTTAGCCGTGTGCGGTGCCCCCTTCCACCAAATTCCACCTCGGTCATATCGTTGCAGTGCTTAGGCGAAGCCCTGCGCCGGTAACACATCAAGATCGTCACCACGCCGTCGTGCTGACGGAACTCTTCCCCGACGCTTTGCTGGATCGGAGCCCGGGGATCGTCATCGAGCTGAACGTGTGCCAAGAACTCGGAGGTGCCGGAGTAACGGTGCTGTGATCGGTTGGATCGCGAGGAGAACGTACGCCTACTTCCTCTACGTTGTGTCAACGCTTCCGCTTCGGTCTACGAGGGTACGTAGACAACACTCTCCCCTCTCGTTGCTATGCATCACCATGATCTTGCGTGTGCGCAGGAAATTTTTTGAAATTACTACATAAACCAACAGTCCAACAAGGAACAAACTTCATCTTCACCTGCAACTGGCAACGCTATAAGAGGGGCTGAGCAAAGCGGTAACATAGCCAATCAACGGTTTGCTAGGACATGGATGGTTAGAGGCTGACATGGCAATATGGGTGGCATGATATAGCAAGTGGTAGGTATCGCAGCATGGCATAGCAAAAGAGCGAGCAACTAGCAAGCAAAGATAGAAGTGATTTCGAGGGTATGGTCATCTTGCCTGCAAGGTTCTCAGAGTTGTCGAAAGCTTGGTCCTCGAAAGCGTTCTCAACAGGTTCCTCGTTCACGTACTCGTCTCCCGGCTCTACCCACAACAAGAACACAAGCAAAGGGGACAAACATCAATCACGATGCAATGCGCAAGCAACATGATGCAAAACATGGCATGATATGCGAGATGTGATATGCAATGCTTATGCGTGCTCCGAAAGGACAAAGATGAACAAGGCATAATCTTGGCAAACCAAGTATGCCACTGGATAGGTGAGGTGATTTCGGTTGAAATCGATATAAGTATCACCGGAATCGGATGCACGGTTTGCAAATGACAAGCAAAACAAGAATGACGATAATCTGCCATTAACAGCATGATGCTACTTAGCAAGCAACAAGAAATTAAGCTACTGCACCCAAACATATCAACAAAGAATATGACAGTAATCTACACAAGATGCTTGACAAAAGATGAACAATGAGCTACGGCTAAATCACACCACAACAGGTTCAAACAAGCATGGCAAAAGTGCAAAAGATAACAGGTTCACAGACTTAGTGAAAATATCAACATGCCAGAAATTAACATCAGGATGGCATGTTTATAGCAACTAACAACATGCTACAGGAACAGGACATAGCAAAATAAGGCATGAAAGGAATCTACTCAAAGCACTTGACAGAAGTCCCTTACTGACCATAAGCCAGAAAGGATCAGAAAATATGATTACACCCATGTCAATTAAGCAAGTTTCGTTACAGGTTTCAGACTTAGCAGAAAACTGGACATGTCAAAAACAGATAACAAGTAGGCATGTTCGTGAGCTCGATGCACTCACTACAGAGCATTGCATGATAAACTAAGCATACATACATCAAGAAGATATGGCATAGGAACTATAAATGGCAAGAATAATATCATATCATGCAAGGACCAACTACACCAAGCTTGGCAAAATCGAATAACATGTAAACAATCTGCCAGCAACATTTTATAGCAAAAATAGAGCTCGATTGACTCAAGCTATGGCACCCCATAAATACCAACAAAGGCATGCAGGGATAGAGAAAATCCATATGTTCAAAACACTCTTACTGATCATGCTCAAAATATGCATAGATCTCTCGGAAACAACATGAACACATGGCATAAAAATAACAGCAGGCAGGGACTTTGTGAAATTACTAAGTCTCTGAAATCAGCAACATCAAGTACCCTAGTTTGCATGCTTGTGCTAGTCACCACAAAGATCACAAAAATACATGGCATAATTCTCTGGAAAGGTAACATGGCATATTACAAAACTCATGCAGGACTCAACTTCATAGAAGGCACACATCAATCATGGCAAAAATGACAAAAGTGCATGTTCAGATAAGAATCAGGAACTAACATCACATAGCCCTCTTCTAACAGCATTTCGGGCATCAAGATGACCTCAAATGAAAATGATGCGATGGAATGAAATGATGTACTCTTCGAGGCGAACAAATTGACATAATATACGCACGAAACGGAGCTACAGATGCAAAGTTATGGCATGATGAACAGGCGACAATAATGTGAAAATAAAGGACTTAGAAATATCGAGGGGGAAGAAGAAGTCAACCCCGCGGCACGGAAGCTGAGGCGGGCCGCGGATCTCGCCGGAACAGTGCGGGGACGGCGGGGCCAAGGTGGATCCGGCCGGATCTGGCGGATCCGGCGCCGGCGACGGGTGCGGCGGCGCGCAGGGACGGGCGCGGGTGGCGGAGGAGGTGGCGCGGCGCGGGCGGCTCCGGCGCGGTGCGAGGTCGGCGGGGAGGGGCGGCGCCGGCGAGAGGCAGCGGGGCCGAGGTCGTCGGCGGCTCGGGGCGAGAAGCGGGCGGCGCGCCTGCGGGTGGAGCGGGCGGAGCCTGCGGGCCGCGGGGGCCCTCCCCGGGCCGAGCGGGCCGAGCGCGGTGGGAGGCGGCGGGGGACAGGTGTCGCACGCCGATTGGCCGCGGGTGGCGGCGGAATCCGTCCGGCGCGGCCCGGACGTGTCCGGCGCGACGGAGGGGAGCGGGGCTAGGGTTATGGTAGGAATGGACCCGTGAATGAAGGAGGGGGAGGTGTTTTTATAGGTAGAAGGAGCTAGGAAGCTCCAAATGGAGAGCGGTTTTCGGCCACGCGATCGTGATCGAACGGCGGTGGACATGGGAGTGTCTTAGATGGGTTATTGGGCTGTTTTGAAGGGGTGTTGGGCTGCAACACACACGAGGCCTTCACGGTTACCCGGTTAACCGTTGGAGTACCAAACGAACTCCGATTGACCCGAAACTTGACAGGCGGTCTGCCGGTGCTACACCAAGGCCGCTTGTCAAACCTCGGTCCATTTCGAGAATGTTTAATACCCGCTCACGAACAAATGCAAAAGGGGACGCCGGGGGACATAGGAGCGCCGGATTGCAAAACGGACAACGGGGAAAATGCTCGGATTTATGAGACGAACACGTATGCGAATGCGATGCACATGATGACATGATATGAAATGCATGACATGAACAAAATGCAAAACAAAGGGAAACCCAACCACGCAGGAAATATCATATCACAATGCCGAAAATGGCAACAGTTGGATTACAAATATGGCAAGTTACATCCGGGGCGTTACAACACTCCACCACTACGAGAGGATCTCGTCCCGAGATCTAGGGCTGAAAGAACTCCGGATACTCGGAACGTAGGTGATCCTCGCGCTCCCAGGTGGCTTCTCGGTCTGAATGGTGTGACCATTTCACTTTCAGGAATTTGATTGACTTGTTGTGAGTCTTGCGCCCAGTTGTTTCAAGAATAGCAACGGGGTGCTCATGATAGGACAAATCTTCTTGAAGATCAATCTCTTCGAAGTTGATGGTGCGCTCAGGTGTCTTGAAGCACTTGCGAAGCTGTGACACGTGGAAGACATCGTGCACATTTGCAAAGTTGGAGGGAAGCTCAAGTTGATAGGCGAGATCGCCTCGCTTACCGATGATCTTGAAAGGACCGACGTATCTAGGGGCAAGTTTCCCCTTGATACCGAAGCGACGAGTTCCTTTCATTGGAGAGACGCGGAGGTAGACATGGTCTCCGATCTCGATTGCCAAATCACGATGTTTGCTATCGTAATAGCTCTTCTGGCGCGATTGCGCGGCTTTGAGGTTCTCACGAATCACCTTGCACATAGCCTCAGCCTCTGAGATCAAATCGTTGCCAAGAAGTTGGCGTTCACCGGTTTCAGACCAGTTGAGAGGAGTACGACACTTTCTGCCATAGAGAATCTCGAATGGGGCTTTGCCCGAGCTGGCTTGAAAACTGTTGTTGTAAGAGAATTCAGCATAAGGAAGGCAGTCCTCCCACTTCATGCCGAAAGAGATAACACAAGCTCTGAGCATATCTTCAAGAATTTGGTTGACACGCTCGACTTGTCCACTAGTTTGAGGGTGGAAAGCTGTGCTGAAGCGAATATTTGTGCCCATGGCCTTTTGAAAAGAATCCCAAAACTTGGAGGTAAAGATGCTGCCACTGTCTGAAGAGATCAATTGTGGAATGCCATGCAAGGAGACAATTCTGGAGGTGTAGAGCTCTGCCAGCTGCGCTGCTGTGATAGACTCTTTGATAGGAAGAAAATAAGCCACTTTGGTGAGCTTGTCGATGACGACGGAGATAGCATCATTTCCATGCTTAGACTTAGGAAATCCAGTCATGAAGTCCATTTCGATATGATCGAACTTCCATTCTGGAATAGCAAGAGGTTGGAGAAGACCAGCTGGTCGTTGGTGTTCTGCTTTCACCCTTCTGCAGACATCACACTCATTCACAAATTGAGCAATCTCTCGCTTCATTCGAGTCCACCAATACGACTGCTTGAGGTTATGGTACATCTTCGTACTTCCAGGATGAATTGACAGAAGAGAGTTGTGTGCTTCGTTCATAATGACTTTACGAAGATCACCCTTTGGAACCACGATCCGGTCCTCGAAGAAAAGACTATCTCTGTCATCAACTCGATAGCACTTGTATTTGGAAATGCCCTTGTCAATACCACGTTTCACCTTCTTCACCATGGTATCCAACAGTTGTGCCTCACGAATCTGATCTTCCAAAGTAGGAGAGACGATGAGGTTGGCAAGAAAACCTTGAGGGACAACTTGAAGATTCAACTTTCGGAAAGCCTCACAAAGATCCGGTTGAAAGGGCTTGAGGGTTAAGCTGTTGCAGTAAGCCTTCCTGCTCAAAGCGTCTGCAATCACATTAGCCTTGCCTGGAGTATATTCAATACTCGGATTATACTCTTGAATCATTTCGACCCATCGAGTTTGCCTGAGGTTGAGGTGGGGCTGAGTGAAGATGTACTTGAGACTCTTGTGATCGGTGAATATGTCCACTTTCCTTCCCAACAGGAGATGTTTCCATGTTATTAGTGCGTGGACAACTGCCGCCAACTCAAGATCGTGAGTGGGGTAGTTCCTTTCGTTGGGCCTCAACTGACGAGAGGTATAGGCAACAACCTTCTTCTCTTGCATTAAGACGGCACCGAGGCCCTGAAGAGAAGCATCACAGAAAACTTCATAAGGCTTGGATTCGTCAGGAGGAGTCAGAACTGGAGCAGTGACGAGTTTCTCTTTGAGAGTGTTGAAAGCAACGTCACACTCAGGAGACCAGACATATTTCACATGCTTCTGGAGGAGGTTGGAAAGAGGCTTTGCAATCTTTGAGAAATTCTCAACGAATCTTCGGCAATAGCTTGCAAGTCCAAGAAAACTGCGAAGCTGCTTGACATTCTGAGGGGGTTCCCAATTCAAAACTGCAGACACCCTCTCTGGATTAATAGCAATGCCCTTGGCAGAGATGATATGACCAAGATAAAGAACTTCATCAAGCCAGAATTCACATTTGGAGAACTTCGCATATAATTTATACTCTCTGAGCTTGTCGAGCACCAATCGCAAATGTTTGGCATGATCCTTCTTATTCTTGGAGAAAACCAAAATATCATCGAGATAGACCAAGACAAATTCATTGATGTAGGGGTTGAAGATGAAATTCATCAAGCGAGTGAATGCTGGAGGAGCATTGACAAGGCCGAAAGACATGACAGTATATTCATAAGAACCAAAGCTTGTTCTGAATGCTATCTTGGGAATATCTTCTTCACGAATGCGAATCTGATGATACCCCATGCGAAGGTCAAGCTTGGAGAACACTTTAGCACCTTTAAGTTGCTCGAATAGCTCATTGATGTTGGGAAGTGGGTACTTGTTCTTGATTGTCTTCTTGTTCAATGGACGGTAATCGACGCAAAGTCGGTCCGTGCCATCCTTCTTCTTGACAAAAAGAACACCACAACCCCAAGGAGAAGAACTCGGTCTGATCAGACCCAGACGCTCTTGTTCATCGAGTTGTTTCTTCAATTCCTTCAACTCATCTGGTCCAAGCTTGTAAGGACGCTTGCAAACGGGTTCCGTGCCAGGCTCAAGATCAATAACGAATTCAACTGGCCGGCGGGGAGGCATACCCGGAAGCTCTTCTGGAAAGACATCTTGGTACTCACAAACGACTGGAATCTGAGAGATAGCATCCAATTCACCATTCTCATTGAGAGAAAACAACCGAATGGTATCATCACGAGAGGCATAGATGATCACATCGTCAGAAGAGTGAGTCAATTGAATTTCCCTGGCAGCACAATCAAGCTGAGCCTTGTGCTTAGAAAGCCAGTCCATCCCGAGAATAAGATCAATATCAGAGTCACCAAGAACAATTGGTTTCGCCATAAATCTATAGTCGCCCATCTTGATACCGACATTCGGGACCGAAACTCGAGAAGTCATTTGCTTACCCGGGGACACAATAGACAAAGGTCTCGGCAAAACTTGAGTACTCAAATCATGCATAGCCACAAAAGGTCTTGAAATGAAAGAATGCGATGCTCCAGTATCAAATAAGACTTTTGCAGGAATATCATTTACTGAGAGATTACCCATGATCACATCAGAAGAATCCTCCGCTTGAGCTGCATTCATCATGTTCACCTTTGCAGACTTAGGATTATGCTTGACCACTGCATTGCTGGAAGATTTCACAGGAGGAGGAGGCGGAAGGCGCCTTTGGTTGAAGCACTTGTTCGCATAGTGACCCTTCTGCTGACATTTGTTACAAGTCACCTCTGAAAGCGGACGATGGTAAGGAGCACCTGGCCTTGGAGCTTGATTCTGAGACTTGTTCTGATAGCCAGGGTTGGGTGGGTGGGAAGATCCACGACCACTTGAGAGGAGGAGGAGGCAACCAGAACTTCTGTTGCTTAGCTGCCACAAGTGAAGAAGAAGAAGACTGAACTGCGTCTCTGACTCTCTTCTTAGATGCCTCACACTTGAGCTGAGCAGCTTCTTGTTTCAGCGCCATGTTGTAGAATTCATCATACTTTAATGGCTCGAAAAGCACGAGAGCAAGTTGCAGATCTTCTCTGAGACCACGCCTGAATTGGTAGATCATACTCTTCTCATCAGGGATGTCTTGCCTCGCCAAACGAGAGAGCTTCTGGAACTGAGTGTTGTATTGATACACGGACATGTTGCCTTGCTTGAGATTGCGGAATTCCTCACGCTTACTCTCAACAACACTTTCTGGAATGTGGTGAGCTTTGAAGTCACGGCGGAAATCATCCCAGGTAATCACACGACCTCCTCTGGAATCTTTGTATTGCTGGAACCATTCAGCAGCTTCATCTTTGAGTTGAAAAGAGGCAAACTTGACAAAGTCCTCAGGTCTGACATTGCTGCACTCGAAATGCTTGCTGATGTCCACGAGCCAATCATCTGCGTCTGTGGCCTCTACACAGTAGCTGAAGGTCTTTGGCTGATTAGCAAGGAACTGGTTGAGTGAAGCGAAGTGCGGCTGATTGTTGCCTTGGCCTTGATTCCCTTGATTATCTTGCCCTTGGTTGCGATCTTGCAAGAGCTGAATCAGAATCAGAGCATTGGCATTTGTGGCAGTCATCAAGGCTTGCCAAGCCTCCGGAGGCAGATGTGGTGGTGGAGGGTTAGCCTGACTTCCTTCATTGCGTTCCGGAATCTGACGCGTTGGCGGAGCCATCCTGAAGAGGGTGACATCCATTAGCATCTTGACAGAGATATATTGAAGCTGAATCAAAGGAACGAAATTGCAACATATAGTCTTCACAATAAACATTCGAACCAGAATGAACGAATGGATTCCAAAGTAAAGCATCACACTTCCATAAGCTGAGAAGCCACTTAGAAAAAGGTATGGAATAAAATCAACAAGGTACGGATGTGAACAAATACTTGGTAAGGATTACCCAATCACGAACCAAATATCTGCGGAAGAAGTACTAGAGCTACATGAATTCCCACTTATAAACTCCCGAAACTTTCTAGTTATGCAATCAGGTGTTGGGGATACAGGGGACACAAAATATATCACCCAAACTAACAATACCTAGATCCAGCTGTATCCATCCTTCAACACATAACCAAGAAATTTTCGGAAATCATCTACCTCAACCTTCGAAAAGCATCCGTTATACAAGTCATGGCGATACTCCCGCACTCGCCTTAGTACTGGGCTATCAGGGTTATCTCACCAACAACTGTACAAAAGAGATTTTCGATGTCGGCGTACTAAACTCACGTATTCCAAAACCGCAACGATAAAATTATGACGACAACACCTCGGAGCTCAACTCCCCGGGACACCTCCTCTAAAACCCCTGCTGACGGGAGGCAACCAAGACAATGTTGTCATCATAAAACCATCGGAATGATTCTAAGATACCCGTGTGATCCTAAATTTTTTTTAGTGAAATTTGAGAAGAGAAGAGTCAAAACTCTACGTCAGGATGCCTTACCAGAGCGATGAGGAGACTGGGAAGTAAAAAGAATTCCTAAACTCTCCGATATATAATTCCTAAATGACTCAAAACATTTTTCTAGACACAACTCGGCCGCTAAAAACGATCAATCAGTGGGGGCTCCTAAGGTCGGGGAAGGCTCTGATTACCAACTTGTAATGCCCTCGATGCGGCTATATCTCCCACATGTCGAGGCACGACTTAGAGGCATAACCGCATTGAAAGCAATGTCGCAAGTGAGGTAATCTTCACACAACCCATGTAATACATAAAGGGAAAGAGATACATAGTCGGCTTACAGTCGCCACTTCACACAATACATAAATAAACATTCATCATCCAAATTACACTCAAGGTCCGACTACGGTACCAAAAGAAAGAAGACTACCCCAAATGCTACATAGATCCCCGGATCACCCCAACTGGGCTCCACTACTGATCATCTGGAAAAGAAACATAGTAACGACCACGTTCCTCATCGAACTCCCAAGTGAGCTCGGTCGCGTCATCTGCACTGACATCGTTGGTACCTGCAACTGTTGTGGTAGAATCTGTGAGTCACGGGGACTCAGCGATCTCACACCCGCGAGATCAAGTCTATTTAAGCTTATAGGTAGGAAAGGATAGTGAGGTGGAGCTGCAGCAAGCGACTAGCATATATGGTGGCTACAACGCAAAAGAGAGCGAGGAGAGAAAGCAACACACGATCGTAAAGCTAGAAGTGACCAAGAAGTGATCCTAGAACAACCTACGTCAAACATAACTCCAACACCGTGTTCACTTCCCAGACCCCGCTGAGAAGAGACCATCACGGTTACACACGCGGTTGATGTGTTTTAGTTAAGGTCATCTTCGGGTTTTCTACAACCGGACATCAACAAATTCCCATCTGCCTCATAACCGCGGGCACGGCTTTTGAAAGATAATACCCTGCAGGGGTGTCCCAACTTAGCCCATTATAAGCTCTCACGGTCAACGAAGGATATTCCTTCTATCGGGAAGACCCGATCAGTCTCGGAATCCCGGACTACAAGACCTTTCGACAGTAATAAAACAGATCCAGCAAAGCCGCCCGATTGTGCCGACAAATCCTGATAGGAGCTGCACATATCTCGGTCTCAGGGCACATCCGGATGAGCAGTCCGTACAACTAAAACCAAGTCTCGAGTTGCCCCGAGGTGGCGCTGCAAAGGGCTCTAGTTTGGACCAGCAATCGAAGGAGAATTGGCCCGGGGGTTTAAAATAAAGATGACCCCTGAGTCTGCAGAACCCAAGGGAAAAAGGCTTAGGTGGCAAATGGTAAAACCAATGTTGGGCCTTGCTGGAGGAGTCTTATTCAAAGCGAACTGTCAAGGGGGTCCCATAAATCACCCAACCGTGTAAGGAACGCAAAATCCGGGAACATAACACCGGTATGACGGAAACTAGGGTGGCAAGAGTGGAACAAAACACCAGGCAAAAGGCCGAGCCTTCCACCCTTTACCAAGTATATAGATGCATTAATTAAATAAGAGGTATTGTGATATCCCAACAAGTAAACATGTTCCAACAAGGAACAGCAAGTCCATGTTCCAACAAGGAACAAACTTCATCTTCACCTGCAACTGGCAACGCTATAAGAGGGGCTGAGCAAAGCGGTAACATAGCCAATCAACAGTTTGCTAGGACATGGATGGTTAGAGGCTGACATGGCAATATGGGTGGCATGATATAGCAAGTGGTAGGTATCGCAGCATGGCATAGCAAAAGAGCGAGCAACTAGCAAGCAAAGATAGAAGTGATTTCGAGGGTATGGTCATCTTGCCTGCAAGGTTCTCAGAGTTGTCGAAAGCTTGGTCCTCGAAAGCGTTCTCAACAGGTTCCTCGTTCACGTACTCGTCTCCCGGCTCTACCCACAACAAGAACACAAGCAAAGGGGACAAACATCAATCACGATGCAATGCGCAAGCAACATGATGCAAAACATGGCATGATATGCGAGATGTGATATGCAATGCTTATGCGTGCTCCGAAAGGACAAAGATGAACAAGGCATAATCTTGGCAAACCAAGTATGCCACTGGATAGGTGAGGTGATTTCGGTTGAAATCGATATAAGTATCACCGGAATCGGATGCACGGTTTGCAAATGACAAGCAAAACAAGAATGACGATAATCTGCCATTAACAGCATGATGCTACTTAGCAAGCAACAAGAAATTAAGCTACTGCACCCAAACATATCAACAAAGAATATGACAGTAATCTACACAAGATGCTTGACAAAAGATGAACAATGAGCTACGGCTAAATCACACCACAACAGGTTCAAACAAGCATGGCAAAAGTGCAAAAGATAACAGGTTCACAGACTTAGTGAAAATATCAACATGCCAGAAATTAACATCAGGATGGCATGTTTATAGCAACTAACAACATGCTACAGGAACAGGACATAGCAAAATAAGGCATGAAAGGAATCTACTCAAAGCACTTGACAGAAGTCCCTTACTGACCATAAGCCAGAAAGGATCAGAAAATATGATTACACCCATGTCAATTAAGCAAGTTTCGTTACAGGTTTCAGACTTAGCAGAAAACTGGACATGTCAAAAACAGATAACAAGTAGGCATGTTCGTGAGCTCGATGCACTCACTACAGAGCATTGCATGATAAACTAAGCATACATACATCAAGAAGATATGGCATAGGAACTATAAATGGCAAGAATAATATCATATCATGCAAGGACCAACTACACCAAGCTTGGCAAAATCGAATAACATGTAAACAATCTGCCAGCAACATTTTATAGCAAAAATAGAGCTCGATTGACTCAAGCTATGGCACCCCATAAATACCAACAAAGGCATGCAGGGATAGAGAAAATCCATATGTTCAAAACACTCTTACTGATCATGCTCAAAATATGCATAGATCTCTCGAAAACAACATGAACACATGGCATAAAAATAACAGCAGGCAGGGACTTTGTGAAATTACTAAGTCTCTGAAATCAGCAACATCAAGTACCCTAGTTTGCATGCTTGTGCTAGTCACCACAAAGATCACAAAAATACATGGCATAATTCTCTGGAAAGGTAACATGGCATATTACAAAACTCATGCAGGACTCAACTTCATAGAAGGCACACATCAATCATGGCAAAAATGACAAAAGTGCATGTTCAGATAAGAATCAGGAACTAACATCACATAGCCCTCTTCTAACAGCATTTCGGGCATCAAGATGACCTCAAATGAAAATGATGCGATGGAATGAAATGATGTACTCTTCGAGGCGAACAAATTGACATAATATACGCACGAAACGGAGCTACAGATGCAAAGTTATGGCATGATGAACAGGCGACAATAATGTGAAAATAAAGGACTTAGAAATATCGAGGGGGAAGAAGAAGTCAACCCCGCGGCACGGAAGCTGAGGCGGGCCGCGGATCTCGCCGGAACAGTGCGGGGACGGCGGGGCCAAGGTGGATCCGGCCGGATCTGGCGGATCCGGCGCCGGCGACGGGTGCGGCGGCGCGCGGGGACGGGCGCGGGTGGCGGAGGAGGTGGCGCGGCGCGGGGCGGCTCCGGCGCGGCGCGAGGTCGGCGGGGAGGGGCGGCGCTGGCGAGAGGCGGCGGGGCCGAGGTCGTTGGCGGCTCGGGGCGAGAAGCGGGCGGCGCGCCTGCGGGCGGAGCGGGCGGAGCCTGCGGGCCGCGGGGGCCCTCCCCGAGCCGAGCGGGCCGAGCGCGGTGGGAGGCGGCGGGGGACAGGTGTCGCGCGCCGATTGGCCGCGGGCGGCGGCGGAATCCGTCCGGCGCGGCCCGGACGTGTCCGGCGCGACGGAGGGGAGCGGGGCTAGGGTTAGGGTAGGAATGGACCCGTGAATGGAGGAGGGGGAGGTGTTTTTATAGGTAGAAGGAGCTAGGAAGCTCCAAATGGAGAGCGGTTTTCGGCCACGCGATCGTGATCGAACGGCGGTGGACATGGGAGTGTCTTAGATGGGTTATTGGGCTGTTTTGAAGGGGTGTTGGGCTGCAACACACACGAGGCCTTCACGGTTACCCGGTTAACCGTTGGAGTACCAAACGAACTCCAATTGACCCGAAACTTGACAGGCGGTCTGCCGGTGCTACACCAAGGCCGCTTGTCAAACCTCAGTCCATTCCGAGAATGTTTAATACCCGCTCACGAAGAAATGTAAAAGGGGACGCCGGGGGACATAGGAGCGCCGGATTGCAAAACGGACAACGGGGAAAATGCTCGGATTTATGAGACGAACACGTATGCGAATGCGATGCACATGATGACATGATATGAAATGCATGACATGAACAAAATGCAAAACGAAGGGAAACCCAACCGCGGAGGAAATATCATATCACAATGCCAAAAATGGCAACAGTTGGATTACAAATATGGCAAGTTACATCCGGGGCGTTACAGACCTGGCCAGTGTCACGAGGGAGGCGCTTGGGCACCACGTGGAGGCGTGCTTCGAAGCACGTTTCCCTCAAGAAGGAGCGAGGCAAGGAAGGTCAGACCAGCAGGAGTTCGTCAACATGGCCGTTCAAGAACTACAGGAGTCAAGAATCATGAGAGGTTGCCGCCGTTCACTGGCTGTGGCTCCCCATCCAGGCGAGGATGGTGGGTTGCGTGTCTGCATCGACGTACCAGTGCTCAATCAGGTCGCCACGACGGAACGCCTCTGGCCCTCGCAAGTGGGGCATTTTGGAGGTCCACCCCACAACTACATTCTCATGCCTTACGGCTTGCCGAGCGTGGCTGCTGCGTACCAGCGCCTCATGAGGGGCATCATGGAAACTCAAGAAGACAGGCGTTCCGCAGCCCTGGCGGAGATGGAGATGATTCGCGAGGAGCCACCAGCGCCTCCGGAGCCTCCCGAGGCCCCTGGGCCTGGGGGCTCGTAAGGATCGGCTTTCGCAGCCCACCGAGTCTGCTGCACCGACACCACTTCGTCTTCGACATCTTCAGGTGACATCTTTCAAGCTTCATTTCCAGCTGGGAGTGCCCTCCCAGGGCTGCATCATTCCCAGGCCGCGTGGGTCCGTCCCTGCGGCATGCATCCCTTTTTATTTCTTGGTCATTAGCTTGCTTTGTTGGGGGTGCCCCTCGGGCTGCATCTTCCCCAAGCCGCTCGGGCCAGGCCCAGTGGCGTGTATCTCCTTTGCGTTTATTTCCAACTATGCATTCGCCTATCATGCTTGATTACTTGATGCCTGTCCACGGCACCTCTTCTTCTCCATGTCGACCACTTGCACGTTAAAGGGGGGGGGTACCTGAGCATCGCGACTCAGGGCTCTTACTGGCTCTCCAGCCCTCACCCTCTGGCCTTGTCCACGGCATCGCGACCTGGCATACCAGCGACGGCTGAGACAAGCTCGAGGGCCGGGACCCGAGGACGTAGAGTACCGGCATCTAACCAAATTTGCAGGAACACATCACAAGATATAGCCCAGTGCCAGGCGCAACCCGCCTAGAGGTAGGGCCTGTGAGTCACGCGCCGGCTCACGGGCACCCAAGTACACCTCACCTGCGCCAACCAGCAAGCTTCTGAGCAACTAACGATCGACTGATAATTACCATGGCAACCCCTTCTTCTTTCTATGATGAGTTTGCAGGATCCCCTGAAGGAATTGCACTAGCCGAGGCCCTCACGGAGTTCCCTTCATCCTCGTCCGCGCGAACCACTTGCATGTTAAAGGGGGGGGGCGCCTGAGCATCGCGACTCAGGGCTCCTACCGGCACTCCAGCCCTCACCCTCTGGCCTTGCCCACGGCATCGCGACCTGGCATACCAGCGATGGCTGAGACCAGCTCGAGGGCCGGGACCCGAGGACGTAGAGCAGAAAGGGGAGCAAAGGCGAGGGAGAAGGGGCGCGCGAGGACCTCACCAAGAAACTCCACTCCTGCTGCCGTGCAGACCCGACGATACACCAGGAATAACCCCTGATTAACAAGATAAGTCACCACCCGAAAACACCGGCTACCGTGGCACTACCCCCGCACCTAACACAATTCCGTACTAGCAACGTCGCTCCCCTTTCTCACCAAGCGATGGCTGCTTGGGCGCCAAAGGGGACCTCCTGAGCATCGCGACTCAGGGGCTCTTACCGGACCCCGGGTCGCTCACCTCCTGGCCTTGACCACGGCATCGCGACCTGGCATACCAGCGATGGCTGACGCCGCCTTGGGACTGGGACCTGTCGATGCAGAGCACCAAGCCCTCGCAAGGTTCGAAAGGGAGAACTAAACTACGATGGAATTGGCGCCTCGCACGGTTCCATAGCAAGAGTTACATATTAACAAAAAGGATCACATGCACCTTACAAGCCCCCATTGGGCGCAGTGTGATTCCTCGCAGGAAACAGATCTTAAGGAATGCTAACTACGCGTGCCCCTGAAAAAGACGCCATCATCAACAGTGGGCCGTCAAGCACCGACGCCAACCCCATCCAGATCAGAGTCGACGACGGCCTAGCGATCCCGCTCTGCTCCGGGAGCGGCTCTGGCTCGTGGGCTCGTAGCTGTCGTCGCTCGTCTCCGGAGTCGCAAAGATCTCGCTGGGGTCGCTGGATCCTCCGGCGCTTCCATCGCTTGTGGAGCCATCCAGGGAGCGGTCGGCAGGCCTAGCCCTCACCATGGCAAGGTCCTGGCCGCCTCTCCCGGGGCAACACTCCAGCCGGCGCCCGTTCGCGTCGAAGACCTTGAAGAACATCACCGAAGCGCCATCATACTCCAGGTGGATCGTGAGGGCGCCCCTTGCTCTGCAACCCCGAGCGATCTCGCCCCAGCCGCGAGTCATGAAGACCTTACCCGAGGCAATGACCGCGACCTCTGCCTCGGTCGCGGGAGTGCTGCAGTCGGCGTGCTGCAGCCATAGCTCCGGGAGTCTTCCCTGCGGGAAGACGGAGGCGAAGAAGGGAGGAAAGCGAATCCAAGTTCGAGGAGGCATGGCGCTGTGGAGCACGAGCTCGCGGGAGGAGCCCTCGGCATGGACTCCAGGAGGAATGACCCACACCTTCATGACCCGTCGGCGTCGGCGATGGCGCTGGCCGCAGGGATCGGCATCGCCCCCTTCAAGGCCCTCGACGTGGGCATACAAGGGAAGCGGGTACCCCGGCAGAGGCCGCTCGTACCAAGGCCTCGACACCACCTGACGGTCTTCCTCGTCCCGGCCGCGAAGGGCGGGCCACTTCTTCGGCGGGAGCGGATCTCGTCCCTCTCGAGGAGCCTTCCCCTTCTCCGCAGCGGAGAACCGGCGGATCAAAGCCATCATGGCAAGGCGGAGCAAGAATCAGGGCGAAGGAGAAAGCAAGGAGAGATGGACTGGAAGGGCACGTGCGGTGCCGTACTTATAGCCGGCGAAGGCCAACCGTCGGCCTCCACGACCGCAGGTAATCATGACACGATTTGCATGCAGGGACTTGTCCAATCCGCGTGATCATCGAGGCATCGTGGGGAAGCGGAGGCGCCCACGTCCAATCAACCTCCACGCGGCGCCCAAGGCCGCAGGCTGTTAGGGCCCGCGGCGCTTCGCCCTTGCCCTTTCGCCTCTCAGCATGGCAAGTCCGGGCGCGCCTTGGGCCCTGGGGCTACTGTCGGCGTTCTGGGAACGGGGGTCCCCAGACTTGCCTGCCTGCGGCGTGTGGCGTGGCTCGAAAGAGGGCCCAGCACGGCCCATCTTCATCAACACAAGACCCAAGACCCTCACGAGGGGCCAAGCCTCGCGGGGCGAACGACACGACGCTTCCTCAGGCGCGGCCTCATCAGGCTGGCTCGCGAGGAGGCGGAGAGATCAAGGCGGGGTACCTCATGAGGTGCCCATGACGCAAGCCATGACAACCAAGGGTGCCAGGCGGGCGCCAGCCCGCGCAGTGTCTCCCTTTCCTCTTTGGTGCAAAGGGGCAAGCGCAGGCGAGAGGATCAAGCAAAGGCATCCATTTCGGTGCAACGAGACCAAGACCAGTCCAACGGTGGGAAGGAGGTCATCGTGGAGCCCAGAACGGCATCACCGCAGGGCCTTTGGCAGACGAGGACCAACTTTAGTCAGGATAAGTGTACCAGATGTTCCCCTTCAAATTGGCCAATTGTTGGCGCCCTTCCCGCTCAATATTTGGGAAGAGGCCTAGGGCCTTTGCCTATAAATAGGACTAGTCACCCCCAGGGTAGGAAGACAGATCGAGAAGCCAGCTAGAAAGACTCAGGCAACAGAGAGAGAGAGAGAGAGAGAGAGAGAGAAGGGCGGCTGAACTCCCCCTAGCAGTTCATCGTCCCAGCTAAGAGCAGACCCTCGCGAGGCTATTCTTCCTTGTACTGTTCATCATCATCAGCCCAAGAGGCAATCCACCCACCACAAACTAGAGTAGGGTATTACACCACAATGGTGGCCCGAACTAGTATAAACCCTGTGTATCTTGTGTTGTTCTTTCAGTAGTTAGATCTTTGCGAGACGGGGAGGTAGAGGGCATAATCTCCGCGCGCACCCCAGAGTTCGAACCTTAAGGGTCTGCCGGAACCCGAAATCCGACAGCAACAAACTTGAGAAGCCATATGAATATATGTGATGCACAAGTTACCATGTGTGGGTCTACACAAGTTACCATGATCTTGGTTATATTACCAGGGGCTGTTACATATGTTGATACCAACTATTGGTTTAGAAAAGTTACCAGATCTGGAAAAATTGTTCAATAAAGTTACCATCTAACAACTAAGAAAAATTACCAGCATACTTGTACTTTAATTACCAATGATTGTGTATGATGTTGTAATTGTCTCATGTTTTGTGTATCACGGAGGAAGAGTTTGAAAACAAATGGTGGGCAATGATGGATGAATATGGCTAGATCGACAATGAACATTCTCAATGGCTGTGGTAAAATAGGAAATGTTGGGCCCCAGTGTACTACATGAAGCATTTCTTTCCATTCTTGCAGACAACTGCAAGGAGCGAGGGATTCAACGCTATGCTCAAGAAGTACGTGAACCCCAACAACTCATTGATTGAATTCGCAACTCAATACACTTCAATCCAGGAGAAAGTAATGGTGGTTGTGGCGAAAGAGCAAGTGGACACAATTTACAAAGAGGCAGACATGTATTCATTCAACCCAATCGAGTTACAGATGCGAGGGATATACACACAAAATCTGTTCTCCAAGTTCCAAGTAGAGATGAAGCTAAAGACTGCTTACGGATGCGACACTTTGCAAGATGGGACCTTCAGGATGTGGTTGCTCCGAGGCATACTACCAAAGTATGGGGATAGGGACTACCATGTGCAGGCGAACAAGGATGAAGGGGTATACTCATGCACTTGTTGTAAGTTTGATCACGATGGGCTATTGTGCGCACACATACTACGAGTAATGGAGCAGATTGGAGTCTACGAGATACCGAGGAGGTATATCCTGGATAGGTGGACATGGGATCCAGAAGAGGATCTTGTTGAGCCTGATTACCAACAACCAATAGTTAAGAAGGGTATGACGGAGGAAGGAAAAAAATATCATGAGATATACATCTATTCTGAATGATTTCAAGGAACAAGCAAAAGACGCTTGCACCGCTGATGAAGGGATGACATTGGCAAGGAAACATGTTAATGCTTTTAGAGACGACATGGATGCACTAAAAAAGAGGCAGATAAAGAAAGCAAGAAAGGAAAAGGATGAGGGAAAAGAAGCACAAATGTTTTCTTCACCACCAGGGACTAGTGCCACTGAAGGTGTCCCAGTAGCGCATCAAGGAAGCATTCCTGTCACGCATGTGTCTGGCAATATTTTCCAGTTCCAGGGCTCACATGCCGAGGGATCCCAATCATCAAACACAAGAGTGATACTAGACCCACCAAAGTCTACTACGAAAGGGTGTCCGAGAGAGAAAAGATTCTAGCACCCATTTGACATTGCAAAACCAAAAAAAGAGAGGAAATGTAGAGTTTGCGGGTCGACAAATCATGATAAATGCAAATGTACCTCACCCATCCCGCACTGAAAAGTGCAAGTTAGATGGGCATTGAAATGCAAGTTAGAGATTTTACTTATCAATTTTACCCATTTTATTGTGTAAAACGGTGTCGAGACACCATGTAATGAAAAGTTATCAGCACTGAAACATGTAAGTTATCGTCCAGAATGTAATGGGGATTTTCAGAAATGAGAATGAGATTAGTTATCGTTCTTTGTTTGTGAGCAAAATGTTATGACGCCATGAAAAAGAAAGTTATCAGCACCTGATATAGTATGTTATCAGCATTGACTAACATAAGTTATCAGCAAAAATGTATAAAAAAGATAGTAATCAGCCCAGAAAAAATGTATAAAACTATCATCGTTCTTAAACATAAAATCAAAACTTATATTGGTGCAAATTTCTCACATCAATTACTCCTTGTTGAACAAGTGATAGCGCCATTGTGTGCATTTGTTAAGAGGATGGTCCAGCCACATGCTTGTCAATATCTTCCTCAGTGCCTGGATCTGCTCCTTAGTTATTGTCGGGATATTTTTACCATCCCAGAACTCCAAGATCTTGAACACGAAGAAACCGCAATCAGTGTTGTAAGGAAAAATAAAATAAAAAATGTGTTAAAAAGCAAAATAAGATAAGCAAAAAGGTGAACGAACTTTTAAAATGCTACACTACTAAGTTACCGGGTATTTAGATGAAAAAAATGATGGAGTACTAGCCAAAAAAACTAACCCATTGTCCTGTTTGAACACATCGATGTACACAAGATCATAGTCTTGGATCTGCGTACTCGAGTCCTTGTACGCAATCAACTAGGCTTTTTTAATGCCATTCATAAGCTTTGTTGCATGTGTGATGAGCGAAGGGATATCTTGTGGATGAAGAGAATCAACAACTTCAAATCATTTTGCCTTGAGATTAAGGCACAAGACATACCAATGCCCGTCCTTTGGTAGAGGTCCCAACTTTTGCAGTGTTGGAAACAGTAGTTGTTAAAAAAATGTGAACACGTGAACACAAGAAGTTATCAATGCATTTACAGTTAAAAAGGCAAAGTTATCAGGACACTGACAACATATGTTACCAGTAGGCATACATGAAAGTTACCACAGAAAAGTAACATAACTAGGTACCAGCTAAAATTCTTTAGTGGTACGATGTCTGACAAAACCAAAATAAGAGCCTGATATAATTTCATGTTATACCAACTAAAAAACAGCTTGTAGGATTTAAAAGAAGAAAAGTATGTAGTTTACGTAAAAAATTGTACCTGATTTTGGTGACTAAGTATGTAGTTTGCATCACGACGGAAATGTTTGATTAGGAACTTGCTCCTCATATCATGTACGAGAAGATATACTGATAGCAACCATGGAAAGATGATCTTCCCTGGGGGTACATAATCAGAAAGAGTTCAGTTGTGGAGCTCTGCAATATTATTCGAAACTTGACCACCTTCTATCACACTATTAGCGAGCTCCTCTAATGTGACCCACCGCCCATCGATGTCAATAACCCTAATACTGAAAAGCAAACAAAGAAAAAATAGTATATAAGCCAATGTTTTGCCAGTGAGGGGTCAAAATACTATAGAAAAGGAAAACAGTAAATGTCATTACTGTTTTATCTTGGAGTCAACTGAATCAGTGGTGTGCTTGATAACTTTTGCGTAAATAACCTCTTCGAGTGCAGATGCTGTGAGGCCACAATATGGAGGCAGAAGGAATTGCGATGGGCGGCTTACCCTAACTTTCTGAATGTACGATTTAGGAGTCACACTAGTTGAATGATTACCATAGGGAGGTTGAATAACTGGTGTAGCAAATTCAGGGCTGGCGGGGTGGTCTAGAAGAAAAGTGAAGGGAGTTATCCGAGTTGGGAATGATGGAAAGAAATATTATGGGGAAACAAAAAGAAAAGAAGTTATCATAGTTAGAACGATAAATTATCAACATGAAGATAATGATGTTATCAAGGTTGGCAGTAGGAAAAAGTTTGTTAAATAAAATCTTCCTATCAATACCTTTTACAGAACCGTAATTTGCTTTTGCTCTAACACTGGCACGTTCGACTTATTCAACCCACATAATTACATCGTCGTCTTCAACATCCGCATCATAAACTCGAAATCGACGCTCTTCAAAAAGTTGCGATTAGGTCAGTTTGTGAACCGAAAAAAGGAATGTCAAATATGTGGAAAAACAGCTAAAGAAAAAAGTGATAGATAGTACAGAATGATGATATAATTACTATAGAGAGAAAAAGGGAAGAAAATGAGGGGGGTCACGATAGTTAAAGGGGCAGCATAAATGTATTAGAATGGTCTGTCTGTGCGTGCAGGGAAAGGAGGGGGAGGGGTGTATTTACAACATCAATAAAGGAAACAAAAGGGTTGAAGTTATCGGCATGGTGATAGCAGAAGTTATCAGGGTATGATCACAAATATTACCATTTAAGTAACTAGTTAGCAAAAAATGGAAACATGTAGGTATCTAGTTAGAACAAAAAAT
Organism: Aegilops umbellulata; assembly: GCA_032464435.1. Lineage (NCBI taxonomy): Eukaryota > Viridiplantae > Streptophyta > Magnoliopsida > Poales > Poaceae > Aegilops > Aegilops umbellulata. Next base: position 576,915,394 of record CP136057.1, on the reverse strand, counting down.
ACTAGCACAACATTAGCAAAAAGTTATCATGGAGAAAGTTACCATACGATAAAATGGTAAGCTGGAAAACAAGGTACAAATATCTTTCATGTAGAGCGTTGTATTTATCAGTTAAAAGTAGAGCGCTACAATTATCAGTCATATGTTAGCATGGTGATAGCAGAAGTTACCATACAAAGGGTTGAAGTTATCAGCATGGTGATAGCAGAAGTTATCAGGGTATGATCACAAATGTTACCATTTAAGTAACTAGTTAGCAAATAATTATCAGTCGGATGTTAGTGAGAGTTACCAGGAATAATGAACAATAATAATCACATATAATACATCCACACACCAGACAACATAAAAAATAAAAGAGTGCAAATGTGAAACGAAAACACATAGTTCATTACATAGCACACACGCAAAAGCATAAGTCATTACATGTGAGAGGGGGGAGGTTGTCCATACATAGGATAAAAAAGCATAAATATACACACAAGGATCAAACTAAAAGCATAAAAAAGGTCTTCGCAAAGCAGACATCCATCCCATCACTCTTTTGTGATAAAGCGAAGACACATATATGCCTTCACTTACCAAGGTCAGCAGGCTCAGAGCATGAAAACGGATTGGAGTCAATGGGATTATCTTCTGCGTTCTTTAAATCTCGTGGTGCTGCCGCCATATGATCAATTGGGGATGCTGCTGCTCGATCTTGCGAAGCATTGTTAACCACTGGGACCACTGCTGGTGCTTGAGTTGTCGAAACAACCGCTGGGGGCGGTGTTGGAACTGCAGCTGGGACTGCGGCCGTCGTATTAATATCTGGTACGGGCGGTGTGGGGCCAAAATCTAGGCTAAGAGAGCAAGATGGTGGGGTGAAATCCCAGTAGGCCCTATCAGCAACAACATCTTCTACATCTGCAATAATGCTGAATTCTTGGGTGGCGACTTGGTCATCCCCAGGTTGAGCTTTAACAAACAACGCATCTTCAGTTTCAACTGGTTCTACCACATTGGATTGGGTAGATTCAACTTGAGCTTGAACAACACATGGTATTTTGACAGGAGCTTGGACATCTTCAACTATGGTATCGCTCATTGGAGGAGCAATTCCTTGATCTTGATCAGCACAAGTTTCAGCTACGACAACGCTCATTGAAGGAGCAATTCCTTGAGGTTGATCAGCAGAAGTTTCAGCTACAACCACACTCATTGGAGGAGCAATTCCTTTAGGTTGATTAGCAGAAGTTTCAGCTTCAGTGCCAATAACAACATTGGCAATTTCTTCTACCACTTGAGTAATAGTGGCTGCTGCCGCGAGCTCATCCACAGCTCCAAAACCAGCATCTAGTGAATTCCTCACAGGGGCATTATCTTGCACAACAGCCATTGGAGAAGTGACCACGGGGGAGTCTTTAAAATGATCTTTTGCGTCCTTGGGAGCAACATGAGGAGAAGACCTAGTTGCAACTGCAACTTTAGAAGACTTCGTAACCTTCCTCACAGTAATCTTGGTCTTCTTGCTGCACACAAAGAAAAATAAACATGGACATCACCAGCTTATACAAACATTAGTTACCAGCTTATATTAACATTAGTTATCAGATTATATTTGCATACAACAACTAAATATAACATTAGTTAACAGCTTATATTGACAGAAGTTACCAGCTAGAAAATAACTTTAGTTACCAGCTTGTATTCAAATTATTTGACAGCTCATGGCCAACTTGGTTATCCACACAATGCAAAAAATCAACATCATCACGAATCATTAATGAAGATGGTAACTATGAAAATAACAAAGTTACCAACAAATTTATCATGCTAAAAATAACAGTAATATTGTAAGAGCTTTGACTATAAAAACTACCAGTCATTCCCATACAGATTATGATGCCACGCATAAAAGAGTTAAATTACCGGTATATATTCACCTAATTTACAAATGAAAAATAAACAAATAGATAAAATCATTTAGATATCATATAGCGAGGAAAAATAACATTCATAATCACCTGCGTGATGTGTCAGACGAGTCAACATCTGCCGAAGAACGCGCAGGATTACTAGGTATCTCCTCAGACGTGACACCCACACTGGTAGACCGCGTTTCCTAAAGGTCGGCAACACTAATAGATGGAGCATTCGAACACCTGGCAAGTTATTATTTGAAAAGGATATAGTGCACGTGAGAAAAATGTTACCGTAGATAAATAACACATGCTTACCAGCATATAATTACTAAAATTATCATGCAAACAAAGTGAAACTACATATTGTTCAAATAAAAAACTGAAGTTATTATCGTGAAAATAACCACTAAAAGTTATCAGCCTTACCATGATATATTTACTATCCATTCTAGCAAAAAACACAGGCTTATTAAGGAATAAAAACTATCCAGACATAGTTACTTCTAATTATCAGAAGCTAGGTGCTAGGAAAAGTGATAACACAAAAGAGTAACAACAAGTAAGTATGTACACAAAGAAAAATAGTCATGGACATTACGAGCTTATAAAAACATTAGTTACCAGCTTATAATAATATTAGTTATCAGATTATATTTGCATACAACACCTAAATATAACATTAGTTACCAGCTTATATTGACAGAAGTTACCAACTAAAAAATGCAATATAACAAATGAAAATAAAAAGAAATCAACTAGCAGATGATAAGAAACTCACTTGCGAGGATGTTGCTTCTTCCGCGTGGGATTGGCAATTACTGAGTTAGTGCCCTTATCAGGGCCTACAATGCCAAGCTCATTGATGACTATTGCCTTGATAGAACGATGTGTATCATCCAACGACGGCTGGTCAAAAACAGTTGTACCAGTGGCCATGGGCGGAGAAGGTAGGCGTAATTTCTTGCGACGCCTGGAATATTGCTTATCCAAGTTACGGACAAGAGAAGAACCGCACCTCTTCACAGAAGTATCAACAGCAGCCTCGTTTTGAGTATCCATCATATCTTGTTGGTTATGCAATCCATCACTAGATACATTCCCGGAACGTGCAGTAAGCATAATCTGAGACTCGAGAGGCTGATCGGTTCCTGCAGTAGCAGTTCCATCAATTCCGGCTGACCTTACCGACACATTGGCAGTTGCAAACATGGTTGCACCCACATCTGCATTCGCTGCGCCACTACATGAAGCATCATGGGCATTCGGTCCAGCACTACCCCCACTACCTGAAGCCTCATGGGTGTTCGGTCCACCTGAAGAACTGATACGTCTCCAACGTATCTATAATTTTTGATTGCTCCATGCTATATTATCTACTGTTTTGGACTATATTGGGCTTTATTATTCACTTTTATATTATTTTTGGGACTAACCTATTAACCGGAGGCCCAGCCCAGAATTGCTGTTTTTTTGTCTATTTCAGAGTTTAGAAGAAACGGAATATCAAACGGAGTCCAAACGGAATGAAACCTTCGGGAACGTGATTTTCTCACCGAATATGACCCAGGAGCTTGGACCCTACGCCAAGCAAGCTTCGAGGTGGGCACGAGGTAGGGGGGACGCGCCCCCACACTCATGGGGCCCATGAAGCTCCACCGACGTACTTCTTCCTCCTATATATACCTACGTACTCCCAAACGATCAAATATAAAGCCAAACACCTAATTCCACCGCCGCAACCTTCTGTACCCACGAGATCCCATCTTGGGGCCTGTTCCGGAGCTCCGCCGGAGGGGGCATCCACCACGGAGGGCTTCTACATCATCATAGCCCCTTCGATGAAGTGTGAGTAGTTTACCTCAGACCTTCGGGTCCATAGTTAGTAGCTAGATGGCTTCTTCTCTCTTTTTGGATCTCAATACAATGTTCTCCCCCTCTCTCGTGGATATCTATTCGATGTAATCTTCTTTTTGCGGTGTGTTTGTTGAGACCGATGAATTGTGGGTTTATGATCAAGATTATCTATGAACAATATTTGAATCTTCTCTGAATTCTTTTATGTATGATTGGTTATCTTTGCAAGTCTCTTTGAATTATCAGTTTGGTTTGGCCTACTAGATTGATCTTTCTTGCAATGGGAGAAGTGCTTAGCTTTGGGTTCAATCTTGCGGTGTCCTTTCCCAGTGACAATAGGGGCAACAAGGCACGCATTGTATTGTTGCCATCGAGGATAACAAGATGGAGTTTTATCATATTGCATGAATTTATCCCTCTACATCATGTCATCTTGCTTAAAGCGTTACTCTGTTTTCTTGAACTTAATACTCTAGATGCATGCTGGATAGCGGTTGATGAGTGGAGTAATAGTAGTAGATGCAGGCAGGAGTCGGTCTACTTGTCTCGAACGTGATGCCTATATACATGATCATACCTAGATATTCTCATAACTACGCTCAATTCTGTCAATTGCTCAACAGTAATTCGTTCACCCGCCGTAAAGTACTTATGCTCTTGAGAGAAGCCACTAGTGAAACCTATGGCCCCCGGGTCTATCTTCATCATATTAATCTTCCATCACTTTATTATTGCCTTTGCTTTTTTACTTTGCTTTTATTTTACTTTGCATATTTATCACAAAAATACCAAAAATATTATCTATCATATCTATCAGATCTCACTCTCGTAAGTGATCGTGAAGGGATTGACAACCCCTTATCGCGTTGGTTGTGAGGAGTTATTTGCTTTGTGCAGGTATGAGGGACTCGCGCGTAGCCTCCTACTGGATTGATACCTTGGTTCTCAAAAACTGAGGGAAATACTTACGCTACTTTGCTGCATCATCCTTTCCTCTTCAATGAAATCCAACGCAATGCTCAAGAGGTAGCAAGAACCATGGTAATGAACGTGAAAATCTAGATCTTCGTCAGAATGACCATCACCGCCACCATCACTATCCTCATGATCAGAATCTGAACCTTCAATAGTTTGGTTACCGGTATCTTTTACTTCACGCGAGCGGGATGCAGGACGAGTGCTTGCAGTCTTCCCGGCATCAGAAGATACACCCTTTAGTTGGCTCTCTAACACACGGGACATCCATGAGCTGTCTTCATCATCCAAGGACATGAACTCATTAACAAGACCACCCAGGAGGCCAACCATGCCAGATGAAAAGCGACCCACAATAGCAGAAGCTTTAGCAAGTTTCTGATTGAAAATCATGAATGAAAAAACAAATAATCAGGTTGTGAGAGACATTAAGTACCATGCAAAAACAACTAAAAATACCACACAAATATAAGTTTAAATGAAGTTATTCCAAAGTGACAATCTAAAAAATAAAAAAAAGTTACCATCCTAAAAACAGTACAAGTTACCAGGTCTTTATAAGAATATTTACCAGGAAAAGGAAAACAAAAATACCCAAACACACAAAAAAGATTAAAATACCTGTTCAGAACAGTTTTGCGGTGCATGAAGACGCATGAATTTATCTAGACCTTGTAAGCCACCAAACAAGCAATAGTCTTGACCATATTGGGGCTTAAGTTGAAAAAAATATGATAAAAAACAAATTAAGATCTTGATAAAAAAGATGGCAATACATAGAAGGTAAGAAAAATAACGAATGGGAAATTACCGGTAATTTCCCATAAGAAAGCTTGTCCCTCTGGACATCCATCCGGAGAACTTTTGATGCCAACTCATTCGTCCACACATTAATTGCAAAAGGACCATTAGGCAAGATGATACCAAGGCCAATTAAGTCAATAGCATCTATATACAGAAGCTGGAAAAACAGAGAAGGTCATTACAATCTAGCTGTTTGGCGGAATAAGACGTACACTCCAAAAATCGTGGGAACAAAAAAAGAATAGGGGGACTAACATTGTAGAGTAGGAGGCAGCCCGTCGTAGGCTTTTCTTTTGAAAGGGCTTTGTGAAGCTGATCCGCAATAAATTTGCACCAGTTGAGGTTTTCTACATTGCCAATATTTTGCTGCGAAAAAAAGAAAACACATGAAACATAGAGGAATGTATGCACACAAGTTAGCAGGGGACATAAGTAGACACTTAAAACACTGTTAAAGCATTGAATCACCAAGTACATAAGCACACAATTACCACATTATTGAGAAGTAAGTCAAATTACCATATTGCAAGGCATAAATAAATTATCAGGTGCATTACTACATAATTACCACACTTCTAGAAAAACTTATCAGGCGCATTACTACATAATTACCACACATTCAGAAAAAAGTTATCAGGTGCATCACTATGTAATTACTACACCTTCATAAAAAGTTATCCGGTGCATTACTATATAATTACTACACCTTCATATAAAGTTATCAGGTGCATTACTACATAAATACCACACTTCAGAGCATAGAAAAATCAAAGGGACAGAAATTACCACACTCCAAAAATCAGGGAAAGTTATCAAAGTGCATATGTCCATAATCATCAGACTAAGAAGCAAAAAAGTTACCAGGTAAAAAAACAGAAAAAAAGAGATAAAAAGCGTGAACTAGAAAGATAGCCAGATGTGCTTACCAACACAAGATACCATCTAGTGCTGATCTTGTTGGAAGTCATCGGCGCCATCACAGTGCTGGCAGCAAGCACAAGCTACAAGCGCTTGAAATTGTCATCATGCCGGTTAGTGCTCAAGATAAGGTTTAATACATCCACAGTTTTAGGAGCATGTCCAAGATCACCAAAAAGATCTCACGCAAGCTCAAGTTTTGCATCTGTAGGAACCTTGAAATCCACCGCAATATCACCTCGGGACACACCCATTATACAATGCACAGACTCTTCACTGACCGGCAACCTTCCGCGACCAGGTACAACTGTTGGGGAACGTAGTAATTTCAAAAAAAAATCCTACGCACACGCAAGATCATGGTGATGCATAGCAACGAGAGGGAAGAGTGTTGTCTACGTACCCTCGTAGACGGAAAGCGGAAGCATTCGCACAACGCGGTTGATGTAGTCATACGTCTTGACGATCTGACCGATCAAGTACCGAATGTACGACACCTCTAAGTTCAGCACAAGTTCAGCCCGATGACGTCCCTCGAACTCCGATCCAGCCGAGTGTTGAGGGAGAGTTTCGTCAGCACGACAGCATGGTGACGATGTTGATGTTCTACCGACGCAGGGCTTCGCCTAAGCACCGCTACAGTATTATCGAGGTGGACTATGGTGGAGGGGGGCACCGCACACGACTAAAATATCAAACAAATCAATTGTTGTGTCTCTAGGATGTCCCCTGCCCTCGTATATAAAGGAGCAAGGGGGGTGCGGCCGGCCAAGGGGAGAGGCGCGCCGGGAGGAGTCCTACTCCCACCGGGAGTAGGACTCCCCCCTTTCCTAGTTGGAATAGGATTCGGGAGGGGGAAAGTTGAGAGAGAGAAGGAAGGGGGCGCCGCCCCCTTCTCCTTGTCCTATTCGGACTAGGGGAGGGGCGCGCGGCCCAGCCCTAGCCGCCTCTCCTCTCTTCCACTAAAGCCCACCAAGGCCCATTAAGTCCCCGGGGGGTTTCGGTAACCCCTCCGGTACTCCAGTAAAATCACATTTTTCACCCGGACCACTTCCGATATCCAAACATAGGCTTCCAATATATCAGTCTTCATGTCTCGACCATTTCGAGACTCCTCGTCATGTCCGTGATCACATCCGGGACTCCGAACAACCTTCGGTACATCAGAATATATAAACTCATAATAACTGTCATCGTAACGTTAAGCGTGCGGACCCTACGGGTTCGAGAACTATGTAGACATGACCGAGACATGTCTCCGGTCAATAACCAATAGCGGAACCTGGATTCTCATATTGGCTCCCACATATTCTACGAAGATCTTTATCGGTCAAACCGCATAACAACATACGTTGTTCCCTTTGTCATCGGTATGTTACTTGCCCGAGATTCGATCGTCGGTATCTCAATACCTAGTTCAATCTCGTTACCGTCAAGTCTCTTTACTCGTTCCGTAATACATCATCCTGCAACTATCTCATTAGTTGCAATGCTTGCAAGGCTTAAGTGATGTGCATTACCGAGAGGGCCCAAAGATACCTCTCCGACAATCGGAGTGACAAATCCTAATCTCGAAATACGCCAACCCAACAAGTACCTTTGGAGACACCTGTAGAGCACCTTTATAATCACCCAGTTACGTTGTGACGTTTGGTAGCACACAAAGTGTTCCTCTGGTAAACGGGAGTTGCATAATCTCATAGTCATAGGAACATGTATAAGTCATGAAGAAAGCAATAGCAACATACTAAACGATCGTGTGCTAAGCTAACGGAATGGGTCATGTCAATCACATCATTCTCCTAATGATGTGATCCTGTTAATCAAATGACAACCCATGTCAATGGCTACGTAACTTAACCATCTTTGATCAACGAGCTAGTCAAGTAGAGGCATACTTGTGACACTCTGTTTGTCTATGTATTCACACATGTATTATGTTTCCGGTTAATACAATTCTAGCATGAATAATAAACATTTATCATGATATAAGGAAATAAATAATAACTTTATCATTGCCTCTAGGGCATATTTCCTTCAGTCTCCCACTTGCACTAGAGTCAGTAATCTAGATTACACAGTAATGATTCTAACACCCATGGAGCCTTGGTGCTGATCATGTTTTTCTCGTGGAAGAGGCTTAGTCAATGGGTCTGCAACATTCATATCCGTATGTATCTTGAAAATTTCTATGTCTCCCACTTGGACTAGATCCCGGATGGAATTGAAGCGTCTCTTGATGTGCTTGGTTCTCTTGTGAAATCTGGATTCCTTCGCTAAGGCAATTGCTCCAGTATTGTCATAAAAGATTTTCATTGGACCCGATGCACTAGGTATGACACCTAGATCGGATATGAACTCCTTCATCTAGACTCCTTCATTTGCTGCTTCCGAAGCAGCTATGTACTCCGCTTCACACGCAGATCCCGCCACGACGCTTTGTTTAGAACTGCACCAACTGACAGCTCCACCGTTCAATGTAAACACGTATCCGGTTTGCGATTTAGAATCGTCCGGATCAGTGTCAAAGCTTGCATCAACGTAACCATTTACGATGAGCTCTTTGTCACCTCCATAAACGAGAAACATATCCTTAGTCCTTTTCAGGTACTTCAGGATGTTCTTGACCGCTGTCCAGTGATCCACTCCTGGATTACTTTGGTACCTCCCTGCTAGACTTATAGCAAGGCACACATCAGGTCTGGTACACATCATTGCATACATGATAGAGCCTATGGCTGAAGCATAGGGAACATCTTTCATTTTTTTCTCTATCTTCTGCAGTGGTCGGGCATTGAGTCTTACTCAATTTCACACCTTGTATCACAGGCAAGAACCCTTTCTTTGCTTGATCCATTTTGAACTTATTCAAAACTTTGTCAAGGTATGTGCTTTGTGAAAGTCCAATTAAGCGTCTTGATCTATCTCTATAGATCTTAATGCCCAATATGTAAGCATCTTCACCGAGGTCTTTCATTGAAAAACTCTTATTCAAGTATCCTTTTATGCTATCCAGAAATTCTGTATCATTTCCAATCAGCAATATGTCATCCACATATAATATCAGAAATGCTACAGAGCTCTCACTCACTTTCTTGTAAATACAGGCTTCTCCAAAAGTCTGTACAAATCCAAATGCTTTGATCACACTATGAAAGCGTTTATTCCAACTCCGAGAGGCTTGCACCAATCCATAAATGGATCGCTGGAGCTTGCACACTTTGTTAGCTCCCTTTGGATCGACAAAACCTTCCGGTTGCATCATATACAACTCTTCTTCCAGAAATCCATTCAGGAATGCAGTTTTAACATCCATCTGCCATATTTCATAATCATAAAATGCGGCAATCGTTAACATGATTCGGACAGACTTAAGCATCGCTATGGGTGAGAAGGTCTCATCGTAGTCAATCCCTTGAACTTGTCGAAAACCTTTTGCAACAAGTCGAGCTTTGTAGACGGTAACATTACCGTCAGCGTCAGTCTTCTTCTTGAAGATCCATTTATTCTCAATTGCTTGCCGATAATCGGGCAAGTCAACCAAAGTCCACACTTTGTTCTCATACATGGATCCCATCTCAGATTTCATGGCTTCAAGCCATTTTGCGGAATCTGGGCTCACCATCGCTTCTTCATAGTTCGTAGGTTCATCATGATCTAGTAGCATGACTTCTAGAACAGGATTACCGTACCACTCTGGTGCGGTTCTTACTCTGGTTGATCTACGAGGTTCAGCAATAACTTGATCTGAAGTTTCATGATCATCATCATTAACTTCCTCACTAACTGATGTAGGTGTCGCAGAAACCAGTTTCTGTGATGAACTACTTTCCAATAAGGGAGCAGGTATAGTTACCTCATCAAGTTTTACTTTCCTCCCACTCACTTCTTTTGAGAGAAACTCCTTCTCCAGAAAGATTCCGAATTTAGCAACAAAAGTCTTGCCTTCGGATCTGTGATAGAAGGTGTACCCAATAGTTTCCTTTAGGTATCCTATGAAGACACATTTCTCCGATTTGGGTTCGAGCTTATCAGGTTGAAGTTTTTTCACATAAGCATCGCAGCCCCAAACTTTTAGAAACGACAACTTTGGTTTCTTGCCAAACCATAGTTCATAATGCATCGTCTCAATGGATTTCGATGGTGCCCTATTTAATGTGAATGCGGCCGTCTCTAAAGCATAACCCCAAAACGATAGCGGTAAATCGATAAGAGACATCATAGATCGCACCATATCTAGTAAAGTACGATTTCGACGTTCGGACACACCATTACGCTGTGGTGTTCCAGGTGGCGTGAGTTGCGAAACTATTCCGCATTGTTTCAAATGTAGACCAAACTCGTAACTCAAATATTCTCCTCCATGATCCAATCGTAGAAACTTTATTTTCTTGTTATGATGATTTTCAACTTCACTCTGAAATTCTTTGAAATTTTCAAACGTTTCAGACTTATGTTTCATCAAGTAGATATACCCATATCTGCTTAAATCATCTGTGAAGGTGAGAAAATAACGATAACCACCACGAGCCTCAACATTCATCGGACCACATACATCTGTATGTATGATCTCCAATAAATCTGTTGCTCTCTCCATAGTACCGGAGAATGGCGTTTTAGTCATCTTGCCCATGAGGCACGGTTCGCAAGTACCAAGTGATTCATAATCAAGTGGTTCAAAAAGTCCATCTGTATGGAGTTTCTTCATGCGCTTTACACCGACATGACCCAAACGGTAGTGCCACAAATAAGTTGCACTATCATTATCAACTCCGCATCTTTTGGCTTCAACATTATGAATATGTGTGTCACTACTATCAAGATTCAATAAGAATAGACCACTCTTCAAGGGTGCATGACCATAAAAGATATTACTCATATAAATAGAACAACCATTATTCTTTGATTTAAATGAATAACCGTCTCGCATCAAACAAGATCCAGATATAATGTTCATGCTCAACGCTGGCACCAAATAACAATTATTTAGGTCTAAAACTAATCCCGAAGGTAGATGTAGAGGTAGCGTGCCGACCACGATCACATCGACTTTGGAACCATTTCCCGCGCGCATCGTCACCTCGTCCTTAGCCAATCTTCGCTTAATCTGTAGCCCCTGTTTCGAGTTGCAAATATTAGCAACAGAACCAGTATCAAATACCCAGGTGCTACTGCGAGCATTAGTAAGGTACACATCAATAACATGTATATCGCATATACCTTTGTTCACCTTGCCATCCTTCTTATCCGCCAAATACTTGGGGCAGTTCCGCTTCCAGTGACCAGTCTGCTTGCAGTAGAAGCACTCAGTTTTACGCTTAGGTCCAGACTTGGGTTTCTTCCCCTGAGTAGCAACTTGCTTGCTGTTCTTCTTGAAGTTCCCCTTCTTCTTCCCTTTGCCCTTTTTCTTGAAACTGGTGGTCTTGTTGACCATCAACACTTGATGCTCCTTCTTGATTTCTACCTCCGCAGCCTTTAGCATTGCGAAGAGCTCGGGAATCGTCTTATCCATCCCTTGCATGTTATAGTTCATCATGAATGTAGCTTGGTGGCAATGATTGGAGAATTCTGTCAATGACGCTATCATCCGGAAGATTAATTCCCAGTTGAATCAAGTGATTACAATACCCAGACATCTTGAGTATATGCTCACTGACAGAACTATTCTCCTACATCTTGCAGCTATAGAACTTATTGGAGACTTCATATCTCTCAATCCGGGCATTTTCTTGAAATATTAACTTCAATTCCTGGAACATCTCATATGCTCCATGACGTTAAAAACGTCGTTGAAGTGCCGGTTCTAAGCCGTAAAGCATGGCATATTGAACTATCGAGTAGTCATCAGCTTTGCTCTGCGAGACATTCTTAACGTCGTCAGTTGCATCGGCAGCAGGCCTGGCACCCAGCGGTGCTTCCAGGACATAATTCTTCTGTGCAGCAATGAGGATAATCCTCAAGTTACGGACCCAGTCCGTGTAATTGCTACCATCATCTTTCAACTTTGCTTTCTCAAGGAACACATTAAAATTCAACGGAACAATAGCACGGGCCATCTATCTACAATCAACATAGGCAAGCAAGATACTATCAGGTACTAAGTTCATGATAAAATTAAGTTCAATTAATCATATTACTTAAGAACTCCCACTTAGATAGACATCCCTCTAATCCTCTAAGTGATCACGTGATCCAAATCAACTAAACCATGTCCGATCATCACGTGATATGGAGTAGTTTCAATGGTGAACATCACTATGTTGATCATATCTACTATATGATTCACGCTCGACCTTTCGGTCTCCGTGTTCCGAGGCCATATCTGTTATATGCTAGGCTCGTCAAGTTTAAAATTCACGCACTACAACCGAAGTTTCTGTCCTGCATCGTACAAACCAACAAGCATTGTAAACATCCTAAAGGCAAACCTTGGCACATTATTTTTATAATACAATGGAATTGTACAAGGGGATAATTATTTTTATTGAAAAGTTTCTTTAATTAAGATTCACAAAGTTCCCATTGGCATGAACAAAGTTCAAGGACGTCCCCCATTTTCACAATGCTCGTCTCTCTCACTTCCACTTTTCTTTTTGAATAAGTTTTGGGTTCCCCTCTTTATTTTTGTTGTTTTTAAACTATGAAAGCACTCAACAGAAATAAATGACTCTCTAAAACTTCCGGGTTGTCTCCCTGGCAGCGCTTTCTTTAAAGCCATTAAGCTAGGCATATAGTGCTAAAGTAATGGATCCACCCGGATCCCAAGGTATATCAAAGCCAATTTTAATTAACAATGATTTGTAATTTAGTAGTGAGCACAAAGTAACATATATCATGTAATGGCGAAGTCTAACTCTCTTCCTATGCATCGGCATGTCATAAAATAACAATTCATGCACACAAAGTAAAGGCCAATGCATAGTATAAACAGTTTCTTGCAATTTTATCGTGTTGGAAACATAGAGAGGTGGAGATATAGTTCCTCTCTCATAATAATTGCAAGTAGGAGCAGCAGGCACATGCATATTATATCTATCAAAATCATCATGTGCAATGGTAAAAGGCAACCCATCAATGTAATCCTTAATAAGTGCAAACTTCTCCAATATAGTGTAATCGGGAGAATTCAAAAAGATAATAGGACTATCATGCGAGGGTGCAATAGCAACAATTTCATGTTTAACATAAGGAACTATAGCAAGTTCATCTCCATAAGCATCATTCATATTGGCATCTTGGCCACAAGCATAGCAAGCATCATCAAAAAGGGATATTTCAAAAGAATCAACGGGATCATAACAATCATTATAGCAATCATCATAGCATTCATCCTTCGGTAAGGACGAAGGGAAATTAAACAATGTATGGGTTGAAGAGTTACTCTCATTAGAAGGTGGGCACGGGTGATCAATCCGCTCTTCCTCCTTTTGTTCTTCGCTCTCCTCCTCATCTTTTTCATCCAATGAGCTCACAGTTTCATCAATTTCTTCTTCCATAGATTCCTGAAAAATATTAGTCTCTTCTTGGACAGCGGATACTTCCTCAATAAGTGCATTAATATAGGCATTATATTCATAATTATCATAACAATATTTTAGGATAGCTAAATTTTCAGATCTATAACAAGCATCATCAAAATCCTCAAACTCTTTAAACATGGATTCAATTTCATAAGCACCCATAAAAGCAACAAATTCTTCTGTTTGTTCCACATCATAGTAATCATATATACCATTAGCATAAGAAGCTAAGGTTTAATTATCATTAAATTTGCATGAAAATGGAAGGTGTGGAGCATTCATCCTAGAGCAACAAGTATAACCATATTCCGAGCCTAGTTGTCTAGCATACCACTTCAATATATAAATTTGATCCCATAATAGTTTCCCTTTTTGAGCCAAGCGATAATCCCTAAATTATTCACGTTGATCCAACGTCACTCCCATTACCAAATTGAATGAGGTTTTCTTAGGATTATCAAAGTGGTACATAATATTTTTCACATATTGAGCATCGAGGGTTTTAGGAGGTTCCTCATCTCCATGAGTAGCAGGTACACCTAATTTTTTTGGTATTTCGTGTTCCATATCCATAACTAAAGATAGAGAACAACAAAGAATAACAAATAAAAATTACTTAGTGATAAAGCAAACAAGCACACACGAGAATATTCACCCCACGCTATTGCTCCCCGGCAACGGCGCCAGAAAAAGGTCTTGATAACCCACAAGTATAGGGGATCGCAACAGTTTTCGATAAGTAAGAGTGTCGAACCCAACGAGGAGCTAAAGGTAGAACAAATATTCCCTCAAGTTCTATCGACCACCGATACAACTCTACGCACGCTTGACGTTCGCTTTACCTAGAACAAGTATGAAACTAGAAGTAATTTGTAGGTGTTTTTGGATAGGCTTGCAAGAAAGTAAAGAGCGAGAAAATAAAAGTTAGGGGCTGTTTAGATAAAGGCACAACTAAGTTAGTTTCAGTAAAGAGCTTTTTGTCACGAGAAAGTTATTTGTCCCTAGGCAATCGATAACTAGACCGGTAATCATTATTGCAATTTTATTTGAGGGAGATGCATAAGCTAACATACTTTCTCTACTTGGATCATATGCACTTATGATTGGAACTCTAGCAAGCATCCGCAACTACTAAAGATTCATTAAGGTAAAACCCTACCATAGCATTAAAGTATCAAGTCCCCTTTATCCCATGCGCAAACAACCTACTTACTCGGGTCTGTGCTTCTATCACTCACGCCACCCACCATAAGCAAATCATGAACATACTGCAAACCCTACAGCGGGATCCCTCACACTTGCGCGACACGGAGAGCACCATAGGACAACACCAATAATAAAACATGCAACTCAAACCAATCATGATCATCAATTAACCCATAGGACAAAACAGATCTACTCAAACATCATAAGATAGCTGGGAAATAATATATAGCATTGAGCACCATGTTTAAGTAGAGATTACAGCGGGGAAGAGAGAGGTTACGCCGCTGCATAGAGGGGGGAAGAGTTGGTGGTGAAGGCGATGAAGTTGTTGGTGAAGATGACGGTGATGATGATGGCCCCCGGTGGCACTCCGGCGCCACCGGAAGCGAGGGGGAGAGAGCCCCCCTCCTTCATCTTCTTCCTTGACCTTCTCCCTAGATGGGAGAAGGGTTTCCCCTCTGGTCCATGGTTTCCATGGCGTGGGAGGGGCGAGAGCCCCTCCGAGATTGGATCTGTCTCTCTGTCTCTCTCTGTTTCTGCGCTCTGTTTTGGCTCCGTTTCACCGTTTCGTGTATATATGGAAATCCATAACTCCGATTGGCCTGAAACCTTCGCCGTGATTTTTTCCTGAAAATTAGCTTTCTTGCGGCAAAAGAAGAGCGTCAACCACCTTACGGGTGGCTCACGAGGGTACGGGGCGTGCCCAGTGGGGCAGGCGCGCCCCCCTGCCTCGTGACCACCTCGGGCACCGTCTCGCGTGGATTTTTCTTCCGGAATTTTCCAAATATTCCAAAAATAAGCTCCGTCCGTTTTTATCCCGTTTGGACTCCGTTTGATATGGATATTCTGCGAAACCAAAAACATGCAACAGACAGGAACTGGCACTGGGCACTGGATCAATATGTTAGTCCTAAAAATAGTATAAAAAGTTGCCAAAAAGTATATGAAAGTTGAATAATATTGGCATGGAACAATCAAAAATTATAGATACGACGGAGACGTATCAGCATCCCCAAGCTTAATTCCTGCTCGTCCTCGAGTAGGTAAATGATAAAAAAGATAATTTTTGATGTGGAATTCTACCTAGCATAATCTTGATCATATGTCTAATCATGGCATGAATATTAAGACACGAGTGATTCAAAGCAATAGTCTATCCTTTGACATAAAAACAATAATACTTCAAGCATACCAACCAAGCAATTATGTCTTATTTAAATAACATAGCTAAAGAAAGCTCATCCCTACAAAATCATATAGTCTGGCTATGCTCCATCTTCACCACACAAAATATTCACATCATGCACAACCCCGATGACAAGCCAAACAATTGTTTCATACTTTTGACGTTTATCAAACCTTTTCAACTTTCACGCAATACATGAGCGTGAGCCATGGACATAGCATTATAGGTGGAATAGAATATGATGATGGGGGTTATGTGGAGAAGACAAAAAAGGAGAAAGTCTCACATCGACGCAGCTAATCAATGGGCTATGGAGATGCCCATCAATTGATGTCAATGTGAGGAGTAGGGATTGCCATGCAACGTATGCACTAGAGCTATAAGTGTATGAAAGCTCAAATTGAAACTAAGTGGGTGTGCATCCAACTTGCTTGCTCATGAAGACCTAGGGCATTTGAGGAAGCCCATCGTTGGAATATACAAGCCAAGTTCTATAATGAAAATTCCCACTAGTATATGAAAGTGATAACTCAAGAGACTCTCTATATGAAGAACATGGTGCTACTTTGAAGCACAAGTGTGGTAAAAGGATAGTAACATTGCCCCTTCTCTCTTTTTCTCTCATTTTTTTTTCTTTTTTTTGGGCCTTCTCTTTTTTTGGCCTTTCTCTTTTTTTTTGTCCGGAGTCTCATCCCGACTTGTGGGGGAATCATAGTCTCCATCATCCTTTCCTCACTGGGGCAATGCTCTAATAATGATGATCATCACACTTTTATTTACTTACAACTCGATACTAGAACAAAGATATGACTCTATATGAATTCCTCCGGTGGTGTACCGGGATGTGCAATGATCTAGCATAGCAATGACATCAAAAAACGGACATGCCATGAAAACATCATGCTAGCTATCTTACGATCATGCAAAGCAATATGACAATAAATGCTCAAGTCATGTATATGATGATGATGGAAGTTGCATGGCAATATATCTCAGAATGGCTATGGAAATGCCATGATAGGTAGGTATGGTGGCTGTTTTGAGGAAGATATAATGAGACTTATGTGTGATAGAGCGTATCGTATCACGGGGTTTGGATGCACCGGCGAAGTTTGCACCAACTCTCGAGGTGAGAAAGGGCAATGCATGGTACCGAAGAGGCTATCAATGATGGAAGGGTGAGAGTGCGTATAATCCATGGACTCAACATTAGTCATAAAGAACTCACATACTTATTGCAAAAATCTATTAGTCATTGAAACAAAGTACTACGCGCATGCTCCTAGGGGGATAGATTGGTAGGAAAAGACCATCGCTCGTCCCCGACCGCCACTCATAAGGAAGGCAATCAATAAACACCTCATGCTTCGACTTCGTTACATAACGGTTCACCATACGTGCATGCTACGGGACTTGCAAACCTCAACAAAAGTATTTCTCAATTTCACAATTACTCAACTAGAACGACTCTAATATCACCACCTTTATATCACAAAACTATTGCAAGGAATCAAACATATCATATTCAGTGATCTACAAGTTTTATGTAGGGTTTTATGACTAACCATGTGAATGACCAGTTCCTGTCATCTCTCTAAATAGATATAAGTGAAGCACGAGAGTTTAATTCTTTCTACAAAAGATATGCCCACGCTCTAACAAGTATAAGTGAAGCAAAAGAGCATTCTACAAATGGTGGTTGTTTATGTAAAGAGAAACAGGCAATCCAAACTTCAAATGATATAAGTGAAGCACATGAAGCATTCTATAAAGCCATACTCAAAAGATATAAGTGAAGTGCAAAGAGCATTCCATAAATAAACCAAGGACCATCTCATACCAGCATGGTGCATAAAAGAAAAGTGAAAACTAAAGCAAAAGACGCTCCAAGATTGCACATATCGCATGAACGAAACGAATCCGAAAACATACCGATATTTGTTCAAGAAAGAGGGGATGCCTTCCCAGCATCCCCAAGCTTAGACGCTTGAGTCTACTTGAATATTTAATTGGGGTGCCTCGGGAATCCCCAAGCTTGAGCTCTTGCCTCTCTTCCTTCTTCTCACATCGAAACCTTCTCAATCATCGAACACTTCATCCACACAAAACTTCAACAGAAAACTCGGTAAGATCCATTAGTATAATAAAATGAATCACTACTCTAAGTACAGTTTCAAGCCAATTCATATTTTGTTTTGCATTGTGTATACTGTAATATATCTTTTTCATGGCTTATTCCACTGATATAAATTGATAGTTTCATCAAAACAAGCAAACTATGCATCAAAACAGAATCTGTCTAAAACAGAATAGTCTGTAGCAATCTGAACATTCACCATACTTATGATACTCTCAAAATTCTGCCAAAATTAGGAAAAATAAAAAAAATGTACAGCAAGAGAGTGCAAAAAGAATCAGAGCCATTTGACGTTCCAGTAAAAAATTAAAATTTACGCACTACAGCCAAAGTTTCTGTCCTGCACCGTACAAACCAACAAGCATTGTAAACATCCTAAAGGAAAACCTTGGCACATTATTTTTATAATACAATGGAATTTTACAAGGGGATAATTATTTTTATTGAAAAGTTTCTGTAATTAAGATTCCCAAAGTTCCCATGGGCATGAACAAAGTTCAAGGACGTCCCCCATTTTCATAATGCTCGTCTCTCTCACTTTCACTTTTCTTTTTGAAAAAGCTTTGGGTTCCCCTCTTTATTTTTGTTGTTTTTAAATTATATGAAATCACTCAACAGAAATAAATGACTCTCTAAAACTTCCGGGTTGTCTCCCTGGCAGCGCTTTCTTTAAAGCCATTAAGCTAGGCTTATAGTGCTCAAGTAATGGATCCACCCGGATCCCAAGGTATATCAAAGCCAATTTTAATTAACAATGATTTGTAAGTTAGTAGTGAGCACAAAGTAACATATATCATGTAATGACGAAGTCTAACTCTCTTCCTATGCATCAACATGTCATAAAAGAATAATTCATGCACACAAAGTAAAGGCCAATGCATAGTATAAACAGTTTCTTGCAATTTTACCGTGTTGGAAACATAGAGAGGTGGAGATATAGTTCCTCTCTCATAATAATTGCAAGTAGGAGCAGAAGACACATGCATATTATATCTATCAAAATCATCATGTGCAATGGTAAAAGGCAACCCATCAATGTAATCCTTAATAAGTGCAAACTTCTCCAATATAGTGTAATCGGGAGAATTCAAAAAGATAATAGGACTATCATGCGTGGGTGCAATAGCAACAATTTCATGTTTAACATAAGGAACTATAGCAAGTTCATCTCCATAAGCATCATTCATATTGGCATCTTGGCCACAAGCATAGCAAGCATCATCAAAAAGGGATATTTCAAAAGAATCAACAGGATCATAACAATCATTTAGCAATCATCATAGCATTCATCCTTCGGTAAGGACGAAGGGAAATTAAACAATGTATGGGTTGAAGAGTTACTCTCATTAGAAGGTGGGCACAGGTGATCAATCCGCTCTTCCTCCTTTTGTTCTTCGCTCTCCTCCTCATTTTTTTTCATCCAATGAGCTCACAGTTTCATCAATTTCTTCTTCCATAGATTCCTGCAAAATATTCGTCTCTTCTTGGACAGCGGAGACTTTCTCAATAAGTGCATTAATATAGGCATTATATTCAGAATTATCATAGCAATATTTTAGGATAGCTAAATTTTCAGATCTATAACAAGCATCATCAAAATCCTCAAACTCTTTAAACATGGATTCAATTTCATAAGCACCCATAAAAGCAACAAATTCTTCTATTTGTTCCACATCATAGTAATCGTATATACCATTAGCATAAGAAGCTAAGGTTTCATTATCATTAAATTTGCATGAAAAGGGAAGGTGTGGAGCATTCATCCTAGAGCAACAAGTATAATCATATTCCGAGCATAGTTCTCTAGCATACCACTTCAATATATAAATTTGATCCCATAATAGTTTCCCTTTTTGAGTCAAGAGATAATCCCTAAAGTATTCACGTTGATCCAACGTCACTCCCATTACCAAATTGAATGAGGTTTTCTCAGGATTATCAAAGTGGTACATAATATTTTTCACATATTAAGCATCGAGGGTTTTAGGAGGTTCCTCATCTCCATGAGTAGCAGGTACACCTAATTTTTTTGGTATTTCATGTTCCATATCCATAACTAAAGATAGAGAACAACTAAGAACAACAAATAAAAATTACTTAGTGATAAAGCAAACAAGCACACACGAGAATATTCACCCCACGCTATTGCTCCCCGGCAACGGCGCCAGAAAAAGGTCTTGATAACCCACAAGTATAGGGGATCGCAACAGTTTTCGATAAGTAAGAGTGTCGAACCCAATGAGGAGCTAAAGGTAGAACAAATATTCCCTCAAGTTCTATCGACCACCGATACAACTCTACGCACGCTTGACGTTCGCTTTACCTAGAACAAGTATGAAACTAGAAGTAATTTGTAGGTGTTTTTGGATAGGCTTGCAAGAAAGTAAAGAGCGAGAAAATAAAAGCTAGGGGCTGTTTAGATGAAGGCACAACTAAGTTAGTTTCAGTAAAGAGCTTTTCGTCACGAGAAAGTTATTTGTCCCTAGGCAATCGATAACTAGACCGGTAATCATTATTGCAATTTTATTTGAGGGAGATGCATAAGCTAACATACTTTCTCTACTTGGATCATATGCACTTATGATTGGAACTCTAGCAAGCATCCGCAACTACTAAAGATTCATTAAGGTAAAACCCAACCATAGCATTAAAGTATCAAGTCCCCTTTATCCCATGCGCAAACAACCTACTTACTCGGGTCTGTGCTTCTGTCACTCACGCCACCCACCATAAGCAAATCATGAACATACTGCAAACGCTACAGCGGGATCCCTCACGCTTGCGTGACATGGAGAGCACCATAGGACAACACCAATAATAAAACATGCAACTCAAACCAATCATGATCATCAATTAACCCATAGGACAAAACGGATCTACTCAAACATCATAAGATAGCCATACATCATTGGGAAATAATATATAGCGTTGAGCACCATGTTTAAGTAGAGATTACAGCGGGTAAGAGAGAGGTTACGCCGCTGCATAGAGGGGGGAAGAGTTGGTGGTGAAGGCGGTGAAGTTGTTGGTGAAGATGACGGTGATGATGATGGCCCCCGGTGGCACTCCGGCGCCACCGGAAGCGAGGGGGAGAGAGCCCCCCTCCTTCTTCTTCTTCCTTGACCTTCTCCCTAGATGGGAGAAGGGTTTCCCCTCTGGTCCATGGTCTCCATGGCATGGGAGGGGCGAGAGCCCCTCCAAGATTGGATCTGTCTCTCTGTCTTTCTCTGTTTCTGCGTTCTGTTCTGGCTCTGTTTCACCGTTTCGTGTATATATGGAGATCCGTAACTCCGATTGGCCTGAAACCTTCGCCGTGATTTTTTTCCTGAAAATTAGCTTTCTTGCAGCAAAAGAAGAGCGTCAACCGCCTTACGGGTGGCTCATGAGGGTAGGGGACGCACCCAAGGGGCAGGCGTGCCCCCTGCCTCGTGACCACCTCGGGCACCGTCTCGCGTGGATTTTTCTTCCGGAATTTTCCAAATATTCCAAAAATAAGCTCCGTCCGTTTTTATCCCGTTTGGACTCCGTTTGATATGGATATTCTGCGAAACCAAAAACATGCAATAGACAGGAACTGGCACTGGGCACTGGATCAATATGTTAGTCCCAAAAATAGTATAAAAAGTTGCCAAAAAGTATATGAAAGTTGAATAATATTGGCATGGAACAATAAAAAATTATAGATACGACGGATACGTATCATGCATACTCAGGGAGAACACTTATACTTTGATAATTTAGTGAGTGATCATCTTATAATGCTACCGTCAATCAAAGCAAGATAAGATGCATAAAAAATAAACATCACATGCAATCAATATAAGTGATATGATATGGCCATCATCATCTTGTGCTTGTGATCTCCATCTCCGAAGCACCGTCATGATCACCATCGTCACCGGCACGACACCTTGATCTCCATCATAGCATCGTTGTCGTCTCACCAATCTTATGCTTCTACGACTATCGCTACCTCTTAGTAATAAAGTAAAGCATTACAGAGCGATTGCATTGCATACAATAAAGCGACAACCATATGGCTCCTACCGGTTGCCAATAACTCGGTTACAAAACATGATCATCTCATACAATAAAATTTAGCATCATGTCTTGACCATATCACATCACAACATGCCCTGCAAAAACAAGTTAGACGTCCTCTGCTTTGTTGTTGCAAGTTTTACGTGGCTGCTACGGGCTTAGCAAGAACCGTTCTTACCTACGCATCAAAACCACAACGATAGTTTGTCAAGTTGGTGTTGTTTTAACCTTCGCAAGGACCGGGCGTAGCCACACTCGGTTCAACTAAAGTTGGAGAAACTGACACCCGCCAGCCACCTGTGTGCAAAGCACGTCGGCAGAACCAGTCTCGCGTAAGCGTACGCGTAATGTCGGTCCGGACCGCTTCATCCAACAATACCGCCGAACCAAAGTATGACATGCTGGTAAGCAGTATGGCTTATATCGCCCACAACTCACTTGTGTTCTACTCGTGCATATGACATCTACGCATAAAACCTGGCTCGGATGCCACTGTTGGGGAACGTAGTAATTTCAAAAAATATCCTACGCACACGCAAGATCATGGTGATGCATAGCAATGAGAGGGGAGAGTGTTGTCTATGTACCCTCGTAGACCGAAAGCGGAAGTGTTAGCACAACATGGTTGATGTAGTCGTACGTCTTCAGGATCCGACCGATCAAGTACCGAACGTACGGCACCTCCGAGTTCAGCACACGTTCAGCCCAATGACGTCCCTCGAACTCCGATCCAGCCGAGTGTTGAGGGAGAGTTTCGTCAGCACGACGGCGTGGTGACGATGTTGATGTTCTACCAACGCAGGGCTTCGCCTAAGCACCGCTACAGTATTATCGAGGTGGACTATGGTGGAGGGGGGCACCGCACACGGCTAAAAGATCAAACAGATCAATGGTTCAGTCTCTAGGGTGCCCCCTGCCCCCGTATATAAAGGAGCAAGAGGGGGTGCGGCCGGCCAAGGGGAGAGGCGCGCCGGAAGGAGTCCTACTCCCACCGGGAGTAGGACTCCCCCCTTTCCTAGTTGGAATAGGATTCGGGAGGGGGAAGAGGAGAGAGAGAAGGAAGGGGGGCATAACGCCCTCGATGCGGCTATATCTCCCACGTGTCGAAGCATGACTTAGAGGCATAACCGCATTGAAAGCAATGTCACAAGTGAGGTAATCTTCACACAACCCATGTAATACATAAGGGAAAAGGATACATAGTTGGCCTACAATCGCCACTTCACGCAATACATGAGTAAAGCATTACAACATACAGATACAGTCAAGGTCCGACTACGGAACCAAAATAAAAGAAGACTACCCCAAATGCTACACAGATCCCCGATCGTCCCGACTGGGCTCCACTACTGATTAACTGAAATGAAACAACACAATGAGCAAGATCTTCATCGAGCTCCTCCTTGAACTCGGGTGCGTCACCTGCACAGTTTCATCAGCACCTGCAAACTGGTTTTGGAAGTATCTGTGAGTCACGGGGACTCAGCAATCTCACACCCGCGAGATCAAGACTATTTAAGCTTATAGGCAGGGTAAAAGGTATGAGGTGGAGCTGCAGCAAGCGACTAGCATATCTGGTGGCTAACATACGCAAATGAGAGCGAGAAGAGAAGGCAAAAGCACGGTCGATCAACTATGATCAAGAAGTGATCCTAAAACTACTTACGTCAAGCATAACTCCAACACCGTGTTCACTTCCCGGACTCCGCCGAGAAGAGACCATCACGGTTACACACGCGGTTGGTGTATTTTAATTAAGATCAACTTCGGGTTTTCTACAACCGGACATTAACAAATTCCCATCTGCCACATAACCGCGGGCATGGCTTTCGAAAGTTCAAACCCTGCAGGGGTGTCCCAACTTAGCCCATGATAAGCTCTCGCGATCAACGAAGGATATTCCTTCTCCCCGGGAAGACCCGATCAGTCTCGGAATCCCGGCTACAAGACATTTCAACAGCAATAAAACAAGTCCAGCAAAACCGCCCGATGCGCCGACAATCCTGATAGGAGCTGCACATATCTCGGTCTCAGGGCAACACCGGATGAGACAAGCTACAAGTAAAACCAGGCCTCGAGTTTCCCCGCGGTGGCCCCGCAGGCGGCTCGGTTCGAACCAGCACTTAGAGAAGCACTAGCCCGGGGGGGCTAAATAAAGATGACCCTCGGGCTGGCCGACCCAAGGGAAAAGGATAGGTGGTAGGCAAATGGTAAAACCAATGTTGGGCCTTGCTGGAAAAGTCTTATTCAAAGCGAACTGTCAAGGGGGTCCCATAAATCACCCGACCGCGTTAGGGACGCAAAATCCAGGAACATAACACCGATATGAGGGAAACTAGGGCGGCAAGAGTGGAACAAAACACCAGGCATAAGGCCGAGCCTTCCACCCTTTACCAAGTATATAGATGCATTAATTAAATAAGTTATATTGTGATATCCCAACAAGTAAACATGTTCCAACAAGGAACAGCAACTCCATGTTCCAACAAGGAACAAACTTCATCTTCACCTGCAACTAACAACGCTATAAGAGGGGCTGAGCAAAGCGGTAACTTAGCCAAACAACGGTTTGCTAGGACAAGGTGGGTTAGAGGCTTGGTTTGACAATATGGGAGGCATGATAAGCAAGTGGTAGGTATCGCAGCATAGGCATAGCAAAAGAGCGAGCATCTAACAAGCAAAGATAGAAGTGATTTCGAGGGTATGGTCATCTTGCCTGAAATCCCGCAAGGAAGAAGAACGAGTCCATGAAGGAGACAAACGGACGTAGACGAACGGATCCTCACAATCGCAACGTTATCGGAACTAACCCGAAGAAGCAACACCGGAAGAAGCAAACAACAAAGTAAACAACCACCACATAAGCATGGCATGATGCACAACCAAGGATGATGCATGTCCGGTTTAACTAGCATGGCATGGCAAAGTGCAACAAACAACACTACAAGTTAAGTGGAGCTCAATATGCAACGAGTTGCATATTGACGAAACACCACATCAATTATTTAGTTCACTTCCGGTTAGGTGCTCAACAATATTAAATGTTGGTTAACATGGCAATAGGTGAAGCATAACAAAACTATACCATCTAAACACTTTAAATGGGGCCGGATATAACAAACAACAAATCCGGTAAATCCCCACATGCATTTAGCAAATTTAATGGAAACAACAAATATAAACATTTTAAATGTTGTTATTATGATGCGGATGACATATGCAAGTTTTATGCAATTTTTTATTAAAAGTTGACATGAGTGTGATGAGAGCATTAAGAAGCATTTGTCATTGTGGCGGAAACGAAAGGGGTGCCATGGCAACGACAACGGAAATGGTGCCACGGCAACATTCCGATGATCCGACAACTTGAGATACCGGTGCAAAAGAGCAAGTTTGCGGATGTGTGGAGCATGCAAAAGATGGTGGGGTGATCCCGGCTACCGGGTTCCCACGAGTTAGTGGCATGGAAACGAGTGACAATTCAGATACGGTGCAAACGGTGCATCTCATACAACACATGCATTCGGTCCACAGCGGTCGTCTCGGCGGTTATACCTTCGAAGCGCGCATTTCCGGAACGGATTTGAGTCGGTGCATAGTAGAGGAAGTAGATGTTCTCGGGACGGTCGTCATGGAAGTAGGGGTTCATGTTCGTTTTCGGAGAGGTACTTGAAGAATCCAACGTCTTCGGGGGCAACGATAGTGGTACACACGACGTCGGGGTACTTGTCGGTCCGGTCTTGGCGGTGTAGATGTACACGTTGTCGGGGTATTGTCGCATCACCGGGTGTAGTCGTACACGTTCGAAGCGGAACTTGGCGTATCCATGTACTTGGCAGTCCAGGACGTAGAGGTACACTTGTCCAAGTGGAACTTGGCGTCCCGGCCTGTAGTCGTTCGGGCGTCGTGGAAGAACTTGACATTCACGGGGTCTCGGTCTCGACAAAAGGCAGCGGGCAACGTCCTTGACGAACGGAGCTGGGCCTTGGCTGGATCGAACGAGGAGGGAGGCGCTGACGATGCTCGCGCGGTCAACGGGCGTTGGACGAGGCATCATCCTTCCCTGCTCGAAGCAGAGGCTGGACAGGCGCGGCGCGATGGGACTTGGGCACGAGTTCGCTCCGGCGAGGGACTTGGCGCGGCGGAGCAGAGGAGATCCGGGGTCCAGAACGGGGCCGGACGCGAACTTGATGAACGGCTTGACGAACTGAAGTAGGCGGCCGCCCTGGCTCCTGCTTGGGCGACGACGATGGCTAGGTCCGGCGGGGTACGAAGTTGTGGTCGCCGTTCTTGACGCGGCAGAGGAAGCTGGAGGGAGACCCCGCGAGGAAGCTGGCCCGCAGGCTCGCGGGAGGTGGTCGCCAGCGACGAGGTTCACCGGGGCGGCGGGTCGCGAGGTAGAGGAGCGCTCGGGCGTTAGAGACAGGGGCGTGCGAGGCGGTGGCTGGTGTCGGGAGGTGCTCGTCTCCTTGGGTCGACGAGGAGAGCGAGGAGGCGGCACGGTCGCGGCCTGGTGTGGCAGAGGGAGGCGCGCGGGATCGAGAGGGAGAGAGTGAGATGGGGATCGGGATGAGCGAGGGAGATGGCGGCGCTAGAGGAAGGGTTCGAGGGGAAGAGAGGGATCGAGGGACAGAGCTAGGGTTAGGTGCGGCTGGGGTTCGGTCGGGCCTTGGCCAGGCCCAAGAGGCCGGCTGGGCTTCAGGTGGCATAGGGCGCGGCCCAGGTAAGTGGGCTCTGCCCAGTTCTTCCCTCCTCTGTTTATTTTCTTTAAGAAAATAGACAGAATTACAAGGAAAAGGATTCGTGGTTTGGGAAGGAAAAACTCAGAGATAAAGATATATAAGGAGTCCTGGATTTATGCAGTATTTGAATAAATAGTCTTTGGCAATTTTTAGGGGTAGAAAAATAAATCAAGTTTGAATTAAATTCAAACTTGCTCCATTTTTGAACCCAACCAAAACATCTCCAAAATGGATGAAATTTGATAGAGAGGCATAAGGCATGGAGTATGAACATCAGGAAATAAATGAACATTAATGGAGGCACAAATAATGCCACTTGGCATGAAAGCCAAGATTTGAAAGAAAGGAAGAAGTGGTAAGGTTTGCACGTGGAGAAAGGTCTTGATGAAAAGATGAAGATACGAATGACCATAGGAGGAGGGGAAGGGTGATGCAAGGGGTGATCATGCATGAAACACACAATGCCCATGATGAGCATGATGAAATGCAACATTACAAGAAGCACAAATGCAACACTTGAAATGGTCACAATGCGAACATGGATGACAGAAGCAAAACATTAAAGGAAATGGCAAAGTTGGAGATCAAGAATTAAGATAACAAAGGCATTAGGATATTTTGTAAGTGTGTTATGGTTAATTCCAAATAAATGGAATATTTACTATAGCTCTCTAAATATCGAGAGGATATGTTATAAAGAGAATCACCACGTGAATTCCCTCGGTTTAAATGGACCGAAGATCCATGCAATTTAATTGGTTGAGTTGCAAAATTTAGTGGCATGATGACATGATGCAATGCGAAAGATGCAAAGATGAAAGCAACGAACAAAACAAATCACACGACGGAACCCGGAATATATGGAAGTCTTCTCGAGCATCGGTCTCGGGACGTTACAACGAGATCTAGGATGGCACCGGATAGAAAACGGAAGAAGAAGAGGTCAAACAAAGTTGCTTCTTTGACAAATGAGTGAAACCAATGAACCTTGCGAGGTTGAGAAAATTGAGAGAAAAGGAATACAATGAAGATGAACGAAGTGGAAAACACTCCGTTAGACAAGGAACTAGAAATACGGCGAAAAAGACGAGCTTAAATGACATGATTGACATTGAAGCCACTCCGGCCAAAATGAAATAGAGAAGGAATCAGAATGATATAATTTGACAGCACTTTGGTAGAAAAGAGAAGAAAACTTGATAAGATGAGACGATATTGAAGATATGATACAACATTCTGGTTGGAAATGGAGTAATAGAATATGAACTTGATAAGATGAGAGGATACTTGATGAGATCAACAACACTCTGCCTCCGGAACTATTGAAAGAATGGCACAATGGGTAAGAAAGATTTCATACGGCACTCCGATTGAGAAGGGGGCAAAATTTGATAAGATGAGAGAGCTCGAATGAAAACACGACACTCCGGTTAAATGGATAGTGCAAGAAAAAGAACATGATCCTCACAATTCGAGATGATGAGTGAAGAGAGCAACATCACAATGCCTCCGGAAGAAGAAATAGAAGTTAGATCATTGGAATAAAGGAATGGAGAAGAAAATGACAACTTCTACCACCAATGAGTTTGGAAAGCACCCTTAAAAAGAAGGATAGAACGGAGTTGCTGGAAAAAAACTAGCAACGAAAAAGAATAAGTTTGTAGTGGGCTTATAGAAACATCTCAAAATTATGAGGTGAGCTTCTGCCACCAACGGAAACAAATGATTGGATTGATATCAACAAGGAGACGAGAAACTTATTTCATCGGGAGAACAAACGAAGAACTTGGGTCATTTATAAGCACCATAAAAAGAAACAATCCTTAGGGAAAGCTTTAGGTGAAATATAACCCAAGATAACTCCAATGAAGAGATTGATGGATTTAAATACCTCATTCTTGACAACATGTGAACCATGCAGCACGAGAAGAAATTGCCAAGGATGACATAACACCATCTCAAAAGATAAGGTAGAAAGAATTGCACTTCGGAATGCAGGAAGAAGAATATTTGAGCTCTCCCAACAAGAATCTTGTGAACACTTCGAGAATGAAGTAAATCCTTGATGAACCACCATGAAGAAACCCCATGAAGAACTCCGGTAAAACAAGTATGATAGAAAGAGAGAGAAGTTGAAAACACAAGGTGGAGCCTTGCAATGATAAGATGAAGTTTTGAAATGATATAAACGAGAAAACTTGGAACTCCGGAAAGAAAAGATGAACAACAAAAACAAGAATTTTGATGAACCTCCGGAATAAGGAATAGAATTTACTCGATGAAACAAGAATAAGAATTACATTATGCTTATCCTTCACCAATTTAAATTGATGACAAGCAATGGATTAGGCATACTACTTATTCTCGTAGAAAGGATTAAGATAGATATAGCGTAATCTTGGATAAGGTATTGATGGAACCACCGGTTGGATTGAAACAACGAATAACTCTATACGGT
This sequence comes from Aegilops umbellulata, assembly GCA_032464435.1. Classification (NCBI taxonomy): domain Eukaryota; kingdom Viridiplantae; phylum Streptophyta; class Magnoliopsida; order Poales; family Poaceae; genus Aegilops; species Aegilops umbellulata. The sequence continues at coordinate 576,885,649 of CP136057.1, read as the reverse complement.
AACAAAGAAAAAGGAATCTTGAACGACCCACCGTAAGAATTGAAAAAGAACGAAGATACTTGAGAGAATTTAGATACAAGTGAACGCAGAGATCCCGAGCTGATTAGATAATACTTGAATGATGCACCGGTAAGATTTGTTGAATGAACGAAGAGACATCAATTTAGAATAATTGGAGAACAAAGCTAAAAACTTAGAACGAATAAATCTGAAATGATGGGCTCCGGAGAATCAAACTGAAAAGACTTCTGAAATGCTCCGGATGGGTGAAAACAAATTCTCACAATCGAAAACAATTATGAGAGGATGGCATCAAGCTAGAACCATGAATCTTGAAGAGAATGGAGCAAGATTAAGAGAAACTCTTCTTCGGTCTTCAAATGTTGAGAATGACGATGAGAAACACCAGCATGAATTGTTGAGGCACTCCAAAATTAAAATTGGAAAGGTTGAGCCAACGATGTAAAGAATTTGAAAGATCTTGGAGAAAAACATCTAACTGATGAAAATTCATTCTTACGTCAAACTTTAGAAGATACTCCGAGAAAAATTAGAAGAGTCAGGTAAGATCCTGGGAAAAGACCTGTGGGTTAGGGCCCACTCAAAAGAAACACCGTTGAAAAGATTGCTTGAAAGGGATATTGCACCGGTTGAATTAAATGGCTTGAATGAGATAACAATCTCGAAATACCTTGAACGGATTAAGAATGGAAACATAAATCTTATGAGTTATCTTCGGCACTCCGGAATAATTGAATAGCGACAAGTGGATGATTAAGAGGTGCACCGGCATAAGAAAGCATTTGAAACGAGGAAAAGAATACAATCAACACTGAAAGCTTGACTTGAATCCACCGGAGAAGAAAAGAATGAAGAATGATAAACTTGAAGCTCCTGACCATCTTCATGATAATCACCGGATAAGAACATTGAAAGAAAAGAATGAAGAGACTTCCCACAAATAAAAGGATACATGATTAAGAAATCTGAGTCCTTGAAGAAAAAGGGTGGGAGGGCGGGAAACAAAGACAACTTGGAACGGATGAAGCAAACACCGTTGAGAAGAACTGATAATTGATCTTGCAAATGTTGAAGAGATCGGATCCACTTGAAGAGGGACACACCGGTTGGAAAAGAATTGGCATGATAATCTTGATGATCAAGAAGGATTAGTATTTCCATAGAAATATGATAACACCGTTTAGAAAAGGTATGGATCAACACTTGACATCGAAGCAACTCGAATACCACAAATAAAACAAAACAAGGATTTGGCTTGCAGAATAAGCCGGAAACAAACATATGATAGATCCCATATCGTATCATGTGTTTGTTGGAAAGATATCCTACGAGATACTTGAATTCCCACCTATAAACTCCCGAAACTTTCTGGTTATGCAATCAGGTGTTGGGGATACAGGGGACACAAAATATATCACCCAAACTAACAATACCTAGATCCAGCTGTATCCATCCTTCAACACATAACCAAGAAACCTTCGGAAATCGTCTACCTCAACCTTCGAAAATCATCCGTTATACGAGTTATGGCAATACTCCCGCACTCGCCTCAGTACTGGGCTATCAGGGTTATCTCACCAACAACTGTACAAAAGAGATTTTCGATGTCGGCGTACTAAACTCAGGTATTCCAGAACTGCAACGATAAAATTATGACGACAACACCTCGGAGCTCAACTCCCCGGGACACTTCCACTAAACCCCTGCTGACAGGAGGCACCAAGACAATGTTGTCATCACAAAACCATCGAAACGATTCTAAGATACCCGCGTGATCCTAAATTTTTTTTAGTGAAATTTGAGAAGAGAAGAGTCAAAACTCTACGTCAGGATGCCTTACCAGAGCGATGAGGAGACCGGGAAGTAAAAGAATTCCTAAACTCTCCTATATATAATTCCTAAATGACTCAAAACATTTTTCTAGACACAACTCGGCCGCTAAAAACGATCAATCAATGGGGGCTCCTAAGGTCGGGGAAGGCTCTGATACCAACTTGTAACGCCCTCGATGCGGCTATATCTCCCACGTGTCGAAGCACGACTTAGAGGCATAACCGCATTGAAAGCAATGTCACAAGTGAGGTAATCTTCACACAACCCATGTAATACATAAGGGAAAAAGATACATTGTTGGCCTACAATCGCCACTTCATGCAATACATGAGTAAAGCATTACAACATACAGATACAGTCAAGGTCCGACTATGGAACCAAAATAAAAGAAGACTACTCCAAATGCCACACAGATCCCCGATCGTCCCGACTGGGCTCCACTACTGATCGACTGAAATGAAACAACACAATGAGCAAGATCTTCATCGAGCTCCTCCTTGAACTCGGGTGCGTCACCTGCACAGTTTCATCGGCACCTGCAAACTGGTTTTGGAAGTATCTGTGAGTCACCGGGACTCAGCAATCTCACACCCGCGAGATCAAGACTATTTAAGCTTATAGGTAGGGTAAAAGGTATGAGGTGGAGCTGCAGCAAGCGACTAGCATATCTGGTGGCTAACATACACAAATGAGAGCGAGAAGAGAAGGCAAAAGCACGGTCGATCAACTATGATCAAGAAGTGATCCTAAAACTACTTACGTCAAGCATAACTCCAACACCGTGTTCACTTCCCGGACTCCGCCGAGAAGAGACCATCACGGTTACACACGCGGTTGGTGTATTTTAATTAAGATCAACTTTGGGTTTTCTACAACCGGACATTAACAAATTCCCATCTGCCACATAACCGCGGGCACGGCTTTCGAAAGTTCAAACCCTGCAGGGGTGTCCCAACTTAGCCCATGATAAGCTCTCGCGATCAACGAAGGATGTTCCTTCTCCCCGGGAAGACCCGATCAGTCTCGGAATCCCGGCTACAAGACATTTCGACAGTAATAAAACAAGTCCAGCAAAACCGCCCGATGCACCGACAATCTTGATAGGAGCTGCACATATCTCGGTCTCAGGGCAACACCGGATGAGACAGCCTACGAGTAAAACCAGGCCTCGAGTTTCCTCGCGGTGGCCCCGCAGGCGGCTCGGTTCGAACCAGCACTTAGAGAAGCACTGGCCCGGGGGGCTAAATAAAGATGACCCTCGGGCTGGCCGACCCAAGGGAAAAGGATAGGTGGTAGGCAAATGGTAAAACCAATGTTGGGCCTTGCTGGAAAAGTCTTATTCAAAGCGAACTGTCAAGGGGGTCCCATAAATCACCCGACCGTGTTAGGGACGCAAAACCCGGGAGCATAACACCGATATGACGGAAACTAGGGCGGCAAGAGTGGAACAAAACACCAGGCATAAGGCCGAGCCTTCCACCCTTTACCAAGTATATAGATGCATTAATTAAATAAGATATATTGTGATATCCCAACAAGTAAACATGTTCCAACAAGGAACAACAACTCCATGTTCCAACAAGGAACAAATTTCATCTTCACCTACAACTAACAACGCTATAAGAGGGGCTGAGCAAAGCGGTAACTTAGCCAAACAACGGTTTGCTAGGACAAGGTGGGTTAGAGGCTTGGTTTGACAATATGGGAGGCATGATAAGCAAGTGGTAGGTATCGCAGCATAGGCATAGCAAAAGAGCGAGCATCTAGCAAGCAAAGATAGAAGTGATTTCGAGGGTATGGTCATCTTGCCTGAAATCCCGCAAGGAAGAAGAACGAGTCCATGAAGAAGACAAACGGACGTAGATGAACGGATCCTCACAATCGCAACGTTATCGGAACTAACCCGAAGAAGCAACACCGGAAAGAAGCAAACAACAAAGTAAACAACCACCACATAAGCATGGCATGATGCACAACCAAGGATGATGCATGTCCGGTTTAACTAGCATGGCATGGCAAAGTGCAACAAACAACACTACAAGTTAAGTGGAGCTCAATATGCAACGAGTTGCATATTGACGAAACACCACATCAATTATTTAGTTCACTTCCGGTTAGGTGCTCAACAATATTAAATGTTGGTTAACATGGCAATAGGTGAAGCATAACAAAACTATACCATCTAAACACGTTAAATGGGGCCGGATATAACAAACAACAAATCCGGTAAATCCCCACATGCATTTAGCAAATTTAATGGAAACAGCAAATATAAACATTTTAAATGTTGTTATTATGATGCGGATGACATATGCAAGTTTTATGCAATTTTTTATAAAAAGTTGACATGAATGTGATGAGAGCATTAAGAAGCATTTGTCATTGTGGCGGAAACGAAAGGGGTGCCACGGCAACGACAACGGAAATGGTGCCACGGCAACATTCCGATGATCCGACAACTCGTTGAGATACCGGTGCAAAAGAGCAAGTGTGCGGATGTGTGGAGCATGCAAAAGATGGTGGGGTGATCCCGGCTACCGGGTTCCCACGAGTTAGTGGCATGGAAACGAGTGACAATTCAGATACGGTGCAAACGGTGCATCTCATACAACACATGCATTCGGTCCACGGCGGTCGTCTCGGCGGTTATACCTTCGAAGCGCGCATTTCCGGAACGCATTCGAGTCGGTGCATAGTAGAGGAAGTAGACGTTCTCGGGACGGTCGTCGTGGAAGTAGGGGTTCACGTTCGTTTTCGGAGAGGTACTTGAAGAATCCAACGTCTTCGGGGGCAACGATAGTGGTACACACGACGTCGGGGTACTTGTCGGTCCGGTCTTGGCGGTGTAGATGTACACGTTGTCGGGGTACTTGTCGCATCACCGGGTGTAGTCGTACACGTTCGAAGCGGAACTTGGCGTATCCATGTACTTGGCAGTCCAGGACGTAGAGGTACACTTGTCCAAGTGGAACTTGGCGTCCCGGCCTGTAGTCGTTCGGGCGTCATGGAAGAACTTGACATTCACGGGGTCTCGGTCTCGACAAGAGAAGGCAGCGGGCAACGTCCTTGACGAACGGAGCTGGGCCTTGGCTGGATCGAACGAGGAGGGAGGCGCTGACGATGCTCGCGCGGTCAACAGGCGTTGGACGAGGCATCATCCTTCCCTGCTCGAAGCAGAGGCTGGACAGGCGCGACGCGATGGGACTTGGGCACGAGTTCGCTCCAGCGAGGGACTTGGCGCGGCGGAGCAGAGGAGATCCGGGGTCCAAAACGGGGCCGGACGCGAACTTGATGAACGGCTTGACGAACTGAAGTAGGCGGCCGCCCTGGCTCCTGCTTGGGCGACGACGATGGCTAGGTCCGGCGGGGTACGAAGTTGTGGTCGCCGTTCTTGACGCGGCAGAGGAAGCTGGAGCGAGACCCCGCGAGGAAGATGGCCCGCAGGCTCGCGGGAGGTGGTCGCCAGCGACGAGGTTCACCGGGGCGGCGGGTCGCGAGGTAGAGGAGCGCTCGGGCGTTGGAGACAGGGGCGTGCGAGGCGGTGGCTGGTCTCGGGAGGTGCTCGTCTCCTTGGGTCGACGAGGAGAGCAAGGAGGCGGCGCGGTCGCGGCCTGGTGTGGCAGAGGGAGGCGCGCGGGATCGAGAGGGAGAGAGTGAGCTGGGGATCGGGATGAGCGAGGGAGATGGCGGCGCTGGAGGAAGGGTTCGAGGGGAAGAGAGGGATCGAGGGACAAAGCTAGGGTTAGGTGCGGCTGGGGTTCGGTCGGGCCTTGGCCGGGCCCAAGAGGCCGGCTGGGCTTCAGGTGGCGTAGGGCGCGGCCCAGGTAAGTGGGCTCTGCCCAGTTCTTCCCTCCTCTGTTTATTTTCTTTAAGAAAATAGACAGAATTACAAGGAAAAGGATCCGTGGTTTGGGAAGGAAAAACTCAGAGATAAAGATATATAAGGAGTCCTGGATTTATGCAGTATTTGAATAAATAGTCTTTGGCAATTTTTAGGGGTAGAAAAATAAATCAAGTTTGAATTAAATTCAAATTTGCTCCATTTTTGAACCCAACCAAAACACCTCCAAAATGGATGAAATTTGATAGAGAGGCATAAGGCATGGAGTATGAACATCAGGAAATAAATGAACATTAATGGAGGCACAAATAATGCCACTTGGCATGAAAGCCAAGATTTGAAAGGAAGGAACAAGTGGTAAGGTTTGCACGTGGAGAAAGGTCTTGATGAAAAGATGAAGATACGAATGACATAGGAGGAGGGGAAGGGTGATGCAAGGGGTGATCATGCATGAAACACACAATGCCCATGATGAGCATGATGAAATGCAACATTACAAGAAGCACAAATGCAACACTTGAAATGATCACAATGCAAACATGGATGACAGAAGCAAAACATTAAAGGAAATGGCAAAGTTGGAGATCAAGAATTAAGATAACAAAGGCATTAGGATATTTTGTAAGTGTGTTATGGTTAATTCCAAATAAATGGAATATTTACTATAGCTCTCTAAATATCGAGAGGATATGTTATAAAGAGAATCACCACGTGAATTCCCTCGGTTTAAATGGACCGAAGATCCATGCAATTAAATTGGTTGAGTTGCAAAATTTAGTGGCATGATGACATGATGCAATGCAAAAGATGCAAAGATGAAAGCAATGAACAAAACAAATCACATGACGGAACCCGGAATATATGGAAGTCTTCTCGAGCATCGGTCTCGGGGCGTTACAGGGGGCGCCGCCCCTTCTCCTTGTCCTATTCGGACTAGGGGGGAGGGACGTGCGGCTCAGCCCTAGCCGCCTCTCCTCTCTTACACTAAAGCCCACCAAGGCCCATTAAGTCCCCGGGGGCTTTCGGTAACCCCTCTGGTACTCCGGTAAAATCACATTTTCACCCGGACCACTTCCGATATCCAAACATAGGCTTCCAATATATCAATCTTCATGTCTCAACCATTTCGAGACTCCTCGTCATGTCCATGATCACATCCGGGACTCCGAACAACCTTCGGTACATCAAAATATATAAACTCATAATAACTGTCATCGTAACGTTAAGCGTGCGGACCCTACGGGTTCGAGAACTATGTAGACATGACCGAGACATGTCTCCGGTCAATAACCAATAGCGTAACCTAGATGCTCATATTGGCTCCCACATATTCTACGAAGATCTTTATCGATCAAACCGCATAACAACATATGTTGTTCCCTTTGTCATCGGTATGTTACTTGCCCGAGATTCGATCGTCGGTATCTCAATACCTAGTTCAATCTCGTTACCGGCAAGTATCTTTACTCGTTCCGTAATACATCATCCCGCAACTATCTCATTAGTTGCAATGCTTGCAAGGCTTAAATGATGTGCATTACCGAGAGGGCCCAGAGATACCTCTCCGACAATCGGAGTGACAAATCCTAATCTCGAAATACACCAACCCAACAAGTACCTTTGGGGACACCTGTAGAGCACCTTTATAATCACCCAGTTACGTTGTGACGTTTGGTAGCACACAAAGTGTTCCTCCGGTAAACGGGAGTTGCATAATCTCATAGTCATAGGAACATGTATAAGTCATGAAGAAAGCAATAGCAACATACTAAACGATCGTGTGCTAAGCTAACGGAATGGGTCATGTCAATCACATCATTCTCCTAATGATGTGATCCCGTTAATCAAATGACAACCCATGTCAATGGCTAGGAAACTTAACCATCTATGATCAACGAGCTAGTCAAGTAGAGGCATACTAGTGACACTCTGTCTGTCTATGCATTCACACATGTATTATGTTTCCGGTTAATACAATTCTAGCATGAATAATAAACATTTATCATGATATAAGGAAATAAATAATAACTTTATTATTGCCTCTAGGGCATATTTCCTTCAACAACAACCTGACGGGAATCAGGGTCGTATAGACCAGCAAGCCATTGAGAAAGCCGATTGAACAGATTATCACACTTGATATTCCGCAGACTAGTGAAATCCATGTCATCGATCGCGGCCATTCTCTCATCTGACATGTCCTTACAGGCAGTCACAAGAGCACTAGGAGAAGCCATGTTCCGATCTGCGGGAGTCTTATGCTTCTTTAAGGGGTTCACCTCCTCAAAGTCATCATCTAATTTGCGCTTCCTTGGCATTGTGACCTGACACACAAGAATAACAAAGAGAAAAAAGTGAGCATAAAGGATGCACGGCTGTTGAATTAATAGTCACACACATATTCTTATGATACATTGGTAACTTGTGAACATACAACAAGATAACTCATCCACAATAGAGAATGACAAGGACATGTGTGCTTCTACTAGATAATGAATACCTGAATTTTGTTTGCTTATAATACACCGATAAAATGTATGTATCGGGCAAGATAACTTATGCAAATTAGGGATGGCAACAACTTACACACAAACACATATATTGGACATCACAGAACTAAGTATTCAGTGACATGATAAATTTTACAGTGGACTCATGATAAATTATTCACACCACTGATGGTAATATTCACAATTAAAGTTCATGTGAGTTAAATGATGGCACATCCATCAGTTAGAAACACAAAATGCATCATGAAACGAGACACCACTGATAGTGCTAACAAAAAACAGGGAAATCGAGCCCTGTAGCATTTAGAGAAAACCCTAGAAATCAGAATCATGAATGGATACATCCCTGATGGCGAATCATGAATGTGTACGTAATGGTTTTGCATCTAGAGAAAACCCTAGGAATCAGAATCGAGCCGTGTAGCAGAGGGGATCAGTTCAAAAATTACGGCAACTAGCCACGAAATCGAAAACGGCAAATTAATCACTGGAACGATGTGCATGCGAAACAGGGCCTAACAAATAGCATCTGCACCACGAATTGAACGCATTGGGCGCATTTCTCATCTGTTCTAACATGTGACCATCCCGACGAACATCCCGCCACTAATGGCGTCGAGAAACAGAGCACGAACTACTGGGGACGGATGTGAGGGCTATTGAGTCGATACTCACCGGTGGAACAGAATACTAGAGCCGAGAATCGGCCGGAGAAGACGTCGCCGCTCGCCGTCGACGGGGAGAGAGCGGGGGCTAAGCGACAAAGAAGCGGGCGCGCGGTTACCAGACGAATTGAGGCGCACGAACTACTGGGATGTGAGGACGATTGAGTCGATACTCACCGGTGGAACAGAAGCCCAGCGCCGAGAATCGGCCGGAGAAGCCGCCGCCGCTCGCCGTCGACGGAGAGAGAGGGGGCGCGGAGCGACAGAGAAGTGGGCGTGCCGTTACAGAGTAAATGAGGCGCGTGATGGGGGGAGGGGATAGTTAAGTTGCGCACGACGTGGGAGACGGTTCGAGCGAAGCGGGCGACGGAGCGATGGCCCACACACCAGCGGCAGACAAATCAAAACTACTCGCTGGAACGTTTCGCGGGCGTCGGATTTGAAATGGACGTCATCCAGGTGGTGTGACGATTTTGCAATAGGGCACAGGGTTGCCAAATACATTTTTCGTATATTAAAATATGTAAAATGACTTATATTTAGAAACAGTGTGAGTAGTAAAAAAAATGCGTGCTCCAGTTTGGCCCGGTGATTTTGGCCTGTTTAATCCCCGAGATAAGCGGCGTGTTTCCCTACGCAACTAACCGCCCGCCGCGTATCAGCAAAAGGATCACGCCCGTGTTGCGCAAGGACTCAACGTGGACGGCCCCCTCGTGCACCGCGCCCCACCCGATCATCCGTCCGTTCCAGGATCAACGGTCCAGATCCCGCGGCGCCCCCTAATCACCAAGCGACCTTCCCTGACCCTCCGCGGCTATTAAATACCCGGTCGCCGCCATTCTACCCGGGCTTTGATCGATCGAGTCGATTCTCGCGCAGAGCTTGAGAGAGATCGGAGGCGATGGGAGGCGGGAGCATGGGGATCCGAGCGGCCGCCAGGGCCGCCTTCATCGGCGGCTACCGCTCCGCCTCAAACGCCCGCCGCTCCGCCCTGCCCTCCTCCTCCGCCGCCGCCGCGGCCGACTCCCGCCCCGCGTCCACGGCCACCACCTTCGACGACTGGTACATCCCCGACCGCGAGGTGTTCGGCCCCGTGCCCTCCCACGAGGAGGCCATGGCCGCCACCCTCGACCTCAGGGACGCCTTCGAGATGTGCGCAGCGCTAAACTTTCCTAATTGCTTGTTACTTCTCCGTCCGGTCTCCTTTGTTTTACTAGATTGATTGATGTCATGCGGCCAAACTGGTGATGGTTTGATAGACGTGGTTCATGTCCATGAAGTCTTAGTTGCAAACTGATGCGGTTGCGCGTCTGGATGTTAGGCAGTGACAAAGCCCTATATATTGGTTGACTCTGTTCTGTTCTTCTTTTTCAGTAGATTGTTCTTATCTGCTGTCCGATGTAAGACAAAATTGGTATCAGGAGCGTTCAGCATTTTTTGATAGATTCAAGATTTTTTAAATTTAGGCACCTTTCATGTTTATCTGTGATGTTCCTGTCCCCAAGTGCTCGTTTGCTGGAATCGTGCCATCAGAAATTTGATTCACAGAAAATCACGCCAATGCTTTTAGGATTTCCATTGCATGTTCTGAAAGCATTGCCTGATCCAAACCCTAAAAATATCTCACCGTTTCTGTCATGTAGAGTTATTCTTCCAACCATGTCATACAATTCTGTATTCGATCAGTTTCCTTATTGTGCCTTTTCCATATGTATGCCGCTTTGGGCCTTTTGGCTTGTGTGCCAGATGTTGTGTTTACTAACAAACTGATGACTTGTGTTCATGCAACCAGTGCCAAGATTGATTCCCATGGTGGCCGCCTGGATATCTCCAAGACACATATCTCCCACGATGGCCTTGATGATTCCACAAAGGTTGCTCAGGAAACATTTCAGGGTCATCTCCATTCAGAAGCATCTAAGCATGAAGAGAAGCATGACAGTCTATCCGTTGCCTCTGGATCCTCCTCTGCACGTGTTATTGAAGCCTTCACCATGCTACACGAGAGTCCTGAAGCTCAGGTAATTAAGCTCCAACTTATACTGAAGGTGTCAAGGCAAGGTCACCCTAATGATGTGTTGTGGAGTCATGATTTTTTTCATTTCTTCCTGCTAGCATCAGAAGATAAGTTGATTTCATATATTGGCATAATGTCAGCCCTTTTTTGTATTCATGCAACTTCAGTTGTCATTAAGTGCAAACAACTCAGCATTGTTGATTATTTACCTGAAGCATGGGTTCTATTTGGGCTGCAGGATGTTGTTGCTTCGCTTGCTTCTGATAAGAATGTCTGGGAAGCTGTGATGAAGAATAAGAAACTTGTGGAGTTTTACAAGACAAGTAAGCGCCCAGCCATCATTTAATACATCTAATTCAGTTAACCATTAGACAAGTATAAGCAATAACTTGGTTCATGTACCTTCCCGTTCTCAGACCTCAGCGAGTCATCAAGTGTCACTGACGAAGCTGAGCTGAGCGACGCCGAGAGCTCGCAGAGCAGCAATGGTGTCGTCTCGCCGGGAGACGCATTCAGTGATTACATTCAGATGATGAAGGCGTTCGTGTCAGAGATGGTGACGAATCTTTCGAGCATAATGCAGGACCTGGTGGCCACGGCGGACGAGGGCCAGAGCAAGGGGATGTTGAAGACCCTAATCATCAACACCAAGAAGGATTTCACAAATGGCCCGTCGTCCTTCGTGCTCCTGGCCATCGCGTCTATTCTGGTCGTTTTGCTCAAGCGTGCGTAGTTTTCATTAAAAGTAAGGAGCTGGCAGAGTGGTTGTTCGGAGTTTAGTTTTGTTTCAGCTTTTTGAGCCAGACAGGATTTCATCTTCTTTTTCTACTTTTTAGTTCATCAAATGGTCGATTCTACGCGCTGTACAGGTCGACGTTAAGTCCTTTCAAGGGTTTATCTGGTGGCTGTGTGTTCACCTGGGTGAACATGTTCTGCAAGATGAATAATATAATAGAGTTTAGTTTTCTTTTGGACTGGTGATAAGTTTAGTTGTTACTGCAACTTTCTATGCTCTCGTTCTGGTTTAGCCATGTTTCTAGACATTCTGGTAGCCACATGTTACATGTACATATCTGTGCAGTGCTCTAGGGTTATCCCAACATGCCTGAGTATCTAAATTACTCTATGTGTTTAGGTTGGTACATAACACCTACACAGTATTGATAGGTTTTTGTAGGTGAGCACTGCTCTTAGTTAATTTTACATATATATGTAGCAAATATACCACGCCAGCTGCTAAGCTTGGCGAAGGCGTGTGTAGCCCGTCCAGTTGATGCCTCGCTTATTTGCCTTTCTACTAACATCAGAGTCATTTGGCTTTCTATTAACATAATTTTTAAGTGGAACACAAGATCTGTATGCACACATCTAAAGAAAATATCATACGTATTATGCATAAATGTTTACGCGGCTCTTGCTCCAGACAGTTGTGTCTCACTTAAGGCTTAAAAGTTTTTCTGTGTAATAATTCATACTACATAGACCACTCGAAATATTTACTCCGAGTACTGAAACATGCGTGTTTGATTAAGATGTGGATTCTGAAAAATCTGTTGTGAGCTGTGAGATCGCATTCTGGACAGTTAATACACTATCATAACATGGGCGCACATGCTCAAATGTTACAAAGTTTCAACTGGTTGTTTCTTCTGACAAGAAAGGGGAAATTCACGTATACAGGGCATCTACCATCCAGAGAAATCTTTGAATTCTACGCTAGGAGCACTCGCTTTTCTCTTCTTGCTTGAATCATCTGATGCGGCGGCATTTCCAGTGGCATCAGCAGAGCCAGCCGTCCGAGCCTTGAGATACTTGCCAACTCCACCACCAGCGCTCGTTGAAGCAGAAACACCAGTCCCTGGGTTGCTATACCATGACCCCACCTTATCCTGAATTAATGCAAACAAAATGTTAAAACCATCAGAGATAAATAAATGCAAAGTGGCACTGGAATCTAACTGAAACAAGATGCAAAACAGCATTACATGATCTTCATCCTTGTTCTTCTCCTCCTCCTTTGCCTTTTCTTCTTCCTCGTCTGGTTCCGTGTAAGGATTCACAAATACACTAACTTTCAGTAACTTTATTTCCTCCTGTTAATAAAGTTAAAAACCAGAAATGCCATGTCAGATGTTTCTATGCCGAAAACAATACATCAATTATACCTAAAATATTATGAAACACAGTGCTTAAAAGACAAGTGTACTGCAGTTGTGCCAAAGTTAATGGCCAAACGTTTTGTGGCCACAAAATCTTATTTGAAAAAAAGCGTAAGGTATTTTCATTTCAAAAATAAAGTAAAAAATGCAGATGAAACTAAAACAATCATACTAACCAATGGGCGGTCGTCATCATCAACAGGAACCTTTTCCATTGCTGAAAGATTGTGCAGACCACCAACCACCATGCCAAACACTGTATGTTTGAAATTTAAATGTGCCGCGGACTTGTACAAGATGAAAAACTGCGACCCATTGGTATGGGGCCCAGAATTCGCCATGCTGACAACACCTCTTCCTGAATGTAGCAGCTTTGAATTCAATTCATCCTTGAAAGGTTGACCCCATATGGACTCTCCTCCACTTCCTGTGCCAGTTGGATCACCTCCTTGAATCATAAAGTTTCTGTAAAAAGGGAATGATCAAACCGGACAACATTTAGATATATAGCCATAATACAATGTATAAAGAAGGGAATGATTGAATGGACAGGATTTAGATACGGCTAATAGAATAGGAGAACATACTTGATGCTACGATGGAAAATAAGACCATTGTAGTAACCATTTTCACAATGTGTTAGGAAGTTTTCGCATGTCCGAGGAGTAATATCACAATGAAGCTCCAAATTCAAATCACCATGGGTGGTATGCAACTGAACATATCCTTTCTTTTTTGGATTCCTTTCAACTTTAACATACTCAAATTCATTTTTGGTAACAGGATCATAGGAAGTCGACGTGAAAGAACGTGAAGCTGCTCCAGTAGTGTAACGACTTTTAACCTGAAATCACCGAATCAACTACATAAGACAAACACCAACTGCACAAGTAACAAAAGGGCTATGTAAATATAAGACATGAAGATGAGATGAGACTATACCAATTTAGCATTTATAGGATCCCGATCCCCTGCCCTGTGCATAGCAATTCTAGCAGCAGTTTTCTCAGCAGTGCCAGATTTTGCTGCTGCTGCACTTCTGCCATGAACAGAAGCCGAAGCAGCATCCACAACACTGAATGCTTGAGGAGGCTTAGGTTCTTTGCTCGATTTTGAGTCACTCTTCTCTTCTTTTGCTAAAAGGACAGCCAATGCGGCAGCTCTTTCCTTTTGAGCTTTCTGCCCTCCACCACCATGCAGAAAAGCTAATTTTCCTTTTTCAGTCCCAAGTTCCTTCATCATTTGCTTAAGATCACCGGCAACATTTATGTTGTAGGTTGGATCATCTTTCATCCGCTGCAACTCTGCACAGAAGTTGGATAGTCAGACTACATAAGTTAATATACATCAAAAGTTTACATATGTTAGATACAAAACAGCCAACACTAAATAAGTAAAAGGGAAAGAGGATGCATAATTGAACCTTCATCATCAAGTTTGAGGCCTTGTCTAACATGATCAAATTGCCCTAGGACCTTGGTATCAAGCGCATTTGGATTCTACAGAAGTTCAGAAGGCAAACAGCATTAGGCTAGGGTATTAATTGTCAATAAGACAATGCGTAATATATATTGTCCTTCCAGACAGCTACCTGAATTGTTATCAAGTCCTTTCGTGCGAAGGGCTCATCGGTTAGCAACTCTTTCCAATTCTTTGGCTTAATGTTAAGCTCCTGGATTGCCTATGAGCACAAAGCAATAATCAATCAGCTATGAGCATACCAAATTGACCACCTGAAAAACACTATTATATAAGCTAACCAAAGTCTAAAGCCCACCTCATAACAGAAGACGTTCCCGGTAGTCTTTACAGCAACTATATGCGTGAATTCTGTGAAAACTTTATTTAAAACAGGACACTGGAACTCTCCTGCACGAAAAGAGTAAATATTAACATAATGGCACCAGAAGATCAACTAACATCAAAGGAATTTACTACTGTTCATGCAGTTCTATTTGGCTCAGGCTACATCGACTTTTTCATGCCATAGATTTAACTCACCGTCTGTGTTCTTGTGGAAAGTGAGAGGAATTAGATCCTCCTGCTTCAGTGCTGCTCCAGTTACCGGATGCTTCCCGAATTTTTTAATATATGGGATTATGCTCCTACATTCAGAAGCAAAAAAATAAGAATCCCTACCTTCTCAGCTCTGCTACCAATAAGTTATCCAAGAAGCAACTCCTAGGCACTTACATCAAATCGAAGACGCTTCCATCTGCCGTACACACCGGATCCTCAAATGGCAAGAACGTGAGCCTAATATCCAATGAAATGACAATCAGTGGCTGAAGAAGAGGGATTAACTTTACTTACTAATCAACTGCTAATGTGGCTAAATTCGAATCGTATGAAGGTTCAATATCCACTTATCCAGAGCTGAATTTGAGCATTTGGAACTTACAAAGGTAACTAACTAGCTTAACTAGTGGCATATACCAACTAAAAGATCCGCAAAAAATAAGTTCATGCCCTAAGGAAGAAACCCTATAAGCTCAAGCTCTCCCGAAATTCGAATCAGAATCCTAAATTACCAAGAGAACAGAGGTAAGCAGGCAAATCTTCCAGCAAGGCTGGTGCTGAAACAGGGGAAGCAGGGAGAGAGAGTAGGTAATTACGCGCAGCAGTAGAAGGGGAGGCGCTGGAATGGCGCGATGGCCTCCCTGTTCTTGGCGCCGCCCCACTCTGTCGCCCACTCCGTGGCAGTTATGAACATCCGGTCCTTGCTATGCTGCTTCTTCCCCATCTCCGACTATCCTACAAGCGCGGGCCTCCGGCCGGTGGTGCGGTTGCCCTCCCGGGCGGTCGGTTTTCGCCGGCGGCGAGGTGGGACGGCGAGATTTGACGACCGCGAGTGTTGGGGTCGGGGAAAGAGAAGGGAATAATAGGCGGCTGGCCTATTCGTCAGCGGCTCAGCCCGTGATAGAACGAAGCAGGGGGTCGGTGCGAAACAGGTTAGGCCCGGCCCAGCCCAATCCAGAGCAGAAGTGGCCCAGAAGCAGAGCGAAAGGGCGCACCACCGGCCGAGCGAGGCAAGTCGATTCGAGCAGCAGGATGGGCGGCGGCGGCGGCGGCAGTCCGACGGCGAGCAGCAGCAGCGACGATGACGGAGACGCCTCGTGGAGGGCGGCCATCGACTCCGTTGCTGTAGGGGGCTTCGGCTACCCGTCGTCCAACGGCGCGGCGAAGGCCACCTCTGGCGGCGGCGGCGGCGAGGAGGACAGCAACGGGCTGGAGCAGCCGCCGCAGGATGAGGGGAAGGCGCAAACGCCTGGGCTCAAGCTGTACCAGATCAAGGTATCTTGCTCTCCACGTTCGCCCCTTGCTAGCTGCATCAGGCGCAAAGCTCGGTTTCTTCTTCTCCTAATTCAGTGCTGCAGCTGCAGCCTGCAGCTCATTGGTTGACATGGTCTTCGGTTTTGTTGTGCTCATTCAGTGCTGTTAGGATGTGCTGTCTTCAAAGCTTGATGCATACTTCATTCGTCCAGTGGTCCGTGGACGAACTAGAATTAGCTGGTTCACTTGGATTAGTCTGGGTTAACATAGTGAGTTAGCAATAGCAACTGCATTTGCTTCAAATGTATGTTCGGGTGAGATATATCAGTGTTACCAGCGGATGCACATACGTAGCTACACTCTTGCATAGTAGCTACGGCTGGTAAATTGAGAAAACCCATCATGTTTCACCCCATAGACTGAAGTTTTGGATATAATCAATCATGTTCCACTCCATATAGGATGTGTACTGCACCATGGCCATTTTGGAGGTTTTTTTTGCTGGCTGTTTGATAAAATGCCACAACTTACTATGCCGCTACCCAGTAAAAACCAACTTTGTCAGTACCCAGTAAAAACGAACTTGCTTTGCCACTAGGAAATAATGCCCCATCTTGCATTGCAATCGATCCAATTCCCCTCGTTGCTTTCACCTTTTGGTAGATGTCCCGTTCCACATATTAAATAATTTCCGGCGGGCCTCCAGATCATCATATTAGTTTCTGATGGTACCTGTCCCAACCACAAAGTAAGTTCATCACTTGGATGATCCTTTTAATATGCAGTAGTTTGCAAATACACCATGTGATTTACATTCTACATCTGCAGAATTCTGTACTGTTTACTTGCATGAGCCTTTTCAGAATGTAGTAGTTCATCACTTCACCTGGCAAGCCTGATGAGCAACTAGAACAAGCTGGCACAATGTTGCCCCGTATTCACCATTCAGACCTGCCAGTTTGCAACTATAGTATAACCATTTCACTTAAACAGATTTTTTCCTGTTTAAGTTTTTTTTTCTCTGCCCTTCATTCAGTTGTTCTTCTGTTTATATCATTCTTTCTTTTGGTTAGGCATTAGGAAGTCATACTATGTTATGCATTATGATCTCACAAGCTTCATTTGATTTGTTTCAGGTAAGAAATATGTTGGACGATATGTTAGAGAAAAATCTTGAAATAGTGAAGAATCCTTGCTTGAATTTGGCTGACCCCGAGGAAACAGGGGGAGGGATAAAGTTATTTAAAAAGGCACCTCCTGGCATCAGAATGGATGCCGTAGGTATGTCGTGAATGTGATTATCTTTAATAATCTTGGTGGATAAATCCTTTCATGATGATAATACATATTCATACTAATGTTTATTTCTAGATAAATACCATGTGCAACTCAAGAGACCAATGATTCTTCCTGGGCCAGAGGTCGACGAGAAATCAAAGAAGGTTTGATATCTATTTTCACAATAATTATACATATGCATGTGAGCTTATGGTCGTATGTTTTACTGATCGTACTGCGACCCTGATTTCAGTTCAGACATATGCTTCAGTCTGTTGTTGTTGATGGTAACGACGTACTTGTTTCCGCGAAAGAAGCATCCCAAATATCATTGGCTAGAATGGAAGCTAGAGAAACTGCAGCAAAGACCAAAGCCAAGAGGGAGGAAGAAAGGGTGAACCAGCTGAAGAAGGTCAGGGGAGAGAAATGGCTTCCTTCCATTGCTAGTAAAATGAAGGTAAATAAGTGCATACTTTAAATCACTCTTCAATGGCTAGTTTGGTGGTTTGTTGTTGTACAACATCGACCGACATTTTGTATTGACAGATATATGATGCCAGCATGCATTATGTTCATATTGTCTCTGCAGAAAGAAAAATCTTGGGAGCAATGGCAGGAAAAAAAGCTCAAGAGCAATGGCAGTGATGGTGGATCATTTCAGCTGGGCCGCATATGCTAATCTTTTAGGCCATCTATGGGGGCACCCTTTTCCGGACGCCACAAGCCCACAATTGCTTTGATAACTTATATTTTGCCATTTATCCATTTGACGATGATGGTCGACAAGAGGATTGAATTGGATGAAAAGATAGAATGTTAGACTGACGATTTTGTTCTAATCTAGAGAACGTAGCTTATCAGTACCTTCTCAATTTTTGTAGCAAAATTATGTTATATTCCAGGATTGGATATACTTGAGCAGTCTCTGCCTCGCAACTGGGGCTGAAATCTAAGCCACAATTGCATTTTGTGTGTGGGGGGAATTCATATTTACTAGAAGGCTTGGGCGTGCTTTGCTGCGCTGTTGGTGTTGTTAGGTTTCTTAAAAAAAAAACTCACACATTTTCTAAATAGAAGGTGTATGAAAAGTCAAACCTGTTAAGTTTGATCAAATTTGTAGAGAAATATGTGAAAACCCATAATATCAAATCAGTATGATATAGATTCATCATGAAATGAACCTATTTTTTATTTAATATTGTTGGTGTCGATATTTTTTTGCTCTGAATTTGGTCGAAGTTATAGAAATTTGACCTTTCAAAAAAACTAATATCCCTTATATTTTGAAACTGATGGAATATTTAGTTTACCGGGTGGGGAAGATGATGGAGTGTGTTTAATTTTTTTTTATTATGCGGTGATTTGGTGGGCCTTCGTGGTGTGATTTTGTGTTATTCGCAACCAACCTATAATTATGTTTAACACATGGTGGCACTTTTTTTTTCTAGGTGGTAGGACGATGCAGGGGGTGATAAGTTTTTATAGGCAGTTGTTGCTGATTTGTTAAAAATCGGTGGTCTGGTCAAAATCATAAACTAAATCTAAAGTTGGATACCTCAATTGAATTAAAAAGAGCTTCAAAATTATGGAACATAGTGAATTAAAAACTGAATGAAGAGCTCCTTGAGAAATTGTTGACCCAATCAAAATCAAGTGACTCAATTCTATATTGAAGACCTCAACCTATAATTATGTTTAACACATGGTGGCACTTTTTTTTTACCTCAATTGAATTAAAAAGAGCTTCAAAATTATGGAACATAGTGAATTAAAATTTGAATGAAGAGCTTCTTGAGAAATTGTTGACCCAATCAAAATCAAGTGACTCAGTTCTATATTGCAGACCTCAGCTAATTGTGATGCTTTGAAAATTAGAAAGCATAGTGTATAGTATAAAAGAATTGAATGAGAAAGCTTTGAGAAATTGTTGATCTGATCAAAATCAGGTGACCCAATTCCAATTGAAGATCTCAATTGAATGTCGACTCTTAAAAACTAGGGAGCTTAGTGATAAAGGATTTGATGACTCACAAATCGAAGTAGTTACTAGCCTGTGCCTCCCCCCCCCCCCCCTCTCCCAAGGAGGAAGAAGCCGTGAAGACGCCTTCATCATCCGATCCCGCGAATCGTTACCTTCCGGAGCCAAGGTCGCGGGAAGAGGGGAGGATCACCACACATCAGCGATGCTTCCAAGAAAGAGCGCGACGCTTGCGAGCTTATATTTAAGTTTGAACAATTATATAGAAAAACATGCTACTATTTACAACAGTAAATAGTATATCGATTTTGAAAATGTATATTTAAGAAGAATTTAATGAATCTTATATTGTACTCCCTTTGTTCACCGTTATAAGATGTTCGAACTTTTTTTCTCAATGGGATGTATGTATGTATAGACATATTTTAGTGTGTTCGTTTACTTATTTCAGTGTGTATGTAGTCCATATTAAAATATCCAAAACATCTTATAATAGTGAACAGAGGGAGTAGATGTTATATTGAATCTTAAATAAGTCTGACTTTGGAAAAAATAAAACTTCAAATAGTTTGAAACAGGTGAAGTACTCAAAGTGACCAAGCATGCACTATCCCAACCAGCCTCCATAATTTTAGTCTATAATTTGAGCACTATTTTTTTATGCAGCCTGGAACTTTTTTCAAATGCATGGAGTGACCAACTCAATTTTTATATGGTAGCGTGGTCCTAACGAAACTACTATGCAGACGAAACTCCTGTACGACAAGCAAACGACAATCAAATCCAGCCGTCTACTTCACTTTTACTGTTGTGCATGGACGAGCTGATCTGATTGTCGTTCACAAATCGTCCACTGACCATCGTGTGTATGGCAGCGCTGTGGTCCTAATTTCTTCTAAAAAAATGGTGAAGTCCCTATTCTACTGATTTTGTTTTAGAACACCCTACTCTACTGATGGGCCAGAGTCCACCAGAGTCTCACGCTCTCCTCCGCCGCTGGGCCACAGCCCACAGCCCGCAGGGCAGCCCACACCACCATGCCCCCTCTTCCCCACAGTTTCCCCGCTTCCCTCCTCTCCACTCCCCCTCGCCGCGCCGTCACCGTCCGCCGCCTCCCCTCCTCCCCATGGACACCCCGCCGTCCGCCTCCGCCTCGGCCGCTACCACGTCCGACCCGGACTCGGCGCTCGTCGCGGCCGTGGCGGACGCGCTCATATCGGCGTCCCGCCTGCCCGCCCCGGTGCCCATGCCCACCCTCCTGGCCGCCTACCTCCCGCGCCTCACCGCCTCCCACCACCCGCGCGTGCTCGCCGTCGCGGCCTCCAACCCGGCGCTCGCCTCGCCGGAGCCGCTCCTCGCCTAC
Organism: Aegilops umbellulata; assembly: GCA_032464435.1. Classification (NCBI taxonomy): domain Eukaryota; kingdom Viridiplantae; phylum Streptophyta; class Magnoliopsida; order Poales; family Poaceae; genus Aegilops; species Aegilops umbellulata. The sequence continues at coordinate 576,864,711 of CP136057.1, read as the reverse complement.
CGCAGCTTCCTCTCGCCGCCCTCCTGCCTGCCCTCCCTCCTCCCGCTCCTCCCCGTCCTCCCCTACCGCCACCTCTTCCCACTGCTCCTCTCCTTCGTCCCGCTCGACCCGCTCCGCCACCTCCACCGGCACCTCCTCGGCCACCTCCCCTCGACGCCTCTCGCCGACGCCGCGCTCTGCGCCTACTCCCGTCTCCGCCTCCCCCACCTCGCCGCCCAGCTCCTCCACTCCCTCCGCCGCCGCATCCGCGTCCGCCCCTCCCTCCAGGCCGCAAACGCCGTCCTCTCCGCGCTCGCGCGTAGCCCCTCCACCTCCCCGCAGGCCTCCCTGGACGCCTTCCGCTCTCTCATCGCGCTCCGCCTCCACCCCAACCACTACACCTTCAACCTCCTCGTGCACACCCACTGCTCCAAGGGCACCCTCGCGGACGCCCTCGCCACGCTCTCCACCATGCAGGGGTTCGGCCTCTCCCCCGACGCCGTCACCTACAACACGCTCCTCCACGCGCACTGCCGGAAGGGCATGCTCGGTGAGGCGAGGACACTGCTGGCGAGAATGAAGAAAGAGGGGATCACGCCCACACGGCCGACGTACAATACCCTTGTGTCGGCTTACGCAAAGCTGGGGTGGATTAAGCAGGCGACCAAGGTCTTGGAGGCCATGACAGCCAACGGGCTGGAGCCTGACCTGTGGACGTACAATGTGCTTATCGCTGGGCTGTGCCAGGCAGAGAAGGTGGATGAGGCGTTTAGGCTGAAGGATGAGATGGAGCGGCTTGGCACTTTGTTGCCTGATGTAGTGACCTACAATACACTCGCTGATGCGTGCTTTAAGTGGAGGTGTTCGTCTGATGCACTGAGGCTGCTCGAGGAAATGCGTGAGAAGGGGGTGAAGCCGACTTTGGTCACGCATAACATTGTTATCAAGGGGCTCTGCAAGGATGGGGAATTGGAGGAGGCGTTGGTGTGTTTGAAGAAGATGGCAGATGAAGGTTTAGCACCAGATGTGATCACGTATAATACGTTGATTGATGCATACTGCAAGGCTGGCAATGTCGCCAAAGCATTTGCACTAATGGATGAGATGGTCAGTAGGGGACTCAAATTGGACACCTTCACGCTTAATACCGTGCTATATAATCTGTGCAAGGAGAAGCGTTATGAAGAGGCTCAAGGGCTGCTACAATCTCCATCCCAAAGGGGTTTTGTGCCCGATGAAGTCAGCTATGGCACAGTGATGGCAGCCTACTTCAATGAGTATAATCCGGAGCCTGCTCTGCGTCTGTGGGATGAGATGATTCAGAGGAAGTTGACACCAACTATTTCGACTTACAACACATTGATCAAGGGGCTTGGCAGAATGGGGAGGTTGAAAGAGGCGATTGATAAGTTGAATGAGCTCATGGAGAAGGGGTTGGTACCAGATGACACCACATACAATATCGTCATCCATGCCTACTGCAAGGAAGGGGACTTGGAGAATGCCTTCCAGTTCCACAACAAGATGGTGGAAAATTCCTTTAAGCCGGATGTTGTTACTTGCAACACTTTGATGAATGGACTGTGTCTGCAGGGGAAGCTTGACAAAGCAATGAAGCTCTTTGACTCATGGGTAGAGAAAGGGAAGAAGGTTGATGTTATCACATATAACACCCTAATACATGCTATGTGCAAAAATGGGGATGTTGAAGCTGCTTTGCATTTTCTCGCTGATATGGAGGTCAGAGGATTGCAGCCTGACGCGTTTACCTACAATGTTGTGTTATCTGCACTATCTGAGGCAGGGAGACCAGAAGAAGCGCATAGCATGCTGCATAAGTTATCTGAGAGTGGAAAATTGTCTCAAAGCTTTTCTTCTCCCCTCTTGAAGCCTTCTTCTGTAGATGAAACAGAGTCAGGGAAGGATCACGGGGGTAATACTGAGGAAGGAACTGGTGGAAATCCACAAGATAGTGCTCTGGAGGCCTACACGAAACGCGTAAATGAGCTATGCACCGGTGGGCAATTCAAAGAAGCTAAGGCCATTTTGGATGAGATGATGCAAAAGGGAATGTCTGTTGACAGTTCAACGTATATAACTTTGATGGAAGGGCTTATCAAGAGGCAGAAAAGGCAAACACATGCAGCTGGGTAGTACATACCATTGACCTTTGCTGCTCTTTGATGTGGCATCAGCCGGAGTTTAGTCATAAATCTAGTAAATTTCAGTGCTTGATATCTCGGAGGAGTGTGATGGACATAAAAGAAGCAGGTACGTGATCTGCTTCTTTCTCAGAAATTCACCACTAGAATCTTGTTAGTTTTTCAGTTGCAATACCAAGTAAATCCATTTCACAATTAAATCTACTAGATGTAAAAAGTATGTTATTGCAGTTTAAGTACATGTTCTCTAAACTTTTGCTCCTGATGAATTTACTGCTAGGTTCTCAGCCAGTGGGTGATGCAGATCTCCGCTGGCCACCTGCACTGTAGTTTTTCTTTTTTAGGGTTTCCTTTTCTTTACCAGCCAGAAATTGGAGGACCACCCCCTCTTTTTTTACCAAAAAAAGAAACATGCTTTCTAAAATCCGTCCAAATGAAACAGCTTATACAGAAAAGCTTTATGTTATCTGCAAGCGCAAGCTCTGGACCATAATTGTTGTACGCTGAACAGCATTTTTGGTTGCCAACATACTTAGGGTGTGTTTGGTTGAGGAACGAAGTGGAATGGAATGTCATGGTTCCATTCCATTAGAATGGGTTGGTTCCGTCCGTGTGTTTGGTTGAGGACAACATGTAGAATGGAATGGTGACATTTTGATGTTTGGTTGGAGAGATGAAATGGAATGGATTTTATTCTTCTCACCCCTTCTAAATTAATATATGAACATATGACATCAAAGATATGAACAACTATCTCCTCTTGCACCAAACCATACGAACAAGATCATACATTCACAGTCCAAACAAGAATAAAAAATAAGAAAGATATAGAAAGAAAAGATATGCAAATGATCATGCCACGGTCAAGGTCCTCAATGGCTTATTCGCAAAAAAAAGTCCTCGATGGCTAAGGCTAATAAATCATTTGGTTCGTTGCCATTGGCGAACCCATCTCCTCTGCCTCCATGTTAGCATCATATGGAAGGAAGAAACTGAAATTGCTCCTGCTCCTCGCCGACCAACAGGTCAGACCACCAGCAGGTCAGACCACCACCGGCCCCCAGATCAGTTCACCGCCGCGACCCCCGAAGGCCTAGTCCCTACCGCCGCCGGAGTAGCCTCTTCCCAGCCACCCATCTTCAAGACCGCCGCTCCGCCGCCCCTCGTCCATCGTGCCGCAGTCCAGAGAGGAGGATACGAGGAAGAGGAGGAGCGCGGCGCAGATCGAGGGAGAAGAGCAGCTGGCTGCACGGATCGAGGGAGCGTAGCAGCTGGCGGCGCGGATCGAGGGAGAGGAGTCGCGATAGTCTTTCAGGGGAGCGAGAGGAAAGACGAGAGAGACGACCGGTTCCGCGTGATTCCTCCGATTTGGAGGTCTCAGCGCGTTCCGGATATTGGGCGAATATTCCCTAGGTGGGAACGACTTGGTTCCGTTCCATCATGAACCAAACGCAGGAACGAGGCTCTGGTGCAGGTCCGACCCATGCCGTTCCATTTCGTGACAGGAACCAAACACACCCTTACCTGTTACCCCCTCCATCCCACAATTTAAGACGTTTTTGCAAGCCCAACTAGCTTGCAAAATACATTCTGGGACGGAGGGAGTAGTACTTTGCCAAAGGAAAATGGATGTCAACTCTTGCATGTTCTAGGCTATAGTTGCAGCTATTTGTCTCAATGCTCTCAACTCTTAAGCAAAGGGGTAATTGTAGGTAGAAAAGGTCTTACCTAACCTAGTTTAGATCCTTGGTGTAATGTTGTGCTACCACACTAATATTTGCTGTCATGTGACTAGTCTAGTAACGTACTCCTAGTTAATAATTTATGGCCTGCCCTGTAGACTGAAGGTCAGTAACTTCAGTTTACTCCTGTTATATTTTCTTCACGTGCCAAATTCCAGTTTGCATTCAGACGTTCGGATGTTGGACCTTTGCTTAGAAGAGAACTGATCGTCATCTGTCGTTAATATGCGAGAATTCCCCTCTGGAATTGCAGGGTGAACAAGATGGTTGAAGTGCTCAAATTCAACAAGCGCATCATACTCCAGTTTTCAACCTGTCATGATCATACCTAAATAAGAACGAAGGAATTAGTCTGTTTCATAGAAAGATGGCTTAACCACTCTTTTTCTGTTCCTCGTGAAGAAAGAAGCCAAGCATAGGACACTGCTGCCTCCTTGCCCCCGCCGGCTTTGTTGGTCACGCACGGCCCATGTAGTGGACTACGGGAAGATAGATACACAGACCTCTCGTCAGCTCATTGTAATTTTCCGTTGGCTGCGCGTGTTTGACGGCCGTTCCATGGCTAAGTTTACTGCCACATGGTCAGTATTTTAACCTGTTCGGTGCGGTGTATATATTCAAGACTTCACAAATGCAGAGACTGCTTTTGTTTCTGTGTTCCGTGACTGGGTGACTGGTATTTCTGCATTCTTCTTGTCAATGCGAGTAGTGGACACTACTATACTGTGACGTGACTTGGAATTTGGAAGCTTCAATCAAGTTGTTATGGCTTATGGCTTGAGACGGCCGGTATTGTATATCGGGGAGCGGCTTGAGGCGCGCTTTGTCGTCTTTGCTGATCCTGGGCCTGTTCATAAGGAAAAACAAGTGTTAATTTGATTCGCACTTTGGAAAGAAACGTTCAGGTTCATTTGATACCTAGAACGGAAGATGAGAACTTGAGTTGAGGTGCTTCCTTACCTACCCGCTCTTGACCGACTAAGGAGGGAAGAGATTCCAGGCGAAGAATGTTGGCATATTGTTGAAACCAAGTGGCTAATTGTAAGATGATAAATTCCAGGGAAATAAAATATTGACTTTCGCTCCCATTTTGAACGAGTGCCACGCTAGGTATATGTGTTTATCCAAGTCACTGATGTGTAAAACTCCTTTGCCCTCGACGGAACGGAACGGTGACGATGGGCGGCGGCAGCGAGGACATTCATTTCTTGATCGGCGGTGTCTTGTTGCAGTACCAGATTCACATGTTGATTTTGGCCTGTTGTGCGCGCACTTTTCTGCCACGGTAGTGTGCCCAGCGCACAGCATTCTGAATACAACCGCATCACGAGCCGGCCCTAGCAGCCCGGGACGGACGGACATTTGTAGCAGCCGTGCATAGGTTAAAACCGACCCCACGGATTCACATGACTATCGATCGGTCGACTTGGGCTTCCGGCATAGGCGTCGTATAGACTGCCACTGACCGCGTGTCCGGGCCGGGCGCGCCAGCATCGAATCGCCTCCTCTGAGGAATTCCCTGTCGCCGCCACATGTAACGCCAGTGCTGTAAAAGTTCTCTTGTTCCGGCTCCACGTGAACCCCTCGACCCCGTAGACGACGCTAGCCGGTTCACATGCGGCTCACAGGCGTCAATGCACGGCACAGCACACACGCCCAAGAGATCCATTGCCATCTCTTCGTGAATCGCCCCAATCAGCTCATCAATAGCGGCAGCCACCCGTGCTGAATGCTCTGAAATCTGAATGCCACTAGCAGGCCACGCACAGAGAGAGTTCGCATTCGTAGGCACCGGCTAAGCTAGAAAGAAAAACTAGAGTGGAGCAGTACGTGGAGAATTAGAAAGGCCAAGTGTCTTGCGCGGGCGGGCGACGGATCGGCATCGAGCACCCTTCTTCCGGCCGCGCTCGATCTCCTCCCGTGCGGGTGCGGCCTACCTAGGTGAGGTGAGCGCGGCCAGCAAGCAAAGCGGATATCATAATCTTTTGGCCCCGTCGCCGTCGCGGGGGGTGTTGCTGTTGCCCGCCCTCCCACTATAAATTCGGGCGGGAGGCCACGCAAAGATCGTTGGTGCGGATGTCCAGCTCCCGGCACAACAGAGCACCGCGGCGCCAGTGTGAGCGTGAGCGTGGACTGGACCATCGTCTACCTCTGCCTCTTCTTCCTCCACCTACTGCCGCTCTTGAGCAAGTGCCTTGGTCTCTCTCTGCAGGAGGTGGGTAAACCATCTGTATATATCTGCTACTGCTTGAGCTCTTTTTTTGTTGGGGATTGCCATTGCCCTGCATTCCTCTTTCTCCGAGCTCCGTTTCCTCATCACCATTGCCCTGCAGAGCACGAACTGCTGACCGACGGCGATGGCTGGTACCATGGAGAAGCTGGTGTTCTTGCTCTTCTGTGCTGCTGCTCTAATGGAAGGTACGCACGCAATGTGCAAGCTTCAATCTGCTATACTTCGCTAGCTAGCAGCCACACTACCATGTATCCTTAAACCAATGAGCCAATTACTAACCGGATGGTTGCATTCCATGAGAAATCGTTGTGGTTTCTTTGTGACACACTTGGCTAACCATTTGCTTTCATTCAGGTTCCATGGTGAACTCTCTCCCCTACGATTCTTCCGCGAGCGTCGAGGCAAGTCCATCCACCCATCCATCCATTCTCTCATAGGAGCATTACTCGACCCTTACGTCTGCAATAGCATAGATAACCCATGTACAAGGGCAGATGATTTTTCAATCATGGGCTTGGGTTAGCAGAGGAGATTACCATGCATGGGCCACGTCATTATTCCTCACGCAACGGGGTTAATTTGCCACGCAAGTTAAAACGGACCGGTGGGTTTCCCGCCCAAGTTAAAATGGAATGTCCTTAATTCTCTCTTACCTAGTAGTACGTACCTTAATATGCTTCCCAGTGCCATGCACGATAGCGGCCGTCCTAGTGCAGTGCGCGGACGTGTTAGGGAAGTTAGCTACACCTCAAAACAAAAACCCGTAAATCATGCACATATAGTCTGAAACTGGTCTGGACTATGGAAGTATAAATTTTCTTTGGGTCTACTTCTCTATGTTTTTGTCTGTCTTTATGCTGTCCCAGCCGCCGTGATGATATACTAATATATAATAATACTATAATGGATGTAGACAAAGCAAGCGGAAAGTATCTGAGATTAGTGGTTCGTGTCTGATTATCTGCTGATCCAGCTGATTAGGCAAAGCAAAGCATACGCATATTCCAAGATGAAAGCAACACGGACGCCAAGTAGATGAAACTTGTGTACGGCGGTCATGCTGCAACTGGCCGATAGAATAACCAGGAAAAGCGGGTGGCAGGATCAATTTCCGGGTCTTTCTACCCGGCCTAAACCAGGAAATCTGTTTTGCGTCGACGTCTCGACAGGCGCCATTTTTTTGGAGACGGTCTAATTTGGGCACTGGGCTCAAACCAGCTAAAAATATACAGTACTATGCACAAATTGTACTACTATTGTTCTTACGTCGGTGGTCTGACTTGTGTGAGGTGGATGCAGTGCTTGGTTGAGCCGATGGAGCCGCACTACGGCGGCGGGGTCATCGTCAACCCGGACTTCAACGCCGGCCTCCGCGGCTGGTCGGCCTTCGGGTACGGCACCGTCGCCGAGGGCGCGTCGGTGGCCACGGGGAACCGGTACGCCGTGGCGGGCAACCGGACGCGGCCGTACCACAGCGTCAGCCAGAAGGTGTACCTGCAGAACGACACGCACTACACACTGTCGGCGTGGTTGCAGGTGAGCCATGGTGTCGCCGCCGACGTGTGGGCCGTTGTCAAGACCTCCGATGACTTTGTTCACGTCGGCGGCGCCGTGGCCAAGCCCGGGTGCTGGTCCATGCTCAAGGGCGGGTTCACCGCCGCCAACGCCGGACGCGCCGAGGTCTACTTCGAGGTCCGAATACGCTCCATCAATCAATTAGCTTACGTGCAAATCATGGAGTTGATTAACGTGTTGGTGCATGCATACACACATACAGAGCAACGCGACGGTGGACATATGGGTGGACAGCGTGTCGCTGAAGCCGTTCAGCAAGGAGGAGTGGGCGGCGCACCGGACGGAGTCGACCCGCGCCGTGCGGAGGAAGACGGTGAGGCTCCAGGCCAAGGACTCCGGCGGGAACCCGCTGCAGGGCGCGGAGGTGTCGGTGGAGAACGTCCGCAGCAGCTTCCCTCTGGGCGCGGCCATGAGCCGCGAGATCCTGACCAACCCGGGGTACCAGCAGTGGTTCACGTCCCGGTTCACGGTGACCACCTTCGAGAACGAGATGAAGTGGTACAGCACGGAGCCGGCGCCGGGGCGGGAGGACTACACGGTGCCGGACGCGATGCTGGCGCTGGCGAAGCAGCACGGCATCGGGGTGCGCGGGCACAACGTGTTCTGGGACGACCCCAAGCAGCAGCCGCGGTGGGTGCAGTCGCTCCCCTACCCGGAGCTGCTGGCGGCGGCGTCGCGGCGGATCCGGTCCTTCGTGTCGCGGTACGCCGGGCAGGTGATCGCGTGGGACGTGGTGAACGAGAACCTGCACTACTCCTTCTTCGAGCGGCAGTTCGGGTGGGACGCGTCCACGGCCTTCTACGCGGCGGCGCGGCTGCTGGACGCCGGGTCGGCGCTCATGTTCATGAACGACTACAACACGCTGGAGCAGCCCGGGGACATGGCGGCGGCGCCGGGGAGGTACGTGGACCGGCTGCGGCAGATCATCGCGTCCTACCCGGAGAACGGCGCCGGCATGGCCATCGGGCTGGAGGGGCACTTCACCACCCCCAACATCCCCTACATGCGCGCCGCGCTCGACTCGCTAGCCCAGATCGGGCTCCCCGTGTGGCTGACGGAGGTGGACGTGGCCGGCGGGCCGTCGCAGGCGCAGCACCTGGAGGAGGTGCTGCGGGAGGCGTACGCGCACCCGGCGGTGCAGGGGGTCATCCTCTGGTCCGCGTGGCGGCCGCAGGGGTGCTACGTCATGTGCCTCACGGACAACAACTTCAAGAACCTGCCGCAGGGGGACGTGGTGGACCGGCTGCTCGCCGAGTGGAGGACGGCGGCGCAGACCGGCACCACCGACGAGCAGGGCTACTTCCAGGCGGAGGTCGCGCACGGCGACTACAAGGTCACCGTCAGCCACTCGTCGCTCAACACCTCCGTCTCGCAGAGCGTCACGGTCGACCTCGGCTCCGGGAACCACTTCTTCATCCAGGCCTAGTAGAATTCAAAAATGCTTTCGCTAGGTGTAATGCAGAAAGGCTCCAGGGCATCAGAGTAGTATTATTCAGAAATTATTACCACGTGGTAGAACACACTAGCTTAGCCGTTCATGTACACATATTTTACACCGTACAAAAAAAGAAGAAGGCTGTACTACTTCACACGATTCCCGGATGAAAATGTTCCGTTCTTCGGCTTATCGGGCTGGCTTAGGCTTCAGGTCAAGATTAGCTGCGGCGGCCGGCGGCCGGCGGCGGCGACTTGTTGGTCTCTTCTTCTCACACCAAGTTCCTTTCTGGCTAATCCAATTACACGATGTCATCCCATGATCACGTCTTGTATTATCTTATAGCACTAAGCCACTAACGATAACCAGAGAGTTCATGTCATCCGGATGCAAATAAATCGAAATCACGAGCGAGACGCAGACAAAGCAAAAAAAAAAAAGGACGTGTCTAGGGAGCGGCTGTTGGCTGGTTAGTCTTCCCGAGCGGCCGATCAAAAAGAAAACTTTAGGTCCCTCCACTCCAGAAAAGGAAACACCAGCTCACCCACGCCAGAAAAGGCATCCCGACTTTCAGCCAATCCCCGCCCACTTCCGGCACGTGAGCCCCGATCACGTGCACAGCAAAAGACACGCCAAGGCCCTCCCAGTCCATCAAATGTACCATGTAAACAAGTGTGAACGTATTTAATTTGGGTTTTAGAATTTTTAAAAAGCCATAATTTTTGAACCAAACATCAAAATTAAGATCCGTTTTCACCGTCAAAATCCTCGCGACGCGCTCTTCGAAACTAGATCCCGCATGAGTATGTTTTGACGAATTTTTTTGTGCAACTTATGCCCCGTTTTGTGCAACCGTCTAGCAGTCAATGTGCAACTAAATGATAGTCGATGTGCAACTTTCTTCCTACTCATGGACGTGTAGTTTTCACTTGGAGGGAGTAGCAACAGTAATATGATGTCTGTGTAATTAAACACCACTCTGTGCAACTAGACCTGGTAGCAAAAACCAACTTCTGTCTGGATGTGCGCAAATGGACACAAGGGACTAGTTCTGTAAAAAAAATATGCAACAAACAGCCCAGACTAGAAACATGTGGTGGATGTATTGTTTGTGCAAAAGGAGTACATATTTGTGCAACTAAATCATGGATCCAAGCCAAAGGTGATTAGTTAACAATGCATACAAAATATTTGTTGTTCTTCAGAAAAACTAGATAAAAAAGGTTGACGATTATCGGGGATATAACTATTATGTAAGCCGCCCAGGAGGGACCGGGTTACGCAAAGGGAAGCCCATCTGAAGCCCAAGACTAAGACATGAAGATGGCGGTTCAATAAAGGGTTTAAAGGCCCACAGGCGACTTGAAACCCGTAAGGATAAACCGCCATGATGGCATAACTTGTAACATAAGGTAGAAGTAACTAGTCACCGAGCCGGACACTGTTTATGAGCCGGTCGGGACTCTGTAGGCCGCAGGGCGTCAACCCGTGTATATAAGGGGACGACCCGCCGGCGGCTTAGGGCAAGAAACAACCCATCGAGAGCCGGACATAGCGTAACTCGCTCCTTGGTCATCGAAACATCAAGCAATACCAACCCAACTAGACGTAGGCCTTACCTTCACCGTAAGGGGCCGAAATAGTATAAACCTCTCGTGTCCTTTGTCTCGATTAACCCCTTTAAGCTTCCTAGTTGCGATGGCTCCATGACTAAGTCCTTTCAAGATGACATCTGCCGTGACAATTTCACGACAGTTGGCGCCCACCGTGGGGCCAGCGCACGGTGGATTTGAGTTCTTGAAGGGCAGCTTCGAAGGGCTCAAGGGATACGTAGTCGGTCGGATGACCAAGAGTCGTCGCGGCAAGATCTACATCGACGACGAAGGCTGGGGCCCCGACGCCGGCTCAATTGAGTACGGGTACCGGGTCCCCTTTGGTGGAATTCACGTCTTCATCGGCCGGATTGGTTAGCCGGGCCCTGAGCCGGACAACTGCACCGACCTCATCGAGACGGCTCAGCGTGCGAGATCCGCCCGAGCTCAACCCGTCGTGAAGCGTGCCTTCGTGGGTTGCGTCCACGGAGGTGAACTTCCTGAAGGATCTGAAGGTGATGATGAGCCGGCCGCCCTCTCTGACGGCGATTCATCCGCCGGCTCAACGGATTCGCTGTACCAAGTTCAAGATGGTGTGCTTGGGGGCTGTTCCGATGGCAGCACTATTCCGGACCCCTCAGAGTCGCCAAACTGGGCAGGAGTCTTCATGGCTGGCACTCAACCCGGCCAAATTCTACGGCCTCAGTAGCGATAACGTCCGGGGTAGGAGCAGCTGGGGCAGGAGGCCCTGTGCGCTCACCGGCTCAGGTGCCGATGGATCTCATGGATAAACTTACGACCCTGTTAACCGCTATAGTCATCCCTGCGAACCAATCTGAGCATGAGGCAGAGGTGGCACAGGTTCGTGAGGAGATCGCCAAGGCCAAGGAAACCTTAGCAGCTGAAGATACTAGACTGGCAACAGAGCGGGCGGCTTTGGATGTACGGGCACAACAACTTCAGGCAGAGGCTTTTCAGCTCACGATGAGTCTGAACGCATCTAATGAGGTAATGAGGAGGAGACATCAGAAAACTCAGTCCCGTTTACCTCCGACTTATGACCCTCGGAATCTCTTCGCTACACCCGGAGCTGGCCCAAGTAACCCGCCAGGTGCAAATCAGTTTATGACATCCGGAGCAGTGGGCCCGGTTCAGCCTCAAGTGACGGCGCCTCTTCACGGCAATATGTCACCGCCCCGTTACGTACCAATACCACCGGGGCACTTCTCCAACCCCATGGAGAATTTAATCGCAGCATCAGCATGTTTGGCGGCTCTCCCAGTGGACGTTGATGATCCGACAGCAGTGGAGACCCGAAGGATCAGAGAACTTGTCCAGACGGCTCTGGCCCAGCAAGAGACTTATTCTTACAGCCGGGACAAGATTCATTCAACTCCTCCACCCTGGTTAGCTCCGCCTCGTCCAAACCGGAGCCCGAGTTATAGCAGACACATGGAGTCAGAGGCCCTGTCAAGCAACGCTCAGGGCCGGAACCAGCCTGGTGGATATAACCCGGTGCAGGATCGGATACGTCAGGAGGACGAGCGGGCGGCTCAGCTAGCAGCTCAACAGGACTTACCGGCTTATCCGATGACTTTCGTTGAGGCTGGAGTTGCTACTAGAACCGGAGGAGTTCCTTGTCTAGTACCGGCTCTACGTAATGTACGTCTACCCAAGGATTTCAAGGGGCCTCGAAAGGTGCCGAATTATACAGCCGACTTACAGCCTGGGGCGTGGATCGAGAGTTATGAGATGGCCATGGAGTTGCTAGAGGTTAGTGACGCAGTGATGGCTAAATACTTCACCATGATGTTGGACGGAACGGCCCGTTCTTGGTTAAAGGGTTTGCCACCCAATTCCATTAGTTCATGGGCAGCTAAAAGCCCGTTTCATCCAGAACTTCAAGGACACTTGCAAGCAGTCTATGTCGATTGTGGACTTGACAAATTGTAAGCAGGAGGAAGGTGAATCCACGACTCATTGGGTGCGCCGGGTCAAAGATATAACACATTCGTCTGACAAGATGGATGCCGGCTCAGCAGTTCTCATGCTAGAAAAGAATTGCCGCTTTGAACCTCTGAGACAGAAGCTGGGGCGCCTTAAGCGTGATTGCGATGATATGGGTACGCTGATGGCGGCTTTAGTCAAATATGCCGATTCTGATAGTACCAAGGATCCCGCGTCTGATGAAGAAAAGACAGGGAAGGAAAAGAAGAACGGTAATGGAAAGGGCCAGCAGCATAACCCGACGAATCAAGGAGGCAATAAGCATAAGGCGGACGGTAACCCGGAATTTGTGGCCAATGCACAGGGTAACAATCAGAAACACAAGGGAAAACCACCTCGGTTTGGCGGGTCAGGTCCATCTCTTGAACAGCTACTCAATGAGCCTTGTCCAAAACATGGCACCCGGGAACGGCCAGCGACTCACTTATGGAAGGATTGCGCAATCATGAAGGCGTTCAAGAATTCTAATACATTTGATGGCAATCAAGGCCCAGGCGGCGGCTCAGGAGCTGGCGGCTTTCATGGACCGGGCGGCGGTTCAGGGTCCAGTTTTCAGGGAAACCAGGGTGGTTATAACTAGCAGTAGTCCGGTCAAGGAGGTCAACAACAGCAACAGTCGGGTTATCAGAGCCATCCAAAGCAGCTAAATAGTGGGCAGTATCACGTGTTCACCACCAGTTTGTGTAAACGTGATCAGAAAATTCATAAGAGGGCTGTGAACACTGTTGAGCCGGCAGTCCCTCGTTACTTAAGGTGGTCGGAACAGCCCATTATCTGGAGTAGGGAGGATCACCCTCCCCGGGTTGATAATCTGGGTCAACTGGCACTGGCGGTGGCACCGCAGGTCGGTGGTTATAAATTCACTAAGGTGCTCATGGATGGAGGTAGCAGCATCAACATCCTCTATTACGAGACCTTTCGGTGCATGGGCTTAACTGACAAGAATTTAAAGACATCCAATATCGTGTTCCATGGAGTGGTGCCTGGTAAGTCGGCTTACCCCATCGGTAAGATTGAGTTGGAGGTGGCCTTTGGAGACGAGCATGATTCTAGGGCTGAGAAGTTAACCTTCGTGGTGGTCAAAATCAAGAGCCCGTATCACGCTTTGTTTGGGCGGCCGGCTTATGCCAAGTTTATGGCGTGGCCGTGTTACATTTACTTGCAGCTCAAGATGCTGGGTTACAAGGGCACCATCACTGTGCATGGAAGTCGAAAGGTGGCCCTAGAATGCGAAGAAGGCGATGCGGCTTATGCCGAGTCTGTCTGTGCAGCAGAGGAGCTCAAGTTTTATCAAGATAACGTTGACCCGGCGGGTATGACCTCCCTCAAGAAGCCGACTACGGAACATGACCCGACCATGAAGTTTAAGTCGGCTGCAGGGACTAAGCTTGTTGATTTTACTCCAGGCGATTCGTCTAAGCAATTCAGCATCAAGAAAAACGGCACATGGCGGATGTGTGTGGATTACACGGACTTAAATAAGGCTTGTCCGGCTGATCCTTTCGCTCTCCCCCGCATTGATCAAATCATTGATGCTACGGTGGTTGTGCGCGTTTGAGCTTTTTGGATGCTTACTCTGGTTATCATCAGATCAAGATGGCAGTTAAGGACCAGGAGAAGACGGCTTTCATCACTCCGTTTGGAGCCTTCTGCTATGTGTCTATGCCTTTTGGGCTCAAGAGTGCCCAGGCGACTTATCAGCGGTGTGTACAGAATTGTCTCCACAATCAGATTGGGCGTAATGTTCATGCTTATGTGGATGACATAGTGGTGAAGTCCAGAGAGACGGAAACCTTGATATCTGATCTCGGAGAAACCTTTGATAACCTCCAAGTTTACAAGATGATGCTTAACCCGGAGAAGTGTGTATTTGGTGTGCCTGCAGGCAAGCTTTTGGGATTCTTGGTCTCAAACAGGGGCATTGAAGCTAATCCGGAGAAGATCAAGGCAATCACTTCTTTGGCTAAACCGGCTTGTATCAATGATGTTCAGCGATTGGCGGGTCGTGTTGCTGCTTTAAGCCGGTTCATAAGCCGGCTAGGTGAGAAGGCCCTACCGCTGTACCAACTGATGAAGAAGGCAATCACCTTTGTCTGGAGTAATGCTGCTAATGCTGCTTTCGAGGATTTGAAGAGGCAGTTATCTGAGCCGCCGGTTCTTGCAGCTCCCATTGACAAAGAGCCTTTCCTGTTATATGTGGCTGCTAATTCACGAGCCATCAGTGTTGCAATCATGGTGGAGCGCAAGGAGGCTGGTAAGGAGTATCCGGTTCAACGACCGGTTTATTATGTCAGTGAGGTGCTCATCGAGTCAAAGCAAAGATATCCTCATTGGCAGAAACTTGTTTACGGGGTGTTCATGGCAAGCCGGAAGCTGAAGCAATACTTCCAAGGTCATCCTATCACTGTGGTGAGTTCTGCCCCCTTGGGAGACATTATTCAGAACAGAGAGGCTACAGGACAAGTCGCCAAGTGGGCCATCGAGCTCGGGCCTCATGGTCTGAAGTACGTACCACGCACTGCCATTAAGTCTCAAGCCTTGGTGGATTTCATCAATGACTGGACAGAGCTACAGGCACCTGAGGAGAAACCCGATAACACATATTGGACTATTCACTTTGACGGATCCAGATAGTTGGAAGGCTCGGGGGCTGGAGTCGTGTTAACTTCCCCTAGAGGTGACAAATTCTGTTATGTGATCCGGCTTATGTTTCCTTGTACTAACAATGCAGCTGAGTACGAGGCCTTACTCCATGGTCTCTGGATGGCCAAAGAGATGAACTTGAGCCGGGTGGGATGCTTAGGAGACTCAGACCTTGTGGCTCAACAGGTGTCAGGCAAGTGGGACTCTAAAGATCCCCTTATGGCGGCTTACCTTCGTGAAGTTGATGCTGTGGCTGGACACTTCAGGGGTTATGTGGTGGAACACATTGATCGAAGGAAGAATGAGGCGCCTGATGCCTTAAGCCGGCTGGGATCTCAGCGTAAGCCGGTGCCGCCTAACACCTTTCTTGATGTTTTGGATAATCCTTCTGTTAAGTTACCTACAGAGGAAGATCTGGCAATACCAGACCCGGAGGCACAGCTGGTGGCGGCTCTCCACGTTATCCCGGATTGGACAGTGCCTTACTTGGCTTACATGACCCGGGGAGAGTTGCCTGAAGATGAGACATTGGCAAGACAAATCGTCCGGCGGTCCAAGTCCATGACAATTGTTAATGGCGAGTTACATCACTGTAGCGTCACTGGAGCGTTTCGACATTGCATGTCACCTGCGGAGGGTCAGGAGATCCTTCGTGAGATTCATGAAGGCGATTGTGTGTTGGGGAACGTTGCAGAAAATTAAAATTTTTCCTACGGTTTCACCAAGATCCATCTAGGAGTTCATCTAGCAACGAGTATTCAGATTAGATAGCATCTACATACCACTTTGTAGATCGCAACGGAAGCGTTCGAGTGAACGTGGATGAGGTAGTCGTACTTGCCGTGATCCAATTCACCGATGATCTAGTGCCGAACGGACGGCACCTCCGCGTTCAACACACGTACGGAAAGCGTGACGTCTCCTACTTCTTGATCCAGCAAGGCAAAGGAGAGGTTGGGGATGAAGGCTCCAGCAACAGCACGACGACGTGGTGATGGTGGAACTGCAGTACTCCGGCAGGGCTTCGCCGTGCTCAATGGAGGAGGAGGAGGTGTTGGAGAGGGAGAGGGAGGCGCCAGGGCAATGGTTGATCAGCCCCCTCTCTCCCCCCCCCTTTATATAACCCCCAAGGGGGGGTGCCTGCCCTAGGAGATGAGATCTCCTAGGGAGGGCGGCGGCCAGGGAAGGGGGGCTTGCCCCCCAAGCAAGGGGGGCGCCCCCTTTAGGGTTTCCCTCCCCCCAAACCCTAGGCGCATGGGCCCATGGGGGGGGAGGCGCACCAGCCCCTATGGGCTGGTTCCCTCCCTCATACAGCCCATGGGGCCCTCCGGGATAGGTGGTCCCACCCGGTGGACCCCCCGGGACCTTCCGGTGGTCCCGGTACAATACCGATAACCCCGAAACTTGTCCCGATGTCCGTATGATGACTTTCCATATATAAATCTTTACCTCCGGACCATTCCGAAACTCCTCGTGACGTCCGGGATCTCATCCGGGACTCCGAACAACATTCGGGTTACTGCACATACATATCCCTATAACCCTAGCGTCACCGAACCTTAAGTGTGTAGACCCTACGGGTTCGGGAGACATGCAGACATGACCGAGATGGCTCTCGGGCAATAACCAACAGCGGGATCTGGATACCCATGTTGGCTCCCACATGCTCCACGATGATCTCATCGGATGAACCACGATGTCAAGGATTCAATTAATCCCGTATACGATTCCCTTTGTCAATCGGTATTTTACTTGCCCGAGATTCGATCGTCGGTATACCAATACCTCGTTCAATCTCGTTACCGGCAAGTCACTTTTCTCGTTCCGTAATACATGATCCCGTGATCAAACACTTTGGTCACATTGAGCTCATTGTGATGATGCATTACCGAGAGGGCCCGGTGATACCTCTCCGTCAAGCGGAGTGACAAATCCCAGTCTCGATCCATGTCAACCCAACAGACACTTTCAGAGATACCCGTAGCATACCTTTATAGTCACCCAGTTACGTTGTGACGTTTGGCACACCCAAAGCACTCCTACGGCATCCGGGAGTTACACGATCTCATGGTCTAAGGAAATGATACTTAACATTGGAAAAGCTCTAGCAAACAAACTACACGATCTTGTGCTATGCTTAGGATTGGTCTTGTCCATCACATCATTCTCCTAATGATGTGATCCCGTTATCGATGACATCCAATGTCCATAGTCAGGAAACCATGACTATCTGTCGATCAACGAGCTAGTCAACTAGAGGCTCACTAGGGACATGTTGTTGTCTGTTATTCACACATGTATTACGATTTCCGGTTAACACAATTATAGCACGAATAAAGACAATTACCATGAATAAGGAAATATAATAATAATGCTTTTATTATTGCCTCTAGGGCATATTTCCAACAGTCTCCCACTTGCACTAGAGTCAATAATCTAGTTACATTGTGATGAATCGAACACCCATAGAGTTCTGGTGCTGATCATGTTTTGCCTTAGGGAGAGGTTTAGTCAACGGATCTGCAACATTCAGATCCGTGTGCACTTTACAAATCTCTATGTCTCCATCTTGAACATTTTCACGAATGGAGTTGAAGCGACGCTTGATGTGCCTGGTCTTCTTGTGAAACCTGGGCTCCTTTGCAAGTGCAATAGCTCCAGTGTTGTCACAGAAGAGCTTGATTGGCCCCGACGCATTGGGTATGACTCCGAGGTCGGTGATGAACTCCTTCACCCAAATTGCTTCATGTGCTGCCTCCGAGGCTGCCATGTACTCCGCTTCACATGTAGATCCCGCCACGACGCTTTGCTTGCAACTGCACCAGCTTACTGCCCCACCATTCAAAATATACACGTATCCGGTTTGTGACTTAGAGTCATCCAGATCTGTGTCGAAGCTAGCGTCGACGTAACCTTTTACGACGAGCTCTTCGTCACCTCCATAAACGAGAAACATTTCCTTAGTCCTTTTCAGGTACTTCAGGATATTCTTGACCGCTGTCCAGTGTTCCTTGCCGGGATTACTTTGGTACCTACCTACCAAACTTACGGCAAGGTTTACATCAGGTCTGGTACACAGCATGGCATACATAATAGAACCTATGGCTGAGGCATAGGGGATGACGCTCATCTCTTCTATATCTTCTGCCGTGGTCGGACATTGAGCTGAGCTCAATTTCACACCTTGTAACACAGGTAAGAACCCTTTCTTAGATTGATCCATATTGAATTTCTTCAATATCTTATCAAGGTATGTGCTTTGTGAAAGACCTATGAGGCGTCTCGATCTATCTCTATAGATCTTGATGCCTAATATATAAGCAGCTTCTCCAAGGTCCTTCATTGAAAAACTCTTATTCAAATAGGCCTTAATGCTGTCCAAGAGTTCTATATCATTTCCCATCAAAAGTATGTCGTCTACATATAATATGAGAAATGCTACAGAGCTCCCACTCACTTTCTTGTAAACACAGGCTTCTCCATAAGTCTGTGTAAACCCAAACGCTTTGATCATCTCATCAAAGCGAATGTTCCAACTCCGAGATGCTTGCACCAGCCCATAAATCGAGCGTTGGAGCTTGCATACCTTGTCAGCATTCTCAGGATCGACAAAACCTTCCGGTTGCATCATATACAATTCTTCCTTAAGGAAACCATTAAGGAATGCCGTTTTGACGTCCATTTGCCATATCTCATAATCATAGTATGCGGCAATTGCTAACATGATTCGGACGGACTTCAGCTTCGCTACCGGTGAGAAAGTCTCATCGTAGTCAACCCCTTGAACTTGTCGATAACCCTTAGCGACAAGCCGAGCTTTATAGACGGTCACATTACCATCCGCGTCTGTCTTCTTCTTGAAGATCCATTTATTTTCTATGGCTCGCCGTTCGACGGGCAAGTCAGTCAAAGTCCATACTTCGTTTTCATACATGGATCCTATCTCGGATTTCATGGCTTCCAGCCATTTGTCGGAATCCGGGCCCGCCATTGCTTCCTCATAGTTCGAAGGTTCACCGTTGTCTAACAACATGATTTCCAAGACAGGGTTGCCGTACCACTCTGGTGCGGAACGTGTCCTTGTGGACCTTCGAATTTCAGTAGGAGCTTGATCAGAAGTATCTTGATCATAATCATTAATTTCCTCTCTAGTCGGTGCAGGCACCTCAGGAACGGTTTCTTGAGTTTCGCCATTTTCTGGTTCAAGAGGTAACACTTCATCAAGTTCTACTTTCCTCCCACTTATTTCTTTCGAGAGAAACTCTTTCTCTAGAAAGGATCCATTCTTGGCAACAAAGATCTTGCCTTCGGATCTAAGGTAGAAGGTATACCCAACAGTTTCTTTCGGGTATCCTATGAAGACGCATTTTTCCGACTTGGGTTCGAGCTTCTCAGGTTGAAGTTTCTTCACATAAGCATCGCATCCCCAAACTTTTAGAAACGACAGCTTAGGTTTCTTCCCAAACCATAATTCATACGGTGTCGTCTCAACGGATTTCGACGGAGCCCTATTTAAAGTGAATGCGGCAGACTCTAAAGCATAGCCCCAAAAAGATAGCGGTAAATCGGTAAGAGACATCATAGATCGCACCATATCTAATAGAGTACGATTACGACGTTCGGACACACCATTACGCTGAGGTGTTCCAGGCGGCGTGAGTTGTGAAACTATTCCACATTTTCTTAAGTGTGTGCCAAATTCGTGACTCAAGTATTCTCCTCCACGATCTGATCGTAGAAACTTGATCTTTCTATCACGTTGATTTTCAACCTCACTCTGAAATTCCTTGAACTTTTCAAAAGTTTCAGACTTGTGTTTCATTAAGTAGATATACCCATATCTACTCAAGTCATCAGTGAGGGTGAGAACATAACGATAGCCACCGCGAGCCTCAACGCTCATTGGACCACACACATCGGTATGTATGATTTCCAATAAGTTGGTTGCTCGCTCCATTGTTCCTGAGAACGGAGTCTTGGTCATTTTACCCATGAGGCATGGTTCGCACGTGTCAAATGATTCATAATCAAGAGACTCTAAAAGTCCATCTGCATGGAGCTTCTTCATGCGTTTGACACCTATGTGACCAAGGCGGCAGTGCCACAAATATGTGGGACTATTGTTATCAACTTTAACTCTTTTGGTACTCACACTATGAATATGTGTATCATCACGTACGAGATTCATCAAGAATAAACCATTAACCATCGGAGCATGACCATAAAACATATCTCTCATATAAATAGAACAACTATTATTCTCGGATTTAAATGAGTAGCCATCTCGAATTAAGCGAGATCCGGATACAATGTTCATGCTCAAACTTGGTACTAAATAACAATTATTTAGGTTTAAAACTAATCCCGTAGGTAAATGTAGAGGCAGCGTGCCGACGGCGATCACATCGACCTTGGAACCATTCCCGACGCGCATCGTCACCTCGTCCTTCGCCAGTCTCCGTTTATTCCGTAGCTCCTGCTTTGAGTTACAAATGTGAGCAACTGCACCGGTATCAAATACCCAAGAGCTACTACGAGTGCTGGTAAGGTACACATCAATTACATGTATATCACATATACCTTTGGTTTTGCCGGCCTTCTTGTCCGCTAAGTATTTGGGGCAGTTCCGCTTCCAGTGACCACTTCCCTTGCAATAAAAGCACTCAGTTTCGGGCTTGGGTCCATTCTTTGGCTTCTTCCCGGCAACTTGCTTACCGGGCGCGGCAACTTCCTTGCCGTCCTTCTTGAAGTTCTTTTTACCCTTGCTTCTTTTGAACTTAGTGGTTTTATTCACCATCAGCACTTGATGCTCTTTCTTGATTTCTACCTCTGCTGATTTCAGCATAGCATACACCTCAGGAATGGTCTTTACCATCCCCTGCATATTGTAGTTCATCACAAAGCTCTTGTAGCTAGGTGGAAGCGACTGGAGGATTCTGTCAATCACCACTTCTTCCGGAAGATTAACTTCCAGTTGAGTCAAGCGGTTGTGCAATCCAGACATTCTGAGTATGTGCTCACTGACAGAGCTATTTTCCTCCATCTTACAGCTAAAGAATTTGTTGGAGATCTCATATCTCTCAACCCGGGCATGAGCTTGGAAAACCATTTTCAGCTCTTCGAACATCTCATATGCTCCATGTCTCTCAAAACGCTTTTGGAGCCCCGGCTCTAAGCTGTAAAGCATGCCGCACTGAACGAGGGAGTAATCATCGCATCGCGACTGCCAAGCGTTCATAACGTCTTGTTGTGCAGGGAGAATAGGTGCGTCACCCAGCGGTGCTCTTAGGACATAATCTTTCTTGGCAGCTATGAGGATGATCCTCAGGTTCCGGACCCAGTCCGTATAGTTGCTACCATCGTCTTTCAGCTTGGTTTTCTCTAGGAACGCGTTGAAGTTGAGGATTACGTTGGCCATTTGATCTACAAGACATATTGTAAATATTTAGACTAAGTTCATGATAATAAAGTTCATTCAATCAAATTATTTAATGAACTCCCACTTAGATAGACATCCCTCTTCCAGTCATCTAAGTATTACATGATCCGAGTCAACTAGGCCGTGTCCGATCATCACGTGAGACGGACTAGTCAACATCGGTGAACATCTTCATGTTGATCGTATCTTCTATACGACTCATGCTCGACCTTTCGGTCTTCCGTGTTCCGAGGCCATGTCTGTACATGCTAGGCTCGTCAAGTCAACCTAAGTGTTTTGCGTGTGTAAATCTGTCTTACACCCGCTGTATGTGAACGTTAGAATCTATCACATCCGATCATCACGTGGTGCTTCGAAACAACGAACTGTCGCAACGGTGCACAGTTAGGGTGAACACTTTCTTGAAATTATTATGAGGGATCATCTTATTTACTACCGTCGTTCTAAGTAAAAAAGATGCAAAACATGATAAACATCACATGCAATCAAATAATAAACGTGACATGATATGGCCAATATCACATAGCTCCTTCGATCTCCATCTTGGGGCTCCATGATCATCTTGTCACCGGCTTGACACCATGATCTTCATCATCATGATCTTCATCATCGTGTCTCCATGAAGTTGCTCGCCAACTATTACTTCTACTACTATGGCTAACGCGTTTAGCAATAAAGTAAAGTAATTTACATGGCGATTCTCAATGACACGCAGGTCATACAAAAATAAAGACAACTCCTATGGCTCCTGCCGGTTGTCATACTCATCGACATGCAAGTCGTGATTCCTATTACAATAGCATGAACATCTCATACATCACATATAGATCATTCATCATACATCACAACTTTGGCCATATCATATCACAAAGCACTTGCTGCAAAAACAAGTTAGACGTCCTCTAATTGTTGTTGCAAGTTTTACGTGGCTGAATTAGGGTTCTAGCAAGAACGTTTTCTTACCTACGTTCAGACCACAACGTGATTTGTCAACTTCTATTTACCCTTCATAAGGACCCTTTTCATCGAATCCGCTCCAACTAAAGTAGGAGAGACAGTCACCCGCCAGCCACCTTATGCAACTAGTGCATGTTCGTCGGTGGAACCGGTCTCACGTAAGCGTACGTGTAAGGTTGGTCCGGGCCGCTTCATCCCACAATAACGTTGAAGCAAGATAAGACTAGTAGCGGCAAGAAGAGTTGACAATATCTACGCCCACAACAAATTGTGTTCTACTCGTGCAAGAAGAACTACGCATAGACCTAGCTCATGATGCCACTGTTGGGGAACGTTGCAGAAAATTAAAATTTTTCCTACGGTTTCACCAAGATCCATCTAGGAGTTCATCTAGCAACGAGTATTCAGATTAGATAGCATCTACATACCACTTTGTAGATCGCAACGGAAGCGTTCGAGTGAACGTGGATGAGGTAGTCGTACTTGCCGTGATCCAATTCACCGATGATCTAGTGCCGAACGGACGGCACCTCCGCGTTCAACACACGTACGGAAAGCGTGACGTCTCCTCCTTCTTGATCCAGCAAGGCAAAGGAGAGGTTGGGGATGAAGGCTCCAGCAACAGCACGACGGCGTGGTGATGGTGGAACTGCAGTACTCCGGCAGGGCTTCGCCGTGCTCAATGGAGGAGGAGGAGGTGTTGGAGAGGGAGAGGGAGGCGCCAGGGCAATGGTTGATCAGCCCCCTCTCTCCCCCCCCTTTATATAACCCCCAAGGGGGGGTGCCTGCCCTAGGAGATGAGATCTCCTAGGGGGGGCGGCGGCCAGGGAAGGGGGGCTTGCCCCCCAAGCAAGGGGGGCGCCCCCTTTAGGGTTTCCCTCCCCCCAAACCCTAGGCGCATGGGCCCATGGGGGGGGGAGGCGCACCAGCCCCTATGGGCTGGTTCCCTCCCTCATACAGCCCATGGGGACCTCCGGGATAGGTGGCCCCACCCGGTGGACCCCCCGGGACCTTTCGGTGGTCCCGGTACAATACCGATAACCCCGAAACTTGTCCCGATGTCCGTATGATGACTTTCCATATATAAATCTTTACCTCCGGACCATTCCGAAACTCCTCGTGACGTCTGGGATCTCATCCGGGACTCCGAACAACATTCGGGTTACTGCACATACATATCCCTATAACCCTAGCGTCACCGAACCTTAAGTGTGTAGACCCTACGGGTTCGGGAGACATGCAGACATGACCGAGATGGCTCTCGGGCAATAACCAACAGCGGGATCTGGATACCCATGTTGGCTCCCACATGCTCCACGATGATCTCATCGGATGAACCACGATGTCAAGGATTCAATTAATCCCGTATACGATTCCCTTTGTCAATCGGTATTTTACTTGCCCGAGATTCGATCGTCGGTATACCAATACCTCGTTCAATCTCGTTACCGGCAAGTCACTTTTCTCGTTCCGTAATACATGATCCCGTGATCAAACACTTTGGTCACATTGAGCTCATTGTGATGATGCATTACCGAGAGGGCCCGGTGATACCTCTCCGTCAAGCGGAGTGACAAATCCCAGTCTCGATCCATGTCAACCCAACAGACACTTTCAGAGATACCCGTAGCATACCTTTATAGTCACCCAGTTACGTTGTGACGTTTGGCACACCCAAAGCACTCCTACGGTATCCGGGAGTTACACGATCTCATGGTCTAAGGAAAGGATACTTGACATTGGAAAACTCTAGCAAACGAACTATGCGATCTTATGCTATGTTTAGGATTGGGTCTTGTCCATCACATCATTCTCCTAATGATGTGATCCCGTTATCGATGACATCCAATGTCCATAGTCAGGAAACCATGACTATCTGTCGATCAACGAGCTAGTCAACTAGAGGCTCACTAGGGACATGTTGTTGTCTGTTATTCACACATGTATTACGATTTCCGGTTAACACAATTATAGCACGAATAAAGACAATTATCATGAATAAGGAAATATAATAATAATGCTTTTATTATTGCCTCTAGGGCATATTTCCAACATTGTGGTCATCATGCCGGTTCAAAGTCTCTGGTGGCCAAAGCTTTCCGTCATGGGTTTTATTGGCTGACGGCTCATGCTGATGCAGAAGACCTAGTCAGTAAATGTGACGGATGTCAGAAGTTCTCACGACGAGCCCATGTGCCGGCTCAAGAATTGCGGATGATCCCAATTACTTGGCCATTTGCAGTCTGGGGGCTTGATATGGTCGGGCCTTTCAAAAGGTCTAAGGATAAAAAGACGCACCTCTTGGTGCGGTTGACAAGTTTACAAAATGGGTTGAGGCAGAGCCAGTCAGTAAGTGTGATGCAGCCACGGCGGTCCAGTTTATGAAAAAGGTGATTTTTCGCTTGGGTTTTCCACACAGCATCATAACTGATAATGGCACTAACCTTTCTAAAGGAGCTATGGAAGAGTTCTGTCAACGAGAGCATATCCGGCTTGACGTTTCAGCTGTGGCTCATCCTCAATCTAATGGTCAAGCAAAACGAGCTAACCAAGAAATCTTGAAGGGCATCAAGCCCCGGCTCTTGGTCCCTTTGTAGCGGACGCCGGGTTGTTGGGTGGAGGAGTTACCTTCTGTACTTTGGAGCATCAATACTACACCTAACAGATCTACGGGTTACACACCTTTCTTTATGGTGTATGGAGCAGAGGCGGTCCTGCCAAGTGACATCCATCATGACTCACCCCGTGTGGCGGCTTATGTTGAGGCGGACAATGAAAAGGCTCGTCAAGATGCACTTGACTTGTTGGATGAAGAGTGAGACTTGGCAATAGCCCGCTCGGCGATTTATCAGCAAGACCTGCACCGCTATCACAGCCGCCGGGTTAGGTCCAGGACCTTTCAAGAAGGCGACTTAGTGCTACGACTCATCCAGGATCAGTCTGACATGCACAAGCTATCCCCTCCTTGGGAAGGACCCTTTGTGGTCAGTAAGAATCTGAACAACGGGTCATATTACCTTATCGATGTTCGAGAGCACAAAGACTCATGTAAGTCGGAGGAGGAGACCCGTCGGCCGTGGAATATCGCTCATCTTCGGCCTTACTATACTTGAGCCACCGGCTCTAATGTGTATATATTTATACTATGTATATATTACATAAAGCAATATAGCAGGACCTTTGTCCTTTTTTCCACCCCAAAAAAGGTTTTATGTGTTTTCTTTGTCAGGTGGTGGAAATAACCAAGAGGGAGCGGGTCACATCTGATTCCGGCTTTCCTTTGGTCCGGCTTATGATCATATCTGAATCTAGCCATGATCACTTGGGGGCTTCCTGTTCAAACATAGGTCGTATACGAACCAAAGAGAACATAGCTGCCGATACCCACTTGATCGGCATACTGCCAAACCCACTTGGGGGCTTCTTGGTCTTATTTGAATCATAGCTTAACCCCTTTGGGTCTGACGTCGATCGTATTCGAATCAGCGTCATTAAACAACTCTTATGGTCACTTGGGGGCTTCCTGTTCAAACATAGGTCGTATTCAAACCAAAGAGAACATACCTGTCGAAACCCACTTGATCGGCATCGCCACAGCTACTGGGGGCTATATGATCGCATCCGAATCTTAGCTTAACCCCTTTGGAACGGTTCACTGGTCGTATTCGAATCAGAAGCCTTTGAAATTTTGTTTATTATTCATCATATTTTATAAGTATCAATATTTGGTTATATTGAGATCCTCTTCAAAATACCATAGTGTGGATCACAACCCTCCGGGTGAATATTGGTTCCTCTGGGTTACTAAGTACCAGGTGAACCTTTATATGTCAATTTTCAGGAGTTAAATTTACCCGCAGAAGTAACCATAAGCATCGCAGGTATATCATTATGATTACGTCTACTAAGTTTAATCATAAGTTGGTTTTCCTGTAACTATTCGGTGTATATTCCGGGTTATCAGAAGCTTATGTGACTCTCAATGCGATAAGTCGCCAAGGGGTTTCTGTTTGTCTTATGTGCAGGGCAATGCAAGACATTTCTGCAAGGACATAACAGATTCATATAAACTACGAAATGCATAGTGACGGCGGCTTATGCAAGTATTAAGGGCCATAAGCATGTGTGAAGGCATGACAAAACTCAAAGTATTTTCTGCTCTATTACAAGACTCCCCGAGTCTGAATGATGAGGCATTGTTTTTTCTACAAGACATAAGCAGGTGACGCCTTGCAATTTACTCTTGGGGTTGACCTAAAGCTTCCGGGTTATCCTTCTCTGCCTCTCCGCCAGCTGCCTTGTCCTGGAAGGATGATGATGCCCAGTCAATGCCACTCAAGGCTTCAAACTCAGCTTCGTCATCTATTAAACCGGTTGGGTCGACTTCAGGGGCAAAGGTGTGCTTACGAATTGGAGGGATCAGGCTGACATCATCATAATGCGGCGTGGGGATTCTCTGATTCTCCTTATCATAACCTGGCTGATACTTGGCGAGGTCAGTGTCGTTCCCAATTTGAGTGTCCACAGGGTGTATATCCCTCACGCAGGTGGTGAAGTCTTTTTCATCAAATGGAGCGCCATCCTCCTTTAAACTTGGATACCCAAGAGCGATGTCGGCCGGGTCTAGCTCTGGTAACCAGGCTTTGGCCCGGCTCAAAGCGGCTATTGCTCCGGCTCTTGCTTGGGCCCGTCTCAACTCTTGAATCCGTTGAGGAAGTACAGCAAGCTGCCGTAACACATCTTGCAAGAGGTGGGGCACATCATTTGATAAGGCCACAACGGCCAAAGCACGTTGTGACCCGGTGTACAATTGCTCCACCAGAGTATAGACTGCTTTCAGTTTGACCACCATGTCCTGCTTGAGGGTTGTGCTCCTGGGGCCTGTGTTGTTAAACAAAGGGTAAGCCGGAGGCAATAATTAGCTTAGTCATCAAAGGAAGGATGGCAATATGTGAGGTTCATATAAAGTAACTTACCGAAGATTGCTGAGACCATTCGAGATATCTGACGCTTCAAGCCGGACAGCTCGGTGTTTGCTTTTGCAAGGGATGCTTCGGCTGTCTCGGCCTGAGTCACCAGAGAGGCCTTCTCATCAGCCCAGGTTTTCTTCTCCGATTCAAAGTTCTTCTTCAACTTCTCTTGTTCAGAGACGCTGAGTTCAAACTTGGAGTTGGCCTTTTGTATTTCAAGTTCCTGGGCTGCCAGGCGGCTCTTCAGGTCCGCAATTTCTGAATCAAATTGACTTATGGTGACCTACATTGCACCGGATAAAAGTCAAGATTATGGTAAATAATGTTAAGTCCCAAGCACTTTGCAAGCAAAGATACTTGACACTTGGGGGCTAATGTATACCGAAGCTTTCTAGATTATTAAGCCGGTCCTGGATATTAAGTCTCAAATACTTTGCAAGCAAAGATACTTGGCACTTGGGGGCAAATGTGTATCGCAAGTTAAAGGTATTGTGTTACATCCGGTTTAAATATTTTACTCTTTAAGCCGGGCAAGTAGCTCTAACAATGTTGCTAAAGTCTACAACATATTCACTCATAGGCAATAGACTTGGGGGCTGGTACAGTAAGTATGATTGAAAATAAGAAAGCATAAGTCATACCTCAGATTTTTGCTGTATTTGCTTTACCATGTCAATCTCCAGGTCACGACTGCTTTGCACCTGGTTGATGTAGCCCGAGACAATCTCTCCTATACTCAAATGAGTATAGTTGGTGATATCCATCTTGGCCTTACGACGTTCTAGCAGCTTCTCTTTAGCCGAACATTTGGCAAGAACGGTGGGCCGGGCCGGCTCAACGAATTGGGCCTTGAGAAATTCCACTTCTGGATCAGCCGCCTTGACCGAGCTAGGGGCCTCCGGATTAGCAAAACTATCAAGAATATCTTCAGAAGGTGGATCGGAAGTTGGTGCTGCAATATCTTGAGCCGGCTCAAGCGGTGGCTGATGTATGGAAGAGTCGGGAGCAGTTGCACCCTGTTCCGGTTCAGTCATCACAGGGTTTTGAGCCGGCTCCGCTTTCTTGGTTTTCTTCCTGGGCTTAACTTGCACGCTGTGGGCAAAACAGAGAAATGAGTAAAGGAACATGAAGAAGGAAAAACATAAGGTGAATAAATTGATATTACCCAGGGGCAGTCTTAAAAGCCGGCATGTTTGACTGCATAGACTCGCCGGATGAAGGAGATGTATCCTGATAATTGGAGTCAGATGAATTGAGAGGTTGACGGATTAGACCCGCCAAAGGTAAAAAAGGGGATAAGTCGGAGATAACCTCAGTCCGACGCTTCCGGGTTACGTCAGGCAAGCCGGAGAAAAGCTGTGCGTCCTTGCTGGTCCGGGTCTGCCTCCGGCTTTCAAATTGCTGTTGCTTCAAAAGAAAGTCAGGGTCTTGGTAAGCCAAAGGATGTGAAAATCTTACTTTCCGGGTTACTCTTCGAGTTTTCTGACGCGGCAGAGGCTCAGAGTCGGAGGAGATTATAGTTACCTCTTCTTCGACGGGTTGGCTGTTTCCCGTGTCTTCCTGAAAGAGAAATCATGTCAGTGAAATGATGATAAATAGTCAGGGAAGTCTAAAAGTTACCTCTTCTTCATTGTCATCAGAGTCATCAACTTGAATCATCTCCGAGGCGCTTGTTTTTCTTTTCCTGGAGGTGGTAGGCTTGGCGGCTTTTCTATCGGCTTTCTTAGCAGCCCTGGCTTGTTTGGCCGCCTCATGGTCATAATGAACCTTCCAGAAGCTATCTTTCGCCTGAAGAGAAATTGTGAAAGATTGTAAGTAAAGCAAGGTATAAGCATAGTAAAAGGTAATAACTGGGACTTACTGCAGGGGCCGGGTTTTGTTTGCAGAAAGG
Organism: Aegilops umbellulata; assembly: GCA_032464435.1. Lineage (NCBI taxonomy): Eukaryota > Viridiplantae > Streptophyta > Magnoliopsida > Poales > Poaceae > Aegilops > Aegilops umbellulata. The sequence continues at coordinate 576,835,086 of CP136057.1, read as the reverse complement.
CGGTAACCCGAAGGCGTTACTGGTCACTGTACCCTCCTTTAACAAAGACTGAGTGGTAGCCTCCACTACGTCATTTGGTAAGTCGTCAGGGCTATGACGCTGAGGGTCATCTTTCTCGCCTGAGTAATTACACATTAATCCGGGGCGGCGGCTTGAGGGAATTATTCTCCAAGCAACCCAGACTCGGACCAGGTCAATGCCATCCAAGCCGTTCCCCAAGAGAGCTTTAATCTTCTTGATCTTGGGGGTGAGTGGCAGACGTTCAATAGCAGTCAACTTATCCGGCAGCAGGTGAGTAGATTCAAGGCGTAATGCATGGAAGCCAGGTAGTGGGTTTTCACTAGCCGGAGAAGAATCCTGGCAGTAGAACCATGTCTGGTTCCAGTCCTTTGGATGACTCGGCAATTCAGCATAAGGGAACAGGCAGTCTCTCCGCCTTTGAATCGATATGCCACCAAGTTCCAAACTGGGCCTGTTGGCGCGCTCATTCTGCCGGTTCAGATAGAACAATTCCCTGAACAAAAGTAGGCTGGGCTCTTCTCCAAGGTAGACCTCATAGAAAACATGGAAGTTGCAGATGTTTGACACGGAATTGGGCCCGATGTCTTGAGGTCTTAAGTCAAAAAAATGCAAAACGTCTCTAAAGAATTTTGAACCGGGTGGAGCGAAACCCCGGCTCATATGTTCTGTAAAGACTACTACCTCCCCTTCTTTGGGATGAGGTTTCTCCTCGGACGGGTCAGGAGCACGATAAGACATGACCTCCTTCTTGGGCAGATAGCCAGACTTCACAAATTCGGACAATTTGCTTTCCGTGACAATGGATGGGATCCAATTACAGGTCACCGGAGGTTTGGAGGCTTTGAGTGCCATTGTGTAAATCGAAGCCTACAACAAGATAAATAAAATTTCCGGTTCAACTATAACCCGGAGAAAAGCATTATTGAGTTACTCAGAATGGCGATTTAAGAAGGGGCCTAATGACACATAGGTAATCATGCAAACAGGTTTTCTTAAGTCATTACGAGTATGAAAGGCAATTGAAGTTTTCTTAAGTCGCCAGAGGCAAGCGGTGTTAACAACCGGTATTATTTTGAACCGGTCATATGAACTACTATGGCTGAAACAGAGTCAACAGACGCAGTTTTTGGCTAAGTGTGGAACAAACAGGTTTCACAAGTTGAAATTATTATTTTGGATCAAACGATGCTCTGGAAAGGAAAAATATCTAGACCTAAAAACAGTACAGGGAAGTTCATGTGCTCAAAGAGGGATTCCAAAACGAGGAAATGAGATCTATTTTCATACATAATATGCACAAAACATCCTCCGCGGTAGTTCCATGTTGTTTTTACAATCTGAGCAAAGCAATTGAGGTAAGAACTAATGGAGGTTTGCGTCGGGCAGTGATGAAGACCGAAGAACTCGGAGGCCGTAATGCAGATCTAGAAGCAGGGAAGGAAAAGGACTTACGGATGCAGAGCTGTTGGAGGGTTCCATCGCGTTTCTCTGGTCAAGTCAGGTTGATGCAGCGGGCTGAGTTGAAGAAGACGAGGAGATCTGCGGCGGCGGGGGCGGAGCTCGAGCGGCAGAAAGGAAAGTGCGAGGAAGAAGACGACTGAAGGAAATAAAAAAAGACCTAAGTCGCATCTATTTATAAGGAGGGGCCAATCGAGATGTCGCGAGAAACGAAGAGACCAAAGCGTCATTATCCAGCGGCCCCGGTGCCTCGATTCTCGGGATGGTCAGTAAAGGCAAAGATCCGTTGGAGGATATGATGGAATAAAATATGAGTTTAATTGAGGATGACATCACAAAGATTTAACCCGGAGTCAGATGATGACGTCACGGCGGGTTAAAAGGTTCCGCACAAAACAGAAGACTAGAGGCCAGTTCATGAGGTTTTTCAAGATTGACATGAACCAGTTCAAATCAATCTGGGGCCTAATGTTGGGGATATAACTATTATGTAAGCCGCCCAGGAGGGGCCGGGTTACGCAAAGGGAAGCCCATCTGAAGCCCAAGACTAAGACATGAAGATGGCGGTTCAATAAAGGGTTTAAAGGACCACATGCGACTTGAAACCCGTAAGGATAAACCGCCATGATGACATAACTTGTAACATAAGGTAGAAGTAACTAGTCACCGAGCCGGACACTGTTTATGAGCCAGTCGGGACTCTGTAGGCCGCAGGGCGTCAACCCGTGTATATAAGGGGACGACCCGCCGGCGGCTTAGGGAAAGAAACAACCCATCAAGAGCCGGGCATAGCGTATCTCGCTCCCTGGTCATCGAAACATCAAGCAATACCAACCCAACTAGACGTAGGCCTTACCTTCACCGTAAGGGGCCGAACTAGTATAAATCTCTCGTGTCCTTTGTCCCGATTAACCCCTTTAAGCTTCCTAGTTGCGATGGCTCCACGACTAAGTCCTTTCAAGAGGACATCTGTCGTGAAAATTCCACGACAACGATGCCAACATGATATTATGTTAATTGTGCAGCTACAAAATGCAGAGGATGCCAACTAAAATAGTTACTTGTGCAACTAGAAAAGCTGAGGATGTCAACTAGTTATATGCTATTGTGTAACTAGAAAATGCTCAGGATGCCAACTAATTAAATACTCATGTGCAACTAGAAAGGCTGAGGGTGCCAAATCATTAGATACTCTTGGGTAACCCTCAAAAATTTGAAAATGGGACTAAAAAATAGTTACTCTTATGGCTGAGGATGTCAATTAGTTGGATACTGTTTGTGTTGGGGATATGACTATTTGTGTAAGCCGCCCGGGAGGGGCCGGGTTACGCAAGGAATATTCATCATATGAAGCCCAAGATCAAGCATGAAGATGGCGGTTCAATAAAGGGCTTAAGCCCACAGGCGACTTAAGGACCGTAGTGATAAACCGCCGTAATGGCATGACTTGTACGATAAGGCAGAATTAACTAGTCACCGAGCCGGAAAATGTTTATGAGCCGGCCGGGACTCTGTAGGCCACCGGGCGTCAACCCGTGTATATAAGGGGACGACCCGCTGGCGGCTTAGGGCAAGAAACATCTTATCGAGAGCCGGGCATAGCGTATCTCGCTCCCTGGTTATCAAAACCTCTGCAATACCAACCCAACTAGACGTAGGCTTTACCTTCACCGTAAGGGGCCGAACTAGTATAAAACCTCTCTCGTGTCTCTTGTCCCGTTAACCCCTTTAAGCTTCCTAGTTGCGATGGCTCCACGACTAAGTCCTTACAAGAGGACATCTGCCGTGACAATTCCACGACAGTTGGCGCCCACCGTGGGGCCAGCGCATGGTGGATTTGAGTTCTTGAAGGGCAACTTTGAAGGGCTCAAGGGATACGCAGTCGGCCGGATGACCAAAAATCGTCACGACAAGATCTACATCGACGACGAAGGTTGGGGCCCTGACGCCGGCTCAATTGAGTACGGGTACCGGGTCCCCTTCGGCGGAATCCACGTCTTCATCGGCCTGATTGAGCCGGGCCCTGAGCCGGACAACTACACCGACCTCGTTGAGATGGCTCAGCGTGCGAGACCCACCCGGGCTCAACCCGTTGTGAAGCGGGCTTTCGTGGGTTGCATCCACGAAGGGGAACTTTCTGGAGGATCCGTAGATGGTGGTGAGACGGCCATCCACTCCGATGGTGATTCGTCCACTGGTGAGACGGACTCGTTGTATCAACTGCAAGATGGCAGGTTTGGGGGCTGTTCCGATGGCAGCAGTATTCCGGACCCCTTTGAGCCGCCAAGCTGCGGAGGGGTCTTCATGGCTGGTACTCAACCCGGTCAAAGCTCTACAGCTGCAGCAGCAATAACGTCCGGCTCAGGAGCGGCCGGGGTGGGAGGCCCTGTGCGCCCGCCGGCTCAGGTGCTGATGGATCTCATGGATAAGCTGACGGCCCTGTTAACCACCACAGTTATTCCTGCGAATCAAGATGAGCATAATGCAGAGGTGGCACAGGTGCGTGAGGAAATAGCTCGGGCAAAGGAGGCCTTAGCAGCTGAGTGTTGGAAATATGCCCTAGAGGCAATAATAAAAGCATTATTATTATATTTCCTTATTCATGATAATTGTCTTTATTCGTGCTATAATTGTGTTAACCGGAAATCGTAATACATGTGTGAATAACAGACAACAATATGTCCCTAGTGAGCCTCTAGTTGACTAGCTCGTTGATCGACAGATAGTCATGGTTTCCTGACTATGGACATTGGATGTCATCGATAACGGGATCACATCATTAGGAGAATGATGTGATGGACAAGACCCAATCCTAAACATAGCATAAGATCGCATAGTTCGTTTGCTAGAGTTATCCAATGTCAAGTATCCTTTCCTTAGACCATGAGATCGTGTAACTCCCGGATACCGTAGGAGTGCTTTGGGTGTGCCAAACGTCACAACGTAACTGGGTGACTATAAAGGTATACTACGGGTATCTCTGAAAGTGTCTGTTGGGTTGACATGGATCGAGACTGGGATTTGTCACTCCGCTTGACGGAGAGGTATCACCGGGCCCTCTCGGTAATGCATAATCACAATGAGCTCAATGTGATCAAAGTGTTTGATCACGGTATCATGCATTACGGTACGAGAAAAGTGACTTGCCGGTAACGAGATTGAACGAGGTACTGGTATACCGACGATCGAATCTCGGGCAAGTAAAATACCGATTGACAAAGGGAATCGTATACGGGATTAATTGAATCCTTGACATCGTGGTTCATCCGATGAGATCATCGTGGAGCATGTGGGAGCCAACATGGGTATCCAGATCCCGCTGTTGGTTATTGCCCGAGAGCCATCTCGGTCATGTCTGCATGTCTCCCGAACCCGTAGGGTCTACACACTTAAGGTTCGGTGACGCTAGGGTTGTGAAGATATGTATGTGCAGTAACCCGAATGTTGTTCGGAGTCCCGGATGAGATCCCGGACGTCACGAGGAGTTCCGGAATGGTCCGGAGGTAAAGAATTATATATAGGAAGTGCTATTTTGGCCATCGGGACAAGATTCGGTGTTATCGGTATTGTACCGGGACCACCGGAGGGGTCCCGGGGTCCACCAGGTGGGGCCACCTGCCTTGGTGGGCCACATGGGCCTTAGGGGGTGCGCCTTGGCCCACTTGGGCCAAGGGGAACCAGCCCCAAGGGCCCATGCGCCAAGGAAACTTGGAGGAGGGAGAGTCCAAAGGGGGGAAGGCACCTCCGAGGTGCCTTGGGGAGGATGGACTCCTCCCCCCCTCTTGGCCGCACCCCTTCCTTGGAGGAAGGGGCAAGGCTGCGCCCTCCCCCCCTCTAATGCACCTATATAAAGGGGGGCAGGGGAGGGGGGCAGCGACCCCAATGCCCTGGCACTCCCTCCTCCCTGCAACACCTCCTCCTCCTCCCGTAGTTGCTTAGCGAAGCCCTGCCGGAGTTCTGCTGCATCCACCACCACACCGTCGTGCTGGATCTTCCTCAACCTCTCCTTCCCCCTTGCTGGATCAAGAAGGAGGAGACGTCTCCCGTCCCGTACGTGTGTTGAACGCGGAGGTGCCGTCCGTTCGGTACTAGATCATCGGTGAATTGGATCACGGCAAGTACGACTACCTCATCCACGTTCACTTGAACGCTTCCGTTGCGATCTACAAAGTGGTATGTAGATGCTATCCAATCTGAATACTCGTTGCTAGATGAACTCATAGATGGATCTTGGTGAAACCGTAGGAAAAATTTTAATTTTCTGCAACGTTCCCCAACAGTGGCATCATGAGCTAGGTCTATGCATAGTTCTTCTTGTGCGAGTAGAACACAATTTGTTGTGGGCGTAGATGTTGTCAATTCTTCTTGCCGTTACTAGTCAATCTTGATTCCGCGGTATTGTGGGATGAAGCGGCCCGGACCAACCTTACACGTACGCTTACGTGAGACCGGTTCCACCGACTAACATGCACTAGTTGCATAAGGTGGCTGGCGGGTGTCTGTCTCTCCTACTTTAGTTGGATCGGATTCGATGAACAGGGTCCTTATGAAGGGTAAATAGAGATTGACAAATCACGTTGTGGTTTGAACGTAGGTAAGAAAACGTTCTTGCTAGAACCCTAATTCAGCCACGTAAAACTTGCAACAACAATTAGAGGACGTCTAACTTGTTTTTGCAGCAAGTGCTTTGTGATATGATATGGCCAAAGTTGTGATGAATGATGAATGATCTATATGTGATGTATGAGATGTTCATGCTATTGTAATAGGAATCACGACTTGCATGTCGATGAGTATGACAACCGGCAGGAGCCATAGGAGTTGTCTTTATTTTTTGTATGACCTGCGTGTCATTGAGAATCGCCATGTAAGTTACTTTACTTTATTGCTAAACGCGTTAGCCATAGTAGTAGAAGTAATAGTTGGCGAGCAACTTCATGGAGACACGATGATGAAGATCATGATGATGAAGATCATGGTGTCAAGCCGGTGACAAGATGATCATGGAGCCCCAAGATGGAGATCAAAGGAGCTATGTGATATTGGCCATATCATGTCACGTTTATTATTTGATTGCATGTGATGTTTATCATGTTTTGCATCTTGTTTACTTAGAATGACGGTAGTAAATAAGATGATCCCTCATAATAATTTCAAGAAAGTGTTCACCCTAACTGTGCACCGTTGCTAAGGTTCGTCGTTCCGAAGCACCACGTGATGATCGGGTGTGATAGGTCCTTACGTTCGCATACAACGGGTGTAAGACAGATTTACACACGCAAAACACTTAGGTTGACTTGACGAGCCTAGCATGTACAGACATGGCCTCGGAACACAGAAGACCGAAAGGTCGAGCATGAGTCGTATAGAAGATACGATCAACATGAAGATGTTCACCGATGTTGGCTAGTCCGTCTCACGTGATGATCGGACACGGCCTAGTTGACTCGGATCATGTAATACTTAGATGACTAGTAGAGGGATGTCTATCTAAGTGGGAGTTCATTAAATAATTTGATTAAATGAACTTTATTATCATGAACTTAGTCTAAATATTTACAATATGCCTTGTAGATCAAATGGCCAACGTAGTCCTCAACTTCAACGCGTTCCTAGAGAAAACCAAGCTGAAAGACGATGGTAGCAACTATACGGACTGGGTCCGGAACCTGAGGATTATCCTCATAGCTGCCAAGAAAGATTATGTCCTAAGAGCACCGCTGGGTGACGCACCTATTCTCCCTGCAGAACAAGACGTTATGAACGCTTGGCAGTCACGCTGCGATGATTACTCCCTCGTTCAGTGCGGCATGCTTTACAGCCTAGAGCCGGGACTCCAAAAGCGTTTTGAGAGACATGGAGCATATGAGATGTTCGAAGAGCTGAAAATGGTTTTCCAAGCTCATGCCCGGGTCGAGAGATATGAAGTCTCCGACAAATTCTTTAGCTGTAAGATGGAGGAAAATAGTTCTGTCAGTGAACACATACTCAAAATGTCTGGGTTGCACAACCGCATGACTCAACTGGAAGTTAATCTCCCGGAAGAAGCGGTCATTGACAGAATCCTTCAGTCGCTTCCACCTAGCTACAAGAGCTTTGTGATGAACTACAATATGCAGGGGATGGTAAAGACCATTCCTGAGGTATATGCTATGCTGAAATCAGCAGAGGTAGAAATCAAGAAGGAGCATCAAGTGTTGATGGTGAATAAAACCACTAAGTTCAAGAAGGGCAAGGGTAAAAAGAACTTCAAGAAGGACGGCAAGGAAGTTGCCGCGCCCGGTAAGCAAGTTGCCGGGAAGAAGCCAAAGAATGGACCCAGGCCCGAGACTGAGTGTTTTTATTGCAAGGGAAGTGGTCACTGGAAGCGGAACTGCCCCAAATACTTAGCGGACAAGAAGGCCGGCAAAACCAAAGGTATATGTGATATACATGTAATTGATGTGTACCTTACCAGTACTCGTAGTAGCTCTTGGGTATTTGATACCGGTGCAGTTGCTCATATTTGTAACTCAAAGCAGGAGCTGCGGAATAAACGGAGACTGGTGAGGGACGAGGTGACGATGCGCGTCGGGAATGGTTCCAAGGTCGATGTGATCGCCGTCGGCACGCTGCCTCTGCATTTACCTACGGGATTAGTTTTAAACCTCAATAATTGTTATTTAGTGCCAAGTTTGAGCATGAACATTGTATCTGGATCTCGTTTAATTCGAGATGGCTACTCATTTAAATCCGAGAATAATGGTTGTTCTATGAGAGATATGTTTTATGGTCATGCTCCGACGGTTGATGGTTTATTCTTAATAAATCTCGTACGTGATGATACACATATTCATAGTGTGAGTACCAAAAGAGTTAAAGTTGATAACAATAGTCCCACATATTTGTGGCACTGCCGCCTTGGTCACATAGGTGTCAAACGCATGAAGAAGCTCCATGCAGATGGACTTTTAGAGTCTCTTGATTATGAATCATTTGACACGTGCGAACCATGCCTCATGGGTAAAATGACCAAGACTCCGTTCTCAGGAACAATGGAGCGAGCAACCAACTTATTGGAAATCATACATACCGATGTGTGCGGTCCAATGAGTGTTGAGGCTCGCGGAGGCTATCGTTATGTTCTCACCCTCACTGATGACTTGAGTAGATATGGGTATATCTACTTAATGAAACACAAGTCTGAGACCTTTGAAAAGTTCAAGGAATTTCAGAGTGAGGTTGAAAATCAACGTGATAGAAAGATCAAGTTTCTACGATCAGATCGTGGAGGAGAATACTTGAGTCACGAATTTGGCACACACTTAAGAAAATGTGGAATAGTTTCACAACTCACGCCGCCTGGAACACCTCAGCGTAATGGTGTGTCCGAACGTTGTAATCGCACTCTATTAGATATGGTGCGATCTATGATGTCTCTTACCGACTTACCGCTATCTTTTTGGGGCTATGCTTTAGAGACTGCCGCATTCACTTTAAATAGGGCTCCGTCGAAATCCGTTGAGACGACACTGTATGAATTATGGTTTGGGAAGAAACCCAAGCTGTCGTTTCTAAAAGTTTGGGGATGCGATGCTTATGTCAAGAAACTTCAACCTGAAAAGCTCGAACCCAAATCGGAAAAATGCGTCTTCATAGGATACCCTAAAGAAACTGTTGGGTATACCTTCTACCTCAGATCCGAAGGCAAGATCTTTGTTGCCAAGAATGGATCCTTTCTAGAGAAAGAGTTTCTCTCGAAAGAAGTAAGTGGGAGGAAAGTAGAACTTGATGAAGTGTTGCCTCTTGAACCGGAAAATGGCGAAACTCAAGAAATCGTTCCTGAGGTGCCTGCACCGACTAGAGAGGAAATTAATGATGATGATCAAGATGCTTCTGATCAAGCTGCTACTGAGATTCGAAGGTCCACAAGGACACGTTCCGCACCAGAGTGGTACGGCAACCCTGTCTTGGAAATCATGTTGTTAGACAACGGTGAACCTTCGGACTATGAGGAAGCAATGGCGGGCCCGGATTCCGACAAATGGCTGGAAGCCATGAAATCCGAGATAGGATCCATGTATGAAAACAAAGTATGGACTTTGACTGACTTGCCCGTTGAACGGCGAGCCATAGAAAATAAATGGATCTTTAAGAAGAAGACAGACGCGGATGGTAATGTGACCATCTATAAAGCTCGGCTTGTCGCTAAGGGTTATCGACAAGTTCAAGGAATTGACTACGATGAGACTTTCTCACCGGTAGCGAAGCTGAAGTCCGTCCGAATCATGTTAGCAATTGCCGCATACTATGATTATGAGATATGGCAAATGGACGTCAAAACGGCATTCCTTAATGGTTTCCTTAAGGAAGAATTGTATATGATGCAGCCGGAAGGTTTTGTCGATCCTAAGAATGCTGACAAGGTATGCAAGCTCCAACGCTCGATTTATGGGCTGGTGCAAGCATCTCGGAGTTGGAACATTCGCTTTGATGAGATGATCAAAGCGTTTGGGTTTACACAGACTTATGGAGAAGCCTGTGTTTACAAGAAAGTGAGTGGGAGCTCTGTAGCATTTCTCATATTATATGTAGACGACATACTTTTGATGGGAAATGATATAGAACTCTTGGACAGCATTAAGGCCTATTTGAATAAAAGTTTTTCAATGAAGGACCTTGGAGAAGCTGCTTATATATTAGGCATCAAGATCTATAGAGATAGATCGAGACGCCTCATAGGTCTTTCACAAAGCACATACCTTGATAAGATATTGAAGAAATTCAATATGGATCAATCCAAGAAAGGGTTCTTACCTGTGTTACAAGGTGTGAAATTGAGCTCAGCTCAATGTCCGACCACGGCAGAAGAAATAGAAGAGATGAGCGTCATCCCCTATGCCTCAGCCATAGGTTCTATTATGTATGCCATGCTGTGTACCAGACCTGATGTAAACCTTGCCGTAAGTTTGGTAGGAAGGTACCAAAGTAATCCCGGCAAGGAACACTGGACAGCGGTCAAGAATATCCTGAAGTACCTGAAAAGGACCAAGGAAATGTTTCTCGTTTATGGAGGTGACGAAGAGCTCGTCGTAAAAGGTTACGTCGACGCTAGCTTCGACACAGATCTGGATGACTCTAAGTCACAAACCGGATACGTGTATATTTTGAATGGTGGGGCAGTAAGCTGGTGCAGTTGCAAGCAAAGCGTCGTGGCGGGATCTACATGTGAAGCGGAGTACATGGCAGCCTCGGAGGCGGCACATGAAGCAATATGGGTGAAGGAGTTCATCACTGACCTCGGAGTCATACCCAATGCGTCGGGGCCAATCAAGCTCTTCTATGACAACACTGGAGCTATTGCACTTGCAAAGGAGCCCAGGTTTCACAAGAAGACTAGGCACATCAAGCGTCGCTTCAACTCCATTCGTGAAAATGTTCAAGATGGAGACATAGAAATTTGTAAAGTGCACACGGATCTGAATGTCGCAGATCCGTTGACTAAACCTCTCCCTAAGGCAAAACATGATCAGCACCAGAACTCTATGGGTGTTCGATTCATCACAATGTAACTAGATTATTGACTCTAGTGCAAGTGGGAGACTGTTGGAAATATGCCCTAGAGGCAATAATAAAAGCATTATTATTATATTTCCTTATTCATGATAATTGTCTTTATTCGTGCTATAATTTGTTAACCGGAAATCGTAATACATGTGTGAATAACAGACAACAATATGTCCCTAGTGAGCCTCTAGTTGACTAGCTCGTTGATCGACAGATAGTCATGGTTTCCTGACTATGGACATTGGATGTCATCGATAACGGGATCACATCATTAGGAGAATGATGTGATGGACAAGACCCAATCCTAAACATAGCATAAGATCGCATAGTTCGTTTGCTAGAGTTATCCAATGTCAAGTATCCTTTCCTTAGACCATGAGATCGTGTAACTCCCGGATACCGTAGGAGTGCTTTGGGTGTGCCAAACGTCACAACGTAACTGGGTGACTATAAAGGTATACTACGGGTATCTCTGAAAGTGTCTGTTGGGTTGACATGGATCGAGACTGGGATTTGTCACTCCGCTTGACGGAGAGGTATCACCGGGCCCTCTCGGTAATGCATAATCACAATGAGCTCAATGTGATCAAAGTGTTTGATCACGGGATCATGCATTACGGTACGAGAAAAGTGACTTGCCGGTAACGAGATTGAACGAGGTATTGGTATACCGACGATCGAATCTCGGGCAAGTAAAATACCGATTGACAAAGGGAATCGTATACGGGATTAATTGAATCCTTGACATCGTGGTTCATCCGATGAGATCATCGTGGAGCATGTGGGAGCCAACATGGGTATCCAGATCCCGCTGTTGGTTATTGCCCGAGAGCCGTCTCGGTCATGTCTGCATGTCTCCCGAACCCGTAGGGTCTACACACTTAAGGTTCGGTGACGCTAGGGTTGTGAAGATATGTATGTGCAGTAACCCGAATGTTGTTCGGAGTCCCGGATGAGATCTCGGACGTCACGAGGAGTTCCGGAATGGTCCGGAGGTAAAGAATTATATATAGGAAGTGCTATTTTGGCCATCGGGACAAGATTCGGTGTTATCGGTATTGTACCGGGACCACCGGAGGGGTCCCGGGGTCCACCAGGTGGGGCCACCTGCCTTGGTGGGCCACATGGGCCTTAGGGGGTGCGCCTTGGCCCACTTGGGCCAAGGGGAACCAGCCCCAAGGGCCCATGCGCCAAGGAAACTTGGAGGAGGGAGAGTCCAAAGGGGGGAAGGCACCTCCGAGGTGCCTTGGGGAGGATGGACTCCTCCCCCCCTCTTGGCCGCACCCCTTCCTTGGAGGAAGGGGCAAGGCTGCGCCCTCCCCCCCTCTAATGCACCTATATAAAGGGGGGCAGGGGAGGGGGCAGCGACCCCAATGCCCTGGCACTCCCTCCTCCCTGCAACACCTCCTCCTCCTCCCGTAGTTGCTTAGCGAAGCCCTGCCGGAGTTCTGCTGCATCCACCACCACACCGTCGTGCTGGATCTTCCTCAACCTCTCCTTCCCCCTTGCTGGATCAAGAAGGAGGAGACGTCTCCCGTCCCGTACGTGTGTTGAACGCGGAGGTGCCGTCCGTTCGGTACTAGATCATCGGTGAATTGGATCACGACAAGTACGACTACCTCATCCACGTTCACTTGAACGCTTCCGTTGCGATCTACAAAGTGGTATGTAGATGCTATCCAATATGAATACTCGTTGCTAGATGAACTCATAGATGGATCTTGGTGAAACCGTAGGAAAAATTTTAATTTTCTGCAACGTTCCCCAACACTGAGGACACCAGGTTAGCCACAGAACGGGCGTCTTTGGATGCACGGGCGCAACAACTCCAGTCAGAGGCTTTCTAGCTTACGATGAGTCTGAACACATCTAACGACGTGATGAGGAGGAGGCACCAGAAAACTCAATCCCGTTTGCCTCCGGTTTATGATCCTCGGAACCTTTTCACTACACCCGGAGCCGGCCCTAGTAACTCGCCAGAGGCAAATCAATTCATGACATCCGGAGTAGGAGGATCGGCTCAGCCTCGGGTGATGGCACCTCCTCATGGGAATATGGCCCCGCCCCGCTATGTACCGACGCCACTAGGTCACTTTTCTAACCCCATGGAGAACCTGATCGCAGCATCGGCACGTTTGGCGGCTCTCCCAGTGGACGGTGACGATCCAACAGCGGTGGAGGCGCGAAGGATAAGAGAACTCGTCCAAACGGCTCTGGCTCAGCAAGAGACTTATTCCTATAGCCGGGACATGATTCATTCAACTCCTCCGCCCTGGTTAGCTCCGTCTCGTCCAAACCAGAGCCCGAGTTACAGCAGGCACATGGAGTCAGAGGCTTTGTCAAGCAACGCCTAGCGCCGTAACCAGCCCGGCGGTTATAACCCGGTGCAGGACCGGATACGTCAGGAGGACGAGCGGGCGGCTCAGCTGGCGGCTCAGCAGACGACTCATCAGGACTTTCCAGATTACCCGTCGACTTCTGTTGAGGCAGGAGTGGCCACCAGAACCAGCGGCGTTCCTTGTTTGGTGCCGGCTTTACGCAATGTGCGTTTGCCTAACGATTTCAAGGGACCCCAAAAGGTGCCAAATTATACGGCCGACTTACAGCCCGGGGCGTGGATCGAAAGCTATGAGATGGCCATGGAACTGTTGGAGGTCAGTGACGCAGCAATGGCTAAGTACTTCACCATGATGTTGGATGGAACGGCCCGGACGTGGTTAAAGGGCTTGCCGCCCAACTCTGTTAGCTCATGGGCGGAGTTAAATTCCCGGTTCATTTAGAATTTCAAAGACACTTGCAAGCAATCTATGTCGATTGTGGACTTAACTAATTGTAAGCAAGAGGGTGGTGAATCTACCACTCATTGGGTGCGCCGGGTCAAGGAGATAATACATTCGTCTAACAAGATGGATGCCGGCTCTGCAGTCCTCATGTTGGAGAAGAATTGCCGATTTGAACCGCTGAGGCAGAAACTGGGGTGCCTCAAGCGTGATTGTAATGATATGGGTCAGCTGATGGCGGCTTTAGTCAAATATGCCGATTCTGATAGTACCAAGGATCCTACGTATGATGAGGAAAAGACGGGGAAGGGAAAGAAGAACGACGATGGAAAGGGTCAGTAGCATAACCCGGCAAATCAGGGAGGCAGCAAGCATAAAGCCGAGGGCAACCCGGAGTTTGTGGCTAACACTAATGCACAAGGTAACAATCAAAGGCGCAAGGGGAGGCCACCCCCTCAGTCTGGCGGGTCAGGTCCATCTCTTGAGCAGCTACTCAATGAGCCCTGTCCGAGACACGACACCCGGGAAAGGCCTGCCACTCACTTATGGAAGGATTGCGCGATCATGAAGGCTTTTAAGAATTCCAACACATTCGACGGCAATCACGGGTCGGGTGGCGGCTCAGGTGCCGACGGCTTTCATGGCTCAGGTGGCGGTTCAAATTTCGGCTTTCAGGGTAATCAAGGCGGCTATAACCAGCATCAATCTGGTCAAGGGGGTCAGCAGCAGCAGCAGTCGGGTTATCAAAACAATCCAAAGCAGCTGAATAGTGGACAATATCATGTCTTCACCACTAGCTTATGCAAACATGACCAGAAGGCTCATAAGAGGGCGGTGAACTCTGTTGAGCCGGCAGTCCCCCGTTACTTGAGGTGGTCAGAGCAGCCTATTGTGTGGAGCAGGGAAGATCACCCTCCCCGGGTTGATAATCCGGGTCAGTTAGCCTTAGTGGTAGCACCTCAAGTTGGTGGATATAAATTCACTAAGGTACTCATGGATGGAGGTAGCAGCATCAATATCCTCTATTATGAGACCTTTCGACGTATGGGGTTGACTGATAAAAATTTGAAGACGTCCAACACTGTTTTTCATGGAGTGGTGCCTGGTAAGTCGGCATACCCAGTTGGCAAGATTGAGCTGGAGGTAGCCTTTGGAGATGAATACGATTCTAGGGCTGAGAAATTAACCTTTGAGGTGGTCAAGATCAAAAGCCCATATCACGCTCTGTTTGGATGGCCGGCTTATGCCAGGTTCATGGCACGACCATGTTATGTTTATTTGCAGCTCAAGATGCCGGGTCACAAGGGCACCATCACTGTGCATGGGAGTCGGAAGATAGCCCTGGAATGTGAGGAGGGCGGCGCTGCTTATGCTGAGTCTGTTTGTGCAGCAGAGGAATTGAAGTTCTATAAGGATAATGTTGACCCGGCAGACATGACACCTTTGAAGAAGCCAACCACAGAGCATGACCCGGTGATGAAGTTTAGATCAGCGGATGAAACCAAGCTTGTTGATTTTACTCCAGGCGACTCATCTAAACAGTTCAGCATCGGTGCCAATCTGGATCCTAAATAGGAAAGCGCGCTCATCGGGTTCATCCGTGAGAATCAGGACATCTTTGCATGGAAACCTTCTGACATGCCAGGTGTACTGAGGGAACTCGCTGAGCACACTCTTAATATTGATCCAAAGTATAAGCCAGTCAGACAATTTCTCCGACGGTTTAATGTGGAAAGACGGAAAGCCATCGGAGAGGAGGTGGCCCGGCTCTTAGCGGCCGGGTTTATTGTTGAAGTTTTTCATCCTGAGTGGTTGGCTAACCCGGTGCTCGTGCTTAAAAAGAACGGCACCTGGCGGATGTGTGTGGATTACATGGACTTAAGCAAAGCTTGTCCGGCTGATCCTTTTGCTCTCCCCTGTATTGATCAAATCATTGATGCTACGGCGGGTTGTGAGCATTTGAGCTTTCTGGATGCTTATTCTGGCTATCATCAGATCAAAATGGCAGTTAAGGACCAGGAGAAGACGGCTTTCATTACTCCGTTTGGAGCCTTCTGCTATGTTTGTATGCCTTTCGGGCTCAAGAGTGCCCAGGCGACTTACCAGCGGTGTGTACAGAATTGTCTCCATAATCATATTTGACGCAATGTTCATGCTTATGTGGATGACATAGTGGTGAAGTCCAGAGAGAAGGAAACCTTGATAGATGATCTGAAGGAAACCTTTGATAATCTCCGGTCTATAAGATGATGCTTAACCCGGCCAAATGTGTGTTTGGTGTGCCAGCAGGCAAGCTTTTGGGTTTCCTAGTTTCCAACAGGGGCATTGAAGCTAACCCGGAGAAGATCAAGGCGATTACCTCTTTGGCTAAGGCAGCATGCATCAATGATGTTCAGCGAGTGGCGGGTCGTATCGCTGCTTTAAGCCGGTTTATAAGCTGGTTGGGTGAGAAGGTCATACCACTATATCAGATGTTGAAGAAAACAGACACTTTTGTCTGGAGTGATGCTGCTGATGCTGCTTTTGAAGATCTAAAGAGGCAGCTGTCTGAGCCACCGCTCCTTGCGGCTCCAATTGATAGAGAGCCCCTGCTGTTATACTTGGCCGCTAACTCACGTATTGTCAGTGTTGCAATTGTGGTGGAACGCAAGGAGGCTGGCAAGGAGCATCCGGTCCAACAGCCGGTTTACTACATCAGTGAGGTGCTCATTGAGTCTAAGAAAAAGGTATCCACATTGGCAGAAGCTTGTTTACGGGGTGTTCATGGCAAGCCGGAAGCTTAAGCAATATTTTCAGGGTCACCCTATCACCGTGGTAAGTTTTGCTCCCTTGGGAGACATTATCCAGAACATAGAGGCCACAGGACGAGTCGCCAAGTGGGCCATCGAGCTTGGGCCTCATGGTTTGAAGTATATGCCACGTACTGCTATTAAGTCTCAAGCCCTGGTGGACTTCATCAATGATTGGACAGAGCTGCAGACACCCGAGGAGAAGCCGGATAACACGTATTGGACTATTCATTTTGATGGATCCAGGCAGTTGGAAGGTTCGGGGGCTGGAGTTGTTTTAACTTCCCCTCAAGGTGACAAATTCTGTTATGTGCTCCGGCTCATGTTTCCGTGTACTAATAATGCAGCTAAATACGAGGCTTTGCTCCATGGCCTTCGGATGGCCAAAGAGATGAATTTGAGCCGGGTAAGGTGCTTGGGCGACTCAGATCTCGTGGCTCAGCAAGTGTCAGGCAAGTGGGACTCCAAGGATCCCCTCATGGCGGCTTATCATCGTGAAGTTGATGCCGTGGCTGGGCACTTCAAGGGTTATCAAGTGGAGCACATTGATCGAAGGAAGAATGAGGCAACTGATGCTCTAAGCCGGCTGGGATCTCAGCGTATGCCGGTACCGCCTAACACCTTTCTAGATGTTTTGCATAACCCTTCTGTCAAGTTACCCATAGAGGAAGACCTAGCCATGCCAGACCCGAAGGCGCAGCTGGTGGCGGCTCTTCACGCCATCCCGGATTAGACAGTGCCATATTTGGCTTACATGACCTGGGGAGAGTTGCCTGAGGATGAGACCTGGCGAGACAAATCATCCGGCGATCTAAATCCATGACAATTGTTCACGGTGAATTGCATCATCGCAGTGTCACTGGGGCGTTTCAACGTTGTGTGTCGCCTACGGAAGGACATGAAATACTTCGTGAGATCCATGAAGGGGATTGCGGTCATCATGTCGGCTCAAAATCTCTTGTGGCCAAAGCCTTCCGTCATGGGTTTTATTGGCTGACGACTCATGCTGATGCGGAAGATCTGGTCAGTAAATGTGACGGGTGTCAAAAATTCTCACGACGAGCTCATGTGCCGGCTCAAGAGTTGAGGATGAATCCAATTACTTGGCCGTTTGCGGTCTGGGGGCTTGACATGGTTGGACCTTTCAAGAGGTCTAAGGATAAAAAGACACACCTCCTGGTGGCGGTTGATAAATTTACCAAGTGGGTTGAGGCAGAGCCGGTCAGTAAGTGTGATGCAGCCACGGCGGTTCAGTTCATGAAAAAGGTGATCTTTCGTTTTGGTTTTCCACACAACATCATAACTGATAACGACACTAATATTTCCAAAGGTGATATGGAAGAGTTCTATCAACAAGAACATATCCGGCTTGACGTTTCAGCAGTAGCTCATCCTCAATCCAATGGTCAAGCAGAGAGAGCCAATCAGGAGATCTTGAAAGGTATAAAACCCCCGGCTCTTGGTCCCCTTAGAGCGGACGCCGGGTTGTTGGGTGGAGGAGTTACCCTTTGTGATTTGGAGCATCAACACTACACCTAACAGGTCCACGGGTTATACACCTTTCTTCATGGTTTACGGAGCAGAGGCGTTCCTGCCAAGTGACGTCCGTCATGACTCGCCCCGAGTGGTGGCTTACGTTGAAGCTGATAATGAACAAGCTCATCAGGATGCACTTGACTTGTTGGATGAAGAGCGAGACTTGGCAATAGCCCGCTCGGCGATTTACCAGCAAGATCTGCGCCGCTACCACAGCCGCCGGGTTAGGTCCAGAACCTTTCAGGAAGGTGATTTAGTGCTCCGGCTCATCCAGGATTAGTCTGATATGCACAAGCTATCACCCCCTTGGGAAGGACCCTTTGTGGTCAGCAAGAACCTGAACAACGGGTCATACTACCTCATCGATGTTCGAGAACACAAAGACTCACGTAAGTCGGAGGAGGAGACCTGCCGGCCGTGGAATATCACTCATCTTCGGCCTTACTACACTTGAGTCATCGGCTCTCAGGATGTATATATTTTGATGATGTATATATATTATGAAAAGCAATAAAGCAGGACCTCTGTCCTTTTCATCCTCAAAAGTTTACATACCTTCTTTATCATGTTGTTGAAACAACCAACAGGGAACGGATCATATTTGAATCCGGCTTTCCCTTTGGTCCGGCTTATGATCATATCTGAATCTAGCCATGATCACTTGGGGGCTTCCTGTTCAAACATAGGTCGTATTCGAACCAAAGAGAACATAGCTGTCGATACCCTCTTGATTGGCATACTGCCAAACCCACTTGGGGGCTTCCTGATTATATCTGAATCATAGCTTAACCCCTTTGGGTCTGACGTGGATCGTATTCGAATCAGCGTCATTAAACAACTCTTATGGTCACTTGGGGGCTTCCTGTTCAAACATAGGTCGTATTCGAACCAAAGAGAACATAGCTATCGATACCCACTTGATCGGCATCGCCAAAGCCACTGGGGGCTATATGATCGTATCTGAATCTTTGCTTAACCCCTTTGGAACGATTCACTGATCGTATTCGAATCAGAAGCCTTTGAATTTTGTTTATTTCTCATGATACTTTGTAAGTATAATTATTTGACTGCTTTTGAGATCCTTTTAAAAGCACTTATGGGGTGATCTTTGTTCCACCGGTTTAATATTGATCAAATAAAGTTGTTAGCACATAGCAAACATCGTATGTGCCAAGTTTCAGGAGTTAAAGCTTACCCTCATTATTTGGGTCATATAAGCCGGCAGGGTCACCAAAAGGATCACAAGTATGATGTTATGATTATGTCTAAAAGGTATAATTGCAAACCGGCCTTTATATGATTTTTTGGCTCACACTCCGGGTTATCGGTACCTTATATGACCCCCAATGCGATAAGCCGCCAAGGGACTTGTGTTTGTTCCATATGCAGGGCAATGCAAGCAATTTCTTTTGACATAAAGGAATCAGAAGACCAGTATAAACTGGAAGCATATAACAACGGCGGCTTAAGAAAGTATTAAGCGCCCCGGACATGCGCGAAGGCACGACAAAATTAAGCGTTTTTTCTACCCTATTACAAGACTCCCCGAGTCTGGATAAAGAAGCATTGTTTTTCACGAAGCATAAAAGTAATACGCCTGGCGGGTCACTCATTCTATTGGCCTGCTTCCGGGTTATCCCTCTCCGCTCCTCCGTCGGCTGCCCGGTCCTGGAAAGTTGATGATGACCAGTCAATGCCACTCAAAGCTTCAAATTCAGCTTCATCATCAATTAACCCGGCCGGATCGACTTCGGGGGCGAAGGTGTGCTTACGAATTGGAGGGATCAAGCTGACTGCATCGTAATGTGGCATTGCGATCCTCTGATTTTGGCTGTCATAACCCGGCTGGTACTTGGTGAGGTCTGTATCATTCCCAATTAGAGTGGCCACATGACGTATTTCCTTCACACAGGCGGTGAAGTCCTTCTCATCAAACAGGGTGCCATCCTCTTTCAAGCTTGGGTAACCAAGGGCGATATCGGCCAGGTCCAGCTCTGGTAACCATGCCTTAGCCCGGCTCAATGCGGCTATGGCTCCGGCTCTTGCGGACGCCCGCCTTAGCTCTTGAACCCGTTGAGGTAGCACAGTGAGCTGCCTTAGCACATCTGCCAGGAAATGGGGAACTTCATTTGACAAAGCCACAGAAGCCAAGGCACGTTGTGACCCAGTGTAGAGTTGTTCCACCAGGGTGTAAACTACCTTTAGCTTGATCAGCGTGCTCTGGTTAAGGTTTGTGCTCCTGGGGCCTGCATGAACAAACATCAGGTAAGCCGGATATGACAATTGAGATACTCATCGAACAAAATGTTTACAGTATTTAACATTTGCGGAAATAGCTTACCAAAGATTGCTGAGACCATCTGAGAAATATGGCGTTTTAAGCCGGATAGCTCGGCAGTTGCTTCTGCAAGCGACGCCTCTGCTTTCTCTGCCCGGGTGACCAAGGAGGCCTTGTCATCAGCCCATGCTTTCTTATCTGCTTAAAAGCCTTTCTTCAACTTCTGTTGTTCAGATACGCTGAACTCAAACTTGGAGTTGGCTTTTTGGGTTTCAGCTTCTTGAGCTTCCAGGCGATTCTTCAGATCAGCAATCTCTGACTCAAATTGACTTATGGTGGCCTGTATAAATGCCGGGTTACAGTCAGGAATATTATAAGATAACATTAAGTCCCAAGCACTTTGCAAGCAAAGCTAATTGACACTTGGGGGCTAATGTATACTGAAGAATTCTGACTTACTGCGGCGGTTCGCGGAAATTAAGTCCCAAGCACTTTGCAAAGCAAAGATACTTGGCACTTGGGGGCTAATGTATATTGAAGTTCAAAGTATTATATTACACCGGTTCAAGTATGCTATTTTTCAAGCCGGCCTTTGAAGTGTTACAAGATAAGCCGGTGTCTGCCAAGCAGTATTAAACGGATTCTAAGTCTACAACATATTTTTTCCATAAGCAATAGACTTGGGGGCTAGTATAGTAAGTATGAATAAGGAAAAACAACAAAGTCATACCTCAGATTTTTGCTGTATCTGCCTTCACCGTGTCAATTTCCAGGTCACGGCTGCTGTGCACTTGACTTATGTAGCCAGAGACAGTCTCTCCAATGCTCAGCTGAGTATAATCTGTGACGTCCAGTTTGGCTTTGCGGCGTTCCAAGAATTCTTCCTTGGCAGAGCATTTGGCCAGTACAGTGGGTCTTCCCGGTTCAATAAACTGATCTTGGTGATCTCAACTTCCGGTTCATCTGCCTTGGCCGGGCTAGGAATCTCCGGATTGTCAGAGCCGTCGAGAGCTTGTTCAGTAGGCGGGTCAGAGGTAGGAGCTGGAACATCGTGAGATGGTTCAGACAGCGGCTTGTGAGCAGAGACATCAGGAGCAACCGTTCTGAGCTCCGGCTCAGTTACAACCGGCTCTTTGGACGGCTTATTTTTCTTTGCCCTCTTACTGGGCTTCACTTGTACGTTGTGGACAAGTCAGAAGGGTTAGTACAAAAACATGAGTAAGATAAGCATAAAGGTAAATAAGTTGACATTACCCTGGAGCAGTCTTGAAAGCCGACATGTTGGATTGCATGGATTCTCTAGAGGTAGGTGAAGTATCCTGATAGTTTGAGTCAGATGAATTGAGGGGTTGACGAATTAAACCCGCCAAAGGTAAAGAAGAGCGTAAACCGGAGATAACCTCAGCACGACGCTTCCTTGTTACATCAGGTAAGCCGGAGGAGAGCTCCGCGTCTTTGCTCGTCCGGGTCTGCCTCCGGCTCTCATGAATCTGTCGCTTCAAAAGAAATTGAGGATCTTGGCAAGCTAAAGGATGTGAAAATCTTACTTTCTGGGTCACTCTTCGGACTTTCCGCCGCGACAAAGGCTCGGAGTCGGAGGAAATTATAGTTACGTCTTCCTCAACTGCTTGGCTGTTTTCCGTGTCCTCCTGAAAGGAATTAATGTCAGTAAGGTAATGGTAAAGGAGTCAGGGGAGTTAAGGATTACCTCTTCTTCATCATCTGTGGTGTCATCCATCTTAAGTAAATCAGAAGTACTTGGCTTCTTCTTCCGCTGGGTCCCTGTTTTGGCGGCCTTTCTCTCGGCTCTCTTGGCCGCTCTGGCTCGTTTGGCAGCCTCATGGTCATATTTGACCTTCCAGAAATCGTCATTTGCCTGTGAATAATGTTAAAAGACTATGAGTAAAAGCAAGGCATTCCACAATAAGGTGTAATTGTTAAGGTTGATGACTTACTGCAGGAGCCGGGTTATTCTTGCAGAATGGAAGTAAGCCGAAGGCATTACTGACCACTGAGCCCTCTTTCAACATAGATTGGGTCATAGCTTCAATCATATCATCAGGGAGGTCATCAGGACTATGACGCAACGGGTCATCCTTTTCGCCTGAATAAGTGCACATTAAGCCAGGGCGGCGGCTTAACGGAATCACCCGCCAGGAGATCCAGACTCGGACTAAATCAATGTCGTCTAAGCCGTTCCCCAAGAGAGCCTTGATTCTCTTTATGGTGGGGGCGAGTGGTAGACGTTCAACAGCAGATAACTTGTCCGGCAGAGGGTGGTTAGATTCAAGGCGCAGGGCACGAAAGCCGGGCAGTGGGTTCTCATCAGCCGGAGAAGTGTCCTGGCAATAGAACCACGTCTGGTTCCAGTCCTTAGGGTGGCTTGGCGGCTCAGCGTATGGGAAAAGGCAGTCCCTCCGTCGCTGAATGGAGATGCCACCAAGTTCTAGGCTGGGCCCATTGGCGCGCTCATTCTGGCGATTTAGGTAAAATAACTCTCTGAACAAAAGTAAGTTGGGTTCTTCTCCAAGGTACACCTCGTAAAAGACTTGGAAGTTGCAAATATTTGACACGGAGTTGGGCCCAATGTCTTGAGGTCTGAGGTCAAAAAATTGCAAAACATCCTTGATGAATTTTGAACCGGGTGGAGCGAAGCCCCGGCTCATATGATCAGTAAAAACGATCACTTCCCCCTCCTTGGGTTGAGGTTTCTCCTCTGACGGGTTAGGAGCACGATAAGACATGACCTCCTTCTTGGGCAGATAGCCAGTCTTCAAAAATTCAGACAATGTGCTTTCAGTGACAATGGACTTGACCCAGTTACAGGTCACATGAGCTTTGGGAGCCTTGGGTGCCATAACACAGATGGAAGCCTATGACAAAATAGTATTGTTCCAGCTCAGTTTAACCCGGATGGGAACAGTTTAAATTCTATTCAAAAGAGCGGCTTATGAAGGGGTCTAATGATATATGGCTAATTGTGTTTTGGTATTTAAGCCGCTGCGGGTATCAGAATCAGTTAAGGTATTTTAAAACTGCCAGGAGCAAGCAGGGCGGGCGATCATTATGGTCTTATTAAACCGGCCATACGGACTGCCGTGGTTAAACAGATCTAACAGATGCAATTTTTGACTAAGTATGGAATAAACATGTTTCACAAGTTGCAGTTATTATTTTGGATCAAACGGTCGTTCTGAAAAGAAAAATTCTAGACCTAAAGCTAGCACAGATAAGTCCATAAGCTCGAATGAAGCCTCTGTACAAAGGAAAGAGATCTATTTGCATTTGAAATGGATGCGAAACAGTTACCGCAGCAGTTTTATATCATCCTAAGATCAGAAAAGGGCGTCGGAGGTGAAATCTACCAAGGGTTCATGACGGACGGCGATGAACACTGACGAGCTTGAATTTTTTTAATGCAGATGTGAGATGCAGGAAAGAGGGGACTTACAGATGCGGAGCTACTGCGGATATTCGTCGCGTTTCTCTGGTCAAGTCAGGTCGATGCAGCGGCCTGAGTTGGAGAAGACGAGGAGATCTGCAGCGGCGGCGGAGCTCGAGCGGCAGAGAAACAGCGAGAGGAGGAAGACGACCGAAGGGGGAGAATGGAGAAGACCTAGGTCGTGCCTATTTCTAAGGAAAGGCTGACCGAGATGGCGCAAGAAACGAGGAGGCTGAGTATCATTATCCAACGACTCCGATACCTCGGTTTTTGCAATGGCCAGTAAAGATAAAGATCCGTTGAAGATATGACAGAATAAAATAGGAATTTAATGGAAGATGATGTCACGGCGGGTTATCATGGATCCAGAAGATGACGTCATGGAGGGTTATAACTTTTGCACAGACAGAAGACAGAAGGCTTTTTTCTTAAGGTATTTTAAGATTGACATGAACCGGTTCAAATCAATCTGGGGCCTAATGTTGGGGATATGACTATTTGTGTAAGCCGCCCGGGAGGGGCCGGGTTACGCAAGGAATATTCATCATATAAAGCCCAAGATCAAGCATGAAGATGGCGGTTCAATAAAGGTCTTAAGCCCACAGGCGACTTAAGGACCGTAGTGATAAACCGCCGTAATGTCATGACTTGTACGATAAGGCAGAATTAACTAGTCGCCGAGCCAGACAATGTTTATGAGTCGTCCGGGACTATGTAGGCCACCGGGCGTCAACCCGTGTATATAAGGGGATGACCCGCTGGCGGCTTAGGGCAAGAAACATCTCATCGAGAGCCGGGCATAGCGTATCTCGCTCCCTGGTTATCGAAACCTCTGCAATACCAACCCAATTAGATGTAGGCTTTACCTTCACCGTAAGGGGCCGAACTAGTATAAAACCTCTCTCGTGTCTCTTGTCCCATTAACCCCTTTAAGCTTCCTAGTTGCGATGGCTCCACGACTAAGTCCTTACAAGAGGACATCTACCGTGACAATTCCACGACAGTTTGTGCAAGTAGAAATGCTGAAGATGCCAACTAATTGAATACTCGTGTGCAACTATAAATCTTGAGGATGCCAATTAATTAGATACTCTTGGGAAAAGAAATATTCAACATTTGCATGACCAATCAAAAAATTGCACATTCAGGTTTCAGGCTTCTAGAAGAAAATGTTGAGGGTGTCAACGCAGCTACAAAAATACTGAGGATGTCAACTAGTTGGATGGTATTGTGCAACTAGAAATGCCGAGGATGCCAACTAATCAGGTACTCTTGTGCAACTAGAAAAGCCTGAGGAAACCAGCTCATTTATATACTCTCTAGGACACATCATCATTCTCTCCATCCCCGTCATTATCAGCGCCACGTGGTTGCTGCTTAGCCTCCCGTTTTGAGTTCTGCCGAGAGGTCCTATTTGGAGAACCCTACAATGAACAAAAAATATTGAACTATAGAGAGGGTAAAAGAAAAGAGCATAAATAAATGGCCATAGAATAAAAGAAAAAGAAAATATGAACCTCCGAGACACATTTCCTCTCGTTGCACAGTAATGTATCCCTAGTTGTGCAGGATCCCAGACCCTAGTTGCACAGAACTAAAAAAATTATTTGCCTAGTTTGCTTAAAAATTTGGCTAGAAGATATGATAGTTTGCACAGGAAGGCTCCCCAAGTTGCACAAAACTGACACCAAAAAATGATACAGAGAACGAAAATTATTTGCCTAGTTTGCCTACAAATTGGGATATAAAGATTTGATAGATTGCTAAGGAACCCCTAGTTGCACAGAACTAACACCAAAAAACTGATATACAGAGAACAAAATTTATTTTGCCTAGTTTGCTTACAAAATTTGGCTACCAGATGTAATATTGCACAGGAAGGCACCCTAGCTGCACAAGGAGGCGTCCCTACTTGCAAAGAACTAACACCAAAAACTGACTTACAAATTTGGCTAGTGGCTATGATAAATTGCACAGGAACGAGGCCTAGTTGCACAAAAAAACAGACTGACTACACATAGCTCTCAAAATCAGCAAAAATCATGTGAAAAGACGCTGGGGCTAGTGCTCTACCTTCCCCTAGCAGATCAACTACAGATCCATGGATGTTAATCCATGGAAGGATATATCTATCCAGCTGACTCCTTCACGACCAATCCACCACCATAGCGAAGCCTGCACGCTGCATCCCTGTAGTCCGACCCCAGCCACCATGGATCCGACCACCACGCCCTTCTACTACAACAAGGCCGGCGGCGGAAACCCCTGCTGCTGACTTCTCCATCCCGTCCATGCTCCTTTTCCACATCCATGACCATGATGCTTGCACGCCACCGCCCCGTCATCCACGTGTGACCACGACGAATCCGGTCGTCGTGCTCTTTCCCCCATCCCAGCCTGTTGGATCGATGGATCCAGAGAGAGGCGATGTCCTACCTGTATGTCCTCTCCCAAGAGCTCTGACGGCGCCCCTTAGGGAAGTGGAGGAGGAGACGTCGGGGATGCTTCTCTGGCTCCACGGCCTCGATCTGCTCGGCCTGCACTGCCGGATCCGCCGCATCTTCCTTGACCTCCGGGGGCGTCGATGCCGGGAGGAGGATCGGGACGGTAGCCACATCGCCGGGAGGAGGAGCTCGGTGGAGGGGCGCGTGGCCTGGAGAAGGAGCGGGAGGCGGCCGCGTCGAAGGGAGGTGAGCAGCAGTGCGGGGCGGCAGGTAGTGGGAGGTGGGACAAATGGATAAGGACGAACGCGTGTGCTGATATGTCGATAGCGAGGCCGCTCGGGGCAACGAAACAGTCTCCCGACAAAATGGCACCTGACTCTCGTGGGCCACACGATTCACACGGAACGAGCGGTCGAGGCGCGGCCGCTCGGTTCAACGAAATAATGCGCGTGCACTTTTAAGATTTCAGGAAAAAATCGCTTTTTCCTTTCACGAGTTCAGATGTGTGTGCTGCACCGCATCAAAAATTGCAAACCAAATTACTTCAGTCAAAGCAACAAAAAAATCCATGCCACATTCCCAAACAAATTACATAGGCTATTCTGCTCTACTGTCAAAGATATCGCATCGCTTTTTTCTATTTATTACTCCCTCCATTTCTTTTTTACTTTGCATATAAAATTTGGTCAAAGTCAAACTAAATAAAGTTTGATCAAATTTATATAAAAAATATCAACATCTACAATCCCAAAGTTATATGGCATATAAAAGTTAATTCGTGATGCATCTAATAATATTCATTTCATATTCTGAATATTGGTAGTTTTTCCTATAAAGTTAGTCAAACATTACAAAGTTTGATTTTGACCAAATTTTTTATGCAAACTAAAAGGAAACGGAGGGAGTATCTAACCCGCGACGCTCTCCGCTGCAGTTATGTCACGAATACGAACTGAAGAAACTCTAAACCAAGTCTTACAAATTTTATTCAGATAGTCTTCCCTAGATAGATTGGGTGATGCCCACAACACTCTGAAATCATCGAGCGAGCCGAGAAGTTTCTTAATCTCTTCTATGAGAGGCCACCACCTGGACCTATCTAGCTCCTTCAACTTCAGCGCATGCATGACACCCTGGTTGTGTGCCTCCAACCTGATCTTTCGAGCACGCACCTCGATCGCAAGTTGGACTCCTCGTCGGCAAATACCGTGAAAGCTGAACATGGCAACAGAAGCTAAGAAATAGGCGGAATAGCAGCGATAGTTGCAAGAGGCAATACCACACAAGCGGTACTACCATTCTACTACCGTTCCACTACCTCTTATAAAACAGAGACTCATAGAAGCTAGATTCCAAGCGGAAGTAGGAGCGACACTGGTATGCGGAAGTACCGCCTAAGCGGAACTACCGTGGACGAGAGCGGTACTACCGCCTGGATGCTGCAAAACTGTCCAAGCAATAACAGTTGAATCCTCCATGCTGCGGGAAGGGTTAGTGGGTGCAAATGGGTTTGTGTACGTGTTGATTCCACCCATACCTTTCCAAACTAAACCCCTTCTTAATAGTACGGATTTTCTACAGCTCGAGTCAACTGAAAAGAAATGCCGAAAAACCGTCTTCACTCTTTCTATCACCCAGGGGAATAAAACGTCCTGTGCTATATATAAGAATATTCGAAATGCTCAATGTACACGGTTAGTCCGCAAAACGCATTGTCATCAATCATGAAAACCATTAGAGACATGCCCTAACAGAGATCCTGACCCAAGTGGAAGGCTCTCTTCAGAATGTTGGTGGTGGCTGGGGGGGGGGGGGGGTTTGATGGTACCGGCCGAGAGGATGGTGGTGGTGGCGGCGGTGATGTTTACTTCGACTACCACCTCGTTTGAGTTCGTGCATGCCATTGGTTGGCTCGATCCACAACATACACATGCTAGGTTCGTGGTGATTTTGGATCAAACTTGTGTTGGATTCTGGGTTCCGCAGACCCTTGAGAGGTTCGAACTCTGGGGTGCACACGAAGGACTCTCTCTGCCCAGCCTGCCTATCCAACGATTCCATGGCCTAGCTCGACAAACCCAAAGAACACGAGACACAGAGGTTTATACTGGTTTGGGCCACCGTTGTGGTGTAATACCCTACTCCAGTGTGGTGGTGGTGGATTGCCTCGGGCTAGGATGAACTAGTACAATGGATGAACAGCCTGAGGAGAAGAGGTGTTCTTGAGCTCTATGAGTTGGTGAGATGTCCTTGGTGGAATGGATCCAATCCAAGATCAGTTAGTGTGTGTGAGGGCGGTCCGAATGATCCGTCCCTTCTTATGGTGGTGGCTAGTCCTATTTATAGAGGCCCTGGTGAAGGAAATATGCCGTAGAGGCTATAATAAAGTTGTTATTTGTATTTCCTTATATCATGATAAATGTTTATTATTCATGCTAGAATTGTATTAAACCGGAAACTTAGTACATGTGTGAATACATAGACAAACAGAGAGTCCCTAGTATGCGTCTACTTGACTAGCTCGTTAATCAAAAATGGTTAAGTTTCCTGACCATAGACATGTGTTGTCATTTGATGAACGAGATCACATCATTAGAGAATGATGTGATGGACAAGACCCATCCGTTAGCTTAGCATAATGATAGTTTAGTTTTATTGCTATTGCTTTCTTCATGACTTATACATGTTCCTCTGACTATGAGATTATGCAACTACCGAATACCGGAGGAACACCTTGTGTGCTATCAAACGTCACAATGTAACTGGGTGATTATAAAGATGCTCTACAGGTGTCTTCGAAGGTGTTTTTGAGTTGGCATAGATCAAGATTAGGATTTGTCACTCCGTGTATTGAAGAGGTATCTCTGGGCCCTCTCGGTAATGCACATCACTATAAGCCTTGCAAGCAATGTAAATGATGAGTTAGTTGCGGGATGATGCAATACGAAACGAGTAAAGAGACTTGCCGGTAACGAGATTGAACTAGGTATGATGATACCGACGATCGAATCTTGGGCAAGTAACATACCGATGACAAAGGGAACAACGTATGTTGTTATGCATTTTGACCGATAAAGATCTTCGTAGAATACGTAGGAGCTAATATGAGCATCCAGGTTCCGCTATTGGTTATTGACCGGAGATGTGTCTCGGTCATGTCTACATAGTTCTCAAACCCGTAGGGTTCGCACGCTTAACATTCGATGACGATTTGTATTATGAGTTATGTGATTTGATGACCGAAGTTTGCTCGTAGTCCTGGATGAGATCACGGACATGACGAGGAGCATCGAAATGGCCGAGAGGTAAAGATTCATATATTGTAAGGCTATATTCGGACATCGGAAAGGTTCCGAGTGATTCGGGTGTTTTTCGGAGTACCGGGGAGTTACGGGAATTCACCAGGAGAAGTAATGGGCCTTATTGGGCCATACGGGAAAAGAAGGAGGCAGACCAAGGGGAGGTGGCGCGCCCCCCCCATGGGTCCGAATTGGACTAGGGGAAGGGGCGGCTCCCCCCTTGCCTTTTTCCTACTCCCTCTCTCTTTCCCTCTTTTCTTCTCTCCTACTCCGAAAAGGAAAGGGATTCCTACTAGGACTTGGAAGTCCTAGTAGGACTCCATACTTTCGGCGCACCCCTAGAGCATAACAACATACATTGTTCCCTTTGTCATCGGTATGTTACTTGCCCGAGATTCAATCGTCGATATCTCAATACCTAGTTCAATCTCGTTACCGGCAAGTCTCTTTACTCGTTCTGTAATATACCATTCCGCAACTAACTCATTAGTTACAATGCTTGCAAGGCTTATAGTGATGTGTATTACCGAGTGGGCCCAGAGATACCTCTCCGACAATCAGAGTGACAAATTCTAATCTCGAAATATGCCAACCCAACAAGTACCTTTGGAGACACCTGTAGAGCACCTTTATAATCACCTAGTTATGTTGTGACGTTTGGTAGCACACAAAGTGTTCCTCCGGTAAACGGGAGTTGCATAATCTCATAGTCATAGGAACATGTATAATTCATGAAGAAAGCATTAGCAACATACTAAATGATCAAGTGCTAAGCTAACGGAATGAGTCAAGTCAATCACATCATTCTCCTAATGATGTGATCCCGTTAATAAAATGACAACTCATGTCTATGGTTTTTTTGACTAACCTCATGTCTATGGTTAGGAAACATAACCATCTTTAATTAGCGAGCTAGTCAAGTAGAGGCATACTAGTGACACTCTGTTTGTCTATGTATTCACACATGTATCATGTTTCCGGTTAATACAATTCTAGCATGAATAATAAACATTTATCATGATATAAGGAAATAAATAATAACTTTATTATTGCCTCTAGGGCATATTTCCTTCAGTGATATGTTCAAGACGTGATGATATATAAATTGTTGTATGAGATGATCATGTTTTCTAAAAATTATCGGCAACTGGCAGGAGCCTTATGGTTGTCGCTTTATTGTATGAAATGCAATCGCCATGTAATTGCTTTACTTTATCACTAAGCGGCAGCGATAATCGTAGAAGCAATAGTTGGCGAGACGACAACGATGCTACGATGGAGATCAAGGTGTCAAGCCGGTGACGATGGTGATCATAACGGTGCTTTGGAGATGGAGATCAAAGGCACAAGATGATGATGGCCATATCATATCACTTATTTTGATTGCATGTGATGTTTATCCTTTATGCATCTTATTTTGCTTAGTACGGCGGTAGCATTATAAGATGATCCCTCACTAAAAATTTCAAGGTACAAGTGTTCTCCCTGAGTATTTACCATTGCTACAGTTCATCGTGCCGAGACACCACGTGATGATCGGGTGTGATAAGCTCTACGTTCACATACAACGGGTGCAAGCCAGTTTTGCACAAGCAGAATACTCGGGTTAAACTTGACGAGCCTAGCATATGCAGATATGGCCTCGAAACACTAAGACCGAAAGGTCGAACATGAATCATATAGTAGATATGATCAACATAGTGATGTTCACCATTGAAAACTAATCCATCTCACGTGATGATCGGACATGGTTTAGTTGATTTGGATCACGTGATCATTTAGATGACTAGAGGGATGTCTATCTAAGTGGGAGTTCTTAAATATTATGATTAATTGAACTTTAATTTATCATGAACTTAGTCCTGATAGTATTTGCATATCTATGTTGTAGATCAATAACTTGCGATGTAGCTCCCCATTTATTTTTTGATATGTTCCTAGAGAAAAATAAGTTGAAAGATGATAGTAGCAATGATGCGGACTTGGTACGTGATCTGAGGATTATCCTCATTGCTGCACAGAAGAATTATGTCCTTGATGCACCGCCAGGTGATAGACCTAATGCAGGAGCAGATGCAGATGTTATGAACATTTGACAAGCTCGGTATGATGACTGCTTGATAGTTTAGTGCACCATGCTTTAAGGCTTAGTACCGGGACTTCAAAAATGTTTTGAAATCCATGGAGCATATGAGATGTTCCAAGAGTTGAAATTAGTATTTCAGACTCATGCCAGTTGAGGGAGTCCTGGATTAGGGTGTATCCGGACAGCCAGACTATTTCCTTTGGCCGGACTGTTGGACTATGAAGATACAAGATTGAAGACTTCGTCCCGTGTCCGGATGGGACTCTCCTTGGCGTGGAAGGCAAGCTTGGCGATACGGATATGTAGATATCCTTCCTTGTAACCGACTCTATGTAACCCTAGCCCCCTCCGGTGTCCATATAAATCGAAGGGTTTAGTCTGTAGGATCAGGAACAACAATCATACCATAGGCTAGCTTCTAGGGTTTAGCCTCTTCGATCTCGTGGTAGATCAACTCTTGTAATACTCATATCATCAAGATCAATCAAGTAGGAGTAGGGTTTTACCTCCATCGAGAGGGCCCGAACCTGGGTAAAAACATCGTGTCCCCGTCTCCTGTTACCATCTGCCTAGACACACAGTTCGGGACCCCCTACACGAGATTCGTCGGTTTTGACACCGACATTGGTGCTTTCGTTGAGAGTTCCACTGTGCCGTCACCATAAGGAAGGATGCCTCGTCTCGTTGTTAAAAACAACATTACCGCCGGGGGAGCCCTGGCTGTCGGCCAAACTCTCCGGCTAGGCAGTTTCATCATGACCGCCCGTTCGGCTGCTGCACCGACGATGACTTCTCGGGTCATCGAAAACAGCCTCCACGTCGGCTCGGAATTGGCCGAGCAGATGGATCCGATGGAGCTCTCTTCCCTAAACGAGCTCTTGGATCGCATCGCCGCCTTGGGAGTCGCTACGAACTATGATCGGATTGGGCTTAAACCCGATCAAAGGGAGATTAATTCTCCACCGGTCACCCATCATATTGCGGTGGTGGAGGAACAATGCGGCGATTCTTCCTCTATTTTGGGGACTAACTATGTCCGGATTTCCGAGCTCTCTGAGCCGGATACACGTTTACGGGAGGACATCAACCAAGCCCTGAACCTAGAGTCAGGCAGCGGGCTAGACTTATCGGGTGTCGGTGTCAAAACCGGCGGATCTCGGGTAGGGGGTCCCGAACTGTGCGTCTAGGCGGATGGTAAAAGGAGACAAGGGACACAATGTTTTACCCAGGTTCGGGCCCTCTTGATGGAGGTAAAACCCTACGTCCAGCTTGATTAATATTGATGATATGGGTAGTATAAGAGTAGATCTACCACGAGATCAAGGAGGCTAAACCCTAGAAGCTAGCCTATGGTATGATTGTTGTATATTGGGGTTCTCCTACGGACAAAAACCCTCCGGTTTATATAGGCACCGGAGAGGGTTAGGGTTACACAAAGTCGGTTACAATGGTAGGAGACCTGAATATCCGCATCGCCAAGCTTGCCTTCCACGCCAAGGAAAGTCCCCTCCGGACACGGGACGAAGTCTTCAATCTTGTATCTTCATAGTCCAGGAGTCCGGCTGAAGGTATAGTCCGGCTACCCGGACACCCCCTAATCCAGGACTCCCTCAGTAGCCCTTGAACCAGGCTTCAATGACGACGAGGCCGACGCGCAGATTGTCTTCGGCATTGCAAGGCGGGTTCCTCCTCCAAGTTCTTCATAAAAGTTTGTAAACACTAAGGGTAGTGTCCGGCTCTGCAAAATAAGTTTCCACATATTGCCATAGAGAGAATAATATTAACACAGATCTAATCTGCTGACGTATTCCATAGCGTGACATCACACTATGGCCAAGCCTTTATTCGAATCGTTTTTACTTCCCCACCTCGGCGTATTTTGCGAGGCGGTTTCCTTGGCACGTCTTGTCAAAGCAGAGATCGTGTCCCCTTTATTTACAGGATTCTCATCAATACGGACGTGGGTAACCCAATCGTGCCCGTTAGCATGTTTTCTCGATTAAAGGCGAGTCCCAAACGATTACGGGGAGGGCCCTTGGTATTCAACCTCTTATAAAGAGACCAAGGCCTTACTCCTTTTCAATCTCAAATGAGTTTGCCCGTCACCTCGAGTTCCAACATCCTAGGCTCCAGATTCCAGGCGCTTCGAACCTTCGACAATGTCCAGTTCCGACCTTCGAGGCCGATGGATGCCCTCCTCCGTCACGAAGGAGGACGTGCTAAAGTTAAGAGAGGCCAATTTCTTGACCGGTGAAATTTCGCACATGTTGCCTGCTCAAGGGCAGGCCATTCCCGGTCCCTAGCCTGGCGAGAGCGTGGTGTTCGTGTCTCACTTCCTTTGGGGGTTAGGCTTCCCAATGGATCCCTTCGTGAGGGGGCTGATGTTCTATTATGGACTGGAATTCCACGACTTAGCTCCGGAGTCCATCCTCCATGTTTCCTCATTCATCGTCGCGTGTGAAGCGTTCCTCCGTGTTACTCCTCACTTCGGATTATGGCTCAAGACCTTTAAGGTAGAGCCGAAGATGATCAAGGCACGACACGCAGAGTGCGGAGGCGCTGTTGTAAGCAAGAATGCTGGTGCTCCATGGCCCGAGGGCCCCTTTCAAGAGGAGCTCGGCTTATGGCAACGGGAGTGGTTCTATATCACCGTCCCCAGGGGCACCAAGTGGGTGGCGCCGCCTGCCTTTCGCTCGGGTCCCCCAGAGCAGCTAGGGTCGTGGGTCAACAAAGGCCTAGATTGGGGTCCACCCCTGGACGTGCCTTTGTTGCAGGGCCACATCAGGGATCTCTTAGAAAGAGGTCTCAGCCTGGTCAAAGTGACGCAAGTCATGCTGATCCGCCGAACACTGCCCGGCAAACGCCGCTCCCTTCGTCTATGGGAGTTTAATCCGGAGGGACTGCAAGCTCTCCAGCACTTTATGGGCGCAACGCCCGCGGAGATGTATAAACTGTTCTTCGGATCACAAGCAATGTGTCCGGATTTGACCGAGGACGCAGGTCTGAGCTGCAATCGCCCGGATACTCAAGTAAGTAGCCTTGTGCCCGGACTCATTATCCGTATATTTGTCATAAACTTGCCCCTAAGAGAGCTGTCCCTTTAAACAGGAGTGGATAGCGAAAGCAAAGCTGATCAGGTGTCCGGCTCTCCTCCCTGAGACCAGGCCGGATCCCGTCCTAGTCAGGATGTTGAAGATTGTGCCTTTGAAGGAAAGTGAAGGAGGGGACAAGGGAACTACAGCCTCCTCGAAGGAGGCTGTTCGGAGGGAAGGAACCAAAAATTCCTCTCCTCTGGGGAAGAAAAGGACCGCCTCTGAAGACCCGGAGACCATGGCCTCAAAGCGGGGGAAAAAATCCTCGTCAGAGGGTCCTACGTCGGGGGGTACCTCGGCCGAATTATGCCCTCAAGGGGATCAACCCTCCAGCGAGCCGTAAGTGGAGAAAGATTTTTTTTTCGAGAGATGAGGGAAACCCTTGCTATATGTCTGAGAAGATTAACCGAAATTTTACCTTGTAGCTCGGACCTCGACCCTTCTCAGCAGAGCTCGTCTTCGGGGGACCTTCTTCCAGAGATGATGGAGAGCGGAACGCCTCCCCCTGCTGCACCACCTAGCAAGGCGGGCGACCCTGAGGTGTCGTCGCAGAGGGTTTCTCCGAATCCGGCAGGGGCGGAAGATAGCTATGTGGCCCCCCAAGGTTCTCCGCGTCCGGCCTGCGAAAGAGGCCATAGGACAAGTCCGGCACCATCTGGTGCTCGGCCGGAGCAGCTGAAGAATCTGCTGGGGCGAGCTTCTATCTCAGAGGAGCATCGTGCATTGATGGGCACGGTGATTGAAAGGATTTCGTCCGCGGAAAGCGGATTGCACGAGGCCGTCAGAAGTTTACTGACGGGTTTTGAGGTACGTTAGGTAATGTACACTTTTGTCAGTTGCGCATAAATAAGATGCGCCCTGTGTAGATAGTAGCCCCTGAGACTCTGTGCGTTGTCAGAAGTGACGACGCGCAGAGGATCATAATCCCAGGTCTAAAATGTCGCCTTTGAATGTAGGTGGCGAAGTGTCCGGAATCCAGCCGGACTGATGATTTTGCCGAACTAAAGCGGCAACTTGACGTGGCAGACACCGACATTGCGCTCGTCAACAAGCAGCTTGATGAAGCTCAAGGTATGTGATTCCTCGGACGGCACCTGGTAAGAGGAGCTTTATGCCAGTATCTTACGATGTGTGTTCTTTGACGCAGATGGTGCATCCGCCGTGGAGAGTCTTCGGGCGGAACTTGCCCGAGCTAAGGAACAAGCCAGGAAAAGTGATGCGGCTGCCGAGAAGGCCCTTGAAGAGCTGAGAGCCGAACAGGCTGCTCACTGCCGGAGCAAAAAAGAGATGGCCGAGATGGCCGTGAAGCTAAAAAGCGTTGCTGACCGTTGCAAGCTTCTTGAAAAAGAAGATCGGGCGAGACAGACGGACTTAGAGAAGGCTGTTGCTGATGCCAAGCATGCTCGTTCTGCGATGAGAGCTGCGAAGGAGGAGCTGCGCCAGGCTGGGGAGATTGCGGCTGGAAAGCCCTTTATTCTGCGGAGGAAGTTTTGTGATCCAAAGCTTTCTCCGTTGGACCGGATGTGGAGTGTGGCAGATACCTATCTGGATTTGGCAGCGAGTGCTGCTGATGCGACCCAACACTTTCGAGATCAAGAAGATCGCGAAGTGGAACAGCTTTTCTGGTCGCAGTTCCACAATCCAAAGCGTCCACTATCAGTGGACGATCATCTGGCTCAATGGGCCGAACTGAATAGGTTGTCCGGACTCACCATGAAGTGCGTCATGAGTCACCTGTGGCCGGGGAAATCGGAGCCGAAGAGTTATTTCATCTTGGTACAGCAGTTCCTTGGTGCGGTGCCGCGTATTAATGCAATTAAGAGGTCAGCATGCATAGAGGGTGCGCGGATGGCTCTTGCCCGTGTCAAGACATATTGGGCGGAAATGGAGACCATAGCTGTTGCATTCCAAGATTTGGACAGAAGCCGAGTACCTGCCGAGCACTATTTTCAGGAAGTTCTGCAAGGCGCTCGTGTAATAGAGTCGCAGTGCTCGAAGGATGCTATGTTCGAATAGCATGTGCAATTGTAAAACGGTAGTTTGATAAATTGTAGGAACTTTTTATACTTGTGCCTGCAAGTATTGTAACACCTCCTGTGTGGCTGTTTAAAATATATAGAATCTGAAAGATGGCAGTCGTCGGCTTCAGCCCCCACGCAGATAATGCGGGGGTGTTCGCAAAAGGCACATTTTCACACTTGATCCAACGTCTTGGTCCTACAAAGGAGGTGGTAGCGCAGCGAACTAGGCAATCGGACTATAATGCTTTATCACTTTCACTTAGCCATAGGAGCTTGACAGTGGGACTACTTAGATAGCCCCTGGTGGCGACTGCGCTCGCCCGAGTTCGGGGCGCGTGTGTGCCTGGCTGGGAAACGGCCCTTCGTTAATGCGGAGGAATCCTATAGATTCCGGAGAATCATCGAGTGGTTGACCAGTCTCACGCTATATCATGATAGTCAGTTTTCGGCTTTCTCTACTGAGGTGCTCGCCTGGCCGAACCGGGGCACAATCGCAGTAGTTCTCCTGGTGCCGCCTTAGCCGATAGAGCGGAACGTAAGGCAGCCGAACACAGGAGCCGGGCAACCCAACATTTGACCAAAGACATGATTCGGAGCTGATGCATATAAGGCCAAACTCGCGACGCCGAACACTCCCTAAGGTATTCGGTCTTTATGAGAGCGGCGAGACAACACTCTTAGGTATAAGCCCCTAGTGTCCAGGTACGCGCAGAAATTCTGACGTGGCCACATGCCAAGACGCCAGCCTCCTCCTTGGTTATACTGCAGAGAACCAGGGGATGTGTATCAACAAGAGACAGTAAAAAAGGTTTACACAGGGTCTTAATCTGAAAAGAATCCTTGTAACGGGTCCCTGCTGCATGTCCGCGCTTGTGTCTCCGTTGTGCCGTATCCTGGACGGGTGCAGCACGATATTCATCTGTAAAAGAGAGGAACTAAGTTGAGAAAAGGTCGTGCCGAACAAAAGTTATATTAAATAAACAAAGTATAAAGTGAAATATGTAAAATTGAGCTTTATTGTCTCTTATTTTATATGTGCGGAGCCCATAGAGCAGGGGTATATGGTCATTAAGCCTTTATTAATGATACTTTTGTGCCGGACTCGTCTATCCGTGTCCGTGGTCTTAATGACCTGTTCAGATGTTTTGGCTGGTGAAGCCATTTTATTGTGGGGCTGTTAAAGCGGCCGCACAATCCTCCGCTCAGGGGAGGCGCACTCAATGCTTCCCCTTCAAAGAGATGATGCCTCGTGGACCGGACATCTTAAGCGTAAGAGATGCATAATGCGGTATTGCGTTAAAGCGGGCGAAAGCTTAGCGTCCCAGCAGTGCTTGATAGCGACTTGAGAATGGGAAAATGTGGAAAGTTAGCTTTTCACGGCAGAAGTTATCGGTAGGGCCGAATATAACTTCGAGCCGGAGAAAACCCATGCAATGGGTGTCCGGACCTGGTGTTATCCCTTGAAAGGAGGTTTTGCTGTGGCGAATTCTTGTTGGGTCTATCCCTATGTGGCGGATTGTGTCCTGATATATCAGGTTTAGACCGCTGCCGCCGTCCATCAAGACATTTGTAAACTGGAGTCCGTCAATTATTGGATCAAGTACCAAGGCAGTCCAGCCTGCGTTCCTGATACTTCTAGAATAGTCCAGGTGATCGAAGATGATTGGTTTTGACAACCAGTGGCGAGACTCCTTTGGGATAGGCCGTATGGCGCGTACCTTTATGGGTGCCGCACGTTTTGTAATGTGAAGTAAGTTTACTCTTTTTACTTCTTGTGGGAAATTCTCTTGTTTCCTGGTGCTCTGCTTTTGGGATTCATCATCGTCTTCACTTGGTGTGTCGAGCCCCTTGTGTTCGGCGTTGTGTCTGCCAGATTGTTTGAAGACCCAACAATCTCTGTGGGTATGGTTAGCAGGCTTCCCGGGAGTACCGTGTATTTGACATATCCTGTCCAAGATTTTGTTTAGGTTGGATAAATCATCTCTGTTATCTTGGAGGGGCGGCTTTTTCTGATTCTGCCGTGAGCTTTTGAATCCGGCGTTGACTGCCGTGTTTTTCGGACTATTTTCCTTGGTCTGGTGATGATCCTTGTTGCATCATGGTTTTCCGTTTCCATCCCTAGTTTCGGATGTACTTGGGTCACTGGTGCTACATCTTGCCAACCAGCTGTCCTCTCCTGCGCAAAAGCGGGTCATGAGGCTTGTCAATGCGGCCATTGTTCTTGGCTTTTCTTGGACGAGGTGTCTGGCGAGCCATTCGTCTTGAACGTTGTGCCTAAAAGCTGCTAGGGCTTCGGCGTCCAGACAGTCGACTATCTGATTCTTCTTAGTAAGAAATCTATTCCAGAATTGCCGAGCTGACTCTCCAGGCTGTTGGGTTATGTGACTGAGATCGTCTGCATCCGGAGGGCGGACATAGGTCCCTTGAAAATTTGCTCGGAAAGCATCCTCGAGCTCTTCCCAACTTCCAATTGTGTTTTCAGGAAGGCTTTTAAGCCAATGCCGGGCTGGCCCTTTAAGCTTGAGGGGTAAGTATTTGATGGCGTGGAGGTCATCTCCTCTAGCCATATGTATGTGGAGGATATAATCCTCGATCCAGACTCCAGGGTCTGTTGTTCCGTCGTATGCCTCTATGTTTACGGGTTTGAATCCCGCTGGAAATTCATAATCCAGGACCTCATCGGTGAAACATAGGGGGTGTGCGGCGCCCCTGTATTTGGGTGTGCCGGATTCGGATACTGGCTTTATTGCATTGCTTACGAGAGCTTGCTTTCTTGGCCCATAAATGGACCTGGCTGGACCATCTTTTTGATGCGAATCCTTAAGTGGGTCGCGTGCCGGCTTAGTGCGGCGCCGCTTGCCGCTTTATGCTAGCCATGGGGTCGTCTATCCGACCGGGTGGCTTTCTTACTTTTTGATTGCGAGGGTTTTAAGGCCTCTTCGTCGAATTCGGGCAGTAGCTTTCACTTCGGATAGCTTTTAGTGTTGCGATTACCGCGTATTTGTCTACGGTATTGATTACTTTACTCCATCTGATTCTGAGTGCATCTTCCGCAACTTTTAGTTTCCGCTTCTGCTTTTTCAGGCTGTGTGCGGTTGCAACGAGCCTTTTGTGGAGGTTCTTCTGCTCCGTGGGCTTATCCGGCGTAAGGTCGTTAGGAATGTCATTTTCGCCGGGGGAGGGTTGTTCGGTTTCTTTATCCGGGTTGCCTTGTTCAGACGGTTGCTGTAAGGCATGCTCATCATCTGCCGGCTCATCCTGCTCTATGGCTGGGTCTGTATCGAGGCGGGGCTTGGAGCGGCATTTACGCCGACGCTTTGATTGTTTTTCGAGAGATCGATCCCTCGTTCCATCCCCGTGTTCCTCGTTGTCGCTTCCTTTAGGTGTATCCACCATGTACACATCGTGAGATGAGGTGGCTGTCCAATGCCCTACAGGCGTTGGTTCATATGCGTCTCCTGCATCGTCATCCATGACGTCGATGTCTTCGGAGTCGAAGTTGAGCACGTCGTTTTAAATTATCGACGGTGGCTACCAAATGGGTGGTGGGTGGGTTTTGAATTTCTTCATCATCCGTATCCCATCCTTGCTGACCGTAGTCCGGCCAGGGCTCTCCTGATAAAGAGAGAGACTTTAGTTACTTCAGGATGTCGCCGAAGGGCGAGTGCTGAAAGATGTCTGCGGCGGTGAACTCCATGATCAGCACCCAATCGGATTCGATCGGCGGGCACACGGAGGGCTCGGAGTCCGGAGAGAAATCTGGCCCCTCGGATTCACAGGCCTTGCGGGGTGCAGGGCTGGCGTTCGGCTCCATCGCCTTTGAGATCGCAGCCCCCGAGGCGGCGTCCAGCCACTCATCCTCGATCGACGCAGTTGGCTCCGAATTGAGGGTCGGAACCAATGCGCGTGCAGCCTCCAGGACACTGTTCGGCGGCAGAGCTAGATCATGCCCATCGAGACAGTGCGGCACGCTCGGCTGTGGCTCGAATCCGTCGAAGATCAAGTCCCCGCGGATGTCAGCCGTGTAGTTTAAACTTCCAAATTTGACCTGATGGCCAGGGGCGTAGCTTTCGATCTGCTCCAGGTGGCCAAGCGAATTGGCCCGCAGTGCGAAGCCGCCGAAGATGAAGATCTGTCCGGCGAAAAAAGTCTCACCCTGGACCGCATCGTTGTTGATGATCAAAGGAGCCATCGGACCTAAAAGCGACGACACAAAGGAACTCTCAATGAAAGCACCAATGTCGGTGTCAAAACCGGCGGATCTCGGGTAGGGGGTCCCGAACTGTGCGTCTAGGCGGATGGTAACATGAGACAAGGGACACAATGTTTTACCCAGGTTCGGGCCTTCTTGATGGAGGTAAAACCCTACGTCCTGCTTTATTAATATTGATGATATGGGTAGTACAAGAGTAGATCTACCACGAGATCAAGGAGGCTAAACCCTAGAAGCTAGCCTATGGTATGATTGTTGTATATTGGGGTTGTCCTACGGACTAAAAACCTCCGGTTTATATAGGCACCGGATAGGGTTAGGGTTACACAAAGTCGGTTACAATGGTAGGAGATCTGAATATCCGCATCGCCAAGCTTGCCTTCCACGCCAAGGAAAGTCCCCTCCGGACACGGGACGAAGTCTTCAAACTTGTATCTTCATAGTCCAGGAGTCCGGCTGAAGGTATAGTCCGGCTACCCGGACACCCCCTAATCCAGGACTCCCTCATCGGGCAACATCCCGGAACTTGAACTTCCAAGATTGGAAACTCCTTGGCCCCTGGGTCTCAGATCGGGTAAGGGTTCAGACTCAAATCCACCCACCCACCCAAACATAAACGGTCTTTCCCTCATCAGGCAAGAGCCCCAGGAAACAGTACATCATTATTGGGCCAGATTCCTCCTTGTGATGAGCAAGGTTAAGGACTATCGCGAGGAAGACGCAGTCTCATTTTTCTGCAACAATTGCACGACAAGGGATTCCTTAAAGCCATAATTCGCCGTGACATATCACGCTTCGCTGACTTGGCGTCCATAGTACGAAAGTACTGTGCGATGGAAATCGCCTGGAAAACCGAAACGAAATTTTGGGATAATCCGGCTCTGAATATACACCCAGTCCAAAGTAAAAGGGTGCACTATCATAAGACACCCGATTCAATTACAAAGAAGCAAAAACCCTCTACAGGGCGTGGAACCGTATTGGAGGGATGGCTCAATGGAACCTGCAAAATTCATAGTATAGCGGATACCATACCAATACATAACCTTAGAGCATGTTGGGTACTCTGGCAGGTGGCCAAAAGTGGTGAGGATCTTCTCATCCCAGATGCCACAGAGCACCATCCCGGGGATAACAATATGGTATTAACAGTCTTTGAGACCTTCGCATCAAATAATAGGCGCAAGAGAACACTCCGCAACCTTGCCGAAATCTGCCACGTGGCAGCAATAAATCCATGGAGTGACATGGCTATTACCTTCAATGCCAGTGACGAACCTAAATTCCGAACAGCCCGAGCAGCAGCTGCACTGGTCCTCAGTCCAATTGTGGACGGCTTTCGACTCACCAAAGTACTCATGGACGGCGGCAGTGGATTAAACCTCATCTATGAGGAAACTCTTCAAAAAATGGAAATAGACTGGAACCGCATTGAGCAAAGCAGCACAACCTTCAGAGGAATCATCCCCAGTCGGGAAGCACGCTGTGCTGGGAAAATCACACTAGATGTGGTATTCGGCACACCAGAGAACTATAGGTCCGAAGAAATTACATTCCAAGTGGCCGCGTTCAGTAGCAGATACCACGCCCTTTTAGGGCGGGAGGCGTTCACGATCTTCCAAGCCATACCCCATTACGGGTACATGAAGCTCAAAATGCCCGGGCCCAACGGAATCATCACTCTTGCTAGTGATCCGGACACAACACTTCGCGTCGAAAACAAAACAGCCGCATTGGCCCTCGAGGCATTATCCAAAGCCCTTGCGGCCGAGGAATTAACTGCGCTGCGCTCCATAGTGGACAGGGACGACGTGATACTTGACAAAAGATCCAAGTCCACCTCTTTTAAACCAGCGGATGAAATAGTCAAATTCCAAGTCCACCCAATGGACCCTACAAAAACAACCTCCATCAGGGCACAGTTAAACCCCGCCATGGACGCCGCACTACGAGAGTTCATGCGCGAGAATTGGGACATATTCGCCTGGCATACCTCAGATATGCTAGGAATCCCACGTAGGTTGGCCGAGCACAACCTTAATCTTCTAAAAGTATTCAAGCCGGTCAAGCAGACTCTTCGACGTTTCTTTGAACCTAAGAGACAAGCTATGGGAGAGGAACTAGCCAAGTTATCGGAGGCCGGATTCATTAGAGAAATAAAACACCCGGACTGGCTAGCAAACCTGGTGATGGTACCAAAGAAGGACAAATCCTGGCGCCTATGTGTCGATTTCATGGACCTCAACAAGGCTTGCCCAAAGGATCCGTTCCCCCTCCCCGCATCGATCAAATTATCGATGCTACCGCAGGACACGATTCATTGTGTTTCCTCGACGCATACTCCGGCTACCACCAAATCAAGATGGCGGAGTTCGACCAAGCCGTAACGGCATTCATCACACCATACGGCCCCTTCTGTTTCAACACAATGCCTTTTGGGCTCAAAAACGTCGGCGCAACACATCAGCGCATGATTCAGACATGTTTGGAAAAACAGATCGGCAAAACAGTGGAGGCATACATAGATGATGTGGTCGTTAAAACCAAACACGTGACTCTCTAATAGACGACTTGAGGCTCACGTTTGACAACCTCCGAACATAAGACATCAAGCTCAATCCAGAAAAATGTGTTTTCGGTGTACCAGCCGGAAAGCTCCTGGGCTTCATTGTCTCCAGTAGAGGAATTGAAGCAAATCCGGCCGAAATCCGAGCTCTGTCACAGTTGGCTATCCCTACGGACCTCCAAACAATCCCCATTACCTGGCCCTTTGCAGTCTGGGGGCTTGACATGGTTGGACCCCTTAAAGGGGGAACCCATAAGAAAAACATACTTACTGGTCATGGTGGATAAATTCACCAAATGGATAGAAGCCAAACCTGTCAAAACGGCCGAATCCGGACCAGTGATAGACTTCATATCCGGTGTTGTACACCATTATGGCGTCCCCCACAACTTCATCACTGACAACGGCACGAACTTCACCGCCAACGAGGTAAAACTCTGGTGCAACAACATGGGCATCAAGCTCGATTATGCTTCTATCTATCACCCATAAACTAACGGTCAAGTTGAGCGAGAAAATGGTCTTATCATGAGCGGCATCAAACCCAGATTCGTGCGGTCCTTAATGGAATCTAACATGCACTAGGTAGAGGAGCTCGACTCCGTACTCTGGGGGCTGCAGACCACGCCGAATCGTACTATCGGATACACACCCTTCTTTATGGTGTACGGTGCAGAGGCGGTTCTGCCCTGCGACATAATTCATGACTCACCTTGAGTGCGCATGTAT
The DNA here is from genome assembly GCA_032464435.1 of Aegilops umbellulata. NCBI lineage: Eukaryota > Viridiplantae > Streptophyta > Magnoliopsida > Poales > Poaceae > Aegilops > Aegilops umbellulata. Next base: position 576,790,786 of record CP136057.1, on the reverse strand, counting down.
GAAGAAAGAGAAGCCGAGCTCGATCGGCAGGACAGTCTGGACACCCTGGAGGAGGAGCGCGATGTGGCAAAAGCCCGTTCCGCATTCTATCAGCAATAGGCTCGAAGATACCAAAGCAGAGAAGTACGGGCCAAACCTTATAACGTTGGCGAACTAAGTTCTACGCCTGCTGGAGAAGAGAAAGACCAAGCTCAAGCCCAAATGGGAAGGTCCCTTCATTATTGACCAAGTTCTGACCGATGGAGCGTACCGTCTGCGGGATGCATCGGATAATCGACTTGAGCCGAACCCATGGAATGCAGCCAGGCTCCGAAGAATCTACGCCTAGTGCTGGACTCTATGTTCGTCTCCTTCATTTGTCCATTTTTTGCATATACATTATCTGTCTTTTCTTTCTTTCTTTCTTATTTTTTCTTTCTCAAAGCCTTCAAGGGCCAACTTGTGCCTTGCCTGCACACTAATGACGTGCTAACCACGCTCATTATACCTGGGGGCTTCTTACATAGAAGCTTAATTATTTATCTGGGCTTCATGCCCCGCACATATGTTATTCTTCCGCATGTACCTTTTCTTCGCCATTATATGCATCGATATGACTTAAGTTTTGGCCAAGCTGAGTTGCCTGGCTCTTGTATTTATGCCCTACGTTCCCGTTAATTCGGCTAGGGCATAAGGGGAGCACCTCGGTGATTGTTACTGCCGGGTCAGCCGGATGTGTACCTCAGACTGGGTGAAGCCGAAAGCTAGCGTTCTTAAGGGAATATTCGGTCGGTGAACAAAAGATGATTTTTATTTATTTTCCATATGTGCCCCCAGATGTTTTTGCCTGCATCTCTTCTCGCAGTTCGGACATGCACTTTAGGGCATGCGTACCCAGGGAAAGGAACCCTTAACGGAACTATTCTCCCTAGAAGATGTTTCTTACTACCCATATAATATAACATAACTAGTTGGATACTTGTCTGTTCAAGCACTAATGACCCCTAGGCCTGGTTTCCACGCATACCCCGGTTCTTATATAACTGAGCGGGTATTCAGACACACTCCGGACTATCGGGTCCCGAGGTTGAAGCGAAAAGGTCCGCCATGACAAATGATTTACAATCCGGCTAGAAGGCATTATACATGTCACTTTAATTACATAGTCACTTAGACTGACTAAATTCCTCTTCTATACCATCCAATAGGCTGTCTAGCCTACAATCCTATTGGGAATACTTTGCGGCCAATTCTACTTGCCCATACACTAAGCTAATGGGGATCTCTTTCCCATCAGGCCCCACAAGTCCGACCTCGGCCATGTGGTTTGGGTCAGCCTTGGTATATCGCATCTTCACCATGGCCCAGGCTTCCCTGGCACCTTGACGGCAGGCCGATATCTTCCATAATCGGAAGCGCCGCCGCGCTCCCTTGAGCTTCTCCGCAAGCTCTCCAATGCCTGCTGGCAGGGAGACGGATGGCTACAAGGCCTGGGCAATACCCTCCATCACCTGCCGAACTTGTTCGTGCAGTTGTGAGAGCTCGGGTAGAAGATCACTCGCAGACCCGGGCATCTCCTCCGCGGGACGACCCGTCAGCATACCTGCAGACATAACTCTGTTAGCCGGCCTCTTCCCCGAACTCTTTCAAGGGTTCGTTTAAGCACTTGCTAAAAATGCCGTGTCGAAGCCGCTTATTCTCCTTCACGGAGTCCGCAAGCTGGGCCCGAACATCCTTCAGTTCCATGCTTAGCTGGGTATTAGCGTCTAGGAGATTATTTTTCTCTTGAATGACGCGTGACAGCACGTGCTCGCCAGCATTTATCTGTCGTTCAGCATGTTTCGCATCCCCTGGCACGGCCTCCGGATTTACTCCGGAGTCATCTGCAAAAGCTATTGTTAGACTTGCAGGCACGCCGCACAAACATCGGGTACCCACCGTTCGTCGCATGAACGCAGTGGTTACCAGCGGGGGTCTTCTTGGACTCCTCTTCTGCGACAAGTGTGGCCTGAAGCTGGGCTTTGCACTCTTCCAGCTCCTGAGATAATTGGGTATTCTTCTCTGTAAAAACCTGCATATGTCATGATCCTTAAATCAGTTATTCTAACTATTTCAAGTCTCAGGGGCTACTGATATATATAATCATCAAATTTTCTTACCCGTATATCCTTTACATACTGGTCCGTGGCTCTGGCTAGACCATTTTGAGCTGCACGGATATACACATCTCCTGAGTTGAAGGCATCAAGCACCTCTTGGGAGAAACAAGCGTCACGGAGTACGGCTCGGCGACGTCTGTGATTCATGGCGCTCTCCACTTTGGAATTCATAGAGGATATTTTATCCGCATCCTCTGTAGAAGGAGCATCCGGCATGCACCTCGTGTTAGCTTCCGCCTCTGTGTCCGGCCCTGGAGCCCGACTGGTAGAGGCGTGATCGGCGACCTCTCCGGATATTGTCCGGCGAGCGTTCTTCCTTCTAGGAAACTCGGGTGTTATTATGTTTTTAAAGACGACAACCACGGAGTGAGGTGTTGCATCATACCTCTGCGCCGGCGTCTCCGTCAGGACCGCCTTCCTTTTTAGCCTGTCCGGCTTCGGAGCCCCTTGTTGGCGAGACGCCGCGGGCTCGGCATGGCGTCCCGAGGGCCTTCCCTATAAAACACTGTTTGTATACGGTAGGTGGAGTGCACAAAAGGAAATCCTTTTCAAAGGTTGGGACTCTGGTCTCATTTACCTGCGAGGCTGGGAGTAGCCCAGGGTAGTCGGCTATAATGGCCACCATGGCGTCATCACAGCTTAGCTGATAGAAAATCATATCAATCCGCTCCACGAATATGTCCGGATCCTCTTTGAGGCCGGGGTCGAGGACCCGTTCAGGATCCTCCGGTTGTGGAGGTGGGCTATTAATCTCTCCTACCGCCTTACGCAGTTCCTGCGATGAAATGGCAAGGTAAATATTTATCACGAAAACAAGGGAAGGATGGAAGTAAAAAGAGCGGAAGGTCACCCAGCTCCGAGGGTTGTTCATGGAGAATCCATCCTGTGGCTTGATGCGGAGGAACTCCTCTTCTTCCCCCTTATACAGATCGGGTAGAATTTTTGCTAGAGTAGCAACTGAGTCCAGTCCCTTGCGCCCGCAGCGAGTGGCATCATCTTCCCCGTTGAAGTGCCACATGGGGTGGCCTCGAGATTGAAGTGACTGCACCCACCGCATAATGCATATTGCCACAACCTCGGTTATGGTCAGTCCTTTGGCTAGCAACTTTATCTAGCCCATCAGATAAAATACGTCTCTATCATCTTCCTCTTGTGGGATCCGTGGGCGCCAGCTTAGGCGTTTCTTAAAAGGGGTGTTGTCGAACTTAGGAAGACCAGTCCGGATAGGATCCGGGAGAGGAACATCCTCCATATAAAACCACTCCGAAGGCCAGTCCTCGGACATCTTCTTCGGGGTACCGGATAGGTATCCAGTCCCGGCGATGCGCCATACTTCGGCTCCGTCCACTTGATATATTGATCCCCTCTGTGTACGGCGCACAAGACAGAACAACTTCTTCCATAGCACGAAATGAGCTTCGCAGCCCAGAAACAGCTCGCAAAGGGCTACGTAACCAGCAATGTGCAGTATGGAGGAAGGGGTGAGGTTGTGCAACTGGAGGCCGTAGAACTCTAGGAGCCCTCGGAGAAACGAATGGATTGGAAATCCGAGTCCCCTTAACAAATAAGGGACAAGGCATACCCACTCTCCCTTAGAGGGGTTGGGAAAGCTCTCCGCTTGCTCCTTGCCATTATAGGTGGCGAGCCCGGCTCGAACTGGGACCATATACGCTGGGGGGAGGAATCCATGGGTCTATAGCTTCACTAATTGGCTGTGCGGGACGGAACACTTCTCCCAATCTCCGGGCTTGGGGCTGCAGGAGCGAGAGGAGGAGTTGCACTGGCCGGCCATGCTGGAACGGATTCGGGCGTGCTCCGATGAATGCTCGCTGAGGGAGGATGGTGTGGTTTGGATATGAGAATCCTCATCTCTTTAATAGACAGTTCATTCACATAGCTAGGGTGGTAAATGTAAAAACACCCCGGCTCCTCACATTCGCTTGACACGTGGAAGATGGCCATTATTGGACGCAGAAGCCAAGAAGCGCAACATTTACAAGAAGCCGGACACTATTTAATAGGTACTCAGAGTTTGAAGAAGAACCTGCCTTGCAATGCCGAAGACAATCTGCGCGCCGGACTCATCGTCATTGAAGCCTGGTTCGGGGGCTACTGAGGGAGTCCTGGATTAGGGGGTATCCGGATAGCCAGACTATTTCCTTTGGCCGGACTGTTGGACTATGAAGATACAAGATTGAAGACTTCGTCCCGTGTCCGGATGGGACTCTCCTTGGCGTGGAAGGCAAGCTTGGCGATATGGATATGTAGATCTCCTTCCTTGTAACCGACTCTGTGTAACCCTAGCCCCCTCCGGTGTCTATATAAACCGGAGGGTTTAGTCCGTAGGATCAGGAACAACAATCATACCATAGGCTAGCTTCTAGGGTTTAGCCTCTTCGATCTCGTGGTAGATCAACTCTTGTAATACTCATATCATCAAGATCAATCAAGCAGGAGTAGGGTTTTACCTCCATCGAGAGGGCCCGAACCTGGGTAAAAACATCGTGTCCCCCGTCTCCTGTTACCATCCGCCTAGACGCACAGTTCGGGACCCCCTACCCGTGATCCGCCGGTTTTGACACCGACACCCGTGTCAAGAGGTATGAGACCTCTGACAAGTACTTTGCCTACAAGATGGATGAGAATAGCTCAATGAGTGAGCATATGCTCAGAATGTCTGAGCACTACAATCGCTTGAATCAAGTGGGAGTTAATCTTCCAGATAAGATATTGATTGACAAAATTCTCTAGTCACCACCACCAAGTTACTGGAACTTCATGATGAACTATAATATGCAAGGGATGACGAAAAGGATTCCCCAAGCTCTTCGCAATGCTAAAATCGGCGAAGGTAGAAATCAAGAAAAGCATCAAGTGTTGATGGTTGACAAGACCACTATTTTCAAGTAAAAGGGCAAGGGAAAGAAAGGGAACTTCAAGAATAATGGCAAGCAAGTTGCCACTCCCATGAAGAAGCCCAAAGCTAGACCCAAGCCCGAAACTGAGTGCTTCTACTGCAAAGGAAATGGTTGCTGGAAGCGGAACAACCCCAAATACTTGGTGGATAAGAAGGATGGCAAAGTGAACAAAAGTATATATGATATACATGTTATTGATGTGTACTTACTAGTGTTCATAGTAACCCCTGGGTATTTGATACTGGTTCAGTCGCTATGATTAGTAACTTGAAACAGGAGTTACAAAATGAACATAGACTAGTTGAGGGCAGGGTGACGTTGTGTGTTGGAAGTAATTCCAAGGTTGATAAGATTACCATCGCACACTCCCTTTACCTTCGGGATTAGTGTTGAACCTAAAATAAATGTTATTTGGTGTTTGCGTTGAGCATAATATGACTGGATCATGTTTATTGCAATACGGTTATTCATTTAAGTCAAAGAATAATTGTTATTCTGTTTACATGAATAAAACCTTCTGTGGTCATACACCCAAGGTGAATGGTTTATTGAATCTCGATCGTAGGGATACACATATTCACAATATCGATGCCAAAAGATGCAAAGTTGATAATGATAGTGCAACATATTTGTGGCACTGCCGTTTAGGTCATATTGGTGTAAAGTGCATGAAGAAACTCCATGCTGATGGGCTTTTGGAATCACTTGATTATGAATGACTTGATGCTTGCGAACCATGCCTCATGGGCAAGATGACTAAGACCCCGTTCTCCGGAACAATGGAGCGAGCCACTGACTTATTGGAAATAATGCATATCGATGTATGCGGTCCGATATCGATGAGTGTTGAGGCTTGCGGCGGGTATCATTATTTTCTGACCTCCACATATGATTTGAGAAGATAAGGGTATATCTATTTGATGAAACATAAGTCTGAAAGATTTGAAAAGTTCAAAGAATATCAGAGTGAAGTGGAAAACCATCATAACAAGAAAATAAAGCTTCTACGATCTAATTGCAGAGACGAATATTTGAGTTATGAGTTTGGTCTTCATTTGAAACAATGTGGAATAGTTTCGCAACTCATGCCACCTAGAACACCACAGCGTAATGGTGTGTCCGAACGTCATAATCGTACTTTATTAGATATGGTGCGATCTATGATGTCTCTTACCGAATTATCACTATCGTTTTGGGGTTATGCATTAGGGACAGCTGCATTCGCGTTAAATAGGGCACCATCTAAATCCGTTGAGATGACACCATATGAATTGTGGTTTGGCAAGAAACCTAAGTTGTCATTTCTTAAAGTTTGGGGTGGCGATGCTTATGTGAAAAAGTTTCAACCTGATAAGCTCGAACCCAAATCAAAGAAATGCGTCTTCATAGGATACCCAAAGGAAACTGTTGGGTACACCTTCTATCACAGATCCGAAGGCAAGATATCTGTTGCTAAGAATGGATCCTTTCTAGAGAAGGAGTTTCTCTCGAAGAAGTGAGTGGGAGGAAAGTAGAACTTGATGAGGCAGTTGTACCTTCTCCCGAATTGGAAAATGGTTCATCACAGAAATCAGTTCCGGTGATGCCTACACCGATTAGTGAGGAAGTTAATGATGATGATCATGAAACTTCAGATCAAGTTACTACCGAACCTCATAGGTCAATCAGAGTACGTTACGCACGAGAGTGGTATGGTAATCCTGTTCTAGAAGCCATGTTATGTCAGGACCCCGATCCTAAGCCACATCGATCCAGCGTGTAACACATCATATCACTTTGCGGCCTCACGCACGGTACTCCCACGGGTGCCACCTTACCTGGCCCGGGACCGTTTGCGCCTTTTGTCTCACGTATATGATAGTGTCGCTAGCATCCATATGATAGAGAACCCGGGCCGACATGGCTAGTCGTGAACCCAAAGCGGCGCTAGCCTATGAGGACAGGCATACATGAATCACATCGAGCATGTCGGTCATCAACGTATTTATTCGGGCTGTAGCACTGGGCTAACAGGACTCCGGTAACCCAGGCTGTAGCAGGCTAGGCAGGACTCTGAATAACAGCGCGTGACATTTCCCCGAAGGGACAGACATAGGAACAACGTGAAACACATGCCGGCCAGTCAAGTGTCCAAGCAGTAGTGCTGGGCTAGCAGGACTCCGGTGAACCGGGCTATAGCGGACTACTATCGCTCAGAAGCACAAGACTTACATTTCCCCATATGAAAGGCTGCCAAGGATAAACAACTAGATAGTCGGATCCCACTCATACCAAGCATTTCAATCATACACACAATATGCCCGATATGAGTAAATACAACATGGCATCACAACAGTACTCTACGACTCAAGTACTTTATTTAGAAGGCTCCGAGGAGCCATACATATCATCCATACAAATAGGGGTCACATGACCCAACACTCAAGTTATACAAACATACAAGCACATGCGGAAGCAAAGTAGTCTGAGTACAGACACTAGAAAGAAAGAAGGCTTGACAAAGCCTGTCTATCTACAACGACCCTTCACAAGTCTTGGATCACCACCTGGTGATAAGTCACTCGTCAACGTCGAGGTCTACATAGAACCCATCAGAGGGGTTGGTGCAGTCGTCTGAAAAACATGATTAAAGCAACATGAGTATGGAGGTACTCAGCAAGTCTTACAACAGGAACCTATCATACATGCACATTCTCAAGAAGGTAGTGGGGTTATTGCAGCAAGCCAACTTTGACTCTTGGCTAAGCTATCCTACGATAGACACCACTTGTAAATCATTTGTCGCACACGAGTCCACTATCACCATCACAATACTCCACCGTGGATCCTCTCTCGCCATCCTACGAGAGGGCCATCCGCGGTACTCACACTTATCTTGAGATTTTTAGTAGTATCCATTTAACTTATCTATGAACTGTATAGGTGACCAAGTAGTCCTTTACCGCGGACGCGGCTATTCGAATAGATTTATACCCTGCAGGGGTGTACTTCTTCACACACGCTCTCACCACTTATCGCCGTTTACACGACATGTACTCGGCAACCTTCAAGCGGAAGCCCAGCGAGGGTGTCGGCCACGGCCTACCTAAACACTCAAGTCCCTAGTCCAGGTTTATCGCCTATTCGGGTTCCATCCGTAGGGAGTCCGGCCGAGGTTTCCACTAACGGCCCCGAACGATGTGAATAGGGTTCCGAGACACCAAACGGGCGCCCGGTTGACCCGGCCACGTGCCTACCGCAACACAGCCCACGCCGATGGTCAGCGCCGCGTGCGGCCCCCAGCATGCTACAAACACCAGAAACTACTTTGCAACTCCTGGACAGAGAACAAGCGTGATCAAGAAGCCGAGAGGGTCCATTGGTTTCGGGCCCAATGCGTGGTAGTAGCTGAGTCTTAAATCACACACACAGATCTCAGTTCTTAAGGGCGGCCTCAATGAAACAACCCACCATGTACTCCTACATGGCCTTCCATCGATTCCTTTACCAAATCGTGTTCAACACTTCCACGCTATTGACAACGATACAACCTTTCACTCTGGATCATCATCCCGATGAGCCAGACCTGACACAACTCTAAGCATAGCAAGCATAGCATGGTAGGAACACACACACACATGTATTGGCTCAATCAACTCCTACACATGCTAGTGGGTTTCATCTAGTTACTGTGGCAATGACAGGTCATGCAAAGTAAGTGGGTTCAACTACCGCAACACACAGCAGTTTGAAACGTGTTGTCTTAATGCAGTAAACAAGGGCAGAAGCGAGAACATGGGTTTGTATCGGAATGATCAATGAGTTGCTTGCCTGATGGAGTGGTCGTGGGATACTGCCCTTTAGTTGGATACTCGGAGATATCCTCGGAGGCAGAACCTACCACGATGAACACATCGGAACACAATCAATACATGGCGATATGCAACAATATGATGCATGCTCTGACATGGCAATATGAATGTGCCCTGACCTAGTGCAAGTTAAACCAGAAGGGAATGAACCCATTTGAACCAAAGATTCAAATGGAAACTCATTTATTAAGATCATATTAGTGTATCATCTTGTAAAGCCTAAACAGTGGGTTTAACTTGTTCTGACATGCATGAAACCAGCACCAATGGATAGCTTGGATTTTTCTGATCATTTTTCATATATAGAACTTTGCATTTGGAGTTACAGATAATTTTCTATGAATTTTTGAAGTTTGAACTATTTTCTGGATTTTCTTGTATAAGAATAAATCCAGTAATTAATTGATTGCGTCAGCATGAGGTCAGCGTGACGTCAGGGGTCAACGGGGTCGTCCAGGTCAAACTGACCAGTGGGACCCGCATGTCAGTAGTTAGTTTAACTAATTAACTTTAATTAGAACTAAACCAATTAGTTAACAGGGGGGCCCACCTGTCATTGACTCAGGGGAGTCAACGAGGGCCCACCCGTCAACGGTCAAGGGTTAACTCGCCGGCGTCTAGCCGCCGGCGAGGCCAGACGCGGCGGAGCAAGTGGATTTGGCCGTTCCGGCCACCAAATGCGGCGCGGAAGGCATCTACGCGCTCCTGGGAACGAGCCGCGGCTACTGGTGGAGTTAGTTGGGGTCGGGGTGGCCGGAGTTGGCGCCGGCGACGAGTTTGGCGGCGCCGGGGCTCGGGTGAAAGTGAAACCGGGGCTACGGGGCACGGCGAGGCGCGTGGAGTGGTGCGTTGGCCCCTGGGTGTGCGGTGAGGCTAGTGGACAAGGTGGTGCGGCCGTTGGGTGGCCGGAGCCTCGTCGGCGACGAGCTCCGCGGCGGCGCGTGCGGGCGAGCTACAAGTAATCGCTACGGGGCTCGAGAGAGAAAACGGGGAGGATGGGAAGGTGGCCATGCTCACGGTGGTTGCAGCGAGCGTCGAGGCGGGCTCGGGGAAGGTCGGAGCTGAGCGGGGCGATGATGGCGATCTCGGCGGCCGGAGTTGGGGAAGACGGGGTCGGGGGCGATTCCAGAGCGGGCGAGCACTCGGGGCTCGTCTTGCTCGAAGAATAGGAGGGTGGCGGAGCTCGTGGACACGGTCGGGTGGCGCGGGGACGACGGAGAGCGCGCCTATGGCGTGGGTGCGGCGGCGGTGGCGTCGGCCATGGCGAAGGGGAGCGAGGGAGGTGAGGCAGAGGCGAATGGCGTGTCCAGGGGCTCGGGGCGACGACGTGGAGCGCGTCCAGGCCAGCGGGGCGGCGGGGAGGCGAGGCAGGGCGGCGAGGAGCTGCGTGGCGCACGCTGAGCTCGCCGACGAGCACCTGCGTGCCTGCCTGGCCGAGCCAAGCAGCTCGCTGGCGCGGCAGCTGGGCTGGGCCGGCAGGTGGGCCGGTTGGCAGGCGCCAGGTAAGTTTTTCCTTTTATTTTTCCTTTTTCTATTTTTCTGTAACTTTGTGGACTTATTAAAAATACTAAAACAACTCCTAAAATCACCAAACCTCATCTGATCCTTAGTTAGAATAATTCCAGCAAGGAACATTTTAGTTTGGAGATATTTGAGCATTTGAAAATTTTTATAAATTTAAAATGCCCAAATTCAAATACTTATGCATTAACTCAATGACCTTCTGTTGACCTAGAAAAATATGCACCATTTTTGCTAGAGGTTTCAACCCAAGACAAAGAGAGTGAACATTTTAGAAGGGCATTTCAGGTTCATTGAAAATATTTTTAGTAAACCCTAGTTGATTTCAGGAGGGGTGCTGGGGGTTCTGCCTTCCCCATTTCAAATTTCTGTCAAAAGTAAACATGATGCACACTCTAATGCATGAGCTAGGTGGGATGTGACAACTCACCCCCACTCAAAAGAATCTCGTCCCGAGATTTAGGATCTGTCGGAAAGAAGGTGGGGTACTCAAGTTGAAGACGATCCTCCCTTTCCCATGTAGCTTCTTGCTCGGAATGGTGTGACCATTGAACCTTGAGAAACTTGATATTGTGGCATCGAGTGGTATGCTCGGCTTGATCAAGGATACGAACGGGGTATTCCCGATAGGTGAGGTTATCTTGGAGATCAAGCGTTTCGTGGTCCACTCCACGGATAGGATCCGCGAAGCAACGCCTGAGTTGAGAAACGTGGAAGACGTCATGAACTCTGGAGAGATGCGGAGGTAGTTCCAATTGGTAGGCAACTTCTCCTCGTTTGGCAAGAATGCGAAAAGGTCCAATGTAACGAGGAGCCAATTTGCCTTTGATACCGAATCGATGGGTTCCCTTTAAAGGTGTAACCCGAAGGTAAGCCATCTCGCCGACTTCATAAGCCATGGGCTTATGCTTGCGGTCATACTGACTCTTTTGTCGGGATTGGGCGGTTTTCAACTTCTCACGAATAATGCGAACCTGCTCTTCTGCATTCTGGATCATGTCCGGGCCAAAGAGTTGTCTCTCGCCGGTTTCTGACCAGTTAAGAGGCGTTCGACATTTTCGTCCATAGAGAACTTCGAAAGGAGCTTTACCCAAGCTAGCTTGATAACTGTTGTTATAAGCGAACTCGGCGAATGGAAGGCACTTCTCCCAATTCATACCGAAAGAGATGACAGAAGCTCGGAGCATATCCTCCAGAATTTGATTGACTCGTTCTACTTAACCACTTGATTGCAGATGGAAGGCGGTGCTAAAGGAGAGACGAGTCCCCATAGCATTTTGGAAACTTTCCCAAAATCGAGAGGTGAAAAGACTTCCACGGTCTGAATTAATTTCCAATGGAACACCATGGAGAGATACTATTCGAGAGATGTACAAATCAGCTAGCTGGCTAGCGGTTATACTCTCGCGAACAGGTAAGAAGTGGGCTACTTTGGAAAGACGATCGACAACAACGAAGATAGCATTATTCCCTCTTTTGGTTCTGGGAAACCCGGTAATGAAATCCATACCGATTTTATCCCATTTCCATTCAGGAATCTCCAATGGTTGAAGGGTGCCAGCAGGTCGTTGATGCTCTGCTTTAACACGACGACAGACGTCGCAAGTTGCAATGTATTGAGCGATTTCTCTCTTCATCCTAGTCCACCAAAACCTCTGGCATAGGTCTTGATACATTTTAGTACTACCGGGATGAATGGTGAGAGGGGATTCATGAGCTTCCTTAAGGATCAATCGCCTCAAGTTGCGTACCTTGGGAACCACTAGACGGTTTCCAAAGAACACAACACCTTGATCATCAATGGAGAAACAATCTGCAACTCCCTTCTTGATGTTTCTCTTGATACGGGAAATTCCCGGATCCACCTTTTGTGCCTTGATGATCTGATCCGTAAGGTTAGGTTTCGCCACCAGGGTGGAAAGGAATCCTCGAGGAACAATGTGAAGGTTAAGTTTATGAAATTCCTCGTGGAGAAATGGTTGACTTTGTTGTAACATCAGGTTGTTACAATAAGATTTACGACTTAGTGCATCAGCCATGACATTGGCTTTGCCTGGGGTGTAAGTTATTCCTAAGTCGTAATCCGAGATCAACTCGACCCAACGTCTTTGCCTGAGATTCAAATCCGGTTGGGTGAAGATATATTTCAAACTTTGGTGATCAGTATAAATTTCGCAACGATTACCCAGAAGGTAATGTCGCCAGGTTTTGAGTGCATGGACTACTGCTGCAAGCTCTAGATCATGTGTGGGATAATTATCCTCATGTGGACGCAACTGTCGAGATGCGTAGGCAATCACATGACGATCTTGCATGAGTATGCAACCTAGTCCTTGTCGCGAGGCGTCGCAGTAGATAACAAAGTCCTTAGAGAAATCTGGTGGTACCAGTACGGGAGCAGATGTCAGGCGTCTTTTCAGTTCCCGAAAGCTGAACTCGCACTGTGGGGTCCACTCGAACTTTTTATCTTTCTTGAGGAGTTCAGTTAGAGGCTTAGCAACCTTGGAGAAATTCTCGACGAAGCGGCGGCAATAGCTCGCTAAACCAAGAAAACTCCGAACTTGCTTGACCGTTTCAGGTGGAGTCCAGTCAAGGACAGCTTGAACTCGCTCGGGATTGACAGCAATGCCCTTGCCAGAGATTACATGGCCCAGATAGGTCACTTCTGGCAACCAGAATTCACACTTGGAGAATTTGGCATAAAGGCGATGCTCTCGAAGTTTCATCAATACTAGCCTCAGATGTTCGGCATGTTCTTCCTCATTCTTGGAGTAGATGAGTATATCATCGAGGTATACCACGACGAATTTATCCAAGTACTCCCTGAAGATCGAGTTCATTAACCGAGAGAAGGTGGCTGGAGCATTGGTTAAACCGAAGGACATGACGGTGTACTCGTATTGGCCGTAACGAGTAACGAAAGCCGTTTTGGGAATGTCCCCGTTCTTGATTTTGATTTGATGGTAGCCCAACCTCAAATCCATCTTGGAAAAGACTGAGGATCCAGCGAGCTGATCATACAGGTCGTTGATCCTGGGGAGCGGATACTTGTTCTTGATAGTGACCAAATTGACAGGTCGATAATCCACAACCATCCGATCCGTTCCATCCTTCTTCTTGACAAAGAGGACGGGGCAAGCCCATGGAGATGAACTAGGACGGATGAAACCCTTTTGCAAGGACTCATCGAGTTGTTTCTTAAGCTCAGCTAGTTCCAGGGGTGCCATCTTATAAGGTCTTCTAGAGATTGGGACGGTTCCTAGAACAAGGTCTATCACGAACTCGACATCTCTGTCAGGTGGAACACCTGGCAGTTCCTCTGGAAAGACATCCGGGAAGTCACGGACTACCGGAATATCTTCGAGGTCTGGAAGGGGATTGGCATTTAGAGAGTAGAGTTGACGCTCCGATACTCGGGTCAAAACATTGACTGTCTTGCCCGATGGATGGGTAAGTTGGACAGTTCTAGTTGAGCAGTCAATCTTGGCGTAATGGGCTGACATCCAGTCCATACCCAAGATGATGTTTATGTCCGAAGACTTGAGAGCTATTAGTGACGCGAGAAAAACCAATCTGTCGACAAGAATTTCATTTCCATGGCTGATCCTAGAGGTTTGCCATCTAGAACCGGGAGTTTGAATTTCCATGGAGGTGGGCATGTCACTAAAGGTAGTGTTGTGCAATCGAGCATAACTCTCAGAAATAAATGAATGAGATGCTCCAGTATCAAAGAGAACAGTTGCCGGGTGGCAATTAACAAGGAGCGTACCGAGAACGACGTTGGGGTCCTCTTGAGTCTCTTCAGCTGAAACGTAGTTGACATGGCCACGAGCAGTGGTGGCTGGCTTGGCGACAAGCACCTTTGCTGTTGACTTACCACGTCCAACAGACTTTCCGAACTGGCTGGGGTTGTTCTGGGGACACTCACGGATGTAGTGGCCCGGCTCACCACACTTGAAGCAAGTTATCATATTAGGGCGTGGAGCAGCATTGGCAGTGGGGCCACCAAAAGTCTTGGGCGACACATACTGCTGATTGGGGCGAGGCGCCTCAAAGGATGGCCTCGGAGTATACCTGGGTGGCATAGCAGAATTTGGGATCCAGACCCGGCACTTCTGAGATCCAGAGCCGGATGAAGATCCATAGTCACGGGAGTGCTTGCGTGAAGCTTCAATTTCATTCTGCCCTGTCTCGGCACTGATGGCCTTATTGACTAGCTTCGGAAAGGAAGTGCATTCATGCAGACGAAGGTCACGGCGGAGCTCAGGGCTAAGTCCCTTGCGGAACCTTGCCTGCTTCTTGGCGTCGGTGGATACCTCTTCGGGAGCATAGCGTGCAAGCTTCCCAAACTCGCGACTGTATGCATCCACAGTCAGCTTCCCCTGGGTGAAGTTACAAAACTCCTCCCTCTTGCGATCCATGAGGCCTTCCGGGATATGATGCTCATGAAAAGCGGCACTGAAATCAGCCCAAGTAGTGAGTTGGCCGACCGGGCGCATAGCTTCATAATTCTCCCACCAAAGGCTGGCAGGGCCTTCGAGGTGATAGGCAGCAAAGGTGACTTTATCATCTTCAGCCACGTTGGCAGAACGTAGCTTGTGGGCGATGCTGTGGAGCCAGTCATCCGCATCGAGAGGTTCGATGGAATGATTGAACTTTGGCGGGTACAGCTTGACAAAGTCATTGATGGACACTGGATTGATCCTCTGCTGGCGTGTAGTGTTCTGCTCAATCCGTTCTAACAAGCGGTTGGTGTCGCGCCTATTGCGCTCTGCCTCCAGCATCACTTCGGCCAGAGAAGGTGGTTGAGGCAGACTTTCCTCTCTAGGTGCACTAGCTTCTCCCTGCTCCGGAGCAGCAGGGTTGCTGCGGGTGTTGACCATCCTAGGAAAACAAAACAATGATTTAAACCAGGATGGCAAAATCTGGCCAAGGAAGTGCGGAATGTAATGGATAACAAGGAATGCAGAGATGATCATCCGTATGACATGGTAATATAGAAACTGCCATATATATACCAACGGTCATACACATCATACATAGTTTAGTACAAGCTCAAGCTGAAGTACAACTAAGACGAAAGACGTTACATCTCATCGGAGGCATTCCAAGCTCCTATACATTATTTTTCTACACCTCCGGAATTGATACACACTAAGTTATATTCCACAATCACGCAGGACGGTGGACACACAACTATTACAATACTAGCGAGACTACTACTAGCTCAGACGGCTCCGTAGAAGTCCTCATAGAAGTCACCACCCAGACCTGGAAGCGGAACATGGTCATCTGGAAACAGACGGTCCTACGGTGCTTGTGGACCATAGGGACTTGGGTGCGGCCTTGGACCAACAGATGGCGGCAGAAGAGGCCCACGAGGAGGGGTAATGCCTCCCACCTCACGCCATTCCATGAAGTCTGACAGACTAGCCCGCACAGGGTACAAGTCTCTTGTGTCCATGTATCCGGCTTGCACAGCAGGTGCAAACCTCGTCAAGGTGGCCCAATGATCAGCACGAGCATTAAAGAGCTCCATACGCAAGGCCCGGTTTTCACGGTCCTTATCTTCCAACATCTCAGTAGTGGTGCAAAGGAGTGAGTCCTCATGGGATGCATCACTGTACATGCCCTGAAGGTAACCATGCGCCCCAGGGAGGGATGCTGGCATGTAGTGAAATTCAGTGTTGCTCAACAAGGCAGTTCTAGCTCGCATAATGGTCATCATCGAGTAGGCTGCATCTTGAACGGACATCCCAATAGTGATCCCGAGTCCATAAGAACAGTGGAGTGGTTCCGTGGCTCCGGGATAAGATGGATATATCCTGACCGTGCACAGATATTGGCTCTGGTTAAAATCTCTTAACTGCTCTTCGACGGTGTATTCAGGGTACCATCGGTAACCTGCCTCAACCATCACTCGAACCAACATGGCGGTATGACCACATATACCAATGCAACGGGTCAGACGAACCACTTGGTTCTGGGGACGGGTAGCCATCTGGAAGCACAAAATAGTGCAAAGGCATTAGAATTTCTGGATGAAATTGGACAGCATAACGGCTGTAAATGCTCAGAAAAAGACTTGAGACATCCACAACAGTTTGCGAAACCACTCAACAACAACATATCAAGGTTCTGGTTCAAATGGCAACATACTAAACTTTAGTAGAACTGAACGGGGTTGTATCCACAATCCTATAAGTTACTATGGATTTAGTAACACGTGAACCTGATAGAGAGAAGAGAGCGTAGTCCTTAACCCACGTAGAATGAGAAGAGAATGACTCAGAATAGAGGGCATAAGGTAAAGGAGTAAAAGAGCCTTACGTTCCCTCCCACAATCAATTCCCCTACATATAACTAAAGCATTTCTAGACTCGACATCGACCAGTTTGGCTTAGCGAACCTACAGGCAGTCCGGCTCTGATGCCAACGCTGTCAGGACCCCGATCCTAAGCCACATCGATCCAGCGTGTAACACATCATATCACTTTGCGGCCTCACGCACGGTACTCCCACGGGTGCCACCTTACCTGGCCCGGGATCGTTTGCGCCTTTTGGCTCACGTATATGATAGTGTCGCTAGCATCCATATGACAGAGAACCCGGGCCGACATGGCTAGTCGTGAACCCAAAGCGGCGCTAGCCTATGAGGACAGGCATACATGAATCACATCGAGCATGTCGGTCATCAACGTATTTATTCGGGCTGTAGCACTGGGCTAACAGGACTCCGGTAACTCGGGCTGTAGCAGGCTAGGCAGGACTCCGAATAACAGCGCGTGACATTTCCCCGAAGGGACAGACATAGGAACGACGTGAAACACATGCCGGCCAGTCAAGTGTCCAAGCAGTAGTGCTGGGCTAGCAGGACTCCGGTGAACCGGGCTGTAGCGGACTACTATCGCTCAGAAGCACAAGACTTACATTTCCCCATATGAAAGGCTGCCAAGGATAAACAACTAGATAGTCGGATCCCACTCATACCAAGCATTTCAATCATACACACAATATGCCCGATATGAGTAAATACAACATGGCATCACAACAGTACTCTACGACTCAAGTACTTTATTTAGAAGGCTCCGAGGAGCCATACATATCATCCATACAAATAGGGGTCACATGACCCAACACTCAAGTTATACAAACATACAAGCACATGCGGAAGCAAAGTAGTCTGAGTACAGACACTAGAAAGAAAGAAGGCTTGACAAAGCCTGTCTATCTACAACGACCCTTCACAAGTCTTGGATCACCACCTGGTGATAAGTCACTCGTCAACGTCGAGGTCTACATAGAACCCATCAGAGGGGTTGGTGCAGTCGTCTGAAAAACATGATTAAAGCAACATGAGTATGGAGGTACTCAGCAAGTCTTACAACAGGAACCTATCATACATGCACATTCTCAAGAAGGTAGTGGGGTTATTGCAGCAAGCCAGCTTTGACTCTTGGCTAAGCTATCCTACGATAGACACCACTTGTAAATCATTTGTCGCACACGAGTCCACTATCACCATCACAATACTCCACCGTGGATCCTCTCTCGCCATCCTACGAGAGGGCCATCCGCGGTACTCACACTTATCTTGAGATTTTTAGTAGTATCCATTTAACTTATCTATGAACTGTATAGGTGACCAAGTAGTCCTTTACCGCGGACGCGGCTATTCGAATAGATTTATACCCTGCAGGGGTGTACTTCTTCACACACGCTCTCACCACTTATCGCCGTTTACACGACATGTACTCGGCAACCTTCAAGCGGAAGCCCAGCGAGGGTGTCGGCCACGGCCTACCTAAACACTCAAGTCCCTAGTCCAGGTTTATCGCCTATTCGGGTTCCATCCGCAGGGAGTTCGGCCGAGGTTTCCACTAACGGCCCCGAACGATGTGAACAGGGTTCCGAGACACCAAACGGGCGCCCGGTTGACCCGGCCACGTGCCTACCGCAACACAGCCCACCCCGATGGTCAGCGCCGCGTGCGGCCCCCAGCATGCTACAAACACCAGAAACTACTTTGCAACTCCTGGACAGAGAACAAGCGTGATCAAGAAGCCGAGAGGGTCCATTGGTTTCGGGCCCAATGCGTGGTAGTAGCTGAGTCTTAAATCACACACACAGATCTCAGTTCTTAAGGGCGGCCTCAATGAAACAACCCACCATGTACTCCTACATGGCCTTCCATCGATTCCTTTACCAAATCGTGTTCAACACTTCCACGCTATTGACAACGATACAACCGTTCACTCTGGATCATCATCCCGATGAGCCAGACCTGACACAACTCTAAGCATAGCAAGCATAGCATGGTAGGAACACACACACATGTATTGGCTCAATCAACTCCTACACATGCTAGTGGGTTTCATCTAGTTACTGTGGCAATGACAGGTCATGCAAAGTAAGTGGGTTCAACTACCGCAACACACAGCAGTTTGAAACGTGTTGTCTTAATGCAGTAAACAAGGGCAGAAGCGAGAACATGGGTTTGTATCGGAATGATCAATGAGTTGCTTGCCTGATGGAGTGGTCGTGGGATACTGCCCTTTAGTTGGATACTCGGAGATATCCTCGGAGGCAGAACCTACCACGATGAACACATCGGAACACAATCAATACATGGCGATATGCAACAATATGATGCATGCTCTGACATGGCAATATGAATGTGCCCTGACCTAGTGCAAGTTAAACCAGAAGGGAATGAACCCATTTGAACCAAAGATTCAAATGGAAACTCATTTATTAAGATCATATTAGTGTATCATCTTGTAAAGCCTAAACAGTGGGTTTAACTTGTTCTGACATGCATGAAACCAGCACCAATGGATAGCTTGGATTTTTCTGATCATTTTTCATATATAGAACTTTGCATTTGGAGTTACAGATAATTTTCTATGAATTTTTGAAGTTTGAACTATTTTCTGGATTTTCCTGTATAAGAATAAATCCAGTAATTAATTGATTGCGTTAGCATGAGGTCAGCGTGACGTCAGGGGTCAACGGGGTTGTCCAGGTCAAACTGACCAGTGGGACCCGCATGTCAGTAGTTAGTTTAACTAATTAACTTTAATTAGAACTAAACCAATTAGTTAACAGGGGGGCCCACCTGTCATTGACTCAGGGGAGTCAACGAGGGCCCACCCGTCAACGGTCAAGGGTTAACTCGCCGGCGTCTAGCCGCCGGCGAGGCCAGACGCGGCAGAGCAAGTGGATTTGGCCGTTCCGGCCACCAAATGGGGCACGGAAGGCATCTACGCGCTCCTAGGAACGAGCCGCGGCTACTGGTGGAGTTAGTTGGGGTCGGGGTGGCTGGAGTTGGCGCCGGCGACGAGTTTGGCGGCACCGGGGCTCGGGTGAAAGTGAAACCGGGGCTACGGGGCACGGCGAGGCGCGTGGAGTGGTGCGTTGGCCCCTGGGTGTGTGGTGAGGCTAGTGGACAAGGTGGTGCGGCCGTTGGGTGGCCGGAGCCTCGTCGGCGACGAGCTCCGCGGCGGCGCGTGCGGGCGAGCTACAAGTAATCGCTACGGGGCTCGAGAGAGAAAACGGGGAGGATGGGAAGGTGGCCATGCTCACGGTGGTTGCAGCGAGCGTCGAGGCGGGTTCAGGGAAGGTCGGAGCTGAGCGGGGCGATGATGACGATCTCGGCGGCCGGAGTTGGGGAAGACGGGGTCGGGGGCGATTCCAGAGCGGGCGAGCGCTCGGGGCTCGTCTTGCTCGAAGAAGAGGAGGGTGGCGGAGCTCGTGGACACGGTCGGGTGGCGCGGGGACGACGGAGAGCGCGCCTACGGCGTGGGTGCGGCGGCGGTGGCGTCGGCCATGGCGAAGGGGAGCGAGGGAGGCGAGGCAGAGGCGAATGGCGTGTCCAGGGGCTCGGGGCGACGACGTGGAGCGCGTCCAGGCCAGCGGGGCGGCGGGGAGGTGAGGTAGGGCGGCGAGGAGCTGCGTGGCGCACGCTGAGCTCGCCGACGAGCACCTGCGTGCCTGCCTGGCCGAGCCAAGCAGCTCGCTGGCGCGGCAGCTGGGCTGGGCCGGCAGGTGGGCCGGTTGGCAGGCGCCAGGTAAGTTTTTCCTTTTATTTTTCCTTTTTCTATTTTTCTGTAACTTTGTGGACTTATTAAAAATACTAAAACAACTCCTAAAATCACCAAACCTCATCTGATCCTTAGTTAGAATAATTCCAGCAAGGAACATTTTAGTTTGGAGATATTTGAGCATTTGAAAATTTTTATAAATTTAAAATGCCCAAATTCAAATACTTATGCATTAACTCAATGACCTTCTGTTGACCTAGAAAAATATGCACCATTTTTGCCAGAGGTTTCAACCCAAGACAAAGAGAGTGAACATTTTAGAAGGGCATTTCAGGTTCATTGAAAATATATTTAGTAAACCCTAGTTGATTTCAGGAGGGGTGCGGGGGGTTCTGCCTTCCCCATTTCAAATTTCTGTCAAAAGTAAACATGATGCACACTCTAATGCATGAGCTAGGTGGGATGTGACATGTTACTAGACCATGACGAACCTACGAATTATGAGGAAGCGATGATGAGCACAGATTCCGCAAAATGGCTTGAGGCCATGAAATCTGAGATGGGATCCATGTATGAGAACAAAGTATGGACTTTGATTAACTTGCCCGATGATTGGCGAGCCATTGAGATTAAATGGATCTTCAAGAGGAAGACGGACGCTGATAGTAGTGTTACTATCTACAAAGCTCAAATTGTCGCAAAAGGTTTTCGACAAGTTCAAGATGTTGACTACGATGAGATTTTCTCACTCGTAGCGATGCAAGTCTGTCCGATCAATTGCCGCATTTTATGAAATCTGGCAAATGGATGTCAAAACTACATTCCTTAATGGATTTATTAAAGAAGAGTTGTATATGATGCAACCAGAAGGTTTTGTCAATCCTAAAGGTGCTAACAATGTGTGCAAACTCCAGCGATCCATCTATGGAATGGTGCAAGCATCTCAGAGTTGGAATATACACTTTGATGAGTTGATCAAAGCATATAGTTTTATACATACTTGTGGTGAAGCCTGTATTTACAAGAAAGTGAGTGGGAGCACTACAACCTTTATGATAATTATATATGTGAATAACATATTGTTGATCGGAAATGATGTAGAATTTTCTGGAAAGCATACACTGGTGCGCGTCGGTCCTAAACAAACAGGTTTTAACCCCTTTCCGCAATGACATTTGGAACCGTCGCCAAGTGAGTGTGGGTGACAGGGGGTCCTTCCTACACGGCCCAGAAACCGTCGGGGATATGCCCTCCTGGCACACATGTTCGGCAAAATGAGGTCATGTGCGACCGGCGAGCACTGAAATACGAAAATACATACAGTAGAGCTAAAAATACAATTATACGGCGAAATTGTTTCTGGTCGCAAGTACATCCCACACAGTTAGTCCCCGCTAAACGTTTCCGTTCGTATGCACATCCCACACCGTCGCTCCAAGGAAACCGTTTCTGTTCACAGGTACATCACACACAATTTTTCCCGTTAAATCATTTGCTTTATTGAATGGTCCGTAGAAGAAACTGTGTGGCAAAGGTTGTCCATCACACACAGTTTTTATGTGGTAAACATTTGCGCAAGGTGGCCTAACGCAAACAGTTTTCAAGAGAAATTCGTGTGTGATTGTTCATTGATCCAACACGGTTTATTCCTAGAAACTGTGAGCGTTGCCTGAGGTCATCGCCCATGGTATTTTTTCAACAACCGTTTGCAATAGCAAAACACAATTATCAGGCTAATTTGCCATTAACAGGCTAATTATCCGAATATTCGTAATCCATTTATTAATCTAATTGACATTTCATATTAAGCACACAATATATTTCATTTTCGTATTAAGGAAGCAGAATTTCATAATTGAAATGCATTAGAGTACAACATGATATAGTTTCAACACTCAGCTACCCCATCACACAACTGCACCAGCAGCAAGTTCCACATGCAACATGTAGAACCTTTCGAAATTAGCATCATAGATGGTATATAGAAAGATGCATCTCATCTGGAAAACTGCTGAAGCGGAAGGCGAATATTGAGCCTTCATTCATGTTGAAGGTCTTTGCAACTTTAGGCCAGTGCCTGTGGATGATTGACCATCCGTCCTTCGTCCTCTTCAGGAACACTTCAATATTGAACCGTGGGTGTTGTATGAAAACCTTCCTCGCCTCCTGACTATAGAGGTGGTTTGAGAGGTAATCATCAGTGAACTGCTTTGGAAAGGCCTGAAAACAAGGATGTGCATAAATATCTTCTCTATATTGGAAATGGGGCAAAGGAATAAAAAAGGCAAGGTATAATAGTTGGTACCATCTTGTAGTGAACTGATATCTTGTTCATTGTGCAGACAAAGATCTTGTTGTTTTTTGTCGCTAATTTCTTTATCCTAACAATCTTTCTGAGTTTCTTGATTTGATTGATATTCATGGACAACTCATTTCCCCAAAAAGGGTCGAACAGTGGGTCAAAACCTCTGACAGTAGGACCTACATGTGCAAGACCAAATTGTTAAAAACCAAAATATTAGAATGGTTCCTGCAATTGCACAATAATGTGCTATTAGACAACAGAGCATGCACGTGCTAACCTCGATTGTAAACCTAAGTGCTTCCCATTGTTTCCCTGCAACACATATAAGGTAGTTAGTCATCAGGTTAAGTAAGGGTTCACATGCTATTAGTAAAATATGTTGATGAAAAATAAGCACATTGCAGATGCATTAGATTAATTGAAGCCACACTGTCGTGGTTTTGTCACGGCAGATGTCCTAGCCAAAGGACTTAGTCGTGGAGCCATCGCAACGGGTTAACTCGAAGGGGTTAAAGCGGACACAAGGACACAGAGGGTTTATACTAGTTCAGCCCCTTCGATGAAGGTAAAAGCCTACGTCTAGTTGTGATGGAATTGATGGGGTTTCGATGATTAGGGAGCAAACAAGCTTCGCCTAAGTCTCGAGTTGTGATTGTCTGCCCTTGAACCGCTGTCGGGTCGTCCCCTTATATACACGGGTGACGCCCGTCGGTTCACAGAGTCCCAATCTCCGGTTCATATTCGTGCCCGGGTTGGTCTCTCCTTATTCCTAACTTATAATACAAGTTTACATACAAAGCCGGTTTACGGCCACAAGTGTTAAACTGACTACGGCCTTGGGCCCTCATCTATCTTCTTGGGCTTTAACGCTCTGGGGCCACTGATGAAGTTAACCCGGCCCTGGTGGGCCAGTTTACGCCCAGTAGTAATATCCCCAACATTAGGCCCCAGATTGATTTGGACGTGTTCATGTCAATCCTTAGCAGAAATCTTCATATTTATCACCTTCTGGTAATGGTTGAACCGTCTTGACGTCATCTTCTCCACTTGCTGTTAAACCGGGGTGACATCATCTGTCATAAAGAAAATATTCATAATACCTCATCATTTTAATAAGGCTGCGAAAATCGAGGCGACAGCTCCGTTCGGTGGCCCCTGGTTTGTCGCGCCTGACACATGTCCTTTTGTGTTATAAATAGGACCGAAGGGTCATTTCCTTTTCCCCCTTCCTGCCTTCTCATCTTCATCTTCCTCGCGTTGTCAGCTTCGAAGCTCCGCCGCCGCCGTCGCCTTCAACCTCGACCTTGGCCGCTGCATCGACCTGATCGTACCAGAAAACTGCGGTGATCTTCCGCACTCTCCTCCGCTCTGGTAAGTCCTCTGTTCTTCTTAACCTAGATCTGCTCTAGGGTTCCTTGTTCTTGAGATGTTCGTCGACTGCTCCTGCTCGTGTGTCAACCTCTGTATGGATCTGTAAAACCTTATCCTGAATGACATGTAGCTTTCCGCGTCCACCTATAGTCTCATGTTTAAGTTCCATGGGTCTCATCTATATATCTGCCCATTGATTCACTTCCGCCCTGCTTTGAAGTCTTTTGAATATTTTTCTGTTTTTCTGAAGCTACCTTAGATCCATTGCTGTAATGAAACTTTTGTGAAACCTGTTTCTGCATACTTAGCCATTTCGGAACCTCCAATGCTTTCAATATTTAGATCAGGCGGTTTAACTTCCCATAGGAAAAGTCAATAAACCGGTATATACCATTGGTCCCCTTATTGAACCGCTAGGATCCCTTAGCCATAGTCCATCGCTTTACGGAGCTTCGGTTTGAATATAGTTATCCTCGGTTTAACCCCGATCATATAAGTGTATATTTTTGTACCCAACACAATCTCAAACTGGGATTGCTTATTTTGTAGACTCCACCATGACCAAGCAAGTATATGAGTGCAACTGGGCTCCTTCTCGTGTTACAGAGACACAACTGAATAACTTAGTCTTGACTGGCGCTTTGAGCAGCAAGAATACCATCCACTGGAGGGTCCCAGGCAAAGAATGTCCTCCCACACCTCAAGGAGGAGAGGTTGTAGTTTTTGCGGATCACTTAGCCCGAGGCTTTAATCCACCTGGTTCGAAATTTTATCGGGACGTCTTGGCCAACTTCCAGCTTCGTCCACAAGACACCGGCCCCAATTCTGTCACCAACATATGTCATTTCCAAGTGCTCTCCGAGGTGTTCTTTCAAGAGGAACCTTCTGTCGAGTTATTTCGAGATTTGTTCCATCTAAACCGTCGCACAGAATTTACTGATGGTTCTAACATGGAATTGGGTGGCATGGCGATTCAAAAGCGGAAATAGGTCACTTATCCTCATGCAAAGCTGCACAGCCATCCCCAAGAATGGAATCAATCGTGATTCTATTGCAAAGACACCTCTCCTGCAAATGAAAATCCCTTGCCTGGTTATCGTCCGGAACGGCTTAGCAACACACAGCCCTTTCCATAGAGGTTGACGGCCAAAGAGAGGAGTAAATATGCTCCCCAACTGTCCAAGCTCAGAGCCTTTATGGCCAACGGTTTAACAGGAGTGGATCTCGCTCGTTGCTGGATATCCTGGAGCATACTGCCTCTCAGCCAACGCTCCGGTTTAATGTGTGAATATACGGGCAGTGTTAACGACCCTCTGCGGCATGTGAACATCCAGCTTACTGACGAAGACGTCACAGAAGCTGTGAAGAAAATTCTGAACGAACCGGAATACGTCTGTGCTCGAACCGACCTGCTTCCTTTCTGTGCTACCAACAAACCGCCAGCTGTAAGTCTGAATTTTTCCCTTTCATTAATTCTGATGATGTTACATTTGCTTAATACTTGATACCAACATCTGTGAAATCAGGGTGATGATCCGTTTTGGAGCAAGAAGCTTTCGCAGGAGAAGGCAGACAAACCGGAGAGACCGACCCGTCCAAAGACAAAGGTCCTTAAGAAACCTGCTCAGAAAAGGAAAACCACTGCATCTTCTGATCCGCCTGCTGATGATGATGTGAGTAATCCGGACCTTGAGGTAAAATTCGATTTACTTGGCTTTCTTTTACACACCTTATTGATGATAATACTTATCAGGATGATGCCGAAGCTAGCCATGCTGATGATGCAGAGGTAATTATTCTCTCTTCTGACTCGAACTCTTTGCCTTCACTAAAAATTCGTCAGGCAATCCGGAAAGTTAAATTTTCTCATCCACTTGCTCATTTGGATCCCAAATTTCTTATGAAGACCCAACAGCATGAAGTGCGCCACACGACTCGGCATAGCGGCCAGGTAGTTACCTCCGCCGGTTTACCGAACAATCTGGTTCGAAGATGCCAATCAGAGGTCCCTAATTTGCTTGTCAGTACTTGTTCTAAAGCGGGCTGTTTTCGTCAACCGCTTAACCCATCTGACTCTGATTATCAGGTTACCCCCCATTCATCCTCCGGCAAGTCAACGGGTACTCAGCTGCCACCGCTTAAAACCGTGCTTGGGTAAGCTTACATTTATCATAACTTTCTTGATTTTGTAGCTTTCAACATATACTGTTTTTTTGTTGTTCCTCTCAGGGCCAAACCGAGGCCGAGCAAGAAGGCTCGCCTGGACAAAGCGGCCGAAGAAGAAACTGTCCCTGAACCGGGTGCCGCTCTAGATGTTGAGGCAGTCGTTCATGAATATATGCCAAATGACCCGCCAGCGCAAGATGAGGTCTTTATTGCTGAAGAGAGGCCTGTTGATGCTTCTGGTCCTGCTGACCATCCTGGAAGTCCCGTCTGGAATGAAAAATCCACAAGTCCATCCAAAGCTACTGACAAGCCGACAGCCACAGTGCAAACCGGTGACGCCCAGGATGATGAAGTTGTCATCACTGGTATTGGTCATACCGAACCCAGCAATCCTGTCGCTTTGTCCAGACACACTGCCAAGGATGAATTTGCTGCAATGGGCAAGGGCAAGTGGAACGTCGACTTGGCGACTTATGCTGCACTGAGTGCTCAAGATCTTCATTCTGGTTATCTGAACCGTCTATATACCAGTCGCGACCATGAAGCTGGCCTAGTGAACATGATGAAGGGAAAATTTGAGGTAATTTTCATATGCCTCTTCCTGCTTGTCTATCTTTTATCCTTGCTACCTCCCCTAGCCCCCAGGGGTCGGTTTGTAATCTTCTTTCAAATCGGAACTTTGTAAAACAGAAAACCGCATACTTTCAGAATGCACCGATGTAGCCCCCAAGGGTCGGTTCAACTTAATGTAGTTGAACCGGGACTTAATAATATAAGCCTGAAAGCTTCAAATTTCACTGATAACTGTTTGAGCAAATAGCCATTAGCCCCCAAGTGCCAGGTTGAATACTTGTATTGAGCTTGGGACTTTGCAATCAGTTGATAGTTGTAGATTAAATAAGCATTAGCCCCCAAGTGCCAAGCGCATAACTCGTTATGTGGTTGGTACTTTAATATCCATACCGTTTTTTAAACCATTTAACTGTCTGAATGCACGCTGAGCTGAAGACCAAGGAAAATCAACTCGCCGATCTTCAGGAGAACTTAAAATCTCAACAAGCTGAAACCTCCAAAGCCAAAGAGGAGTTGACCAGCGCTTTAAGCGTCATGGAACAGCTGAAGGAGGGCTTTAAGAAAGATCGGGCGGATTGGGCCATTGAGAAAACTGCTTTGACCAAAAAGATTGAAACTGATGAAGGTGCCCTTAAACTAGTGACAGATGAACTGACCAGCGTAAAGCGACAAGTGCATGCAATGACTGCTGCCATCTTTGGTAAGCATTCCTTGACTCCTGTGATAATTTTGGTCTTCCTATGATAGGTCCGGTTTGTGAATTGTTCCATCATGTTGCAGGCACCCGCATTAGCCACTTGGGGTCAGATGTTCGAATGAAATTGAAGGCTGCCTACACGTTAATCGAATAGCTGTACACTGGAGCGCAGCGGATCATCTCGACTGCGTCACATAACAATCCTGCACCCATGTTAATCCAAGATACTCTTAAGAGATTGTCAATGCTTCCCGCCCGGATTGAAGAGCTGAAGAAGTCTGCTGCTCGAACTGGTGCCATCAACGCTTTAATCCGAGCAAAAGCATGGGTGCCAGACTTTGATCCTGTGGAGGCAGCTCAGGGCTATCCCAGTTTGAAGGAAGACGGATCAGAATTCAATGAAGATGATCTGAGAGCCATAAACCAGGCGGTGCGCCCTCTGGCTTGCCAATTAGTAGAAGAGGCAAATTTGATGCATTATCAAGCCCAGTACAATAACTAGAACAAGCGAGTGGCTGCACCAGTTCCCGAAGCGGAAAATCTGATCCCGCCAATCCGTAAGCATACTTATGCTCCTGATATTGAACCGTCTTCGCTGATCCATGATGAAGCTGTTTTTCAAGCTTTAATGGGAATCGACTGGACCACTGTTGACTTCCAGCCGCTGGGTAGGGCAGAAGACGCTGAAGCGACGCAGGATGACCCGCGATCATCAGACCAAGGCGGTGACCAAGCTTGAACCAGAGACCGGTTTAATAGGCTGCCTTGTGATACTTTGCCAGAAAACAGTGATCTTATTTGGGCACCATGTTGCCTTGTAATAGGATAGCCAATACTTTTTCTTCTGAGATGCCTTCGTGCATCTGAACCGATACTTTTGGTTGAAAGATCAAAGCTGCCAATCTATACCACCTGCAATCATAAAATCTTAAACTACCAGGGCGGTTGTACCACCAGCCGGTTTATAAACTTCATATATACATGCAAGGAGATTGACATATATGATCAAATTTTGTGATACAAAATACCTGCCATCATTGGGCATGAAGTAGGCTTAGCCAATCTTGACACGGCGGTTTGATAAACCTGCACTGTCATGGGAGAAAACAGCTCTTGTATATACAATGCCGGTTTACTATGTAAACCGTGCTTGGTCATAATGAACAATTTGTTACTCCAAAAAAGGATGTTAACAGAAAAAATCAAACCGGGCAAATAACCTCTGGTTAAAAAATGGACCGTGTACTACCAAATTGGCAGTTTGAACCGGTGTAAAACGTATGTCGGTTTAAAAACGCAATCAAGATAAAACATCAGTTTAAAAAATATTGAAGCGAAGGCAATCCGTTTGCAAAAAAGGGGCTTTATTGAGCCGATCAGATGGTGTTACCTTGGTCGGACACGACCAAGCTCCCAATAGGTGTAGCTATGGTTCAAGTCAGCCAGGTCCCCAAATGAAACCGTGGCATTACGCCGATCAAGTGGCATGGCAATGGTTCGGGTTCGAGCAAGCCCCCAAGTGATTCTATGGCCTTTAGGCCGATCAAGAGGCGTGACTGGTTCAGACTTGACCATGTCCCCAAGTGATCTGGTGGCTCTTGCCTATCAAAAGGTGTTGCATCGGTTCGGACACGACCGAGCCCCCAAGTGATCTGGTGGCTTTCGCCTATCAAAAGGTGTTGCATCGGTTCAGACATGACCGAGCCCGCTAGTGATATTTATAATTGTTTCAAGGGGTAAACCGGAGGCCGTTTTAAGACAGAACAACCCCATGTAACGACACATGATATAAAAGAATGGATACCCCGCTTTAGGCTGAGGGCCCGGTTTATTGTATTTATAATATGTACATTGTCATAATATATACATAAGCATAGCCAATGGCTCAAGTATAGTAAGGCCGAAGATGAGCTATGTTCCATGGCCTGTTGGTCTCCTCTTCTGATTTGCGTGAGTCTTTTCGCTCTCGAACATCGATTAGATAGTATGACCCGTTGTGCAGATTCTTGCTGACCACGAAAGGTCCCTCCCAAGGCGGGGATAAATTATGCATATCGGTTTGATCTTGAATGAGCCGAAGCACCAAATCTCCTTCTTGAAAGGTTCCGGTTCTGACTCGACGACTGTGATAGCGACGAAGATCCTGTTGGTAAATCGCTGAGCGGGCAGCTGCTATGTCTCGCTCTTCATCCAACCGGTCCAAAGCGTCTTGTCGAGCTATCTCGTTGTCCGCTTCAACATAAGCCGCCACACGAGGTGAATCGTGACGGATGTCACTAGGGAGAACCGCCTCCGCTCCATAGACCATGAAGAACGGTGTGTATCCTGTTGATCTGTTGGGTATGGTATTAATGCTCCATAATACAGATGGCAACTCTTCTACCCACCAACCCGGCGTCCTTTGCAGAGGAACCATATGTCGCGGTTTGATGCCTCTCAAGATCTCCTGATTAGCTCTTTCTGCTTGACCATTGGACTGTGGGTGCGCCACTGATGAAACGTCAAGGCGGATGTGCTCCCGTTCACAAAACTCCTTCATGGCTCCTTTGGACAAATTGGTACCATTATCTGTGATGATACTGTGTGGAAAGCCAAACCGGAAAATCACTTTTTTGATGAACTGAACTGCCGTGGCTGCATCACACTTGCTAACAGGCTCCGCCTCCACCCACTTTGTAAATTTATCAACCGCCACCAGGAGGTGTGTCTTCTTATCCTTGGACCTTTTAAAAGGCCCAACCATATCTAGCCCCCAAGTTGCAAACGGATAAGTGATTGGAATCATCCTCAATTCTTGAGCCGGTACATGAGCGCGTCTTGAGAACTTTTGGCAGCCATCACATCGTCTGACCAGATCCTCCACATCAGCATGGGCAGTTAGCCAATAGAAACCGTGGCGGAACGCCTTGGCCACCAAAGACTTTGAACCGACGTGGTGACCACAATCCCCTTCGTGGATCTCACGCAAAATTTCACAGCCTTCGTCAGGAGATACACAACGTTGAAACGCTCCTGATACACTGCAATGGTGCAACTCGCCATTGATGATTGTCATGGATTTGGACCGCCGTATTATTTGTCTGGCCAGAGTCTCATCCTTTGGTAACTCACCCCGGTTCATGTATGCCAGGTAAGGAAGCGTCCAATCCGGAATGACGTGAAGAGCTGCCACCAATTGAGCCTCCGGGTCAGGAACAACCAAATCCGCTTCACCTGGGAGCTTGACCGACGGGTTGTGCAACACATCAAGAAAAACATTAGGCGGGACCGGTTTATGCTGGGAGCCCAACCGGCTCAGGGCATCCGCCGCCTTATTCTTTCGTCGGTCCACGTGGTCCACCTGATATCCCTTGAAATGATCCGCAACAATATCCACCTCACGACGATATGCAGCCATGAGTGGGTCTTTAGAATCCCAAGTGCCAGACACTTGTTGAGCCACTAGATCCGAGTCATCGAAGCACTTAACCCGGCTTAGATTCATATCCTTAGCCATCCGGAGACCATGGAGCAAAGCTTCATACTCAGCTGCATTGTTAGTACAAGGGAACATTAAGCGGAGAACATAACAGAACTTGTCACCTCGTGGGGAAGTTAATACGACTCTAGCCCCCAAGCCCTCCAATTGCCGTGATCCGTCAAAATGGATGGTCCAATATGTGTGATCCGGCTTCTCTTCAGGGGCCTGCAGCTCCGTCCAGTCATTGATGAAATCGACCAGCGCTTGGGACTTCACCGCCGTCCGAGGCACGTATCTTAAACCGTGCGGTCCAAGCTCTATAGCCCACTTGGCAATCCGGCCCGTCGCCTCCCGGTTCTGGATGATATCACCCAAGGGGGCAGAACTGACCACTGTGATAGGATGCCCTTGGAAGTACTGCTTCAGCTTCCGGCTTGCCATAAGAACTCCATATACCAGCTTCTGCCAATGCGGATACCTTTGTTTGGATTCAATAAGCACCTCGCTGATATAATAAACCGGATGCTGAACCGGATACTCCTTGCCTGCCTCCTTCCGCTCCACCACAATAGCCACGCTGACCGCGCGAGCATTAGCAGCAACATACAGAAACAATGGCTCCTTATCAATGGGAGCGGCGAGCACGGGCGGATTGGCCAATTGCCGCTTTAAGTCTTCGAACGCCTGATCAGCAGCAGAACTCCAGACAAATTGATCCGTCTTTTTCAACATCTGATACAAGGGGATTGCTTTCTCACCAGGGCGGCTGATAAACCGACTCAACGCGGCAATCCGGCCAGCCAATCGTTGAACATCATTGATACACTTCGGTTTAGCCAAGGAGGTGATGGCCGTAATCTTCTCCGGATTAGCCTCAATTCCCCTGTTGGACACCAGAAAACCCAACAACTTGCCTGCCGG
Source organism: Aegilops umbellulata (assembly GCA_032464435.1). Classification (NCBI taxonomy): domain Eukaryota; kingdom Viridiplantae; phylum Streptophyta; class Magnoliopsida; order Poales; family Poaceae; genus Aegilops; species Aegilops umbellulata. The sequence continues at coordinate 576,758,822 of CP136057.1, read as the reverse complement.
TACACCGAAGACACATTTGGCCGGATTGAGCATCATCTTATACGTCCTCAGGTTATCAAAGGTCTCCTTCAAGTCGTCTACCAAAGTCTCCTTCTTCCTTGAATTAACCACAATATCATCCACATAGGCATGTACGTTGCGGCCAATCTGCTTGTGAAGACAATTTTGCACACACCGTTGATAGGTTGCCTGGGCACTCTTGAGCCCAAGAGGCATAGATACATAGCAAAAGGCTCCAAAGGGAGTTATGAACGCTGTCTTCTCCTAGTCCTTAATTGCCATCTTGATCTGATGATAGCCGGAATATGCATCCAAAAAACTTAAACGCTCGCAACCCGCCGTAGCATCAATAATTTGGTCAATACGGGGGAGGGCAAAAGGATCTGCATGACAAGCTTTATTAAGATTAGTGTAATCCACACACATGCGCCAGGTGCCGTTTTTCTTAAGGACCAGCACCGGATTAGCAAGCCACTCAGGGTGGTAAACCTCAACAATGAAGCCAGCTGCCAGGAGCCTAGCCACTTCTTCTCCAATAGCTTTGCGTCTTTCCTCGTTGAATCGGCGGAGAAACTGTTTCACCGGTTTGTATTTAGGATCCACATTAAGAGTGTGCTCAGCGAGTCGCCTCGGTACACCTGGCATGTCAGAAGGCTTCCATGCAAAGATGTCCTGATTCTCACGGATGAACTCGATGAGCGCGCTTTCCTATTTTGGATCCAAATTGGCACTGATGCTGAACTGCTTAGACGAATCGCTAGGTACGAAGTCAACAAACTTAGTCTCAGCCGCCGATGTGAATTTCAGGGCCGGATCATGCTCTGTGGTAGGTTTCTTCAAAGGAGTCATATCCGCCGGATACATTGTCCTTGTAATACTTCAGCTCCTCGGTGGCACAAACCAATTCTGCATAAGCCGCATCTCCTTCTTCGCATTCCAAAGCGACCTTACGACTTCCGTGAACCGTTATGGTCCCCTTATGACCCGGCATCTTGAGCTGCAAGTACACATAACAGGGCCGTGCCATGAACTTGGCATAGGCCGGTCGCCCAAACAGGGCATGATACGGGCTTTGGATTTTTACCACCTCAAACGTCAGCGTCTCTGATCTGGAATCATGATCATCTCCAAAGGCCACTTCCAGCGCTATCTTACCCATGGGGTATGCTGACTTGCCAGGTACCACACCATGGAAAACCGTATTCGACGGTCGGAGATCTTTGTCTGTTAGTCCCATATGACGGAAGGTCTCATAATACAGGATATTAATACTGCTACCCCCATCCATGAGTACCTTGGTGAACTTATAACCTCACACCTGAGGCACCACCACCAAAGCCAGCTGACTCGGATTGTCAACCCGGGGTGGGTGATCCTCTCTACTCCATATGATTGGCTGCTCTGACTAGCATAGATATCGTGGTACGGCCGGTTCAACAGAACTAACTGCCCGCTTCTGGACCTTCCGGTCTCACTTGTCCAAGCTAGTGGTGAATACGTGATATTGCCCACTATTCAATTGCTTCGGATTGCTCTGATAACCCGACTGCTGTTGCTGATTGTAACCTCCCTGGTTATTCTGATTGTTCTTATTGTTACCTCCGCCTGGATTACCATTAAATCCTGAACCGGAGTTTCCTCCATCGGAACCCGGCCCGGAACCACCGCCGGAGCTGGGATCATACCGGAAAGCATTAGAGCTCTTGAACTCCTGCAGAATGCAGCAGTCCTTCCAAAGGTGGTTTGCTGGCACCTCCTTCGTCCCATGCTTTGGACAGGGCTGGTTCAACAGATAATTCAGTCGGTCCGGATTAGGACTAGGTGCTCCACTGCGGTTCTGCGATTTACCCTTGCGTCGCTGGCCTTTGTCCTGTGCATTGGTGTTAGCCACAAAGTCCATGTTGCCATCCTCTTTACGCTTGCCTTCGCCGCCATTACCTGCTGAGTGATGTTGCTGACCCTTGGAGTTGCCGTTCCTCCTTCCCTTCCCTGCCTTTTCATCGTCAGACTCGGGATCCTTGGTACTATCAGAATCAACATACTTTACCAAAGCGGCCATAAGAGTCCCCATGATAGTGCAATGGCGCTTCATTCGTCCTAACTTCAACCTTAGGGGTCCAAACCGGCAATTGCCCTCCAAGGTTATGACTGCCGTGTCAGCATTGATGCGGTCTGATGAGTGTAGAATTTGTGAGACCCGGCGTACCCAATGAGTGGTTGATTCTCCTTCTTCCTGGACACAGGCAGCTAAATGTACTATCGACATGGGCTGCTTACATGTATCTTTGAAGTTATTGATAAACCGGGCCCGTAACTGGGCCCATGAACTGATAGAATTGGGCGGCAGGCTCTTCAACCAGGTACGGGCTGTTCCTTCAAGCATCATGGTGAAATACTTTGCACATGCTGCCTCATCTACATCAAGCATCTCCATGGCCATCTCATAGCTCTCCACCCATGTCTCCGGGGGTTGATCCGCCGTATAGTTTGGTACCTTGTGCGGGCCCTTGAAATCTTTAGGCAGGCGCACATTGCGTAAAGCGGGAACAAGGCAAGGTACCCCCAATGCGCTAGAATTAAGCCCAGGCTCAACCAAAGTGGTCGGACGAAACGGCGTAAGCTGACGAGCTTGATGCTATGCTGCTAACTCGGCCTCCCTGCGCGCTCGGGCCCAGTCCACCACCTCCTGGGCGTTGTCGACACCACCGGCCGGATTGTTGCCACGGGGCGCTCCACGCCATGCATTACTTGACACAGCTGGTTCCTCCATATGCCTTCTATAACTCCGGCTTGGATGTGGGGTAGAATGAATCCGGTCGCGGCTGTATGAATACGCTTCCTGTTGGACCAAAGCCGTCCTAAGGAGCTCCTTGACCCGGCGCGTCTCTATCGCCTGTAATGAATCACCTTCGACTGGAATAGCCTCCAACCGTGCCGCGGCTGCGACAAGGTTATCCAGCGGGTTGGAGTAATGACCCAGAGGTGTGGGCACAGCCTGCGGTACACCAGTATTATGACGGGGCAGATCTATCAAGCGAGGCTGGACCGGCTCGCCTGTCCCAGGCACCTCCGCCCGGTTTACCGCCGGTGGATTACTGGCTCCCGCTCCAGGGGTATTGAAAAGGTCCCTTGCTTTGAAAACTGAGGGCAAACGAGATCGGTACTTCATCCTCATGACTTCCTGTGATGCGCTCTGGTCCAGCATGAGTTTATAAGCTTGTGTGTCCAAAGCGGCCCGCTCCGCAGTCATCCTGACCTCTTCAGCTGCTAAATCCGCTTTGGCCTGAGTGATCTGCTCCCTCACCTTTGCAATCTCTGCGTTGTGGGCGTCTTGATCCGTCGGGTTAGCTTCTGCCATGAGCGCAGCCAACGCATCGAACAGATCTGATAAGACTTGAGCCGGCGGGCGCACAGGGCCTCCTGCCCCGGGAGCCGTTGCCACTGCTGAACCGGAGACCATCGATGCGGCAATTGATGAATGAATCGCTGCTTGCGTACCGGCCATGAATATTCCAACCCGGTTGGGCAAATCAGAGGGGTCCAAAATACTGTCGCCATCGGAACAACCCCCAATCCGGACATCTTGTAGCTGATACAAAGACTCAGTTTCTCCGGTTAACGACTCGTCGCCAGAGTAAACGACGGTTTCACCACCAGATCCTGATCCATCCTCATAGCTTCCTCCATGGATGACTCCCACGAAGGCACGCTTCACGGCCGGCTTAACCCGGGCAGGCCGCGCACGCTGAGCTATCTCGATGAGGTCGGTGCAAATGTCCAGCTCAGGGCCTGGTTCACCGATCTTGCCGATGAAAACGTGTATGCCGCCAAAGGGGACCCGGTACCCGTACTCGATCGAGCCGGCCTCGGGGCCCCAACCTTCATCGTCGATGTAGATCTTGCCGCGACGACTCTTGGTCATCCGGCCCACAGCGTATCCCTTGAGTCCTTTGAAGCGGCCCTCCAAGAATTTGAAACCATCGTGCGATAGCCCCACGGTGGGCACCAACTATCGTGGTTTTGTCACGGCAGATGTCCTAGCCAAAGGACTTAGTCGTGGAGCCATCGCAACGGGTTAACTCGAAGGGGTTAAAGCGGACGCAAGGACACAGAGGGTTTATACTAGTTCGGCCCCTTCGATGAAGGTAAAAGCCTACGTCTAGTTGTGATGGAATTGATGGGGTTTTGATGATTAGGGAGCAAACAAGCTTCGCCGAAGTCTCGAGTTGTGATTGTCTGCCCTTGAACCGCTGTCGGGTCGTCCCCTTATATACATGGGTGACGCCCGTCGGTTTATAGAGTCCCAATCTCCGGTTCATATTCGTGCCCGGGTTGGTCTCTCCTTATTCCTAACTTACAATACAAGTTTACATACAAAGCCGGTTTACGACCACAAGTGTTAAACCGACTACGACCTTGGGCCCTCATCTATCTTCTTGGGCTTTAACGCTCTGGGGCTACTGATGAAGTTAACCCAGCCCTGGTGGGCCAGTTTACGCCCAGTAGTAATATCCCCAACACACACGGAAAACCCATTTACCCAAACCAAGCATGATTAAGAACTAGGAAATATAGCACTTGTATATGTTTCTCATGTATTAATTGCAGCCAAATTCAATTTATTCCTCACATGCACAACAATAAAAAATTCTACCCAAGACAATTGGACATCGCATTGCAGAATTGAACCAAGCAGTTAACTAAACACCACAACAAATGAACCAAACATTAACTGAGCAGCACATTGCACAATATAACATACTCCTAATAGAAGACCAAAGAGTTAACCAAACAGTTAACTACATCCAATTGTAGCAATTGTATTTGTTTCTCATGTATTTACTACAACCAAATTCAATTTATTCCTCACATGGTATACAATAACAGAATGCACCCACAATTTTGTAAAGATAAATTCGATTTATTTCTCACATGGAAGACAATACAAAATTGCAGCCTGAAGAATTGAACATCACATTTGCAGAATTGAACCAAACAATTGACTGAAGAAGACAACTAATTAACAAAACAGTTAATAAGTGAGCACCACACTGCACGACATATAGAACATATACACTAGAGCAACAGATTGCATGGTGAAATTAGATAGCACAATTCACTAGAATTTGTGAAGGAAAGGCATGAGCAGCACACGCAACGGGTAAACCGAGCATGCTTAACCAGCGTAGCTAGCAATTGGCAAGGTGCTCCTTCAAGATCTGGGGGTCGGCATGAATGGCAGCCATCACGACCTCATCTGCGCGTGCAGCCGCGATTTGCTTCTCCCCTGCCAAATGCTCCTTGAGGTCCTGGCTATACTGCGTGCACCATGGCTTAGGCCGGCGCTTATTTGGTGGAGGGTCGGTGATTTGGGTGGAAGGTGTCGCGCTTGTGCCGGCGGTCGGGGCATGTGGGATGTGGAAGGAGGAGGAGGATGGGGGTCGGGTGTGGATTACCTGCCTGGATAGAGGAGGCTGAGCAGTGTGAAGGAGGGTCGCCGGCGAGGAGGCGGCGGCGCTGCAAGCAAGGAGTGAAGGCTTCAACTTGGAAAGGAAGGCGGAAAGAGGGGAAATGTGGCTTTTGGTAAGGGGGAGGGGGCGGGGAGGTAGATATTTCCGCGGAAGCCGAAAAATTGGAATCGCTTTAGCCAAAAAACTGGCGCGCAAGGTGTCATCAGACACGGTCCCTTAATCAGAACTGTCTATGATATGTGGACATCACAAACAATTCAGATAGCTTAACCCGTGTGTGATGAGTTTGAATGTCAAAAGTTTTGGTTTGAATTTTTATGGTTACAGTGGTCATCCACGTCATTGCATAATTTGGGTACACAAAGGAGACTACAACACACCCACACTTCTTAATCGAGCAAGTTCATCAATTAAACAGAGCTAGCTGACCTAAACATTACTCTAACAAATTAAAGACCAGCGCTCTTAATTAAACAAAACAAAGAGTACTACTATGGCTGGTGCTCGTCGATCTCCGCCGCCGCCTCCATGTCCAGCTCGCGCCCGGCGGTCTCCTGGGGAAGGGGCTCCATGGCATCCATCGCACCATACTCGGCAAGCATCTCGCCATACGCATCCGCCATATCTTTGGAAAAGGCCTCCACGAGCTGGGTGTGGGCGGACGCGATCTGGGCTTGGACGGGTTCCGTCGTCGCAAGGTATGCGGCGGAGGAACGGACGGCTGCTCGAACGCTCTTGGTGATTGCCAGCTCTTCGACCATGGGTTGTCGACCATTGTCGGAGAAGCTTCGTTCGATTTGTGCGGTGACTGCCAGGAGCTGGGCGTGGGCGGCCTCGACATGGTCGTGGGCGGCCTCCACCAGGGCTAAGGCCGCCGCTGCGGAACGGACAACTACTGTGCCGCTCTTGCCAGTTGCTATCCACGAGGCAGATGTTGCTGCTGCCGCCTGAGAAGCAACAACGGCCATTTAGGCTGCCTTTGCCGCCCGGTCGCAAATTGCGGCCATGCTCATGCACCTTGTTAGCACACGCATGGCGGCTGCGGCCGCGCTCTCGCCGGAGTGGGCCATCGAAGTTGCCCTCACAACGCGGGTCCACGTGCCCATCTTTCATCGGCGATGATTGAACAGTGAAATGATATTTGGGGAGCGAGCTAGTGTGCTTGAGACGCCGGCTGTGGACTGTAGCCGCCACACCTTGTCGCATAAGCCATAGGCGTACTATACACCGACGGTGCTCCAAGATATTTGGTACTACATCTCACACGGTTGCTGATAATAAATTGTGTGCGATCTACTTGATTTTTCATCTTGATTTGAATTACATAATGGGGTCACAGCGGCAATGGACAGTGTTTGAATTGCTAGACCTTTTATCTGGAGTGAACATGCAACTATATGTGTGTCATAAAAGAATTGGAATTATTCAGGGTTCGTTTGAACATTTTATACATTAAATTGGTTTTCTAGCCATTTCAGGTGAACAATTCAAATTTGAATTACATGCACATGCTCCAGCGCATATAAATTGGTTAAAAAATCAAATCTGTGTCCTTGGGTGCATGCTAAGGTCCCATGCAGGAAATGAGAATGCATTTCAAACACCAGGGCACCGTTGATTGCAGGCAAAACATTGAGATGCCTGGTTTTTAAATTCTAGTAAATCCAAAACTCGTCAGAAATTCATGAAACTTGGCATGCTATCATGGAGCGGCATCAACATGCCGTGGTACAAAATTTTCCCCATTTGGGGCTGGTTTGGGTATGCTTCTCACAACCGGAGCTTCTCCCAACAAGCATGATGGTTTTCGGTAGGGAACGTCCCACCTTTGGGGACAAAACGATATCCATTGCCTCTTATTGCTTTCAATTTTTTTCTCATGTCAATATAGAACAACATGAGTGTTGTGTGATTTTCTGTGATTTTTCAAGGTTCGTTTCGACAGTTTTATGCATTAAGTGAGTTTTCAATGCATTTTATCTGCATAATTCAAATTTGAACTACATGCAAATGCTCGAGTGCATATAAATTGGTTGAAAAATCAAATATGTGTCCTTGGGTGCATGCTTAGGTCCCATGCAAGAAATGGGAATGAATTTCAAACACCGGGGAACCGTTGATTGCCGGCAAAACATTGAGATGCCTGGTTTTTAAATTCTAGCAAATCCAGAACTTGTCTGTAATTCATGAAACTTGGCATGCTATCATGGAGCGGCATCAACATGTCATGGTACAAATTTTGTCCCATTTGGGGCAGGTTTGGGTATATGCTTCTCACAAATCGGAGCTTCTCACAACAAGCATGATGGTTTTCGATAGGGAACGTCCCACCTTTGGGGACGAATGGATATCCATTCCCTCTTATTGCTTTCAATTTTTTCTCGTGTCAACATAGAACAACAGGAGTGTTGTGTGGTCTTTTGTGATTTTCAGGGTTCGTTTGGACATTTTTATGCATTAACTGAGTTTTCAATGCATTTTATGTACATAATTCAAATTTGAACTACATGCACATGCTCCGATGCATATAAATTGGCTGAAAAATCAAATCTGTGTCCTTGGGTGCATGCTTAGGTCCCATGCAAGAAATGGGAAAGAATTTCATACACCGGGGCGCCGTTGATTGCCGACAAAACATTGAGATGTCTGGTTTTTAAATTCTTGTAAATCCAAAACTCATCTAAAATTCATGAAACTTGGCATGCTATCATGGAGGGGCATCAACATGTCGTGGTACAAATTTTATCCCATTTGGGGCAGGTTTGGGTATATGCTTCTCACAAACCGGAGCTTCTCAGAACAAGCATGATGGTTTTCGGTAGGGAACGTCCCACCTTTGGGGACGAAATGATATCCATTGCCTCTTATTGCTTTCAAATTGTTTTCTCGTGTCAACATAGAACAACAGGAGTGTTGTGTGAATTTTTGTGATTTTTCGGGGTTCGGTTGGACATTTTTATGCATTAACTGAGTTTTCAATGCATTTATGTGCATAATTCAAATTTGAACTACATGCACATGCTCCAGTGCATATAAATTGGTTGAAAATCAAATATGTGTCCTTGGGTGCATGCTTAGGTCCCATGTAAGAAATGGGAATGAATTTCAAACACTAGGGCACCGTTGATTGCAGGCAAAACATTGAGATGCCTGGTTTTTAAATTCTAGTAAATCCAAAACTCGTCGGAAATTTATGAAACTTGGCATGCTATCATGGAGCGGCATCAACATGCCATGGTACAAAATTTGTCCCATTTGGGGCAGGTTTGGGTATATGTTTCTCACAAACCGGAGCTTCTCACAACTAGTATTATGGTTTTCGGTAGGGAACGTCCCACCTTTGGGAACGAAACGATATCCATTGCCTCCTATTGGTTTCAATTTTTTTCTCGTGTCAACATAGAACAACAGGAGTGTTGTGTGATTTTTTGAGATTTTTCGGGGTTTCTTTGGACATTTTTATGCATTAACTGAGTTTTCAATGCATTTATGTGCACAATTCAAATTTGAACTACATGCACATGCTCGAGTGCATATAAATTGGTTGAAAAATCAAATATGTGTCCTTGGGTGCATGCTTAGGCCCATGCAAGAAATGGGAATGAATTTCAAACACCAGGGCACCATTGATTGCCGGCAAAACATTGAGATGTCTGGTTTTTAAATTCTAGTAAATCCAAAACTCGTCTGATATTCATGAAACTTGGCATGCTTTCATGGAGCGGCATCAACATGCTGTGGTACAAATTTTATCCCATTTGGGGCAGGTTTGGGTATATGCTTCTCAAAAACCGGAGCTTCTCACAACAAGCATGATAGTTTTCGGTAGGGAACGTCCCACCTTTGGGGACGAAATGATATCCATTGCCTCTTATTGTTTTCAATTTTTTTTCTCGTGTCAACATAGAACAACAGGAGTGTTATGTGAATTTTTGGGGTTCGTTTGGACATTTTTATGCATTAATTGAGTTTTCAATGCATTTATGTGCATATTTCAAATTTGAACTACATGCACATGCTCTAGTGCATATAAATTGGTTGAAAAATCAAATATGTGTCCTTGGGTGCATGCTTAGGCCCCATGCAAGAAATGGGAATGAATTTCAAGCACTAGGGCATCGTTGATTGCCGGCAAAACATTAAGATGCCTGGTTTTTAAATTCGAGTAAATCCAAAACTCGTCTGAAATTCATGAAACTTGGCATGCTATCATGGAGCGGCATCAACATGCCGTGGTACAAATTTTGTCCCATGTGGGGCAGGTTTGGGTATATGCTTCTCATAAACATGAGCTTCTCACAACAAACATGATGGTTTTCGGTAGGGAACGTCCCACCTTTGGGGACGAAGCGATATCCATTGCCTCTTATTGCTTTCAATTTTTTTTCTCGTGTCAACATAGAACAACAGGAGTGTTGTGTGAATTTTTGTGATTTTTCAGGGTTTGTTTGGACATTTTTATGCATTAACTGAGTTTTCGATGCATTTATGTGCATAATTCAAATTTGAACTACATGCACATGCTCCAGTGCATATAAATTGGTTGAAAAATCAAATATGTGTCCTTGGGTGCATGCTTAGGTCCCATGCAAGAAATGTGAATGAATTTCAAACACCAGGGCACCGTTGATTGCCGGCAAAACATTGAGATGTCTGGTTTTTAAATTCTAGTAAATCAAAAAATTTGTTAACCATTCACGTGACGCCACGTGTCTTGGTTTTAATGGTTGTAGGAGGTGTTGTGCGGACAGCTGCTTGACCTTGACTGAATGAGAGGTGTGCGAGCGCCGTCCGGCGCGCAGGCTGACCGAGAGGCGTGCATGCTGTCCTTGAGTGCGCAGGCTCACCGGGAAGCGTGCGAGCTGTACGCTGCGCAGGTTCACTGGGAAGCGAGCTCTTTGACTTCCATGGCCGCCCGCCTTACTCGCATCCTCTCCATTAATGGTGCCCAAGCTGCAGTTTAATTCACTTTTTAAATATAAAACACTAATCGCAAACATTTTAGTTAGAACACCCGTATGCAAATCGACAGCTTCCCCGGGGAGCCAAGAGAAAATGTGCCGAGCAGGATTTCTGCAGCTCTTGGTCGCAAACATTTTGGTAAGATTTGTTAGAACACCCGTATGCAAACGTTTTAGTTAGAACACCCGTTTGCAAAGTGAGAGCAGCGCATGATTTGTGCATCCCTTCAACGCAAACGGTTGTTTTGGATGACCCGTGTGCAATCATGTACAAACAATTTGGTAAGATTTGTCAATCCTTGTAACACTGCGATTTGTCAAAATATGAAGCTAAAAATCACTAGCAGTAACTAATTTTTGCAACTAAAATTCAGTAATTAAGCATATATTTAATTTATAGATTAAGCAGTCATTCTTAATTTATACAAATAGTTCAACTCGACAGCTGAACCGACCAAACTTTTCCCAATTGTTGCCCACCACGTATTGAAATAGCTAGTTCAACTATATATACTAGCTAATTTTAAGTACGTTGTACAATTCCAGCACATCTATAGTCAAATGAACTGAACAAAATTGCCCCTAAATACTACTACTACTGCGGAGGGGCTTTGTACTACTTCCGGATGCCTCTCCTCTGCCGAGCGTGCTCAGTAAGAGGCGGAGGAGGAGGAGCCTACCGACGAGATGGGCAACCGCAATGCGGTGCCTGCCGCTAATGCAGCTTCAGCGACGCTCACCTCGAACGCCCTCTGCCGCTCCAGACGACCCCTCTCGAAGCGGTGGTTCTCCTCATAGATCTCCTGATTCCTCGCCTCTGAGGAGGCGTGTGCCACGGCCACTGCGGCGGTAAGTCTCTTTGCGTGCTCGATGAGGCGCTCCTCCTCCTCCCACAAGAACTCGGTGTAGGTTGATGTCGCACGTGCGGGCATCCACCTCCACCTCCCGCCTTCGGGCGGCGGTGGCGGAGCGGCTGATGACCCCTGCGGTCGATGGTGGGCTGGCGGCCACGGCGGCCGACGACGGGGTGGCAGCCACGACCACCACCTCCTTCCTTCAGGCCGCGGTGGCACAACGGGTGATGGCCACAGTGGCCGGCAGTGGGGTGGCGGCCACGGCGGCCATCTCCCGCCTTTGGGCCGCGGCGGCGGAACGGGCGATGGCCCTGGCTTTCGACGGTGGTGTGGCAGCAACAGCGGCCAACAACAGCTGCCGACGGGCACCAGCGGCGGAGCGTGTTGTGGGTGTTCCGCGCACACCCAACAGGGACGCCACGCGCACTACACTATACCGGGGACTGCACCGCCGCTGAGGTGTAGCCTTCCAGCTGGAGCTATCCTCTGATGACGGCGGAGTGGCTGAGCAATGACGACGAACTGGTGCCATTAGCGAATGGGGGAGAAGCGGACGAGATAAGCTACAGGGATGGAGGGGAAATGCGACACAGGACTCGCCGGCCGTGAGGGTTTTTATAGCAGGCCGGTACGCATTGGGATTTTGGGGGATTTCACCGAGTCGGGCGGGAAGCTTGCGCGGGAACTTGCGAGGTTGCACAAGAACGGGCTCACCTATGATTCATTGGCGCCACTGTTTGGCAAAAAGAACGCCCCCGCGCGCTGTGCAAGCTTGCGCTGTAAGCCATCTGTGGCAGTGGGATGACAAGACGTGCGAGAGGAGGACGAAAGGCCACATACACATACGATTAATAAAAAAATGTTTGCGATTTAATTACCTACTATACTACCGTCCTGGTTTATAAGTATGATTTAACTAATAAAATACGAATGCATGTTGCCAAAGATTATATAGTTGGATTTGTATTTGAACACTGTTTCCAATTATATAATTTTTAAAACATGCATTAACATTTTGTTGGTTAAATTTGAGGGCAAAGTATGGCATGGAATATAAAGGAGACTATAGACTAGATGGAGGTGGTACCACATGGTCGCTCTCTATGCAGCGACGCAACTGCCGGCCGGTTTGTAGGCGACCATTTCCTGCGCGTTCAACTGCTCGATGCGTGTGGTTGCTTGCGGTTCAGGTGGCCGCGGCGCGCTCTGCTCACGTTCCGCCACGCGCGCTCTCCTCTTGCGTCCCTCCGGGTGCTCTGCCCTCGTCCCTCCATGCGTGCTGCCAGCGTTTTGGGCCGGCGCACGATCATGCACATTCGTGTGCAAGCGGTTGTGCCGGGCGCGGCGCGACGATGCAGTTACCCGCTGCAAAAACTGCCATGCAGACGCGCCGAGAATCCACGCCGCCCGGCCCCCTTTTATTCCTGCGGCCATTTACCTTCATCTCTCGTCTCACACGACACAATAAGCACATCCACGAGGACACATAGGACACATATAGAGAGGACATCCAGCGGTTTCAATGCCGCTCCCTGTCGGTGTCAAAACTGGCGAATCTCGGGTAGGGGGTCCCGAACTGTGCATCTAGGATCGATGGTAACAGGAAACGGGGGACATGATGTTTACCCAGGTTCCAACCCTCTCTATGGAGGTAATACCCTACTTCCTGCCTGATTGATCTTGATGAATATGAGTATTACAAGAGTTGATCTACCTCGAGATCGTAAGGACTAAACCCTAGAAGTCTAGCCTATGTGAATATGGTAATGAGTCTCCCTCCTATCCGGACTATGCTCTCTGGTTTATATAGACACCAGAGAGATCTAGGGTTACATGGGGTCGGTTACATAAGAAGGAATCTTCATAGTTGGTCGCCTAGCTTGCCTTCCACGCCAAGGAAAGTCCAATCCAGACACGGGTTTAGTCTTCGGCCTTCGTATCTTCACAGCCCATCAGTCCGGCCCAATGAATAAGAGGCCGGACGCCCGAGGACCCCTTAGTCCAGGACTCCCTCAGTAGCCCCTGAACCTGGCTTCAATGACGAGGAGTCCGGCGCGCAGATTTGTCTTCGGCATTGCAAGGCTGGTTCCCTTTTTCCAAACTCCAAGATAGTCTTCGGATGCGATGATTGTATCCGGGCCTGCTACACATACCATGCACAATCCCAGAGAGAATATATATATATATATATATATATATATATATATATATATATATATATATATATATATATATATATTACACGAGTTCTATCTGCTGACTGCTTTTTACAACACGACATCATGTCTGCCCGGTCATAATTTCAAACCGTTTTTCGTCTGTCATTCCATGTTCCGAGATGCGGTTGCCATTGGTACGTCTTGTCGAAGTAGAGATCGTGTCCCCTTATTGTGGGATTCTCATCAATGCGGGCATGGGTAACTCAACCGTGCCATTTATACGACCCTTGGGAATAGGCGAATCCTAAGGCGAGTGAGGAGGCGTTTAATATTAGTTGCCTTTATAAAGGGATAAGTATTCCCTCTTCCTCCTCTCGCGCTCTCTCTGTTTCCGCCTTCCCGATCTCGAGCTCCAGCGCCCAAGTTCTTATCTCCTTTCCACTCAAGCAACCATGTCCGGTGTAACATCCCCAGCATCACCCTACAGTAATCTCCCCCTAATGAAGGTCATGTCATCATGATCATCATGCCAAAAGGCCACTTGTCCAAAATCTGCTTCAAATTCAAATTGCATGTCAAATATTTTCTTCTTCTTTCATGCAAATAAAATAGTTCATCCTGTGGCAAATAAACCATAACAAATATTGGTGGTGAACCAACATTTTTGCAAGGTGTTTAAATGGCCTACACAAATTAGAGCAGTGGCTAAAGCAATAGATTAAATGGCTTTTTAATTTATAAAAATTGCTACCTTTTTCAAAAGCCTCACAATTCTTTTTGTGGCATTGCACAATAATTCTTTGGAATTGTTTTAGCCAGTGGCACAATTTTGCAAAGTCATTAGTGGCTAAAAGAAAAGGCAAAAGCTCCTGGAAAAGAAAAACAAAAAGAAAACGAAAAGGAAAGAAGGGGTGGGAGAGCCCCTGGCCTCACCTTGGGCTTCGGCCCATCCTACCTGGGCCGGCCCACCTAACCCACCCGAGCCAGCCCAGTTGCCCCCTCGCACCGGTCTCTCCCCCGCCCTGTTCCTCGGCTCAGACCGCAACAGGAGGCTGGTCGCCGCCGAACCACCTCGCCGGCGACGCCCCCACGAGAGGATAAGGCCCCGCGCCTCCCCGCCTCCTCGAGTCCCCCCTCACCTACCGCCACTCCCACTCCCCCACTTGCGCCTCTCCTCCCCCATCTCCACCTCGCTCGCTCCGCCTGCCTTCCCTCGCCCGAGCGCAATCGCCGCCCTCCACCTCGCACCACCGCGGCGAGCGCCACCCCCGCTCCTCTCCGACGAGTCCACCGGCCTCCCCGATGTCGACTGCTTCACCTTCGCCCGCTGGAACGAGCCGGGAGGCCCTCCTTCGTCGCCATCGATGCGTTCCCCTTTCTCTTTGACCGCTGTCGGCCACCGCCACCACCTCGCCTCGCCACCATGCCCAACGTCTTCGCCGTCGTCTTCCATGTCGCCTGGCGCCTTCCGTTCGAGCCGAGGGACCCTGCAGCGCCGAGCCCCCTTCGTTTGCATCTCCGGTCGCCGCCGTTCCCCTCCGACTCCGGTGACCTCTCTGCTGCTACTAAACTGACCACAGGCCACCGTGAGCCACTCGGTGAGCTCCTCCCTTCCTCCATCCCTCTTCTCGTGCCGTGTACATTGCCGTAGTTAGCTTGCCGCCGCGCTATGTTCTGTCCGCCGACTGAGCTCGCCGTAGCTGCCGATTTCGACCGCCTTAGCCCGCGCCGTTGGGTTAGATCGACGCCGCGCTTGACATTCGCTCGAATGAGCCCGAATGCACGCGCAAATGCCCATCGCGGCCGCGTGCCCGATTCACACCCGAGAGCTCCGTCGCCACCCGTCGTCGCCGACGTTGCTCCGGCCACCTCCGCGTCCAACCGCTGGCAGCACGTGACGCGCACTCCTCCACTTGTTCGAACGCAAGAAAAATCGCGCGAAACAGTGAACCGTAGGCGATTTCCGACCTCGCCGGCGTTCGGTCGCCGCGTACGAGCTCGCCGTAGCCACTCCGGCTGCACCGCTGAGCTGGCGCCATGTGGGGTCCATCCCTGAGCCACTGGTAGTGGGTACCATGGGGCCCGGCTGACCTGTTGACTTGGGTCAACTGCTGACTGGGCACTTGGGCCCACTTACATGCGGGCCCCACAACGTAATTAAGTTAACTAAACCAGTTTTATAATTAAAATTAATTAGTTTTTCTGTTAAGACACTGACAGGTGGGGTCCAGGTGCTAATTAACCATGTTTAGTCTTAGTTAAACTTAGTTAAGCCCTCTGACCATGACATGTGGGTCCCACTGGCCCCACATGGCAGGTTTGACCCTGGTCAGTGAGTCTGTTGACTGCTGACGTTATCCCCACACAATGCTGACGTCATAATTCCTTTTCTATTATTTAATAATTTCAGAATATTGTTTAAACTTCGGAAATTCGTAGGAAATAATCCGTAACTCAGATGAAAATGTTTTCTAGATGAAAGTTGCTCAGAACGACGAGACGAATCCGAATACGTGATCATTTTACCTGTCGGATGCCTCTAACTATCTGAACCAGGAACATTTCCCCTCCAGTCATCTGTCTGACACAGGTCCGGAACCGGGAAAACATTCCCGGTTGAATTCCCCCTTCACCTATATCGTGTAGCCATATGTTAGGTCACACCCGGCACAACATATTGCCACGTTATGCTTTGTGATGCTATGTTTGCTTTATATTTACTGTTTCTTCCCCCTCTTCTCTCTGGTAGACCCCGAGACCGATGCTGCCCCTGTGATCGGCTACGTCGACGACGACCCCTCCTTGCCAGAGCAACCAGGCAAGCCCCCCTTTGATCATCCTGATATCGCCCATTCCATTCTCTCAAGCTTACATTAGATTTTGCTACTGTAATTGATTGGTCCTATTCTGATGCATAGCCTGCTTTTGTAACCTGCTTATTGTTACCTACCTGCTTATCCTAAACTGCTTAGTATAGGTTGGTTAGTGATCCATTAGTGACCCCCACCTTGTCCTTGTTTCCCCTGCTTCATCATTGGAGACCCGATCAACGGGATCGAAGACCAGGCCCCGGCACCGCACATCACTTTCCCTTAGTTGCTCGACACTACTGAGTTACTATCGAGTGCCGATGGTGAGACCTCTACAACACTTCTGATGTTAACCCTGTAGTGTGGCTATTCAGTCGTGGTCATCGAGGATGATTCCGCCTTAACCAGTTCCGATACGACTCTATCATGCAACCCCTCGAGTGTGAACCTCGGGGGTGGTTCCTCTTACATTCACCTTGATGATTACATCGAGTGGAGTTCACCAGGGGTGATTCCTCGGGGTTTCCCCTTGATGTTTGGACACACAGTTACTATGATTACTATGACTTTACACTGAACCATGTTACTAAAGACGGGTCGGCCCTGAGGGGTACCCGCGCGAGCTTAATGGCGAGTGATGTGGAGACGGGTTGACCTGGAGGGTGCCCGCGAGATAATTACGAGGCGTGGCCGGGCATTCCTAGCCCTTGCTGCAAGTCCTCGAGACGGGGCAACGGGGTCACATCTTTCGTGAGTCTCTGCTTGTTACCGCGCGTTCCTAATCCACTACGATTTGGATATTTGATCCAAGGGGCCTCTGGCCTGATAGCACTAACCATCACGTGGGCATAGTATGGGCGTTCTGTGTCGTATACATCAGCCGAAGCTTAATAGACGAAAGCGACTGAGCGGCGCACGCCAGGTTGGACCGCGTAAGCACCTGCCTTTTTGAAGGAGGTAGCTAGGTCTGCTCACCGGCCACCCTCGTAACATGCAGGAGTTCCCGGGGCGATGGCCCATGACCCCTGGGGGCATAGGTTTAGTCAGACATGCTAACCTCTCTATTAAGCCTAGGTCGGCTTGCGGCGTATTGTTTGGCCGAGGCCGGGCATGACCCAGGAAAGTGTGTCCAGCCGGAGTTAATCGAGCGTGGTGGGTAAGTTGGTGCACCCCTGCAGGGAAGAAAACATCTATCGATAGCCTGTCCTATGGTAACGGACACTTGGAGTTGTATCCCGATCGATACAACTAGAACTGGATACTTGAGATGAGAATGGATATGTGTCGGATTTCGGGTTCTGGCAGACCCTTGAGGTTCGAACTCTGGGGTGCGCGCGGAGATTACGCTTCCTACCTACCTGTACCCCTCCGCCTCGCAAGGATCTAAGCTACGAGAAGAACAACACAGGGGACACAGAGTTTATACTGGTTCGGGCCACCGATGTGGTGTAATACCCTACTCCAGTGTGGTGGTGTGGTGGATTGCCTCTTGGGCTAATGATGAATAATACAAGGTGGAACAGCCTCGTGAGGGTCTGTTCTTGGCCGGGGCGATGAACTGCTAGGAGGAGCTCAGTCGCCCTTCTCTCTCTCTCTCTCTCTCTCTCTCTCTCTCTGATTGCCAATCGATCCGTCCTCCCAGTCCTGGGGGTGGCTAGTCCTATTTATAGGCAAAGGCCCTGGGCCTCTTCCCAAATATTGAGCGGGAAGGGCGCCAACAATTGGCCATTTTGAAGGGGAATATCTGGTACACTTATCCTGACTAAAGTTGGTCCTCGCCTGGCAAAGGCTCTGGTGGTTACGCCGGCCTGGGCTCCACAGTGACTTCCTCCTTGTCGCGGAGCTGGTCTTGGTCTCGTTGCACCGAAATGGGTGCCTTTGCTTGATCCTCCTACCTGCGCTTGCTCCCTTTGCACCAAAGAGGAAAGGGAGGACACTGCGCGGGCTGGCGCCCGCCTGGCGCCCTTGGTCGTCATGGCTTGCATCATGGGCACCTCGTGAGGTACCCCACCTTGATCTCTCCGCCCCCTCGCAAGCCAGCCTGATGAGGCCGCGCCTGAGGAAGCGCCGTGTCGTCCGCCCCGCGAGGCTTGGCCCCTCGCGAGGGTCTTGGGTCTGTGTTGATGAAGAGGGCCGTGCTGGCCCCCCTTTGAGCCACGCCGCAGGCAGCAGGCAGGCAAGTCTGGGGACCCCCGTTCCCAGAACGCCGACAGTAGCCCCCGGGCCCAAGGCGCGCCCGGACTTGGCCGTGTAGGGATGCGAAGGGGCAAGGGCGGAGCGCCGCGGGCCCTAACAGCCTGCGGCCTTGGGTGCTGCATGGCGGTTGATTGGACGTGGGCGTCTCCGCTTCTCCACGACGCCTCGACATCTGCACGGATTGGACAAGTCCTGCACGCTAAACGGGTCATGATTACCTGAGATCGTGGAGGCCGACGGTTGGCCTTCGCCGGCTATAAGTACGGAACGGCACGCGCCCTTCCAGTCCATCCCTCCTTGCTTCTCCTTCTTCCCGATCCTTGCTCCGTCTTGCTGTGATGGCTCCGATCCGTCAGTTCTCAGCGGCAGAGAAGGGAAAGGCCCCCCAAGAGGAACCAGACCCGCTCCCGCCGAAGAAACGCCTCGCCCTCCGCTGTCGGGACGAGGGGACTCTTCAGGTGGTGTCGAGGCCCTGGGGCGAGCGGGCACCGCCAGGGTTCCCGCTCCCCTTGTATGCCCACATCGAGGGCTCTGACGGGGTGGATGCCGATCGCCACAAGAGGCGCCGTCGTCGGCGCCGATGGGTCACGAAGGTGTGGGTCGTCCCCCCTGGGGTCCACTCCGAGGGCTCCTCCCGAGAGTTCGTGCTCCACGCCGCCATGCCTCCTCAGTCTTGGATTCGCCTTCCTCCCTTCTTCGCCTCCATCATCCCGCAGGGAGAACTCTTGGAACTGTGGCTGCAGCATGCCGGCTGCAGCACCCTTGCGACCGAGGCGGAGGTCGCAGTCGTTGCCCCGGGCAAGGTCTTCAAGACTCGGGGCTGGGGCGAAATCGCCCGGGTTTGCAGGACGAGAGGCGCCCTCGTGATCCACTTGGAGTACGACGGTGCCTCGGTGATGTTCTTCAAGGTCTTTGACGCGAACGGGCGCCAGCTGGAGTGCTGCCCCAGGAGAGGTGGTCGGGGCCCTGCCATGGCGAAGACCGGGCCCGCCGACCGCCCCTTGGCGGCTCCTCGGGCGACGAAGGCGTCAGAGGTCCAGCGACTCCGGTGAACTCTTCATGACCCCGGAGACGAGCGACGACAACTACGAGCCCTCGAGCCGGCGCCGCTCCTGGAGCAGGGCGGGCTCGTCTGGTCGTCGCCGACTCTGGTCTGGATGGGGTTGGCGCCGGTGCTTGACGGCCCACTGTTGATGATGGCGTCTTTTGCAGGGCCGCGTGTAGTTAGCGTCCCTCGAGGATCCGTTCCCTGCGAGGTATCAAAGTCGCGCCCCGCGGGGGCTTGTAAGGTGTCTGTGATCCTGTTTATTAATACAACCCTTGTCGTAGAATTGTGCGAGTTGCTCATTCCGTCTTAGCTCAGTCCTTCCTTTCGAACCTCACGAGGGCTTGGTGCTCTGCGCCGACAGGTCCCAGTCCCAAGGCGGCTTCAGCCGTCGCTGGTATGCCAGGTCGTGATGCCGTGGTCAAGGCCAGGAGGTGAGCGACCCGAGGTCCGGTAAGAGCCCTGAGTCGCGATGCTCAGGAGGTCCCCCTTGGCGCTCAAGCAGCCATCGTCCGGTGAGAAAGGAGAGCGGAGTTGCTAACACGGGATTGCATTAGGTGCGGGGACAGTGCCACGGTAGTTGGTACTTCCGGGTAGTGACTTATCTCGAGAATCAGGGACCGCTCCCTGGTGTTTCGCCGGGTCCGTGCATCGGCAGGCGTGAGGTTGCTTGGCGAGGTCCTCGCGTGTTCCTCCCCTCTCGCCTTTGCTCCCCTTCCTGCTCTACATCCTCGGGTCCCGGCCCTCGAGCGAGTCTCAGCCGTCGCTGGTATGCCAGGTCGCGATGCCGTGGTCAAGGCCAGAGGGTGAGGGCTGGAGAGCCAGTAGGAGCCCTGAGTCGCGATGCTGAGGCACCCCCCTTTAATGTGCAAGCGATTCGCGCGGTTGAGAGTGAAGGAGGCTCCGCAAGGGCCTCTCCTGTCGCAGCTTCTTTAGGGATCCTGCAGACCATCATAGAAAGAACGAGGGGTTGCCATGGCAATTGACAGTCAGCCGTTGGTTGCTTCCGAGGGGCGGTGAGGCACTGAAGGCTTGATGAGGTGGCGCAGTGCAGGGCTGCCGCGGCCAGAGCTCAGCCACTCAGGTTTGTCAGCATTGCAGGGACGAACCCATGCGCAAGCGTCGTGCCGTTTTGGGAGCAGCTCCGTCAGTTGGCGTCAGTTGAATGGGCAACTAGGTCAAACACATTAGCCGCAAAGGAGTGGATTCATTCAAATAGATGCTGGGAAGGCAGGCGTCACTGGGTCAAGCCAGAGCGACCTGAGGATGATGCAGCCCGAGGGGCGCCCCCGACAAAGTAAGCTAACAACATGAAAATAAAAGGGATACATGCCGCAGGGACGGACCCACGCGACCTGGGAATGATGCAGCCCTGGGGTGCGCTCCCAGCTGGAAATGAAACTTGAAAGATGTCACCTGATGATGTTGAGGACGAAGCGGTGTTGGTGCAGCAGACTCGGTGGGCTGCAGAAGCCGATCCTCACGAGCCCCCAGGCCTGGGGGACTCGGGAGGCTCCGGAGGCGCTGGTGGCTCCACGCAGACCATCTCCATCTCTGCCAAGGCTGCGGAACGCCTGGCCTCTTGAGCTTCCATGATGCCCCTCATGAGGCGCTGGTACATGACAGCCGTGTTCGGCAAGCTGTAAGGCATGCGAACGTAGCTGTGGGGTGGACCTTCGCAGCGCCCCACTCGTGAGGGCCAGAGGCGCTCCAGAGTGGCGACTCGGTTGAGCCCTGGTACGTCGACGCAGACGCGCAGCCCACCATCCTCGCCTGGATGGGGAGCCACAGCTGGTAGGCGGCGGCCGCCTCTCATGACTCTTGACTCCTGTAGCTCTTGAACGACCTTGCTGACGAACTCCTGAGGGTCTGGCTCCCCTTGCCTTACTCCTTCTTGAGGGAACATGCTTCGAAACACGCCTCCACGTGGTGCCCAAGCGCCTCCCTCGTGACCTTAGCCAGGTCGGTGGCCTTCCAGGGGAGAGCCCCCGAGCCCTGCCTGAGGAGGGCGCCGGGCGTGCTTTCCTATGCGATGGAAGGGGGTTCCCCCTAGGCAGGCACGGGCCCTGAGGGGCCTGCCTCCTGAGGGACTGGGCTGGGCGATGTCTTCTTCTTCTTGGGGGTGGTCTCGGAGAGCCTCCTGCTTCTGTGATCCGGGTCTTCCAGTGATGCGTGTCGGCGTTCTGGGAACGGGGGTCCCCAGACTTGCCTGCCTGCGGCCCGCGGCGCGGCTCAAAGGAGGCCTAGTACGGCCCAACTTCATCAACACAAGACACAAGACCCTCGCGAGGGGCCAAGCCTCGCGGGGAGGATGACACGACGCTTCCTCAGGCGTAGCCTCACCAGGATGGCTCACGAGGAGGCGGAGAGATCAAGGCAGGGTACCTCGCGAGGTGCCCATGACGCAAGCCATGATGACCAAGGGCGCCAGGCGGGTGCCAGCCCGCGCACTGTCCTCGCTTTCCCCTTTGGTGCAAAGGGGGCAAGCGCAGGCGAGAGGATCAAGCAAAGGCATCCATTTCGGCGCAACAAGACCAAGACCAGTCCAACGGTGGGAAGGAGGTCATCGTGGAGCCCAGGACGGCGTCACCATAGGGCCTTTGGCAGGCGAGGACAGACTTTAGTCAGGATAAGAGTACTGTGTGTTCCCCTTCGAATTTGGCCAATTGTTGGCGCCCTTCCCGCTCAATATTTGGGAAGAGGCCCAGGGCCTTTGCCTATAAATAGGACTAGCCACCCCCAGGGTAGAAGAAAGAGGGGAGAATTAGACAGAACAGGTAGAGACACATAGAAAGAGAGAGAGAGAGAAGGGCGGCTGAACTCCCCCAGCAGTTCATCGTCCCGGCCAGAACACGCCCTCGTGAGGCTGTTCTCCTTTGTACTGTTCATCATCATCAGCCCAAGAGGCAATCCACCCACCACACTGGAGTAGGGTATTACACCACATCGGTCGCCCGAACCAGTATAAACTTTGTGTCTGTTGTGTTGTTCCTTTGGTAGTTTTAGATCCTGGCGAGACAGAGAGGTAGAGGGCAGAATCTCCGCGCGCACCCCAGAGTTCAAACCTTAAGGGTTTGCTGGAACCCGAAATCCGACATTTGGCGCGCCAGGTAGGGGTTCGCCGAAATTTGTCTTCCACCGCTTCGTTCTCCGCCGACCGACGCGTCCATGTCCGACGCTCGTCGGGCCCGTGCCGAGCGTCGGGCCACCATCGCCTCCCGCGTCGCCCAGACGGCTCCCGTCGGTGGGCGTCCTCGTCGTTCCCCGTCGCCCGCCGTCAACGCCTGTCGGATCACGGGTTCCGACAGACCCTTAAAGTTCGAACTCTGGGGTGCGCGCGGAGATCGTGCCCTCTACCTCTCCGTCTCGTAAGGATCTAACTACTGCAAGAACAACACAAGAGACACAGAGTTTATACTAGTTCGCGCCACCGTTGTGGTGTAATACCCTACTCTAGTTTGTGGTGGGTGGATTGCTTCTTGGGCTGATGATGAAGAACAGTACAAGGAAGAACAGCCTCGTGAGGGTCTGTTCTTGGCTAGGGGATGAACTGCTAGGGGAGTTCGATTGCCCTTCTCTCTCTCTCTAGATGCCGGATTAGATGCCTCTAGATACTGAATCAGGTGCCTCTACCCTGGGGGTGGCTAGTCCTATTTATAGGCAAAGGCCCTGGGCCTCTTCCCAAATATTGAGCGGGAAGGGCGCCAACAGTTGGCCAATTTGAAGGGGAACATCTGGTACACTTATCCTGACTAAAGCGGGTCTTCGCCTGCCAAAGGCCCTGTGGTGACGCCGTCCTGGGATCCATGGTGACCTCCTTCCCACCGTTGGACTGGTCTTGGTCTCGTTGCACCGAAATGGGTGCCTTTGCTTGATCCTCTCGCCTGCGCTTGCCCCCTTTGCACCAAAGAGGAAAGGGAGATGCTGCGCGGGCTGGCGCCCGCCTGGCACCCTTGGTCGTCATGGCTTGCGTCATGGGCACCTCGTGAGGTACCCGCCTTGATCTCTCCGCCTCCTCGCGAGCCAGCCTAAGGAGGCCGTGCTCGAGGAAGCGCCGCGTCGTCTGCCTCGCGAGGCTTGGCCCCTCGCGAGGGTCTTGAGCCTTGTGTTGATGAAGATGGGCCACGCCGGCCCCCATTTGAGCCACGCCGCAGGCCGCAGGCAGGCAAGTCTGGGGAACCCCATTCCCAGAAAGCCGACAGTAGCCCCCGGGCCCAAGGCGCGCATGGACTTGGCCGTGCCGAGAGGTGAAAGGGCAAGGGCGAAGCGCGGCGGGCCCTAATAGTCTGCGGCCTTGGGCGCCGCGTGGCGGTTTGATAGGACGTGGGCGTCTCCGCTTCCCCACGATGCCTTGGCAACTGCGTGACTTGACTAGTCCCTGCATGCGTAGATACGGGTCATTATTACCTATGACCGTGGTGCTTGACGGTTGGCCTCTTCCGGCTATAAGTGCGAGGCCGCACAAGCTCCGCCAGTCCACCCCTTCCCGCTTCTCTTCTTCTTCCTCTCCTTCGCCGCCGCCGCTCGTATGGCTCCGAAGAGGTTCTCAGCCACGGAGAAGGGGAAGGCTAGTCGGGCGGGGCCCGACTCCCCTCCGGCCAAGCGCGGCCGGGGTCATCCCCGCAAGCATCTCGCGGTCCCCGCTGTGGCTCCCCGTGGGCACAGGGGTGGTTATCCGCGTGGTGGTGAGCGCTCGGCTGCCAAGGGGAGGCAGGCTGTGGCTGCGCGGCCCCCCAGGCCGCGCTTTCGCTCGGCGGAGGTGCTGTCAGAGTTCGTCGTGTGGTCGGCGGACCCGACCAACACGTGGCTCCAGCTCCCTCGCTTCTTCATCAGCGAGCTGCCGGCCAGCGCCCGGTGCGGCTTCTGGCTTCAGGCTGACGGTTGCTGTAGTAGGGCCTCCTGGGTTTCGCTCGAGGTTTCCCCTTCTGGGAATGGGGCCCTGACCTGCGGCTGGCAAACGTTTGCCTGCGCGCGCGGCCTGGGCCAGCGGTGCACCCTGCACTTCAAGTTTGACGGCGACGGCACCCTCTATGTGAGGGTGTTTGGGGAAGATGGTCGCCGCGCAGGATGCTGCCCCGAGGACGACGACCGTGGCCAGGGGCCTCGCTCCGACGATGATGGAGGAGACAGCGCCCACTCTGATGGCGCCGCCCGATGCTCCCCAAGCTCCACCAACTCTTCTTCGGGCGGCTCCTCCAGCGGTGGCCGCAGCCAGCCCCCTCGCCGCTGCGCTTGCTTGGGGGGTGGCTGTTCATCCGCCCGTCGCCGCGCCTCGGTGAAGTGCGAGAGGGAGTCCGCTTGAGCTCCGGAGGCATCCGGTGTCGCCTCTGCAGGCTGACGTGAGGCGGGCCGCGCCGGGCTCGCCCTTTCCTTTTCCCTTTGCTCCTTGTGTAAGATAAGACAGCTGCATGGAGCCCCGTGGGGGCGTGTTGAGAATCATTGCCGTTGTAGCCATTACCTTGATTTTGTTGTTGCGCTTCTCAACTATTTGCCCTCGCGTAGGTAGTTTGCGGCCCCAGCCGGGGGGCGACCGACCCAGGCCCTGTGTGCATGTCGCGGTGCCCGAGGGGCACGGACCAGAGGGGTGCTCCTGTAGAGAGCCCGGGCCGTGAAACCTTTAAGCGGCTAGAGCAGAGACGCTCGCGAGGGCGTGCGAGTCCCATCCCTCGCGAGGCCTTTCATGAGAGAAAATCAAAACGAGGAGCGAAAATCGACAAACCACAAATCAACAACGGCGATAGTTTTTATAAGACTTCAGATGCAAGTAAAACACGTCAAATGCGGAAAGCAATTGAAAAAGCCGCGTCCGGCACCTAGTCTAGTCTTCGACGTCTTCTCACCAGCGCGGAGCTAAGTGCTGCCACTGGGCGTGGGAGGGAGCCCCAGGGCCTGAGGCCGGCGCTCCTGAGGCTCCGGGGCATGTACAACCCCACTCATTATTACGTGAGAGTGTCACGGGGCAGCGAGCTTCACAGGCATTGGCCTTCTTCACAAGCTCCGGGCCTTTCTCCTTAGAGGTAACAAGCTTCACAGGCATTCGCCTTCTTCACAGGCTCTGGGCGTTTTCCAAAAAGATACGATCTTCACAGGCGTTCGCCTTCTTCACAGGCTCAGGGCCTTTTCCAAAAAGAGACGATCTTCACAGGCGTTCGCCTTCTTCACAGGCTCAGGGCCTTTTCCAAGAAGAGACGATCTTCACAGGCGTTCACCTTCTTCACAGGCTCAGGGCCTTTTCCAAAAAGTGACGATCTTCACAGGCGTTCGCCTTCTTCACAGGCTCAGGGCCTTTTCCAAGAAGAGACGATCTTCACAGGCGTTCGCCTTCTTCACAGGCGTTCGCCTTCTTCACAGGCTCAGGGCCTTTTCCAAGAAGAGACGATCTTCACAGGCGTTCGCCTTAATCACAATCTCAGGGCCTTTTCCAAAAGGAGACAATCTTCACAGGCGTTCGCATTCTTCACAGGCTCAGGGCCTTTTAGGGGTAGAACCTCCGGAGGTGCTGGATGTTCCACGCGTTCTGGATCGGCTCCCCCTCTTGAGTTTCCAAGCGCACGGAGCCAGGCCTGGAAACATGAACAACCTTGAACGGGCCCTCCCACATGGGAGAGAGCTTGTGCAGCCCTTCCCTGGAGAGGACCCGCCTGAGTACGAGGTCTCCTACCTCGATGGTCCTGGGGCGGATGTTGCGGCAGTGATATCATCGTAGCGCCTGTTGGTATCTTGCCGCTCGCAGCGCGGCTTCCCGGCGGCGTTCCTCCCCCAGCACGAGGTCCATCCCCCGCATGGCGTCCTGTTGCGCCTCGTCGAACGCCAGGACCCGCGCGGAGCGACGCCTGACCTCGTGAGGAAGGACTGCTTTGGCTCCGTAGACCAGGAAGAACGGGGTTTCCCCGGCCGGTTTGGTCGCGGTTGTGTGGATGGACCACATCACGAATTGGAGCTTGTCGTACCAACCCCTGCCGCAGGCCTCCAGCTTCTTCTTGAACATTCTGGTCTTGAGGCCTCTCAGGACCTCAGCGTTGGCTCGTTCGGCTTGCCCATTGCTTCGCGGGTGTGCCACCGAAGCGTAGCATATCTGCGTTCCAAGGTTAGCACAGTATGTTTTGAAGAGATTACTGATGAACTGCGAACCGTTGTCTGTGATGATGCGGTTCGGCACCCCGAACCGGCTCACGATACCCCTGATGAACTTGACCGCGGAGCCCGCGGGGATGGTACGGACAGCCTCCACCTCTGCCCACTTGGTGAACTTGTCGATGGCGACGTAGAGGTAACGGTAGCCCCCTGGTGCCTGACGGAACGGGCCCAGAATATCCAACCCCCGAACTGCGAATGGCCACGAGAGGGGTATAGTCTGCAGGCTCCCCGCTGGTTGATGGATCTGCTTGGAATGGAACTGACAGGCCTCACAAGCCTTTACTAATTCGATTGCGTCGTTGAGCGCGGTGGGCCAATAGAACCCACTACGGAATGCTTTGCCGACGAGGGTCCATGATGATGAGTGGTGTCCGCAGTCTCCGCCATGTATGTCCCCCAGTAGTTCCCTTCCTTGCTCCCTGGAGATACATCGCAGAGATACGTCGTTGGGTCACTTCCGGTAAAGTTCTCCATCCCTGATGCAGTATGCCGTGGCCTGCCGCGCCACACGTTCTGCTTCCTCCTCCTTCTCTGGCAGGGCCCCATGTGTCAGGTAATTCCGGAGCTCTGTGATCCAGCATCCTTCCTAAGGTTCCATCGTCAGGAGCAAGCGCGCTCCTGAGGGCGGTCCGCAGGCCGGGGCTCCTGAGGCTGGCGGCTGGGGGAGCTCCTCTCGAGGCTGAGCCGTGCTTGATAGAGTTGGCTGCGCTGAAGGTTTGAAGAGCCACTCTTCGAAGACACCGGGCTCCTGCGGCAGCCGCCTGGACGCCCGTCCGGCTATGTCGTCAGCTTCCTGGTTGGTGCCACGAGGAACGTGCTTCAGCTCCAGCCCCCAGAACTGCTTTTCAATCCTGCGGACCTCCGCCAGGTAGGCCTCCAAATGCTCGTCCTTCGGCTTGTACACCTTATTGGAGAAGTTGACTAGGAGTTGCGAGTCACCTTTGACGGTGAGGCGCTTCACTCCCAGGGCCGCTGCGGCCTTCAACCCGGCTATCAGTCCCTCATATTTTGCTATGTTGATGGAGACCTTTTCTCCTTGCTGGAAACAGAGCTGTACTGCATAGTAAAGCTTATCCTGAGTGGGTGATATCAGCATCGCACCAGCCCCCGCGCCGTGCCTGGAGAATGCCCCGTCGAAGTACATGACCCAGCCTTCTGGCGCCTCGCTCCCTGGGGAGAGGGAATGATCCTCGTTGTCCTTGAGGCCTGGCGCCTCTGTCCATTCCACCACGAAATCCGCCAATGCGGCTCCTTTGATGACCCTAGTTGTGCTGAACTCGAGATGAAACGCCCGCAACTCTATGTTCCATTCAGCGACCCTTCCAGCCGAGTTAGGGCTCCTGAGCACCCTCTCCAGGGGGTACGATGAGACGACCTTGATCGGGTGAGCTTGGAAGTAGTGACGCAGCTTGCGCGAGGCCACTAGCAGCATGAGGAGGAGCTTCTGAGGCATCGGGTATCGTGCCCTTGCGTCCCGTAGCACCGTGCTAACGAAGTAGACCGGGTGCTCAACAAGGCTGAGAGCATCTTGGGTCGCGGCGCCCTCGGGAGGTGAGGGCACCTCACAGGACAATGTGACCTCGGGAGGTGGACCATCCGGGCGTGCGGCCTCTCCTGTCTCTGGTGCGTTCTTCGGCGGTTGATCCTCCTCATCTGTGGTTTTGGCTTCCTTGGGCTTTCCTTGTTCCCTTTTTGCCTTGCCTCGGGCTGCCGCTGCGGTCTTGACCTGGCGCTCCTCCCTAACCGCCACCAAGGCCGCGCTGGCGGAGTAGGGGGGTGGCAACGAGGTAGAGCAGCAGGGGCTCTTGAGGACGCGGAGCCACCATGACTGGGGGACTGGTTAGGTACCTCTTGAGATCCTGAAACGCCTTATCTGCCTCTTCAGTCCATTCAAAGGGCCCCTTTTTCTTCATCAGCTGAAAGAAAGGCAACGCTCGTTCCCCCAATTTGGAGATGAAGCGCCCTAGTGCGGTCACACGCCCAGTGAGCTTTTCTGCATTTCTCTGAGGGTATTTGGCGGACTCATGTCCTCGACCGCCTTGGCCTTCTCGGGGTTGGCCTCGATGCCACGGTGAGATACGAGGAATCCCAAAAGCTTGCCCGAGGGAACGCCAAACACACATTTCTCCAGGTTGAGCCGCAGGTTCACTGCGTCGAGGCTCGCAAAGGTCTCCTCCAGGTCTTGTATCATGGTCCTGGCCTCTCGAGATTTCACCACAATGTCATCAACGTATGCTTCAACATTCTTCCCGAGCTGCGGGCCCAAGGTGATGTGCATCAGCCGCTGAAAAGTTGCCCCTGCGTTGCGCAGTCCAAATGGCATGCATGTATAGCAGTATACCCCGCACGGGGTCAAGAAGGCAGTCTTCTCAACGTCTTCTATCGCCATCTTGATCTGGTGATATCCGGAGAAGGCATCCAAAAAGCACAGCAGGTCGCACTCGGTGGTGGAATCGACGATCTGGTCGATGCGAGGGAGCGGGAACGGATCTTGCGGGCATGCCTTGTTGAGGTTGGTGAAGTCGACACACATGCATTCCTTCCCCCCTTTCTTGGGCACAACGACAGGGTTGGCCAACCAATCTGGGTACCGGACCTCACGAATGACTCCAGCGGCTTCTAACTTGCGTGTCTCTTGGACGATGAAGGCCTGCTTCTCTGCGGACTGCCGCCTGGCCTTCTGCTTCACGGGGCGCACATTTGGGCACACGTTGAGGTGGTGCTCGATGACGCCCCTGGGGATCCCTGCCAACTGATCGGGCTCCCAAGCAAACACTTTCTTGTTTGCACGCATGAACTTGACCAGGGCCTCCTCCTGCTCAGGCCCCAGGTTGGCGCCAATGGTGAAAGTGGCGCTGGAGGACCCGTCCTCGTCGACGGGTATCTGCTTGGTTTCTGCCTTGTCCTGGGTGAACAACTGCTTCTTCTTGGTGGGCGCAGCCCCCTTGGGCTCAGGGGTCCCCGCGTCGGCGGGCTGTGCCGATGCCGTCGTCTTGAAGGCGAGCTTGAGTACTCGCAGGGCGTCCCCGGTGTCTCCGTGCACGGTGAGGGTACCGTTGCTCCCGGGCATCTTCATGAGGTTGTACGCCGGGTGCGTGGCGGCCATGAACTGAGCCAGTGGCGGGTAGCCGAGGATGGCGTTGTAAGGGAGGCCGATGGGGGCCATGTCGAAGTCGACCATCTCTGTGCGGAAGTTGTCGTAGGTGCCGAAGGTTACCGGGAGCCGGATTTGTCCCAAGGAGTCGGACGACCCGCCCCCGACGCTCGAGAAGGATCGGCTGGGTTGCAGCCGCTCCCGTGGTATGCAGAGGAGGCTGAAGGTCTTGACCGAAAGCACGCTGAGGCCCGCGCCGCCATCGACGAGGGTTCTGGTGATGACCACCTGGCAGATGGTGGGGGTGCATAATAGGGGGAGCGCGCCTGAGCCGGCCAAGTTAGCGGGGTGGTCCTCCGAGCTGAAGGTCAGACCAACCTTGCGCGCCGCCCGGTCCGGGGAGCCCCCTGCTGCGCGGAAACGGCGCCGATCTGGCGGGCAAACGGCTTGACGTGGCGGCTCGTGGGTGGCGCCTGCGAGCCGCCTAGGAGGGCCGCAACGACCGGGAGCGTCGACGTCGTGGTGCAGCCGCCCTGTCGCATAGGCAGACGCCGGGGTGGTGCTTGCTGCTCGCCTCCCGTCGGGCCGGTGGCGGTGTTGACGGCGGGCGACGGGGAACGGCGAGGACGTCCGCCAACGAGGGCCGCTGGCATGACGCGAGCTCGACGTGCGCCGTACATGGATGCGGCAGCCGGGGGAGGACAGAAAGGTGGAAGGTAGATTCCAGCGCACCCCTACCTGGCGTGCCAAATGTCGGCTCACGGGTTCCGGCAGACCCTTAAGGTTCGAACTCTGGGGTGCGCGCGGAGATCGTGCCCTCTACCTCTCCGTCTCGTAAGGATCTAACTACTGCAAGAACAACACAAGAGACACAGAGTTTATACTAGTTCGGGCCACCGTTGTGGTGTAATACCCTACTCTAGTTTGTGGTGGGTGGATTGCCTCTTGGGATGATGATGAAGAACAGTACAAGGAAGAACAGCCTCGTGAGGGTCTGTTCTTGGCTAGGGGATGAACTGCTAGGGGAGTTCGATCGCCCTTCTCTCTCTCTCTCTAGATGCCGGATTAGATGCCTCTAGATACTAAATCAGGTGCCTCTACCCCGGGGGTGGCTAGTCTTATTTATAGGCAAAGGCCCTGGGCCTCTTCCTAAATATTGAGCGGGAAGGGCGCCAACAATTGGCCAATTTGAAGGGGAACATCTGGTACACTTATCCTGACTAAAGTGGGTCTTCGCCTACCAAAGGCCCTGTGGTGACGCCGTCCTGGGCTCCATGGTGACCTCCTTCCCACCGTTGGACTGGTCTTGGTCTCATTGCACCGAAATGGGTGCCTTTGCTTGATCCTCTCGCCTGCGCTTGCCCCCTTTGCACCAAAGAGGAAAGGGAGATGCTGCGCGGGCTGGCGCCCGCCTAGCACCCTTGGTCGTCATGGCTTGCTTCATGGGCACCTCGTGAGGTACCCGCCTTGATCTCTCCGCCTCCTCGCGAGCCAGCCAAAGGAGGCCGTGCTTGAGGAAGTGCCGCGTCGTCCGCCTCGCGAGGCTTGGCCCCTCGCGAGGGTCTTGAGCCTTGTGTTGATGAAGATGGGCCACGCTGGGCCCCATTTGAGCCACGCCGCAGGCCGCAGGCAGGCAAGTCTGGGGACCCCCGTTCCCAGAACGCCGACAACGCCGCCATCGGCCCGGCGGGGAACGAGCAGCAAGCGTCGTCTCAGCACCCGTCCGTGGGGCGAGACGGCCGCACCGCTACTCCGTTGCTCACGCCAGCTGCCCCCATGACGTCTACGAAGAGTGGCTCGACCGCGTCGCCGAGCTCGTCCGCGCCGCAGGGGGCTCTCCTGCACCGTCCGCCCCGCTGCGCCGCACCCCGCCACACGCAGGCAATGAAGTTCCGGGGGCGTACCAGCCGCCCCCTCCAAGACGACGCCATGGCTCCAAGGCGCATGGCCCCTGGGCGGAACCCACTCCGTCAGGCGCCAACCCAGCAAGAACGGAGCTGCCAAGAAGTCCCTCGACCGCAAGAGGCTGCCCGAGCGCTCCCTGCTCCGGCTCGCCGCGACCCTGCTCCAGCTCCGGCACGTCAAGACCCCGCGCTGCTCCCAGCTGCAGCGCATGGGGACCCGCAAGACCAAGCTCTCCCTCGACCGAAGCCTCCCGTGGCCACGGCCGGTTGCCGCGCCTACACCACCGAGCTGCGCAGCGTTGCGTGGCCTGGCAAGTTCAAGCCAGACCTTCCTCCTTGCTACGACGGCACGACTGACCCCGCCGAGTTCCTCCAGCTTTACGAGCTGGGCATCGAAGCTGCCAGTGGAGACGAGAAGGTCATGGCGAACTGGTTCCCCATGGCGCTCAAGGAAGGGGCTCGTACCTGGCTCCTTAACCTGGCCCCAGGCACGATCTCTTCCTGGGACCAGATGCGCACCTGCTTCATCGCCAACTTCCAAGGTACTTGCGACCGGCCGCCCGCCGTGAGCGACATGCGCCGCATCAAGCAACAACCTGGAGAGACCCTGCAAAAGTACATCCAGCGCTTCAACAGAGCGCGACTCAAGATCCCCAAGGTGTCCGAGGAAGCCATCATCTCAGCCTTCTCCGACGGCGTGCGCGACATCAAGATGAAGGAGGAGCTGGCGATGCATGAAGACCTGTGCACCTCCCTGGAGCTGTTCAACTTGGCGACCAAGTGCGCCAGGGCTGAGGAGGGGCGTCTCTCCCTCCTCGAGCTACCCGCCGCAGACCCAGAAGGGAAGAAACCCAAGGCCAAGGACGTGAAGCGCAAGGGGGCTGCCATGCTCGCTGCAGAGCCTCACACCAAGCGGGGCAAGGACCTGCCCGAATCCTCCAGGGGCAGCCGATACTGCGTGTACCACGACCTCCATACCCACAACACCAATGAATGCCAAGAGCTCCATGCCGTGCGAGAAGGAAGGATCGGCCGACGTCCTGACCGCGCTGACCGGGGCTACGACCGAGGAGGAGGGAGAAACCCAGGTGTCGGTGTACTAAAGTAGGGGTACCTTAGTATCCCGAACTTGTGCACGGGCAGTCATAGCACCCCGCGGCAAGGCTTGCCAGGCGATCGCCAAGACTCTCCGTGGTCCCTTTTTGAGCCATCCAAGAACAAAGTATTTGAGCCAAGGCCCCGGCAGGAGGAGCCTGCCGAGAAGGCCACCCGAAGAGAGCCAGGCCCTGGCAAGAGGAGCTTGCCGGGACGACCGCTCGAAGCACAAGACCCCGGCAGGAGGAGCTTGCCGGGAAGGCCAACCACGGCACGACAAGGACCTTGCCACGGCACGTCCCGCGCTCCGGTAAGGCCCGGTGAGCGACAAGCTCCCGGGCGCGACAAGACATCCACCGCGGCAAGGCGTTTGCCGCGGCAAGTTACCACCCCATGCCTGCCCTCCAGCTCACCCACCAACGTGTCAGTCTAGGGGCATTCCATGCGCACGTGGCGGGAGGTTGTGCAGCCAGGGGCATGCGGTGGCGAAGCGAAGCTGACAGAGTAGCCATCGTGGCAAACGATGGCGCTCCTGACGGTCCACTTCCCTGCACTGCCTGGGCGACGTGGACGGGCATTTTAATGCCCTTGTCCCCTGCCGTCCGAGTTAGGTATGATAGCACTGTACAGCCACTGTGCAGGCAGTTGTACCCACTACAACACTCTCCCATTTTTGCCCCCACCTGCGCTGCCACCTGTGGGTAACCCCTTGAGCATATAAAAGGAGGCCCCATGCGCACGTAGGAGGAGGAGGACACCCATCGCCACGCTCAGTCTCGCCAGCGGCTCGTGTGTACTGTAGCACCACGCGCTCCCGAGCAAGAACACAATACAATCCACAAAGCAGCAGTAGGGTTTTACGCATCCTTGCGGCCCGAAGCTGGGTAAAATCCCCCGTGTGCCTCGCCTCGATCTGCTCTTCGTGCGACCTCCGCCCCCTGCCGAACCAAGAAAGGGGCTCGGTCCCCATAGGTGTTCGAGGAAGCCGATTCCCCCCGACATCTTTGGCGCGCCAGGTAGGGGGCGTCGAAGTTGTGCGAACCTGATCCGGCGTCTGCACCAGCTAGATCTCCATCATCTTCGTCGACATGCCACCAAAGAAGAAGGCTCCGGAGGTGGCCGGTCCGTCCGCGTCGAACCCGCCGCCCTTGGAGCAAACGGGCGGTGGGGACGGCACCGGCGACGGGACGGGCGTCGTCGAGCCAGCTCATGGCGCCACGGCATCCAAACATGCACCGCGCCCCTCTCAGGAGGCACGGGACCAGCAGCGTCTTGGCGCCCACGGTACCATATGCTCGCTGGACCTAAATCGAGCCGGCGGATCCCAGGGCGCTCAGGGCCAGCACTCACACCAACGTGCTGGCGCGAGCGTGGCGCGGCTGCCTCCGGGTGTTGCTCCTTCTAACGTAGTTAGAAGTTCGAGCAGGTCCCGCTCCACGCGCCGTTCGCCACCACTGCCCACCACTCCAGCAGAAGCTCTGGCGCGAGCTCAACTGCTCCTAGACTACCCTCCAGCGGCGGACAAGCTCGACGACTGGAGGGCCACGATACAGAGCCTCATCGGTTTCGCCAACGGCGACACCCCACGGCAGCACAGCGCATCGCAGCCACGGCGAGACGGCCAGGCGAGAACCAATGGCGCCAGGACCAGCGGGGGTGCGACCACCGTGCACTCCCCGCCCCAGCGGCCAAGATCGCCGACCCGCCGGAATCATCACGACAACGACTCCACCGCGTCGTCGAATCCGCGGACTCGCCGCGATCAACGCCAAGTTCTCCACGAGCGAGAGCAAGAGGACGCTCGTACTCGGATCGAGCGTCAGAGAGGAGCGCGGCGTCAGTCAGACCACCGCGCTGGGCCCTCTGTCGACATGCATGCACCAGGGGAACCAGGCGACCTGCCGTACACGGTGGGCTGCCCTGCGTTCACCCGTGAGCTGCGGCAAGTCCAGTGGCCCAGCACGAAGAATTTCAAGCCAGACGTACCAGAGAAGTACGACGGCAAGTCGCATCCGTCGGAGTTCCTCAGCATCTACACCATCGCGGTGCAGGCTGCTGGAGGGCGAGACGACAAGATCCTTGCCAACTACTTCCCGCTGGTACTCAAATCCAACGTCAGATCCTGGCTCATGCACTTGCCGGATAACTCCATAACCTCCTGGACAGACTTGTGCCATCAATTTGTTGGCGCCTTTATGGCCAAGCGAGCGACCTTCATCTGCTCGTCCAGAAGGAAAGGGAACCCCTGCGCAAGTTCATTCAGAGATTCAGCCGTGTACACTACAACATCCCAGACGTCCACCCCGCCGCGGTCATCAGCGTGTTCCATCAGAACGTGCGTAACCGCAGGATGCGGGAGGAGATGGCGATGTGCAAGATCAAAGACGTCAGCGAGCTATATGCCCTGGCCGACAAGTGTGCCCGTGCTGAGGAGGGGAGGAAACTCCCTGGAGAGAACACTGGAGCAGGAGAATCTGACAGTGAGGATACCGCCCCGGCAAGGAAGGGCCGGCGGCGGAGCAACAGGAAGAAGAAGAGCCAAGAGGTACTGGTTGTTGAGCAGTCCAGCGATGAAGGCGCCGCCAAGAAGGCCCAGGCTGGTAGCTCTGGCAAGGAGATTGCCGGATGCGCCCACTGCCAGGCTATGGCGGCCGCCGACAAGCGGGACGGCACCAACAAACAGTACTGCAAGATCCACCGCACCAAGGGCCATGACCTCCAGAGCTGCAAGCAGGTCGAGCGGCTCGTTGAGCTGCAAAAGGCCGAGTACGAGCGGCGCGACAAGGAGAGATCCCGGGGAGGTGGCGGAGGATCAGGCATGAAGCGCCCCGGCCAGGGAGGACGTCGCGATAAGGACAAGCAGCGGCAAGCGGACCGACCTCCCCGCGGCCGCGACAAGAACGAAGACGACGACGAAGACGAAAACATGGATGACGTCGAGACCAGTGAGCAGGAGTTTCAGAAAGCCACAGAGGTCTTGTGCGTAGACGGCGGTGCCTCCCTGCATACTTCTCACCGCCAGCTCAAGCAGTGGGCGTGGGAAGTCAATGCAGCGGAGCCACCCGTCGAGTCGCGCAAGCCTCTGAAATGGTCCAGCACGCCTATCATCTTTGATATTGAGGACCACCCTAATCGCACAACGGCGATCGGGTGCTTGCCGATGTTGGTCTCACCAACAGTCCGCAACCTCAAGGTCACTAAGATGCTAGTTGACAGTGGGGCTGGCTTGAACCTGATCTCCTCCGCTGTGCTCCGGAAACTCCAAGTCCCCGACAGCGAGCTCGAAGAGACCGACACGTTCCAAGGAATCAACCCGGGAAGGAGCAAGCCGAAGGGGAAGATAACATTGCCAGTGACATTTGGCAGCGAGCTGAACTTCAGGACAGAGAGGATCACTTTTGACGTTGCCGATTTTCCATTGCCCTACAATGGAATTCTCGGCCATCCAGCGCTCGTCAAGTTCATGGCGGCCTCTCACTACGCCTACAACATGCTCAAGATGGCAGGCCCGATAAGCGTCATCTCCGTCCCCGGCGACAAGAAGGATGCCCTTATCTGTGCCAACAAGATCTACCGGGAAGAAGCAGCCGCAGCGGATCACAAGCCGCTTGCCGCTGAAGCTCCCGGAGGGAAGAAGAGGACCAAGCCCGGCAAGTGCTCTGGCGCCCACTCCGGCAAGCGCACCTCTTCGGAGTGCTGCGCTACCATCGAGGACGCGCCATCGAGCTCCACCGGCAAGAGTAAGAAGACAATGGCAGCTCTGCCAACGACCAAGAAGGTGCCCGCCAAGGAGGACGACACTGGTGGTACCTTCACCATCAGTGCCACGCTCGACCCCAAGTAGGAAAGCGCGCTCGTTGCTTTCCTGCGGGCGAATGTCGATGTGTTTGCCTGGCAACCATCTGACATCCCCGGCGTTCCCAGGAAAGTGATTGAGCACCACCTCGCCGTCTGTCCTCACGCGCGGCCCGTCAAGAAGAGAGTCAGGAAGCAAGCAGTGGAGCGCCAAGAGTTCATCGCAAAAGAGATCAAGAAGTTGGAAGCGGCAGGCCTCGTCAGAGGTGTGCTCCATCCGACGTGGTTGGCCAATCCTGTTGTCGTGCGCAAAGCAAATGGGAAATGGAGGCTTTGCATCGACTTCACTGATGTTAACAAAGCTTGTCCCAAAGATCCCTTTCCCTTGCCGTGCATTGACCAGATTGTTGACTCCACGGCCGGATGTGACCCGCTTTCATTTCTTGACGCCTACTCAGGATATCATCAGATCTTCATGGCTGAAGAAGATGAAGAGAAGACCGCGTTCATCACTCCATGTGGCACGTACTGTTTCGTACGGATGCCTTTCGGACTGAAGAACGCCGGTTCAACATTTGCGAGGGTTGTCCACACCGCTTTTGAGCCACAAATCCACAGAAATGTGGAGGCCTACATGGATGACATAGTGGTCAAGAGCAGAGACAGGGCAACCCTGATTCAAGACTTAGAAGAGACCTTTGCGAACCTGCGCAGGATCAGCCTCAAGCTCAACCCCGAGAAGTGCATGTTCGGAGTCCCTTCCGGCAAGCTTCTCGGGTTCTTCGTGTCTCAGCGAGGAATAGAAGCCAACCCAGACAAGATCAAGGCCATCAAGCAGATTGAAGCACCAACACGTGTCAAGGACGTACGAAGGCTTGCCGGCTACGTCGCGGCTCTCAGCAGGTTTATTTCCAAGTCTGCAGAACGCGCCCTGCCATTTTTCAAAATTTTGAAAAAGGCGGGTCCAGTAAAATGGACTCCGGAAGCGGAGGCTGCGCTGCAGGACCTGAAGAAATACCTGTCCTCCGCTCCAATACTTGTCGCGCCTAAACCACAAGAGAAGTTGCTGCTATACCTGGCGGCAACCAATCAAGTGGTTAGTGCTGCGTTAGTAGCGGAGAGGGAGGCAGATGATGAGCCAGCAACCACGGCAAGCACGTCCAACGACAAGCAGGGGGCTTCCTCGACAAGCTCTGGCCCCGACAAGGATGAATCTGCGCAGGAGCAAATGGAGGTGCAGAAGAAGAAAATGGTGCAGCACCCAGTTTACTTTGTCAGTTCCCTTTTGCAGGGGGCTAGGTCAAGGTACTCTGGCGTGCAGAAATTGCTTTTCGGCCTCCTCATGGCCTCGAGAAAGCTGCGCCATTACTTCCAAGCACACGAGATTACAGTTGTCACCCGCTTTCCGCTGAAGAGGATACTGCAGAATCCAGAAGCAACAGGCAGGATACCTCGACTATCCAAAGCAGGGCATTGGCGGAGTTCATAGCGGAGTGGACACCGACACCGGACGAAGATATCCCAGAGACGAGCATCCCCGCCAAAGAAGCAAGCAAAGAGTGGCTGATGTACTTTGATGGTGCTTTCTCGCTACAAGGCGCCAGTGCTGGCGCCTTACTCGTCGCGCCCACCGGAGAGCACCTCAAGTACGTAGTCCAGATGCACTTCCCCAAGGAGCAAGCAACCAATAATACTACAGAGTATGAAGGTCTGCTCGCCGGTCTCAGGATCGCGGCAGAACTTGGGATCAAGAAGCTCATTATCAGGGGTGACTCGCAGCTTGTCGTCCGCCAAGTGAACAAGGATCACCAGAGTCCGTTGATGGAAGCGTACGTTGATGAAGTGAGGAAGCTGGAAGAGCACTTTGATGGCCTGCAAATGGAACACATTCCAAGAGCCGAGAATGACATCGCTGATGGCCTGTCGAAGTGCGCAGCATTTAAGTTACCTATGGAACCAGGAACCTTTGTGCTCAAGCTGACTCAACCATCCGTAACGCCATCAACCAGACAGAGCAAGAAGAGGAAGTTGGTCTCCGGCGACTATCTTCCGGCAGAGCTCCCCGGAGCCGCCGCCAAGAAGGTCCCCAAGATCGACGCCAAGAGCGCTGAGGAGCCGTCTGCTCCAGAAAACCCCAGGGTTTGTTCCGTAGAAGCAGGCGATCCCGACAAGTTTTGCTCCGGCAAGCTTGCCGGGGAACGTCAAGCTCCGGCTGAGCCCCAGATCCTCGCCGTAGAAGCGGACGTTCCCGCAGCAGCAGAAGTGCCTTCAGTCCTTGTTGTCGAGCCGCAGGCTCCAGCATGGGCGCAGCAGACTGTCCATTTCCTCCAGCACGGAGAACTTCCCGAAGAGCAAGAAGAAGCGGAATGAGTAGCCCGGCGCTCGACTATGTACCAATTCGTCGACAACACACTGTACAGAAGAGGGCGCAACGGTGTGAAATTGAAGTGCATTTCCCGGGAAGACGGACATCAGCTGTTGGCAGAGATACATGGAGGCATATGTGGTCACCACATCGGCGCAAGAGCACTCGCCGGCAAAGCGTTCCGGCAAGGTTTCTTCTGGCCAACAGCCCTCCAGGATGCAACTGCACAAGTAACCAAGTGTGAAGCGTGCCAGTTCCATTCCAAGCAGATACACCAGCCAGCTCAAGCTCTCCAGACGATCCCTTTATCCTGGCCTTTTTCGGTCTGGGGGCTCGACATCCTCGGCCCCTTCCCCCGAGCTGTCGGGGGATTTGAGTACTTGTACGTCGCAATCGACAAGTTCACAAAGTGGCCGGAAGTGGAACTAGCGAGGAAGGTGACAGCACAGTCAGCCATCAAGTTCTTCAGGTCGATTGTTTGCCGCTTCGGGATCCCCAACAGGATCATCACCGACAACGGTACACAATTCACGAGCCGCGCCTTCATGCAATACGTCCAAGATCTCGGCGCCAAGGTCTGCTTCGCTTCTGTTGCTCATCCCAGGAGCAACGGTCAAGCTGAAAGGGCAAACGCCGAAGTACTGCGCGGGCTCAAGACCAGAACTTTCGACAGGCTGCACAAGTGCGGAAGAAACTGGATCGAGGAGCTGCTGGTGGCTCTTTGGTCGATCAGAACGACGCCAAATCGAGCCACTGGCCAGACACCATTTGCTCTAGTCTATGGAGCAGAAGCAGTTACCCCCACGGAACTCGTATATGGGTCACCTCGAGTGCTCGCTTATGATGAGCTTGAGCAAGAGCGGCTGCGTGAAGATGACGCGCTGCTCCTTGAGGAAGATCGTCTTCAGGCTGCTGTGCGAGCCTCTCGCTACCAGCAAGCTTTGCGTCGCTACCATAGCCGCAAAGTTAAAGCCAGAAGCTTCAAGGAAGGCGACCTTGTTCTTCGGTGCGCCCCGTCCGCCAAGAATCATAACAAGTTGACGCCAAAGTGGGAAGGCCCTTACCGGGTGAGACGAGTCACGAGGCCCGGCGCTGTCCGCCTCGAGACCGAAGATGGCACTCCGGTGAGCAACTCCTGGAACATTGAGCGTCTTCGTAAGTTTTACCCGTAAGGCGCGGTTGTCGGGCCCCGCCCGGCAACCAACCTTTTGTACAAGTCTTGCCGTAGTTGCATGTAATCCTTTGTACAAAGCCAGGCGCAGACCCTGAGCAGCAGAAATGAAGAGCTGGCGCCCTAAGTTTTAGCATGCATGCTGAGTCGAGTCTCGTCCTTTGTTAGGGTTGATAGTGCCTAACAGCTGCTAACCCCTAGCTTAGAGGTCGAGTCTGCGTACTTTTTCCGGTTCCTTCGTTTCCTTTGGTTCGCAGGGTTTTGCATATCCTGGCCAGGCCGCTTAAGGACGAAGAAGAGAAGAAGGGCGGACCAGCATCTGGTCCCCGGCAAGCCAGTGTTGCCGGGGGCTGCAAGTACGAAGATTCGCCCGCAACAAGCCAAAGTTGTCGGGGGCTGCAATCCCAGATAAGTTTTCGCATCCCTTGTCATGCATTCTCTTATGAACCGTGGAATACGAAAACCTTGTTTCCTCCTAGAAGCTACCGTGCTCCCTTAACGACAGGCCCCAGAGCGCATTCCTGGGGCCCGTTTTGGTAGTAGTCACGGCGACAAAGGGGCGGAACGAGGGGCCCGAACCCGCTTCATCCCTTCCTCCGCCAAAGGCGTGAGGGAGGTCGAGTAGCGCGGGAAGACGGCAGGGCCTGTTGCCGGGCAAAGAAGTGCCTATCTTAACGATATAAAGGATTCGTTCCTTGGCGTGGGTTTTACCCACGGGACAAATGGCCCGGCAAACATCCCCTTTTCATTAAAAACATTCCGCTCAGGTACAGTTCAGAGAGAATGAAAAACATGAAAAGATGGGATGACAAGTTTTAAACACAGCTAAGGCCCGAGGGCTTACAGATTGAAAAAAGATAAGATGCCTGTAATCCCTTTCTTGTCTCTCTCCTCAGGAGGTAGGACAAGGAGGCGAAAAGGGCAAAAGGAGCGCCTAGGCGAGCTACGGGTGGCAGAAGACACCAACAGAACGCCCCGGGGGCCGGCTGAAAGCTGGACGGTGATGGCGGCGCCGGAGGAAGGGCCCGACAAGGCGGCAGGGCGTTAGCACGCTGTCGAGGGCGTTGTGCCCTCGTACTCCGAGTTGACGGCCTTGCCGCCAGCCCTCTTCCTCTTCCGCAGCCTCGCCACGCCAGCCGCCAAGGAGGCGACCCCGGGAAGCTCAAGGAGCCGGCGACCCAGATGATGGGGTCGCCGGTGCCACACGGAGCTGCGACCAGCGCCTAGTCAGACCCGTCATCCCGACGACCACTGCCCTCGTCATCGCTGTCGCTCCCCTCCTCGTCACTCTCGCTGTCGGAGGAGCTTTCGCTGCCGGAGGAGCTATCCACGCAGCACCGGGCCTGGGTCCCGAAGTCCCCGAAGGCCTTGACGAAGAGGAGATCGCTCTCCATCAACTTAAAATGGAGGGTGAACCCCTCCGTCAAGGTGTGGATACGGGCGAATGTCTTCCACCCTCGGCCAAGATACACTATGCCGGGGGCTGGGAACTCGACGTGGACCCGCATGCCGCTGATCCCGCAGCCCTTCATGCGCAACCTTAGCGTCTCGGGTTGCTCCATCTCCATCACGCTTGCGAAGGGAGCCGGGAGGCGGAGGCGGCGGTGAGGCGCCCGACGCAGCCTGACGAAGAACTCGTAAGGATCGTCCCCGAGGTGGACCGCCGTGGGAAGAGGAGCCGCTGGCGGAGGCGAGGCCGGCGCGTCGCCCCGCCCGCCTCTTCCCTGAGCGCCGCGGCCTCGTCCACTCCCTTGTCCATGACCTCGCCCCCTCCCCCTTCCCCTTACGGCTGGCTCCGCCACCGTGGGTGCAAGGGGAGGAGGGGCGCGCTGCCTGGCGGCAACCCTCGCCGCCACCGATGAAGGACCCGGATTCCCTTTCTCCATGGCGAATGGAGAGAGGGGGTCAGAAGATGAAGAGGAGAAGAGATGGAGGAGTGTGGGTTCCCGTCGCCCCCTCTTGCTCTTTATAAAGGAGCAGGGTGGGGGCTCGACCGCCCCGCTCCAGGCGGCTGGGGCCGACCTGCTGCCCCGACCCGCGACGGCCCGGTCTCCTGCCTCCACCGTCCGCAACCCCGGGTGCATGGAAGCCGCATGGCTGACGCGCAGGACCGAGGCGACGGATGAGGCGACCTCTCCCCACCCCGTGATCATGGGGAACGGGCGCCTCGGAAACCGTGCCTCGGCCTCCACGCCTCCCTCCACTTATGGAGCTAGCGCGAACCGTCGCCCTTTATGGCGACGTGACGCATGCCTGCAGGGTTCGGCCCCGCGCACGCCGCCCACGTCACGCACGCCTCTCCCCACGATGCCGCGTTCGACGCGTGCCTTTCGGGGAGGACGTGGTGAGCGCAGAAGCAGATGCAGCGTGACCCAGGCCGCGCGTGCCCGTGCACTGTTTTGGGCCTGGCCCAACAGCGCTCGGCACCGTGTATGGCCCAGGCCCGGGGGCTCCTGTCGGTGTACTAAAGTAGGGGTACCTTAGTATCCCGAACTTGTGCACGGGCAGTCGTAGCACCCCGCGGCAAGGCTTGCCAGGCGATCGCCAAGACTCTCCGTGGTCCCTTTTTGGGCCATCCAAGAACAAAGTATTTGAGCCAAGGCCCCGGCAGGAGGAGCCTGCCGAGAAGGCCACCCGAAGAGAGCCCTCTTGCCGGGACGACCGCTCGAAGCACAAGACCCCGGCAGGAGGAGCTTGCCGGGAAGGCCAACCACGGCACGACAAGTACCTTGCCACGGCACGTCCCGCGCTCCGGTAAGGCCCGGTGAGCGACAAGCTCCCGGGCGCGACAGGACATCCACCGCGGCAAGGCGTTTGCCGCGGCAAGTTACCACCCCGTGCCTGCGCTCCAGCTCACCCACCAATGTGTCGCTCTGGGGGCATTCCAGGCGCACGTGGCGGGAGGTTGTGCAGCCAGGGGCATGCGGTGGCGAAGCGAAGCTGACAGAGTAGCCATCGTGGCAAACGATGGCGCTCCTGACGGTCCACTTCCCTACACCGCCTGGGCGACGCGGACGGGCATTTAATGCCCTTATCCCCTGCCGTTAGAGTTAGGTATGATAGCACTGTACAGCCACTGTGCAGGCAGCTGTACCCACTACAGCACTCTCCCATTTTTGCCCCCACCTGCGCTGCCACCTGTGGGTAACCCCTTGAGCATATAAAAGGAGGCCCCATGCGCACGTAGGAGGAGGAGGACACCCATCGCCACGCTCGGTCTCGCCAGCGGCTCGTGTGTACTGTAGCACCACGCGCTCCCGAGCAAGAACACA
Source organism: Aegilops umbellulata (assembly GCA_032464435.1). Classification (NCBI taxonomy): domain Eukaryota; kingdom Viridiplantae; phylum Streptophyta; class Magnoliopsida; order Poales; family Poaceae; genus Aegilops; species Aegilops umbellulata. The sequence goes on along the minus strand of CP136057.1, from coordinate 576,715,493 downwards.
ATACAATCCACAAAGCAGCAGTAGGGTTTTACGCATCCTTGCGGCCCGAAGCTGGGTAAAATCCCCCGTGTGCCTTGCCTCGATCTGCTCTTCGTGCGACCTCCGCCCCCCGCCGAACCAAGAAAGGGGCTCGGTCCCCATAGGTGTTCGAGGAAGCCGATTCCCCCCGACACCAGGACGCTGGGAAGATCGCGGCCCGCGCCAAGGGTGGCGTGATCAACCTCGCGAGGACCGTTGGCGGGACCTGCCTTGCGAGGGGGATTGGAGGGATCAGCCTCGTGAGGATCACCTGCAGGGCAATGCAGGCCTTGCCCCGCTGCCGCCTCAGCCAAGGAGGAACGAGGACCGCCACCAAGACGAGGGGGCTGGGGGCTTCCAGGAGCCGCGCGCCATAGCCTGCATCCTGGGCGGAGCTCAAGCCCCAGCCTCCCAACGCATCTTCAAGCAGTTTGCCCGTGAAGTGAATGCAGTCCTCCCCAGGCTCGAAGCAACGCGCCCTCTCAGGTGGTCGGCGTTCACCATCATGTTTAGCTCAGCGGATCAGCTGAAGTGTGCGGCCACGACCGGGGTCCTCCCGATGCTTTGCTCTCCAGTCATCAGCAACGTGCTGGTCACCAAGACCCTCATCGACGGTGGGGAAGGGCTCAACGTCCTGTCCGTGGAAACATTCAACAATCTCCAAGTGCCCTATGACCAGCTTCAGCCAACCAAGCCTTTCTCCGGAGTCACCGACGGTTCCACGATCCCGATTGGGCAGGTCCGCCTCCCTGTCACCTTCGGGCCCCGCAAGAACTACCGCACCGAGCTCATCGACTTCGACGTCGCTCACATCCGCTTGCCGTACAACGCCATCTCGGATACCCAGTGCTGGCCAAGTTCATGGCCGTAACTCATCATGGCTACAATGTCCTCAAGATGCCTGGAAGCAGCGGAATCATCACGGTGCCGTGTGAAGAAAAGGATGCAGTGTGTTCCCTGGAGCGAGCCTTTCAGGCCGCGTCACTAGAAGACCCAGATCGCGGAAGCAGGAGGCCTCCCGAGATCACCCCCAAGAAGAAGAAGACATCGTCATGCTCAGCCCCTCAGGAGGCAGGCCCCTCAGGGCCCGTGTCTGCCTAAGGGGACCCTCCGTCCATCGCATAGGAAAGCACGCCCGGCGCCCTCCTCAGGCAGGGCTCGGGGGCTCTCACCTGGAGGGCCACCGACCTAGCCGGGGTCACGAGGGAGGCGCTTGGGCACCACGTGGAGGCGTGCTTCGAAGCACGTTTCCCTCAAGAAGGAGCAAGGCAAGGAGAGTTAGACCAGCAGGAGTTCGTTAACCAGGCCGTTCAAGAACTACAAGAATCAAGAATCATGAGAGGTTGCCGCCGTCTACCAGCTGTGGCCCCCCATCCAGGCGAGGATGGTGGGCTGCGCATCTGCATCGACGTAACAGGGCTCAATCAAGTCGCCGCGACAGAACACATCTGGCCCTCGCAAGTGGGGTGTTGTGGAGGTCCCCCCCCCCACAGCTATGCTCGCACACCTTATGGCCTGCCGAGCGCGGCTGCTGCGTACCAACGCCTCATGTGGGGCATCATGGAGACTCAGGAAGACAGGCGTTCCGCAGTCCTGGCGGAGATGGAGATGATTCGCGAGGAGCCACCAGCGCCTCCGGAGCCTCCTTAGGCCCCTGGGCTTGGGGGCTCATGAGGATCGGTTCCCGCAGCCCATCGAGTCTGCTACACCAACACCACTTCATCCACGACAACCCCAGGTGACATCTTTCAAGCTTCATTTCCGGCTGGGAACGCCCCCCAAGGCTGCTTCATTCCCAGGCCGCGTGGGTCCGTCCCCGCGGCATGTATCCTTTTTTAGTTTTCGATCGTTAGCTTGCTTTGTTGGGGGCGCCCCTCGGGATGCATCATCCCCAGGCCGCTCGGGCCAGGCCCAGTGGCGTGTATCTTCTTTGCGTTTATTTCCAACTATGCATTCGCCAATCATGCTTGATTACTTGACGCCTGTTCACGGCACCTCTTCTTCCCAATGTCGACCACTTGCACGTTAAAGGGGGGGTACCTGAGCATCACGACTCAGGGCTCTTACCGGCTCTCCAGCCCTCACCCTCTGTCCTTGTCCATGGCATCGCGACCTGGCATACCAGCGACGGCTGAGACAAGCTCGAGGGCCGGGACCCGAGGACGTAGAGTGCCGGCATCTTACCCAATCTGCAGGAACACATTTCAAGATACGGCCCAGTGCCAGGCGCAACCCGCCTAGAGGTAGTGCCTCGTGAGTCCCGCGCTGGCTCACGGGTGCCTAGATACACCTCACCTAGCCCTACCGTGCCGGCCACGTGTCAGGGCGGGGCTGTACACGCCCCGGGGGCTCCTCCCGGAGGGGAGCCCCCTCCCACGTACTAGTGGAAGCACCATGCTCCGCGCTGGCTGACGACACTGCCGAGGAGCGGCTATGCCCGTACACATACGGAAGCGCTATGCTCCGCGCTGGTGATAAACAACTGAGGGTGGCCTCCGGGCCGCATCAACCTCAGGGAGCCCAGAGCTCAGTGTCTAGCCTCATCGCAACGCCTCCCCTCGGGAGCGCCGGGAGAGGGGGCTAGGCAAAGGGGCTACGACTGGGTCACGCCCAGGCATACGCCACCCAGCCAGGCCCCTCGGGCCTGGTTCATCGCGCGTCTCTCCCCGAGCGGAGCCAAGGTATGAAGGCCGTTTGCGCGTCAAGGGGGACCCCTGAGCATCGCGACTCAGGGGCCTAACTGGCTCTGTAGCCCCTCACTCCTTAGTTCCGAAAGGCTATGCTAGGTGAGCTACGCGCGGGGCCGGGCTCTGCAGACGTAGAACGGTGGTCCCACTCGCATCTCACCTCACCGCCCGCTGTTTGCGCGTCAAGGGGGACTCCTGAGCATCGCGACTCAGGAGCCTAACTTGTTACGTAGCCCCTCACTCCTTTGGTCCCGTCCTGGTTTTCGGTCGGGGCTAATGCTGGGTGAGGTACGCGTGCGGCTGGGCTCTGCCGGCGTAGAACACATGCAAGTAGGGAAGAAAAGTATAAAACTCAAAGAAATTAAAAGCAAAATATTACAGTCCATACTGTCGTCTCAGTACCAAACGCAAGTTTAAATGCCTCCTCGAGGCGTGATGCATGTGCAGGAAGTAAAAGAAGAACAGGAGCGGCAGCGGAGTCACTTGTCGGCGGTGGGGCAGCGCGGAGTGGCCTCGCTTCGTGGAGCAGTAGGGCCGGTGGCGCCTTGCTTCAGTTTGGTGCTGAAGGCCTGGAACTTCCCCAGCAGCGCCTCAGCGCGCCCCTTCACGGCTTCGACAGCAGCAGCAGCACCCTCGCCACTCACCGGCTCCAACAGGCCGTCGAGGTCTGCGCTGGGATCGTGAAGGTAGATGTGGGCGAAGACCCGCGTCAGCGCAGCAGAGGACAAGACCCGCGCCTCGGCCTCGGCCGTGGGGCCGAGGCCAAGGGCGACGTCCCCAAGGGCACGAACTAGGAAAGGAAGCAGCTTGGCGGGGCTATCTTCGTCACCGGCCAGCGGGCTCTCCAGGCCGCTCTCATAGAGTGTCTTCAGCGAAGCACGGGCATCTTTCTCCATGTCTGCGAAGGCCACGTGATCCTCGGCAAGAACCCGAGCCTTGCGGTCCAGCTCGGCCTTCGTCACCTCCAGCTCCTTCTTCAGCGCGTCTAGGCGGGCGCAGCGCTTTTTGAGCTTGGCATCCCGATCCTCGATGGCCGCCTCGCGAGCCTTCGCGCCTTCTTCCTGCTCTTGGCGAAGGCGGACCTCCCTCGCGAGCTGGTCCCGCAGGCCCTGCAGCTCGTCCTCCAGCTCCTTGCAGCGGCCACGGATCCCAACCACCTCTCCCAGGGCCGCGTCTCGGGCAGCCTTCGCCTCGAGAGTGGCCTCCCTCTCCCCGTCACAGGCCGTCGAGGCCTGAACCAGCGCCGCCCGAATCGAGGCGTCGGAGCGGATCCACCCCGAAGCCAGCTCGAGGCGCCCGGCCACCAGGCGAGGGTCGGCGCGGAGAAGATCCTGCCATAGCCGGTCCAGCTCAGCAACGACACGCTCCAGGACGGCGGAAGAAGACGGGGAAGCATCGGCGTGCCTCGAGGCAGCAGGAGGAGTTGGGGGAGCAGCGGACGGTGGAATAGGAGGAGAAGGTAGCGGTGACGAGACCACATCATCCTGAGGCGGAGTCTGCTGCGCACCAACGACCGTGGTGCCGGCAGCAGGCGGGGTCACCTCAGGGGTCACCTGGGCCATGGGGGCTGGGCTCGCCCCAGCTAGCTCGGCAAGGCCGTGCAAGGATGACCAGGCAGGAGAAGCCCGCGCGTCACGGTCGCCTTCCCCTGCAGGCGGAGGCGTCGCCGCGGATGGGGCCTCGGGAGCCCCCTTCGGCTTCTTCGCCGCGGGCGCTAGCCTATTCAAAGAGAAGCAAACATCAAGCCCCAACGGCGGAACAAGAAACAAAGGCGAAGGATCAAGCACTTACGGGTCGTCGTTGGAGAACTCGAGCAGCCTCCGGCCATACTTGAAGCCAGAAAGCCGGGAGGAGGGATCAGCCTCAGGCGCAGAGGGCGAGTCTGTGGATCACCCCGGAGCCGGAGCGGACCCGCGGGGGATCAGCCCGGTTCTGCCCTTCTTCGGGATCGGGGGCGAGCTCCCGCTACCCAGCACGTCCTCGACCTCATCATCATCGCTTGACGAAAGGCGGAGAGTACGGGACTTGCGTCGGGGGAGTTGAGCCCTTGACTCTCCATCAGTTGCCTCGGAGTCAGGGCCCTCCTCCCTCTCCTCTTTGCCCTCCTCTCCGCTGGGGTCGCCGGAGGACACGGGCTGCTCCGTGGGTTGGATCACATCCTCATCGCCCAAGGCCGCGGGGCTCGGGTGAGGCCTCCACATCGGAGGTGAGTACCGCCGAAGCGGGGCCAGCTGGTGCTCCAGGAACTCCCTCAGAAGCGACGCGCCGGTCAGCCTCGCCGCCGCCATGCCGGCTGGCTTCAGGTTCGCGTCCATCTTCTCCAGAACCGGCTTCGCGCGGGGGCCCGTAAGCTCCTCCCGGGACCAGCCGCCGAAACTCACGGGCTGCTCCGTGGGTAGGATCAGCCGAGGGTGGATGCGCCTGGCGTCCACCAAGACCCACTTGCTCCTGAAGCCCTCAATCCTCTTCCCGGGATTTGAGATGGCAATGGCGCCGCCACACGCGACGAAGCTCGCGCATGCGAAAGGGAAACCACGGGTGACCCGGAGGTAGAAGTAGTGGCGCAGCAAGGCCACTGAGGGTTGCACCCCCACATGAGCCTCGCAGTAGTAGGCGAAGATCGCCAGGAGAAGCATGGAGTTGGGGTGGAGATGCAGAGCTTGCAAGTCATAGTGGCGGAGGACAGAGAGGAAGAACTCGGAGAAAGGAGGCACCAGGTCTGCAGTAATGGAGCTTACAAAGAGTGGGTAGAAGGTGCTTCCTCGGCCCTCAAGGGTGGCAGAGCCGACCTTGAACACCCGTGCTCCGTCGACGCCCCACGCCGCCGCCATCCGGCGCAGCCGGGCGAGGCTCGCCACCGACACATTCGGCGAGTCCAGGGCCGGCGAGAACCAAGCTTCAGCAGGAGGCTGACGTGGCGCCATGTCTTCCAAGGTCACAGGGGGCAGATCTGGGAGTTTGGAGGAAGGAAGGAGAGGCGCAAGAAAGGGGATCTGAGTAGCGATAGGAGAAAGAGAAGAGCAAGGCCTAGGCAGACACTGCGCCTTTAACCTGTGCGGTTACAGGGACGCCCGCGCCCAATCAACCGCCACGCGGCAACCAAGGCCGTGGGCTATTAGGGCCCGCGGCGCTTCGCCCTTGCCCTTTCGCCTCTCGGCACGGCCAAGTCCGGGCTACTGTCGGCGTTCTGGGATCGGGGGTCCCTAGACTTGCCTGCCTGCGGCCCGCGGCGCGGCTCAAAGGAGGCCCAGTACATCCCAACTTCATCAACACAAGACTCAAGACCCTCGCGAGGGGCCAAGCCTCGCGGGGCGGACGACACGGCGCTTCCTCAGGCGCAGCCTCGCTAGGATGGCTCACGAGGGGGCAGAGAGATCAAGGCAGGGTACCTCGCAAGGTGCCCATGACGCAAGCCATGAAGACCAAGGGCGCCAGGCGGGTGCCAGCCCGCGCAGTGTCCTCCCTTTCCCCTTTGGTGCAAAGGGGGCAAGCGCAGGCGAGAGGATCAAGCAAAGGCATCCATTTCCGCGCAACAAGACCAAGACCAGTCCAACGATGGGAAGGAGGTCATCGTGGAGCCCAGGACGGCGTCACCACAGGGCCTTTGGCAGGCGAGGACCTACTTTAGTCAGGATAAGAGTACTGTGTGTTCCCCTTCGAATTTGGCCAATTGTTGGCGCCCTTCCCGCTCAATATTTGGGAAGAGGCCCAGGGCCTTTGCCTATAAATAGGACTAGCCACCCCCAGGGTAGAAGAAACAGGGGAGAATTAGACAGAACAGGTACATACACACACACAGAGAGAGAAGGGCGGCTGAACTCCCCCAGCAGTTCATCGTCCCGGCCAGAACACGCCCTCGCGAGGCTGTTCTCCTTTGTACTGTTCATCATCATCAGCCCAAGAGGCAATCTACCCACCACACTGGAGTAGGGTATTACACCACATCGGTGGCCCGAACTAGTATAAACTTTGTGTCTGTTGTGTTGTTCCTTTGGTAGTTTTAGATCCTGGCGAGACGGAGAGGTAGAGGGCAGAATCTCCGCGCGCACCCCAGAGTTCGAACCTTAAGGGTCTGCCGGAACCCGAAATCCGACAATGCGGCCTGAAAGGCTTGTTCCAGGGAACACACCGCATCTTTCTCTTCACATGGCACCGTGATGACTCCGCCGCTCCCTGGCATCTTGAGGACATTGTAGCCATGGTGAGTCACGGCCATGAACTTGGACAGCGCCGGGTACCCAAGAATGGCGTTGTACGGCAGACGAATGTGTGCGACGTCGAAGTCGATGAGCTCGGTGCGGTAGTTGTTGCGTGCTCCGAAGGTGACAGGGAGGCGGACCTGCCCGATCGGGACCGTGGAGCCGTCAGTGACTCTGGAGAAAGGCATGGTTGGCTGAAGCTGGTTGTAGGGCACTTGGAGATTGTTGAATGTTTCCACGGACAGGACGTTGAGCCCTGCCCCGCCATCGATGAGGGTCCTGGTGACCACCACGTTGCTGATGATTGGGGAACAAAGCATCAGGAGGATGTCACATCCCTAGCTAGGCCATGCATTAGAGTGTGCATCATGTTTAAATTCTATTAATTCTGAAATGGGAAATGCCAGAACCCCCAACACACACTTCCCCCCCCCCCTGGAAATAACTAGGGTTTACTAAAATTATTTTCAATGAACCTGAAATGCCCTTCTGAAATGTTCACCCCCTTTGTTTTGGGTTTAAACCTTTGACAAAAGTGGTGCACAATTTTCTAGGTCATCCTAAGGTTTCTGACTTAATTCATAAGTATTTGAGTTTGAGCATATAAAATTATATAAAATATTACAAATACTCAAAAACTCCCAAACCAAAATGTTTCATGTTGGAAATATCCCAACTAGGGGCCAGGTGCAGTTTGGTGATTTTTGGAGTGGTCTAGGTAATTTAAATAACTCCACAAAGTTGCAGAAGAAATAGAAAAGGAAAAACAAAAACAAAAAAAATACAAACTACCTTACCTGGCGGCCCACCTGGCCGGCCCAGCCCACCAGCCGCGCCAGCGAGCTGCTTCGCCTCGCCAGCCAGGCAGGCAGGTGCTCGACGCCGGAGCAGGAGCTCGCCACGCAGCGCCCTGCCTCCCTGCTTCACCTCCCTCGCCGCCCGGCCACCTGGGTGAGCTCCACGTCGTGCCCCGACCCCCCTGGACACGCCTTTCGCCCCTCTGCCTCTCTCCCTCGCACTTCCACGCCATGGCCGACGCCACCGCAGCTGCACCGTCGCCGTAGTCGCGCTCTCCGTCGTCCTTGCGCCGCTCCGACCTGTCCAGAAGCTCCGCCGCCCTCCTCTTCTTCGAGCTAGCCGAGCCCCGAGCGCTCGCTCGCTCTACAACGCTTCCCCGAGCTCTTCTTCAACCTTCGGCCGCCGGAGATCCCCTTCGACCTCACCGCCGCACCAGCTCGTCCCCGACCGCGACGTTCGCTTCCCCGAGACCGCTGTGAGCTCAGCTACCTCCCCATCCCCTCCGTTCTGCGTCTCGTGCACCACAGCGACTGCACGATGCTCACCCGCACGCACCGCCGCGGAGCTCGTCGCCGACGTGTCTCCGGCTAACCAATGACCACCCCACCGTGTCCAATGGCCTCACCGCAACCCCAGGAGGCCAACGCACTACCGCACGCACCTCGCCGTGCCCCGTATCGTCGAATCGTTCGACGCCCGACTCCGGTGACCGCCAAACCCGTCGCCGGCGACGTTTCCGGCCACCCCGAGGCAAACCACTGCCACCGAACGCCGCGGATTGCCCTCAGCTAGCTGTAGATGTCCTCCGCCGCTCGTTTGGTCGCCGGAACGCCATTTGGCACTCTCGCCGCCGCGTTTGGCTCGCCGGCGGCTGAACGCCGTTGGGGTTTGACCCCTTTGACCTTGACTGGGTGGGCCCAGGTTGACTTCCTGAGTCAATGACAAGTGGGCCCCCCTCTGCTAACTAACTAGATTAGTTTTAATTAAAATTATTTAGTCTAATTAGCTACTGACATGCGGGACCCACTGGTCAGTTTGACCTGGACGACCCCGTTGACCTGCTGAGGTCAGCATGACCTCATGCTGACGCAATAACTAATTACTGGATTTATTTTAATACAGGAAAATCCAGAAAATAGTTCAAACTTCAAAAATTCATAGAAAATTATCTATAACTCCAAATGCAAAGTTTTATATATGAAAAATTATCAGAAAAATCCAACCTATCCATTGGTACTGGTTTCATGCATGTCAAAACAAGTCAAACCCACTGTTTAGGCATTACAAGTTGATACACTAATATGATCTTCATAAATGAGCTACCATTTGAATCTTTGGTTCAAATGGGTTCATTCCCTTCTGGCTTAACTTGCACTAGGTCAGGGCACATCCATATTGTCATGTCATAGCATGCATCATATTGTTGCATATCGTCATGTATTGATTGTGTTCCGATGTGTTCTTCGTGGTAGGTTCTGCCTCCGAGGATATCTCCGAGTATCCAACTGAAGGGCAGTATCCCACGACCACCCCATCAGGCAAGCAACTCGTTGATCATTCCGATACAAACCCATGTTCTCGCTTCTGCTCTCGTTTACTGCATTAAGACAACGCGTTTCAAACTGCTGTGTGTTGCGGTAGTTGAACCCACTTCCTTTGCATGACCTGTCATTGCCACAGTAACTAGATGAAACCCACTAGCATGTGTAGGAGTTGATTGAGCCATTACATGTGTGTGTGTTCCTACCATGCTATGCTTGCTATGCTTAGAGTTGTGTCAGGTCTGGCTCATCGGGATGATGAACTGGAGTGAAAGGTTGTGTCGGTGACAAGAGTGAAGTGTTGAACACGATTTGGTAAAGGAATCGATGGAAGGCCATGTAGGAGTACATGGTGGGTTGTTTCATTGAGGCCGTCCTTAAGAACTGAGATCTGTGTGTGTGATTTAAGACTCAGCTACTACCACGCATTGGGCCCGAAACCAATGGACCCTCTCGGCTTCTCGATCACGCTTGTCCTCTGTCCAGGAGTTGCAAAGTAGTTTCTGGTGTTTGTAGTATGCTGGGGGCCGCACGCAGCGCTGACCATCGGGGTGGGCTGTGTTGCGGTAGGCACGTGGCCGGGTCAACCGGGCGCCCGTTTGGTGTCTCGGAACCCTGTTCACATCGTTCGGGGCCGTTAGTGGAAACCTCGGCCGGACTCCCTGCGGATGGAACCCGAATAGGCGATAAACCTGGACTAGAGACTTGAGTGTTTAGGTAGGCCGTGGCCGACACCCTCGTTGGGCTTCCGCTTGAAGGTTGCCGAGTACATGTCGTGTAAACGGCGATAAGTGGTGAGAGCGTGTGTGAAGAAGTACACCCCTGCAGGGTATAAATCTATTCGAATAGCCGCGTCCGCGGTAAAGGACTACTTGGTCACCTATACAGTTCATAGATAAGTTAAATGGATACTACTAAAAATCTCAAGATAAGTGTGAGTACCGCGGATGGCCCTCTCGTGGGATGGCGAGAGAGGATCCACGGTGGAGTATTGTGTTGGTGTTAGTGGACTCGTGTGCGACAAATGATTTACAAGTGGTGTCTATCGTAGGATAGCTTAGCCAAGAGTCAAAGCTGGCTTGCTGCAATAACCCCACCACCTTCTTGAGAATGTGCATGTATAGTAGGTTCCTGTTGTAAGACTTGCTGAGTACCTCCGTACTCATGTTGCTTTAATCATGTTTTTCAGACGACTACACCAACCCCTCTGATGGGTTCTATGTAGACCTCGACGTTGACGAGTGACTTATCACCCAGGTGGTGATCCAAGACTTGTGAAGGGTCGTTGTAGATAGACAGGCTTCGTTAAGCCTTCTTTCTTTCTAGTGTCTGTACTCAGACTACTTTGCTTCCGCATGTGCTTGTATGTTTGTATGATTTGAGTGTTGGGTCATGTGACCCCTATCTGTATGGATGATATGTATGGCTCCTCGGAGCCTTCTAAATAAAGTACTTGAGTCGTAGAGTACTGTTGTGATGCCATGTTGTATTTACTCATATCGGGCATATTGCGTGTATGATTGAAATGCTTGGTATGAGTGGGATCTGACTATCTAGCTGTTTATCCTTGGCAGCCTTTCATATGAGGAAATGTAAGTCTTGTGCTTCTGAGCGATAGTAGTCCGCTACAGCCCGGTTCACCGGAGTCCTGCTAGCCCAGCACTACTGCTTGGACACTTGACTGGCCGGCATGTGTTTCACGTCGTTCCTATGTCTGTCCCTTCGGGGAAATGTCACGCGCTGTTATTCGGAGTCCTGCCTAGCCTGCTACAGCCCGGGTTACCGGAGTCCTGTTAGCCCAGTGCTACAGCCCGAATAAATACGTTGATGACCGACATGTTCGATGTGATTCATGTATGCCTGTCCTCATAGGCTAGCGCCGCTTTGGGTTCACGACTAGCCATGTCGGCCCGGGTTCTCTGTCATATGGATGCTAGCGACACTATCATATACGTGAGCCAAAAGGCGCAAACGGTCCCGGGCCAGGTAAGGTGGCACCCGTGGGAGTACCGTGCGTGAGGCCGCAAAGTGATATGATGTGTTACACGCTGGATCGATGTGGCTTAGGATCGGGGTCCTGACAGCGTTGGCATCAGAGCCGGACTGCCTGTAGGTTCGCTAAGCCAAACTGGTCGATGTCGAGTCTAGAAATGCTTTAGTTATATGTAGGGGAATTGATTGTGGGAGGGAACGTAAGGCTCTTTTACTCCTTTACCTTATGCCCTCTATTCTGAGTCATTCTCTTCTCATTCTACGTGGGTTAAGGACTAGGCTCTCTTCTCTCTACCAGGTTCACGTGTTACTAAATCCATAGTAACTTATAGGATTGTTGGATTCAACCCAGTTCAGTTCTACTAAAGTTTAGTATGTTGCCATTTGAACCAGAACCTTGATATGTTGTTGTTGAGTGGTTTCGCAAACTGTTGTGGATGTCTCAAGCCTTTTTCTGAGCATTTACAGCCGTTATGCTGTCCAATTTCATCCAGAAATTCTAATGCCTTTGCACTATGTTGTGCTTTCAGATGGCTACCCGTCCCCAAAACCAAGTGGTTCGTCTGACCCGTTGCATCGGTGTATGTGGTCATACCGCCATGTTGGTTCGAGTGATGGTTGAGGCAGGTTACCGATGGTACCCTGAATACACCGTCGAAGAGCAGTTTAGAGATTTTAACCAGAGCCAATATCTGTGCACGGTCAGGATATATCCATCATATTCCGGAGCCACGGAACCACTTCACTGTTCTTATGGACTCGGGATCACTATTGGGATGTCCGTTCAAGATGCAGCCTACTCGATGATGACCATTATGCGAGCTAGAACTGCCTTGTTGAGCAACACTGATTTTCGCTACATGCCAGCATCCCTCCCTGGGGCGCATGGTTACCTTCAGGGCATGTACAGTGATGCATCCCATGAGGACTCACTTCTTTGCACCACTACTGAGATGTTGGAAGATAAGGACCGTGAAAACCGGGCCTTGCGTATGGAGCTCTTTAATGCTCGTGCTGATCATTGGGCCACCTTGACGAGGTTTGCACCTGCTGTGCAAGCCGGATACATGGACACGAGAGACTTGTACCCTGTGCGGGCTAGTCTGCCAGACTTCATGGAATGGCGTGAGGTGGGAGGCATCACCCCTCCTCGTGGGCCTCTTCTACCGCCATCTGTTGGACCGAGGCCGCACCCAAGTCCCTATGGTCCACAAGCACCGCAGCACCGTCTGTTCCCAGATGACCATGTTCCGCTTCCAGGTCTGGGTGGTGACTTCTATGAGGACTTCTACGGAGCCGTCTGAGCTAGTAGTAGTCTCGCTAGTATTGTAATAGTTGTATGTCCACCGTCCTGCGTGATTGTGGAATATAACTTAGTGTGTATCAACTCCGGAGGTGTAGATAAATAATGTATAGGAGCTTGGAATGCCTCCGATGAGATGTAACGTCTTTCATCATAGTGGTACTTCAGCCGGGCTTGTACTAAACTATGTATGGTGTGTATGACTGTTGGTGTATATATGGCAGTTACTATATTACCATGTAATACGGATGATCATCTCTGCATTCCTTGTTATCCATTACATTCCGCACTTCCTTGGCCAGATTTTGCCATCCTGGTTTAAACCGTTGTTTTGTTTTTCCTAGGATGGTCAACACCCGCAGCAACCCTGCTGCTCCGGAGCAGGGAGAAGCTAGTGCACCTAGAGAGGAAAGTCTGCCTCAACCACCTTCTCTGGCCAAAGTGATGCTGGAGGCAGAGCGCAACAGGCGCGACACCAACCGCTTGTTAGAGCGGATTGAGCAGAACACTGCACGCCAGCAGAGGATCAATTCGGTGTCCATCAATGACTTTGTCAAGCTGTACCCGCCAAAGTTCAATCATTCCATCGAGCCTCTCGATGCGGATGACTGGCTCCGCAGCATCGCCCACAAGCTACGTTCTGCCAACGTGGCTGAAGATGATAAAGTCACCTTTGCTGCCTATCACCTTGAAGGCCCTGCCAGCCTTTGGTGGGAGAATTATGAAGCTATGCGTCCGGTCGGCCAACTCACTACTTGGGCTGATTTCAGTGCCGCTTTCCGTGAGCATCATATCCCGGAAGGTCTTATGGACTGCAAGAGGGAGGAGTTCTGTAACTTCACCCAGGGGAAGCTGACTGTGGATGCATACAGTCGCGAGTTTGGGAAGCTTGCACGCTATGCTCCCGAAGAGGTATCCACCGATGCCAAGAAGCAGGCAATGTTCCGCAAGGGACTTAACCCTGAACTCCGCCGTGACCTTCGTCTGCATGAATGCATTTCCTTTCCGAAGCTAGTCAATAAGGCCATCAGTGCCGAGACAGGGCAGAATGATTTTGAAGCTTCACGCAAACACTCCCGTGACTGTGGTTCTTCATCCGGCTCTGGATCTCAGAAGCGCCGGGTCTGGATCCCAAATTCTGCTATGCCACCCAGGTATACTCCGAGGCCATCCTTTGTGGCGCCTCGTCCCAACCAGCAGTTTGTGCCGCCCAAGACTTTTGGTGGTTCCCCTGCCAATGCTGCTCCACGCCCCACTTCGATAACTTGCTTCAAGTGTGGTGAGCCGGGCCACTACATCCGTGAGTGTCCCCAGAACAACCCCAGCCAGTTCGGAAAGTCTGTTGGCCGTGGTAAGTCAACAGCGAAGGTGCTTGTCGCCAAGCCAGCCACCACTGCTCGTGGCCATGTCAACTACGTTTCAGCTGAAGAGACTCAAGAGGACCCCAACGTCGTTCTCGGTACGCTCCTTGTTAATTGCCATCCGGCAACTGTTCTCTTTGATACTGGAGCATCTCATTCATTTATTTCTGAGAGCTATGCTCGATTGCACAATACTACCTTTTGTGACATGCCCACCTCCATGGAAATTCAAACTCCCGGTTCTAGATGGCAAACCTCTAGGATCAGCCATGGAAATGAAATTCTTGTCGACAGATTGGTTTTTCTCGCGTCACTAATAGCTCTCAAGTCTTCGGACATAAACATCATCTTGGGTATGGACTGGATGTCAGCCCATTACGCCAAGATTGATTGCTCAACTAGAACTGTCCAACTTACCCATCCATCGGGCAAGACAGTCAATGTTTTGACCCGAGTATCGGAGCGTCAGCTCTACTCTCTAAATGCCAATCCCCTTCCAGACCTCGAAGATATTCCGGTAGTCCGTGACTTCCCGGATGTCTTTCCAGAGGAATTGCCAGGTGTTCCACCTGACAGAGATGTCGAGTTCGTGATAGACCTTGTTCCAGGAACCGTCCCAATCTCTAGAAGACCTTATAAGATGGCACCCCTAGAACTAGCTGAGCTTAAGAAACAACTCGATGAGTCCTTGCAAAAGGGTTTCATCCGTCCTAGTTCATCCCCATGGGCTTGCCCCGTCCTCTTCGTCAAGAAGAAGGATGGAACGGATCGGATGGTTGTGGATTATCGACCTGTCAATTTGGTCACTATCAAGAACAAGTATCCGCTCCCCAGGATCAACGATCTGTATGACCAGCTCGCTGGATCCTCAGTCTTTTCCAAGATGGATTTGAGGTTGGGCTACCATCAAATCAAAATCAAGAACGGGGACATTCCCAAAACGGCCTTTGTCACTCGTTACGGCCAATACGAGTACACCGTCATGTCCTTCGGTTTAACTAATGCTCCAGCCACCTTCTCTCGGTTAATGAATTCGATCTTCATGGAGTATTTGGATAAATTCGTTGTGGTTTACCTCGATGATATACTCATCTACCCCAAGAATGAGGAAGAACATGCTGAACATCTAAGGCTAGTATTGATGAAACTTCGAGAGCATCGCCTTTATGCCAAATTCTCCAAGTATGAATTCTGGTTGCCAGAAGTGACCTATCTGGGCCATGTAATCTCTGGTAAGGGCATTGCTGTCAATCCCGAGCGAGTTCAAGCCGTCCTTGACTGGACTCCACCTGAAACGGTCAAGCAAGTTCGGAGTTTTCTTGGTTTAGCGAGCTATTGCCGCCGCTTCGTCGAGAATTTCTCCAAGGTTGCTAAGCCTCTAACTGAACTCCTCAAGAAAGATAAAAAGTTCGAGTGGACCCCACAGTGCGAGTTCAGCTTTCAGGAACTAAAAAGACGCCTGACATCTGCTCCTGTACTGGTACCACCAGATTTCTCTAAGGACTTTGTTATCTATTGCGACGCCTCGCGACAAGGACTAGGTGGCATACTCATGCAAGATCGTCATGTGATTGCCTACGCATCTCGACAGCTGCGTCCACATGAGGATAATTATCCCACACATGATCTAGAGCTTGCAGCAGTAGTCCATGCACTCAAAACCTGGCGACATTACCTTCTGGGTAATCGTTGCGAAATCTACACTGATCACCAAAGTTTGAAATATATCTTCACCCAACCGGATTTGAATCTCAGGCAAAGACGTTGGGTCGAGTTGATCTCGGATTACGACTTAGGAATAACTTACACCCCAGGCAAAGCCAATGTCATGGCTGATGCACTAAGTCGTAAATCTTATTGTAACAACTTGATGTTACAACAAGGTCAACCACTTCTCCACGAGGAATTTCATAAGCTTAACCTTCACATTGTTCCTCGAGGATTCCTTTCCACCCTGGTGGCGAAACCTAACCTTACGGATCAGATCATCAAGGCACAAAAGGTGGATCCGGGAATTTCCCGTATCAAAAGAAACATCAAGAAGGGAGTTGCAGATTGTTTCTCCATTGATGATCAAGGTGTTGTGTTCTTTGGAAACCGTCTAGTGGTTCCCAAGGTACGCAACTTGAGACGATTGATCCTTAAGGAAGCTCATGAATCCCCTCTCACCATTCATCCCGGTAGTACTAAAATGTATCAAGACCTACGCCAAAGGTTTTGGTGGACTAGGATGAAGAGAGAAATCGCTCAATACATTGCTAATTGCGACGTCTGTCGTCGCGTTAAAGCAGAGCACCAACGGCCTGCTGGCACCCTTCAACCATTGGAGATTCCTGAATGGAAATGGGATAAAATCGGTATGGATTTCATTACCGGATTTCCCAGAACCAAAAGAGGGAATAATGCTATCTTCGTTGTTGTCGATCGTCTTTCCAAAGTAGCCCACTTTTTACCCGTTCGCGAGAGTATAACCGCTAGCCAGCTAGCTGATTTGTATATCTCTCGAATAGTATCTCTCCATGGTGTTCCATTGGAAATTAATTCAGACCGTGGAAGTCTTTTCACCTCTCGATTTTGGGAAAGTTTCCAAAATGCTATGGGAACTCGTCTCTCCTTTAGCACCGCCTTCCATCCTCAGTCCAGTGGTCAAGTAGAACGAGTCAATCAAATTCTGGAGGATATGCTCCGAGCTTCTGTTATCTCTTTCGGTATGAATTGGGAGAAGTGCCTTCCATTCGCCGAGTTCGCTTATAACAATAGTTATCAGGCTAGCTTGGGCAAAGCTCCTTTCGAAGTTCTTTATGGACGAAAATGTCGGACGCCTCTTAACTGGTCAGAAACCGGCGAGAGACAACTCTTCGGCCCGGACATGATCCAGGATGCAGAAGAGCAGGTTCGCATTATTCGTGAGAAGTTGAAAACCGCTCAATCCCGTCAAAAGAGTCAGTATGACCGCAAGCATAAGCCTATGGCTTATGAAGTCGGTGAGATGGCTTACCTTCGGGTTACACCTTTAAAGGGAACCCATCGATTCGGCATCAAAGGCAAATTGGCTCCTCGTTACATTGGACCTTTTCGCATTCTTGCCAAACGAGGAGAAGTTGCCTACCAATTGGAACTACCTCCGCATCTCTCCAGAGTTCATGATGTCTTCCACGTTTCTCAACTCAGGCGTTGCTTCGCGGATCCTATCCGTGGAGTAGACCACGAAACGCTTGATCTCCAAGACAACCTCACTTATCGAGAATACCCCGTTCGTATCCTTGATCAAGCCGAGCGTACCACTCGACGCCACAATATCAAGTTTCTCAAGGTTCAATGGTCACACCATTCCGAGCAAGAGGCTACCTGGGAAAGGGAGGATCGTCTTCGACTTGAGTACCCCGCCTTCTTTCCGGAGGAACCTAAATCTCGGGACGAGATTCTTTTGAGTGGGGGTGAGTTGTCACATCCCTAGCTAGGCCATGCATTAGAGTGTGCATCATGTTTAAATTCTATTAATTCTGAAATGGGAAATGCCAGAACCCCCAACACACACTTCCCCCCCCCCCTGGAAATAACTAGGGTTTACTAAAATTATTTTCAATGAACCTGAAATGCCCTTCTGAAATGTTCACCCCCTTTGTTTTGGGTTTAAACCTTTGACAAAAGTGGTGCACAATTTTCTAGGTCATCCTAAGGTTTCTGACTTAATTCATAAGTATTTGAGTTTGAGCATATAAAATTATATAAAATATTACAAATACTCAAAAACTCCCAAACCAAAATGTTTCATGTTGGAAATATCCCAACTAGGGGCCAGGTGCAGTTTGGTGATTTTTGGAGTGGTCTAGGTAATTTAAATAACTCCACAAAGTTGCAGAAGAAATAGAAAAGGAAAAACAAAAACAAAAAAATACAAACTACCTTACCTGGCGGCCCACCTGGCCGGCCCAGCCCACCAGCCGCGCCAGCGAGCTGCTTCGCCTCGCCAGCCAGGCAGGCAGGTGCTCGACGCCGGAGCAGGAGCTCGCCACGCAGCGCCCTGCCTCCCTGCTTCACCTCCCTCGCCGCCCGGCCACCTGGGTGAGCTCCACGTCGTGCCCCGACCCCCCTGGACACGCCTTTCGCCCCTCTGCCTCTCTCCCTCGCACTTCCACGCCATGGCCGACGCCACCGCAGCTGCACCGTCGCCGTAGTCGCGCTCTCCGTCGTCCTTGCGCCGCTCCGACCTGTCCAGAAGCTCCGCCGCCCTCCTCTTCTTCGAGCTAGCCGAGCCCCGAGCGCTCGCTCGCTCTACAACGCTTCCCCGAGCTCTTCTTCAACCTTCGGCCGCCGGAGATCCCCTTCGACCTCACCGCCGCACCAGCTCGTCCCCGACCGCGACGTTCGCTTCCCCGAGACCGCTGTGAGCTCAGCTACCTCCCCATCCCCTCCGTTCTGCGTCTCGTGCACCACAGCGACTGCACGATGCTCACCCGCACGCACCGCCGCGGAGCTCGTCGCCGACGTGTCTCCGGCTAACCAATGACCACCCCACCGTGTCCAATGGCCTCACCGCAACCCCAGGAGGCCAACGCACTACCGCACGCACCTCGCCGTGCCCCGTATCGTCGAATCGTTCGACGCCCGACTCCGGCGACCGCCAAACCCGTCGCCGGCGACGTTTCCGGCCACCCCGAGGCAAACCACTGCCACCGAACGCCGCGGATTGCCCTCAGCTAGCTGTAGATGTCCTCCGCCGCTCGTTTGGTCGCCGGAACGCCATTTGGCACTCTCGCCGCCGCGTCTGGCTCGCCGGCGGCTGAACGCCGTTGGGGTTTGACCCCTTTGACCTTGACTGGGTGGGCCCAGGTTGACTTCCTGAGTCAATGACAAGTGGGCCCCCCTCTGCTAACTAACTAGATTAGTTTTAATTAAAATTATTTAGTCTAATTAGCTACTGACATGCGGGACCCACTGGTCAGTTTGACCTGGACGACCCCGTTGACCTGCTGAGGTCAGCATGACCTCATGCTGACGCAATAACTAATTACTGGATTTATTTTAATACAGGAAAATCCAGAAAATAGTTCAAACTTCAAAAATTCATAGAAAATTATCTATAACTCCAAATGCAAAGTTTTATATATGAAAAATTATCAGAAAAATCCAACCTATCCATTGGTACTGGTTTCATGCATGTCAAAACAAGTCAAACCCACTGTTTAGGCATTACAAGTTGATACACTAATATGATCTTCATAAATGAGCTACCATTTGAATCTTTGGTTCAAATGGGTTCATTCCCTTCTGGCTTAACTTGCACTAGGTCAGGGCACATCCATATTGTCATGTCATAGCATGCATAATATTGTTGCATATCGTCATGTATTGATTGTGTTCCGATGTGTTCTTCGTGGTAGGTTCTGCCTCCGAGGATATCTCCGAGTATCCAACTGAAGGGCAGTATCCCATGACCACCCCATCAGGCAAGCAACTCGTTGATCATTCCGATACAAACCCATGTTCTCGCTTCTGCTCTCGTTTACTGCATTAAGACAACGCGTTTCAAACTGCTGTGTGTTGCGGTAGTTGAACCCACTTCCTTTGCATGACCTGTCATTGCCACAGTAACTAGATGAAACCCACTAGCATGTGTAGGAGTTGATTGAGCCATTACATGTGTGTGTGTTCCTACCATGCTATGCTTGCTATGCTTAGAGTTGTGTCAGGTCTGGCTCATCGGGATGATGAACTGGAGTGAAAGGTTGTGTCGGTGACAAGAGTGAAGTGTTGAACACGATTTGGTAAAGGAATCGATGGAAGGCCATGTAGGAGTACATGGTGGGTTGTTTCATTGAGGCCGTCCTTAAGAACTGAGATCTGTGTGTGTGATTTAAGACTCAGCTACTACCACGCATTGGGCCCGAAACCAATGGACCCTCTCGGCTTCTTGATCACGCTTGTCCTCTGTCCAGGAGTTGCAAAGTAGTTTCTGGTGTTTGTAGTATGCTGGGGGCCGCACGCAGCGCTGACCATCGGGGTGGGCTGTGTTGCGGTAGGCACGTGGCCGGGTCAACCGGGCGCCCGTTTGGTGTCTCGGAACCCTGTTCACATCGTTCGGGGCCGTTAGTGGAAACCTCGGCCGGACTCCCTGCGGATGGAACCCGAATAGGCGATAAACCTGGACTAGAGACTTGAGTGTTTAGGTAGGCCGTGGCCGACACCCTCGTTGGGCTTCCGCTTGAAGGTTGCCGAGTACATGTCGTGTAAACGGCGATAAGTGGTGAGAGCGTGTGTGAAGAAGTACACCCCTGCAGGGTATAAATCTATTCGAATAGCCGCGTCCGCGGTAAAGGACTACTTGGTCACCTATACAGTTCATAGATAAGTTAAATGGATACTACTAAAAATCTCAAGATAAGTGTGAGTACCGCGGATGGCCCTCTCGTGGGATGGCGAGAGAGGATCCACGGTGGAGTATTGTGTTGGTGTTAGTGGACTCGTGTGCGACAAATGATTTACAAGTGGTGTCTATCGTAGGATAGCTTAGCCAAGAGTCAAAGCTGGCTTGCTGCAATAACCCCACCACCTTCTTGAGAATGTGCATGTATAGTAGGTTCCTGTTGTAAGACTTGCTGAGTACCTCCGTACTCATGTTGCTTTAATCATGTTTTT
Organism: Aegilops umbellulata; assembly: GCA_032464435.1. NCBI lineage: Eukaryota > Viridiplantae > Streptophyta > Magnoliopsida > Poales > Poaceae > Aegilops > Aegilops umbellulata. The sequence continues at coordinate 576,694,955 of CP136057.1, read as the reverse complement.
CAGACGACTACACCAACCCCTCTGATGGGTTCTATGTAGACCTCGACGTTGACGAGTGACTTATCACCCAGGTGGTGATCCAAGACTTGTGAAGGGTCGTTGTAGATAGACAGGCTTCGTTAAGCCTTCTTTCTTTCTAGTGTCTGTACTCAGACTACTTTGCTTCCGCATGTGCTTGTATGTTTGTATGATTTGAGTGTTGGGTCATGTGACCCCTATCTGTATGGATGATATGTATGGCTCCTCGGAGCCTTCTAAATAAAGTACTTGAGTCGTAGAGTACTGTTGTGATGCCATGTTGTATTTACTCATATCGGGCATATTGAGTGTATGATTGAAATGCTTGGTATGAGTGGGATCTGACTATCTAGCTGTTTATCCTTGGCAGCCTTTCATATGAGGAAATGTAAGTCTTGTGCTTCTGAGCGATAGTAGTCCGCTACAGCCCGGTTCACCGGAGTCCTGCTAGCCCAGCACTACTGCTTGGACACTTGACTGGCCGGCATGTGTTTCACATCGTTCCTATGTCTGTCCCTTCGGGGAAATGTCACGCGCTGTTATTCGGAGTCCTGCCTAGCCTGCTACAGCCCGGGTTACCGGAGTCCTGTTAGCCCAGTGCTACAGCCCGAATAAATACGTTGATGACCGACATGTTCGATGTGATTCATGTATGCCTGTCCTCATAGGCTAGCGCCGCTTTGGGTTCACGACTAGCCATGTCGGCCCGGGTTCTCTGTCATATGGATGCTAGCGACACTATCATATACGTGAGCCAAAAGGCGCAAACGGTCCCGGGCCAGGTAAGGTGGCACCCGTGGGAGTACCGTGTGTGAGGCCGCAAAGTGATATGATGTGTTACACGCTGGATCGATGTGGCTTAGGATCGGGGTCCTGACAGAGGACTCCGGCTGTGGCTGCACACTTGAGCTGATCCGCTGAGCTGAACGTGATGGCGCATGATGACCACCTGAGAGGGCTTGTGGCTTCGAGCTTGGGGAGGACGGCATTCACTTCGCGGGCGAACTGCTTGAAGATGCGCTGAGAGGCTGGGGCTTGAGCTCTGCCTAGGATGCAGGTGATTGCGCGTGGCTCCTAGAAGCCCCCAGCCCCTTCGTCCTGATGGCGGTCCTCGTTTCTCCTTGGCTGAGGCGGCAGCGGAGGGAGGCCTGCGTTACCTTGTGGGCGATCCTCACGAGGCTGATCCCTCCAGTCTCCCTCGCGAGGCGGGTGTCGCCAGCGATCCTCGCGAGGTTGATCGCGCCACCCTTGGCGCGGGCCGCGGTCTTCCCAGCATCCTGCGTTTCTTCCTCCTCCTCGGCCGTAGCCCTGGTCAGCGCGGTCGGGACGACGGCCGATCCTTCCTTCTCGCACGGCTCAGAGCTCTTGGCATTCGTTGGTGTTGTGGGTGTGGAGGTCGTGGTACACACAGTACCGACTGCCCTTAGAAGATTCGGGCTGATCTCTGCCCCGCTTGGTGTCCAGTTCTACCGCGAGCACGGCAGCCCCCTTGCGCTTCACATCCTTGGCCTTGGACTTCTTCTCTTCTGGGTCTGCGGCAGGCAGCTCGAGGAGGGAGAGACGCCCTTCCTCTGCCCTGGCGCACTTGGTCACCAAGTTGAACAGCTACAAGGAAGTGCACAGATCTTCATGCATCGCCAGCTCCTCCTTCATCTTGACGTCGCGCACGCCGTCGGAGAAGGCTGAGATGATGGCCTCCTCGGACACCCTGGGAATCTTGAGGCATGCGCTGTTGAAGCACTGGATGTACTTTTGCAGGATCTCTTCGGGTTGTTGCTTGATGTGGCGCATGTCGCTCACGGCGGGTGGCCGGTCGCGAGTACCTTGGAAGTTGGCGATGAAGCGGGTGCGCATCTCGTCCCAGGAGGAGATCGTGCCTGGGGCCAGGTTCAGGAGCCAGGTGCGGGCCCCGTCCTTGAGCGCAATGGGGAACCAGTTCGCCATGACCTTCTCGTCTTTGTTGGCAGCTTCGATGCCCAGCTCATAGAGCTGGAGGAACTCCGCAGGGTCGGCCGTGCCGTCGTAGCGAGGAGGCAAGTCTGGCTTGAACTTGCCGGGCCACGCGACGCTGCGCAGGTCGGTGGTGAAGGCGCGGCAACCCGCCGTGGCCACGGGAGGCCTTGGGTGACGGACAGCTTGGTCTTGCAGGTCCCCGCGCGCTGCAGCTGGGAGCAGCGCGGGGTCTTGATGTGTGGGAGCAGGAGCGTGGCCGCGACGTGCCGGAGCGTGGAGCGCCCAGGCGGCTTCTTGCGGGCGAGGGACTTCTTGGTAGCTCTGCTCTTGCCGCGCTGGTGCCTGGTGGAGCGGGTTCCGGCCAGGGGCCATGTGGCTTGCGGCCGGGGCGTCTTCTTGGTGAGGAGGCAGCTGGGGCGCCCTCGGAGCTTTGTCGCCCGCGTGGGGCGGGGTGCGGTGCAGCGGAACGGACGGTGCAGGAGAGGCCCCTGCGGTGCGGACGAGCTCGGCGACGCGGTCGAGCCACTCTTCGTAGACGTCGTCGATGGGACGGTAGCACAGAAGCTCGTTTGCCGCGATGAGCGCAGCTCGAGCCTCCATGGGTGCGCGGAGCGCACGTGACGAAGATCCAGCTGGGGCGAGCAAGGGAGTAGCGGTGCTGCCGTCTTGCTGCATGAAAGGATGCTGAGACGACGCTTGCTGCTCGTTCCCCGCCGGGCCGGTGGCGACGTTGATGGCAGGCCACGGGGAACGGCGAGGACGCCCGCCGACAGGGGCCGTCTGGGCGACGCGGGAAGCGAGAGCGGCTCGGCTCTCGGCGCGGGCCCGACGAGCGTCAGACATGGACGCGATGGTCGGAGAAGAACGGGGCGGTGGAAGACGAATTCCGGCGCACCCCTGTTGGGGAACGTAGTAATTTCAAAATTTTCCTACGCACACGCAAGATCATGGTGATGCATAGCAACGAGAGGGGAGAGTGTTGTCTACGTACCCTCATAGACCGAAGCGGAAGCGTTGACGCAATGTAGAGGAAGTAGTCGTACGTTCTCCTCGCGATCCAACCGATCACAGCACCGTTACTCCGGCACCTCCGAGTTCTTGGCACACGTTCAGCTTGATGACGATCCCCGGGCTCCGATCTAGCAAAGCGTCGGGGAAGAGTTCCGTCAGCACGACGGCGTGGTGACGATCTTGATGTGTTACCGGCGCAGGGCTTCGCCTAAGCACTGCAACGATATTACCGAGGTGGAATTTGGTGGAAGGGGGCACCGCACACGGCTAAGGAACGATCCGTAGATCAACTTGTGTGTCTATGGGGTGCCCCCTGCCCCCGTATATAAAGGAGCCAAGGGGGAGGGGCTGGCCGGCCAAGCCTGGCGCGCCAGGAGAGTCCTACTCCCTCTGGGAGTAGGATTCCCCCCCCCCCAATCCTAGTTGGACTAGGATTCTCCAAGGGGGGAGAGAGAGAGAGGGGGCGCCCACCTCTCCTAGTCCTAATAGGACTAGGGGAAGGGGGGAGGCGCACAGCCCATGAGGGCAGCCCTCTCACCTCTCCTCCAAGGCCCATGTTGTCCCATTATGCTCCCGGGGGGTTCCGGTAACCCTCCCGGTATTCCGGTAAAATCCTGATTTCACCTGGAATGCATCCGATGTCCAAACATAGGCTTCCAATATATCATTCTTTACGTCTCGACCATTTCGAGACTCCTCGTCATGTCCGTGATCACATCCGGGACTCCGAACTCCTTCGGTACATCAAAATGCATAAACTCATAATAACTGTCATCGTAACGTTAAGCGTGCGGACCCTACGGTTCGAGAACAATGTAGACATGACCGAGACACGTCTCCGGTCAATAACCAATAGCGGGACCTGATGCCCATATTGGCTCCTACATATTCTACGAAGATCTTTATCGGTCAGACCGCATAACAACCTACGTTGTTCCCTTTGTCATCGGTATGTTACTTGCCCGAGATTCGATCGTCGGTATCCAATACCTAGTTCAATCTCGTTACCGGCAAGTCTCTTTACTCGTTCCGTAATACGTCATCTCACAACTAACACATTAGTTGCAATGCTTGCAAGGCTTATGTGATGTGCATTACCGAGAGGGCCCAGAGATACCTCTCCGACAATCGGAGTGACAAATCCTAATCTCGAAATACGCCAACCCAACATGTACCTTCGGAGACACCTGTAGAGCACCTTTATAATCACCCAGTTACGTTGTGACGTTTGGTAGCACACAAAGTGTTCCTACGGTAAACGGGAGTTGCATAATCTCATAGTTAAAGGAACATGTATAAGTCATGGATAAAAGCAATAGCAACATACTAAACGATCGGGTGCTATGCTAATGGAATGGGTCATGTCAATCAGATCATTCAACTAATGATGTGATCTCATTAATCAAATAACAACTCTTTGTTCATGGTTAGGAAACATAACCATCTTTGATTAATGAGCTAGTCAAGTAGAGGCATACTAGTGACACTCTGTTTGTCTATGTATTCACACATGTATTATGTTTCCAGTTAATACAATTCTAGCATGAATAATAAACATTTATCATGATATAAGGAAATAAATAATAACTTTATTATTGCCTCTAGGGCATATTTCCTTCAGTCTCCCACTTGCACTAGAGTCAATAATCTAGTTCACATCGCCATGTGATTAACACCCATAGTTCACATCGATATGTGACCAACACCCAACGGGTTTACTAGATTCAGTAATCTAGTTCACATCGCTATGTGATTAACACCCAAAGAGTACTAAGGTGTGATCATGTTTTGCTTGTGAGAGAATCTTAGTCAATGGGTCTGCTACATTCAGATCCGCATGTATTTTGCAATTTTCTATGTCTACAATGCTCTGCACGGAGCTACTTTAGCTAATTGCTCCCACTTTCAATATGTATCTAGATTGAGACTTAGAGTCATCTAGATTAGTGTCAAAACTTGCATCGACGTAACCTTTTACGACGAACCTTTTTGTCACATCCATAATCGAGAAACATATCCTTATTTTACTAAGGATAATTTTGACCGATGTCCAGTGATCTACTTCCTAGATCACTATTGTACTCCCTTGCTTAACACAGTGTAGGGTATACAATAGATCTGGTACATAGCATGGCATACTTTATAGAATCTATGGCTGAGGCATAGGAAATGACTTTCATTCTCTTTCTATCATCTGCCGTGGTCGGGCTTTGAGTCTTACTCAAGTTCACACCTTGTAATACAGGCAAGAACTCTTTCTTTGACTGTTCCATTTTGAACTACTTCAAAATCTTTTCAAGGTATGTACTTATTGAAAAACTTATCAAGCGTCTTGATCTATCTCTATAGATCTTGATGCTCAATATGTAAGCAGCTTCACCGAGGTCCTTCTTCGAAAAACTCCTTTCAAATACTCCTTTATGCTTTATAGAATAATTCTACATTATTTCCGATCAATAATATGTCATTTACATATACTTATCAGAAATGCTGTAGTGCTCCCACTCACTTTCTTGTAAATACAGGCTTCACCGCAAGTCTGTATAAAACTATATGCTTTGATCAACTTATCAAAGCGTATATTCCAACTCCGAGATGCTTGCACCAGTCCATAGATGGATCGCTGGAGCTTGCATATTTTGTTAACACCTTCAGGATCGACAAAACCTTCTAGTTGCATCGTATACAACTCTTCTTTAATAAATCCATAATGGAATGTAGTTTTGTTTATCCATTTGCCGGATTTCATAAAATGCGGCAATTGCTAACATGATTCGGACAGACTTAAGCATAGATACGAGTGAGAAACTCTCATCGTAGTCAACACCTTGAACTTGTCGAAAACCTTTTTGCGACAATTCTAGCTTTGTCGATAGTAACACTACTATCAGTGTCCGTCTTCCTCTTCAAGATCCATTTATTTTCTTTGGCTTGCCGATCATCGGGCAAATCCATCAAAGTCCATACTTTGTTCTCATACATGGATCATATCTCAGATTTCATGGCCTCAAACCATTTCGCGGAATCTGGGCTCACCATCGCTTCCTCATAGTTCGCAAGTTCATCATGGTCTAGTAACATGACTTCCAGAACAGGATTACCATACCACTCTGGTGCGGATCTCACTCTGGTTTACTTACGAGATTCGGTAGTAACTTGATCTGAAGTTACATGATCATCATCATTAGCTTCCTCACTAATTGGTGTAGTAGTCACAGGAACAGATTTCTGTGATGAACTACTTTCCAATAAGGGAGAAGGTACAATTACCTTATCAAGTTCTACTTTCCTCCCACTCACTTCTTTCGAAAGAAACTCTTTCTCTAGAAAGTTTCCGAACTTAGCAACAAAAGTCTTGCCTTCGGATCTGTGATAGAAGGTGTATCCAACAGTTTCCTTTGGATATCCTATGAAGACACATTTCTCCGATTTGGGTTCGAGCTTATCAGGTTGAAGCTTTTTCACATAAGCATCGCAGTCCCAAACTTTAAGAAACGACAACTTTGGTTTCTTGCTAAACCACAGTTCATATTGTGTCGTCTCAACGGACTTAGATGGTGCCCTTTTTAACGTGAATGCAGCTGTCTTTAATGCATAACCCCAAAAACGATAGTGGTAGATCGGTAAGAGACATCATAGATTGTACTATATCCAATAAAGTACGGTTATGATGTTCGGACACACCATTATGCTTGTGGTGTTCCAGGTGGCATGAATTTGTGAAACTATTCCACATTGTTTTAATTGAAGACCAAACTCGTAACTAAAATATTTGTCTCCGCGATCAGATCGTAGAAACCTTATTTTCTTGTCACGATGATTTTCACTTCACTCTAAAATTCTTTGAACTTTTCAAACTTTTCAGACTTATGTTTCATCAAGTAGATATACCCATATCTGCTCAAATCATCTGTGAAGGTTAGAAAATAATGATACTTGTCGTGAGCCTTAATATTCATCGGACCATATACATCAGTATGTATGATTTCCAACAAATCTGTTCCTTGCTCCATTGTTCCGGAGAACGGCGTTTTAGTCATCTTGCCCAAGAGGCATGGTTCGCAAGCATCAAGTGATTCATAATCAAGTGATTCCAAAATCCCATCAGCATGGAGTTTCTTCATGCGCTTTACACCAATATGACCTAAACGGCAGTGCCACAAATAGGTTGCACTATCATTATTAACTTCGCATCTTTTGATTTCAACATTATGAATATGTGTATCACTACGATCGAGATCCAATGAACTATTTCATTGGTGTGTATGACCATAGAAGGTTTTATTCATGTAAACAGAACAACAATTGTTCTCTAACTTAAATGAATAACTGTATTGCAATTAACATGATCAAATCATATTCATGCTCAACGCAAACACCAAATAACACTTATTTAGTTTCAACACTAATCCCGAAAGTATAGGGAGTGTGTGATGATGATCATATCAATCTTGGAACCACTTCCAACACACATCGTCACCTTGCCCTTTAACTAGTCTTTGTTCATTCTGCAACTCCCGTTTCGAGTTACTAAATTTTAGCAACTGAACTAGTACCAAATACTAAGGGGTTGCTATGAACACTAGTAAAGTACACATCAATAACATGTATATCAAATATACTTATGTTCACTTTGCCATCCTTCTTATCCGCCAATCACTTGGGGTAGTTCCGCTTCCAGTGACCAGTCCCTTTGCAGTAGAAGCACTTAGTCTCAGGCTTAGGACCAGACTTGGGCTTTTTCACTTGAGCAGCAACTTGCTTGCCGTTCTTCTTGAAGTTCCCCTTCTTTCCTTTTGCCCTTTTCTTGAAACTAGTGATCTTGTCAACCATCAACACTTGATGTTTTTCTTTGATTTCTACCTTCGCCGATTTTAGCATCGCGAAGAGCTTGGGAATATTTTCCGTTATCCCTTGCATATTATAGTTCATCACGAAGTTCTACTAACTTGGTGATGGTGACTAGAGAATTCTATCAATCACTATCTTATCTGGAAGATTAACTCCCACTTGATTCAAGCGATTGTAGTACCCAGACAATCTGAGCACATGCTCACTAGTTGAGCGATTCTCCTCCATCTTTTAGCTATAGAACTTGTTGGAGACTTCATATCTCTCAACTCGGGTATTTGCTTGAGATATTAACTTCAACTCCTAGAACATCTCATATGCTCCATGATGTTCAAAACGTCTTTGAAGTCCCGATTCTAAGCAGTTAAGCATGGTGCACTAAACTATTAAGTAGTCATCATATTGAGCTAGCAAAACGTTCATAATGTCTGCATCTGCTCCTGCAATAGGTCCGTCACCTAGCGGTGCATCAAGGACATAATTCTTCTGTGCAGCAATGAGGATAAACCTCAGATCACGGATCCAATCCGCATCATTGCTACTAACATTTTTCAACACAATTTTCTCTAGGAACATATCAAAATAAACATAGGGAAGTAACAACGCGAGCTATTGATCTACAACATAGATATGCTAATACTACCAGGACTAAGTTCATGATAAATTAAAGTTCAATTAATCATATTACTTAAGAACTCCCACTTAGATAGATATCCCTCTAATCCTCTAAGTGATCACGTGATCCAAATCAACTAAACCATGTCCGATCATCATGTGAGATGGAGTAGTTTCAATGGTGAACATCACTATGTTGATCATATCTACTATACGATTCATGCTCGACCTTTCGGTCTCCGTGTTCCGAGGCCATATCTGTTATATGCTAGGCTCGTCAAGTATAACCTGAGTATTCCGCGTGTGCAACTGTTTTGCACCCGTTGTATTTGAATGTAGAGCCTATCACACCCGATCATCACGTGGTGTCTCAGCACGAAGAACTTTCGCAACGGTGCATACTCAGGGAGAACACTTCTTGATAATTTAGTGAGAGATCATCTTATAATGCTACCGTCAATCAAAGCAAGATAAGATGCATAAAAGGATAAACATCACATGCAATCAATATAAGTGATATGATATGGCCATCATCATCTCGTGCTTGTGATCTCCATCTCCGCAGCACCGTCATGATCACCATCGTCACCGGCGCGACACCTTGATCTCCATCGTAGCATCGTTGTCGTCTCGCCAATCTTATGCTTCCACGACTATCACTACCGCTTAGTAATAAAGTAAAACATTACATCGTGATTGCATTGCATACAATAAAGCGACAACCATATGGCTCCTGCCAGTTGCCGATAACTCGGTTACAAAACATGATCATCTCATACAATAAAATTTAGCATCATGTCTTGACCATATCACATCACAACATGCCCTGCAAAAACAAGTTAGACGTCCTCTACTTTGTTGTTGCAAGTTTTACGTGGCTGCTACGGGCTTAAGCAAGAACTCATCTTACCTACGCATCAAAACCACAACGATAGTTTGTCAAATAGACTCCGTTTTAACCTTCTCAAGGACCGGGCGTAGCCACACTCGGTTCAACTAAAGTTGGAGAGACAGTCTTCCGCAAGCCATCTATGTGCAAAGCACGTCGAGGGAACCGGTCTCGCGTAAGCGTACGCGTAAGGTTGGTCCAGATCGTCTCGTCCAACAATACCGCTGAACCAAAGTATGACATGCTGGTAGGCAGTATGACTTGTATCGTCCACAACTCACTTGTGTTCTACTCGTGCAAATAACATCAAACCATAAAAACCTAGGCTCGGATGCCACTATTGGGGAACGTAGTAATTTCAAAATTTTCCTACGCACACGCAAGATCATGGTGATGCATAGCAACGAGAGGGGAGAGTGTTGTCTACGTACCCTCGTAGACCGAAGCGGAAGCGTTGACGCAACATAGAGGAAGTAGTCGTACGTTCTCCTCGCGATCCAACCGATCACAGCACCGTTACTCCGGCACCTCCGAGTTCTTGGCACACGTTCAGCTCGATGACGATCCCCGGGCTCCGATCTAGCAAAGCGTCGGGGAAGAGTTCCGTCAGCACGACGGCGTGGTGACGATCTTGATGTGTTACCGGCGCAGGGCTTCGCCTAAGCACTGCAACGATATTACCGAGGTGGAATTTGGTGGAAGGGGGCACCGCACACGGCTAAGGAACGATCCGTAGATCAACTTGTGTGTCTATGGGGTGCCCCCTGCCCCCGTATATAAAGGAGCCAAGGGGGAGGGGCTGGCCGGCCAAGCCTGGCGCGCCAGGAGAGTCCTACTCCCTCTGGGAGTAGGATTCCCCCCCCAATCCTAGTTGGACTAGGATTCTCCAAGGGGGGAGAGAGAGAGAGGGGGCGCCCACCTCTCCTAGTCCTAATAGGACTAGGGGAAGGGGGGAGGCGCACAGCCCATGAGGGCAGCCCTCTCACCTCTCCTCCAAGGCCCATGTTGGCCCATTATGCTCCCGGGGGGTTCCGGTAACCCTCCCGGTATTCCGGTAAAATCCTGATTTCACCTGGAATGCATCCGATGTCCAAACATAGGCTTCCAATATATCATTCTTTACGTCTCGACCATTTCGAGACTCCTCGTCATGTCCGTGATCACATCCGGGACTCCGAACTCCTTCGGTACATCAAAATGCATAAACTCATAATAACTGTCATCGTAACGTTAAGCGTGCGGACCCTACGGTTCGAGAACAATGTAGACATGACCGAGACACGTCTCCGGTCAATAACCAATAGCGGGACCTGATGCCCATATTGGCTCCTACATATTCTACGAAGATCTTTATCGGTCAGACCGCATAACAACCTACGTTGTTCCCTTTGTCATCGGTATGTTACTTGCCCGAGATTCGATCGTCGGTATCCAATACCTAGTTCAATCTCGTTACCGGCAAGTCTCTTTACTCGTTCCGTAATACGTCATCTCACAACTAACACATTAGTTGCAATGCTTGCAAGGCTTATGTGATGTGCATTACCGAGAGGGCCCAGAGATACCTCTCCGACAATCGGAGTGACAAATCCTAATCTCGAAATACGCCAACCCAACATGTACCTTCGGAGACACCTGTAGAGCACCTTTATAATCACCCAGTTACGTTGTGACGTTTGGTAGCACACAAAGTGTTCCTACGGTAAACGGGAGTTGCATAATCTCATAGTTAAAGGAACATGTATAAGTCATGGATAAAAGCAATAGCAACATACTAAACGATCGGGTGCTATGCTAATGGAATGGGTCATGTCAATCAGATCATTCAACTAATGATGTGATCTCATTAATCAAATAACAACTCTTTGTTCATGGTTAGGAAACATAACCATCTTTGATTAATGAGCTAGTCAAGTAGAGGCATACTAGTGACACTCTATTTGTCTATGTATTCACACATGTATTATGTTTCCAGTTAATACAATTCTAGCATGAATAATAAACATTTATCATGATATAAGGAAATAAATAATAACTTTATTATTGCCTCTAGGGCATATTTCCTTCAACCCCTACCTGGCGCACCAAATGTCGGATTTTGGGTTCCGGCAGACCCTTGAGGTTCGAACTCCGGGGTGCGCGCGGAGATTACGCTTCCTACCTACCTGTACCCCTCCGCCTCGCAAGGATCTAAGCTACGAGAAGAACAACATAGGGGACACAGAGTTTATATTAGTTTGGGCCACCGATGTGGTGTAATACCCTAATCCAGTGTGGTGGTGTGGTGGATTGCCTCTTGGGCTGATGATGAACAATACAAGGTGGAACAGCCTCGCGAGGGTCTGTTCTTGGCCGGGGCGATGAACTGCTAGGAGGAGCTCAGTCGCCCTTCTCTCTCTCTCTCTCTCTCTCTCTCTCTCTCTGATTGCCAATCGATCCGTCCTCCCAGTCCTGGGGGTGGCTAGTCCTATTTATAGGCAAAGGCCCTGGGCCTCTTCCCAAATATTGAGCGGGAAGGGCGCCAACAATTGGCCATTTTGAAGGGGAACATCTGGTACACTTATCCTGACTAAAGGTTGTCCTCGCCTGCCAAAGGCTCTGGTGGTGACGCCGGCCTGGGCTCCATAGTGACTTCCTCCTTGTCGCAGAGCTGGTCTTGGTCTCGTTGCACTAAAACGGGTGCCTTTGCTTGATCCTCCCGCCTGCGCTTGCTCCCTTTGCACCAAAGAGGAAAGGAAGGACACTGCGCGGGCTGGCGCCCGCCTGGCGCCCTTGGTCGTCATGGCTTGCGTCATGGGCACCTCGTGAGGTACCCCGCCTTGATCTCTCCGCCCCCTCACGAGCCAGCCTGATGAGGCTGCTGTTGGATTTCAGGTTTCGGCAGACCCTTAAGGTTCGAACTCTGGGGTGCGCGTGGAGATTCTGCCCTCTACTTCTCCGTCTCGCAAGGATCTAACTACTGAAGGAACAACACAAGGGACACAGAGTTTATACTAGTTCGGGCCACCATTGTGGTGTAATACCCTACTCTAGTTTGTGGTGGGTGGATTGCCTCTTGGGCTGATGATGATGAACAGTACAAGGGAGAACAGCCTCGCGAGGGCGTGTTCTAGCTGGGACGATGAACTCCTAGGGGAGTTCAGCCGCCCTTCTCTCTCTCTCTCTCCTTGCTCGGATTCTGGATACCCCATGCCCCTACCCTGGGGGTGGCTAGTCCTATTTATAGGCAAGGGCCCTGGGCCTCTTCCCAAATATTGAGCGGGAGGGGCGCCAACAATTGGCCAATTTGAAGGGGAACACACAGTACACTTATCCTGACTAAAGTTGGTCCTCGCCTGCCAAAGGCCCTGTGGTGACGCCGTCCTGGGCTCCACGATGACCTCCTTCCCACCGTTGGACTGCTCTTGGTCTCATTGCACCGAAATGGATGCCTTTGCTTGATCCTCTCGCCTGCGCTTGCCCCCTCTGCACCAAAGTGGAAAGGGAGGACACTGCGCGGGCTGGCGCCCGCATGGCGCCCTTGGTCGTCATGGCTTGCGTCATGGGCACCTCGCGAGGTACCTCGCCTTGATCTCTCCGCCTCCTCGTGAACCAGCCTGACGAGGCCGTGCCTGAGGAAGTGCCGTGTCGTCAGCCCCGCGAGGCTTGGCCCCTCGCGAGGGTCTTGGGTCTTGTGTTGATGAAGTTGGGCCGTGCTGGGCCCCCTTTGAGCCACGCCGCAGGCCGCAGGCAGGCAAGTCTGGGGACCCCCGTTCCCAGAACGCCGACAGTAGCCCCCGGGCCCAAGCGCGCATGGACTTGGCCGTGCCGAGAGGTGAAAGGGCAAGGGCGAAGCGTCGCGGGCCCTAACACCCTGCGGCCTTGGGCGCCGCGTGGCGGTTTGAATGGACGTGGGTGGCACTGTTCCCCCATGCTTCCTTATTTTGCGCCTTGCTATGTGGACTTGTAGTTGTGCACATCCGCTCCCCTTCTTGTTGCTTGACCGTCCCCTGTTCTTCCTCCCTTCGGACTCCGACTCTTGTCTCCAACCCCATCTCACATCTCCTCCCTCCTTTCCATCGCCATGGATCCAACGAAGAAGGAGAAAGGGAAGAAACCCATGACTCCGTCCCGCTCGCCGCTGCTGGTGAACCCCGCCGTCGGCAGATCGAGAGTGCCTGGATAAGCTCAGCCCGGCTCTGGCCACCACCTTCAACGAGTGTGGGAGAACGACGGCCTGGTCTACGTCTCAGTTCCCCACTGACAGGATAATCACTGAGGTCCATTATTTCGCTGATGCCTTGTGGGCGGGTCTGGTTCCCCCCTTTTCTGATTTCTTCTAGGCCGTCCTCTCTCATTATCAGATCCACATGATGCATTTGGGTCCCGAATCCGTCACCCTCCTTTCGGTCTTTGCTTTTGTTTGCGAGGTGATAATGGGCATCCCTCCTTCCGTCGCCTTGCTGCGCCACTTCTCTTTGCGCCTCACTGACCCCACTCAATGCTCATCGTGTGTGAGCTTCGTTGCCGGGTCTGAGACTGCGGCCTCGGGGATCGACTTCACGCTTCCTTCGCCTCCTGCTGGGTTCCGCGGGCGGTGGTTGTACGTCGATGTCAGGGTGCCCGGCCCCTGCTAGCGAAGCCAACCTCGCCAGCTGTGCCCAACTCGGGCTAGGGCCAGGAGACGCTCGTGAGCCCCCGGCTCGCCTTCGTCTGGCGCCGCTTCACATTCTTGAGATCGCTCGGCGTGACGGCGCCCAAGGTGGTGAAGGAGTTCCTGTTTCGCCGTATTGCCCCTCTCCAGCGCCATTCCCGCCGAATGTGGGCCTTCAGCGGGCATGGCGACCGCATGAGGCTCCAGGAAGAAGACCTGGCGACTGGGGTGCTAAGGACAGTGCTCCTGGCCCTGACTGGTGACCCCAACCCGGCCAGCATCCAGCGGGGAGGGGCCCTGATATACCTTTGCCAGAACAGGGATGACTTCGTGAAGCAGATGCCCTCCTTTGACGAATGGGGGCTGCACCCCGCTGGCTTCCAAGGGCATCGCGAGAACCCTGTGGTGGTGACCCCCCTTCTGGTCGGTCAAGGCGAATCCTCCTCGAGTGGCGGAGCAGGGAGGCATGAGGTGGCGGAGGCCGAGAAGGCTCCCGAGGAGGTGACGGCACCCGGCGATGCCCTCGAGGGAACGACTCCCGAGGTCCGTGCTGCTGAAGATGTGGGCGGCAAGCAGCTACTCCCAGCGCCTGGGGCCAAGGCTCCTGAGGCCCCGGCCGTGTCTCCTGACGAGGTGATTGGCAGTACGCGTCAGGCAGGCTCCCCTGACGCGGTCCGCTCTGCTGCTCCGTCTTTGTCACAGGTTGATCCTTGCGCTCTTCTGCTGGGCCGCCTCCATGTGGATTTCGAGGCCCTCCGGAGGAAAAGGGAGGCCCTGGGTGATGACTTCTCTTGTCGCTTGCTGAAGCGCCGAAAGTACTTCGCTACCGACGAGTAAGCCTTCTCCTTTCCGGGATCCTGATCCCCTTGTTGCGTCTACTGATCCTTGCTCTGCAGGCCTCTTCCGGCAGAGCTCGCGGGGGCTGGTGAGGCATCGCCTGCTTTGGCTTCGCCTCCCCCGTCATCTCAAAGCGTTCTGAGCAGCACTGCTCTTGTGGTGAGGACGAGTGAAGGGGCGGACCGTCCCGAGGTGCCCTGCAGCCCTTCTCTTCCAGTGATCTTCCTCCGCGAGCCCTCGCTCGACACGGCCGGCCTGCCATGGGCTCCCCGCCTGGCCGCGGGCTGCGACTGGCTGAGGCGCCCCCTGCGCCCTTCTTCTGAAGACGGGCTGGCCTCAGGCCGGGCTTCTGGTATGGCGCGCCCGGCCGTCGTGAGGGCGCCAGCCCTCAGCCCCCTGCCCGGAGGGGGAGTGATGATTTGCTGCCTCTGGCGCCTGCTCGGGGCGGATGACGGTGCGGAAGACGTGCTTGAACGCGCTCGGGACCGTCATGCTCATCGCCAAGAGTTCCTTCGAAGGGCAACCGACGCAGTGGGCCTGCTTGGGGAGGAGCTCGCCCGTGAGGACGCGTGTCTGGAGGCCGAGGGCCTGCGCCTGGCTGCTGGGCGACGCGAGCTGGAGGTCGCCGTTGCCCTCGCGCGCCATCAACGTGACCTTGATGGTGAAGAGGTGAAGGCGGCGCTGGAGGCCTCTCGGGCGGCCCGATCCCAGGCCGCTGAGGAGGCCCTGGGAGCCGACCGACGGCGAGAAGTAGCGGAGGAGCGGGCTCAAGAGCTCCTGGCCCGATGCCACTCATTAGAGGAGCAAGTGGAACTGCGCGAGGCGGCCCTTGCGTCGATGAGGGTGGCCTCTGGCGACCCAGCTGAGCTCCAGAGACGTGAGGAGGCGTTGACGCTGGAAGCCGCCGAACGCACCCGCGAGTACGAGCGGTTGGAGACGAGGGTGCGCCTGGTGACACAGGCGGAAGATGAATTCGCTGCACGGGAGGCGCGTGTCCTGGAGGAGGTTGGTCGTCGGGTGGCGAAAGCGCGCCAAGGCCTCGAGCGTGAGTTCGAGAGGAAGCTAGAGTCGATCTGGGTTGAGGCTGAGGGGAGAACCGCAGCCCTGAGGGCCCAACGGGATGAGGCGACGCGGCGGGACGACGCTTCCCGGGCCGCCCTTGAGGCATCTCAAAAGGAGTCGGCTGCTCTCCAGGCCGAGGTGCTCCGTCTTCGTCAGCGGGTGGAAGTGGCCGAGGCCGTCAAGCGCCAGAACGCTGATGAGATACGCCAGCGGCAGGTCCTGGAGCACGTGCACGGCCCCATGCTGGCTACGCTCAGGGAGAGGGCTAACGCAGCCTTGGGCAACGTCTGTGAGGCGGATGTCGGCGAGCCGCACACGATCAACTATGCTGGCAACCTACAGTTCTTCACCGCCGTAGTGACGCAGCTGGAGGCGCGGTCGGCCAGAGCCGACAGGTTGGTGGAGGAGAGGAGCCGCGCCCTGCTCGGGCGTGCCTTTTCCCGTGTCTTCAACCATCTTCAGAACATGGATCCACACTTCGACTTCGACGCCGTCATCGCCCCAGTCCCACAGGCCATCCGAGGCGACCTGGCGGACTGGGTGGAAAACAACATGGACGCTCTTTGTGAAGGCCTTCGCTTCGGATGACGATGACGTGATCGTGGCTGCCGATGAAGGCGGTGTGGTGGATGGCCTTGACACCGCTGGCGGCGATGCAGGTAGCGGTGGCGAGTCCAGCGATGCCAGCGGCGGCTCGGGAGGTGCTCCCGAGGATGCCTTGGGGGATTTGTCAGACTAACTGCGTGTTGCTCCTGTCTTTTTGTCCTGCATGGATAGAACTCAGGTGTTTGGCCTGATGGTCATGAGAGCATTTTGGGAGGGGAAGCCCCTCATGTAAAACTTTTGTAGATCGTATTAGCAGCTATTATATTGCGCGAGCACCCGCGCCTGGCGGCTGGCTGGTTTACCTTTGTTTCATGCGGGCCCCGAGGTAGCTCGTGGGAGGACATGGTGTCCTGAGTGTTCCCTAGTTGAAATTGTAGGACGCGCAGGTGCTGTTAGCGAGGGGCTTCACAGGTGCTGGCCCTCTTCATAGGCTTCGGGCCTTTTCATAAACGTGATAGCTTCACAGGCATTCGCCTTCTTCACAGGCTCCGGGCCTTTTCATAAACGCGATAGCTTCATAGGCATTCGCCTTCTTCACAGGCTCCGGGCCTTTTCATAAACACGATAGCTTCACAGGCATTCGCCTTCTTCACAGGCTCCGGGCCTTTTCATAAACGCGATAGCTTCACAGGCATTCGCCTTCTTCACAGGCTCCGGGCCTTTTCATAAACGCGATAGCTTCACAGGCATTCGCCTTCTATACAGGCTCCGGGCCTTTTCATAAACGCGATAGCTTCACAGGCATTCGCCTTCTTCACAGGCTCCGTGCCTTTTCATAAACGCGATAGCTTCACAGGCATTCGCCTTCTTCACAGGCTCCGGGCCTTTTCCCAAAGGGACATCCTCCGCGGGTACCGGAAAGTCCTCCCGAGAAGGAGCGATAGCGGCAGTCTGGGCTGCGCACGAGCCTGGCCCGGCCTGACTCGTGAGGGGCTCGCGAGGGGAGGCAGCTGTGGTGAAGCGGTGACCAGAGCGCAAGAAATAGCTCGAACAAGACTAAGCACCCCATCCCCGAACGCACGCAAATCTCAAATTAGAATCCAACTTAAATCCAGCAGGGAAAAGTTACAACCAAAAGAAGAAGGCAATAAAAGCAGACAAAAGGCCGCGTCCGGCACCTAATCTAGTCTTGGACGTCTTCTCACCAGCGTGGAGCTAAGTGCTGTCCACTGGGCGTGGGAGGGAGCCCCAGGGCCTGAGGCTGGCACCCCTGAGACTCCGGGGCATGTACAACCCCACTCATTATTATGTGAGAGTGTCACGGGGCGGCGAGCTTCACAGGCACTGGGCCTTCTTCACAGGTACCGGCCTTGCTTCATATCGCCAGACAAGGGTCCCGCCCTGCACTACACTCTAGTGCCACCAATGACGATCGGAAACCAGGACGCCGCCGGTGGGGTAGAGCGGTCGCCAGCGGTTCCCCCGACGACCACGGGTCCTCCGCCAGGGGTAGGCCCTCAGGCGCCTCCCCAGCGGAGGGCCTACCTCTTGAGAACGCCTTACTCCGAACGCCACGGTGGTGATGTGGGGTCCCTGCCCCTCTCCTGCAGCCCCTGCGCCCCCTCCCGAGGGGTAGGAGACTGTGTGAGCGGGGAAGATACTTGCTGCGGCGACCTGCACCTCCTGCGATCCATGATTAGCATATGCCTGCTCCTGAGGAATTAGTGGTACCCGATAATTGTCGCCTCCAGCGTGGCCGGTGGAGCCGTCCCGGGGCTCCCGGAAGAGCTCGGCTTCTGGTGTCTCGTCTCCCCAGCTTGGGCTGAGCAGCGAGCCTTGTTCGCCCTCGTGAGCGTGCCCTTGGTCCATCATGTGTGGCACGTATTCTTCTGGCGCCACTACCCCGAAGGCTGGGCTGTAGTGCTCCATGCGCCATGCGGCGCTGCTTGACGTGCCCATCGCGGTGTGGTAGCGCGGCTGCCCGCTGGCACCATGGGCTGCACCGAGTCCTTCTCCCTCACGCGCCGGGGGCGGGGGTAGCGCCACTGCCAATCCGGCGCCGACGGATTCACTGGTGTCGGGGTAGCCCAGAGGTCCGCGGGAGCGCGCGGGGCCCCCGCGCGTGCCGCCCCGGGCTTGAGACGGAAGCTGGACCCAGAAGGGGTGAGCCCCCGAAGCGGCAAAGCCCAGGAGCTCGGCGACCCGCTCCAGCAGCACGTCGCGGCCGCCTTCCAGCAGCCTACACTGCAGCAGTTCTCGGGCCACCGTGAGCGCGGCCCTCGAGTTCGCTTGCTCCCGGCGGGTGTACGGTGTCGTGGCTGCGACATGATTGGAGGCCCTTGCTGCCGACCGCGCTTGCTGTGGCGTAAGGGTTGCCGAAGCCTGTCCGCGCCGCCCACGGCCCGCAGTGCCCTGCGGACCGCGAGCTGCCTGGGGCGCGGGGTCGCCCGAGGCGGGTGGCTCCGCGCGGGCGGGCCACGCCGCCCATGGATCTTGGTCGCCCGCCTGGTCGCCGGACATGGTGATGACGATGCGATGGGACGTGGAGCGGTAGAGAGGTGTCTCCGGCGCACCCCTACTTGGCGCGCCAAATGTCGGATTTCGGGTTCCGGCAGACCCTTAAGGTTCGAACTCTGGGGTGCGGGCGGCTCCGCGCGGGCGGGCCACGCCGCCCATGGATCTTGGTCGCCCGCCTGGTCGCCGGACATGGTGATGACGGTGCGATGGGACGTGGAGCGGTAGAGAGGTGTCTCCGGCGCACCCCTACTTGGCGCGCCAAATGTCGGATTTCGGGTTCCGGCAGACCCTTAAGGTTCGAACTCTGGGGTGCGCGCGGAGATTCTGCCCTCTACTTCTCCGTCTCGCAAGGATCTAACTACTGAAGGAACAACACAAGGAACACAGAGTTTATACTAGTTCGGGCCACCATTGTGGTGTAATACCCTACTCTAGTTTGTGGTGGGTGGATTGCCTCTTGGGCTGATGATGATGAATAGTACAAGGGAGAACAGCCTCGCGAGGGCGTGTTCTAGCTGGGACAATGAACTGCTAGGGGAGTTCAGACGCCCTTCTCTCTCTCTCTCTCCTTGCTCGGATTCTGGATACCCCATGCCTCTACCCTGGGGGTGGCTAGTCCTATTTATAGGCAAGGGCCCTGGGCCTCTTCCCAAATATTGAGCGGGAAGGGCGCCAACAATCGGCCAATTTGAAGGGGAACACATAGTTAACTTATCCTGATTAAAGTTGGTCCTCGCCTGCCAAAGGCCCTGTGGTGACACCGTCCTGGGCTTGATCCTCTCGCTTGCGCTTGCCCCCTTTGCACTAAAGTGGAAAGGGAGGACACTACGCGGGCTGGCGCCCGCCTGGCGCCCTTGGTCGTCATGGTTTGCGTCATGGGCACCTTTCGAGGTATCCTGCCTTGATCTCTCCGCCTCCTCGTGAACCAGCCTGATGAGGCCGTGCCTGAGGAAGTGCCGTGTCGTCTGCTCCGCGAGGCTTGGCCCCTCGCGAGGGTCTTGGGTCTTCTGTTGATTAAGTTGGGCCGTGCTGGCCCCCCTTTGAGCCATGCCGCAGGCCGCAGGCAGGCAAGTCTGGGGACCCCCGTTCCCAGAACGCCGACAGCCGCGCCTGAGGAAGCTCCTTGTCGTCCGCCCCGCGAGGCTATGCCCCTCACGAGGGTCTTGGGTCTGTGTTGATGAAGATGGGCCGTGCTGGGCCCCGTTTGAGCCACACCGCAGGCCGCAGGCAGGCAAGTCTGGGGACCCCCGTTCCCAGAACGCCGACAATATGATAAATGGACAGTATGGCTCTGGGATTGCTTTCTCGCAGGGAGTCGAGAAAGCATCTCTGGCCGAGGTTGATAACATTTCTACTACTTTACTTTATGCTACTATACTCCTCCGGTTGCTACAAGATGGTTTTTTTCCAGAAGATGCTTGTCTTTGATAGGCTAGGCTTTCCCCTTCTGTTTGTCGGATCACGGGTTCCGGCAGACCCTTAAGGTTCGAACTCAGGGGTGCGCGTGGGGATCGAGCCCTCTACCTCTCCGTCTCGTAAGGATCTAAACTACTGCAAGAACAACACATGAGACACAAGATTTATACTGGTTCGGGCCACCATGGTGGTGTAATACCCTACTCCAGTGTGGTGGGTGGATTGCCTCTTGGGCTGATGAGGAAGAACAGTACAGGAGAACGACCTCGCGAGGGTCTGTTCTTGGTTAGGGGATGAACTGCTAGGGGGAGTTCGGTCGCCCATCTCCCTCTCTCTGGATGCGGGGTTCTACCTTAAGTTCTCGACGCCTAGATCTCTGGATGTCTAGCTCATGCCTCTACCCTGGTGGTGGCTGGCCCTATTTATAGGCAAAGGCCCTGGGCCTCTTCCCAAATATTGAGCGGGAAGGGCGCCAACAATTGGCCAATTTGAAGGGGAACATCTGGTACACTTACCCTGACTAAAGTTGGTCTTCGCCTGCCAAAGGCTCTGGTGATGATGCCGGCTTGGGATCCACAGTGACTTCCTCCTTGTCGTGGAGCTGGTCTTGGTCTCGTTGCACCGAAATGGGTGCCTTTGCTTGATCCTCTCGCCTGCGCTTGCCCCCTTTGCACCAAAGAGGAAAGGGAGAACGTTGCGCGGGCTGGCGCCCGCCTGGCACCCTTGGTCGTCATGGCTTGCGTCATGGGCACCTCGTGAGGTACCCCACCTTGATCTCTCCGCCTCCTCGCGAGCTAGATTAAGGAGGCCGTGCTTGAGGAAACACCGTGTCATCCTGTCGGTGTACTAAAGTAGGGGTACTCTAGTATCCCGAACTTGTGCACGGGCAGTCGCAGCACCCCGCGGCAAGACCCGCCAGGTGATCACCAAAGCTCTCTATGGTTCCTTTGGAGCCATTCGAGAACAAAGTATTTAAGCCAAGGAGACAAGTCCCCGGCAAGAGGAGCTTGCCGGGAAGGCCATTCGAGGCACAAGACCCCGGCAAGAGGAGCTTGCCGGGAAAGCCCAACCAGAGCATCTCAAAGAACATGCCGCAATGCGCCACGCGTCCCTGCCGGACTCGGTGAGCGACAAGTTCCCGGACGCGGCAAGACAACGGCCGCGGCAAGGCACTTGCCGCAGCGGGCAACCACTCTGTACCCGCGCTCCAGCTCACCCACCTACGTGTCGCTCCGGGACCCTTCCCAGCGTACGTGGCGGGAGGCTGTGCAGCCAGTGGTACACTATGGCATGCAGCGCTGACAACATCGCCATCGTGGCGAGCGATGGCGCCCCTGACGGTCCCTTTTCTGCACCGTCTGGGCGACGTAGATATGCATTTAATGCCTTTGTCCCCTGCCGTCAGGGTTAGGTATGATACACTGTGTAGGTAGCTGTACCTACCGCGACATATTTCCACTTTTGCCCTTACCTACGTTGCCACCTGTTGGAGACCCCTTGAACATATAAAAGGAAGCCCATGCACAACGTAGGGGGGGGATCGGCCCTCAGAGAACGATCTCTTAGAGGAAAACAGAAGAACGCTCGGTCTCGTTAGCTGCTTGGGTGCACTGTAGCACTCAGCGCTCCCGAGCAAGAACTCAATACAATCCACAAAGCAGCAGTAGGAGTGTTTCTCTCTGGAGAGCTCCGAAGCTGGGTAAACCCCCCCCCCCCCCCCGCGTGCCTCGCCTCGATCCGCTCTTCGCGCGACCTCCGCCCCCCGCCGAACCGAGAAGGGGCTCCGTCCCCATAGGTGCTCGGGGAGCCCAGAAAACCCCGGCATCTATGGCGCGCAAGGTAGGGGGCATCGAGGTTGTGTGAACCTGATCCGGCATTCACGCGAGCTAAATCTTCATCGACTTCATCAACATGCCGCTGAAGAAGAAGGCTTCAGAGGCGGCTGCGCCGTCCGCGTCGAATCCACCGCCGCCGTAGCAAACGGCCGGTGGGGGGGACGCCGGCGGTAGAACGGGCGTCGACGAGGGAGCCCACGGTGCCAACAAGTCCAAGAACAAGACCGCGCTGCCCGTTGGTGGCGTAGTCGGCTCCCACGACGACCGGGCGTCCGTAGACGCACCGCACCCATCTCAAGAGGCGCAGGACCGACAGCGTCGTGGTACTCACGGTACCATACGCTCGCTGGACCCAAATCGAGCTAGCGGATCCCGGGACGCTCAAGGCCAACATGCACGCCGACGTGCTGGCGCGAGCGAGGCACGGTCGCCTGGACGGAATACTGCTCCTTCTAACATCGCTGGGAGTCCGAGCATATCCCGCTCCTCACACCGTTCGCCACCGCTACCCGCCACCCCAGCAAAAGCTCTAGCGCGAGCTCAACTGCTCCTAGACTTCCCTCCAGCGCCAGACAAGATCGACGACTGGAGGGCCACCATTCAGAGTCTCATCGGCTTCGCCAACAGCGACACTCCGCGGCCAGCGACCACATAGCGGCTGCGGCAGGCCAGCCAAGTGCGAGCCGATGGCGACAAAACTGGTGGGGGTGCAACCACCGTGCACTCTCCGCCCCAAAGGCCAAGATCGCCGACTCGCCGGGTCCGCCACGACAGCGACTCCACTGCTTCCTCAGATCCGCGAAATCGTCGCGATCAGCGCCACATTCTTCACGAACGGCAGCAAGAAGACGCTCGCACCCGCATCGAGCGCCAGAGAGAAATGCGGCGTCAATCAGACCGACGCGCTAGCCCCACTGTCGACATGCAAGCGCCAGGAGAACCAGGCGACCTGCCATACGCGGTAGGTTGCCCTGCATTTACTCGTGAGCTGCGGCAAGTCTAGTGGCCCAGCACGAAGAATTTCAAGCCAGACGTACAAGAGAAGTACGACGGGAGGCTGCATCCATCAGAGTTCCTTAGCATCTACACCATTGCGGTGCAGGCTGCCGGGGGGCGGGACGACAAGATCCTCGCCAATTACTTCCCTCTGGTGCTAAAGCCCAACGTCAGGTCCTGGCTCATGCACTTGCCGGAAAACTCCATATCTTCCTGGGCAGACCTATGCCATCAGTTTGTCGGCGCCTTTACAGGCGGCCACAAACCTCATGGCCAGGAGAGTGATCTTCACCTGCTTGCCCAGAAGGAAGGGGAGCCTCTATGTAAGTACATCCAGAGATTCAGCCAAGTGCAACGCAACATCCTAGACGTCCACCCTGCCGCGGTCATCAGTGCGTTCCACCAGAACGTGCGCAACCGCAGGATGCGGGAGGAGATGGCGATGTGCAAGATCAGAGACGTCAGCGAGCTGTATGCCCTGGCCGACAGATGTGCACGTGCTGAGGAAGGAAGGAAACTCCCCGGAGAGAACGTAGGAACCGGAGGATCTAACAGCGATGATGCCGCCCCGGCAAGACAAAACCGGTGGTGGAACAACAGGAAGAGGAAAGGCAAAGATGTGCTAGTTGTCGAGCAATCCGGCAACGAAGGTGGCGCCAAGACAGCCAAGATTGGTAGCTCCGGCAAGGAGGTTGCCGCATGTGCCAACTGCCAGGCTGTGGCGGCCGCCGACAAGCAGGATGGCACCAACAAGCAGTACTGCAAGATTCACCGCGCCAAAGGCCATGACCTCCAGAGCTGCAAGAAGGTCGAGCAGCTCGTTGAGCTGCAAAAGGCCGAATACGAGCGACGCGACAAGGAGAAGGCCCAAGGAGGTGCTGGAGGATCCGGTACGAAGCGCACCGGCCGGGGGGGACGCCGCGGCAACACCAAGCAGCGGCAAGGCGACAGACCTCCCCGCGGCCGCGACAAGGATGAAGATGACGACGACGACGAAGACATGGATGACGCCGAGACCAGCGAGCAGGAGTTCCAGAAAGCCACAGAAGTTTTGTGCGTTGACGGCGGTGCTTCTCTGCATACTTCACACCGCCAACTCAAGCAGTGGGTGCGGGAAGTCAATGCAGCAGAACCACCCGTTGAGTCACGCAAGCTTCTGAAATGGTCCAGCACGCCTATTATCTTTGATATTGAGGACCACCCCGATCGCACAACTGCTGTCGGGTGTTTGCCGATGTTGGTCTCACCAACTATCCGCAACCTCAAGGTCACTAAGATGCTAGTTGACGGCGGGGCCGGCTTGAACCTGATCTCCTCCGCTGTACTCCGGAGACTCCAAGTCCCTGATAGCGAGCTCGAAGAGACCGACACGTTCCAAGGAATCAACCTGGGAAGGAGCAAGCCGAAGGGGAAGATCACGCTGCCGGTGACATTTGGCAGCGAGCTGAACTTCAGGACTGAGAGGATCACTTTCGACGTTGCTGATTTTCCATTGCCTTACAATGGAATTCACGGCCGTCCAGCGCTCGCCAAGTTCATGGCGGCCTCTCACTACGCGTACAACATGCTGAAGATGCCATGCCCGATAAGTGTCATCTCTGTACATGGCGACAAGAAAGACGCTCTTATCTGTGCCGACAAGATCTACCGGGAAGCAGCAGCCACCGCGGATCGCGAGACACTCGCCGCTGAAGCTCCCGGGGGGAAGAAGAAGACCAAGTCCGGCAAGAGCTCTGATGCCCACTCCGGCAAGCGCACCTCTTCGGAGTGCTGCGCTACCGTCGAGGACGCACCATCGAGCTCCACCGGCAAGTATAAGAAGATGATAGCAGCTCCGCCAGTGACCAAGAAGGTGTCCGCCAAGGAGGACGGCACTGGTGGTACCTTCACCATCAGTGCCACTCTCGACCCTAAATAGGAAAGCGCGCTCGTTGCTTTCCTGCGGGCGAATGTCGATGTGTTTGTGTGGCAACCGTCTGACATCCCCGGCGTTCCCAGGAAAGTAATCGAGCACCACCTTGCCGTCTGTCCTCATGCGCGGCCCGTCAAGCAGAGAGCCAGGAAACAAGCAGTGGAGCGCCAAGAGTTCATCGCCGAAGAGATCAAGAAGTTGGAAGCAGCAGGCCTCATCAGAGGAGTGCTCCATCCTACGTGGTTGGCCAATCCTGTAGTCGTGCGCAAGGCGAACGGGAAATGGAGACTTTGCATTGACTTCACCGATGTCAACAAAGCTTGTCCCAAAGACCCATTTCCCTTGCCGCGCATTGACCAGATTGTCGACTCCACAGCCGGATGCGACTTGCTTTCGTTTCTTGACGCATACTCAGGATACCATCAGATCTTCATGGCAGAAGAGGATGAGGAGAAAACCGCGTTCATCACTCCATGTGGCACATACTGTTTTGTACGAATGCCTTTCGGTTTGAAGAATGCTGGTTCAACATTTGCAAGGGTCGTCCATACTGCTTTTGAGCCGCAAATACACAGAAATGTGGAAGCCTACATGGATGATATAGTGGTCAAGAGCAGGGACAAGTCAACTCTGATTCAAGATCTAGAAGAAACTTTTGCAAATCTGCGCAAGATTAGCCTCAAGCGCAACCCCGAGAAGTGCGTGTTTGGAGTCCCTTCCGGCAAGCTTCTCGGGTTCTTTGTGTCTCAGCGGGGGATTGAAGCCAATCCCGACAAGATCAAGGCCATTGAGCAGATCGAAGCACCGAAGCGCGTCAATGATGTACGAAAACTTGCCGGCTGCGTGGCGACTCTCAGCAGGTTTATCTCTAAGTCTGCTGAGCGCGCGCTGCCGTTTTTCAAAATCTTGAAAAAGGCAGGTCCAATGAAATGGACTACGGAAGCGGAGGCTGCGCTTGAGGACTTGAAGAGATACCTGTCCTCCACTCCAATACTTGTCGCACCTAAACCACAAGAGAAGTTGCTGCTATATCTGGCGGCAACCAATCAAGTGGTTAGTGCTGCGTTAGTAGCGGAGAGAGAGGCAGATGATGAGCAGCAACCGCGGCAAGCACGTCCAGCGACAAGCAAGGGGCTTCCCCGACGAGCTCTGGTCCCGACGAAGATGGATCTGCGCAGATGTGCGAAGGGATACAGAAGAACAAAATGGTGCAGCGCCTAGTCTACTTTGTCAGTTCCCTTCTGCAGGGGGCTAGGTCAAGGTACTCTGGTGTGCAGAAGTTGCTTTTCGGTCTTCTTATGGCCTCGAGAAAGCCGCGCCATTACTTCCAAGCACATGAGATCACAGTTGTCACTCGCTTTCCGCTGAAGAGGATACTGCAGAATCCAGAAGCAACAGGCAGGATTGTTGAGTGGGCATTGGAACTGTCAAGCTTTGGCCTCAAGTTTGAGAGCACTTCAACTATTCAAAGCAGAGCATTGGCAGAATTCATAGCAGAGTGGATGCCAACACCTGACGAAGAAATCCCAGAGACGAGCCTCCCCGTCAAGGAAGCAAACAAAGAGTGGCTGATGTACTTTGATGGTGCGTTCTCGCCGCAAGGCGCCGGTGCTGGCGTGCTGCTTGTCGCACCCACCGGAGAGCACCTCAAGTACGTGGTCCAGATGCACTTTCCCAAGGAGCAAGCAACAAACAATACTATAGAGTATGAAGGATTGCTCGCCGGTCTCAGGATCGCGGCAGACCTTGGGATCAAGCAGCTCATTGTCAGGGGTGACTCACAGCTTGTCGTCCGCCAAGTGAACAAGGATTATCAGAGTCCGTTGATGGAAGCTTACGTTGATGAAGTGAGGAAGCTGGAAGAGCGCTTTGTCGGCCTACAGATGGAACATGTTCCTAGAGCTCAGAACAACATCACTGACGGCCTGTCAAAGTGCGCGGCATTTAAGTTACCTGTGGAACCAGGGATCTTTGTGCTCAAGCTGACTCAACCATCCGTGACGCCACCAACTAGACAAAGCAAGAAGAGGAAGTTGATTTCTGGTGACTATCTTCCGGCAGAGCTTCCCGAAGCCGCCGCCAAGAAGGTCCCCAAGATCAACGCCAAGAGTGCTGAGGAGCAGTCTGCTCCGACAAGCCCCAGGGTTTGTTTCGTTGAAGCAGACGCTCCCGACAAGTTTCGCTCCGGCAAGCTTGCCGGGGATCATCAAGCTCCGGCTGAACCGCAGGTTCTCGCCGTAGAAGCGGATGTTCCCGCAGCAGCAAATATGCCTTTAGTCCTTGTTGTCGAGCCACAGGCTCCAGCATGGGCACAACAGATCGTCCGTTTCCTCCAGTCAGGAGAACTTCCCGAAGAGCCAGAAGAAGCGGAAAGAGTAGCCCGGCAGTCTAGTATGTACCAGTTCGTTGACAACGCATTGTACAGAAGAAGACTCAACGGAGTGAAATTGAAGTGTATTCCCCGGGAAGATGGACAGAAGCTGTTGGCAGAGGTACATGGAGGCATTTGTGGTCACCACATTGGCGCAAGAGCGCTTGCTGGCAAAGCATTCCGGCAAGGCTTCTTTTGGCCGACAGCCCTCCAGGATGCAGCTGCACAAGTAACCAAGTGTGAAGCGTGCCAGTTCCATTCCAAGCAGATACACCAGCCAGCTCAAGCTCTCCAAACGATCCCTTTATCCTGGCCATTTTCGGTCTGGGGGCTCGACATCCTCGGCCCTTTCCCCCGAGCAGTCGGGGGCTTTGAGTACTTGTACGTCGCAATCGACAAGTTCACAAAGTGGCTAGAAGTGGAACCAGTGAGGAAGGTGATAGCACAGTCAGCAGTCAAGTTCTTCAGTTCGATTGTTTGCCGCTTCGGAATCCCTAACAGGATCATCACCGACAACGGTACACAATTCACGAGTCGCACCTTCATGCAGTACATCCAGGACCTTGGCACCAAGGTTTGCTTCGTTTCTGTTGCTCACCCCAGGAGCAACGGTCAAGCAGAGAGGGCAAATGCTGAAGTGCTGCATGGACTCAAGACCCGGACTTTCGACAGGCTGCACAAGTGCGGAAGAAACTGGATCGAGGAGCTGCCGGTGGTTCTTTGGTCGATCAGGACGACGCCAAATCGAGCCACTAGCCAGACACCTTTCGCTCTAGTCTATGGAGCAGAGGCAGTTACCCCCACGGAACTCGTATACGGGTCACCTCGAGTGCTCGCTTATGATGAGCTTGAGCAAGAGCAGCTACGACGAGATGACGCGCTGCTCCTTGAGGAAGACCATCTTCAGGCTGCTGTACGAGCTGCTCAATACCAGCAAGCTTTGCGCCGCTACCACAGCCGCAAAGTTAAAGCCAGAAGTCTCGAGGAAGGCGACCTTGTTCTTCGGCGCGTTCATTCCGCCAAGAATTCCAACAAGTTGACGCCAAAGTGGAAGGCCCTTACCGGGTGAAACGAGTGACTAGGCCTGGCGCTGTCCGCCTTGAGACCGAGGATGGCTTTCCGTTGAGCAACTCCTGGAACATCGAGCATCTTCGTAAGTTTTACCCGTAAGGCGCGGTTGTCGGACCCTGTTCGGCAACCACCATTTTGTACAAGTCTTGCCGCTGTTGCATGTAATCCTTTGTACAAAGCCAGGCGCAGACCCTGTCCATAAATAAAACTCATGTGCTCCGCACACCCTGTCAATTTCATGCCTTTCTGCATAAATTATCTGACACTTTGTGCAGCGAGCCCCCCTCGGTAAGCAATAACGAGCCATAAGGCTCCATACTATTGTTTTATCTTTTCTTTTTCTCAAGGAAAGGAAGGATCCTTCGCCCACAAGTTAGCCGGGGGGAAGGGAAGATAATGGTATGGACCCGGCGCCGTTCAGGAAAAATTTCGCCTTGCCGGGGAGCAAACGACAAAAAAGCTAAGTGCCAAAGTTTGAGAAATCAGATTTTTTTAACTTTAAGTTATTTGCCTTGAACGACCATGCTTTGTATGGAAAAGCCGTGCGCGAAGGAACCAGCTCGTGGCTAGTTGCACCCTTACTTTGCTTCGAGTTCGCTCAACAGCTCAAGTGTGCCGCGACTAGAGTCGCGCCCTTACTTTGTTTTGAGTTCACTCAGCAACTTAAGCGAGCTGCGACTAGTCGCGACAAGGTTTCTTGTCGGTAACGGCACCGCCAGTAGGCTGCTGACGTCCCGCACTCAGCCCTCGCGGCAAAGGTGCCTACGCCGGCAGGTTCCCTAAAAGCGTAGGGCAAAAACATACAAAGGAAGGAATCGAGTAAAGGGAATAACATTGCAATCGTGACATGAAACAAAGTTATATTACAAGATAGCTTGTCGCGGCTCTAATAAACTATTTTCATAACATGACCAGCGGCGACGAGAAAAGAAGAAAATAGGCGGCCTAGTCCGCGCGGTCGCCCTCAACCCTCTTGATCCCGCTTACCTTGTCCACAATGGGTGCGACGAGGGTCTCAAGCTCCTCCAGATCAGCTTTAGGCGGCAGGGACCTGAGGACGTTAGCGAGCCGGAGGCCCGGGTTGCGGAAGGCCACCTTCATCAGCACCTTTTTGAGAGCTCCCGCGCAGATCTCGCGCGACTCATCGGCCAGCTGCTTTGGGATCCTCTCCCGGAGTTGCTGGAGGGCCGTCGCCACGCCTTTAAAGAACAAGGTGAGCTTGGCGCTAGATGGGAGGCTCTCGTCACAGGAATACCCGAGATCCTCCACCCCAGCAACGCCAACTCCTTGTCGATGCCTGCGGCAGCGTTCACAAGGCCCTCCGTCCACCGCTCCACTGTTCCCCTGAACTCATTCTGGGTGGCAGCGATGTTCTCCAGCAGCGCCTGGTCGGCCTCGATCTCCTTCTTCAAGGCCGCCTCCTGCTCCTTGGCGCCGTCCAGCGTCTTGGTCAAAGTAGCCAGCTTCAGCTCAAGGTCAACGTTGGAGTCCTTGGCGGCGTCAAGCTCCTTGACCTTTTCGGCGAGACGGCCCTGCAGATCGCCAAAGGTGTAGGCGTCCTTCTCGCGCTCATGCTTGAGCACGGCAAGCGCCTCACCGCTCGCCTTGAGATCAGTCTCCAGCTGCGCCAGTTTCGCCTCCAGCTCCTTCTTGGCGGCCTCGGCAGCTGCGTCAGCGTCCTTTGCTTCCTTGAGGGCTCCGCCGAGTGCTTGCTCGCGCGCCGCAGGCTCCTCTTCGTGGCTATCCAGGCTGGCCTTCAGCTGCACCAACTCACCGTCCCGCGCTGATAACTCCTCGGCGGCAAGCCGCTGTTGCTCTGCAACCTCTGCCTTCTCGAGGATGAAAGCCTTCTGCGCCTCATCGAGCTGCACCCGCTCCGCCGCCAGCGACTGGAGAGCTGCCTGGTTGAGGCCTCGGAGCTCCTCCGCGCGCTTCTCCACGTCCACCCCCGCCTTCGCGACAAGCGCTTCGCGGGACTCCAGTTTGGCCTGGCGGGCGCGGTAGAGCGACACCAGCTTCCGCAGCAGTCGCTCCTCCTCGGGCTCGTCGCTGCTGCTGCTTGGTGCGTCGACCAACGTCAGCCCAGCGGAGGCAAGCACCTCCACGTCGAAGCTTTCTCCTTCGACTGGCGCCCTGGACGTTGACGCCCAGGGGAGGTTGATGAAGATGCCAGCGCCAGCCTTAAAGTAGACGCCTGGCTGGGGTTCCTTGGAGCCTGACGCTACGGCAGCGGCGGGAGGATCAGCGGTCGGTGTAGCGCGTGTCGCTCCTGCGGCCCCAGGGTCGTCAGTACGATCGCCGGACCCCTCATCAGCTGCTGCGGCGGCAGCCTTGGCGGCCTCTTCGCCGGCGGGATCATCAGCGCCGGCTTTGCCTTCTCGGCCTTCGAAGCCATGGCGGGAATGGAGAAGGAGGACGACAGCGTTGGTGGTGCTGGTGGCGATGGGGACGGGGCTCTGCTCTCCTTCGGCTTTGGGAAGAAGGGGAATGGCGGAGATTCTCGAGGAAGAACAGCAACGCGCAGATGGGCGAACTGCCCCTGTTCCCCCTGCTTATAAGGAGGGATGGGGGCGGACGTTTCGCCTTTGCGAGTAAAGGAACCACCCACGACCTCTCCCACGACGCCGCAATCGACGCGTACCGTTCGGGGAGGGCGTGGTGGATGCGGAGCGAGGTGTGACGTGACCCAGGCCGTGCGTGCCCGTGCCCTGTTTTGGGCCTGGCCCAACAGCGCTCGGCACCGTGTGTGGCCCAGGCCCGGGGGCTCCTGTCGGTGTACTAAAGTAGGGGTACTCTAGTATCCCGAACTTGTGCACGGGCAGTCGCAGCACCCCGCGGCAAGACCCGCCAGGTGATCACCAAAGCTCTCTATGGTTCCTTTGGAGCCATTCGAGAACAAAGTATTTAAGCCAAGGAGACAAGTCCCCGGCAAGAGGAGCTTGCCGGGAAGGCCATTCGAGGCACAAGACCCCGGCAAGAGGAGCTTGCCGGGAAAGCCCAACCAGAGCATCTCAAAGAACATGCCGCAATGCGCCACGTGTCCCTGCCGGACTCGGTGAGCGACAAGTTCCCGGACGCGGCAAGACAACGGCCGCGGCAAGGCACTTGCCGCGGCGGGCAACCACTCTGTACCCGCGCTCCAGCTCACCCACCTACGTGTCGCTCCGGGACCCTTCCCAGCGTACGTGGCGGGAGGCTGTGCAGCCAGTGGTACACTGTGGCATGCAGCGCTGACAACATCGCCATCGTGGCGAGAGATGGCGCCCCTGACGGTCCCTTTTCTGCACCGTCTGGGCGACGTAGATATGCATTTAATGCCTTTGTCCCCTGCCGTTAGGGTTAGGTATGATACACTGTGTAGGTAGCTGTACCTACCGCGGCATATTTCCACTTTTGCCCTTACCTACGTTGCCACCTGTTGGAGACCCCTTGAACATATAAAAGGAAGCCCATGCACAACGTAGGGGGGGGGATCAGCCCTCGGAGAACGATCTCTTAGAGGAAAACAGAAGAACGCTCGGTCTCGTTAGCTGCTTGGGTGCACTGTAGCACTCAGCGCTCCCGAGCAAGAACTCAATACAATCCACAAAGCAGCAGTAGGAATGTTATCTCTCCGAAGAGCTCCGAAGCTGGGTAAAAACCCTCCTGCGTGCCTCGACTCGATCCGCTCTTCGCGCGACCTCCGCCCCCCGCCGAACCGAGAAGGGCTCCGTCCCCATAGGTGCTCGGGGAGCCCAGAAAACCCCGACACGTCCGCCTCGCGAGGCTTGGCCCCTCGCGAGGGTCTTGAGCCTTGTGTTGATGAAGATGGGCCACGTTGGGCCCCCACTCGAGCCACGCCGCAGGCTGCAGGCAGGCAAGTCTGGGGACCCCCGTTCCCAGAACGCTGACAGTAGCCCCCGGGCCCAAGGCGCGCACGGACTTGGCCGTGCCGAGAGGCGAAAGGGCAAGGGCGAAGCGCCGCGGGCCCTAACAGCCTGCGGCCTCGGGCGCCGCGTGGCGGTTGATTGGACGTGGGTGCTTTTGCAACTGCGCAGGATACTAAAGGCGTGGCATCTGCTCGGGCTTTGTTCCTCTCCTTCATCCGCTGCTCAGATCCCCTTCCTTGCGCTTCTTCTCCCTTCCTCCAAGCTTCCAGATCTGCTCCACCCGCTCGCCCCAGGTTGCTATGGCGCCTCGCCGGACCCCGGCCGAAGCTTGGTTCTCGCCTGCTTTGGATTCGCCCAACGTGTCGAAGGCGAGCCTCGCCCTACTGCACCGGATGGCCGTGGCGCAGGGCATTGACGGGGCACAGATGTTCAAGGTCGGCTCCAATGTCCCTGAAGGACAAGGGAGCACCTTCTATCCTTTCTTCGTGAGCTCCATTGCAGCGGGCCTGGTGCCTCCTTTCTCTGAGTTCTTCCTCGTCGTCCTCCGCCATTACAACTTGCAAGCTTTGCATCTCCACCCCAACTCCGTCCTTCTCCTGGCGATCTTCGCCTACTACTGCGAGGCACATGTGGGGGTGCAGCCTTCAGTGGCCTTGCTGCGCCACTACTTCTACCTCCGGACCTCCAAGGGTTCTCCTTCTGCGTGCGCGGGCTTCGTCGTGTGCGGCAGCTCCATGGCCATCTCAAATCCAGGGAAGAGGATCGAGGGCTTCCAGAGCAAGTGGGTATTGGTTCACGCCGAGTGCGTCAATCCTCGGTTGGCCCTTCCCACGGAGCCGGCCGTGAGCTCGGAAGACTGGAGCCGGGCGGAGCTCACGGATCCCCGCGCGAAGTCGGTGCTGGCGAAGATGGACGCCGATCTGAAGCCGGCCAACTTGGCGGCGGCAAAGCTGACTAGGGCGTCGTTGCTGAGGGAGTTCCTGGAGCACCAACTGGCTCCGCTTCGGCAGTATTCTCCTCCGATGTGGAGGCCTCACCCGAGTCCCGCTGCCGTGGGCGAAGGGGACATGACTGCGGTTCTCCAGTCCCTGGTCGGGGGCGAGGCAGCAATGCCGGAGGGCGCGCCTTCGCCCTTCTTCCTCCGCGACGATTGGGAGAAAGTGGTGGAGTCCATGCCCGTCTTCGACGGGGACGGGCTCGTGCCCGCGGTGGCTCCCGAGGATCTGGTGAATGTGTCTTACGGCGACTCCAGCGGAGGTGGGGGCGAGGAGGAGGAGGAGGAGACAGGCCCCGACTTCGAGGCGACCGGCGGAGAGTCTAGGACTCCCTCGCTCCAGCGCAAGCCCCGTGCTCTCCGCCTTTCGCTGAGTGATGATGATGATGATGACGACGTGCTGGGCAGCGGGAGCTCGCCTCCGGTCCCGAAGAAGGGCTGGACCGGGCTGATTCCCCGCGGGTCCGCCCTGACTCCGGGGCGAACCGCGGACGCGCCTTCTGCTTCCGAGGTCGACCCCTCCAGCCGGCTCTCTGGCTTCAAGTTTGGCAGGAGA
Organism: Aegilops umbellulata; assembly: GCA_032464435.1. Lineage (NCBI taxonomy): Eukaryota > Viridiplantae > Streptophyta > Magnoliopsida > Poales > Poaceae > Aegilops > Aegilops umbellulata. Next base: position 576,661,003 of record CP136057.1, on the reverse strand, counting down.
CCGCCGGAGCTTTTTGCCGATGACCTGTAAGCGCTTGATCCATGATTCCTGGTTTCTTGTTCCGCTGACGAGGCTTGACGATCACTTCTCCTGAGCAGGCTGGCGCCCGCGACGAAGAAGCTGAAGGGGGCTCCTGAGGCCCCGGCCGTGACGACACCTCCACCTGCAGGGGAGGGCGACCGCGACGCACAGGCTCCCCCTGCCCACTCGCCCTTGCGGGGCTTGGCTGATCTGGCTGGGGCCGTAGCCCCCATGGCTCGGTCGACCCCAGAGGTGCCCTTGTCTGGTGCCGCTGCTACGGCTGGGGAGGCGCAGCAGACTCCGCCTTGGGATACTGCAGTCTCGCCGCCGCTACCTTCTCCTCCTTTTCCGCCGGCTGCTGGTTCCGGGACTCCTCCTGCTGCCACGAAGCGCCCTGATGCTTTCCCGCCTTCTTCTTCCATCCTGGAGTGAGCTGCTGCTGGACTGGACCGGCTGTGGCAGGGTCTTCTAGGCGCCGACCCTCGCCTGGTGGCCGGGCGCCTGGAGCTGGCCTCGGGGTGGATTCGCTCCGACGCCTCGATCCGGGCAGCGCCAGTTCAGGCCTCAACGGCCTGTGACGAGGAGAAGGAGGCTACCCTCGAGGCGAAGGCTGCCTGTGACGCGGCCCTGGGAGAGGTGGTTGGAATCCGCGGCCGCTGCAAGGAGCTGGAGGACGAGTTGCAAGGCCTGCGTGGTCAGCTTGCAGAGGAGACACGCCTTCGCCAAGAGCAGGAGAAGGAGGTGAAGGCTCGCGAGGTGGCGCTCGAGGACCAGGAGGCGAAGCTCAAGAAGCGCCGCAGAAACCTAGGTGCGCTGAAGAAGGAGCTGGAGACGACGAAGGCCGAGCTGGACGCCAAGGCCCGGGTCCTTGCCGAGGATCGCGTGGCCTTCGCGAACATGGAGAAGGATGCCCGCGCTTCATTGAAGATGCTTTACGAGAGTGGCCTGGATTGCCCGCTGGCTGGCGACGGGGACGGCCCTGCCAAACTGCTTCCCTTCTTGCTGAAGGCACTTGGAGATGTCGCCCTCGGACTCGTCCCCATGGTCGAAGCCGAGGCACGCGTCCTGTCTTCCGCCGCGCTGACGCGTGTCTTCGCCCATGTCTACCTTCGTGACCCCAGCGCCGACCTTGACATCCTGCTGGAGCCGGTGAGCGGCGATGGCGCCGCTGCTGCTGTCGAGGCCGTGAAGGGGCGCGCGGAGGCGCTGCTGGGGAAGTTTCGGGCTTTCAGCACCAAGCCGAAGCGAGGCGCTGCCGGCCCTACTACCCCGCAAGGTGAAGCCACTCCACGCGACTCCGCTGCCGACAAGTGACTCTGCTATCGTTCCTGTTCTTCTTCCGATTCCTGCACATGCACGACGCCTCGAGGAGGCATTTAAATTTGCGTTTGGAACCAAGGCGACATTATGGGTTGTAATATTCGTTTTTAAGTTCCTTGAATTTTATGTTCCTCTTCCCTACTTGCTTATGCTCTACGCCGGTAGAGCCCGGCCATGCGCATGCCTCACCCAGCATCAGCCCCGACCGGAAACCAAGACGGGACCAAAGGAATGAGGGGCCACGTGACAAGTTAGGCTCCTGAGTCGCGATGCTCAGGAGTCCCCCTTAGCGCATGAGCAACAAGTAGGGAAGCACGATGTGGTGCGTTTCCGTTCTACGTCTGCAGAGCCCGACCCCGCTCGTACCTCACCCAGCATAGCCTTTCGGAACTAAGGAGTGAGGGGCTACGGAGCCAGTTAGGCTCCTGAGTCGCGATGCTCAGGAGTCCCCCTTGACGCGCGAACAGCAGGTGGCGAGATGAAATGCAGGCGGGGCTACCGTTCTACGTCTGCAGAGCCCGACCCCGCGCGTACCTCACCCAGCATAGCCTTTTGGAACTAAGGAGTGAGGGGCTACGGAGCCAGTTAGGCTCCTGAGTCGTGATGCTCAGGAGTCCCCCTTGACGCGCAAACGGCCTTCGTACCTTGGCTCCGCTCGGGGAGAGACGCGCGACGAACCAGGCCCGAGGGGCCTGGCTGGGGCGTACGGCTGGGCGTGACCCAATCGTAGCCCCCGTGCCCAGCCCCCTCGCGCGGCGCTCTCGGGGGGAGGCGTTGCGATGAGGCCGGCCACTGAGCTCGGGGCTCCCTGAGGTTAACGCGGCCCGGAGGCCACCCTCATTTGTTTATCACCAGCGCGGAGCATAGCGCTTCCGTATGTGTACGGGCATAGCAGCTCCTCGGCAGTGTCGTCAGCCAGCGCGGAGCATGGTGCTTCCACTGGTACGTGGGAGGGGGCTCCCCTCCGGGAGGAGCCCTCGGGGCGTGTACAGCCCCGCCCTGACACGTGGCTGGCACGGTAGAGCTAGGTGAGGTGTATCTGGGCACCCGTGAGCCAGCGCGGGACTCACGAGGCCCTACCTCTAGGCGGGTTGCGCCTGGCACTGGGCCGTATCTTGAGATGTGTTCCTGCAAAGTCTGGTTAGATGCCGACACTCTACGTCCTCGGGTCCCGGCCCTCGAGCTTGTCTCAGCCGTCGCTGGTATGCCAGGTCGCGATGCCGTGGACAAGGCCAGAGGGTGAGGGCTGGAGAGCCAGTAAGAGCCCTGAGTCGCGATGCTCAGGCACCCCCCCTTTAACGTGCAAGTGGTCGACATGAAGAAGAAGGGCGCCGTAGACGGCATCGAGTAATGATGCATAACTGGAAATAAATGCGGAAGGGGTACACGCCGCTGGGTCTAACCCGAGCGGCCTGGGGATGATGCAGCCCGAGGGGCGCCCCCAGCAAAGCAAGCTAGCGTCTGAAAAGATAAAAAGGGATACATGCCACAGGGACGGACCCACGCGGCCTGGGAATGACGCAACCCTGGGAGGGCGCTCCCAGGTGAGAATGAAACTTGAAAGATGTCACCAGAAGATGTCGTTGATGCAGTGGCGCGGGCGCAGCAGACTCGGTGGGCCGCGGAAGCTGATCCTCACGAGCCCCCAGGCCCGGGGGCCTCGGGAGGCTCCGGAGGCACTGGTGGCTCCTCGTGAGCAGCCTCCATCTCCGCTAGGGCTGCGGACCGCCTGCCTTCTTGCGCCTCCAAGATGCCCCTCATGATGCGCTGGTACGCTGCAGCCACGCTCGGCAGGCCATAAGGCATGCGAACATAGCTGTGGGGTGGTCCTCCATAGCACCCCACTTGTGAGGGCCAGAGGTGCTCCGTCATGGCGATCTGATTGAGCCCTGGTATGTCGACACAGACGCGCAGCCCACCATCCTTGCCTGGATGGGGAGCCACAGCTGGTGGGCGACGGCAACCCCTCATGATCAATGACTCCTGTAGTTCTTGTATGGCCTTGCTAACAAACTCCTGCCGGTCTGACCTTCCTTCCCTGGCTTCCTTCCGAGGGAAGCGTGTTTCGAAACACGCCTCCACATGGTGCCCCAGCGCCTCCCTCGTGACCTTGGCGAGGTCGGTGGCCCTCCAGGTGAGAGGCCCCGAGCCCTGCCTGAGGAGGGCGCCGGGCGCGCTTCCCTATGCGATTGAAGGAGGGTCCCCCTGGGCAAACGCGGGCCTTGAAGGGCCTGCCTCCTAAGGGTCTGAGCCTGACGTTGTCTTCTTCTTCTTGGGGGTGGTCTCAGGAAGCCTCCTGCTTCCGCGATCTGGGTCTTCTAGTGACGCGGCCTGAAAGGCTCGCTCCAAGGCACACACTGCATCCTTCTCTTGACATGGCATCGTGATGACGCCGCCGCTTCCTGGCATCTTGAGGACGTTGTAGCCATGGTGAGTCACGGCCATGAACTTGGCCAGCGCCGGGTACCCAAGGATGGCGTTGTACGACATGCGGATGTGGGCGACGTCAAAGTCGATGAGCTCGGTGCAGTAGTTGTCGTAGGTGCCGAAGGTGACTGGGAGGCGGACCTGCCCGATCGGGACCGTGGAACCGTCGGTGACTCCGGAGAAGGGCTTGGTTGGCTGAAGCTGGTCATAGGGCACTTGGAGGCTATTGAACGTTTCCACGGACAAGACATTGAGCCCTGCCCCCCGTCGATGAGGGTCCTGGTGACTAGAACGTTGCTGATGACTGGGGAACAAAGCATTGGGAGGACTCCGGCTGTGGCTGCGCACTTGAGCCGGTCTGCTGAAGTGAACATGATGGTGCAGGCCGACCACCTGAGGGGACGCGTTGCTTCAAGCTTGGGGAGGACTGCATTCACTTCGCGAGCAAACTGCTTGAAGATACGTTGGGAGGCTGGGGCTTGAGCTCCGCCCAGGATGCAGGCGATGGCGCGAGGCTCCTGGAAGCCCCCAGCCCCCTCATCTTTGTGGCGGTCTTCATTCCTTCTCGGCTGAGGCGGCAACGGTGGCAGGCTGGGTTGCCATGGGGGCGATCCTCACGAGGCTGATCCCTCCAGTCCCCCTCGCGAGGCGGGTCACGCCAGCGGTCCTCGCGAGGTTGGTCACGCCAGCCTGGACGTGGGCCGCGGTCTTCCCAGCGTCCCAGGTTCCTTCCTCCTCCTCGGCCGTAGCCCCGGTCAGCACGGTCAGGGCGTCGGCCGACTCTTCCTTCTCGCACGGCGCGGAGTTCTTGGCATTCAATGGTGTTGTGGGTGTGGAGGTCGTGGTACACACAATACCGGCTGCCCCTGGAGCATTTAGGCAGATCCTTGCCCCGCTTGGTGTCCGGTTCTTCCGCGAGCGCGGCAGCCCCCTTGCGCTTCATGTCCTTGGCCTTGGGCTTCTTTTCTTCTGGGTCTACGGCAGGCAGCTCGAGGAGGGAGAGGCATCCCTCCTCAGCTCTGGCGCACTTGGTCGCCAGGTTGAACAGCTCCAGGGAGGTGCAGAGGTCTTCATGCATCACCAGCTCCTCCTTCATCTTGACGTCGCGCACGCCATCGGAGAAGGCCGAAATGATGGCTTCTTCAGACACCCTGGGGATCTTGAGGCGCGCGCTGTTGAAGCGCTGGATGTACTTCTGCAGGGTCTCTCCAGGTTGCTGCTTGATGCGGCGCATGTCGCTCACGGCGGGAGGCCGGTCGCGGGTACCTTGGAAGTTGGCGATGAAGCGGGCACGCATCTGGTCCCAGGAGGAGATCGTGCCTGGGGCCAGGTTCAGGAGCCAAGTGCGAGCACCTTCCTTCCGTGCCATGGGGAACCAGTTCGCCATGACCTTCTCGTCCCCGCTGGCAGCTTCGATTCCCAGCTCGTAGAGCTGGAGGAACTCCGTGGGATCAGTTGTGCCGTCGTAGCGAGGAGGCAGGTCCGGCTTGAACTTGCCGGGCCACGCGACGCTACGCAGCTCGGGGGTGTAGGCGCGGCAGCCAGCGGTGGCCGTGGGAGGTTTTGGTTGAGGGAGAGCTTGGCCTTGTGGGTCCCCTTGCGCCGCAGCTGGGAGCAGCGCGGGGTCTTGACGTGCCGGAGCTGGAGCAGGGTCTCGGCGAGCCGGGGCCGGGAGCGCCCGGGCGGTCTCTTGCGGTCGCGGGACTTCTTGGCAGCTCCGTTCCTGCTGGGCCGGCGCATGGCGGAGCGGGTTCCGCCCAGGAGCTGCACGCCTTGGGGCCATGGCATCTTCTTGGAAAGGTGGCAGCTGGAACGCCCCCGGGGCTTCATTGCCCATGCGGGGCGGAGTGCGGCGTAGTGGTGCGGAAGGCGCGGGAGAGCCCCCTGCCGCGCGGACGAGCTCGGCGACGCGGTTGAGCCACTCCTCGTAGACGTCATCGAATGGGCGGTAGCGCAGGAGCTCGTTTGCCGCGATGAGCGCGGCTCGAGCCTCCAAGGGCGCGCGCAGCGCGTGCGACGAAGAACCGGCTACGGTGAGCGACGGAGTGGCGGTGGGGCCATCCCGCCGCACAGACAGGTGTTGAGAGGACGCTTGCTGCTCGTTCCCCGCCGGGCCGGTGGCGGCGTTGACGGCGGGCGATGGGGAACGACGAGGATGCCCATCGACAGGGGCCGTCTGGACGGCGCGGGAAGCGATGGCGGCCCGGCGCTCGGTGCAGGCCCGACGAGCGTTAGACATGGACATGGTGGTTGGAGGAGAGCGGAGCGGTGGAAAACTGGTTCCGGCGCACCCCTACCTAGCGCGCCAGATGTCGGATCACGGGTTCCGGCAGACCCTTAAGGTTCGAACTCAGGGGTGCGCGCGGGGATCGAGCCCTCTACCTCTCCGTCTCGTAAGGATCTAAACTACTGCAAGAACAACACATGAGTCACAAGATTTATATTGGTTCGGGCCACCATGGTGGTGTAATACCCTACTCCAGTGTGGTGGGTGGATTGCCTCTTGGGCTGATGAGGAAGAACAGTACAGGAGAACGACCTCGCGAGGGTCTGTTCTTGGTTAGGGGATGAACTGCTAGGGGGAGTTCGATCGCCCTTCTCCCTCTCTCTGGATGCGGGGTTCTACCTTAATTTCTCGATGCCTAGATCTCTGGATGTCTAGCTCATGCCTCTACCCTGGGGGTGGCTGGCCCTATTTATAGGCAAAGGCCCTGGGCCTCTTCCCAAATATTGAGCGGGAAGGGCGCCAACAATTGGCCAATTTGAAGGGGAACATCTGGTACACTTATCCTGACTAAAGTTGGTCTTCGCCTGCCAAAGGCTCTGGTGATGACGCCGGCTTGGGCTCCACAGTGACTTCCTCCTTGTCGTGGAGCTGGTCTTGGTCTCATTGCACCGAAATGGGTGCCTTTGCTTGATCCTCTCGCCTGCGCTTGCCCCCTTTGCACCAAAGAGGAAAGGGAGGACGCTGCGCGGGCTGGCGCCCGCCTGGCACCCTTGGTCGTCATGGCTTGCGTCATGGGCACCTCGTGAGGTACCCCACCTTGATCTCTCCGCCTCCTCGCGAGCTAGCTTAAGGAGGCCGTGCTTGAGGAAACGCCGTGTCGTCCGCCTCGCGAGGCTTGGCCCCTCGCGAGGGTCTTGAGCCTTGTGTTGATGAAGATGGGCCACGTTGGGCCCCCACTCGAGCCACGCCGCAGGCCGCAGGCAGGCAAGTCTGGGGACCCCCGTTCCCAGAACGCCGACACTCTTCTGGCATTTTGCAGTCTAGTCCACATATACAACCCTTTTCATTGATACCGATGCATATGTAGTGTAGATCCTTGCTTGCGAGTACTTTGGATGAGTACTCACGGTTGCTTTGCTCCCCCTTTCCCCCTTTATTTTTCTTTCCGGTTGATGCAACCAGATGTCGGAGACCAAGAGCCAGATGCCACCGCCGATGCTTACTACTACGTGGAGGCCGCCGACGACCAGGAGTTGTTAGGAGGCTCCCAGGCAGGAGGCCTTGACTTTTCGATCGATGTTGCTTTTGTGCAAGCCTTCTTAAGGCAAACTTGTCGAGCTTATGTCTGTACTTAGATATTGTTGCTTCCGCTGACTCTTGTGTTTTCGAGATTATGTATTCGAGCCCTCGAGGCCCCTGGCTTGTAATATAAAGCTTGTATTGTTTTAATTTGTGTCTAGAGTTGTGTTGTGATATCTTCCCATGAGTCCTTGATCTTGATCGTACACATTTGTGTGTATGATTAGTGTACGATTGAATCGAGGGTGTCACATCCGGATCCGGCGGTCAGGGCAAGTGGATGGTCTCCTCCATCAAGGAGGAGGACATTACTGAGCTCCGGGCGGTTGGATATTTGGCGAAGGAGATCGCCCATTATCTGCCGACTGAGGGACAAGTCGTCCCCACGCCGAAGCCCACAGAGAGGGTAGTGTTCATCCCCCATTTCTTCTGCGGGCTAGGGTTTCCACTCCACCACTTCGTCCACGGGCTGATATATACGGGATAGATTTCCATGATCTGTCCCCGAATTCCTTCCTCAACATCTCGGCGTTTATCGTCGTGTGCGAGGCCTTCCTCCGCATCCAACCCCACTTCGGGCTGTGGTTCAAAGTCTTCAACGTGAAGCCGAAGGTGGTGGACGGCCAGCACGTAGAGTGCGGAGGAGCCATGCTAAGCAAGCTGACCAACGTCTCCTGTCTGAAAGGTACTTTTGTGGAGACTAAAGGAGTGGCAGAGACAATGGTTCTACATCACAGAACCCCGCGGCACCACCTGGGCCGCGGCTGCCGAATTCCGCTTCGGTGCTCCCATACGGCTCACCTCTTGGGTCAAGAAGAGTCCGGACTGGTGTTCGTCTGACGAGATGATAGCATTGCAGACACGCATCCAGAGCATAATAGCCAAGGACGTCAAGCTCGTCAATGTGATCTAGGTGATGCTAGTTCGCCGGATTCTTCCATGCCAGCGCAGAGGACGGCCTCTGTGGGATTTCAACCCGAAGAAGAATCGGACCCTGGTGAGGCTCTTCGAGACCACCCACGGAGATGCCTGGAAGTTGCTATTTAAGGGAAATGAGAAACCGCCGGCCACAGATTCAGACCGTGGTCACGACTGTAAACACCCCGCCAGTGAGGTATATTACTTTTGACGTATCCCCAACTTAAATGTTTCAAGGATGATGTCTGAGATTTTATTATTGCTCCCTCAGGACTGGATGGAGAGGGCGAAGCGGATCCAGTGTCCGGCTTCGCTGCCCAAAGAACCGGTCATCCCACGCCTAGCAAAGATGCTGGTGTCGGCGCCATACAAGGCGCCGGAGAAGAAGGCCAAGGGGGCCAGGAGTGGCCCCCGTCGCAAGGACACTTCGGGCGCGACGTCCGGAGACGACGAAGCCCATTCCTCTGTCCCTGAGGACAATGACGAGGAAGAGGAGGAGGAGGAGGAGGAAAACAACCCTCCTCCTGAGGAGAAGAAGAAAAAGAGGGCGGCCTCGGCGCAACCGGAGGCGAAAGCGCCCAAAAAGGGGAAGGGCGCCCCAGCGGTCAATACCGCGTGGGACGTTGACAGTAGTCCAGAACGATGCCCCCGCACTAAGCCCCAGGCCGCATCGTAAGTGACATGGCTTATTCATGTGCACATCTAGCCCTTTCTCTTTACTATTTTAACATGGTTAACTACACTATTGCAGTCCGGCCCGTGACCTTATCCAGCAATCCTCATCTGGAGGTTCGTTGGCTCTGCCGGAGATGGCAAGCATGTCACCACCGCCTGCTTACTCCCCCAGGGCCAGGGAAGACACCGAAGTGTTGTCCTGGAGGACCGCTCCGAAGGGAGGAGCCCAGGACGCTATCCGGGAGGCTCCACAAGGCGAGACCTCCACTGCCGACACATGGGGGAGCCAATCCTTATGGAGACTGGCGAAGAGGGCTATATCCAGTTTGGCCCTCAGCCGAATATGATTCCGAAGACCTATATGGCTCCGGGGTCGGACGAGCAGCCCCTTTGAAGGAGGAGGATGCGTCGCTTCCGCCGGTGGCTCCCGTCCATCCGGGGGCGCCGGATATCCTGATGGAGGCGCTGCAAGGTGCTTCCGTTATGGACGAGCACCGTGTTCTTATGGGTGCGGTGATCGAGAAGGTTCGGTCCGCCAAGAGTGGACGGAACGAAGCCTACAGCAACCCGTTGACAGGTTTCGAGGTAAGTGACATAAAAAGAAAAACCCCATGTAGTCAGTAGCCCCTGAGACACTGTCCGGTGTTCGGCGAGGAGGACCGGACAGAGGATCAATCTTCTGTTGCTGGAGACTAACGTAATATGTATGCATAAGCAGGCGTCCCTGTTGGCCGCAACCTCGCACGCTGCTGAAGTTTCTGAATTGAGGCAGAGGCTGGAGCAGACCGAGAACGAGCTCGGTGAGGTTAGGTTTCAACTCCAGGAGAAGCAAGGAGAGTAACGACTTGCTGTGTGTTTGGAAAGCGTAGGCGTTGTATATTGACTGTAGTGTCGTAATATGTGCACGAGCCGTGACCGGGGTCGAGGCCCTGAGGAAGCCCCTCGGCGAGAACGAGGAGAAGGTTGTCCAGCAGCAAGCCGCCCGTAAGAAGCTCAAGGCCCGGGTCAAAGAAATCCAGCAGGAGCTCCAGGATGCGGTGAAAAAATGTGAGACCTTGGAGCATGACGCGTCGACTCAAGGGGCCGAGCTCACCAAGCCGTCAGAGCACGGAGACCACACGGAATGAGGCCCAGGCCGCCCTCCAGGAGATCCAGGAGGCCAAGAAGATCACGACGAGTAAGGCTTTTAAGATGCAAAGCAAGTATGCGGCGAAGCAGTACCTTTTACTAACCCGGGTTCGGAGTTCCCCAGGGGCTTTTGCAGATCTACCACGTAGCATATCAGACTCTACGGAGTTCTACCAAGCCGAAGGAGGAGGTTCTACGGAGAAGCTATTCTGGTCGCAGTATGCGACACCAAAGCATCCCCTGTCCTTCACCGATCAGCTAAAGCAGCTGGTGGAGCTGCATAGGGTGGCCGAACTAGCCATGAAGGATGTGATGATCCGGCTATGGCCAGCCGAAGCTATGCCCGACAACTATTTCGGACTCGTGAGGCGTCTAGTGGAGGCCTGTCCACGGCTGGACGTCGTCAAGCGCTCTGCATGTATTGAAGGTGCCCGTATGGCCTTCGCTCGTTGCAAGATGTGGTGGGCGAAGATGAACGCCGTTGAAGTTGCCAGCGGGCCGCCGGAGGGCCAGGAGCACCGCACACCCGAGAGATATTTTACGGATGTCGTAGAAGGGTCTCGACTTGTGGCAGCTCAATGTTCACAGGACATTGTGTTTGAATAAATGTATTCATGTTGCCCCCGCATTGTATTATGGAAACAAAGACTGTAATGTATTTTTGTTATGCTTTAATTGTTTCCTCCTGTGCGACCGTGTTATTTGTAATCTGAAGGTTGGCCATTCGTCGGCTTCTACCCTCGTGTAGGTAGTACGGAGGTGTTCGGGATGGGATCTAAGCAATCTTGATCCAATTATATGGTCATTTGGAGGAGTTGTTTAGTGCAACGAACAAGGCAACCAGACTATACGGCTTAAACGCCCTCACTTAGCCATAGGAGTTATAATTAAGCACGTGCGCAGCCCCTGGTCCAAGCCAGGGTGTTTTCAGCATCTGATCGGGAAGTGCCGATCCTTCGCATGACGCGGGAAAAATCTCCAACGATTTTGTAACCCTCGAATAGCTGACCGGCTCTCGCCATATCATGACAGTCAATTTTTGGCTTTCTCTACTGAGGTGCTCGTCTGGTCGAGGCCAGGGCACAATCGCAGTAGTTCTCCCTTTACTACCCTAGCCGATGGGGCAGAACATAGGGTAGCAAGCACAGGAGCCGGGCAACCCAACTATTGACCAAAGACATAATTCGGAGCCAATGCATATAATGCTAAATTCGGGGTGCCGAACTTATATATAAGAAGTGTTCGGACTTTTGCTGCCGTATTGTGGGGCGACAAGTAGCCCCTGGCGAATATGAAACGTACAAAAGAGTACCGATGTAGCCAATAAGCAGATCGAAATAAAACAAAGTAAGAAGCGAAAACCACAGAAACTGGGCCACGAACCATTTTTATTATAACTGGATGGATACATCAAGATGTATCTTGTACAGATGGTGCGAGAAGTATCCGGGCTATTTAATATGCCGGAATCAATAGGGCGCAGCGTGCGGGTCCTGAGAAGTAAGTATGAGTACCGTCAAGAAGAACGTATAAAGGATACCCTACACACCTGTGCTTCTTGCTTCCGTTGTATGCCAATCCTTCTAAAGGACTTGAGATCAGGCCCGCGGAAAAAGGGACCTGAAACAAGAAAAAAAGAGTAAAAGTATGTGTGTCCGGGATCGGGTCTGGCTGAACTGTAGACCCCGGGTTATCTTGTGCCTCCATCGATATGCCACTACCTCGTTTGGACTGGGACGGAGGCCAAATTGCTAGTCGAGCTCTTGACGAGCCGCGCCATCCTGTTGAAGTGTAGTCCGAAACCTGTTAATGATGTCCGAGGGCTCGACAGCCGTACTATGGTGCTGGTTGAGAAGGCCGCTTTGTACTTCTGCTGCTAGGGCGGCGGTGTGTTCCTCTGTTCGGAGGGAGCATTCTGTATTGCCATTGACTGTTATGACGCCACGTGGACCGGGCATCTTGAGCTTGAGATAAGCATAGTGTGGCACTGCATTGAATCTAGCAAACGCGGTTCATCCGAGTAGTGCGTGATAGCCGCTGCGGAAGGGGACGATATCGAAGATTAACTCTTCGCTTCGGAAGTTGTCCAGAGAACCGAAGACCACCTCCAGCGTGATTGAGCCCGTACAGCGGGCCTCTACGCCTGGTATGACTCCTTTAAAGGTAGTCTTTGTTGGTTTGATTCGCGAGGGGTTAATGCCCATCTTCCGCACTGTGTCCTGATAAAGCAGGTTGAGGCTGCTACCACCGTCCATCAGGACTCGTGTTAGGTGAAACCCTTTAATAATTGGGTCGAGGACTAGTGCGGCTGAACCGCCATGGCGGATACTAGTTGGGTGATCTCGACGATCGAAGGTGATCGGGAATGATGACCACGGATTGAATTTTGGGGCGACTGGCTCTACCGCATAGACGTCCCTAAGTGCTCGTTTACGCTCCCTTTTCGGGATGTGCGTAGCGTATATCATGTTCACCGTTTTGACTTGGGGGGGATTTCTTCTGCCCCCAGTGTTCGGCTGTCGGGGCTCTTCATCCTCGTCCTCACTTTGTGATCCCTTTTCTTTGTTTTCGGCATTTAACTTGCCAGCCTGCTTGAAGACCCAACAATCCCTGTTGGTATGATTGGCTTGCTTATCCGGTGTGCCGTGAATTTGGCATGGACGGTCGAGTATGCGGTCTAGGCTGGAAGGTCCTTCGTTGTTTCTTTTGTAGGGCTTCTTTCGTTGGCCGGACTTGGAGCCACTGAATCCGGCATTGACTATGGTGTCATCGGTGTTGTCGCCATTGCTTCGGCGTTTGTGTCTATTGCGCTGGAGCTTGCCGGTGTTGTTCTTGGCCTCAGTGGGGCCTGCCTCACTGGCTGTGTTTTTGCTACGAGCCAGCCAGCTGTCCTCATCCGTGCAAAAGTGGGTAATGAGTGCCGTAAGGGCTGCCATAGACTTCGGCTTTTCTTGGCCGAGGTGGCGTGCTAGCCATTCGTCACGGATGCTGTGTTTGAAGGCTGCTAGGGCCTCGGCATCCGAACAGTCAACGATCTAGTTCTTTTTGGTTAGGAACCTAGTCCAGAATTTTCTGGCTGATTCTCCAGGTTGTTGAACTATCTGGCTTAAGTCATTGGCATCTGGTCGCCGGACATAAGTTCCTTGGAAGTTATCAAGGAAAGCCACTTCCAAGTCCTCCCAGCTGCCGATGGAATTCTCAGGCAGGCTATTTAACCAGTGTCGAGCTGGTCCTTTGAGCTTTAATGGGAGGTATTTGATGGCGTCGAGGTCATCTCCTCGAGCCATATGGATATGGAGAATAAAATCCTCGATCCATACTGCAGGATCGGTTGTTTCGTCATATGATTCAATGTTGACAGGCTTGAACCCGTCGGGGAATTCGTGATCCAGCACCTCGTCTGTGAAGCAGAGAGGGTGTGCGGCACCTCTATAGCGGGCCGCATCGCGGTAGAGCTCTGATGGAGTCCGTCTGCGGCATTCAGCCCGGGCGTGGTTAGGTTTGTCATGTCCAAGTAGGTAGCCGTTGTCATGCCTCAAGGCATGTCCTCGTGATCCGTAGATCGATCTTGTATGTCCTGCTCTACTGTCCAGTGTCTGCTGGAGGTCGTAGGTGTGACCCCGAACTCTTCCGTCTCTATTTTTACGGGGCGGTGGGGCAGGCTGCTGTTCGGCCTGAGTTGCCGCTTTATCCTGTCCGCGGGGCGGCCGGTCGGCCGCCCTGTCTCGACCACGTGGTGGTCATTCCGCATTACGCGAGGGAGACGTGTGCTCCAGTGCTTCCTCATCGAATTGATGTAACAGTCTGCGTTGCGGGTAGCTCTTGGCTGGGCACTTGAGGCCGTATTCTTCGGCTGTCAGGACGTCAGTCCATCTGTCGACGAGCACGTCTTGTTCAGCTTGAAGCTGCTGTTGTTTCTTTTTAAGGCTCCTTGTAGTGACTATGAGCTGAAGCTTAAAGCGCTCCTGCTCGAGAGGATCCTCATGCACGATGAAGTCTTCGTTGCCGAGGCATGTCTCCTACTCGGAGGGTGGACGGTAACTGTCGTCCTTCGAGTCATCTTCTATGGCCTGTTCATTAGGGTTGTCTTGCCTGTTGTCATGTTCCTCCTGTTCGGATGTAGCTCCGACAGGGTCTTCGTTGTTTTCGGCATCTCCCGGAGTACTATTTTCTCCGGTGCCAGTATTGCTATCTTTTGAGCGACGAGGCTTAGAGCGGCGTTTGGGGCGCCGGCGCTTGGACTGCGTCTCAGAGGGTTTATTTGTGTCTGGCTCTTCTTTGTCATCGCCAGATCCTTTAGGTGTATCAACCATGTACACGTCGTACGAGGAGGTGGCCGTCTAGCGTCCAGTAAATGGCGGGTCTTGGCCTTGCTCCTTTTTGGCATCGTCGTCCATATCGTTGATGTCTTCGGAGCCATAGTCAAGCACGTCGGTTAAGTCATTGACGGTGACTATAAAGTGGGTGGCAGGTGGGAAGCAAAATTCCTCATCGTCCGCCTCTAGTTCGAACCGAACATAGTTCGGCTGCGGGTCTTCCTCCAAGGACAAGTTCTTTAAAGAGTTTAGTATGTCACCCAAAGGTGAGTGATGGAGGATGTCTACGGCGCTAAATTCGAAAATTGATAACCGATCTAGCTCGGTGTCCACAGGCGCACCTGATCTGGAACGTATAGCCGGAGACGAGTCCGGAGTTTTGTTGACGCAAACATTGCAGGATGTCAAGTCCGTGCACGGCTCTAACGCCATGGACCTTGTGGCCTTGGAGGGCACAATCTGCTTCGGTTCTGAAGCCGTTGCAGCAACAGGATCCATCTCCTGGACGTAATCCGATAACAGATATAAGTCATGTTCATCGGGATGAGGGGGAGCGATCGCTACGGTTTCAAACCCGTTGAAGATCGAGTCTCCCCGGGTATCCGCGGCGTAGTTCAAGCTTCCAAATCTGACCTGGTGGCCAGGGGCATGGCTATCGATCTGTTCCAGACGGCCAAGCGAGTTGGCCCGCAGTACGAAGCCGCCGAACACAAAAATTTGTCTGGGGAGGAAGGTTCTTCCTTGGACAATGTCATTATCGACGATTGAAGGGGCCATCAAGCCTTTTGCTGATGGTACAGTGGAACTCTCAATGAAAGCACCAATGTCGGTGTCAAAACCGGCGGATCTCGGGTAGGGGGTCCTGAACTGTGCGTCTAGGATCGATGGTAGCAGGAGACGGGGGACACGATGTTTACCCAGGTTCGGGCCCTCTCTATGGAGGTAATACCCTACTTCCTGCTTGATTGATCTTGATGAATATGAGTATTACAAGTGTCGGAGTAATGGGCCACGGGTAGGCTAACCCGGGACCTAGAACCTTTCAAGACATCGCGGCCGGCTTCGCCCCTCAGGAACCTCTGGACGAAGGGCCGCCTCTGGGAGTCGGCTACGGCGCAGCCGACTACACACTCCCGGCCGAGTCTCAGGGACGACTACAAGATGAGCGGACTCCTAGCTGAGGGCTTCGAGAGAAGCCGGCCATGGGGAGTCGGCCCGCGACTTCCACCACCTCATGCCCTCGTGGGGAGGGACGGGACCGGGCGTGGCCTCAGTACGGGCCACGCCCGCCCCTTACCAAGGGCAGGCATGGCCATAGTGCGCCGTACCAACGGAGATCTCCGTCACGGCGCGGCACTGTTGCCATGCCAGCCCTGACATCAGCTGCCCCTGCGGAACCCTGTGCCCACGACGGCCTGCCTATACGGCCCGGAGACGGCGGGCCCCGCTTATCGGCGGGGGTACAAAAGACGGCAAGAGCGCCCCAAGACGGACCCCGTGGGAGTCGGCCTCCAAGAGTCAGCCGATCCCTCCCACGGGCCCCGCATGCCATTAACCAGACAAGACGGGGAGTGACAACAGTGATCGCCCATCGGGCGGTGACACTGTTGCCATGACCCCATGACCAAGTCAGCGCCATTAGAAGCGCGGCTACAGTAATCCGCAGCCGTCCAGACCCGCGCGCGGCGGACAAGGACCATCGCCCCCGTACCCGGCCAGTCGGCGGGGCCCACCAGCCGGCGGGCCCCAGAAGTCGGCGGAGAAGACTGCGGCCTGAGAGACAGACGGTTGGGACCCGCGCCCAGCCGGATTACCGTTGTACCCCTGGGGGGTAGGCCTATATAAACCCCCCAGGGCACCCATGCAAAGGGTTGGATTCTTGTACCACTAGACCAGAGAACACAAGGGGGAAGAGGGCTAGCCTTGCCTTCCCCTACCTCCAGGAAACAGCTCAAGGAGCAACCTTGTATACACTTTGCCATAGTGATCATGCGGAGACCCCGCAGAGCAGCAGTAGGGGTGTTATCTCCTCGGAGAGCCCTGAAGCTGGGTAAGACTCGCCGGCGTGCATGTCTATGCCTCATCCCGTATCCAGGCACCGGCAACGTTCTACTCGCCCCCACCATGATAAGCCATCCATTGGCATATGTCGCACCCAACTCCCGACAATTGGCGCCCACCGTGGGGCGAGGTGCACCGTTGTCCGGAGACCTGCTCTGGACGGGAACCCTTTTCCTCCCTGGCGAGCGCAGCCAGCCGGGCACGCTAGAGTGAGTTTGCGCCGACGCGCTGAACGGCACTGAGATCGCGTGCGC
Source organism: Aegilops umbellulata (assembly GCA_032464435.1). Taxonomy (NCBI): domain Eukaryota; kingdom Viridiplantae; phylum Streptophyta; class Magnoliopsida; order Poales; family Poaceae; genus Aegilops; species Aegilops umbellulata. The sequence continues at coordinate 576,644,357 of CP136057.1, read as the reverse complement.
AGCCAGCTGCCTCACCGAACTTGTCGGCGAGGTTCGCCTCTCCGACGAGCCTACATCCGACGCCGGCACCGGCGGCCCCGAGAGCCTTCTCGCGGGTCTCCTCGATGGACTCCACGTTGCCGGTGAGCCTGCCGCTGACCTGGAGTCCGTAGGCTCCACCGACCCGATGCTGGTCGATTCCGACACCGCGTCGCTCGACGCGTTCCCTACCAACGTGGTAGTCTACGACGAGCCGCTCCCTCGCGCGGAGAGCGGCGGAAGCACCGTCACGGAAGTGCTCGTCATCAGCCATGGCGAGCACTTCGACGACGGGGCTCATGACCCGCTCGATGCGGTGCTGCAGGACCTGGATGCGCCCATCCCAGAAGACGTTGACGCTGAGACGCTGGAGGCACGCTGCCTCCAGCTCGTCGTAGGTGCGAAGAAGTTGGCAAGCATGAGACGCTTGTCAGAAGCCTACCAGCGTGAGATGGATCGCGCTGTGGGCGGCTCGCCAGCCCCAGCGGGGCTTAGCCGCCTAGGCGCGGTCCGGCAGCGCGGCGCGGACGTCGCCAACATGTTCGGGGCCAATCGCCCCATATACGCCACGCCCGCAGAGAACATCCGAGCCGCCCAGGCGGCGGCAGACGAGTTGGACAACCTCGAAGGCGAAGAGCGCCGACTGATGACGGAGCAAGTCCAGCGACTCCTCGATGCGGCTGCCGCGCAGAACGCGGCCGGCTGCCGCACCGAGGCGCCGCAACGACAGAACGATGACCTACCGCCCCGCCTAGATCAAGGCGCGACGTCTCGGACGCCGACTGGCGGTGTCCGTAGAAGGAAAGACAAGGATCCGGCTGCCAGTCGCAGTCGGACTCACATCACCGTCGAGCGCGACCAAGATGGCCGCCCAAGGGCAGTGGAGAGGCGGGACGACTATCTGCCTCCTCCACCTCGCAGAGAAAGGCGAGTCTCCCCACCACCCGTTGAGCACCCGACTCTCGGCGACCGCCTTGGTCGCTGAGAGGGAGTCGGAGAAAACGACGCGCATCACCGGATCGATCGGCTCCACCGATCCCTGGCGCTGGAAGAGGAAGACGAGTTGGGTCCGCCATCTTTCGGCCCCCGCATTCGAGATGAGCCCTTTCCCAAAGGGTTCACTCTGCCCAGAGATACTCCCAAGTACACCGGCTCCGTGAAGCCAGAAGACTGGCTGGTTGACTATGCCACGGCCGTCGACATAGCAAGCAGCAACAAGCGCGTTGCCGTGAAGTACGTTCCACTCATGCTCTAGGGCACGGCCCGGACATGGTTGAACAGCCTGAAGCCCCGCAGCATCAACAGCTGGGTCGACTTCACCGAAGCTTTCGTCCGCAACTTCACAAGCACGTACAAGCGACCTCCCAAGCCTCGCCAGCTTTCCTTGTGCGTGCAGGGTCCCAATGAGTCGACTCGCGACTACCTCACGCGTTGGGTCGAGCTTCGAAACTCTTGCGAGGGCGTGCACGAGGTGCAGGCCATCAAGTACTTCACCGCCGGGTGCAGAGAAGGCACCCTCCTCAAGCAGAAGCTCCTCTGCGATGAGCTAGAGACCCTGGATGAGCTGCTGATCATAGCAAACAAGTACGCCACAGCCGACTCTTCCATGAATACAGAGATCCAAGTTAGCACGGCTGGCAAAGTAGCCCCTCAGGCTCCCAGAACTCCGGCTGGAGACGCCAGTCGGCGACAACCGCAGAACGACCACAAGCGCAAGGCCCTGCAGCCGGCTTCCAGTAGCCGGCAAATGGCAACGGTCGAAGACCAGCAGCCGGAGGGGCAACCTCCGCCCAAGCGACAGAAAGGCGGCAAGTCAAACTGGTTGCCAGCCTTTTCTTACGAGCAGACTCTAGATGGTCCCTGCAAGTTCCACAGCGGTGCGAAGCCGTCCAACCACACCACCCGGAAGTGCCACTGGCTCACCAGGATTGCCAAGGGAGACGGCCTGATGCCTCCTCCGCCTGCTGGGCAGCCGCCTCCGCCTCCACCCCAGCAGCCGGCTGTCAGGCCAGTCGGCGCAGTACAAGACGAGTACCCAGAAGAGCATGGGGCCTATGTGGTATTCACCAGTGTGGCAGATGATAAACGTAGCGAGCGGCTGCAGCGGCAAGAGGTGAACGCAGTGGCGTCAGATACTCCAGAGTTCATGCATTGGTTCGAGAGGCCTATCAGTTGGAGCAGAGCTGATCACCCAGAGGTGATGCCGAGCCTAGGCTCCTAAGCCTTGGTCTTGGAGGCCACCTTTGCCACTGATAGGCGGGCCGCTCGCTTCTCGCGAGTGCTGATAGACGGAGGAAGTAGCATCAACATCCTGTACAAGGATACCATGGAGAAGTTAGGGATCAAGCAGAGACAGCTTCAGAACAGCCGGACTGTGTTCCACGGCATCGTGCCCGGCCTTTCCTGCTCACCAATCGGCAAGATTTTGATAGATGTCCTCTTTGGAGACAAGGATCATTTCCGCCGAGAGCCAGTCTGGTTTGAAGTGGTGGATCTTGAGAGCCCGTACCATGCGCTGCTTGGCAGGCCCGCTTTGGCCATGTTCATGGCAGTCCCCCACTATGCCTACCTCAAGATGAAGATGCCGAGTTCCAAGGGAATTCTGACCATTGCCGGTGACTATAGAAAGTCATCCGCTTGCGCAGCTGAGAGCAACTGGCTGGCCGAGTCCCTGGTGATTGCAGCAGAGAAGCGGCTTCTTGATCGGGTTGTGGCGATGGCCGGCAAGCAGCCAGAGATGTCGCCCAACCCCAAGGAATTGGAAGTTGAGGGCTTGTTCAAGCCGGCCAAAGAGACAAAGAAGATACCCTTGGACCCAGAGCACCCGGAGAGGTACGCTATCATAGGTGCGAACCTTGACAGCAAATAGGAAGGCGAGCTCGTCGATTTCCTCCGTGAGAATCGGGACATCTTCGCATGGTCCCCCAAGGACATGCCAGGTGTACCGACGGAATTCGCCGAGCACAAGCTACATGTCCGATCTTATGTGAAGCCCGTCAGGCAGCCCTTGCACCGCCTGTTAGAAGAGAAAAGAAGAGTTGTTGGAGAAGAGATAGCCCGGCTCCTTGCAGCCGGCTTTATCATGGAGGTGTTTTTTCCAGAGTGGCTAGCAAACCCAGTCTTGGTGCTGAAGAAGAACAAGCAGTGGCGGATGTGTATTGACTACACAAGCCTCAACAAAGCTTGCCCCAAGGACCCATTTGCTTTGCCGAGTATCGATCAGGTGATAGACTCCACAGCCGGATGCGAGCTGTTGAGTTTCTTAGATGCCTATTCAGAATATCACCAAATCAAGCTGAACCCGGCGGACAGACTAAAAACCGCCTTCATCACGCCGTTTGGAGCCTTCTGCTACCTGACCATGACGTTCGGCTTGAGGAATACCGGCGCCACCTTTCAGCGTTGCATGCAGAAGTGCCTCCTCAAGCAACTCGGCAGAAATGCCCACATCTACGTGGATGATGTGGTGGTGAAGACGGAAAAACGCGGGACTCTATTGGAAGACCTCAAGGAGACCTTTGAGAACCTGCGCCGATTCCAGATCAAGCTCAACCCTGAAAAGTGCGTCTTCGGAGTACCAGCCGGCCAGCTCCTTGGCTTCCTGGTCTCCGAATGCGGCATAGAGTGCAACCCTGTGAAGATCAAGGCCATCGAGAGGATGGAGGTACCCAGCCGACTGTTGGATGTGCAAAAGTTCACTGGCTGCCTGGCATCCATCAGCCGGTTCATCAGTCAGCTGGGCGAGAAAGCTCTCCCTTTGTACCAGCTCATGAAGAAGACCAATTTTTTCGAGTGGAACCACAAGGCGGACGAGGCTTTTCTCCAGCTGAAGAAGATGTTGGTTACTCCCCCTATGCTGGCGGCTCCGACTCCCAAAGAGCCCCTGCTCCTGTACATCACCGCCACCAGCCGGGTAGTCAGCACAGTCATCGTAGTTGAGCGCAAGGAGGAAGGCAAGGCACTACCTGTCCAGAGACCGGTATATTACCTAAGCGAAGTACTGTCGACCTCCAAGCAGAACTACCCCCACTACCAAAAGATGTGCTACGGCATGCACTTCGCCGCTAAGAAGCTGAAGCCTTACTTTCAAAAGCATCCAATCACTGTGGTCTGCACAGCCCCACTAGCCGAGATCATCGGAAGCCGAGATGCGTCTGGCCGAGTGGCCAAATGGGCCATAGAGTTGGCCCCTACACGATCTACTATCAACCCCGCACCGCCATCAAGTCGCAAGCACTGGCCGACTAAGAAGCTGAAGCCTTACTTTCAAAAGCATCCAATCACTGTGGTCTGCACAGCCCCACTAGCCGAGATCATCGGAAGCCGAGATGCGTCTGGCCGAGTGGCCAAATGGGCCATAGAGTTGGCCCCTACACGATCTACTATCAACCCCGCACCGCCATCAAGTCGCAAGCACTGGCCGACTTCCTCGTCGACTAGGCCGAGACCCAGTACCTGCCGCCAGCACCCGACTCCACCCATTCACGGATGCATTTTGATGGCTCCAAGATGCGCACTGGTTTGGGAGCCGGCGTTGTCCTCACTTCTCCTAAAGGCGACAAGCTCAAGTATGCGCTGCAAATCCATTTCGCCGCGTCCAACAACGTCGCTGAATACGAGGCGCTCATGCACGGGCTCCGGCATGCCAAAGAACTCGGCATTCGCCGGATCCTGTGTTATGGCGACTCCGACTTGGTGGTCCAGCAGTTATCCGGCGACTGGGACGCCAAGGACGCAAACATGGCAAGCTACTGCTTCCTCGTGCAGCAACTCAGCGGATATTTCGAGGGGTGTGAGTTCCTCCACGTGCCAAGAAACGACAACGACCAAGCAGACACTTTGGCACGAATCGGCTCCACCCGCCAAGCAATACCATCCGGCGTCGCTCTTCAGCGCCTCCTCAAGCCATCTATCAAGCCTTCACTAGAGTCAGATTCCATTTTTGTGCTGGCTCCCCGTGAAGAAGTCGGATCCGACTCAAGAGCCCCAGCAGACGATACAAAAATCCTTGCAGACGACTCCAAGAACGCCGCAGTCAAAGCCAGCCCGGGGACTTCAGAACCCGGCCCGGGGACTGCGGCGACCAAACCGAAGACTCCAGAGCTCGGCCCGGGGACTGCACCAGTCGGCCCGGGGACTTCATTGATCCAGCAAGCGGCCACGGACTCCAGCCTGCCGCCTCCCAGCCCAGCCACCCTCGTCCAAGTCGCAGTTCTGGCAGTCGAAGAAATAGCAACACCCTCATGGGCGCAGCCCATCCTCAAATTCCTGGTGAATAAAGAGCTGCAAAATGACGAAACATTGGCTCGGCAAGTGCAACGCCGGGCGGCAGCGTACACCATAATCAACAGAGAGTTGGTCAGGTGCAGCGTCACTGGTGTCTACCAGCGTTGCGTCGAGCCAGAGCAAGACCAAGCAATTCTCAAAGACATCCATCAAGGCGAGTGCAGCCACCATGCGGCCTCAAGGGCACTCGTCGCCAAAGCTTTCCAGCATGGTTTCTTCTGGCTGACTGCCCTGGAAGAGGCCAAGGATTTGGTCCAGAAATGCAAGGGGTGCTAGAAATTCCGTTCCAAGCCGCGCCAGCCGGCTTCAGCGCTCAAGACTATCCCAATCGCCTGGCCCTTTGCAGTTTGGGGCCTGGACATGGTGGGACCATTCAAAACGGCGCGAGGCGGCCTAACTCACCTACTTGTCGCGGTGGACAAGTTCACCAAGTGCATAGAAGTAAAGCCCATCAAGAAGTTGAATGGTCCGACTGTCGTGACCTTTATCTTCGACATCACAATTCGGTACGGCATACCGCATAGCATCATCACCGACAACGGCACCAACTTTGCCAAAGGCGCCCTGACCCGTTTCTGCGCGACGCAAGGCATCCGACTGGACTTAGCGTCCGTTGCCCATCCGCAGTCAAACGGCCAGGTGGAGCGGGCGAATGGCCTCATCCTGTCTGGCATCAAGGCTCGGCTGGTCGAACCGCTGGAGCGTTCGGCCGGCTGTTGGCTTGACGAGTTGCCAGCCGTCCTCTGGAGTCTGCGCATGACTCCGAACAAGTCGACCGGCTTCACGCCCTTCTTCCTCGTCTACGGTGCTGAAGCCATCATCCCGACGGATATAGAGTTCGACTCCCTGCGAGTCATGATGTACACCAAGGAGGAAGCAGAAGAAGCACGGCAAGATGGCGTCGATCTGCTGGAAGAGGGCCGGCTGTTGGCACTTAGCCGGTCCAGCATCTACCAGCAGAGCCTACACCGCTACTACAACAAGAAGGTCAGGCAGAGATCTTTCCAGGAGGGCGACCTTGTGCTCTGGCTGATCCAGCGGACAACTGGCCAGCACAAGTTGTCGGCACCCTGGGAAGGCCCCTTCATCATCAGCAAAGTGCTGGGCAACGACTCCTACTATTTGATCGACGCTCAGAAGCCCCGAGCACGCAAGAGGGACGACTCCGGCAAGGAGACAGAACGGCCATGGAATGCAAATCTTCTCCGAAGATTTTACAGTTAATGTAGTATGTACCACGCTCCCCTTTTGTATTAAAAGTACCAAGACTTCGGGGCCCCCGAGACGAGCTCGGGGACTGCCCTTTTTGTTATCTGTATGATAAGAATTATGCCTTCGAGTATGTTACTCTTTGTTATGCCGCTTGGCACCGGGCTCGACTAATCGGCCCGGGGACTCGCCGCCTTGCAGTATGAAATGCTTCCTACAGTCGGACAAGTAGTGTGTGGTGCCCAAGCCATCTCCTCTCATAAGCCACAGCTCGCAGAGCGACTGTTGGTGGGCAGGAGTAAGGAAGAATGAGCGCCCACACGAAAAATGGCCAAGGATTCAAAGCATAAACATAGCTCAAGCCGGCTTTTCGGCCTTTCTTCGCAAAACCAACTCTTGGGTAGTCAGCTTGCCGCCTTCTATTCAACTTGCTAAAAGACCCTAAAAGTGGTTGTGTACTTGCCTCCCCAAAAGTAGCCAAGCACTTGACCCAGCGGCAGTCCGCAGAGCGGCTGTCCGACTGGCAAAGATGGCAACTAAGGGAAAGCGGCAAAGGAAAAAGCCAAGGCAGCGATAAGCAAGAAATGATAGAACCCGGATAAATATTTACATAACATAGGCCCTTGGCCAAATCTTCGAACGGAAGTTCAAAATACACCCCGCGGGTGGAATTGTGCGAATTAACAAGTTCTTCAAAGACTACTAAAGCAGATAAGATAAAACAAGGCAGCAGCCTAGGAATCAGCAGACAGGTTTGGAGGCTCGGAGGAGATGGCGGTGTCAGACGTAGGGGCGGCCGGCTGAGCAGTCTCGGCTTGATCGCCTCCGGTGGCAGCCGGCTCGGTTGGGCGCGGCTCGTTGCTGGAGGCACGGTCGAGCTGAGGCTGGTCGCCCGCTCTGTCTTCTGGCGCCTCCGTCTCATCTCCGACCTCCGCCTCGCCTCCCTCCTCGGCGCTGGAGCCGATCACCTCCGCCGAGTCCTCGTCATAATCCGGGTTCATCCCGAACCACTCCGGAGGTGCCTCCTCGCCGTCGTCAGCACGCTCAGGAATGAAGACATTAGTATCGGCGTACTCGGCGATCGCCAGGGCGCGCTTGAGAAGGGCGTCTTCCATGGCTGCCAGCTCCGGCTGGGCCTCTGCCCGGAGTGTGGCTAGCTGGTCCAGGTCCAGGTCTGGATACCACGCCTTGACGAACTCCAAGGCCTGCCGCGCTCTAGCCCGTGTCGAGGAGCCCTTCCAAGCCTCAAGACGGCCGGCTTCGAGCTCCAGCCAGTCGGCAGTCCGGCTCGGGGTGCGCAGAACTGGCATGTCTGGCCATAAGGCAGCAATCGCCTGGGTGCCGACACGTTGAAGCCGGTGCAGCATCCGGTGGGCCGGTAGCAGGCGAGCCTCGATGCTCAGAAGCTGTTCATCGAGGGTCCGGGGGGTGTTGGCGGCAACCTCCTCGCCAGCTGCTCTCCGCGCCTCGCGATCGGCCTCGATGGCATGGGTAGCGGCTTGCGTATGGCCCGGGAAGAAGTCTGCCAAGACGAAAAGAGGGAAGTCAGAAAAGCCGGAGTTGGCTCGACCTACAGTCGGCGGCTCAAAGAAAGAAAGTAAAGAAGACTCACCATCGACGATATCCTCAATCTCATGAAAGCCGGAGGTCAGCGTCGCCTCCTTGTCGGTCCAGGAGGAGAGCTCGATCTCAACCTCGGCCAGGAGCGCAGTCTCTTTCCTCTCCGCCTCCTCCTGCGCCTTCTTGAGCAGCTCCTTCTGCTCCGCCAGCTGCGTAGCCAGCAGGTCGCACTCTGCGACGAGCTTGCTGCACTCCGCCTCCTTGGCATGCAAGGCAGTGTTGGCTTCGCCCAGCTGCTCCTGAAGAACGGTGTTTGCCTCTGAAGAAAGAAGAAAAAATACGAAGTCGTCAACAAAAGAAGGTCGCTGGGAAGATCCGGCCCGACTGCTCAGCAGTCGGCCCGAATCTCGGGGACTACAGCCCACGGGTGCGCCAGCGCGCCCCCGCGAAGAAGGAAAACTTACTCCGACTCTCCGACAAGTCAGCAGTCCGCTTGCCCAACTCTTCAACATTCCGGTTGAAGGTGGTGACCCGGAGGTTGTGATAATCCTGTGAAAAACATTTCAAACAAGAGTAAGTATTTGGAACTCGCCAGTGGAGTCCCGACCCGCCTGCTCAGCAGCCGGCCCGGAACTCGGGGACTACACCTAGTGGGTGCGCTGGCGCGCCCCCACAGAGAAGAGCAAGAAAAAACAAAGTCAGAAGAAACATACCCGGACGGCTGCTCGCGCCGCCAGATACGCCTTGGTGCAGTTCTGGATGGCGTCGCCCTCAGCTCGCAGCTTCGCGTGGACATCCAGGAGCGCCTTGTTCAGCGGACCCGTGCTTCCTCCTCGCACCCACCCGACAGGCGCGGCGCTCGTTACCTCGACGTCTAGGATGGCCGAGCTGGCAGTGCCGGCCTCCAGGGGGCGTGGCGCTGAAGTCGCCTTTTCAAGACGGCGGTGCGTTGGCGAGGCGACTTGGAGGAGCAGCTGCGCCACGGCCTCATCGTTAGTCGGCGGGACCGGAAGGTCCGCCGGCTATTCACCCCGCGTGCTCCCAGACGGTGGTGGAGGCGGCGGTGGTGGCACGACCCTGTCTGACTCGGAGGCCTCGCCGCCTTCCTTCTCCATGATGGGATGATCGCCGCCGGCTTCCCCGGTCTGCTCCGTGAAATCCTGAGGCAGCCGCGCCGAGTTCAGCGGGATGACGTACAACGCCGACCGGCGGGGCGCGGCTTCTTCGGCCTATTGCTTTGCCGCGACGGCGGCTTCGGCTTCCTCCAGCTTCTTCTGAGCGGAGGCGGCCGCCTTCTCGGCCTCCGCTATCTCTCGGCGGGCGGCTTCGTCCTCGTCGCGCTTCTCCTGTGCGTTCTGCTCCGTCGCCTCCCGGAGGTCGGCGGCGGAGTCAATGCGCCGAGTGGCGGCAGACGACTCTGCCGACCCCTTGATGGAGGCGGCGATAACCCTCCCGAGGGCGAGGGGAGCCCTGGAACAGGGAAAGCATATAAAAGATTTGGACAAAATCCACCAGCAGAAAGTAAAACAAGACAGAAGCACTTACGCAGAAGTCAGTGGCGGTTTCTTCACTTCCTTGCGGAAGCGTTGGGCCCTCGCGACCGCCTCTTCCCGCTTGGTCGCGGCGGCCGCCCCCTTGAACTTCTTCTCCCGGCCGCCAGTGGAGCTCGGCCCGGCCCGGCGTTTCCTCGCACTGCCTAGACCGCCCAAGGCAGCGGACGAGATCGCGCCATGATGGCCGGCTCTTGCTTGGTGGCGCGGGGCGACTTCTCCATCGTCATCGACGGGCCAGTCAGCAAAGGTGGCCGAGGGCCTGAGGCCGCCTTCCTCTCCTCCGCCGCCTCCGTCGGCGTCGGCCTCCATCGCCGCCGCCCCCAGGTCGGGGTCGTCAACGTCACTCTCCGCTCGGTCGGGGGCGAACTGGCGGGCTGGCCCCACGGTGCCGGCCGAGGGCTGGACGAGAGGATTCTGATTCAAAGGCTAAAAAAATCAGGAAACGGATTCGGCTGCAAAAAGGAAATAGAAGAAGAGGGACAACTTACAATCGGCGGGGGTTGGCACACGAGTACGGCTCCTTGCCGAACTGCCAGTCCTCCGTGAGACCGCAGTTCGCGATGTAATTCACCGTGTCCGCCACCTCCGCGTGGGGCATGTCTTTGGAGCACATCCGGCTGGGGTCCCGGTGGCCGCTCATCTGACATATCATATGAGGCCGTCCTTGGAGCGGGAGGACTCGGCGCGCCACAAAGGCGGTCAGCAAGTAGGCCCCAGTCAGGCCCTCCGACTGCGTCGGCACTCGGAGTCGCGCAACGGCGGCGGCACCGGCCGGAGTCAGTGTCTTGGCCCGGTGAGACCAGCTGGGAGCCTTCCCGCTGGTGCGCCGGCTTCGTAATGTGGCAGGTTGACCGAGTCGCCCTCCGGGGCGATGTTCTTCACGTAGAAGTAAGAGTGCTGCCACATCTTCACCGACTTAATCAGCGAGATGGCGGGGAACGGGTTGTCGGCCACCGACCTCCGCATCACGATGTAGGCGCCGGATTGAGCCGGCACGCCGGCGACGTGCGTGCCAAGCTTGGAATGGAAGAATTCCCCCCACAGCTCGATGGTGGGGAGGACGCCAAGGAAGCCTTCGCACAAGGTGGCGAAGGCAGCCAGCAGCACCACCGAATTCGGAGTGAGGTGGTGAGGCCGGAGGCCGTGGAACTCCAGGAACGAGCGGAAGAAGCCGCTCGCCGGCAGCCCAAGGCCGCGCACGAAGTGCGAGCGGAATACGACCCGCTCGTCCTCCTCCGGCGCCGGCGACACCTCCTTCGCCGGTGGGGCGCGAGCCCGCACTATTGCGCACCGGGGAGGCGGCGCGTCTTGCGGAGGAACTCGATGTGGTCGTCGTCGACATCGGAGCCGTCCCACGCGCCGGAGCGCGCGGCGGCGGGCACGGCGGCGGAAGAAGAGCTCATCACTGCAGGCGCGACGCAGTGCGGCCCAACAGCGGCGGGAGGAAGAAGAAGTGAAGAGAAGCAAAGAGAAGCAAGGGAGAGCGGGCGCGCGTGCTTCGCAGCCCGCTCTCCCCCGCCTACTTATAGGCCCGTAGGCTGAGAAGCCAAGGGGCGTCGTGGGATTAACTGCGCCCAGGCCCCCACGACCCCCACGATTAACCACGCGCAGTTACTGCGCGGGGATCCCAACCGTTCGCACGGCCGCAACGGATCCGTTCAAAGGCCGAGGCACGGAAGTGGCGGGCCCTGCCAGCGGGCCTGTCCCGTCGTGCGCGTGGGCGGGCAGACTGGCCCGGCCACGTGGCGCCGCCTGGCGGGTCCGCAACGGGCGGCTGCTGGGAAGCTTATCAGACGCGCCGTCTGAAGCCCGCCGCGACTTTCAAAACTCTTTCAAGGAACGAGATGGCCTTCGACGAGTCCGACTCCGGATAGTCGGCTTGCTTGAGATGGCCTGAGCAAGATCGCCTCCTAACAGTCGGCTTGAAGGAAGACGGCGGGCGAGGCCTGGATCCAACCACCGGAAGGAAGAAACTGCTGAGGCTCCTCGACATGTCTCCCTCGGCACCTCACCAGCTTCGGGGACTACTGTCGGAGTAATGGGCCACGGGTAGGCTAACCCGGGACCTAGAACCTTTCAAGACATCGGGGCCGGCTTCGCCCCTCAAGAACCTCTGGACGAAGGGCCGCCTCTGGGAGTCGGCTACGGCGCAGCCGACTACCCACTCCCGGCCGAGTCTCAGGGACGACTCCAAGATGAGCCGACTCCTAGCTGACGGCTTCCAGAGAAGCCGACCATGGGGAGTCGGCCCGCGACTTCCACCACCTCATGCCCTCGTGGGGAGGGACGGGACCGGGCGTGGCCTCAGTACGGGCCACGCCAGCCCCTTACCAAGGGCAGGCATGGCCACAGTGCGTCGTACCAACGGAGATCTCCGTCACGGCGCGGCACTGTTGCCATGCCAGCCCTGACATCAGCTCCCCCGGCGGAACCCTGTGCCCACGTCGGCCTGCCTGTACGGCCCGGAGACGGCGGACCCCGCTTGTCGGCGGGGTTACAGAAGACGGCAAGAGCGCCCCAAGACGGACCCCGTGGGAGTCAGCCTCCAAGAGTCTGCCGGCCCCTCCCACGGGCCCCGCATGCCATTAACCAGACAAGACGGGGAGTGGCAACAGTGATCGCCCGTCGGGCGGTGGTACTGTTGCCATGACCCCAAGACCAAGCCAGCGCCATTAGAAGCGCGGCTATAGTAATCCACAGCCGGCCAAACCCGCCCGCGGCGGCAAGGACCGTTGCCCCCGTACCCGGCCAGTCGGCGGGGCCCACCAGCCGGCGGGCCCCAGAAGTCGGCGGAGAAGACGGCGGCCTGAGAGACAGACGGCTGGGACCCGCGCCCAGCCGGATTACCGTTGTACCCCCAGGGGGTTGGCCTATATAAACCCCTCGAGGCACCCATGCAAAGGGTTGGATTCTTTTAGCACTAGACCAGAGAATACAAGGGGGAAGAGGGCTAGCCTTGCCTTCCCCAACCTCCAGGAAACAGCTCAAGGAGCAACCTTGTATACACTTTGCCATAGTGATCATGCGGAGACCCCGCAGAGCAGCAGTAGGGGTGTTATCTCCTCGGAGAGCCCTGAAGCTGAGTAAGATTCGCCGGCGTGCATGTCTACGCCTCATCCCGTTTCCAGGCACCGGCGACGTTCTACTCGCCCCTACCATGATAAGCCATCCTTTGGCATATGTCGCACCCAACTCCCGACAACAAGAGTTGATCTACTCGAGATCGTAAGGGCTAGACCCTAGAAGTCTAGCCTATGTGAATATGGTAATGAGTCTCCCTCCTATCCGGACTATGCTCTCCGGTTTATATAGACACCGGAGAGATCTAGGGTTACATGGGGTTGGTTACATAAGAAGGAATCTTCACAGTTGGTCGCCTAGTGAAAGTGCAACTATCCCTAGGTGGTTTTGGTAATGCCTAACAACATATAGCTCATTGAGCTAATGCTATTTCAAGATTAATATTTCAGGAAAGCTCAATGATTGGCATGGAATGGATGAGAAAAGTGGACCCCTCAAAATGCTGAGGACAAAAGGATTGGCTCAAGCTCAAAGCTCAAGACTCTACATTTTCTATTTTAGTGATCCAAGATCACATTGAGTTTATAGGAAAAGCCAATACTATCAAGGAGCGATGAGGTGTTGCTTAATGAGGCTCTTGCTCAAAATGCTAAGTGATATGCTCCAAAGCCCTCAACTACTTTCTCACATCCACATATGACCTAAAGCAAAAGTCAAACTCGGCCCCACCGATTCTTTGTATCCAGCGCCACCGAGTTCAAATGGCATAGCCACTGCCACAAACCCTAGGCAAATCGGTCTCACCGATAGGGATCTCGGTCTCACCGAGATGGGATTATAATCTCTCTGTTTTCCTTCATAACGTTTCGGTCTCACCGAGATGAGCGATCGGTCCCACCGAAATTGCAATGTAAACTCTTTGTTTCCCCTTCGTAACATTTCAGTCTCACCGAGATGAGCGAATCGGTCCCACCGAGTTTACCTGACCAACTCTCTGGTTAGCTTATTACCAAAATCGGTCTCACCAAGTTTGTGTAATTGGTGTCACCGAGATTACGTTATGCCCTAACCCTAACCATATCGGTCCTACCGAGTTGCATGTCGGTCCCACCGAAAATCCTAACGGTCACTAGATTTGTTGAATCGGTCCGACCGAGTTTATCAATTCGGTCCCACCGAGATTGGCAAGGTGTGTGTAACGGTTATTTTTTGTGTGGAGGCTATATATACCCCTCCACCTCCTCTTCATTCATGGAGAGAGCCATCAGAACGAACCTACACTTCCAACTTGCATTTTCCGAGAGAGAACCACCTACACTTGTGTTGAGGCCAAGATATTCCATTCCTACCATATGAATCTTGATCTCTAGCCTTCCCCAAGTTGCTTTCCACTCAAATCTTCTTTCCACCAAATCCATATCCTGTGAGAGAGAGAGTTGAGTGTTGGGGAGACTATCATTTGAAGCACAAGAGCAAGGATTTCATCATCAACACACCATTTGTTACTTCCTGGAGAGTGGTGTCTCCTAGATTGACTAGATGTCACTTGGGAGCCTCCGACAAGATTGTGGAGTTTAACCAAGGAGTTTGTAAGGGCAAGGAGATCGCCTACTTCGTGAAGATCTACCGCTAGTGAGGCAAGTCCTTCGTGGGCGACGGCCATGGTGGGATAGACAAGGTTGCTTCTTCGTGGACCCTTCGTGGGTGGAGCCCTCCGTGGACTCGCGCAACCGTTACCCTTCATGGGTTGAAGTCTCCATCAACGTGGATGTACGATAGCACCACCTATCAGAACCACGACAAAAACATCCGTGTCTCCTATTGCGTTTGAATCCTCCAAACCCTTCCCTTTACATTCTTGCAAGTTGCATGTTTTACTTTCCGCTGCTCATATACTCTTTGCATGCTTGCTTGAATTGTGTTAAGATTGCTTGACTTGTCCAAAGTTGCTAAAATCTGCCAAGAACTAAAATTGGGAAAACGATAGATTTTTATTTGGTCAAGTAGTGTAATCACCCCCTCTAGACATTCTTCCGATCCTACAAGTGGTATCAGAGCTTTGGTCTCCATTTGCTTTGATTTCCATAGCTTTTGGTAGTCATAGCCTTGGTTTCACAACCTAGGAGAGTATGGCGTCTAGCGAGGGAAATTACCACCATAGAGGTCCTTACTTTGATGGTACAAATTTTGCTAGTTGGAAACATAAGATGAAAATGCATATTCTTGGACATAACCCCACCGTATGGGCTATTGTGTGAATTCTTTGATGGGAGAGAACCGAACCGTGAAGCTACCGCAGAAGAGTAGAAGATGCTGCAATACAATGCTCAAGCTTGTGATATCCTCTTCAACGGATTGTGTCCCGAAGAATTCAACAAAATCAGCCGTCTTGAGAATGCAAAGGAAATTTGGGATACTTTTATTGATATGCACGAAGGTACCGACTCCGTCAAGGAATCCAAATTGGATGTGCTTCAAAGTCAGCTTGACAAGTTCAAAATGAAGGATGGTGAAGGTGTCGCTGAAATGTACTCTAGGCTTGCTCTTATCACAAATGAGATTGCCGGCTTAGGAAGTGAAGAGATGGCCGACAAATTCATCATCAAGAAGATCCTAAGAGCTTTGGACGGAGAATATGATATCATATGCACATTGATCCAAATGATGCCCAATTACAAAGATCTCAAGCCAACGGAAGTCATTGGAAGAATTGTTGCTCATGAGATGTCACTCAAGGATAAGGAGGAGCTCCATAGCAAGTCAAGTGGTGCTTACAAAGCCTCATGTGAAGCTCCCACATCATCAAGTGAGAAACAAACCTTCAATGAAGAATTGAGACTAATGGTGAAGAACTTCAACAAGTTCTACAAGAGTAGAAGCAAAGAGAGAAGTTCCAATTCAAGGTCCTACAATGACAAAAGATCTTCTAGTCGAGAGCGAAACTGCTACAATTGTGGAAGACCCGGACACTATTCCAATGAGTGTACGACACCCCACAATAGAAGAGAAGATTCTCCAAAAAGAAGAAGTAGAAGAGAAGAATCACCATCAAGAGAGAGAAGGAGTAGAGATGATCGTTATCAACGAAGAACATCCCGGAGAAGCAAAGATTCAGAAAGGAAGGACAAGTCATCAAGGAGCTACACAAAACAAAGACATCAAGCTCATGTTGGTGAATGGGTATCCGGCTCCGACTCCAACAATCACTCCGAGAGAAGCTATCACTCCTACTCCGAATATACTCAAGATGAAGGTGTTGCCGGTCTAGCACTTGTGTCAACCAACTCCTACGACATATTTGATTCACCAAATGAAGGACTTGGAAGATGCTTCATGGCTAAAGGCCCAAAGGTATCACAGCCCGAGTATGTTGATTTCAATAGTGATGAAGATGACTTGTTAGGTGATGATGATTTACTTGTTGACAACTCTAGTGATGAATACTATGATGAAACGTCAATTAATCATGCTAATCAAGATAAAACGAATGACAATGATAAGGATATGATTGAGTTTCTAACCAAAGAACTAAACACTCTTAAGTTAGCTCATGAAACTATCTTAGGAGATCATCGAGAACTTTTAAGGACTCATGAGAAATTACGTTTTGAAAAGATCAACCTTGAGAAAGAGCATGAGTTCTTAAAGGCAATCAATGATGATCTTCGCAAGAAAAGTTCTTCTTACATTGCCAAGCGTTTACTCTTATCCACTTACATGCCTCAAGTCAAGTCTAGTAACAAGAACAAGAAAGATTCTTCCTCTAGTAGTAACAATAATCATGCTAAATCTAATGTTGTTGCCTCTAGTAGTTCTCTTGATTCCACTAATGATTCTCTTAGCCAAGTTACACTTGATCAAGAAAATAGCTTATTGAAGGGAATTATAGAGAAAGGTGTTTACAAGAGCCTTGCCGGGAGTAAGCAATTTGAGGAAATTGTACGCATGACTGAGGGCACTAGTCCCTCTAGCAGCTCTGATGATGGAAGCAGGAGCACACCCAGCAACTTGCCTAAGGCAGCCACCAGGGCCAAAAAGAAGAGAACCTCAGATTCTAAGGATGAGGACTATGTGGCTGTTGAGGAAGAGGCCACTTCAAAGAAGAAAGTTCTAAAAAAGGAATATGGCACAACTACTGCAACAAAGCCTGGTCTGAAAACAAAGGCTCCAGCAAGAAGACAACCCATGTCTAAGGCAAGGAAAGTTGCCACAGGAGAAACTATGAAGTTCACCATTGAATCTGAAGAAGAAGAAGCTGGTGAAGATAAGAAGAAGAAGAGGGCCAGAACCACTACTGCCAGAGTTCTTGGCAAGCCCTCAATGAGGAAGGATTCTGAGGAGGAAGAGGAAGAGGTTGCTGCACCAGCTCCTAAAGCTCAAAAGCTTATGGGAGATGCTATAAGATCAGGGGCTGCTCCATCTAAGCCCAAAGAAGCTCCCAAGGCAGCTGCTCCAAAACCCAAAACTGCACCCAAGAGGAGTACAAGGAATATTCCAGCTGCAGAGAAGAACGAGGCCCCAGTGCCTGAAGCTGCTGTAGAAGAAGAAGATGATGAGTCACATGTCTTGAGGAAGTTGAAGCCCAAAATTCCAGATCACAATGATGCTCATCCAGTTGCAGAGAACATGAAAATCAGGAAGGATTCGGGATTGAGGCTATGGAGAGAGTCTGATCCATATGCCACCAGGAGGAGGACTGTTGTGGACTACAGGTTCCATACAAAGGAACATCAGGACTTCTATGAGACAGTGTTGCTTGACAAGAAGCCTATAGTCTGTGATATGAGATGGGTGGACTGGAAGTACATCAAGGAAAATGAAGAACACTATCCTGGAGTCTATGATAGTTTCAAGTCTTGTGGAGTAGAGGACTTTGTTGGGCAAAAGCTCACAAAGTGGAATGATGAGCTTATTATGCAGTTCTACTTCACAGCTCATTTCTACCCAGATGGAAGGATTGTCTGGATGTCTGAAGGTACTAGGTACCAGTAAACAGTTGAAGAATGGGCAAAATTGATCCATGCTCCTGAGGAAAATGAAGATGACTTGGATGTATATGCCAAGAAGAAGAAGGATCGCAACTCAATGGCTAGCATGTACAAGGAGATTCCTGATGCAGATCTTGAGACTCACCAATTTGGTTCTGTGAAACACTTGCTGTCAGGCCTGTCTACAATCAATTGGATTTTAAGGCACACATAGCTACCAAAATCAGGAGATCACAGAATGATTAGAGGACATTCCATCAACTTGCTGCATATATTTGATGTTCCTCAAAAGTTCAAGGTTATGAGCCTGATTGTGGAAACAATCAAGAGGAATGCAGCTGATCAGAAGAGAAGTTGTGGGTATGCCCCACAGATCCAGGAGCTAATCAACTCCAAGATGGTCACTGGCACATATCTTTTGGATAAGGAGCACCTGCCCATCTACCCAGACTTTGAGGACAACACTATGGTGATGGATGAAAATGAACCAACTTCTGTGCAAGCACAAGCAAAGAGGGAGAAGGCAAGGACTGAAAAGGCTGCAAAGATGCCAACCATTGATGAGGCATCTCAGTATCTTCTGAAGAGAAAGCAAGATCATCTTGGCTACTTGATTGTTGGGGATCGTAGCAGAAATTTAAAATTTTCTACACATCACCAAGATCAATCTATGGAGTAATCTAGCAACGAGGGAAGGGGAGTGCATCTAAATACCCTTGTAGATAGCTAAGCGAAAGAGTTGCAAGAACATGGATGAGGTAGTCGTACTCGTGGCGATTCAGATCGCGGTCGATTCCGATCTAAGCGCCGAACAACGGCGCCTCCGCGTTCAACACACGTGCAGCCCGGTGACGTCTCCCATGCCTTGATCCAGCAAGGAGAGAGGGAGAGGTTGGGGAAGACTCCGTCCAGCAGCAGCACGACGGCGTGGTGGTCGTGGTGGAGTGCGGTACTCCAGCAGGGCTACGCCAAGCACTACAAGAGACGAGGAGGGAGAGAGGTAGGGCTGCGCCTTGGGAGAGAGAGAGACTCGTGTGTTAGGCAGCCCCAAAACCTCCACTATATATAGGGGCAAGGGGAGGGGGAGGCGCCCTACGGTTTCCCCTAGGGGGGGCGGCGGCCAGGGCAGATGGGATCTCCCCTTTGGGTGACTTGGCCCCCAAGCCAGGAGGTGGGAACCCTAGATGGGGCGCCCCAAACCCCCTGGTCACGTGGGAATATGTGAGGGGGCGCACAGCCCCTTAGTGGGCAGGTTTGCCCGCTTCCCTTGGCCCATGAAGCCCCCCCCCAACACTTGCCGGGGCTCCCGAAACACGTTTAGGTCATGCTGGTCATCACCCGGTACCTCCAGAACACTTCCGGACTCCAAAACCCTTCGTCCAATATATCAATCTTCACCTCCGGACCATTCCGGAACTCCTCATGACATCCGGGATCTCATCCGGGACTCCGAACAACATTCGGTAATCGCGTACATACCTTCCCTATAACCCTAGCGTCATCGAACCTTAAGTGTGTAGACCCTACGGGCTCGGGAATCATGCAGACATGACCGAGACATCTCTCTGGTCAATAACCAACAGCGGGATCTGGATACCCATGTTGGCTCCCACATGTTCCACGATGATCTCATCGGATGAACCACGATGTCAAGGATTCAATCAATCCCGTATACAATTCCCTTTGTCTACTGGTATGATACTTGCCCGAGATTCGATCATCGGTATCCCGATACCTTGTTCAATCTCGTTACCGTCGAGTCTCTTTACTCGTTCCATAACACATCATCCCGTGATCAACTCCTTGGTCACATTGTGCACATTATGATGATGTCCTACCGAGTGGGCCCAGAGATACCTCTCCGTCACACGGAGTGACAAATCCCAGTCTCGATTCGTGCCAACCCAACAGACACTTTCGGAGATACCCGTAGTGCACCTTTGTAGCCACCTAGTTACGTTGTGAAGTTTGGTACACCCAAAGCATTCCTACGGTATCCGGGAGTTGCACAATCTCATGGTCTAAGGAAATGATACTTGACATTAGAAAAGCTTTAGCATACGAACTACACGATCTTGTGCTAGGCTTAGGATTGGGTCTTGTCCATCACATCATTCTCCTAATGATGTGATCCCATTATCAACGACATCCAATGTCCATGGTTAGGAAACCGTGACCATCTATTGATCAACGAGCTAGTCAACTAGAGGCTTACTAGGGACATGGTGTTGTCTATGTATCCACACATGTATCTGAGTTTCCTATCAATACAATTCTAGCATGGATAATAAATGATTATCATGAACAAGGAAATATAATAATAATAACTAATTTATTATTGCCTCTAGGGCATATTTCCAACAGTCTCCCACTTGCACTAGAGTCAATAATCCAGTTCACATCGCTATGTGATTAACACTCAAGGTCACATCGCCATGTGACTAACACCCAAAGAGTTTAGGGTTTGATCATGTTATGCTTGTGAGAGATGTTATAGTTAACGGGTCTGCAACAATCAGATCCGCATGTACGTCGCAAAAGTTTATGTCATATCATAGATGTTGCTACCACGTTCCACTTGGAGCTATTCCAAATGGTTGCTCCATTATACATATCCGGTTTTTCTACTCATAGTCATCCGGATAGGTGTTAAAGCTTGCATCAACATAACTCTTAACATAGAACTCTTTATCACCTCCATAACCGAGAAATATTTCCTTATTCCTCTAAGGATAATTTTGACCATTGTCCAGTTATCCACTCCTGGATTACCTTTGTACCCTCTTGCCAGACATGTGGCTGTCGGATCACGGGTTTCGGCAGACCCTTAAGGTTCGAACTCTGGGGTGCGCGCGGAGATCGAGCCTCTACCTCTCCGTCTCGTAAGGATCTAAACTACTGCAAGAACAACACATGAGACACAAGATTTATACTGGTTCGGGCCACCATGGTGTTGTAATACCCTACTCCGGTGTGGTGGGTGGATTGCCTCTAGGGCTGATGAGGAAGAACAGTACAGGCGAACGGCCTCGCGAGGGCCTGTTCTTGGCTAGGGGATGAACTACTAAGGAGAGTTCAATTGCCCTTCTCTCTCTCTCTGGATGCGGGGTTCTACCTTAAGTTCTCGATGCCTAGATCTCTGGATGTCTAGCTGATGCCCCTACCCTGGGGGTGGCTGGCCCTATTTATAGGCAAAGGCCCTGGGCCTCTTCCCAAATATTGAGCAGGAAGGGCGCCAACAATTGGCCAATTTGAAGGGGAACATCTGGTACACTTATCCTGACTAAAGTTGGTCTTCGCCTGCCAAAGGCTCTGGTGATGACGCTGGCTTGGGCTCCACAGTGACTTCCTCCTTGTCGTGGAGCTGGTCTTGGTCTTGTTGCACCGAAATGGGTGCCTTTGCTTGATCCTCTCGCCTGCGCTTGCCCCCTTTGCAGCAAAGAGGAAAGGGAGGACGCTGCGCGGGCTGGCGTCCGCCTGGCACCTTTGATCGTCATGGCTTGCGTCATGGGCACCTCGTGAGGTACCCCACCTTGATCTCTCCGTCTCCTCGCAAGCTAGCTTAAGGAGGCCGTGCTTGAGGAAACGCCGTGTCGTCCGCCTCGCGAGGCTTGGCCCCTCGCGAGGGTCTTGAGCCTTGTGTTGATGAAGATGGGCCACGTTGGGCCCCCACTCGAGCCACGCCGCAGGCCGCAGGCAGGCAAGTCTGGGGACCCCCGTTCCCAGAACGCCGACAGTGGCAAGGCACAAATCAGGTGCGGTACTCAGCATGGCATACCGTACAGAGCCTATGACAAAAGCATAGGGGACGACCTTCGTCCTTCCTCTTTCTTCTGCCGTGGTCAAGATTTGAGTCTTACTCAACTTCACACCTTACAACTCAGGTAAGAATCCCTTCTTTGACTGATCTATTTTGAACTCCTTCAAAATTATGTCAAGGTGTGCGTTCTTTGAAAGTATCATCAGGCGTCTTGATCTATCTCTATAGATCTTGATGCCCAATATGTAAGCAGCTTTATCCAGGTCTTCCTTTGAAAATCACTCTTCAAACAACCGTTTATGCTTTCCAGAAATTCTACATTATTTCGGATCAACAATATGTCATCCACATATACTTATCAGAAATGTTGTAGTGCTCCCACTCACTTTGACGGATAGGTGGTTTTGGTAATTCCTAACAACATATAGCTCATTGAGCTAATGCTATTTCAAGATTAATATTTCAGGAAAGCTCAATGATTGGCATGGCATGGATGAGAAAAGTGGACCCCTCAAAATGCTAAGGACAAAAGGATTGTCTCAAGCTCAAAGCTCAAGACTCTACTTTTTCTATTTTAGTGATCCAAGATCGCATTGAGTCTATAGGAAAAGCCAATACTATCAAGGAGCGATGAGGTGTTGCTTAATGAGGCTCTTGCTCAAAATGCTTAGTGATATGCTCCAAAGCCCTCAATTACTTTCTCACATCCACATGTGACCTAAAACAAAAGTCAAACTCGGCCTCACCAATTCTTTGTATCCGGCGCCATCGAGTTCAGATGCCATAGCCACTGCCACAAACCCTAGGCAAATCGGTCTCACCGATAGGGATCTCGGTCTCACCGAGATGGGATTGTAATCTCTCTATTTCCCTTCGTAACGTTTCGGTCTCACCGAGATGAGCGATCGGTCCCACCGAGATTGCAATGTAAACTCTCTGTTTCCCCTTCGTAACATTTCGGTCTCACCGAGATGAGCGAATCGGTCCCACCGAGTTTACCTGACCAACTCTCTGGTTAGCTTATTACCAAAATTGGTCTCACCGAGTTTGTGTAATCGGTGTCATCGAGATTACGTTATGCCCTAACCCTAACCATATCGGACCTACCGAGTTGCATGTCGGTCCCACCGAAAATCCTAACGGTCACTAGATTTGTTGAATCGGTCCGACCGAGTTTATCAATTCGGTCCCACCGAGATTGGCAAGTTGCGTGTAACGGTTAGATTTTGTGTGGAGGCTATATATACCCCTCCACCTCCTCTTCATTCGTGGAGAGACCCATCAGAACAAACCTACACTTCCAACTTGCATTTTCTGAGAGAGAACCACCTACACTTGTGTTGAGGCCAAGATATTCCATTACTACCATATGAATCTTGATCTCTAGCCTTCCCCAAGTTGCTTTCCACTCAAATCTTCTTTCCACCAAATCCATATCCTGTGTGAGAGAGAGTTGAGTGTTGGGGAGACTATCATTTGAAGCGCAAGAGCAAGGAGTTCATCATCAACACACCATTTGTTACTTCTTGGAGAGTGGTGTCTCCTAGATTGGCTAGGTGACACTTGGGAGCCTCCAACAAGATTGTGGAGTTGAACCAAGGAGTTTGTAATGGCTAGGAGATCGCCTACTTCGTGAAGATCTACCGCTAGTGAGGCAAGTCCTTCGTGGGCGACGACCATGGTGGGATAGACAAGGTTGCTTCTTCGTGGACCCTTCGTGGGTGGAGCCCTGCATGGACTCGCGCAACCGTTACCCTTTGTGGGTTGAAGTCTCCATCAACGTGGATGTACGATAGCACCACCTATCGAAACCACGACAAAAACATATGTGTCTCCTATTGCGTTTGAATCCTCCAAACCCTTCCCTTTACATTCTTGCAAGTTGCATGCTTTACTTTCCGCTGCTCATATACTCTTTGCATGCTTGCTTGAATTGTGTTAAGATTGCTTGACTTGTCCAAAGTTGCTAAAATCTGCCAAGAACTAAAATTGGGAAAATGATAGATTTTTATTTGGTCAAGTAGTCTAATCACCCCCCCCTCTAGACATACTTTCGATCCTACACCTAGCTTGCCTTCCACGCCAAGAAAAGTCCAATCCGGACACAGGTTTAGTCTTCGACCTCCGTATCTTCGCAGCCCATCAGTCTAGCCCAATGAATAACAGGCCGGACGCTCGAGGACCCCTTAGTCTAGGACTCCCTCACTCCCTGTGGCTCAAATGGCGCTCCTAGCGGCCGACGATGACAACGGCGAGCAGTTCACCACGCATCACGTAGTGGACACCCATGTGAGGGGGAAGGCCCTCTCGGTTGTGTACATGAACGATCTGGTCTCGGTGGAGAGATCCATCCAAACTATGGAGCAGTTCCTTGCTGAGGACAAGTACCGAGTGGTCGGCTTCGACGGCGAGTACACCATCAGTCGTGCCGGGCATGATAAGAAGGTTGCCATCGCCCAGTTGTGCGTGCGACATGACATCCTCGTCTACCACTTCCACCTTGCCACAAGGCCTTGCGAGCGTTTATCTAGGTTTATCAAGAGTTCCGGTTACAGTTTCGCTACGGTGGACACCACCAACGATCTAAAAGCGCTCAAGGTTTCGGACTTGAAATGCCCGAATCTTGTCAACATCCAGCACCACTACAAGGTCTGGGGCAGCGACAAAAACAAACTGAACTCCCTGGTTGACCTCGCCTCGGCCATCATCGACCCCTACTACGCGAATATGAAGGAAGACAGCAATAATGACAAGAACGCATGGCACAGTGTGTGGCATAAGAGACTGGATGAACAACATTTCAAGTACGCGGCCATGGACACGTACACAAGCTACGAGATGTACAAATGGATCGTTGACATGAAGAATTGTCTTCTTCCTGACCCAGACGAGGGATCGGGCCACATAGCAGTGGCGGGAGCGTCACAAGAAGTAGATGACTAGACGGTCGTTTATCCTACTTTAGAATGCATGCAATTGTTTATTGAGGTGTGTGCGAATGATCTGTATAGTCACTTATGTAATTGGATATTTATTTTAGTTATATATATACATGTTATTCTACTGTAGACAGAGCAATTCACACAGCTTATTAGTAGCAATTGTCTGTGTTATTATTGGTCTTCGCACACATTTTGGATTACAGACTTGTTTGCCGCGTATCACACACATCTTGTTCAGTTGAACTGTTTCCATTGTGTTGCCTAATCACACACAGTTCATCCCAGTGAACCGTATGCTGTATATCGCACACGCCTTCATCTGGCTGCCCATTTCTTTTGTGCCTCCTCATCCCAAACAGTTAATTGAGCTGAACCGTATGCCCTGCATCGCACACGCAACTAAATTCTGAACCGTGTTTGATGCATCTGTCGTCGCAAACGTTTTGCATCTTTTTTGACGGTTTTTTTACACCACCGTTTGCGACTATGGCATCGCACACAGTTTCGTCGAGGGGTCTCTGATCATAGTGTCGTGTTTGGACCATCCTGCAGTAGTGATAAAGGAGTGTTTGAAAGGAGTTTTTCAAAGAAAGACCTCGGTGAAGCTGCTTACATATTGAGCATCAAGATCTATATAGATCAAGACGCTTGATAATTTTTTTCAATGAGTACATACCTTGACAAGATTTTGAAGTAGTTCAAAATGGAACAGTCAAAGAAGGAGTTCTTGCCTGTGTTGCAAGGTGTAAAGTTGAGCAAGACTCAAAAGCCTGACCACGACAGAAGATAGAGAGAGAATGAAAGTCATTCCCTATGCCTCAGACATAGGTTCTATAAAGTATGCCATGTTGTGTACCAGACCTATTGTATATCTTAGCATAAGTTTGGCAAGAGAGTACAATAGTGATCTAGGAGTAGATCACTAGATAATGGTCAAAATTATCCTTAGAGGACTAAGGAAATATTTCTCGGTTATGGAGGTGATAAAGAGTTCGTCGTAAAGAGTTACGTCGATGCAAGCTTTGACACTGATCTGGATGACTCTGAGTCTTAATCTGGTTACATATTGAAAGTGGGAGAAATTACCTAGAGTAGCTTTGTGCAGAGTATTGTAGACATAGAAATTTGCAAAATACATACGGATCTGAATGTGGCAGACCCATTGACTAAACTTCTCTCATAAGCAAAACATGATTAGACCTTAGTACTCTTTGGGTGTTAATCACATAGCGATGTGAACTAGATTATTAACTCTAGTAAACCCTTTGAGTGTTGATCACATGGCGATGTGAACTATGGGTGTTAATCACATAAAGATGTGAACTATTAGTGTTAAATCACATGGCGATGTGAACTAGATTATTGACTCTAGTGTAAGTGGGAGACTGAATGAAATATGCCCTAGAGGCAATAATAAAGTTGTTATTTATATTTCCTTATATCATGATAAATGTTTATTATTCATGCTAGAGTTGTATTAAACCGGAAACTTAGTACATGTGTGAATACATAGATAAACAGAGAGTCCCTAGTATGCGTCTACTTGACTAGCTCGTTAATCAAAGATGGTTAAATTTCCTGACCATAGACATGTGTTGTCATTTGATGAACATGATCACTTCATCAGAGAATGATGTGATGGACAAGACCCATCCGTTAGCTTAGCATAATGATAGTTTAGTTTTATTGCTATTTCTTTCTTCATGACTTATACATGTTCCTCTGACTATGAGATTATGCAACTCCCGAATACCGGAGGAACACCTTGTGTTCTATCAAACGTCACAACGTAAAATGCTCTACAGGTGTCTCCAAAGGTGTTTGTTGAGTTGGCATAGATCGATATTAGGATTTGTCACTCCGTGTATTAGAGAGGTATCTCTGGGCCCTCTCAGTAATGCACATCACTATAATCCTTGCAAGCAATGCAACTAATGAGTTAGTTGCGGGATGATGCAATAAGGAACGAGTAAAGAGACTTGCCAGTAACGAGATTGAACTAGGTATGATGATACCGACGATCGAATCTCGGGCAAGTAACATACCGATGACAAAGGGAACAACGTATGTTGTTATGCGGTTTGACCGATAAAGATCTTCGTAGAATACGTAGGAGCCAATATGAGCATCCAGGTTCCGCTATTGGTTATTGACCGGAGATGTGTCTCGGTCATGTCTACATAGTTCTCGAACCCGTAGGGTCCGCACGCTTAACGTTCGATGACGATTTGTATTATGAGTTATGTGATTTGATGAACGAAGTTTATTCGGAGTCCCGGATGAGATCACGGACATGACGAGGAGTCTCGAAATGGTAGAGAGGTAAATATTCATATATTGGAAAGCTATATTTGGACATAGGAAAGGTTCCGAGTGATTCGGGTGTTTTTCGGAGTACCGGGGATTTACGGGAATTCATCGGGAGAAGTAATGGGCCTTATTGGGCCATACGGGAAAATAAGGAGGCAGGCCAAGGGGAGGTGGCGGGTGAGGCAGTCCTGGACTAAGGGTACCTCGGGCGTCCGGCCTGTTAGCCATAGGCCGTACTGATGGGCTATGAAGATACGAAGACCGAAGACTCTACCAGTGTCCGGATAGGACTCTCCTTGGCGTGGAAGGTACGCTTGGCGACCAAATATGAATATTCCTTTCTCTGTAACCGACTTTGTACAACCCTAGTCCCCTCTGGTGTCTATATAAATCGGAGGGCTTAGTCCGAAGAATAACCATCATAATCATAGGCATACAGGCTAGACTTCTAGGGTTTAGCCATTATGATCTCGTGATAGATCAACTCTTGTAATACTCATATTCATCAAGATCAATCAAGCAGGAGGTAGGGTATTACCTCCATAGAGAAGGCCCGAACCTGGGTAAACATTGTGTCCCCTGTCTCCTGTTACCATCGACCTTAGACGCACAGTTCAGGACCCCCTACCCGAGATCCGCCGGTTTTGACACCGACATTGGTGCTTTCATTGAGAGTTCCGCTGTGACTTTGAAGACAGGGTTAATGGCTCGCCTTGTTTCCAAGGATAATATCACCTCCGGAGGAGCCCTGGCTCCGGGCCAAACCCTCCGACTTGGCGGCTTTACCATGACCGCATGTTCGGCCGTTAAGCTGACGATGACATCTCGAGTCATCAAAAGTCGTCTCCGCATTGACTCTGAATACTCCAAACGGATGGATCCGGCAGAGTTGTCGTCTTTAAACGAACTCCTAGATCGCATCGCCGCCTTGGGGATCGCTAAAGACTACGATCAGATTGGGCTTAAACCTGACCAGAGAGAAATCAAATCTCCGCCGATCACCCATCAGATAGCATTAGTGGAGGAGCAAGACAATAAATCTTCCTCTATATTGATGTTCAGATTTCCGAGCTCGAGGAGCCGGATACCTGTCCGCAGAACAACGTGCCCCGCCCTCCGAACCTAGAATCGGACGACCGGCCTAAAACATCAGTTGGTATCCCGGAGTCCGAACCATTAAGTTCGGAAGATTTGCAAACTCTGGATCCCAAATTGGGCCAGGGTTCAGATTTAAAACCACCCACCCACCCAACTACACGCGATCTTATGTACATACGACAGCAGTCTCAGGAAATGGTCCATCACTTTTGGGCCATATTCCTCCTTGTCAAAGACAAGATTATGGATTGCCGTGATGAAGACGCGATCTAAGTATTCTGCAACAATTGCACGGACGAAGGAATCCTCAACGCCATCAACCGCCGTCGCATATTACACTTCGCTGACTTGGCAACCATAGTACAGAAGTACTGCGCAATGGAAAGCGCCTGGAAAACCCAGGCAGCTCGTTGGGAACCACCAGTTTCAACTCAGCCCCTTGTCCGGGCAAAAAGGACGCACCCTCGTGGGGCGCCAGATCCAATAGTAAAGAAATCAAAGCCCAATATGGGGCGCGGAACCGTTCTCAAGGGATGGCTTGATAGGCCATGCAAAATACACACAACACCGGATACTACACCAACCCACAACCTTAGAGCATGTTGGATACTCCGGCAAGTGGCCAAGAGCGGTGAAGATCTCCTCACCAAAAATACCCCAGAACAACACCCCCCTGGAAGACGACGACCTTAGAGTATTGATGGTCTTCGAGACCTTTGCTTCAAAAAATCAGCGCAAAAGGGCGCTCCGCGACCTCGCCGAAGTCTGCCAAGTCGCAGTAATAGACCCCTGGAACGACACGGCCATAACTTTTAACGCCAGTGAAGAACCAAAATTCAGGACAGTCCGGGCACCAGCCGCCTTGGTCCTCAGTCCGATCATGGACGGCTTTCGGCTCACCAAGGTCCTCATGGACGGCGGCAGCGGACTAAACCTCATTTATGAGGATACACTCAGCAAAATGGAAATAGACAGGAGCCGCATTGAGTAAAGTATCACGACCTTCCGGGGTATCATTCCCAGTCGGGAGGCGCGATGCGCGGGAAAAATCACGCTCAACGTGGTATTTGGCACGCCGGAGAATTATCGGTCCGAAGATATAACCTTCCAAGTGGCCCCTTTCAACAGCGGATATCATGCCCTACTAGGCCGAGACGCATTCACACGCTTCCAAGCTATACCTCATTACGGGTACATGAAGCTCAAGATACCCGGGCCCAACGGCACCATCACTCTTGCCAGTGATCCGGACATAGCACTGCGCGCCAAAAATAAAACTACATCCCTGGCCCTCGAGGCATTGTCTGAAGCCCTCGCGGCCAAAGAGCTGACCGCGTCGCGCTCCACTGTGGATAGGGATGACGTAATCCTTGACAAGCGACCCAAATCCACCTCCTTTAAACCAGCAGATGAAATAGTCAAATTTCAAGTCCACTCGACGGACCCCAAGAAGACAGCATCCATCGGGGCACAACTCGACCCAACGGTCGATGCCGCGCTATGAGAGTTCCTGTGTGAGAACTGGGACATATTCGCCTGGCACCCTTCTGATATGCCAGGAATCCCATGCAGGTTGGTCGAACATAGCCTCAATATCTTACAGGGATATAAACCGGTCAAACAAACACTATGACGTTTTTCCGAACCCAAACGACAAGCTATGGGAGAGGAGCTAGCCAAGTTACTCGAAGCCGGATTCATCAGAGAAATAAAACACCCGGACTGGCTAGCAAACCTGGTAATGGTACCAAAGAAGGATAAATCCTGGCGCCTATGCGTCAGTTTCAAAGACCTCAACAAGGCTTGCCCTAAGGATCCCTTCCCCCTCCCTTGCATTGATTAGATTATCGACGCAACCGCAGGACATCACTCACTGTGTTTCCTCAACGCGTACTCCGGATACCATCAAATCAAGATGAAGGAGTCCGATCAAGCCGCAACAGCATTCATTACCCCATATGGGCCTTTCTGCTTCAACACTATGCCTTTCGGGCTAAAAAACGCTGGCGCCACCTACCAACGCATGATTCAAACATGCCTGGAGAAACAGATCGGCAAGACAGTTGAAGCAAATGTGGATGACGTCATCATCAAAACTAGGCACGTGGAATCATTAATAGATGATTTACGTCTTACATTCGACAACCTCCGTGCATACGACATCAAGCTCAATCCGGAAAAATGTGTTTTCGGCATCCCCGCTGGAAAACTGACGGGCTTCATCGTTTTCAATAGAGGAATTGAAGCAAATCCAGCCAAAATCCGAGCTTTGTCACAATTGGCTACGCCAACTGACCTTCAACAGGTCCAGAAACTCGCCGGGTGTGTGGCAGCTTTAAGCCGCTTTATCTACAGATTGGGAGAAAAGGCATTGCCACTCTATCGCCTTCTCCATCGCACCGATCACTTCGAGTGGACGGATGCGACAACGGCCGGACTGGAAGAAATAAAAGCCCTTCTAGCGAGCAACCCAATCCTAGCCATGCCGAACATCGGCGAACCCATGTTATTATACATATCAGCAACACACCAGGTGGTGAGCGTCGTGCTCGTCGTTGAGCAAGAGCAGGACAGACACAAATTCCCACTTCAGAAGCCGGTATACTACATGTCCACTGTCCTCACACCATGCAAATCCCGGTACCCTCATTATCAAAAGATAACATACGCGGTCTTCATGGCATCACGGAAGCTACGACACTACTTCCAGGAGTGTTCGATCATGGTGGCTTACAAAGTACCACTCAACGACATAATAAACAACCGCGATGCTATGGGCCGGATCGCCAAATGGGCCATTGAACTCCTTTGTCAGGACCCCGATCCTAAGCCACATCGATCCAGCGTGTAACACATCATATCACTTTGCGGCCTCACGCACGGTACTCCCACGGGTGCCACCTTACCTGGCCCGGGACCGTTTGCGCCTTTTGGCTCACGTATATGATAGTGTCGCTAGCATCCATATGACAGAGAACCCGGGCCGACATGGCTAGTCGTGAAACCAAAGCGGCGCTAGCCTATGAGGACAGGCATACATGAATCACATCGAGCATGTCGGTCATCAACGCATTTATTCGGGCTGTAGCACTGGGCTAACAGGACTCCGGTAACCCGGGCTGTAGCAGGCTAGGCAGGACTCCGAATAACAGCGCGTGACATTTCCCCGAAGGGACAGACATAGGAACGACGTGAAAAACATGCCGGCCAGTCAAGTGTTCCAAGCAGTAGTGCTGGGCTAGCAGGACTCCGGTGATCCGGGCTGTAGCGGACTACTATCGCTCAGAAGCACTAGACTTACATTTCCCCATATGAAAGGCTGCCAAGGATAAACAACTAGATAGTCGGATCCCACTCATACCAAGCATTTCAATCATACACACAATATGCCCGATATGAGTAAATACAACATGGCATCACAACAGTACTCTACGACTCAAGTACTTTATTTAGAAGGCTCCGAGGAGCCATACATATCATCCATACAGATAGGGGTCACATGACCCAACACTCAAGTCATACAAACATACAGGCACATGCGGAAGCAAAGTAGTCTGAGTACAGACACTAGAAAGAAAGAAGGCTTGACGAAGCCTGTCTATCTACAACGACCCTTCACAAGTCTTGGATCACCACCTGGGTGACAAGTCACTCGTCAACGTCGAGGTCTACATAGAACCCATCAGAGGGATTGGTGCAGTCGTCTGAAAAACATGATTAAAGCAACATGAGTACGAAGGTACTCAGCAAGTCTTACAACAGGAACCTACTATACATGCACATTCTCAAGAAGGTAGTGGGGTTATTGCAGCAAGCCAGCTTTGACTCTTGGCTAAGCTATCCTACGATAGACACCACTTGTAAATCATTTGTCGCACACGAGTCCACTATCACCAACACAATACTCCACCGAGGATCCTCTCTCGTCATCCTACGAGAGGGCCATCCGCGGTACTCACACTTATCTTGAGATTTTTAGTAGTATCCATTTAACTTATCTATGAACTGTATAGGTGACCAAGTAGTCCTTTACCGCGGACGCGGCTATTCGAATAGATTTATACCCTGCAGGGGTGTACTTCTTCACACACGCTCTCACCACTTATCGCCGTTTACACGACATGTACTCGGCAACCTTCAAGCGGAAGCCCAACGAGGGTGTCGGCCACGGCCTACCTAAACACTCAAGTCTCTAGTCCAGGTTTATCGCCTATTCGGGTTCCATCCGCAGGGAGTCCGGCCGAGGTTTCCACTAACGGCCCCGAACGATGTGAACAGGGTTCCGAGACACCAAACGGGCACCCGGCTGACCCGGCCACGTGCCTACCGCAACACAGCCCACCCCAATGGTCAGCGCCGCGTGCGGCCCCCAGCATGCTACAAACACCAGAAACTACTTTGCAACTCCTGGACAGAGGACAAGCGTGATCAAGAAGCCGAGAGGGTCCATTGGTTTCGGGCCCAATGCGTGGTAGTAGCTGAGTCTTAAATCACACACACAGATCTCAGTTCTTAAGGACGGCCTCAATGAAACAACCCACCATGTACTCCTACATGGCCTTCCATCGATTCCTTTACCAAATCGTGTTCAACACTTCCACACCATTGACAACGATACAACTTTTCACTCCGGATCATCATCCCGATGAGCCAGACCTGACACAACTCTAAGCATAGCAAGCATAGCA
This sequence comes from Aegilops umbellulata, assembly GCA_032464435.1. Lineage (NCBI taxonomy): Eukaryota > Viridiplantae > Streptophyta > Magnoliopsida > Poales > Poaceae > Aegilops > Aegilops umbellulata. The sequence goes on along the minus strand of CP136057.1, from coordinate 576,611,924 downwards.
TGGTAGGAACACACACACACACATATAATGGCTCAATCAACTCCTACACATGCTAGTGGGTTTCATCTAGTTACTGTGGCAATGACAGGTCATGCAAAGGAAGTGGGTTCAACTACCGCAACACACAGCAGTTTGAAACGTGTTATCTTAATGCAGTAAACGAGAGCAGAGGCGAGAACATGGGTTTGTATCGGAATGATCAATGGGTTGCTTGCCTGATGGAGTGGTCGTGGGATACTGCCCTTCAGTTGGATACTCGGAGATATCCTCGGAGGCAGAACCTACCACGATGAACACATCGGAACACAATCAATACATGGCGATATGCAACAACATGATGCATGCTATGACATGGCAATATGGATGTGCCCTGACCTAGTGCAAGTTAAACCAGAAGGGAATGAACCCATTTGAACCAAAGATTCAAATGGTAGCTCATTTATGAAGATCATATTAGTGTATCAACTTGTAATGCCTAAACAGTGGGTTTAACTTGTTCTGACATGCATGAAACCAGTACCAATGGATAGGTTGGATTTTTCTGATAATTTTTCATATATAAAACTTTGCATTTGGAGTTATAGATAATTTTCTATGAATTTTTGAAGTTTGAACTAATTTCTGGAATTCCTGTGAAAAAAATAAATCCAGAAAATTAATTGTGGCGTCAGCATGAGGTCATGCTGACCTCAGCAGGTCAACAGACCCGGTCCAGGTCAAACCTGACGCGTGGGTCCCGCGTGTCAGGGTCATTAGCTTAAACAGATTAGATTATTTCTAATCCTGGATTAGTTAGCGGGCGGGGCCCACATGTCATAGACCCAGGGGGTCAAACTGGGCCCACCCGTGGTCAAAACGGGGGTCAGCGGGTCAACTCCGCCGGCGTTGAGCCGCCGGCGACGTCAGACGCGGCGGAGCAGAGTGGATTTGGCCGTTCCGGCCACCAAATGGGGCGCGGAAGGCATCTACGCACTCCTGGGAACGAGCCGCGGCTACTGGTGGAGTCAGTTGGGGTCGGGGTGGCCGGAGTTGGCGCCGGCGACGAGTTTGGCGGCGCCGGGGCTCGGGTGAAGGTGAAACCGGGGCTGCGGGGCACGGCGAGGCGCGTGGAGTGATGCGTCGGGCCCCTGGGTGTGCGGTGAGGCTAGTGGACAAGATGGTGCAGCCGTTGGGTGGCCGGAGCCTCGTCGGCGACGAGCTCCGCGGCGGCGGGTGCGGTTGAACTACGTGCAGTCGCTGTGGTGCACGAGAAGCAGAACGGAGAGGATGGGGAGGTGGCTATGCTCACAGCGAACTCGCAGAGCCAGACGGCGTGGTCGGGGACGAGCTGGTGCGGCGACGGCGTTGAAGGGGGTCTCCGGCGACGGTGGACTCGGGTGGGGTCGGTGCGGTGGCTTCGGGGCACGCGAGCGCTCGGGGCTCGTCTTGCTCGAAGAAGAAGAGGGTGGCGGAGCTCGTGGACACGGTCGGGTGGCGCGGGGACGACGGTGGCTATGGCTACGACGGCGGAGCGGCGACGGTGGCGTCGGCCATGGCGAAGGGGAGCGAGGGAGAGAGGCAGGGGGGAAGTGGACGTGTCCACGGGGTCGGGGGCACGACGTGGAGGCCGTCCAGCGCGTCGGGCGGCGAAGCGGCGAGCAGGTGGCGTCGTGGCGAGCTCGCGCTCGTCGGCGTCACCACCCTGCCTGCCTGGCGGGGATGAAGCAGCTGGCTGGCTCGGGCCAGCACAGTGCTGGGCCGCCAGGTGGGCCGGCTGGTGGGTTTGGCCAGGTAAGACTTTTTCTGATTTTTGTTTCCTTTTCTATTTCTTTGTAACTTTGTAGACTTATTAAAAATACTAAAATAACTCCTAAAATCACCAAACTGCATCTGGTCCTTAGTTAGAATATTTCCAGCCAGGAACATTTTAGTTTGGAGATATTTGAGCATTTGAAATATTTTATAAATTTTAAATGCCCAAATTCAAATACTAATGCATTAATTCAATGACCTTCTGTTGACCTAGAAAAATATGCACCATTTTTGCCAGAGGTTTCAACCCAAGACAAAGAGGGTGAACATTTTAGAAGGGCATTTCAGGTTCATTGAAATATTTTTAGTAAACCCTAGTTGATTTCAGGAGGGGTGCTGGGGGTTCTGCCTTCCCCATTTCAAATTTCTGTCAAAAGTAAACATGATGCACACTCTAATGCATGAGCTAGGTGGGATGTGACAACTCACCCCCACTCAAAAGAATCTCGTCCCGAGATTTAGGATCTGTCGGAAAGAAGGTGGGGTACTCAAGTCGAAGACGATCCTCCCTTTCCCATGTAGCTTCTTGCTCGGAATGGTGTCACCATTGGACCTTGAGAAACTTGATGTTGTGGCGTCGAGTGGTACGCTCGGCTTGATCAAGGATACGAACGGTGTATTCTCGATAAGTGAGGTTATCTTGGAGATCAAGCGTTTCGTGGTCCACTCCGCGGATAGGATCCGAGAAGCAACGCCTGAGTTGAGAGACGTGGAAGACATCATGGACTCTGGAGAGATGCGGAGGTAGTTCCAGTTGGTAGGCAACTTCCCCTCGTTTGGCAAGAATGCGAAAGGGTCCAATGTAACGAGGAGCCAACTTGCCTTTGATACCGAATCGATGGGTCCCCTTTAAAGGTGTAATCCGAAGGTAAGCCATCTCGCTGACTTCATAAGCCATGGGCTTATGCTTGCGGTCATACTGACTCTTTTGTCGGGATTGGGCGGTTTTCAACTTCTCACGAATAATACGAACCTGCTCTTCTGCATCCTGGATCATGTCCGGGCCAAAGAGTTGTCTCTCGCCAGTTTCTGACCAGTTAAGAGGCGTTCGACATTTTCGTCCATAGAGAACTTCGAAAGGAGCCTTACCCAAACTAGCTTGATAACTGTTGTTATAAGCGAACTCGGCGAATGGAAGGCACTTCTCCCAATTCATACCGAAAGAGATGACAGAAGCTCGGAGCATATCCTCCAGAATTTGATTGACTCGTTCTACTTGACCACTTGATTGCGGATGGAAGGCGGTGCTAAAGGAGAGACGAGTTCCCAAAGCATTTTGGAAACTTTCCCAAAATCGAGAGGTGAAAAGACTTCCACGATCTGAATTAATTTCCAATGGAACACCATGGAGAGATACTATTCGAGAGATGTACAAATCAGCTAGCTGGCTAGCGGTTATACTCTCGCGAACAGGTAAGAAGTGGGCTACTTTGGAAAGACGATCGACAACAACGAAGATAGCATTATTCCCTCTTTTGGTTCTGGGAAACCCGGTAATGAAATCCATACCGATTTTATCCCATTTCCATTCAGGAATCTCCAATGGTTGAAGGGTGCCAGCAGGCCGTTGATGCTCTGCTTTAACACGACGACAGACGTCGCAAGTTGCAATGTATTGAGCGATTTCTCTCTTCATCCTAGTCCACCAAAACCTTTGGCGTAGGTCTTGATACATTTTAGTACTACCGGGATGAATGGTGAGAGGGGATTCATGAGCTTCCTTAAGGATCAATCGTCTCAAGTTGCGTACCTTGGGAACCACTAGACGGTTTCCAAAGAACACAACACCTTGATCATCAATGGAGAAACAATCTGCAACTCCCTTCTTGATGTTTCTCTTGATACGGGAAATTCCCGGATCCACCTTTTGTGCCTTGATGATCTGATCCGTAAGGTTAGGTTTCGCCACCAGGGTGGAAAGGAATCCTCGAGGAACAATGTGAAGGTTAAGCTTATGAAATTCCTCGTGGAGAAGTGGTTGACCTTGTTGTAACATCAGGTTGTTACAATAAGATTTACGACTTAGTGCATCAGCCATGACATTGGCTTTGCCTGGGGTGTAGGTTATTCCTAAGTCGTAATCCGAGATCAACTCGACCCAACGTCTTTGCCTGAGATTCAAATCCAGTTGGGTGAAGATATATTTCAAACTTTGGTGATCAGTGTAAATTTCGCAACGATTACCCAGAAGGTAATGTCGCCAGGTTTTGAGTGCATGGACTACTGCTGCAAGCTCTAGATCATGAGTGGGATAATTATCCTCATGTGGACGCAACTGTCGAGATGCGTAGGCAATCACATGACGATCTTGCATGAGTATGCAACCTAGTCCTTGTCGCGAGGCGTCGCAATAGATAACAAAGTCCTTAGAGAAATCTGGTGGTACCAGTACGGGAGCAGATGTCAGGCGTCTTTTCAGTTCCCGAAAGCTGAACTCGCACTGTGGGGTCCACTCGAACTTTTTATCTTTCTTGAGGAGTTCAGTTAGAGGCTTAGCAACCTTGGAAAAATTCTCGACGAAGCGGCGGCAATAGCTCGCCAAACCAAGAAAACTCCGAACTTGCTTGACCGTTTCAGGTGGAGTCCAGTCAAGGACAGCTTGAACTCGCTCGGGATTGACAGCAATGCCCTTGCCAGAGATTACATGGCCCAGATAGGTCACTTCTGGCAACCAGAATTCGCACTTGGAGAATTTGGCATAAAGGCGATGCTCTCGAAGTTTCATCAATACTAGCCTTAGATGTTCGGCATGTTCTTCCTCATTCTTGGAGTAGATGAGTATATCATCGAGGTATACCACGACGAATTTATCCAAGTACTCCATGAAGATCGAGTTCATTAACCGAGAGAAGGTGGCTGGAGCATTGGTTAAACCGAAGGACATGACGGTGTACTCGTATTGGCCGTAACGAGTGACAAAGGCCGTTTTGGGAATGTCCCCGTTCTTGATTTTGATTTGATGGTAGCCCAACCTCAAATCCATCTTGGAGAAGACTGAGGATCCTGCGAGCTGATCATACAGGTCGTTGATCCTGGGGAGCGGATACTTGTTCTTGATAGTGACCAAATTGACAGGTCGGTAATCTACAACCATCCGATCCGTTCCATCCTTCTTCTTGACGAAGAGGACGGGGCAAGCCCATGGAGATGAACTAGGACGGATGAAACCCTTTTGCAAGGACTCATCGAGTTGTTTCTTAAGCTCAGCTAGTTCTAGGGGTGCCATCTTATAAGGACTCCTAGAGATTGGGACGGTTCGTGGAACAAGGTCTATCACGAACTCAACATCTCTGTCAGGTGGAACACCTGGCAGCTCCTCTGGAAAGACATCCGGGAAGTCACGGACTACCGGAATATCTTCGAGGTCTGGAAGGGGATTGGCATTTAGAGAGTAGAGCTGACGCTCCGATACTCGGGTCAAAACATTGACTGTCTTGCCCGATGGATGGGTAAGTTGAACAGTTCTAGTTGAGCAGTCAATCTTGGCGTAATGAGCTGACATCCAGTCCATACCCAAGATGATGTTTATGTCCGAAGACTTGAGAGCTATTAGTGACGCGAGAAAAACCAATCTGTCGACAAGAATTTCATTTCCATGGCTGATTCTAGAGGTTTGCCATCTAGAACCGGGAGTTTGAATTTCCATGGAGGTGGGCATGTCACTAAAGGTAGTGTTGTGCAAACGAGCATAGCTCTCAGAAATAAATGAACGAGATGCTCCAGTATCAAAAAGAACAGTTGCCGGGTGGCAATTAACAAGGAGCGTACCGAGAACGACGTTGGGATTCTCCTGAGTCTCTTCAGCTGAAACGTAGTTGACATGGCCACGAGCAGTGGTGGCTGGCTTGGCGACAAGCACCTTCGCTGTTGACTTACCACGTCCAACAGACTTTCCGAACTGGCTGGGGTTGTTCTGGGGACACTCACGGATGTAGTGGCCCGGCTCACCACACTTGAAGCAAGTTATCATATTGGGGCGTGGAGCAGTATTGACAGTGGGACCACCAAAAGTCTTGGGCGGCACATACTGTTGGTTGGGACGAGGCGCCTCAAAGTATGGCCTCGGAGTATACCTGGGTGGCATAGCAGAATTTGGGATCCAGACCCGGCGCTTCTGAGATCCAGAGCCGGATGAAGATCCATAGTCACGGGAGTGCTTGCGTGAAGCTTCAAAATCATTCTGCCCTGTCTCGGCACTGATGGCCTTATTGACTAGCTTCAGAAAGGAAATGCATTCATGCAGACGAAGGTCACGACGGAGCTCAGGGCTAAGTCCCTTGCGGAACCTTGCCTGCTTCTTGGCATCGGTGGATACCTCTTCGGGAGCATAGCGTGCAAGCTTCCCAAACTCGCGACTGTATGCATCCATAGTCAGCTTCCCCTGGGTGAAGTTGCAAAACTCCTCCCTCTTGCGATCCATGAGGCCTTCCGGAATATGATGCTCACGAAAAGCGGCACTGAAATCAGCCCAAGTAGTGAGTTGGCCGACCGGGCGCATAGCTTCATAATTCTCCCACCAAAGGCTGGCAGGGCCTTCGAGGTGATAGGCAGCAAAGGTGACTTTATCATCTTCAGCCACGTTGGCAGAACGTAGCTTGTGGGCGATGCTGCGGAGCCAGTCATCCGCATCGAGAGGTTCGATGGAATGATTGAACTTTGGCGGGTACAGCTTGACAAAGTCATTGATGGACACCGAATTGATCCTCTGCTGGCGTGCAGTGTTCTGCTCAATCCGCTCTAACAAGCGGTTGGTGTCGCGCCTGTTGCGCTCTGCCTCCAGCATCACTTCGGCCAGAGAAGGTGGTTGAGGAAGACTTTCCTCTCTAGGTGCACTAGCTTCTCCCTGCTCCGGAGCAGCAGGGTTGCTGCGGGTGTTGACCATCCTAGGAAAACAAAACAATGATTTAAGCCAGGATGGCAAAATCTGGCCAAAGAAGTGCGGAATGTAATGGATAACAAGGAATGCAGAGATGATCATCCGTATGACATGGTAATATAGAAACTGCCATATATATACCAACGGTCATACACATCATACATAGTTTAGTACAAGCTCAAGCTGAAGTACAACTAAGACGACAGACGTTACATCTCATCGGAGGCATTCCAAGCTCCTATACATTATTTTTTTTTACACCTCCGGAATTGATACACACTAGTTATATTCCACAATCACGCAGGACGGTGGACATACAACTATTACAATACTAGCGAGACTACTACTAGCTCAGACGGCTCCGTAGAAGTCCTCATAGAAATCACCACCCAGACCTGGAAGCGGAACATGGTCATCTGGGAACAGACGGTCCTGCGGTGCTTGTGGACCATAGGGACTTGGGTGCGGCCTCGGTCCAACAAATGGCGGCAGAAGAGGCCCACGAGGAGGGGTGATGCCTCCCACCTCACGCCATTCCATGAAGTCTGGCAGACTAGCCCGCACAGGGTACAAGTCTCTCGTGTCCATGTATCCGGCTTGCACAGCAGGTGCAAACCTCGTCAAGGTGGCCCAATGATCAGCACGAGCATTAAAGAGCTCCATACGCAAGGCCCGGTTTTCACGGTCCTTATCTTCCAACATCTCAGTAGTGGTGCAAAGGAGTGAGTCCTCATGGGATGCATCACTGTACATGCCCTGAAGGTAACCATGCGCCCCAGGGAGGGATGCTGGCATGTAGCGAAATTCAGTGTTGTTCAACAAAGCAGTTGTAGCTCGCATAATGGTCATCATCGAGTAGGCTGCATCTTGAACGGACATCCCAATAGTGATCCCGAGTCCATAAGAACGGTGGAGTGGTTCCGTGGCTCCGGGATATGATGGATATATCCTGACCGTGCACAGATATTGGCTCTGGTTAAAATCTCTAAACTGCTCTTCGACGGTGTATTCAGGGTACCATCGGTAACCTGCCTCAACCATCACTCGAACCAACATGGCGGTATGACCACATACACCGATGCAACGGGTCAGACGAACCACTTGGTTTTGGGGACGGGTAGCCATCTGAAAGCACAAAATAGTGCAAAGGCATTAGAATTTCTGGATGAAATTTAACAGTATAACGGCTGTAAATGCTCAGAAAAAGACTTGAGACATCCACAACAGTTTGCGAAACCACTCAACAACATCATATCAAGGTTCTGATTCAATTGGCAACATACTAAACTTTAGTAGAACTGAACTGGGTTATGACCAACAATCCTATAAGTTACTACGGATTTAGTAGCACGTGAACCTAATAGAGAGAAGAGAGCCTAGTCCTTAACCCACGTAGAATGAGAAGAGAATGACTCAGAATAGAGGGCATAAGGTAAAGGAGTAAAAGAGCCTTACGTTCCCTCCCACAATCAATTCCCCTACATATAACTAAAGCATTTCTAGACTCGACATCGACCAGTTTGGCTTAGCGAACCTACAGGCAGTCCGGCTCTGATACCAACGCTGTCAGGACCCCGATCCTAAGCCACATCGATCCAGCATGTAACACATCATATCACTTTGCGGCCTCACGCATGGTACTCCCACGGGTGCCACCTTACCTGGCCCGGGACCGTTTGCGCCTTTTGGCTCACGTATATGATAGTGTCGCTAGCATCCATATGACAGAGAACCCGGGCCGACATGGCTAGTCGTGAACCCAAAGCGGCGCTAGCCTATGAGGACAGGCATACATGAATCACATCGAGCATGTCGGTCATCAACGCATTTATTCGGGCTGTAGCACTGGGCTAACAGGACTCCGGTAACCCGGGCTGTAGCAGGCTAGGCAGGACTCCGAATAACAGCGCGTGACATTTCCCCGAAGGGACAGACATAGGAACGACGTGAAAAACATGCCGGCCAGTCAAGTGTTCCAAGCAGTAGTGCTGGGCTAGCAGGACTCCGGTGATCCGGGCTGTAGCGGACTACTATCGCTCAGAAGCACTAGACTTACATTTCCCCATATGAAAGGCTGCCAAGGATAAACAACTAGATAGTCGGATCCCACTCATACCAAGCATTTCAATCATACACACAATATGCCCGATATGAGTAAATACAACATGGCATCACAACAGTACTCTACGACTCAAGTACTTTATTTAGAAGGCTCCGAGGAGCCATACATATCATCCATACAGATAGGGGTCACATGACCCAACACTCAAGTCATACAAACATACAGGCACATGCGGAAGCAAAGTAGTCTGAGTACAGACACTAGAAAGAAAGAAGGCTTGACGAAGCCTGTCTATCTACAACGACCCTTCACAAGTCTTGGATCACCACCTGGGTGACAAGTCACTCGTCAACGTCGAGGTCTACATAGAACCCATCAGAGGGGTTGGTGCAGTCGTCTGAAAAACATGATTAAAGCAACATGAGTACGAAGGTACTCAGCAAGTCTTACAACAGGAACCTACTATACATGCACATTCTCAAGAAGGTAGTGGGGTTATTGCAGCAAGCCAGCTTTGACTCTTGGCTAAGCTATCCTACGATAGACACCACTTGTAAATCATTTGTCGCACACGAGTCCACTATCACCAACACAATACTCCACCGAGGATCCTCTCTCGTCATCCTACGAGAGGGCCATCCGCGGTACTCACACTTATCTTGAGATTTTTAGTAGTATCCATTTAACTTATCTATGAACTGTATAGGTGACCAAGTAGTCCTTTACCGCGGACGCGGCTATTCGAATAGATTTATACCCTGCAGGGGTGTACTTCTTCACACACGCTCTCACCACTTATCGCCGTTTACGCGACATGTACTCGGCAACCTTCAAGCGGAAGCCCAACGAGGGTGTCGGCCACGGCCTACCTAAACACTCAAGTCTCTAGTCCAGGTTTATCGCCTATTCGGGTTCCATCCGCAGGGAGTCCGGCCGAGGTTTCCACTAACGGCCCCGAACGATGTGAACAGGGTTCCGAGACACCAAACGGGCACCCGGCTGACCCGGCCACGTGCCTACCGCAACACAGCCCACCCCAATGGTCAGCGCCGCGTGCGGCCCCCAGCATGCTACAAACACCAGAAACTACTTTGCAACTCCTGGACAGAGGACAAGCGTGATCAAGAAGCCGAGAGGGTCCATTGGTTTCGGGCCCAATGCGTGGTAGTAGCTGAGTCTTAAATCACACACACAGATCTCAGTTCTTAAGGACGGCCTCAATGAAACAACCCACCATGTACTCCTACATGGCCTTCCATCGATTCCTTTACCAAATCGTGTTCAACACTTCCACACCATTGACAACGATACAACTTTTCACTCCGGATCATCATCCCGATGAGCCAGACCTGACACAACTCTAAGCATAGCAAGCATAGCATGGTAGGAACACACACACACATATAATGGCTCAATCAACTCCTACACATGCTAGTGGGTTTCATCTAGTTACTGTGGCAATGACAGGTCATGCAAAGGAAGTGGGTTCAACTACCGCAACACACAGCAGTTTGAAACGCGTTGTCTTAATGCAGTAAACGAGAGCAGAGGCGAGAACATGGGTTTGTATCGGAATGATCAATGGGTTGCTTGCCTGATGGAGTGGTCGTGGGATACTGCCCTTCAGTTGGATACTCGGAGATATCCTCGGAGGCAGAACCTACCACGATGAACACATCGGAACACAATCAATACATGGCGATATGCAACAACATGATGCATGCTATGACATGGCAATATGGATGTGCCCTGACCTAGTGCAAGTTAAACCAGAAGGGAATGAACCCATTTGAACCAAAGATTCAAATGGTAGCTCATTTATGAAGATCATATTAGTGTATCAACTTGTAATGCCTAAACAGTGGGTTTAACTTGTTCTGACATGCATGAAACCAGTACCAATGGATAGGTTGGATTTTTCTGATAATTTTTCATATATAAAACTTTGCATTTGGAGTTATAGATAATTTTCTATGAATTTTTGAAGTTTGAACTAATTTCTGGAATTCCTGTGAAAAAAATAAATCCAGAAAATTAATTGTGGCGTCAGCATGAGGTCATGCTGACCTCAGCAGGTCAACAGACCCGGTCCAGGTCAAACCTGACGCGTGGGTCCCGCGTGTCAGGGTCATTAGCTTAAACAGATTAGATTATTTCTAATCCTGGATTAGTTAGCGGGCGGGGCCCACATGTCATAGACCCAGGGGGTCAAACTGGGCCCACCCGTGGTCAAAACGGGGGTCAGCGGGTCAACTCCGCCGGCGTTGAGCCGCCGGCGACGTCAGACGCGGCGGAGCAGAGTGGATTTGGCCGTTCCGGCCACCAAATGGGGCGCGGAAGGCATCTACGCACTCCTGGGAACGAGCCGCGGCTACTGGTGGAGTCAGTTGGGGTCGGGGTGGCCGGAGTTGGCGCCGGCGACGAGTTTGGCGGCGCCGGGGCTCGGGTGAAGGTGAAACCGGGGCTGCGGGGCACGGCGAGGCGCGTGGAGTGATGCGTCGGGCCCCTGGGTGTGCGGTGAGGCTAGTGGACAAGATGGTGCAGCCGTTGGGTGGCCGGAGCCTCGTCGGCGACGAGCTCCGCGGCGGCGGGTGCGGTTGAACTACGTGCAGTCGCTGTGGTGCACGAGAAGCAGAACGGAGAGGATGGGGAGGTGGCTATGCTCACAGCGAACTCGCAGAGCCAGACGGCGTGGTCGGGGACGAGCTGGTGCGGCGACGGCGTTGAAGGGGGTCTCCGGCGACGGTGGACTCGGGTGGGGTCGGTGCGGTGGCTTCGGGGCACGCGAGCGCTCGGGGCTCGTCTTGCTCGAAGAAGAAGAGGGTGGCGGAGCTCGTGGACACGGTCGGGTGGCGCGGGGACGACGGTGGCTATGGCTACGACGGCGGAGCGGCGACGGTGGCGTCGGCCATGGCGAAGGGGAGCGAGGGAGAGAGGCAGGGGGGAAGTGGACGTGTCCACGGGGTCGGGGGCACGACGTGGAGGCCGTCCAGCGCGTCGGGCGGCGAAGCGGCGAGCAGGTGGCGTCGTGGCGAGCTCGCGCTCGTCGGCGTCACCACCCTGCCTGCCTGGCGGGGACGAAGCAGCTGGCTGGCTCGGGCCAGCACAGTGCTGGGCCGCCAGGTGGGCCGGCTGGTGGGTTTGGCCAGGTAAGACTTTTTCTGATTTTTGTTTCCTTTTCTATTTCTTTGTAACTTTGTAGACTTATTAAAAATACTAAAATAACTCCTAAAATCACCAAACTGCATCTGGTCCTTAGTTAGAATATTTCCAGCCAGGAACATTTTAGTTTGGAGATATTTGAGCATTTGAAATATTTTATAAATTTTAAATGCCCAAATTCAAATACTAATGCATTAATTCAATGACCTTCTGTTGACCTAGAAAAATATGCACCATTTTTGCCAGAGGTTTCAACCCAAGACAAAGAGGGTGAACATTTTAGAAGGGCATTTCAGGTTCATTGAAATATTTTTAGTAAACCCTAGTTGATTTCAGGAGGGGTGCTGGGGGTTCTGCCTTTCCCATTTCAAATTTCTGTCAAAAGTAAACATGATGCACACTCTAATGCATGAGCTAGGTGGGATGTGACATCCTTCCATTTGACATAACATACAAATCGCGTCGAGCCATTAAATCCCAAGTACTGGCGAACTTTGTCGCCGAATGGACAGAGGCCGAACTCCCTAAAGAGTACGACACATATTCCAACTGGGTTATGTATTTCGATGGTTCCAAAATGCTGGCAGGTTTAGGAGCGGGTGTCGTTTAACGTCCCCCACTAGAGACGTAGTCCAGTACGTACTCCAAATATTATACACAGACTCCAATAACACAGCCGAATACGAGGCCTTGTTGCATGGGCTTCGGATGGCTGTCTCCATGGGCATACAACGCCTGCAAGTGCGCGGGGACTCAAACCTCGCAATATCTCAAATAAATGGAGATTTTGATGCCAAGGATCCAAAAATGACGGCTTACCGCAACACCGTTCTTAAAATCTCGGCACGTTTTAAGGGGCTCGAGTTTCATCATGTGGCTCGAGAAAGTAATCAAGCGGTGGACGTCCTCGCTCGCATCGGCACCAAGTGCGACCCCGTCCCAACTAACTTCTTTCTAGAAAGGCTTTTCAAGCCGTCCATGGTGTGGCAAGGGGAGAGCGGCAGCAACAGTCCGGAACCGACTATAACCTCAGATGCCGAACACACCGATATCATCGGGGGCTCAGCCACCGAAATAACACCATCGGCCCATCTCATCATGGCAGTCATTGCCCCATGGACCGAACCTTTCTTGGCCTACCTTAATAGGCGAGAACTCCCTGAGGATCAGAATGAGGCTCGCCGTGTTGTCCGGCGTTCGAAAGCCTTCAAGGTTCGCGACGGAGAACTCTACAAGAAAAGCGCTACCGGAGTACTCCAAAGATGTATCTCCGAGTAAGAGGGGCGGCAGCTCTTGGGTGAAATTCATGCCGGTCTCGGTGGTCACCATGCCGTGGCTCAGGCCCTTGTAAGCAAGGCTTTCCGTACAGGTTTCTATTGGCTGACGGCCCGAGCAAACGCACAGGACCTTGTCCAACGTTGCATCGAATGCCAACTTTTTGCCAACCAGAGCCATATGCCACCCACAGCTCTGCAAACAATCCCCATCACTTGGCCTTTCGCGGTCTAGGGGCTTGATATGGTTGGACCCTGAGGGAGTCCTGGAGCGTCCGGCCTGTTATCTGTGGGCTGGACTGATGGTCTGTGAAGACATGAAGGCCGAAGATCGTACCCGTGTTCGGATTGGACACTACTTAGCGTGGAAGGCAAGCTTGGCGACCGACTATGAAGATTCCTTCTTATGTAACCAACTCTATGTAAACCCTAGACCCTCCCGGTGTCTATATAAACAGGAGGAGTTAGTCCGGAAAGGATATACTCATTACCATAGTCATACATGCTAGACTTTTAGGGTTTAGCCATTACGATCTCGTGGTAGATCAACTCTTGTAACACTCATATTCATCAAGACCAATCAAGCAGGAAGTAGGGTATTACCTCCATAGAGAGGGCCCGAACCTGGGTAAACATCGTGTCCCCCGTCTCCTGTTACCATCGATCCTAGACGCGCAGTTCGGGACCCCCTACCCGAGATCCGCCGATTTTGACACCGACATTGGTGCTTTCTTTGAGAGTTCCACTGTGCCGTCGCCAAGAGGATTGATGGCTCGCCTTGTTCTCAAGGATAATATCACCTCCGGAGGATCCCTGGCTCCGGGCCAAACCCTCCGGCTGGGCGTCTTCGTCATGACCACCAAGTCAGCCCATTAGCTGACGATGACCTCTCGAGTCATCGAAAATCGCCTCCGCGTCGATCCCGAATACTCCGCCCGGATGGATCCAATGGAGCTATCGTCACTGAACGAACTCCTGGATCGCATGTCCGCCTTGGGGGTCGCCACAGACTATGATCGGGTTGGGCTTAAACCCGACCGGAGAGAAATTAAAACTCTGCTGATCACCCACCAGATAGCGGTAGTCGAGGAGCGGAGCAACTCTTCTACTATATTGAAAACGAACTATGTTCAGATCTCCGATCTTGAAGGGCCGGATACTCTCCGGCAGAAAGGCATGTCCCGTCCCCCGAACATGGAGTCGGACAATGAGCGTGAAAAATCAGTTGACATCCCGGAGCCCGAACTGCCAGGGACGGTAGATCTTCAAACTCCGGATCCAAAGTCGGGCCAGGGTTCGGATTTCATTCCACCCACCCACCCGGACATAGACGCTCTCATGAGCATCAAACAACAACCTCAGGAAACGGTCCACCACTTCTGGGCCAGATTCCTACTTATCAAAAATAAAGTAAAAAATTACCGCGACGAAGACGCGATAGCAGCATTCTGCAAAAACTGCGCGGACGAAGGTATCCTCAACGCCATCAATCGCCGCCGCATACTAAAGTTCGCTGACTTAGCAACTATCATACAAAAGTACAGCGCGATGGAAAGCGCTTGGAAAACTCAGGCAGCTCGTTGGGAATCGTCGGTCCCAACTCAACTCATCCTACAAGCGAAGAGGGCGCACCCCCGTGGCACGCCCAGCCGAATAGTCAAAAAACATAAACCCATCACGTTGCACGGCACCGTTCTGGAGGGATGGCTCAATGGCCCATGCAAAATACATATGATGCCGGATACCGTGGCAACCCACAGCCTTAGAGCATGTTGGATACTTTGGTAGGTAGCCAAGAGCGGCAAGGACATTCTTATCAAGGACACCCCGGAACAGCACCCTCCAGCAAACGACGACACTAGCGTATTGACAGTCTTCGAGACATTCACTTCAAACAATAAGCATAAAAGGGCACTGCGTGATCTCGCTGAAGTTTGCCAGGTCGCCGCAATTGACCCCTGGAACGACATGGCCATAACCTTCAACGCCAGTGACGAACCCAAATACAGAACAGTCCGAGCGCCAGCTGCATTAGTCCTCAGTCCCATCATGGACGGTTTTCGACTTACAAAAGTCCTCATGGACGGCGGCAGCGGACTAAACCTCATTTACGAGGACACACTCCACAAGATGGAAATAGACAGGAGCCGCATTGAGAAAAGCAGCACAACCTTTTGAGGTATCATTCCCAGTCGGGAAGCGTGGTGTGCGGGAAAAATTACACCTGGTGTGGTATTCGGCACACTGGAGAATTATCGGTCCGAAGAAATAAGTTTCCAGGTGTCCCCTTTCAACAGCGGATACCACGCCCTGTTAGGGCGAGAGGCCTTCATGCGCTTTCAAGCCATACCTTATTTTGGGTATATGAAGCTAAAAATGCCTGGGCCTAATGGAATAATCACCCTCGTCAGTGATCCGAATATAGCACTCCGCGCCGAGAACAAAACTGCATCCTTGGCCCTCGAGGCATTATCTGAGGCCCTTGCGGCCGAAGAACTAACCGCACTACGCTCCACTGTGGATAGAGACGATGTTATCCTAGACAAACGACCCAAATCTACTTCCTTCAAGCCAGTAGAAGAAACAGTCAAATTTCAGGTCCATCCAACAGACCCGAAGAAGACAGCCTCCATTAAGCGCAACTCAGCCCCACAGTCGACGCAGCACTGCGAGACTTCTTGCGTGAAAACTAGGATATATTCGCCTGGCACCCCTCAGATATGCCAGGAATCCCGTGCGAGTTGGCCGAACACAGTCTCAACATACTAAAGGGATATAAACCGGTCAAACAAACACTGCGGCGCTTTTTCGAACCCAAACGACAAGCTATGGGGGAGGAGCTAGCCAAACTTATCGAGGCCGGATTCATCAAAGATATTAAACATCCGGACTGGCTGGCGAACTTGGTCATGGAGAAGGATAAATCCTGGCGCCTATGCGTCGATTTCAAAGACCTTAACAAGGCTTGCCCCAAGGATCCCTTCCCCCTTCCTCGAATTGATCAAATCATTAACACTACCGTAGGACACGACTCGCTGTGCTTCCTTGATGCATATTCCAGATACCATCAAATCAAAATGAAGGAGTCCGATCAAGCCGCAACAGCATTCATTACGCCATACGGGTCGTTTTGCTTCAACACCATGCCTTTCGGGCTAGAGAATACTGGCGCCACCTACCAGCGCATGATCCAAACATGCCTCTAGAAACAGATCCGCAAGACAGTGGAGGCCTACGTGGACGACGTCGTCATCAAAACTAGACACGTCGAAACACTAATAGACGACTTGCGTCTCACATTCGACAACCTCCGCACATACGACATCAAGCTCAACCCGGAAAAGTGCGTCTTCGGCGTCCCCGCCGGTAAACTACTGGGCTTCATCGTCTCCAATAGAGGCATTGAAGCAAACCCAGCCAAAATCCGAGCTCTGTCACAATTGGCCATGCCAACCCAACTCAAACAGGTCCAAAAACTCGCTGGGTGCGTGGCAGCTTTAAGCCGCTTCATCTCCAGGTTGGGAGAAAAGGCACTGCCCCTTTATCGCCTCCTATGGTGCATCGACAACTTCGAGTGGATAGACGCGGCAACAACTGGACTAGAAGAAATAAAAGCCCTTTTGGCAAGCAACCCAATCCTGGTCGCGCCAAACATCGGCGAGCCAATGCTCCTATATATATCAGCAACACACCAGGTGGTGAGCGCCGTACTCGTCGTCGAGCGAGAACAGGACGGACACAAATTTCCGCTCCAAAAGCCGGTATACTACGTATCCACCGTCCTCACACCATGCAAATCCGGGTACCCTCACTATCAAAAGATAGCATATGCAGTCTTCATGGCATCTCAAAAATTGCGACACTACTTTCAGGAGTGCTCGATCACGGTGGATTCCGAAGTTCCCCTCAATGATATAATAAACAATCGGGACGCCACGGGCCGGATTGCCAAATGGGCCATTGAGCTCCTTCCATTCGACATCACGTACAAACCTCGTCGAGCCATCAAATCCCAAGTACTAGCTGACTTCGTCGCCGAATGGACAAAGGCAGATGTCGGCGTTCTGGGAACAGGGGTCCCCAGACTTGCCTACCTGC
Source organism: Aegilops umbellulata (assembly GCA_032464435.1). NCBI lineage: Eukaryota > Viridiplantae > Streptophyta > Magnoliopsida > Poales > Poaceae > Aegilops > Aegilops umbellulata. The sequence continues at coordinate 576,594,661 of CP136057.1, read as the reverse complement.
GGCCTGTGGCGTGGCTTAAAGGGGGCCCAGCACGACCCATCTTCATCAACACAAGACCCAAGACCCTCGCAAGGGGCCAAGCCTCGCGGGGCGGACGACGCGGAGCTTCCTCAGGCGCAGCCTCATCAGGCTGGCTCATGAGGAGGCGGAGAGATCAAGGCAGGGTACCTCACGAGGTACCCATGACGCAATCCATGACGACCAGGGGTGCCAGGCGGGTGCCAGCCCGTGTGGTGTCCTCCTTTCCTCTTTGGTGCAAAGGAGGCAAGCGCAGGCGAGAGGATCAAGCAAAGGCATCCATTTCGGTGCAACGAGACCAAGACCAGTCCAACGGTGGGGAGTAGGTCATCGTGGAGCCCAGGACGGGGTCACCATAGAGTCTTTGGCAGGCGAGGACCAACTTTAGTCAGGATAAGTGTACCAGATGTTCCCCTTCAAAATGGCCAATTGTTGGCGCCCTTCCCGCTCAATATTTGGGGAAGAGGCCCAGGGCCTTTGCCTATAAATAGGACTAGCCACCCCCAGGGTAGAGGCATCTAGACATCTAGCAATCAAGAAACCTAATCAGCTAGGATCCAGAGAGAAGGGCGATTGAACTCCTCCTAGCAGTTCGTCCCCTCAGCCAAGAACAGACCCTCGCGAGGCTGTTCTTCCTTGTATTGTTCATCATCATCAGCCCAAGAGGCAATCCACCACACCACACTGGAGTAGGGTATTACACCAAATCGGTGCCCCGAACTAGTATAAACTATGTGTCTCTTTGTTGTTCTTTTAGTAGTTTAGATCTTTGCGAGACGGAGAGGTAGAGGGCGTAATCTCCGCGCGCACCCCAGAGTTCGAACCTCAAGGGTCTGCTGGAACCCGAAATCCAACATTTGGCGTGCCAGGTAGGGGTTCGCCGGGATTTATCTTCCACCGCTCCGCTCTCCTCCGACCGTCGCGTCCATGTCCGACGCTCATCGGGCCCGCGCCAAGCGCCGGGCCGTCATCGCTTCCCGCGTCACCCAGACGGCTCCCGTCGGCGGGCATCCTCGTCGTTCCCTGTCGCCCGCCATCAACGCCGCCACCGGCCCGGCGGGGAACGAGCAGCAAGCATCGTCTCCGCATCCGTCCGTGCGGCAAGACGGCCGCACCGCTACTCCATCGCTCACACCAGCTGGTTCTTTGGCCCCCGCGCTCCGTGCAGCCTTGGAGGCCCGGGCTGCGCTCATCGCGGCAAACAAGCTCTTGCGCTACCGTCCCATCGATGACGTCTACGAATAGTGGCTCGGCCGTGTCGCCGAGCTCGTCCGCGCCGCAGGGGGCTCTCCCACGCCGTCCGTTCCGCTACGCCGCGCCCCGCCCCGCGCGGGCAACGAAGCTCCGGGGGCGTACCAGCCGCCTCCTCTTCAAGAAGACGCCATGGCTCCAAGGCGCGCGGCCCCTGGCCGGAACCCGCTCCGTCAGGCGCCGGCGCGACAAGAGCAGAGTTGCCAAGAAGTCCCTCGCCCGCAAGAAGCTGCCCGGGCGCTCCTTGCTCCGGCACGTCGTGACCCTGCTCCTGCTCCCGCGCGTCAAGACCCCGCACTGCTCCGAGCCGCAGTGCATGGGGACCCGCAAGACCAAGCTCTCCACCAGCCAAGGCCCCCCATGGCAACCGCAGGCTGCCGTGCCTACACCACCGAGATGCGTAGCGTCGCATGGCGTGGCAAGTTCAAGCCAGACCTGCCTCCCCGCTACAACGGCACGACCGACCCTGCAGAGTTCCTCCAGCTCTATGAGCTGGGCATCGAAGCTGCCAGCGGGGACGAGAAGGTCATGGCGAACTGGTTCCCCATGGCACTGAAGGAAGGAGGTCGCACCTGGCTCCTGAATCTGGCTCCAGGCACGATCTCTTCCTGGGACCAGATGCGCACCCGCTTCATCGCCAACTTCCAAGGTACTCGCGACCGGCCGCCCACCGTGAGTGACATGCGCCGCATCAAGCAACAACCCAGAGAGACCCTGCAAAAGTACATCCAGCGCTTCAACAGTGCGCGCCTCAAGATCCCCAAGGTGTCCGAGGAGGCCACCATCTCAGCCTTCTCCGATGGAGTGCGCGACGTCAAGATGAAGGAGGAGTTGGCGATGCATGAAGACCTATGCACCTCCCTGGAGCTGTTCAACTTGGCGACCAAGTGCGCCAGGGCTGAGGAAGGACGTCTCTCCCTCCTCGAGCTGCCTTCCGCAGACCCAGAAGAGAAGAAGCCCAAGGCCAAGGACGTGAAGCACAAGGGGGCTGTCGTGCTCGCGGCAGAACCAGACACCAAGCGGGGCAAAGATCTGCCCGAATCCTCCAGGGGCAGCCGGTACTGTGTGTACCACGACCTCCACACCCATAACACCAACGAATGCCAAGAACTCCGCGCCGTGCGAGAAGGAAGGATCGCCCGTCGTCCCGACCGTGCTGACCGGGGCTACGGCTGAGGAGGAGGAAGAAATGCAGGACGCTGGGAAGACCGCGGCCCGCGCCAAGGATGGCGCGATCAACCTCGCGAGGACCGCTGGCGAGACATGCCTCGCGAGGGGGACTGGAGGGATCAGCCTCGTGAGGACCGCCCACAAGGCAACATAGGCCTCCCTCCACTGCCACCGCAGCCAAGGAGGAACGAGGACCGCCATCAAGACGAGGGGGCTGGGGGCTTCCAGGAGCCACGCGCGATCGCCTGCATCCTGGGCGAAGCTCAAGCCCCTGCCTCCCAACGCATCTTCAAGCAGTTTGCCTGCGAGGTGAATGTAGTCCTCCCCAAGCTCGAAGCAACGCGCCCTCTCAGGTGGTAGGCGTGCGCCATCACGTTTAGCTCGGCGGATCAGCTCAAGTGTGCGGCCACAGCTGGAGTCCTCCCGATGCTTTGCTCCCCAGTCATCAGCAACGTACTGGTCACCAGGACCCTCATCGACGGCGGGGCAGGGCTCAACGTCCTATCCGTGGAAACATTCAACAATCTCCAAGTGCCCTATGACCAGCTTCAGCCAACCAAGCCTTTCTCCGGAGTCACCGACGGTTCCACGGTCCCGATTGGGCAGGTCCGCCTCCCTGTCACCTTCGGGGCACGCAACAACTACCGCACCGAGCTCATCGACTTCGACATCGCCCACATCCGCCTGCCGTACAACGCCATCCTCGGGTACCCAGCGCTGGCCAAGTTCATGGTCGTAACTCACCATGGCTACAACATCCTCAAGATGCCAGGAAGTGGCGGAGTCATCACTGTGCCCTGTGAAGAAAAGGATGCGGTGTGTTCCCTGGAGTGAGCCTTTCAGGCCGCGTCACTGGAAGACCCGGAGCGCAGAAGCAGGAGGCTTCCCGAGACCACCCCCAAGAAGAAGAAGACATCGTCTGGACCGGCCCCTCAGGAGGCGGGCCCCTCAGGGCCCGCGTCTGCCCAAGGGGAACCTCCTTCCATCGCATAGGAAAGCGCGCCCAGCGCCCTCCTCAGGCAGGGAACGGGGGCTCTCCTCTGGAGGGCCACCGACCTGGCCAAGGTCACGAGGGAGGCACTTAGGCACCACGTGGAGGCGTGTTTCGATGCACGTTTCCCTCAAGAAGGAGCAATGCATGGAAGGTCAGACCAGCAGGAGTTTTTCAACAAGGCCGTTCAAGAAATACACGAATCAAGAGTCATGAGAGGCTGCCGCCGTCTATCGGCTGTGGCTCCCCATCCAGGCGAGGATGGTGGGCTGCGCGTCTACATCGACGTACCAGGGCTCAACCGAGTCGCCTCGCTGGAGTGCCTCTGGCCCTCGCAGGTGGGGCGCTGCGGAGGTCCGCCCCACAGCTACGCTTGCATGCCCTATGGCTTGCCGACCACGGCTGCTACGAACCAGCGCCTCATGAGGGGCATCATGGAGGCTCAAGAAGACAGGCATTTCGCAGCCTTGGCGGAGATAGAGATGATTCACGAAGAGCCACCAGTGCCTCTGGAGCCTCCCGAGGCCCCAGGGCCTGGGGGCTTGTGAGGATCAGCTTCCGCAGCCCACTGAGTCTGCTGCACCAACACCCCTTCGTCCTCGACATCTTCAGGTGACATCTTTCAAGTTTCATTTCCAGCTGGGAGCGCCCTCCCAGGGCTGCATCATTCCCAGGCCGCGTGGGTCCGTCCCTGCGGCATGTATCCCTTTTATTTCATGTTGATTAGCCTGCTTTGTTGGGGGCGCCCTCGGGCTGCACCATCCCCAAGTCGCTCGGGCCAGGCCCAGCGGCATGTATCTCCCTTGCGTTTATTTCCGGCTATGCATTCGCCCATCATGCTTGATTACTTGATGCATGTCCACGGCACCTCTTCTTCTCCATGTCGACCACTTGCACATTAAAGGGGGGGTACGTGAGCATCGCTACTCAGGACTCTTACCGGTACTCCAGCCCTCACCCTCTGGCCTTGTCCACAGCATCGCAACCTGGCATACCAGCAACGGCTGAGACCAGCTCGAGGGCCGGGACCAGAGGACGTAGAGTGCCGGCATCTAACCAAATTTGCAGGAACACATCACAAGATAAGGCCCAGTGCCAGGCGCAATCCGCCTAGATGTAGGGCCCCGTGAGTCCCGCGCTGGCTCACGGTGCCCAGATACACCTCACCTTGCCCTACCATGCCGGCCACGTGTCACGGCGGGGCTGTACACGCCCCGGGGGCTACTCCTGGAGGGGGGCCCCCTCCCACGTACCAGTGGAAGCACTATGCTCCGCGCTGGCTGACGACACTGCCGAGGAGCGGCTATGCCCGTACACATGCGGAAGCGCTATGCTCCGCGCTGGTGATAAACAACTGAGGGTGGCCCCCGGGCCGCATCAACCTCAGGGAGCCCAGAGCTCAGTGTCTAGCCTCATCGCAACGCCTCCCCTCGGGAGTGCCGCGCGAGGGGGCTAGGCACGGGGGCTGCGCCTGGCTCACGCCCAGACGTACGCCACCCAGCCAGGCCCCTCAAGCCTGGTTCATCGCGCGTTTCTGCCCGAGCGGAGCCAAGGTATGAAGGCTGTTTGAGCGTCAAGGGGGACTCCTGAGCATCGCGACTCAGGGGCCTAACTTGTCCCGTAGCCCCTCACTCCTTAGTTCCGAAAGGCTAATGCTGGGTGAGGTACGCGCGGGGCCGGGCTCTGTAGACGTAGAACGGTAGACCCACTTGCATGTCACCTCATCACTTGCTGTTTGCGCGTCAAGGGGGACTCCTGAGCATCGCGACTCAGGAGCCTAACTGGTTCCGTAGCCCCTCACTCCTTCGGTCCCGTCCTGGTTTCCGGTCGGGGCTAATGCTGGGTGAGGTACGCGCGGAGTCGGGCTCTGCAGACGTAGAACGGAAGATCCACCTGTTGGGGAACGTAGTAATTTCAAAAAAAAATCCTACGCACACGCAAGATCATGGTGATGCATAGCAACGAGAGGGGAGAGTGTTGTCTACGTACCCTCATAGACCGAAAGCGGAAGCGTTATATCAACGCGGTTGATGTAGTCGTACGTCTTCACGATCCGACCGATCCAAGCACCGTTACTCCGGCACCTCCGAGTTCTTGGCACACGTTCAGCTCGATGACGATCCCCGGGCTCCGATCCAGCAAAGCTTCGGGTAGGAGTTCCGTCATCACGACGGCGTGGTGACGATCTTGATGTACTACCGGCGCAGGGCTTCGCCTAAGCACTGCAACGATATGACCGAGGTGGAATTTGGTGGAAGGGGGCACCGCACACGGCTAAGGAAAGATCTCAATGATCAATTGTGTATATGTGTGGTGCCCCCTGCCCCCGTATATAAAGGAGCCAAGGGGGAGGGCTGGCCGGCCAAGCCTGGCGCGCCAAGAGAGTCCTACTCCCTCTGGGAGTAGGATCCCCCCCCCCAATCCTAGTTGGACTAGGATTCTCCAAGGGGAAGAGAGAGAGAGGGGGCCGGCCACCTCTCCTAGTCCTAATAGGACTAGGGGAAGGGGGGAGGCGCGCAGCCCATGAGGGCAGCCCTCTCACCTCTCCACCAAGGCCCATGTTGGCCCATTATGCTCCCGGGGGGTTCCGGTAACCCTCCCGGTATTCCGGTAAAATCCTGATTTCACCTGGAACACATCCGATGTCCAAACATAGGCTTCCAATATATCATTCTTTACGTCTCGACCATTTCGAGACTCCTCTTCATGTCCGTGATCATATCCAGGACTCTGAACTCCTTCGGTACATCAAAATGCATAAACTCATAATAACTGTCATCGTAACGTTAAGCGTGTGGACCCTACGGTTCGAGAACAATGTAGACATGGCCGAGACACATCTCCGGTCAATAACCAATAGCGGGACCTCGATGCCCATATTGGCTCCTACATATTCTACGAAGATCTTTATCGGTCAGACCGCATAACAACATACGTTTGTTCCCTTTGTCATCGGTATGTTACTTGCCCGAGATTCGATCGTCGGTATCCAATACCTAGTTCAATCTCTTTACCGGCAAGTCTCTTTACTCGTTCCGTAATACATCATATCGCAACTAACTCATTGGTTGCAATGCTTGCAAGGCTTTATGTGATGTGCATTACCGAGAAGGCCCTGAGATACCTCCCCGACATTCGGAGTGACAAATCCTAATCTCGAAATACGCCAACCCAACAAATACTTTCGGAAACACCTGTAGAGCACCTTTATAATCACTCAGTTACGTTGTGACGTTTGGTAGAACACAAAGTGTTCCTACGGTAAACGGGAGTTGCATAATCTCATAGTTTAAAGGAACATGTATAAGTCATGGATAAAAGCAATAGCAACATACTAAACGATCGGGTGCTATGCTAATGGAATGGGTCATGTCAATCAGATCATTCAACTAATGATGTGATCTCGTTAATCAAATAACAACTCTTTGTTCATGGTTAGGAAACATAACCATCTTTGATTAATGAGCTAGTCAAGTAGAGGCATACTAGTGACACTCTGTTTGCCTATGTATTCACACATGTATTATGTTTCCAGTTAATACAATTCTAGCATGAATAATAAACATTTATCATGATATGTAAGGAAATAAATAATAACTTTATTATTGCCTCTAGGGCATATTTCCTTCACCACCTACATCACACCTCCCTACTTGTGACCAACACCCAAAGGGTTTACTAGAGTCAGTAATCTAGTTCACATCGCTTATGTGATTAACACCCAAAGAGTACTAAGGTGTGATCATGTTTTGCTTGTGAGATAATTTTAGTCCACGGGTCTGTCTCATTCAGATCCGTAAGTATTTTGCAAATTTCTATGTCAACAATACTCTGTACGGAGCTACTTTAGCTAATTGCTCCTACTTTCAATATGTATCTAGATTGAGACTTAGAGTCATCTAGATTAGTGTCAAAACTTGCATCGACGTAATCTTTTACGACGAACCTTTTGTCACCTCCATAATCGAGAAACATATCCTTATTCCATTAAGGATAATTTTGACCGCTGTCCAGTGATCTACTCCTAGATCACTATTGTACTCCCTTGCCAAACTCAGTGGTAGGGTATGCAATAGATCTGGTACACAGCATGGCATACTTCATAGAGCCTATGGCTGAGGCATAGGGAATGACTTTCATTCTCTTTCTATCATCTGTCGTGGTCGGGCTTTGAGTTTTACTCAATTTCACACCTTGTAATACAGGCAAGAACTCTTTCTTTGACTGTTCCATTTTGAACTACTTCAAAATTCTTTCAAGGTATGTACTTATTGAAAAACTTATCAAGCGTCTTGATCTATCTCTATAGATCTTGATGCTCAATATGTAAGCAGCTTCACCGAGGTCCTTCTTCGAAAAACTCCTTTCAAATACTCCTTTATGCTTCACAGAATAATTCTACATTATTTCCAATCAATAATATGTCATTTACATATACTTATCAGAAATGGTGTAGTGCTCCCACTCACTTTCTTGTAAATACAGGCTTCACCGCAAGTCTGTATAAAACTATATGCTTTGATCAACTTATCAAAGTGTATATTCCAACTCCGAGATGCTTGCACCAGTCCATAGATGGATCGCTGGAGCTTGCATATTTTGTTAACACCTTTAGGATCGACAAAACCTTCTAGTTGCATCGTATACAACTCTTCTTTAATAAATCCATTGAGGAATGCAGTTTTGTTGATCCATTTGCCAAATTTCATAAAATGCGGCAATTGCTAACATGATTCGGACAGACTTAAGCATAGATACGAGTGAGAAACTCTCATCGTAGTCAACACCTTGAACTTGTCGAAAACCTTTTGCGACAATTCTAGCTTTGTAGATAGTAACACTACTATCAGTGTCCGTCTTCCTCTTCAAGATCCATTTATTTTCTTTGGCTTGCCGATCATCGGGCAAATCCATCAAAGTACATACTTTGTTCTCATACATGGATCATATCTCAGATTTCATGGCCTCAAACCATTTCGCGGAATCTGGGCTCACCATCGCTTCCTCATAGTTCGCAAGTTCATCATGGTCTAGTAACATGACTTCCAGAACAGGATTTACCGTACCACTCTGGTGCGGATCTCACTCTGGTTTACCTACGAGGTTCGGTAGTAACTTGATCTGAAGTTACATGATCATCATCATTAGCTTCCTCACTAATTGGTGTAGTAGTCACAGGAACAGATTTCTGTGACGAACCACTTTCCAATAAGGGAGAAGGTACAATTACCTTATCAAGTTCTACTTTCCTCCCACTCACTTCTTTCGAGAGAAACTCCTTCTCTGGAAAGGATCCATTCTCAGCAACAAATGTCTTGCCATTGGATCTGTGATAGAAGGTGTACCCAACAGTTTCCTTTGGGTATCCTATGAAGACATATTTCTCCGATTTGGGTTTGAGCTTATCAGGATGAAACTTTTTCATATAAGCATCGCGACCCCAAACTTTAAGAAACGACATCTTAGGTTTATTGCTAAACCATAGTTCATACGGTGTCGTCTCAACGGATTTAGATGGTGCCCTATTTAATGTGAATGCAGCTGTCTCTAATGCATAATCCCAAAAACGATAGTGGTAGATCGGTAAGATACATCATAGATTGTACTATATCTAATAAAGTACGGTTATGACGTTCGGACGCACCATTATGCTGTGGTGTTCCAGGTGGCATGAGTTTGTGAAACTATTCCACATTGTTTTAATTGAAGGCCAAACTCGTAACTCAAATATTCTCCTTCACGATCATATCGTAGAAACTTTTTTTTTGTTACGATGATTCTCCACTTCACTCTGAAATTCTTTGAACTTTTCAAATGTTTCAGACTTATGTTTCATCAAGTAGATATACCCATATCTGCTCAAATCATCTGTGAAGGTCAGAAAATAATGATACTTTGTCGCGAGCCTTAATATTCATCGGACCACATACATCAGTATGTATGATTTCCAACAATTCTGTTGCTTGCTTCATTGTTCCGGAGAACGGCGTTTTAGTCATCTTGCCCAAGAGGCATGGTTCGCAAGCATCAAGTGATTCATAATCAAGTGGTTCAAAAAGTCCATCAGTATGGAGTTTCTTCATGCGCTTTACACCGATATGACCTAAACGGCAGTGCCACAAATAAATTGCACGATCATTATTAACTTTGCATCTTTTGGCTTCAATATTATGAATATGTGTATCACTACGATCGAGATTCAACGAACCATTTCGTTGGTGTGTGTAACCATAGAAGGTTTTATTCATGTAAACAGAACAACAATTGTTCTCTAACTTAAATGAATAACTGTATTGCAATAAACATGATCAAATCATATTCATGCTCAACGCAAACACCAAATAACACTTATTTAGGTTCAACACTAATCCCGAAAGTATAGGGAGTGTGCGATGATGATCATATCAATCATGGAACTACACACATCATCACTTTACCCTTAACTAGTCTCTGTTTATTCTGCAACTTCTGTTTCGAGTTACTACTCTTAGCAACTTGAACCAATATCAAATACTGAGGGGTTGCTATGAACACTAGTAAAGTACACATCAATAACATGTATATCAAATATACTTATGTTCACTTTGCCATCCTTCTTATCCGCCAATCACTTGGGGTAGTTCCGCTTCCAGTGACCAGTCCTTTTGCAGTAGAAGCACTCAGTCTCAGGCTTAGGTCCAGACTTGGGCTTCTTCACTTGAGCAGCAACTTGCTTGCCGTTCTTCTTGAAGTTCCCCTTCTTCCCTTTGCCCTTTTTCTTGAAACTAGTGGTCTTGTTAACCATCAACACTTGATGTTTTTCTTGATTTCTACCTTCGTTGATTTCAGCATCACGAAGAGCTTGGGAATTTTTTCCGTTATCCCTTGCATATCATAGTTCATCACGAAGTTCTACTAACTTGGTGATGGTGACTAGAGAATTCTGTCAATCACTATCTTATCTAGAAGATTAACTCCCACTTGATTCAAGCGATTGTAGTACTCAGACAATCTGAGCACATGCTCACTAGTTGAGCGATTCTCCTCCATCTTTTAGCTATAGAACTCGTTGGAGACTTCATATCTCTCAACTCGGGTATTTGCTTGAAATATTAACTTCAACTCCTGGAACATCTCGTATGGTCCATGACGTTCAAAACGTCTTTGAAGTCCCGATTCTAAGCAGTTAAGCATGGTGCACTAAACTATTAAGTAGTCATCATATTAAGCTAGCAAAACGTTCATAATGTCTGCATCTGCTCCTGCAATAGGTCCGTCACCTAGCGGTGCATCAAGGACATAATTCTTCTGTGCAGCAATGAGGATAAACCTCAGATCACGGATCCAATCCGCATCATTGCTACTAACATTTTTCAACACAATTTTCTCTAGGAACATATCAAAATAAACACAGGAAAGCAACAATGCGAGCTATTGATCTACAACATAGATATGCTAATACTACCAGGACTAAGTTCATGATAATATTAAAGTTCAATTAATCATATTACTTAAGAACTCCCACTTAGATAGACATCCCTCTAATCCTCTAAGTGATCACGTGATCCAAATCAACTAAACCATGTCCGATCATCACGTGAGATGGAGTAGTTTCAATGGTGAACATCACTATGTTGATCATATCTACTATATGATTCACGCTCGACCTTTCGGTCTCCGTGTTCCGAGGTCATATCTTATATTCATAGCTCGTCAAGTATAACCTGAGTATTCCGCGTGTGCAACTGTTTTGCACCCGTTGTATTTGAACGTAGAGCCTATCACACCCGATCATCACGTGGTGTCTCAGCACGAAGAACTTTCGCAACGGTGCATACTCAGGGAGAACACTTCTTGATAATTAGTGAGAGATCATCTTATAATGCTACCGTCAATCAAAGCAAGATAAGATGCATAAAAGATAAACATCACATGCAATCAATATAAGTGATATGATATGGCCATCATCATCTTGTGCTTGTGATCTCCATCTTCGAAGCACCGTTATGATCACCATCGTCACCGGCGCGACACCTTGGTCTCCAACGTAGCATCGTTGTCGTCTCGCCAATCTTATGCTTCCACGACTATCACTACTGCTTAGTAATAAAGTAAAGCATTACATCGCGATTTCATTGCATACAATAAAGCGACAACCATATGGCTCCTGCCAGTTGCCGATAACTCGGTTACAAAACATGATCATCTCATACAATAAAATTTAGCATCATGTCTTGACCATATCACATCACAACATGCCCTGCAAAAACAAGTTAGACGTCCTCTACTTTGTTGTTGCAAGTTTTACGTGGCTGCTACGGGCTTAAGCAAGAACTCATCTTACCTATGCATCAAAACCACAATGATAGTTTGTCAAATAGACTCCGTTTTAACCTTCTCAAGGACCGGGCGTAGCCACACTCGGTTCAACTAAAGTTGGAGAGACAGTCTTCCGCAAGCCATCTATGTGCAAAGCACGTCGAGGGAACCGGTCTCGCGTAAGCGTACGCGTAAGGTTGGTCCGGATCGTCTCGTCCAACAATACCGCTGAACCAAAGTATGACATGCTGGTAGGCAGTATGACTTGTATCGTCCACAACTCACTTGTGTTCTACTCGTGCAAATAACATCAAACCATAAAAACCTAGGCTCGGATGCCACTGTTGGGGAACGTAGTAATTTCAAAAAAAATTCCTACGCACACGCAAGATCATGGTGATGCATAGCAACGAGAGGGGAGAGTGTTGTCTACGTACCCTCGTAGACCGAAAGCGGAAACGTTATATCAACGCGGTTGATGTAGTCGTACGTCTTCACGATCCGACCGATCCAAGCACCGTTACTCCGGCACCTCCGAGTTCTTGGCACACGTTCAGCTCGATGACGATCCCCGGGCTCCGATCCAGCAAAGCTTCGGGTAGGAGTTCTGTCAGCACGACGGCGTGGTGACGATCTTGATGTACTACCGGCGCAGGGCTTCGCCTAAGCACTGCAACGATATGACCGAGGTGGAATTTGGTGGAAGGGAGCACCGCACACGGCTAAGGAAAGATCTCAATGATCAATTGTGTATATGTGTGGTGCCCCCTGCCCTCGTATATAAAGGAGCCAAGGGGGAGGGCTGGCCGGCCAAGCCTGGCGCGCCAGGAGAGTCCTACTCCCTCTGGGAGTAGGATTCCCCCCCCCCCAATCCTAGTTGGACTAGGATTCTCCAAGGGGAAGAGAGAGAGAGGGGGCCGGCCACCTCTCCTAGTCCTAATAGGACTAGGGGAAGGGGGGAGGCGCGCAGCCCATGAGGGCAGCCCTCTCACCTCTCCACCAAGGCCCATGTTGGCCCATTATGCTCCCGGGGGGTTCCGGTAACCCTCCCGGTATTCCGGTAAAATCCTGATTTCACCTGGAACACATCCGATGTCCAAACATAGGCTTCCAATATATCATTCTTTACGTCTCGACCATTTCGAGACTCCTCGTCATGTCCGTGATCATATCCGGGACTCCGAACTCCTTTGGTACATCAAAATGCATAAACTCATAATAACTGTCATCGTAACGTTAAGCGTGCGGACCCTACGGTTCGAGAACAATGTAGACATGGCCGAGACACGTCTCCGGTCAATAACCAATAGCGGGACCTGGATGCCCATATTGGCTCCTACATATTCTACGAAGATCTTTATCGTTCAGACCGCATAACAACATACGTTTGTTCCCTTTGTCATCGGTATGTTACTTGCCCGAGATTCGATCGTCGGTATCCAATACCTAGTTCAATCTCGTTACCGGCAAGTCTCTTTACTCGTTCCGTAATACATCATCTCGCAACTAACTCATTGGTTGCAATGCTTGCAAGGCTTTATGTGATGTGCATTACCAAGAAGGCCCTGAGATACCTCTCCGACATTCGGAGTGACAAATCCTAATCTCGAAATACGCCAACCCAACAAATACTTTCGGAAACACCTGTAGAGCACCTTTATAATCACTCAGTTACGTTGTGACATTTGGTAGCACACAAAGTGTTCCTACGGTAAACGAGAGTTGCATAATCTCATAGTTTAAAGGAACATGTATAAGTCATGGATAAAAGCAATAGCAACATACTAAACGATCGGGTGCTATGCTAATGGAATGGGTCATGTCAATCAGATCATTCAACTAATGATGTGATCTCGTTAATCAAATAACAACTCTTTGTTCATGGTTAGGAAACATAACCATCTTTGATTAATGAGCTAGTCAAGTAGAGGCATACTAGTGACACTCTGTTTGCCTATGTATTCACACATGTATTATGTTTCCAGTTAATACAATTCTAGCATGAATAATAAACATTTATCATGATATGTAAGGAAATAAATAATAACTTTATTATTGCCTCTAGGGCATATTTCCTTCACCACCTACATCACACCTCCCTACTTGTTGTTCATGCGCCAAGGGGGACTCCTGAGCATCGCAACTCAGGAGCCTAACTTGCCACGTAGCCCCTCACTCCTTTGGTCCCGTCCTGGTTTCCGGTCGGGGCTAATGCTGGGTGAGGTACACGCGGGGCCGGGCTCTGCCGGCGTAGAACACAAGCAAGTAGGGAGGAAATACATAAAATCCAAGGAATTTAAAAGCAAATATTACAATCCATACTGTCGTCTCAATACCAAACGCGAGTTTAAACGCCTCCCCGAGGCATGATACATGTGCAGGGATTAAAAGCAGGACAGGAGCAGTAGCAGAGTCACTTGTCGGCGGTGGAGCAGCGCGGGTGGCTTCGCCTCATGGAGCAGCAGGACCGGCAGTGCCTTGCTTCGGCTTGGCGCTGAAGGCCCGGAACTTCCCCAGCAGAGCCTCTGCGTGACCCTTCACGGCCTCGGCAGCAGCAGCAGCACCCTCGCCACTTACCGGCTCCAACAGGCTGTCGAGGTCGACGCTGGGGTCGCGAAGGTAGATGTGGGCGAAGACCCGCATCAGCGCTGCAGAAGACAGGACACGCGCCTCGGCCTCGGCCGTGGGGCCAAGGCCAAGGGCGACATCCTCAAGGGCACGAACCAGGAAGGGAAGCAACTTGGCGGGGCCGTCCTCGGCGCCAACCAGCGGGCTCTCCAGGCCGCTCTCGTAAAGTGTCTTCAGCGAGGAACGAGCTTTCTTCTCCATTTCCGCGAAGGCCACATGATCCTCGGCAAGAACCTGGGCCTTGCTGTCCAGCTCGACCTTCATCGCCCCCAACTCCTTCTTCAGCGCGCCTAGGTGGTCGTGGCGCTTCTTGAGCTTAGCCTCCCGGCCCTCGATGGCCGCCTCGCGAGCCTTCACGTTTTCTTCTTGCTCCTGGCAAAGTCGGGCCTCTTCCGCAAGCTGGTCCCGCAGGCCTTGCAGCTCGTCCTCTAGCGCCTTGCAGCGACCGCGGACTTCAACCACCTCCCCCAGGGCCGCGTCACGAGCAGCCTTCGTCTCAAGGACGGCCTGCCTCTCCTCGTCGTAGGCCGTCGAGGCTTGAACCAGTGATGCCCGAATTGAGGCATCGGAGCGAATCCATCCTGAAGCCAGCTACAAGCGCCCGGCCACCAGGCGAGGGTCGGCGCCAAGAAGATCTTGTCACAGCCGGTCCAGCCCAGCAACAGCATGCTCTAGGACGGCGGCAGGAGTTGGAGAGACAGCAGTCGGTGGAACGGGAGGAGAAGGTAGCGGCGGCGAGACCACAGCATCCTGAGGCGGAGTCTGCTGCGCCCCAACGACTGTGGTGGTGGCAGCAGGCAAGGGCACCTCGGGAGTCACTTGGGCCATGGGGGCTGAGCTCGCCCCAGCCAGCTCAACCAGACCTCGCGAGGATGACCGAGCAGGAGAAGCCCGTGCGTCGCGGACACCTTCCTCCGCAGGCGGAGGCGCTGCCGCAGATGGAGCCTCGGGAGCCCCCTTCGGCTTCCTCGCCGCGGGCGCCAGCCTATTCAAGAGATGCGAACATCAAGCCTCAGCGGCGGAACAAGAAATAAAGACAAGGATCAAGCGCTTACGGGTCGTCGCCGATGAGCTCGGGCAGCCTCCGGCCAAATTTGAAGCCTGACAGCCGGCTGGAAGGGTCAACCTCGGAGGCAGAAGGCGCGTCTGCAGACCGCCTCAGGGAGGGGGCAGACCCACGGGAGATCAGCCCTGTCCTGTCCTTCTTCAGGATCGGGGGCAAGCTCCCGCCGACCTGCTCGTCTCCATCCTCGTCATCATCGCTTGAAGAAAGGTGGAGAGTGCGGGGCCTGCGCCGGGGGAGGGGAGCCCTCGACTCACCGTCGGTCACCTCGGAGTCAGGCCCCTTCTCCCACTCCTTTTCGTCCTTCTCTTTGCCTGAGTCGCCGGAGGACACGTCCACCAGTCCCTCGGGAGCCGCCACGGGCACAGACCCGTCCCCGTTGAAGACGGGCATGGACTCCACCACCCGCTCCCAGTCGTCGGGAGGAACAAGGGCGTAGGCGCGCCCTCCAACCTTGCCACCTCGCCCCCGACCAGAGATTGGAGGACCGCGGCCAAATCTTCATCGCCCAAGGCCGCGGGGCTCGGATGAGGCCTCCACATCGGAGGTGAGTACTGCCGAAGTGGGGCCAGCTGGTGATGAAGTCATGTACCTAGGGTAGGGTCATATGCCTGCCCAAGGGTACCCTCCCCAATGTCACTTACTAAAAGAGGCTGCTTACCAGTCGACCTGATAAGCATCCACTCGAGTAATACAATAACACTCGACCATGAAGACTCACTCGACCATCGGAAGCACAGGAGCCACTCCGCATCCAAACGGTCTGTAATTAAATGGCCTTTATAGCCTTAATAGCACTTTATACAGGGCGTTTCCAGTAACACCCTGCCTTAATGTACCTTAAGATCCTTCATTGCGTGGGCTGGCAGGGGTCCTGGCGAACTCTATATAAGTCACCCCCCCTCCACAGGAAGAAGGGTTCACATCTTTGTAACACACACGCATATAATCCAGTCGACCGCCTCCGGGCTCCGAGACGTAGGGCTATTACTCCTTCTGAGGAGGGCTTGAAATCGTTAACTTCTTGCGTGCACAACTACTCCAGGGCTAGGATCTTGCCTCTCCATTCCTACCCCCATTCTACTGTCAGACTTAGAACCACGACAGTTGGCGCCCATCGTGGGGCAGGTGTTCTAGCGATTTGTTGGAGGAGTTGGGATTCTTTTGATATCTCCAATCATGTCGTCGAGCGGAGTCCTGGTCGAGGGCCGCGAGATCCGTCTCGGCGCCCTCACTTTCGTCGTCGATGACTCTGCTTGGCTCCAGGAGACTCCACTCGACGTGGATGCGCTTCCCGCCCGCGGGGCAACGCACTTTCGCGCGTGCATTCGTGGCGTCCTCCTGCGGCAACCGTCGGCCCAGTACGGGTCGGCACCCGTTTCGTCCTTGCTCCTAGTTTCCCACCGGCGCAAGCGCTCCGGTCGGTCGAGGCTCCAGCGGTGGGTGAGGCATGCATTGGCCCGCCAGTCGGCTACCCCCCAAGTCGCGGCGATCGAGCCCGACGAATCTCTCTACGGCCTGTTCGATCTGTTGACTGGCTCCGCAGAGACTGCGTCAGAGTGCGACAACAGCGATCCAGCGGCGGAGGTACTGATGGTCGACGGACCGCGCAGTCCCCCCGGATTCCCCCACACCGAAGAGGTTGCCGGAGGAGGAGGTACGGCGCGGGGCCACAAAGAGTACAGACCCGAGCCCCTCACCTCGCTGCAGAGGGAGGAACTTCGTCGCCGGAACATGGACGCGCTTCACACTCCTATCGCTGGAGAAACCCCTGAGGCGCGCGCCTTGGAGGAGGCGCGCTTGGCCAACCTGGCTGGACACACTCGACTGGAGAATCTCCAGAGAGTACTCGACGAGCGCACTCGACCGCCAGTTCCAGAATCCAGTCGACGTCGCCTCTTTCAGCCACCAACTCAGGTATACCGAACTCCGATTCAGAATTTAGCAGCTGCAGCCCGCATAGCAGAGTCGATGTAGCCTTCTCAGTCAGAGGTAGGGAGAGGTCTGCTACAGATCAGAGATTTGCTCCGGGCAGCAGGGGATCAGAACTCAGTTGTATCGCAGTCGCGTAACAGGATTCACAGCCGATCCGTTGCAGCGAATTCTGTACAGTCGGCTCACAGTCCAGGATTGCCCCTGAGGCGTGAGGAACGTAGAAGCCGGCATGATGATCAATATCAAGGCCGTGAGCGGTATGAACACCAATTCGATCGCAATGATCGACGTCGAGTGCCCACTCCTCCCCCAAGGGGTGGATCGTACGTCCCTCGACAGCAAGATGACAGACGCCAACACAGTGCTGGGCGAAGGTTTCCAGTCGACCCCAGGGAGCCAGGCTTTGATGCGAGATCCATTATCGTTCAAGGTCTGGTCGACAGGAATAGAGCTCACAGAGAAGGCCATGACAGAGATGTTCCCTCTAGCAGCAGGGTTCATGTATCAGGACCAGAATGTTTCAGCAGAGCAATCAGGGCCGCAGTAATTCCTCCCAACTTCAGGTTGGCGACTGGAGTTAGTAAGTTCACCGGCGAGTCCAAGCCTGACACATGGCTTGAAGATTACCGAGTGGCTATTCAGACTGGCGGCGGCAACGACGAGGTAGCCATGAAGCATTTGCCTCTTATGTTGGAGGGATCAGCCAGAGCATGGTTGAACCAGTTGGCACCCAGCAGTATTTACACTTGGGAAGATCTTGCCCAAGTGTTTGTCAGGACATTTAAAGGGACTTGCAAGCGACCAGCAGGGTTGACAAAATTGCAGTCGTGTGTTCAGAAGTCGAGTGAAACTCTGAGGGATTATATCCAGAGGTGGATCACTTTACATCACACAGTCGAGAATGTATCTGATCACCAAGCAGTTTGTGCCTTCAAGGAGGGCGTCAAGAACAGAGAGCTGAGTTTGAAATTCGGTCGAACCGGAGATATGACATTGAGTCGGATGATGGAAATTGCCACCAAGTATGCAAACGGTGAAGAAGAGGATAGGCTCCGGAGTGGCAAGTACAAAGCAGCCGCTAATGAGGCCGGCGGAGGAAACTCCAGTCGGAAGCAAAAGCGCAAAGCCGAGCCAGCTGCTCCTGGAGAGACCTTGGTTGTGACCCCAGGAAAGTTTAAGGGGAAACCCAAGGGTCCCTGGAACCCCAAGAAAGTGAAAGACCAGGATGGGAACGATGTGATGGACTTACCGTGCCACATTCACACGAAGAAAGACGAGGAGGGTAAACTCATTTACCCAAAGCATACCACTCGACAATGTCGACTCCTGATTCAGCAGTTTCAAGGAAACAGGCCAAAGACAAAGAGAAAGAGTCAGACAAAGTTGAGGACAAAGAAGACAGCGGTGAGGAGTACCCCCAAGTCAACTCCACCCTGATGATTTTCGCTGATGTCGAAAGCAAGAGTCGATTGAAGGTTATCAATCGAGAATTGAACATGGTCGCTCCGACGACACCCAATTATCTGAAATGGTCTCAGACTACGATCACCTTCGACCAGTCTGATCACCCGACTCATATTGCTACCCCAGGGAGGCAAGCGTTGGTGGTCGACCCAGTCGTTGAAGGCACTCGACTGACCAAAGTTTTGATGGATGGTGGCAGTGGTTTCAATTTGCTGTATGCAGAGACGTTGAAAGGGATGGGCATCCCGATGTCCAGACTCAGCACTAGTAACATGAGCTTCCACGGAGTCATTCCTGGAAAGAAGGCTGAGTCACTCGGCAAAATCGCTCTCGATGTAGTTTTTGGTGACTGGAAGAATTTCCAAAAGGAAAAGTTGACCTTTGAGGTCGTGGATTTTCAGAGTGTGTACCACGCCATACTTGGAAGGCCAGCGTACGCTCGTTTCATGGCCCGACCATGCTACGTGTACCTTAAATTGAAGATGCCCGGTCCCAAAGGTGTGATCACTATCATGGGTAATCGGAAGAAGGCAGAAGAGTGCTTCCAGAAGGGCTCCAAAATTGCTGATGCTCAGATGGCCGAAATGGAGTTACAAGAGTACCAGAAGACCGCAGACCCGAGTGATTTGTTGCGAGCCAAGAAGCCTGCCACAGAGTCAGCATTTCAGTCGTCCGATGAGACAAAACAGGTTCACATCCACCCGACTGACCTCAATGCGGCTCCGACCAACATCTCCACTACACTCGACTCTAAATAGGAAGAAGCGCTCATCCAGTTCCTCCGTGAGAACTGGGACATCTTTGCATGGAAGCCTGCTGACATGCCGGGTGTTCCTAGGGGACTGGCTGAGCACCGCCTTCGAGTCGACCCAAAAGTCAAACCAGTTAAGGAACATCTTCGACGGTCCGCCGTCCAGAAGAGAAAGGCCATTGGCGAAGAGGTGGCTCGACTCTTAGCGGCAGAGTTCATTCGCGAGATCTACCACTCCGAGTGGCTCGCCAATGTTGTAATGGTCCCCAAGAAGGACAAGTCATTGCGCATGTGCATCGATTTCAAACATATCAATCGGGCCTGCCCGAAAGATCATTTCCCTCTTCCTCGCATCGACCAAATAGTCGACTCGACCGCAGGATGCGAGAGGTTGTCTTTTTTAGATGCTTACTCCGGATACCATCAGATCCGTCTGTATGGACCCGATGAAATAAAAACAGCTTTCATCACCCCGTTCGGGTGCTTCTGTTATGTCACCATGCCTTTCGGTCTCAAGAATGCTGGAGCTACATTCATGAGAATGATTCAGAAGTGCCTGATCACTCAAATCAGTCGGAATGTAGAAGCATACATGGATGATATAGTGGTCAAGTCGCGAAAAGGTTCCGACCTGCTGACTGACCTTGCTGAAACATTTGCCAATCTCAAGAGGTATGATATCAAGCTTAATCCATCAAAATGCACATTTGGAGTTCCTGGAGGCAAGTTACTCGGTTTTCTTGTTTCTGAACGAGGAATCGACGCTAACCCTGAAAAAGTTGGCACCATACTCCGAATGAAACGCCCTATGCGTGTGCACGATGTCCAGAAGCTTGCTGGATGCCTGGCCGCTTTAAGTCGATTCATCTCCAGACTCGGTGAAAAGGCATTGCCTCTTTACCGACTGATGAAGAAGTCAGACAAGTTCGAGTGGACTCCAGAAGCTGATGCAGCGTTTGCAGAGCTAAAAGCCCTGCTCTCCACCCAGCCGGTGCTTGCTGCCCCTGTCAGCAAAGAGCCATTGTTGCTTTACATTGCAGCCACTGGACAAGTCTTTAGTACCGTACTTACGATCGAGCGGGAAGAGGAAGGAAAAACCTACAAAGTTCAGCGCCCAGTTTATTACCTTTTTGAAGTTCTGACCAATCAAAGCAAAGATACCCTCACTATCAGAAGCTTGTTTATGGGATTTACATGACCATGAAGAAGGTTGCTCATTATTTCTCTGATCACTCCATTACAGTCGTCAGCGACGTCCCGTTATCAGAGATTCTTCATAACAGAGATGCAACTGGTCGAGTGGCAAAATGGGCGATTGAACTTCTTCCCCTTGATATAAAGTTCGAGGCAAAGAAAGCTATCAAGTCCCAAGCAATAGCTGATTTCCTCGCCGAGTGGCCTAAACAACAACTTCCGACTCAAGTTCACTTGGAGCACTGGACTATGTTTTTCGATGGCTCCAAGATGCTGAATGGGTCCAGTGCGGGGGTTGTATTGGTTTCCCCCCGAGGAGATAAGCTCAAATATGTCCTCCAGATTCACTTTGATTCCTCCAACAACGAGGCAGAATATGAAGCACTCCTATATGGACTGCGTATGGCCATTTCACTCGGCGTCCGTCGCCTTATGGTCTACGGCGACTCAGATCTGGTTGTTAATCAAGTGATGAAGGAGTGGGATGTCCGAAGCCCAGCCATGACGGGTTATTGCAATGCAGTGAGAAAGTTGGAGAAGAGATTCGAGGGGTTAGAGCTCCATCATATACCCCGACTGAAAAACCAAGCTGCGGACTATTTGGCGAAAATAGGGTCCAAGAGAGAAGCCATCCCCAGTGATGTGTGTTTGGAGCACATTCGTGCGCCATCGATATAGGAAGATCCCTTCACAGAAGAACCTCCGCAGCCAAGGAGCGCCAGCGATCCGACTGAAGTGGAGATTCCAGCCGTGGTCGACCTGATTATGGAAGTTGTAGTCGTCACTCCCGATTGGACAGCGCCATACATCGCGTATATCATGAGGAAAGAGCTCCCAGAAGATGAAGGAGAGGCTCGACAGATCATCCGTCGATCCAAGGCCTTTACAGTAATCAAAGGGCAGTTGTACAGAGAAAGCGCGACTGGAGTTGGCCAGAAGTGCATCACGCCAGAAGAAGGTCAGATAATTCTTGAGGATATCCACTCGGGGACCTGTGGCCATCATGCGTCCTCTCGGACCATTGTGGCTAAAGCATACCGAGCGGGATTTTACTGGCCGAGGGCGAATGAAATGGCAAAAGACATAGTCGACAAGTTCGAAGGGTGTCAATTTTATTCCAACATGTCACACAAATCCGCCTCTGCTCTGAAGACCATTCCACTCGTCTGGCCCTTTGCTGTTTGGGGGCTAGACATGATTGGACCGCTGAGAACTGGTAGAAGTGGCTTCACTCACTTACTGGTTGCAGTCGACAAGTTCACCAAGTGGATAGAAGCCAAACCCATCAAGAACCTCGATGCAAGCACTGCTATCAGTTTCATCAGAGAGCTGATATTCAGATATGGAGTTCCACATAGCATCATCACGGACAATGGATCAAACTTTGATAACGACAGATTCAAAGCCTTCTGCGCCTCCCAAGGCACGCGGGTCGACTATGCCTCAGTTGCCCATCCTCAGTCGAATGGGCAGGCAGAGCGTGCAAATGGTCTCATCCTCAAAGGACTGAAACCCCGACTGATGCGTGATCTCAAGCACGCGGCAGGAGCTTGGGTCGACGAACTTCCGTCAGTTCTTTGGGGATTAAGGACCACTCCTAATCGGTCGATTGGAAGAACACCATTCTTTCTGGTCTACGGGGCTGAAGCAGTTCTGTCGAGTGATCTGCTTCACAATGCACCTCGAGTCGAACTATACTCTAAAGCAGAAGTGGAACAAGCTCGGAAAGATGCAGTCGACCTCTTGGAAGAAGAGAGGGAGATGGCCCTAATCCGCTCAACTATCTACCAGCAGGACTTACGTCGGTTCCACGCGAGAAACGTGAAGAGTCGAACC
Source organism: Aegilops umbellulata (assembly GCA_032464435.1). Taxonomy (NCBI): domain Eukaryota; kingdom Viridiplantae; phylum Streptophyta; class Magnoliopsida; order Poales; family Poaceae; genus Aegilops; species Aegilops umbellulata. Next base: position 576,572,062 of record CP136057.1, on the reverse strand, counting down.
TTTTAGGAAGGAGACTTGGTCCTCCGAGTGGATCAGCAAAAACCTCACAAGCTCGCTCCAACCTGGGAAGGCCCCTTCATCGTCACCAAAGTCCTCCACAACGGAGCATATCACCTCTACGACGTTGATCGCCAGATCGACGAGCCTCGAGCTTGGAATGCGGAGTTACTCCGTCCTTTTTACACTTGAAAAAAGAAACTCACTCGGTTGAGATGTAATAAAAGTACCTCTGTAGTTCTTTTATCTAAAGCAAGAATGTTATAATTTTCACAGAAGATTGCTATTTCTTTTTTTTTTGAAATTTCCCCCAGTGGGTGGCTTAGCTGCGAATCCGTTTCGCCTAAGTTTGTAAAAAAATCCTGCCGAGTGAAGAGCCAGCCTCCCACTCGGAGGCTTAGCTGTGAATCCGTTTCGCCTAAGTATTCAAAATCCTACCGAGTGGAGAGCCAGCCTCCCACTCGGGGGCTTAGCTGCAGTCCAAGTACTCGCCTAAGTATTTAAAATCCTACCGAGTGGAGAGCCAGCCTCCCACTCGGAGGCTTAGCTGCAGTCCAAGTACTCGCCTAAGTATTTAAAATCCTACCGAGTGGAGAGCCAGCCTCCCACTCGGGGGCTTAGCTACAGTCCAAGTACTCGCCTAAGTATTTAAAATCCTACCGAGTGGAGAGCCAGCCTTCCACTCGGGGGCTTAGCTGCAGTCCAAGTACTCGCCTAAGTATTTAAAATTCCTACCGAGTGGAAAGCCAGCTTCCCGCTCGAGGGCTTAATAACAGTCCAAGGATTTAGTCAAACTCTCAATATAATGAACGCTTCGCAAGGATGACAAGGCGCAGGTTGACTGCCTCCTTCTCCTTCAGAAGCTATATTCAAAAATCCTACCGAGTGGAGAGCAAACCTCCCACTCGGGGGCTTAGCTGCAGCCCAGTGCTTGCCTAAGTGATCAAAATCCTACCGAGTGGAGAGCATACCTCCCACTCGGGGGCTTAGCTGCAGCCCAGTGCTCGCCTAAGTGATTAAAATCCTACCGAGTGGAGAGAAAACCTCCCACTCGGAGGCTTAGCTGCAGCCCAGTGCTTGCCTAAGTGATTAAAGTCCTACCGAGTGGAGAGCAAACCTCCCACTCGGGGGCTTAGCTGCAGCCCAGTGCTCGCCTAAGTGTTTAAAAATCCTACCGAGTGGAGAGCAAACCTCCCACTCGGGGGCTTAGCTGCAGCCCAGTGCTCGCCTAAGTGTTTAAAAATCCTACCGAGTGGAGAGCAAACCTCCCACTCGGGGGCTTAGCTGCAGCCCAGTGCTCGCCTAAGTGTTTAAAAATCCTACCGAGTGGAGAGCAAACCTCCCACTCGGGGGCTTAGCTGCAGCCCAGTGCTCGCCTAAGTGTTTAAAAGTCTTATCGAGTGGAGAGCAAACCTCCCACTCGGGAGCTTAGCTGCAGCCCAGTGCTTGCCTAATTGATTAAAATCCTACCGAGTGGAGAGAAAACCTCCCACTCAGAGGCCTAGCTGCAGCTCTGTGCTCGCCTAAGTCATTTTGAGTGAATGTCAAGTCTCACTCAACGGATAAATCACGAAGATATTCAACGATAAATCAAGTTCGGATAAGATCAAAAGGTCCTGGACCGCAAATAAAAGTACTCGAGCCTCCAGCTCGACAGAGTTTATCGGTTACACAAACCACTCGGCATTCCGAGGCAAATTTAAAGTGAGACACGACAGTTTTTTACTCCTCCGGTGGAGGACTGGATGGGGCAACAAACTCGTCCAAATCAATCCCGTCTGAGATACGAGTGGCAGCAGCAATAAAGGTCTCCATGAAGTCCTGGAAATTATGCTTCCTGGTATTGGCAACTTGGAGGGCGGCCAGCTTCTCTTCTCGCGCCTCCTTGAAGTGGACACGAACCAGTGACAGAGCAACATCGGCACCACACTTGGCAGAAGACTTTTTCCATTCATGCACTCGACTTGGGACTTCCTTCAGTCGAGTGACCAAGGATTCAAGGTCATTCTGAAGTATCTGTTTTGGCCAGAGTGCAGATTCGATCCGCGACACTGCAGCCTTCAGTCGAGCAAGGTAGTCCACCACACTGGCGACGCGAGACTCCAGCCGGAGGACATTCATGGCAGCTTCGTCCTTCACAGGAGAGTTGATGGGATCCAGACTGGTTTCCACTCGACCAGTTTCTTCCTCGAAGTTTTGACAGAATTCTGAAAGGTACAGTCCAAAATTATAAATGAATGATGAGTTGGCAACGACAAGTCAATCGAGTAAGGGGGATTACCTTCAAACATGAGGAATAGTTTCTTGGCGAGCCCTCCGAGATAAGCCTCCAGATCCTTTCGCTTCCCCGCCATATAGCCGACCTTGTCAGTCAGAGCAATCTTGTCATTTTTCAATCGACTTGCTTCCTTGTTGGCCGCGTCAAGAGCAGACTTCAGCTTGGCATTCTCATCTTCAAGCTGACCAACTGAAGCAAGCTTTTCCTCAGTGAGCTTCGTCTTCTCCGAAGCCGCCTTCTGTGCTTCTGCAAGGTCAAGATCTTTCTTCCTCAGAGCCTCCTCCAGTTGGTCTGTAAAACAATAATGAGAACGGAGTTGAGAATAGGCATAAAAACAAAGACAGCCGTCAAATCCTCACCAGCCATACCTTTTGCCTCGTCCTTCGCCTTCTGCAAGTTTTCCTGGGCAAACTTCAAGTCGAGGTTAAGCTGGACCTGTTTGTCCTTTAATTCAGCAAGATGAGCAACAAGCTCGCAAGACTTCTGCAAAGAGTCAATTGACAAAAGATATCAAAGACAAGTTACTTCCGAGTGACTAAAGGAAAAGTTGTAGCACTTCTAAGACTACAGCCGAATCAAAACATTCGACAGTAGCCTCGGGGACTACACCCAGTGGGTGCACTCAGCGTGCCCCCACCGGTAATCTTTCAAAATTCTGATCGATCAGTCGACCAAATATGATTCTAGAGCCATGACTAATAGTCAGCGGTCAGCCGCATCTAAAAAAAGGAGAGCATAAAGTTCTTTAGACTATAATCGACTGCCAGCAGTCGACCATAGCCTCGGGGACTACACTCAATGGGTGCACTCAGCGTGCCCCCACAGGTTTTTGTTGGTTCCACTCGACTTGGTCCGTCCAGGCCGAGTGAACAAGTTTGAAAGTATAAAGACTATAGTCGACTGCCAGCAGTCCACCATAGCCTCGGGGACTACACCCAGTGGGTGCACTCAGCGTGCCCCCACAGAAATTCAATCGACACACACACCCCAGTGGGTGTACAAACAGCAAAAATCTTCAGAAAGAAGCAGTTTTCAGGTGGCGTTTCATAACGAAACAGACAAGTCGACTTACCTGAACATTATTCTGAAGAGCTGAACTAGCATCATAAGCCGCCCGACCTGCCTCTCGGACCACCTTCACTTGTTCCATCATAATCCCTGCTTGGCGTATGGCTTCCTTAGCAGCGCTCACTGGGTCTTCCGAGACGTGGTGGGTAGCAAAAAGAGATGGTGGAGCAACAGTCGACGAAGTGGGTCGAGCACTCGTCAGCGATACAGCAAAAGTCACTGAAGTCCGAGTAGCATCACCTCCATCCCGAGCCACGACCTCAGGCGTCGGGGTAGCTTGTGGAGTCTTGCCGGCCAGAGCCTTCCTGTTCCTCCCATCCCTCGGCGGCTCTTCGTCGTCGTCATCAGGGAGGTTAATGACATGAGGAGGAGCTGCAAGAAAAGTTCAACCGACCGAAATGATAAGAAATCAGTAGTCGACCCAAAACAAAGCATCAGTAATCATACCCGGGTTGGAGGTAACAACGTCTTCCATCTCCTGATCATCACCCTTGGCAGAAATCTCCGAGGTAGCAGCACTGCAAATTTCGAGAGTCAGTCGACTCGCTCAATGAATCGACCAAAATCTGTCACATTCAGCAAGAGAAGACAAGTTCAACTCTTTACCCAGAAATGGTGGGGATAGTCACCTTCATCCTGGGCAAGGCCTTGGGGGGCTTGGACGGCATCGCACGCGGATGCTTGGGAGCTTTTTCAGTCGGCGCGGGCGAAGAAGTCCTGGGACGCTTCGACGACTGCCCCACAGGAGCAGTCGCCTTGCCCCGCTCCCGCGCAGGGTCGTGCGTAAGCTTGGACCACCTTTCTTTGTGAGGAGTATCAGCTTTCTCCTCCTCCTCCTCACTGGAGTCGGCGTCGCCGCTTCCCTCCCCTTCACCATCGGACTCCCACTCCTCTGGCTCGTCTCCGCTCTCGCCTCCGCTCGCCTCTCCTTCCACAGCCTGCTCCTGCGCTCCATTGGGCGTCGAATACATCTCAGTAATTTCCTGGAGAACAACAAACAAGGTAAAAGTCAATCGACTGTCTCGGAAGAGGAAACAAGCAGATTGAATATTGCAGATCAGTCGGAGAAAGGTGTTCGTACCTTATCTGGTTAACGAGACTGGTCGAATGGGAGAACTCTCCTGGCACCTCGAGGATTGTCCTTGTTCCTAGTGATGGCAGTCATCCACCTCTCCAACGTGGCATCGTCGACCTCCTCTGGATGAACCCGAGTAGCGTCTTCGGTACCAGAGTACATCCACATCGGATGGCCTCGGTATTGCAGTGGCTGAATTCGCCGTCGGAGGAAAACTTCCAGGAGATCCATGCCAGTCACCCCGTCGCGAATAAGCTGGACTACGCGCCGCATCAACAACTTCACTTGGGCCTTCTCCTCCGGTACCACCTTCAAAGAAGATGGCTCGTCTACTCGACTCATGGAGAAAGGGGGGAGCCCAGTCGACTGCCCCGGCGTCGACTGGTCTTGGCAGTAGAACCAGGTCGACTGCCACCCTCTAACCGAGTCGGGCAGAGTCATCGCCGGAAAGGCGCTCTTGCCCCTCGTCTGGACTCCGAGTCCCCCGCACATCTGGATCACTTGAATTCTCTCGTCGTCTGGGTTTGTTTTCTTCACCGACTGAGAGCGACAGGTGAATATGTGCTTGAAAAGCCCCCAGTGCGGCCGACAGCCCAAGAAATTTTCACACAGCGAAACAAAGGCAGCGAGGTAGACGATGGAATTGGGAGTGAAATGATGGAGTTGCGCCCCAAAGAAGTTCAGAAACCCTCGGAAGAAAGGACTCGGCGGCAGAGAAAACCCACGATCTACATGAGTGGCCAGAAGAACACACTCACCCTCCTTAGGCTGCGGTTGCGACTCCATTCCCGGGAGCCTCGCCGACCCGTGGGGGATCAGTCCCTCGTCGGCCAGATCAACGAGCTCCTTCTCGGCGATGGTCGAGCGGATCCAATCTCCTTGGACCCAACCCCGCGGCAGCTGGGACCGAGACGAGGATCCGCCTCGGCTTCACGCCCTCCCCTTCGCCGTCGTCGTCGCCTTCTTCGCCCGCTCCAGAGCCGCGGTCTTCTCCTTCCCCATTGTCGCCGGCGAGACTGGTGCGAAGTGGCGGCGCTGAGAAAGCTACGGGCGCTACAGAGAGATTTGGGGGCGGAGGGAGACGAAGATTGTGTTGGCACTGTTCAAAATACCCCCGCCCCGTGCCTTAAATAAGGCCACTTTCGAGTGGCTGACCGGTAGGCCCAGGCAATCTATCAAATCCCGCAACAGGCGCGCGAGTGGTACGTGGCGAAAAAGGCGGCGCAAAGATCGAGGCGTCATCGTCTCGTCCCATCCGAGTGCCGCGGTTTTCTCCGCTTCGCGCGCTTCCCAAAATTCGGATCCCGTGAAATCCGCTAACTGCAGAACAATCAGCCAGACAGCGAGTCTCCACCGATCCGTCACTCGGAGATCCTCAAGACCACGAAGTTCACTCGACAAACGCAAAGAATGGATCAAGGTGACTGAAAGAGAATTTGAAGCCATCGCTGAAAAGCCGTTGATCTAGAGCAAGAAACACTTGCAACGCAAGAAACAGGTCAGAAGACTATCAACTCCTTCCTCACTCAAACCTCGATCCATTCGGGGGCTAATGATGAAGTCATGTACCTAGGGTAGGGTCATAGGCCTGCCCAAGGGTACCCTCCCCAAGGTCACTTACTAAAAGAGGCTGCTTACCAGTCGACCTGATAAGCATCCACTCGACTAATACAATAACACTCGACCATGAAGACTCACTCGACCATCGGAAGCACAGGAGCCACTCCGCATCCAAACGGTCTATAATTAAATGGCGTTTATAGCCTTAATAGCACTTTATACAGGGCGTTTCCAGTAACGCCCTGCCTTAATGTACCTTAAGATCCTTCATTGCGTGGGCTGGCAGGGGTCCTGGCGAGCTCTATATAAGCCACCCCCCTCCACAGGAAGAAGGGTTCGCAGCTTTGTAACACACACACATATAATCCAGTCGACCGCCTCCGGGCTTCGAGACGTAGGGCTATTACTCCTTCTGAGGAGGGCCTGAACTCGTTAACTTCTTGCGTGCACAACTACTCCAAGGCTAGGATCTTGCCTCTCCATTCCTACCCCCCATTCTACTGTCAGACTTAGAACCGCGACAGCTGGTGCTCCAGGAACTCCCTCAGCAGGGACGCACCGGTCAGCTTCGCCGCTGCCATGCTGACCGGCCTCAGGTCCGCGTCCATCTTCTCCAACACCAGTTTCGCGCGGGGGTCCGTGAGCTCCGCTCGGCACCAGTCGCTGGAGCTCGCAGGCTGTTCCGCAGGCAAGATCAGCCGAGGGTGGATGCGCCCGGCATCTGCCAAGACCCACTTGCTCCTGAAGCCCTCAATCCTCTTCTCGGGCTTCGAAATGGCAATGGTGCCATCGTATGCGACGAAGCTCGCGCACGCGGAAGGAGAACCGCGGGAGACCCAGAGGGAGAAGTAGTGGTGCAGCAAGGCCACTGAGGGCTGCACCCCTACGTGAGCCTCGCAGTAATAGGCAAAGATCGCCGGGAGAAGAACGGAGTTGGGGTGGAGATGCAGAGCCTGCAAGTTGTAATGGCGGAGGACAGAGAAGAAGAACTCGGAGAAGGGAGGCACCAGACCAGCAGCAATGGAGCTTACAAAGAGAGGATAAAAGGTGCTTCCTCGGCCCTCAGGGGTGGCGGAGCCGGCCTTGAACACCTGCGCCCCGTTGATGCCCAGCACCGCCGCCATCCTGCGCAGCCGGGCAAGGCCTGCCTCCGACACGTTCGGCAAGTCCAGAGCAGACGAGTACCAAGCTTCGGCTGGGGACTGACGAGGCGCCATGGCTTCCTAGGTCACGCGGCCGGAGTAGATCTGGAAATTTGGAGGAAGAAAGCGGAGGCGCAAGAAAGGGGATCTGAGCAGCAACCGGAGAAAGTAAAAGGTCCTAGGCAGATGTCGCCCCTTTATCAAACTGCATGGTTGCTGAAGCGCACCAGTCCAATCAACCGCCACGCGGCGCCCAAGGCCGCAGGCTGTTAGGGCTCGCGGCGCTTCGCCCTTGCCCTTTCGCCTCTCGGCATGGCCAAGTCCGTGCGCGCCTTGGGCCCGGGGGCTACTATCGGCGTTCTAGGAACGGGGGTCCCCAGACTTGCCTGCCTGCGGCCTGCGGCGTGGCTTAAAGGGGGCCCAGCACGGCCCATCTTCCCGCTCAATATTTGGGGAAGAGGCCCAGGGCCTTTGCCTATAAATAGGACTAGCCACCCCCAGGGTAGAGGCGTCTAGACATCTAGCAATCGAGAAACCTAATCAGCTAGGATCCAGAGAGAAGGGTGATTGAACTCCTCCTAGCAGTTCGTCCCCCCAGCCAAGAACAGACCCTCGCGAGGCTGTTCTTCCTTGTATTGTTCATCATCATCAGCCCAAGAGGCAATCCACCACACCACACTGGAGTAGGGTATTACACCAAATCGGTGGCCCGAACCAGTATAAACTCTGTGTCTCTTGTGTTGTTCTTTTAGTAGTTTAGATCTTTGCAAGACGGAGAGGTAGAGGGCGTAATCTCCGCGCGCACCCCAGACATCGAACCTCAAGGGTCTGCCGGAACCCGAAATCCGACGGCAGAACTCCCTAAAGAGTACGACGCGTATTCCAACTGGGTTATGCATTTTGATGGCTCCAAAATGTTGGCGGGGCTAGGGGCGGGCGTCGTATTAACGTCCCCCACGGGAGATATCGTCCAGTACGTACTCCAAATATTATTCACAGACTCTAACAACACAGCCAAATACGAGGCCTTGCTACATGGCCTTCGGATGGCCGTATCGATGGGCATACAACGCCTGGAGGTGCGCAGGGACTCAAACCTCGCAATATCCCAAATTAATGGAGACTTTGACGCCAAAGATCCAAAGATGGCAGCCTATGGCAACGCCGTCTTAAAAATGTCGGCTCGGTTCGAGGGGCTTGAATTTCATCACGTCGCCCGCCAAAGTAATCAGGCGGCAGACGTCCTTGCTCGCATCGGGGCTAAGCGCGACCCTGTCCCACCTAACATCTTCCTCGAAAGGCTCTTCAAGCCATCCGTGGTGTGGTAAGGGGAAGATAGCAATGACAGTCCCGTTCCAAACACAAATACAGATAGCGAAGACGCCGATATCATCGGAGGCTCAGCCACCGAAATAACACCATCGGCCCACCTCATTATGGCAGTCATTACCCTGTGGACCAAACCATTCTTGGCCTATCTTGATAGAAAGGAGGTCCCAGAAGATCAGAACGAGCCTCGCCGCATCGTCTGGTGTTCGAAGGCCTTTAAAGTTCACGAAGGAGAGCTCTACAAGAAAAGCACTACTGGAGTCCTTCAAAGGTGTATCTCCGAGGAGGAGGGGCGGCAACTCTTGGCAGAAATTCACGCCGGTCTTGGTGGGCACCACGCCGCAGCCCGGACACTTGTCAGCAAGGCCTTTCGGACATGATTTTATTGGCCCACGGCTCGAGCAGACGCACAGGACCTCATCTAGCGCTGCGTTGGATGCCAACTCTTCGCCAACCAAAGCCATATGCCCCCAACCTCCCTACAAACAATCCCCATTACATGGACCTTTGCGGTCCGGGGCCTGGACATGGTTGGACCCCTTAAAGGGGGAAGCCATAAGAAAAAATATCCGCTGGTCATGGTGGACAAATTCACCAAGTGGATAGAGGCTAGACCAGTTAAAACGGCCGAGTCCGGACCGGTGATTGCATTTATATCCGATGTGGTGCACCGTTATGGTGTTCCGCATAGCATCATCACTTATAACGGTTCCAATTTCATAGCCGATGAAGTGAAAACCTGGTGTGCTAATCTGGGAATTAAGCTCGATTACGCCTCTGTCTACCACCCACAAACAAATGGTCAAGTCGAGCGAGCCAATGGTCTTATTATGAGCGGCATCAAACCCAGGCTAGTGCGGTCTTTGAAAGAATCAGACAAGCACTGGGTCGAGGAGCTCGACTCCGTACTCTGGGGGCTGTGGACCACGCCCAACCGCACCACCGGATACACACCTTTCTTCATGGTGTACGGTGTAGAGGCTGTATTGCCCTACGATATTATACATGACTACCTGATAACCCACAAGTATAGGGGATCGCAACAGCTTTCGAGGGTAGAGTATTCAACCCAAATTTATTGATTCGACACAAGGGGAGCCAAAGAATATTCTCAAGTATTAGCAGCTGAGTTGTCAATTCAACCACACCTGGAAACTTAGTATCTGCAGCAAAGTGTTTAGTAGCAAAGTAATATGATAGTGGTGGTAACGGTAACAAAAGTAAAGAAAGCAAAAGTGATATTTTGGTATTTTGTAGTGATTGTAACAGTAGCAGCGGGAAAGTAAATAAGCGTAAACCAGTATATGGAAAGCTCGTAGGCATTGGACCGGTGATGGATAATTATGCCGGATGCGGTTCATCATGTAACAGTCATAACATAGGGTGACACAGAACTAGCTCCAATTCATCTATGTAATGTAGGCATGTATTCCGAATATAGTCATACATGCTTATGGAAAAGAACTTGCATGACATCTTTGTCCTACCCTCCCATGGCAGCGGGGTCCTATTGGAAACTAAGGGATATTAAGGCCTCCTTTTAATAGAGAACCGGAACAAAGCATTAGCACATAGTGAATATATGAACTCCTCAAACTATGGTCATCACCGGGAGTTGTCCCGATTATTGTCACTTCAGGGTTGCCGGATCATAACACATAGTAGGTGACTGTAGACTTGCAAGATAGGATCAAGAACACACATATATTCATGAAAACATAATAGGTTCAGATCTGAAATCATGGCACTCGGGCCCTAGTGACAAGCATTAAGCATAGCAAAGTCATAGCAACATCAATCTCAGAACATAATGGATCCTAGGGATCAAACCCTAACAAAACTAACTCAATTACATGATAGATCTCATCCAACCCATCACCGTCCAGCTAGCCTACGATGGAATTACTCACGCACGGCGGAGAGCATCATGAAATTGGTGATGGAGGATGGTTTATGATGACGACGGCGATGAATCCCCCTCTCCGGAGCCCCGAACGGACTCCAGATCAGCCCTCCCGAGAGGTTTTAGGGCTTGGCGGCGGCTCCATATCGTAAAACGCGGTGATTTCTTCTCCTCTATTTTTCCTCCTAGAAAGCAAATATATAGAGTTGGAGTTGGCGTCGGAAGGTCTCCAGGGGGCCCACGAGGTAGGGGGCGCCCCCCACCCTCGTGGACAGGGCGTGGGCCCCCTGGTCTTCATCTTTGGCGAGGATTTTTTATTATTTATTATAAGATATTCCATGGAGTTTCAGGTCATTCCGAGAACTTTTGTTTTCTGCACATAAAACAACATCATGGCAATTCTGCTGAAAACAGCGTCAGTCCGGATTAGTTCCATTCAAATCATACAAGTTAGAGTCCAAAACAAGGGCAAAAGTGTTTGGAAAAGTAGATACGATGGAGACGTATCAACTCCCCCAAGCTTGAACCCATGCTTGTCCTCAAGCAATTCAGTTGACAAACTGAAAGAAATAAAGAAAAAAATTTACAAACTCTGTTTGCTCTTGTTGTTGTAAATATGTCAAGCCAGCATTCAAGTTTTCAGCAAAGATTATAACTAACCACATTTGCAATAATTCTCAGGTCTCATAATTACTCATATCAATAGCATAATCAACTAGCGAGCCATAATAATAAATCTCGAATGACAACACTTTCTCAAAATAATCATAATATGATATAGCAGGATGGTATCTCGCTAGCCCTTTCTGAGACCGCAAAACATAAATGCAGAGCACCTTTAATCATAGTCACACCCAATATAGATTTACAGTGATGAATGCAAATGACAACTGCGCTCTCCAGCTAGTGCTTTTAAGAAGAGGGTGATGACTCAACATAAAAGTAAATAGATAGGCCCTTCGCAGAGGGAAGCAGGGATTTGTAGAGGTGCCAGAGCTTGGTTTTGAAATAGAGATAAATAATATTTTGAGCGGCATACTTTCATTGTCAACATAACAACTAAGAGATGGCGATATCTTCCATGCCACACACATTATAGGCAGTTCCCAAACAGAATGGTAAAGTTCATACTCCCCCTCCACCAACAAGCATCAATCCATGACTTGCTCGAAACAACAAGTGTCTCCAACTAGCAATAGGTCCCAGGGGGAGTTTTGTTTGCAATTAATTTTGATTTAGTTTGCATAAAGCATGGGACTGGGCATCCCGGTGACCAGCCATTTTCTTGTGAATGAGGAGCGGAGTCCACTCCTCTTGAGAATAATCCGCCTAACATGGAAGATAAGGGCAGCACTAGTTGATACATGAGATATTCGAGCACAAAACAGAATGTTTATTTGAAGGTTTAGAGTTTGGCACATACAAATTTACTTGGAACGGCAGGTAGATACCGCATATAGGAAGGTATAGTGGACTCATCTGGAATAACTTCGGGGTTTAAGGGATTGGATGCACAAGCAGTATTCCCGCTTAGTACAGGTGAAGGCTAGCAAAAGACTGGGAAGCGACCAACTAGAGAGCGACAACAGCCACGTATATGCATTAAAATTAATAAACATTGGGTGCAAGCATGAGTAGGATATAATCCACCATGAACATAAATATCGTGAAGGCTACGTTGATTTTGTTTCAACTACATGCGTGAACATGTGCCAAGTCAAGTCACTTAAATCATTCAAAGGAGGATATCACCCCACTATACCACATCATAACCATCTCAATAGCATGTTGGTACGCAAGGTAAACCATTATAACTCATAGCTAATCAAGCATGGCATAAGCAACTATGATCTCTTGTCGGTCTACAAAAAGAGGGGTACACTTTTTGTACCCCTATAACTGTGCACGGGCAGTCAGAGTCGCGCCCACGACCACACCAAGCAAGGCAAGGGAGGTGAGCCAGGGTAAGACCGAAGCTCAAGGGAACTGGAGCGACGCCAAGGCCAGGACCACGAAGAGCCAAGAGACGAGGCGGGCTCCCCCGGCAAGATCCTTGCCGGGACCGGCTTTAGCAGCCCCGGCAAGACCCTTGCCGCGGCAACTCGCCCCACGCCTACGGAGCAAATCACCCTTGAGTCCACTGCCCCCATGGGGCAAGGATTCGGGAGATGTCTCCATGGTGGCATGCAGATCTTTGTGAAGAAACACTCAAGATCAGATATGCACTAAGAAGACGACGACCCTTGGCAAGATACCAGCCAAGGAAGACCACGAGACCCCCGGCAAGCGCCTTGCCGGGGACGACGGCAGGCGCCACGACAAGACCCTTGCCAGGGCCCCGGCAAGGCCCTTTGCCGAGGACATCTATAGGCCACCATCAGGCCCACGCCAACCAAGTCTCCACCGTCGTTCGCATACAGCTGCCGACCCAACCAACTGGGGAGGCACCTGCGTGGCGGCATGCAGATCTTCGTGAAGACACCGCCACCGCGCCACCTCAGCTGCCTGCCTGCCTACATGGCACCACGGGCATCACTGGCCAGGGCGCGTGTCGACGCAAGGAGGAGCGGCGACGGACGGGACGGGCTTCGCCGCCGCCCCCGCTAAAGAAATGACACCTAAGCAGACGCATTAAATGCGCCTTGTCATGTAATGCGAAGGATAACCTCGCGTCACTGTACCCTTTCCACCTCCTGTGTGCCACTGTGGCAGCCCCTTTTTCCTATAAAAGGAGGCCCGAGGCAACCAGGAGAAGGATTCGGCTTTTTGGAGCTCTTCACGCCCCATATCTAGTTCAAGAACACAGATATACATCCACCAAAGCAGGAGTAGGGTTTTACGCATCCTCGCGGCCCGAACCTGGATAAACGAATCGTGTGCTATCTGTTTGATCCGCTCTTCTTTCAACCCCGCGCCCCACTAACCGTAGTAGGGATTCTCGTGATCCCATAGGTGTCGTTCTCACCAACATCTTTGGAGCGCCAGGTAGGGGGCGCAGTTGTGACAATCGGCTCTAGCAGTTAGTCCAGCGCCTCTTCGTCGTCATGGCACCCAAGAAGAAGACAACGGTGGCGGTCGACCAATCGGGAGTCGGACAGCCCGTCCCGACGCGGCCGAGCAGCGGACCGGTCGTAGAAAGGACCCAGGGCGCCGCTCGCGAACACCAACACCGTCCCAGCAGCCGGAGTTTGGGAGGCGGCGATGTTCGTGCACCTGGTAACGGGCCACGCACCGCCAAATCCAAAGACGGAGCCAGGCCCTCCACGGGTGGCGCGGGGCCTTCCAAGGTCGCTGCCGCATCACCCGAAGGCGACGTAAGGGCCTCCAAGACTCCCACGCCGGCGCCAACAGTGCGCTCCTCCCAGGCAGCGCGCGAAGAACAACGTCATCACGCTGAAGATCCCGGGCGTCGCCGCGGGAAGGGCCCCGAGCGCCACTCCCGGGACGTGGAAGACCTGCCAGCTCGCCGAAGCGCTGGTGAAAACAGCATGCGACCACGGGATCGTGATAGAGCTCTTTCTGACATGGTCAAAAGTCGAAGCGCGTCGCGATCCATGCAGGTTTCGCTGCCGCCGACGCTAGCAGAGGCCCTGGCGCGCGCAGTTGCTCCTCGACTTTCCTCCCGCTACAGGGAAACTCGACGAATGGAGAGCCACTATCCGAAGCCTTGTTGCGGTGGCCAACAAAGACGAACCAAGTCCGGTGGAGCCCCGGGTCGACGCCCCGATGGAGTCCCACGCACCAGTGGCGGAAGGGCCAGCGGCGCCGCGACCACGGTGCATTCGCCTTCTCCCCGTCCGGTACCATGGACGCTGACTCATCGCGACGTCACGGGCGACGACATCTAGATAGCGTGGTCCAACCCACTGACCCACTGTGACCAGTGCCAAGTTCTTCGGGAACGAGCCCATGAAGACGCTCGATCCACTATCGAGCGCCGGCACGGAGCGCGCCACCAGTCAGACAGGCGAGCAGGGCCTGCTGCGAACCACCCGGCACCGGAGAGCCCTGGAAGCCTACCTTACGAGGTAGGCTGTCCGGCTTTTACCTGTGAGCTGCAGCAGTTCCAGTGGCCCACTCACCGCACCTTCAAACCTGACGTTGGCGAGAAGTACAACGGCAAGACCCACCCGTCGGAGTTCCTCAGCATCTACACCATCGCGATGCGAGCTGCCGGAGCCCGCGACGATAAGGTGTTTGTGAATTACTTTCCGTTATCTCTTAAACCCAATGCCATGTCATGGTTGATGCACTTGCCGGTAGACTCTATTTCCTCCTGGTCGGATTTGTGCCATGAGTTTGTTGGCGCCTTTACTGGGGGTCACCAAGCCCATGGCCAAGCAAGCGACCTGCACGTCATCCCCCAGAAGGGAGGCAAGAGTCTGCGCAAGTATATACAGAGGTTCAGCCGAGTACAGTACAATATCCCCGATGTTCACCCTGCCGCCATCATCAGCGTGTTCCATCAGAACGTGTGTAAACCGCAAGATGCGCGAAGAGCTGGCAATGAACAAGGTGAAGGATGTGGCAGAACTCTACGTTCTTGCTGACAGATGTGCCCGGGCTGAAGAGCGAAGGAAGTACCCCGGCGAAGATGCCAGCGTGGAAACCGACTCTTCAGATGAGGATACTGTCGCCCCAGCGAAGAAAGGCCGGCGCCGCAACAGGAAACGCAAGGGTAAAGTTGTGCTTGCCGTCGAGGGATCTGATGACGTCGGCTCCGCCAAGAAAACCAAGGCAGATGACCCCAGCAAGGAAATTGCCGGATGTGTCGCCTGCCGGGCCTTGGCGGCTGCCGAGAAGCCAGGGAACTCTCACAAGCAATACTGCAAGATCCATCGCACCAAAGGCCATGATCTCCAGAACTGCCGACAGGTTGAGCTACTTGCTGAGAAGCAAAAGGCTGAATATGAGAGGCAGGACAAGGACAAGGGCCAAGACGGTGCCGAGGGGTCCGGCAAGAAGCGTGACGGCCAGGCGGGCCGTCGCGGCAAGGATAGACAGCAGGAGAGGCCCGCCCGGGGCCGCGACAAGAAGCCAGAAGACGATGATCAAGAAGAAGACCGGTGAGACCTCGGGCACCCACTCCAGTAAGCGCACCTCTTCGGAGTGTAGTGCTCCCATCGAGGACGTACGAAAGAAATCCACCGGCGAGAACAAGAAGTCCAGGCCACGCCGCCGGCGACCAAGAAGGTATCCATCAAGGAAGACGACACAGGAGGGGCTTTCACCATAAGCTCCACCCTTGACGCCAAAAGGAAGACGTGCTCATCACCTTCCTGCGGGCGAATGTCGATGTGTTTGCGTGGCAAGCATCCGACATCCCCGGCGTTCCCAGGGAGGTGATTGAGCACCACCTTGCTGTTTGTCCTCATGCGCGACCCGTCAAGCATAAAGGTCAGAAAGCAAGCTTTGGAATGGCAAGAGTTCATCACAGAGGAGATCCGGAAACTGGAAGCGGCGGGTTTGGTGAGAGTAGTGCTCCATCCAACGTGGTTGGCCAATCCAGTGGTAGTGCGCAAGGCGAATGGGAAGTGGAGGCTGTGTATTGATTACACAGACATCAATAAGGCTTGTCCCAAAGACCCTTTCCCGTTGCCATGCATCGACCATATTGTTGGCTCCACGGCTGGGTGTATCTGTTGTCATTCCTCGATGCCTACTCCGGCTACCACCAAATCTTCATGACGAGAGAAGACAGCATTCATCACCCCATGTGGTACGTATTGTTTTCTACGGATGCCTTTTGGGTTGAAGAGTGCTGGCTCAATGTTTGCAAGGGCGGTCCAGATTGGTTTTGAACCCCAGCTCCATAGAAATATGGAAGCTTATATGGATGATATAGTGGTCAAAACCAAGAACAGGGCAACCCTCATACCGGATTTACAAGAAACATTTGCAAACCTACGCAAGATCAATCTCAAGATGAACCCTGAGAAGTGCGTCTTTGGCGTCCCGTCTGGCAAGCTTCTCGGGTTCTTTGCGTCACAGCACAGGATAGAGGCCAATCCGGACAAGATCAAAGCTATAGAGCAGATTGAAGCACCCAAGCGAGTCAAGGATGTGCGTCGGCTTGTTGGTTGCATTGCCGCCATGAGCAAGTTCATGTCCAAGTCCGCCGAGCGCGCCCTTCCCTTTTTCAAGATTTTGAAAACGGTGGGCCCGATGGAGTGGACGCCAGAAGCCGAAACGGCATTGCAAGATTTGAACAAGTACCTCTCTTACGCACCAATACTAGTTGCGCCTAAGCCACAGGAACCGTTGCTGCTATACTTGGCGGCAACGAACCAGGTGGTCAGCGCCGCACTAGTGGCGCAGAAAGAAATTGATGACGAGGTAATAGCAGCGACAGAGCCCGATGCCATCAATGCAGAGACGACACAGCTAGTTGGAATGCCGCCGAGGAAGAAAATGATGCATCACCCGGTCTACTTTGTTAGTTCCCTCCTGCAGGGGGCTAGATCAAGGTACTCCGGTGTGCAGAAACTGCTCTTCGGCCTTCTTATGGCCTCGAGGAAGCTGCGTCACTACTTCCAGGCGCACGAAATCACTGTCGTCACTCGCCTCCCTCTGCAAGGATATTGCACAATCCAGACGCAACGGGAAGAATCATAGAGTGGGCACTGGAACTGTCCAGCTTTGGCCTCAAGTTTGAGAGTACCTCGACGATTCAAAGCCGAGTCCCGGCGGAGTTCGTTGCAGAATGGACCGCGACGCCTGACGAAGAAGCCCAAGAGACTGCTCTCCCCGGCAAGTTGCGACTGGCTCATGTACTTTGATGGAGCTTTATCCTTATAGGGCACCGGGGCTGGCGTACTGCTTGTCGCGCCCACCGGAGAGCACCTCAAGTACGTGGTCCAGATGCACTTCCCCAGGGAGGTGTCAACAAATAATACAGCTGAGTACGAAGGGTTGCTTGCTGGTCTTAGGATCGCGGAGGACCTCGGAATCAAGAAACTTGTCGTCAGGGGCGACTCGCAACTTGTCGTCAAGCAAGTCAACAAGGATTACCACAGCCCGTTGATGAAGGCCTACGTCGATGAAGTGAGAAAGTTGGAAGAGCGTTTTGATGGTATATAGGCAGAACACGTTCCCCGTGCGGAGAATGACATCGCAGATTACCTGTCAAAACGCGCTGCCCTCAAGCTACCTGTGGAACCAGGTACCTTTGTGCTTCGGCTAACTCAGCCATCCGTTGATCCATCAACAGAGCAGAACAAAAGGAGGAAATCAGGGCCCGGCAAGTACTTTCCCGCCAAGCTCCTCGGAGCCGCCGGTAAGAATGTTGCTGGAGACACTGAGCCCACCATGGGACGGCTAGCTCCGGCGGGGCACCAAGCTCTTGCCGTGGAGACAGCCGCTCCTATAGCAGAGGAAATGCCTTTGGTCCTCGCCGTCGAGCCTCAGGATCCAGCGTGGGCACAGCACACCGTCCGGTTCCTCCAAACAGGGGGACTTCCTGAGGAGCAGGAAGAAGCGGAAAAAGTAGCCCGTCGGTCTGCTATGTACCAGTTCGTCGATGACGTTCTGTACAGGAAGAGGCCGAACAGTGTGAAATTGAGCTATGTCAGTTCCATTTATCTCCGAACTACCTAAAAAAGAAAAGTTCGGAGACACACTAAATATGCCGCCCCGCAGCTTCTTGTTCTCCTTCACGGAGTCGGCTAGTTGGGCCCGCACATCTTTCAACTCTTCACCCAACGTAGTGTTGGAGTCTTGTAGCTTGTTTTTCTCGTCCCTGACGCGGGTCAGCACACGCTCGCCTGTGGCGTGTTGCCTCTTTGCCTCTCTTTCTCCCTCTTGGGTGACCTTCAACTTCTTCTCAAGTTGATCAGGCGACCCTATTATGCGATCAGTGGCAGTATTAGCACAGTTGATATACAATTATTGTTCCTCAATGGAGGGGAAGGTTACCAGTGGACAGCTTCTTGAAGTCTTCAAGTTCGGCGGTAGCAGCATTTAGCTACGCCCGACACTGTTCCAGCTCTTGGGTTAGCAGGTTGTTCTTCTCTGTAAGAACCTGGTGATACAATGGTCCTTAAATCAGTTTTACTAACTGCTTTCAGTCCCGGGGGCTACTAGCATATGGCTATCCTATTCGTACAAAGAAAACTTACCCGCATGTTTGTTAAATGCTGCTTTGTGGCTCTACTAAGCCCGTTTCGAGCAGCTCGGATGTATGCAACAGCCGAGCTGAAGGCATTGAATGCCTCTTCCAAGAACTCAGGGTCTCATAAAATAGCCCTATAGCGCCGATGATTCATGGCACTCTCCACTTCCGAGTTGGTTACGGACATATTTTCCGAACCCTCGACCGAAGGATAGTCCTACACCGTTCCTATATCGGCCTCCGCCTCTCCAACGGGGTCTGAATCCTGGGCGCTGGGAGTACGGTCAGCTGGACCCTCGGACTTAGTCCGGTGAACCTTTTCCTTGGTACCAAATAGACGTACAAGTTACAGTTGGATGTGACTAGTAAAGTATACCTTCAAATCCTTACCTCTTTAATGAGGGGTCGGTCGTGTCTTCATCGACCTTCCTTTTGGAAGCCTTGCTCGGCGCCGGAGCCGCTCTCGTTGGAGTCGTTCCTGGAGTAGCGTGGCGCGCCGAACTCCTTCCCTGTGGAGCACAAGATAGTGCGATAGGTGAGGCAGTGCGAGGAAGCTCTTGCGAGTGAGATTTTCTCTCGATGACTTACGTGGGAAGCAGGAAGAAGACCAGGGTAATTAGCGATAATGGCCACTTCCGTGCCATTGTAGCTCGCCTGGTAAAACACCCCTTCCGCGAGTACCACAGATATATCCGGATCTTCTTCGAACCCAGGATCCAGCTCCCGGTTGTGGTTCTCAGGCTGTGGGGCGGGGCTGTGAAACCCCTCGGTGATTTTTCACCAATACTATTATAAGCAGATTAGAAATTTATCAAAGGTGACCCAGGAGGCGGAATAAGTAGAGCAGAAGGATTGGGGCTTACCCAACTGGGAGGATTATACTTAGAATATCCATCTCTGCGATCGATGCGAAGAAATTCCTCTTCCTCCCCTTTGAACAGCTTGGCCAGTATCTTGGCTAGAGCGGCAGGGGTGTCCGAACCTTTCCGACCACAGCGGGAGGCGTTGTCCTCCTCGTTGCAGTGCCACATCGGGAGCCCTCTATATTGAAGCAGCTGAACACCTCGCACTAGAGAGATTGCCACTACTTCAACCATTGTTAATCCGGACTGGGCGAGCATCTTTATCTTGCCCAGGAGCTGATGAACCTCCGCACTGTCATCCTCTTCAAGGCTCCGGGGACGCCAACTATGGCGCTTCTTTAGCAGGACGCTTGCAAATTCAGGGAGACCCTTTCGAACTGGGTCGGGAAGCGCAACGTCCTCAATGTAAAACCATTCGGAAGGCCATTCCTTTGCTGCCCTCCTTGGTGTGCTGAACAGGTATATCCGGTGTCGGCGATGTGCCACACTTCAGCTCCACCCACTTCATATATTGACCCCTCGTGGTTGCGCGGGATGAGACAGAACAATTTTATCCACACTTGGAAATGGGCTTCAACACCCAGAAATAACTCGCATAGAGCGACGTAACTCGCATAGGCGGGAGTGAATTTGTGGAGCTGGAGTTCATAATATTCCAGAAGCCCCCGGTGGAACAGATGGACAGGAAACCCGACGCCTCTCGGCAGGTAGGGGCGAAGCACACTCGCTCTCCCCCGGATGGATTAGGGAAGTCCTCCGCCTGAGTCACGCCATTGAAGGAGGCCGCCCCTGCCCGGACAGGGGCCAGATCCACTGGAGGAAGGAATACCTGTGTTTGCAACTTTGCTAGTTGACTATGAGTCACAGAACACTTATCCCACTCGCTTCTCTTTGGGCTGGAGCGGGAGGAGGAGCTGGGGATGCTAGCCATGATGGAATGGTTTCTCCTGGCAGTCTCCGGGGATTTTCTCGGTGCAGTGTCGCCTGGATCTAAGATCCAGTATCTTTAAATAGGCGCTCTGCCTTGCGTGGACGGGGTGTTATTCGCAAAAATACCCTGACTCTCCACATTGGCTCGACACGCGGAAGATGAAGTTATTAGCGCATGGAAGCCGAGGTGAGCGCTATTGGGTCAACAGCCGAATATATTACTTGGAGAAGGAACTCGCCTTGCAACGCCGAAGACAACTTGCACGCCGAACACCTCATCGTTGAAGCCTGGTTCGGGGGCTACTGAGGGAGTTCTGGACTAAGGGGTCCTCGAGCGTCTGACCTGTTATCCGTGGGCCGGACTGATGGGCTATGAAGACATGAAGGCCAAAGACTGTACCCGTGTTCGGATTGGACTCTACTTGGCGTGGAAGGCAAGCTTGGTGACCGACTATGAAGATTCCTTCTTATGTAACCGATTCTATGTAAACCCTAGACCCTCCTGGGGTCTATATAAACCGGAGGAGTTAGTCCGGAAAGGATATACTCATTACCATAGTAATACAGGCTAGACTTTTAGGGTTTAGCCATTACGATCTCGTGGTAGATCAACTCTTGTAACACTCATATTCATCAAGATCAATCAAGCAGTAAGTAGGGTATTACCTCCATAGAGAAGGCCCGAACCTGGGTAAACATCGTGTCCCCCGTCTCCTATTACCATCGATCCTAGACGCACAGTTCGGGACCCCCTACCCGAGATCCGCCAGTTTTGACACTGACAGGCCCCTTAAAGGAGGAAGCCATAAGAAAAAATATCTGCTGGTCATGGTGGATAAATTCACTAAGTGGATAGAGGCCAAACCAGTTAAAATGGCCGAAGCCGGACCAGTGATAGACTTTATATCCGGTGTTGTACACCGTTATGGTGTCCCACACAGTATCATCACCGATAACGGCTCCAATTTCACAGTCGATGAGGTGAAAAACTGGTGCACCAATCTGGGCATTAAGCTCGATTACGCCTCCGTCTATCACCCACAAACAAACGGTCAAGTCGAACGAGCCAATGGTCTTATTATGAGCGGCATCAAGCCTAGACTGGTACGGTCTTGGAAAGAATCAGACAAGCACTGGGTTGAGGAGCTCGACTCCGTACTTTGGGGGCTGCGGACCACGCCCAATCGCACTACCGGATATACACCCTTCTTCATGGTGTATGGCGCAGAGGCTGTGTTACCCTGCGACATTATTCATGACTCACCTCGAGTGCGCATGTACGAAGAGAGAGAGGCCGAGCTTGATCGGCAGGACAACTTAGATGCCCTAGAGTAGGAGCGCGATGTTGCAAAAGCTCGTTCCGCATTTTATCACTAGCAGGCTTGCAGGTATCAAAGCAGAGAAGTGCGGGCCAAGATTTACAATGTTGGCGAACTTGTTCTACGCCTGCCAGAGAAGAAAAAGGACAAACTGAAGCCCAAGTGGGAGGGTCCCTTCATCATTGATGAAGTTCTCACCAGAGGAGTGTACCGCCTGCGTGATGCGTCAGACAATCGCCTAGAGTCGAACCCTTGGAACGCGGCCAGACTCTTTGTTCGACTCCTTCTCCCTATTGTTTCCATTACTTTTTCCTCTTTTTTCGCTTTTTCCTTTTCAGCCTTAAAGCTTTTCGTGCGGCTAAACCGTGCGCTTGTGACATACAAAGAGTCAATTATATCTGGGGGCTTCTTTGACAGAAGCTTATTATTGTTATTTTTCGAGCATCAAGCTCATCACATATGCGCGTTTTACCCATATGTGCCTTTTCTTTGCCATTATATGCATCGATATGACGTAAGTTTTGGCCAAGCTGGGTTGCCTGGCCCCTGTGCTTATGCCCTGCGTTCCCATTAGTTCGGCTAGGGCATAAAGGGAGCACCTTTGCGATTGTTACTGCCGGGTCATTCGGATGTGTACCTCAGACTGGGTGAAGCCGAAAGCTAGCATTCTTGAGGGATTATTCGGTCGGCGAACTAAAGATGTTTTTACAGTCATTAAAATATGAACCCCCAGATGTTGAATATACTGTGATTTTTCAATCACACTTCGGACGTGCACATTAACGCATGTACACCCAGGGAAAGGAACCCTTAACGGAACTATTCTCTCTGGAAGATGTTTCTTACAATCACAATGTAATATAACATTGCTAGCCGGATACAACTTGTCTGTTGAAGCAAGTATGACCCCTACGCCTGGTTTCCACGCGTACCCCGGTATATTTTGCCACTCAGGTATTTGGAAACTCTCTGCACCTTCGGGTCCAGAGGTCGAAGCGAAAAGGTCTGCCATGACAATCGTTTTACAATCCGGCTAGGGATAAATACGTCAAGGAAAGTACATAGTCACTTGGACTCATAAATTTCCTCCTGTATACCGTCTAACAGGCTGTCTAACTTACAATCCTGTTGGGAATATCTGGCGGCTACTTCTACTTGGTAATACACCAAATTCACGGGAATTTCTTTCCCATCTGACCCTAGAGGTCCGACCCGGGCCATATGATTTGGATCAAGCTTGGTATACCATGTTTTACAACTCAATGATTACAACTCGATACTAGAACAAAGTATGACTCTATATGAATGCCTCCAGTGGTGTACCGGGATATGCAATGAATCAAGAGTGACATGTATGAAAGAATTATGACACCAAATTCATGGGAATTTCTTTCCCATCTGACCCTAGAGGTCCAACCCGGGCCATATGATTTGGATCAAGCTTGGTATACCATGTTTTTACCATGGCCCAGGCTTCTCGTGCACCTTCCCAGCAGGCCGATATCTTCCATAATCGAAAGCACCGCCGCGCTCCCTTGAATAGCTCTATAAGCTCCTCCATCCTTCCTGGAGGGGAGGCGGATGGCGATAAAGCCTTGGCAACACTTTGCATCGCCTGCCGAGCTTGCTCGTGCATTTGCGACAGCTCTTGTAGCAGATCGCCCGAGATGCCGGACATCTCCTCGGGACGGCCGGTCAGCATACCTAAAGATATAATTCCGTAAGTCCCTTTCATCTCCGAACTACATGGAGGTAGGTGTGACCACATACCAAATATGCCGTCGCACAACCTCTTATTTTCCTTCACGGAATCGGCCAGCTGGGCCCGTACATCTTTCAGTTCTTCGCCCAGCTGGGTGTGGGCATCCTGCAGCTTGTTTTTCTCATCTCTGACTCGTGTCAGCACACATTCGTCCGTAGCCAGTAGCCTTTTGGCTTCTTGTTCTTCCGCTTGGGCGGCTTTCAGTTGCTCCTTCAGTTGATCTGACAATCCTGCTATAAGATGAGCAACAGTGTTAGCATTGCCGGTACATAATTATGTTTTCTCAATGAAGGGGAACATTACCAAGTGATGCCTTCTTGGATTTCTCCAGTTCGGCGGTAGCAGCAGTTAGCTGGGTCTGACACTTTTCTAGTTCATGAGACAACAGGTTGTTCTTCTCCTTCAACACCTGGTTATACAATGATCCTTAAATTAGTTGTATCAACTGCTTCAAGTCTCGGGGGCTACTGGTATATAATTATCAGTTTTGTATAAATTTACCAGCATATCTTTTACATGTTGGTCTGTGGCTCTGGCAAGCCCGTCTTGATCAGCTTGTATATATGCATCAGCCGAGCTGAAGGCATTGAATGACTCGTTCGTAAAGCCGGGTCGCGTAGAACGGCTCTCCGGCGCTGATGATTCATGGCGCTCTCCACTTCCAAGTTTGTGACGGATACATCATCTGACTCCTCTACCGAAGGACAATCCGGCGTCACTCCCATATCAGCCCTTGCCTTTAAAGCAGGGTCGGGAACCTGACTTGTGGAGGCGCGGCCGATAAGATTCTCGGACATAGTCCGGCGAATGCTTTTTCTGATAAGACACGGCGGATAATGTCACAGTTGGATGTGACTACCAAGGGGCATATTTACAAATCCATACCTCTTCGATGAAGGCTCGGCCGTACCTTCGTTGGCCTTCCTCTTCGAAGGCTTGCCCGACGTGGGGGGCGCTCTCTTTGGAGTAGCCTCTGGGGTAGCATGGCGCACTGAACGCCTCCCCTTTTGAGCGCAAAATAGTGCAGTGGGTGAGGCAGAACGAGGGAACTCTTTCAGAGGAAATGTCTCATGATTACTTACGTGCGAAGCAAGGAGAAGACCGGGATAGTCGGTGGTGATGGCCACTTCCGTGCCATCATAGCTCGCCTGGTAAAACACCCCATCCTCGAGCACCACGAATATATCCAGATCCTCTTCGAATCTGGGATCAAGGTCCCGGTTGTGGCCCTTTGGCTGCGGGGTGGGGCTGTGAAGCCCCTCGGAGATCTTTCGCCAGTGTTGTTATAAATGGATGGATTAATATTCATTGAAAGTGGCTCAGGGAGTGGAGTGAGTAGAGCAGAGGGGTTGGGACTTACCCAACTAGGAGGATTGTACATGGAAAATCCATCTCTGCGCTTGATATGAAGAAATTCCTCTTCTTCCCCTTTGAACAGTTCAGCTAATATTTTGGCCAGAGCGGCGGGGGTGTCCGGACCCTTTCGGCCACAGCGGGAGGCGTCATCCTCCCCATTGTAATGCCACATGGGAAGCCCTCTGTATTCGAGTGGCTGAAACCCCCGTACTATGGAAGTTGCCATTACCTCGACTATTGATAATCCGGACTGGGCGAGCGTCTTTATCTTGCTCATGAGTTGACGAACTTCCGCACTATCTTCCTCCTCGAGGCTTCCAGGGCGCCAGCTGTGGCGTTTCTTCAAAGGAACGCTTGTGAACTCGGGAAGACCCCTCCGAACTGGGTCAGGAAGTGTGACGTCCTCGATATAGAACCATTCGGAAGGCCATTCTTCGGATGCTTTCTTTGGTGTGCCGGACAGGTATCCGGTCTCAGTGATGCGCCATACCTCGGCTCCGCCCACTTCAAATATGGATCCCTCGTGGTTACGCGGGACGAGACAGAACAACTTTCTCCACAATTCAAAATGGGCCTCACAACCCAGGAACAGCTCACAAAGAGCAACGTAACCCGCGATATGCAGGATGGAGGCAGGGGTGAAGTTGTGCAGTTGGAGGCCATAATACTCCAGAAGCCCAGGGAGGAACGGATGAATTGGAAATCCGACACCTCTTAGCAGATAAGGGACGAAGCACACTCACTCCCCCCCAGATGGGTTGGGGAAATTCTTCGGCTGGGCCTCGCCATTGAAGGAGGTCAATCCAGCCCGAACAGGGACCAGATCCGCGGGGGGAAGAAATCCCTATGTTTGCAGCTTCGCTAGCTCACCGTGGGATACAGAACATTTCTCCCAATCGCCTTTTTCTGGGACGCAGGGGCGGGAGGAAGAGCAGTGAGCGCTAGCCATGTTGGAGTGGTCTTTCCTAGCAGGCCCTGAGGATTTTTCTGCATGGTGCTGAATGGATATGAGATCCAGTCTCTTTAAATAGACACTCCTCCTTACAGGGCCAGGGTGATATGTGTAAAAACACCTTGACCTCTCGCATTCGTTTGACAAGTGGAAGCTGAAATTGTTGATATGCGGAAGCCGAGGGGTACGACATTAAATGGAAAGCCGAATACATCACTTTAAAGTCATCGGAGGAGGAACCCGCCTTGCAAGGCCGAAGACAATCTGCGCGCCGGACACCTCGTCATTGAAGTCTGGTTCGGGGGCTACTGAGGGAGTCCTAGACTAAGGGGTCCTCGGGCGTCCGGCCTGTTAGCCATGGGCCGGACTGATGGGTTGTGAAGATACGAAGACCGAAGACTCTACCCGTGTCCAGATAGGACTCTCCTTGGCGTGGAAGGCAAGCTTGGCGACCAATATGAAGATTCCTTTCTCAGTAACCGACTTTGTACAACTCTAGTCCCCTCCAGTGTCTATATAAACCTGTCAGTGTGGAACGACACCTATGGGATCACAAGAATCCCTACTACGGTTGCGGGGTGCGGGGTCGTGAGAAGAGCGGATCAAACAGATACCACCCGGTTCCTTTACCTAGGTTCGGGCCGTGAGGACGCGTAAAACCCTACTCCTGCTTTGGTGGATTGTTTATCTGTGTTCTTGAGCTAGCAATGGGGCGTGAGGAGCTCCAAAAAGCCGAATCCTCTTCCTGGTCGCCTTGGGCCTCCTTTTATAGGGAAAGGGGTTGCCACAGTGGCACACAGGAGGTGGAAAGGGTACAGCGATGCGAGGTTATCCCTCGCATTACATGACAAGGCGCATTCAATGCATCTTGCTTAGGTGTCTCTGCTTTATCGGGGGCGGGGGAGAGCCATGTCTCGTCCGTCGCCGCTCCTTCTTGCGTCGACACGCGCCTTGGCCAGCGGTGCCTGCGGTGCCTTGTAGGCAGGCAGGCAGCTGAGGTGGCGAAGCGGTGGGTCTCCACGAAGATCCGCTTGCCGCCACGCAGGTGCCTACCCAGCTGGTTGGGTCGGCAGCTGCATGTGAACGGCGGTGGACGTTTGACTGGCGTGGGCCTGATGGTGGCCCTACGGGTGTCCATGGCAAGGGCCTTGCCGCGGCCCCAGCAAGGGTCCTGCCGCGGCCCCGGCAAGGGTCTTGCCGGAGCCCCGGCAAGGGTCTTGCCGTGGCGCCCGTTGTCATCCCCGGCAAGGCTCTTGTCGGGGGCCTTGTGGTCCTCCTTGGTTGGGATCCCGCCAAGGATCATCATCTTCTAAAGTGTGTATCTGATCTTGAATGTGTTCACAAAGATCCGCATGCCACCACGGGGATGTATCCCGAATCCTTGCCCCATGGGGGCAGTGGACTCAAGGGTGACTCGCTCTGTAGGTGTGGGGCGAGCTGCCACGGCAAGGGTCTTGCCGGGTTTGCTAGAACTGCCCCCCGGCAAGGATCTTGCCGGGGGAGTCCGCTTCGTCCCCTTTGCTCTTTGTGGCCTTGGTCTTGGCGTCGTACTGCTCCCCTCGAGCTCCGGCCTTACCTTGGCTTACCTCCCTTGCCGTGCTTGGTGTGGCGGTGCCCGTGGCTCAGACTGCCCGTGCACAGTTATAGGGGTACAAAAAGTGAACCCCTCTTTTTGTACACCGACAAAACCGGAGGGCTTAGTCCGGAGAATAACCATCATAATCATAGTCATACAGGCTAGACTTCTAGGGTTTAGCCATTACGATCTCGTGGTAGATCAACTCTTGTAGTACTCATATTCATCAAGATCAATCAAGGAGGAAGTAGGATATTACCTCCATAGAGAGGGCCCGAACCTGGGTAAACATTGTGTCCCCTGTCTCCTGTTACCATCGACCTTAGACGCACAGTTCGGGACCCCCTACCCGAGATCCGCCGGTTTTGACACCGACAACGGGCGCCCCCCATGGGTCCGAATTGGACTAGGTGAAGGGGGCGGCTCCCCCCTTGCCTTTTCCTACTCCCTCTCTCTTTCCCTCTTTCCTTCTCTCCTACTCCATTCCTACTAGGACGTGGAAGTCCTAGTAGGACTCCATACTTTTGGCGTGCCCCAGCCTCTCTCCCTCCCTCCTTTATATACGTAGGCAGGGGCACCCCAAAGGCACACCAAGCCTTCTCTTAGCCGTGTGAGGTGCCCCCCTCCATAGTTACACACCTCGGTCATATCGTCGTAGTGCTTAGGTGAAGCCCTATGCCAGTAACTTCATCATCACCGTCGCCACGCCGTCGTGCTAACGGAACTCTCCCTCATCCTCAACTAGATCAAGAGATCAAGGGACGTCATCGAGCTGAACGTGTGCTGAACGCAGAGGTGCCGTACGTTTGGTTCTTGGATCGGTTGGATCGCGAAGACGTTCGACTACATCAACCACGTTACTAAATAATGAGTTACAGATTGCTACAAAAGTATTCGAAAGTTACAGATTGCTACAGACTATTCTGTTTTTGACAGATTCTATTTTTCATGTGTTGTTTGCTTATTTTGATGAATCTATGAGTAGTATCGGGGGGTATGAACTATAGAGAAGTTGGAATACAGTAGGTTTAACACCAATATAAATAAAGAATGAGTTCATTACAATACCTTAAAGTGGTGGTTTATTTTCTCATACTAATGGAGTTCATGAGATTTTCTGTTGAAGTTTTGTGTTGTGAAGTGATCAAGTTTTTGGGTAAAGATTTGATGGATTTTGGAATAAGGAGTGGCAAGAGCCTAAGATTGGGGATGCCCAAGGCACCCCAAGGTAAAATTCAAGGACAACCGAAAGCCTAAGCTTGGGGATGCCCCGGAAGGCATCCCCTCTTTCGTCTTCGTCTATCGGTAACTTTACTTGAGGCTATATTTTTATTCAACACATGATATGTGTTTTGCTTGGAGCGTCTTGTATGATTTGAGTCTTTGCTTTTTAGTTTACAACAATCATCCTTGTTGTACACAGCTTTTGGGAGAGACATGCATGAATCGTAATTTATTAGAATTCTCTATGTGCTTCACTTATATCTTTTGAGCTAGATAAGTTTGCTCTAGTGCTTCACTTATATCCTTTTAGAGCACGGTGGTGGTTTTATTTTATAGAAATTATTGATCTATCATGCTTCACATATATTATTTTGAGAGTCTTTTAGAACAGCATGGTAATTTGCTTTGGCTATAAAACTAGTCCTAATATGATGGGCATCCATGATGGGTATAATAAAAACTTTCATATAAAGTGCATTGAATACTATGAGAAGTTTGATTCCTTATGATTGTTTTGAGATATGAAGATGGTGATATTAGAGTCATGCTAGTTGAGTAGTTGTGAATTTGAGAGATACTTGTGTTAAAGTTTGTGATTCCCGTAGCATGCACGTATGGTGAACCGTTATGTGATGAAGTCGGAGCATGATTTATTTTTTTGATTGTCTTCCTTATGAGTGGCGGCCGGGGACGAGCGATGGTCTTTTCCTACCAATCTATCCCCCTAGGAGCATGCGCATAGTACTTTGTTTCGATAGCTAATAGATTTTTGCAACAAGTATATGGCATTATATGACTAATGTTGAGTCCATGGATTATATGCACTCTCACCCTTCCACCATTGCTAGCCTCTCTTGTGCCGCGCAAATTTCATCGGTACCATAAACCCACCGTTTACCTTCCTCAACACAGCCACCATACCTACCTATTATGGCATTTCCATAGCCATTCCGAGATATATTGCTATGCAACTTTCCACCGTTCCGTTTATTATGACACGCTCCATCATTCTCATATTGCCTTGCATGATCATGTAGTTGACATCGTATTTGTGGCAAAGCCACCATTCATGATTTTTTCATACATGTCACTCTTGATTCATTGCACATCCCAGTACACCGCCGGAGGCATTCATATAGAGTCATATTTTGTTCTAAGTATCGAGTTGTAATCCTTGAGTTGTAAATAAATAGAAGTGTGATGATCATCATTATTAGAGCATTGTCCCGTGTGAGGAAAAAAAGAGGCCAAAGAAGCCAATGAAAAAAAGAAGGCCAAAAAGCCAAACAAAAAAGAGAAAAGGAGAGAAGGGACAATGCTACTATCCTTTTTCCACACTTGTGCTTCAAAGTAGCACCATGATCTTCATGATAGAGAGTCTCTTATTTTGTCACTTTCATATACTAGTGGGAATTTTCGTTATAGAACTTGGCTTGTACATTCCAATGATGGGCTTCCTCAAAATGCCCTAGGTCTTCGTGAGCAAGCAAGTTGGATGCACAACCACTTAGTTTCTTTTGTTGAGCTTTCATACATTTATAGCTCTAGTGCATCCATTGCATGGCAATCCCTACTCACTCACATTGATATCTATTGATGGGCATCTCCATAGCCCATTAATACGCCTAGTTGATGTGAGACCATCTTCCTCCTTTTTGTCTTATCCACAACCACCACTCTATTCCACCTATAGTGCTATGTCCATGGCTCACGCTCATGTATTGCATGAAAGTTGAAAAAGTTTGAGAAAGACTAAAGTATGAAACAATTGCTTGGCTGAAACCGCAGTTGTGCATGATTTGAATATTTTGTGTGACGAAGATGGAGCATAGCCAAACTATATGATTTTGTAGGGATGAACTTTCTTTGTCCATGTTATTTTGACAAGACATGATTACTTTGTTAGTATGCTTGAAGTATTATTATTTTTATGTCAATATTAAACTTTTGCCTTGAATCATTCAGATCTGAACATTCATGCCAAAATAAAGAAAATTACATTGATAATTATGTTAGGTAGCATTCCACCTCAAAAATTCTGTTTTTATCATTTACATACTCGAGGACGGGCAGGAATTAAGCTTGGGGATGCTTGATACGTCTCCAACGTATCTATAATTTTTTATTGTTCCATGCTATTATATTATCTGTTTTGGATGTTTAATGGGCTTTAATATGCTCTTTTATATTATTTTTGGGACTAACCTATTAACCGGAGGCCCAGTGCTAGTTTCTGTTTTTGCCTATTTTAGAGTTTTGCAGAAAAGGAATACCAAACGGAGTCCAAACGGAATGAAACCTTCGCGATGATCTTTCTTGGACCGAAAGCAATCCAGAAGACTTGGAGTCAAAGTCTGGAACTCCACGAGGAAGCCACGAGGTAGGAGGGCGAGCCCCCACCCTCGTGGGCCCCTCGTAGCTCCACCGACGTACTTCTTTCGCCTATATATACTCTTATACCCTAGAAACATCAGGGAGAGCCACGAAACCACCTTTTCACCGCCGCAACCTTCTGTACCCGTGAGATCCCATCTTGGGGCCTTTTCCGGCGATCCGGTGGAGGGGGAATCGATCACGGAGGGTTTCTACATCAACACCATTGCCTCTTCGATGAAGCGTGAGTAGTTTACCACAGACCTTCGGGTCCATAGTTATTAGCTAGATGGCTTCTTCTCTCTCTTTGATTCTCAATATGAAGTTCTCCTCGATGTTCTTGGAGATCTATTCGATGTAATACTCTTTTGCGGTGTATTTGCCGAGATCCGATGAATTGTGGATTTATGAACAAGATTATCTATGAATATTATTTGGTTCTTCTCTGAATTCTTATATGCATGATTTGATATCTTTGCAAGTCTCTTCGAATTATCGGTTTAGTTTGGCCTACTAGATTGATCTTTCTTGCAATGGGAGAAGTGCTTAGCTTTGGGTTCAATCTTGCGGTGTCCTTTCCCAGTGACAGTAGGGGCAGCAAGGCACGTATTGTATTGTTGCCATCAAGGATAAAAATATGGGGTTTATATCATATTGGTTGAGTTTATCCCTCTACATCATGTCATCTTGCTTAATGCGTTACTCTGTTCTTATGAACTTGATACTCTAGATGCATGCTGGATAGTGGTCGATGTGTGGAGTAATAGTAGTAGATGCAGAATCGTTTCGGTCTACTTGACACGGACGTGATGCCTATATTCATGATCATTGCCTTAGATATCTTCATAACTATGCGCTTTTCTATCAATTGCTCGGCAATAATTTGTTCACCCACCGTAATACATGCTATCTCGAGAGAAGCCACTAGTGAAACCTATGGCCCCGGGTCTCTTTCCTATTATATTGCATCTCTTTTAATTACATTGCATCTCATTTACTATTTTGCAATCTTTACTTTCCAATCTATACAACAAAAATACCAAAAATATTTACTTTACTATCTCTATTAGATCTCACTTTTGCGAGTGACCGTGATGGGATGGACAACCCCTTTATCGCATTGGTTGCAAGGTTCTTGATTGTTTGTGCAGGTACTAGGTGACTTGTGCGTTGTCTCCTACTAGATTGATATCTTGGTTCTCAAAACTGAGGGAAATACTTACGCTACTTTGCTGCATCACCCTTTCCTCTTCAAGGGAAAACCAACGCAAGCTCAAGAGGTAGCAAGAAGGATTTCTGGGAGATAGGGGCGCGCCCAGCGGGCCGCAGGCAAGCAAGTCTGGGTACCCCCGTTCACAGGACGCCGACAGTAGCCCTCGGGCCCAAGGCACGCTCGAACTTGGCTTCGCGCGTGCCGCAGAGCTTTCATTGCCTTCCTTCGCCTTGCTCCAGATCCCCTTTCTCCTTCTTGCCCCAAGAGACTCCCGATCTGCCAGAAATCCTCCCTGAGCTTGCATCCGATGGCGCCTGACAAGGCTAAGGCCTCGCGCTCACCCGCCTGGTACGAGCCATCCTTGAGCGCGCCCACGGTCTCAGATGAGAAGCTTGCCGCTGCGCGCCGAATGACGGCGGGTGACGATGACGAAGGGAGAGAGACAGCGCTCCGGGCCGGCTCCGCCAAGCCTGAGGCTCCGGGCAGTACCTTTCATCCCTTAGTTTTGAACAGTGTCTTCGCGGGTCTGGTCCCTCCTTTTTCTGATTTCTTCTATGCCGTGCTCAGCCACTACAATCTCCATGCCCTCCATCTTCATCCCAATTCCCTCCTCCTCATGTCAATCTTCGCCTTTTAATGTGAGGCATTCGTCGGGGTGATGCCATCTGTGGCGCTGCTGCGCCACTTCTTCTACCTCCGGAACAAGCAGGGCCGGTGCTCAGGATGCGCCAACTTCGTCGCGGCTAACGGGACCAACACGATCTTGCGGGCTGGGAAGAAGGCCGAGGGCTTCAGGAACAAGTGGGTCCTCATGGATGCCAAGTGCTCCTATCCTTGGCTGACGCTGCCGACGGGGATGCCTTCGCCCCACGAGGGTTGGTTCAGCGTGAAGCTCGCCGACCCCCGGGCGAAGCATGTGCTGGAGAAGATGGCTGCCGACCTGAAGCCCGACGACCCGAAGGCGGGGAAGCTGACGGGGGCCATGATAGTCAAGGAGTTCCTGGCGCAGCGCCTGGCTCCGCTCCAGGCGCGCTCGCGCCCCTTGTGGAAGCTTGAGGACGAGGGGGGACCTCCGCTTGCTCACGGACCCCTTATCTGACGAGGAGCTTGACGCGGATCTCCGCCTCCAGGTCGGGGAGGATCAGGGGTACCCGCCGGACACCCATCTTCCGTTGTACTGCCGCCCAGATGGGGCAGAGATCGCTACCGCCATGCCTGTCTTCAATGAGCACGAGCTCGTGCCGCAGGCGCCCGCCGATGCCCCGGTGGTGTTGTCCTCCGGTGAGTCTGGCGAGGAGGAGGAGCCGGACTCGGAGGTGACCCGGGAGGGGGCGGGGGAGACTTCCCCTCTGCGCATGACCGATCTCCTCTGCACCTTCCCCGACGATGACGACGCCGATGACCATCCGGTGAGGGAGTCCCTGCCCCCCGCTGGGGTCACCACGAGGTCCAAGGTCACTCCCTCGAAGAAGTCGCCGGCTGGGGTTCCGACGAAGATCATGTTGGCACTGACCTCCCAAGGTGGTGCCCCTGCTTTGACACCGATAGGTGTTGCCGTAGGGCCAGCTACTGCACCCTCATCCGCTCCTGGGACTCGCACGCCGGCGCCCCAGGCTGCGAAGCCTTCGGGCTTCGTGCTTCAGAAGAGGCCGAGGGATTACGCCGCCGTAGACCAGTAAGTACTTTGCCCTGATTTCATTCCTGCTTCTGCCGCTGCTTCTTGACGCTTTCCCCTTGCACCGTTAGGCCAACGCTGGCGGCGAAGAAGAAGAGGGAGGGAGCGGCCGCACCCTCTGGGACCCAACAGCCTGCCACGACCGCACCCCCTCCGGCGCGGAAGCGCGGCGACGGCCCTCGTGCCACGCCGATCCAGTCATCCTCGCGAGGTTCGGAGGACCGACCCCAGGAGAAAACGACCTCCACAACCAAGTTGGCTCCGAAGGTGCCCGCTCCCAGCTCGCCTGCTGAGGTCCCAAAGGTCCAAGAGCCCCTAGTTTGTTCTGCTGCTACCAACTCGCAGGCCTTGGCGCTGACGATGTCTCCTCCTCCTCCCATCATGCCGTCGGGTCGTGATCCTTCTGTTTCGCCCGACGCTCTGTAGGAGGCTCTTTTCACGCTGACCCAGCTTCGGGACGACCTTCAAGGCGCCAATCGTCGCCTGGTGTCAGGGCGCCTGGAGTTGATCTCGGGATGGCTACGACCTGATGCGTCCATCAGGGCGGTGTGGGCCCAGGCCATAGCAGCCTCCAAGGAGGGCGAGCGGGCAATTGGCCTGGCCGCTGCCGCCCGTGACGCGGCGCTGAAGGAAGATGAGATCACCAAAGAGCGATGCCAGTTAGTGGAGGCCGAGCTGGAGACCATGCGCAACGAGCGCATGATCGAGGCTCGTGATCACAAGGCGTGGGAGGAGAAGATGAGGGCCCGAGAAGACGCGGTTGCCGGTCATGACACCGAGTTGGAGCAGTCGGCAAGGGCGCAGGCCGCAGAACATAGCCGCCTGGAGGAGCTGGAGAAGAAGGTGGAAGCAGAGAAGGTCCAACTGGAGGCCAAGGCGAAGGTTCTTGCCGAGGATCATGTGGCCTTCAAATCTCTCGAGATGAGGTCCCGCGAGGCACTGCAGGAGCTCTACGAGAAGGGCTTGAAGGAGCCGTTGGTGACTGATGATGACGGCCCCGCCCAGCTACTCCCTCAGCTTGTCACGACGCTCGAGGGCATCGTCAACGGGATCGGCCCCATGGTGGAAGGGGAAGTCCACGCGCTTTCCTCTTCAGCCCTAACGCGCGTCTTCAACCACCTTCATCTTCGCGCCCCGACGTTGACCTCGGCGCCCTGCTCGAGCCTGTGGACGAAGAGCGCTGCACAGCCGCTGCCAAAGCCGTGAAGGACCGGGTGGATGCCCTGCTGGAGAAGTTCCTTGCCATCGACCCCGTGTCTCCAGCTGGTGATGCCGCCAACCCTGCAGCTATGGCCGACGGCGACACCAACGTTGAGGAGGCACTCCTTGCGGGTGACGGCAGTGCCCAGGGTTGAAGAGAAAGCTTGCTGGCGGCACTTCCCTCTGCTTTTATTTCCTGCAACATGCACCGTGCCTCGTGGAGGCGTTAAAACTTATGTTTGGTACTTGGAGAACAATATGTTTTGTAATAATTGCTAGAATTCTGCAACTTCCTTCCCGTTTGCTTTAGTGTTCTACGTCGGCAGAGCCCGGCCCCACACATACCTTAGCCGCCGCTGGCTCGTCCGGATTGCCAGGACGAGGCCAGGGGTGAGGGGCTATGTGACCAGTTAGGCTCCTGAGTCGCGATGCTCAGGAGTCCCCCTTGACGTACGAACAGCCTTCGGGAGGGAAACACGAAACTAGGCCTTAGCGTTCTGCGTCGGCAGAGCCCGGCCCCACGCGTGCCTTAGCCGTCGCTGGCTCGTCCATATTGCCAGGACGAGACCAAGGGGTGAGGGGCTACGTGGCCAGTTAGGCTCCTGAGTCGCGATGCTCAGGAGTCCCCCTTGACATACGAATAGACCTCCATACCTGTCCTCGCCGAGGTCCCGCTCGGGAGGGGCGCGCGACGACCAGGTCCGAGGGACCTGGCAGGGCGGCGTATGTTAGGCGTGACCTGAGCGTAGCCCCCATGCCTAGCCCCCTCGCGCGACCCTCCCGAGGGGAAGGTGTTGCGACGAGGTTGGACACCGAGCCTGGTGGCTCCTGAGGTCGATACGGCCATGGGGCCGCCCTTAGTTGTTTATCACCAGCGCGGAGCATAGTGCTTCCGCACTTGCACGGGCATAGCTGCTCCTCGACCGTGTCGACTGCCAGCGCGGAGCATGGTGCTTCCACTGGTGCGTGGGTGAGGGCTCCCTCCGAGTGGAGCCCCCAGGGCGTGTACAGCCCCGCCCTGACACGTGGCCTGCACGGCAGGGCTAGACGAGGTGTGTCTGGGCACTCGTGAGCCAGCGTGGGACTCACAAGGCCCTACCTCAAGGTGGGTTGCGCCTGGTCTTGGTTCTTGATAGCTGCGGTGGTCCTGCGAGATGGTTAGGCGACCTGCGCCGGATGAATCTCCTGAGGTAATCACATGAGAAGGCCAAACACCAACGACCCCAAGAAGTGACGTGAACGGGGCCGACCCGCCAGACAGAGCTCAGTCGTTTGGTTTATCGACGCTGCAGGGACGGACCCGAGCACAGACGCCATGCCTAGTCTTCTCATGCGAAAAATCTTGAAGAAAGACAACCGGCGCGCGGCTCCCATGACGATGAGGCACCGGGTCGCGCGCCCTGGCTCGTCCGTCCGCGATTAGCTCATGCGAGAACAAGGCACCAAGGGCCATGTGAGGTGACATGCATGGGAGCTGGCCCGTGAGCCAGAGCTCAGCCTCTTGGGTTTAGCGACGCTGCAGGGACGGACCCGAGCACAGACGCCGTGCCAGTCCTTAATCATGAGGCGGTCGTGGGCGGGCTTGCAAGGGTGCACGATGTTCATGGTATCAAAGTACCGGATAGGCGGGTATAAATCATAATATGACTCATAGAAGGCAAGTAATGCTAGCTCGGATAGATGCAAGAACAATACATGCCACAGGGGCAGACCCGTGCGGCCTGGGGATGATGCAGCCCGAGGGTCGCCCCCAACAGAGTAAATTAAAGATGCAAAAGGATACATGCCGCAGGGGCAGGCCCGTGCGACTTGGGAATGATGCAGCCCGAGGGATGCTCCCAGCTGAATAAACCAGAAAATGTCACCTGGAACCATTGTCGACGAGGTGTTGGGGTAGCTGAAGACGCGCACCGAAGAAGTTGCCCCTCACAAGCCGCTAGGGTCCTGAGCCTCAGGAGGCTTGGGGAGGCTGGGGGGATCGTGAAGGACCATCGCCATCTCTGCTAGGACTGCCTGGTGCCTAGCTTCCTGGGCCGCCAGGATGCTCCGCAGGTTGCGCTGGAAGGTGACAGCCGCGTTCGGCAAGCCGAAGGGCATGCGAACGTAGCTGTGAGCCGGGCCCTCACATCGACCAACGCGCGATGGCCAGAAGCGCTCCTGAGATGCGGCTCTATTGAGCCCTGGAATGTCGACACAGACACGCAGCTCGTCGTCCATGCCAGGGCAAGGAGCTGCGCCGGGTGGTAGGCGGCGGTCGCCGCGCACGGCTCTTGCCTCTTGAAGCTCTTTGGTGGTCTTGGTGATGAACTCCTGAGCACCAGGCACCCCGTGCCTTGTGCCCTGATGTGGGAAGCGTGCGGCGAAGCACGCTGATACGTCCATTTTGCATCAAACTTTTATATCGATATTTATTGCATTATGGGTTGTTATTACACGTTATGTCACAATACTTATGCCTATTCTCTCTTATTTTACAAGGTTTACATGAAGAGGGAGAATGCCGGCAGCTGGGATTCTGGGATGGAAAAGGAGAAAATATTAGAGACCTATTCTGCACAGCTCCAAAAGTCCTAAAACTTCACGAAAGTTATTTTGGGAATTAATAAAAAAATACTGGCAAAAGAAAGTACCAGAGGGGGCCCACACCCTGGCCACGAGGGTGGGGCGCGCCCCCTGCCTCATGGGCCCCCTGGTGGCCCTCTGATGCCCATCTTCTGCTATATGAAGTCTTTCGTCTGAGAAAAAATCATAAGCAAGCTTTCGGGATGAAACTCCGCCGCCACGAGGCGGAACCAATCTAGGGCTCCGGCGGAGCAGTTCTGTCGGGGAAACTTCCCTCCGGGAGGGGGAAATCATCGCCATCGTCATCACCAACGATCCTCTCATCAGGAGGGGCCAATCTTCATCAACATCTTCACCAGCACCATCTCCTCTCAAACCCTAGTTCATCTCTTGTATCCAATCTTTGTCCCAAAGCCTCAGATTGGTACCTGTGGGTTGCTAGTAGTGTTGATTACTCCTTGTAGTTGATGCTAGTTGGTTTATTTGGTGGAAGATCATATGTTCAGATCCATTATGCATATTAATACCCCTCTGATTATGAACATGAATATGATTTGTGAGTAGTTACGTTTGTTCCTGAGGACATGGGAGAAGTCTTGCTGTTAGTAGTCATGTGAATTTGGTATTCGTTCGATATTTTGATGAGATGTATGTTGTCTTTCCTCTAGTGGTGTTATCTGAACGTTGACTACATGACACTCACCATTATTTGGGCCTAGAGGAAGGCATTGGGAAGTAATAAGTAGACGATGGGTTGCTAGAGTGACAGAAGCTTAAACCCTAGTTTATGCGTTGCTTCGTAAGGGGCTGATTTTGATCCATATGTTTCATGCTATGGTTAGGTTTACCTTAATACTTCTTTTGTAGTTGCGGATGCTTGTAATAGGGGTTAATCATAAGTGGGATGCTTGTCCAAGTAAGGACAGCACCCAAGCACCGGTCCACCCACATACCAAATTATCAAAGTAACGAACGCGAATCATATGAGCGTGATGAAAACTAGCTTGACGATAATTCCCATGTGTCCTCGGGAGCGCTTTTCTCTATATAAGAGTTTGTCCAGGCTTGTCCTTTGCTACAAAAAGGATTGGGCCATCTTGCTGCACTTTATTTACACTTGTTACATGTTAACCGTTACAAATTACCTTATCACAAAACTATCTTTTACCAATAATTTCAGTGCTTGCAGAGAATACCTTGCTGAAAACCGCCTATCATTTCCTTCTGCTCCTCGTTGGGTTCGACACTCTTACTTATCGAAAGGACTATGATAGATCCCCTATACTTGTGGGTCATCAAGACTCTTTTCCGGCGCCGTTGCCGGTGAGTGAATCGCCTTTGGTAGGTGGAATTTGGTAAGGAAAAATTTATATAGTGTGCTGAAATTTATTGTCACTTGTTACTATGAAAAGTAATCCTCTGAGGGTCTTGTTCGGGGTATCTTCACCCCGACCAGTAGAGCAAAGAGTTGCTCCTCAGCCTACTGAACGTACTGAAAATGTTTGCTTTGAAATTCCTTCGGGTATGATAGAGAAACTGCTAGCTAATCCTTTTGCAGGAGATGGAACATTGCATCCCGATTTACACCTAATCTATGTGGATGAAGTTTGTGTATTATTTAAGCTTGCAGGTATGCCCGATGATGTTATCAAGAAGAAGGTCTTCCCTTTATCTTTGAAGGGAGAGGCATTGACATGGCATAGGCTGTGTGATGATATGGGATCATGGGACTACAAGCGATTGAAATTGGAATTTCATCAGAAGTTTTATCCTATGCATCTTGTTCATCGTGATCATAATTATATATATAATTTTTGGCCTCGCGAAGAAGAAAGCATCGCTCAAGCTTGGGGAGGCTTAAGTCAATGTTATATTCGTGCCCCAATCATGAGCTCTCAAGAGAAATGATTATTCAAAAAATTTATGCTCGGCTTTCTCTCAGTAATCGCTCCATGCTCGGTACTTCTTGTACCGACTCTTTTATGATGAAGACTATTGAATTCAAATGGGATTTATTGGAAAGAATTAAACACAACTCTGAAGATTGGGATCTCGACGAAGGTAAGGAGTCAGGTATAACACCTAAGTTTGATTGTGTTAAATCTTTTATGGATACCGATGTTTTCTGTGAATTTAGCACTAAATATGGACTTGACTCTGAGATAGTAGCTTCTTTCTGTGAATCTTTTGCTACTCATGTTGATCTCCCTAAGGATAAGTGGTTTAAATATAATCTCCCATTGAAGTAAAAGTAGTTGCACCTATTAAAGTTCAAGAGAAGACTATCACTTATGATGATCCTATTGTTCCTACTGCTTATGTTGATAAACCACCTTTCCCTGTTAGAATAAAGGATCATGCTAAAGCTTCAATTGTTGTCAACAAAAGTAATATTAGGACACATAAACCTCCTGAGCAGTTAAAGTTGAACCTAATATTGCTATGGTTAAAGATCTCTTGGCTGATAATATTGATGGGCATGTTATTTATTTCTGTGATGAGACTGCTAGAATTGCTAGACCTGATGCTAAAGATAAACATAGACCTGTTGTAGGACCTTGAAGAGGTGTGTATAGAGGGGGGGTGATTAGGCACTTAGTGCTAAAGTTACAGTTTTTAAACTATTTCAGTTTGAGTGGAGTTTTAGGCACAATTTCAACATACACAATACATATCAAGCAAGCATGCAAAGAGTATATGAGCAGCGGAAAGTAAAGCATGCGACTTGCAAGAATGTAAAGGGAAGGGTTTGGAGAATTCAAACGCAATTGGAGACAAGGATGTTTTTGTCGTGGTTTGGATAGGTGGTGCTATCCTATATCCACGTTGATGGAGACTTCAACCCACGGAGGGTAACGGTTGCGCGAGTCCACGGAGGGCTCCACCCACGAAGGGTCCATGAAGAAGCAACCTTGTCTATCCCATCATGGCCATCGCCCACGAAGGACTTGCCTCACTAGCGGTAGATCTTCACGAAGTAGGCGATCTCCTTGCCCTTACAAACTCCTTGGTTCAACTCCACAATCTTGTCGGAGGCTCCCAAGTGACACCTAGCCAATCTAGGAGACACCACTCTCCAAGAAGTAACAAATGTTGTATTGATGATGAACTCCTTGCTCTTGTGCTTCAAATGATAGTCTCCCCAACACTCAACTCTCTCTCACAGGATTTGGATTTGGTGGAAAGAAGATTTGAGTGGAAAGCAACTTGGGGAAAGCTAGAGATCAAGATTCATATGGTAGGAATGGAATATCTTGACCTCAACACAAGGGTAGGTGGTTCTCTCTCAGAACATATGAATTGGAAGTGTAGATGTGTTCTGATGGCTCTCTCTACGAGTGAGGAGGAGGTGGAGGGGTATATATAGCCTCCACACAAAATCCAACCGTTACACACAATTTACCAATCTCGGTGGGACCGAATCAACAAACTCGGTCGGACCAAAATAGTAAACCTAGTGACCATTAGAGATTTTCAGTGGGACTGACATGCAACTCGGTAGGACCGATATGGTTAGGGTTAGGGCATAACGTAATCCCGGTAAGACCGATTACTCAAACTCGGTGAGACCAATTTTGGTAATTAGCTAACCAGAGAGTTGGTCAGGCAAACTCGGTGGGACCGATTACTAAACTCGGTTGGACCGATTTTGGTAATAAGTTAACCAGAGAGATTGCATTGTAATCTCGGTAGTACCGATTACCTAAACTCGGTGAGACCGATTTTGGTAATGGACATACACAGTGAGATTACAATCCCATCTCGGTGAGACCGAGATCCCTATCGGTGAAACCGATTTTCTTAGGGTTTGGCAGTGGCTATGACAAGTGAAACTCGGTGGCGCCGGATAGAAAGAATCGGTAGGTCCAAGTTTGGCTTTGGGTTTAGGTCATATGTGGAAGTGGGAAGGTAGCTGAGGGTTTTTGAGCATATCATTAAGCACACCACGCAAATGGCTCATTAAGCAACACCTCATCCCTCCTTGATAGTATTGGCTTTTCCTATGGACTCAATGTGATCTTGGATCACTAAAATGTAAAATGAAGAGTCTTGAGATTGAAGCTTTAGCCAATCCTTTGTACTTAGCATCTTGAAGGAGTTCCCACATCCTTTAGTCCATGCCACTCCATTGTTGAACTTATCTGAAACATGCTAGATAGAAACGTTAGTCCAACAAGAGATATGTTGACATTAATTACCAAAACCACCTGGGGAGCACTTGTGCTTTCAATCTCCCCCTTTTTGGTAATTGATGGCAACATACATCAAAGCTTTAGGTAAAGATATAAAGAATAGCAAGTAAAGCTTTGGAAGGACATGTAACAAACATAGGCTCCCCCTACATGTATGCAATCATATGAATATAAAACATAGAAGCATGTGAGAGCATAATCATGACAGAGTAGGCAATGTGTTACATGTATCTTGGCCATATGCATCAGAGCAAAAGATTATTAAGAAGAATACCTTCATGCTCATGAGTCCTTCTTGCAAATAGTATGTACATAAGCAAGAATTCCTCATAATCATGATTCTGATGCATATACTTACCTTGTAGTCTTGAGTTGGCTTAGGATGGAATGAACCTGCACAAACAAGGTTAGACAACACAGGTACATCCACTAGCCAGAGCAAACCAAAAGAAACCACAAGAATACCAAGACTGGGATGACATCTAGAAAGTGAGTACAAGGTACCACATTGGATTAGACATGTCCCCAAGAGTAAAGATATGCAATGAATTTGAATGATTTCTTTCCGTTAGATGTCTTGCTCCCCCTGAATCTGACATGGGATATTGGGAGAAGATAGGGAACAGAAAATCAGAGCTGAAAGATATAAATGGATAGAACTTAATGCAAGTAAGCACATATGAACATGTCTTTCCCCCCAAAAAGACATGTGGCATCTCTCCTCTTGTACATCAAGCATCTGGGATCCTTGAGTATTCTCTCCCCCTGGAGATCTCTTTCTCCCCCTTAATACTTTCTCCTTTGTAGGTGATAAGCTTTGATGTGATCTCTCTCTCCCCCTTTGACATCAATTTCCAAGAAGGGCTTTCTGGAATCTGTCGAATGGGTTTGGTCCTTGAGACTCAGCACAAAGCAATGGATAAAAATGTGGTGCTTGTAGAGGACAAGATTCATTGAGTGGAGCTGGATCAGAAGAAATATGGGACAAGTGGCAAACTGTTTTCCCTGTTGTGAAATCGGTGGCACCGAGTGGCATGTTTCGGTGGTACCGAAAGGATTTGGTTGGACCGAAAACTACACTTCGGTGAAACCGAGTTCGTCACAGAGAAAAACACTTGTCACCTCAGCTCACTAGTCAAATAAGATCTCACAAAGATTTGCAATGAATTAACTGAAGGATTTGCAAGGAATTAGATGCAGAAATGTGCAGAATAAGAAGCAAAAAGAAAACAATGAGGGTTCTAGATGAAGTTTGTTTTTGTTTTTTTTGTTTGAAAAAGAGGGAATCAAATATGCAAGGGACAAATGCAATAACATAGAAAAGAACACAAGAGAACTTCATCTAGAGTTGGGCGGTGACATAGTCACCTATGTTAGAGTATATTGACTTAGGAGTCAAGTGAGAACACTTGATCATAGGTCATACTCATCGTTTAAGCTCAAAATGGGGTTACCATTTTTCGTTTAAGCATCTTGATGTATTCACATCTTGTTGAGTTGCTTTGACTCATGACTTGGAGTAAAGCTTCTCTAAGATGGAATAACATACCTTGGGTGGTGGTGTGGATCTTTCTCATGTAGTTGACCTTGTGTGGGTGCTCAAGGTTGATGTAGCTTATCAAGAATTTGGAGCACCACTTGGAATTTGAGTCCATCTACCTACATGGGTTAGTTATTGCAAGGAAGAGCACTTGTGTATCCAAAAATGACAATCATGAAGATAAACATAGAGTTTGTCAAAGGATATGTTTGAATGGTTTTATGCTTCCTTGTCGTCAACCACCGCTGTGTAGAGACTTGGTGATGTAGAGATTGCTCAAGATGTGAGTGAGTTGCAATCTCATAAGATTGGATCCAACCAAGTACCTACATGAGTTAGATAACATGCAAGATGCAAATTTGTCCAAGACATAAGATAATCATCATAAGAGATATATCATGGATTAGTCATAAGCTCATGTCTTGCATGTATCCAATGGAGTTCCTACTCCAAGTTTGAAGCATCAATGATGTTCAATTCTCCTCTCAACCTGCAAAACACTTTCTCATCAAGTGGTTTAGTGAATATATCCGCTAATTGCTTATCGGTGCGAACATGCTTAAGATCAATGTCTCCCTTAGCAACATGATCTTGAATGAAATGATGACGAACTTCAATGTGCTTAGTTCGAGAATGTTGTACAGGATTATGACCAATTTTTATATCACTTTCATTGTCACAGAGCAATGGAACATGTTTCACATAGATCCCATAATCTTTAAGAGTTTGGGTCATCCAAAGTAATTGAGCACAACATGAACCAGCGGCAATGTACTCCGCTTCGACGGTGGATAAGGATACCGAGTTTTGTTTCTTGGAGGACCAAGACACAAGAGATCTACCAAGAAATTGACAAGTGTCGACGTTCTGGGAACGGGGGTCCCCAGACTTGCGTTCCTACGGCCTGCGGCATGGCTCAAGTGGGGGCCCAACGTAGCCCATCTTCATCAACACAAGGCTCAAGACCCTCGCGAGGGGCCAAGCCTCGCGAGGCGGACGACACGGCGCTTCCTTCAAGCACGGCCTCCTTAGGCTAGCTCATGAGGGGGCGGAGAGATCAGGGTGGGGTACCTCACGAGGTGCCCATGATGCAAGCCATGACGATCAAAGGTGCCAGGCGGGCGCCAGCCCGCGCAGCGTCCTCCCTTTC
This sequence comes from Aegilops umbellulata, assembly GCA_032464435.1. Taxonomy (NCBI): domain Eukaryota; kingdom Viridiplantae; phylum Streptophyta; class Magnoliopsida; order Poales; family Poaceae; genus Aegilops; species Aegilops umbellulata. The sequence goes on along the minus strand of CP136057.1, from coordinate 576,527,712 downwards.
CTCTTTGGTGCAAAGGGGGCGAGCGCAGGCGAGAGGATCAAGCAAAGGCACCCATTTCGGTGCAACGAGACCAAAACCAGCTCCACGACAAGGAGGAAGTCACTGTGGAGCCCAAGCCGGCGTCATCACCAGAACCTTTGGCAGGGGAAGACCAACTTTAGTCAGGATAAGTGTACCCGATGTTCCCCTTTGAATTGGCCAATTGTTGGCACCCTTCCTGCTCAATATTTGGGAAGAGGCCCAGGGTCTTTGCCTATACATAGGGACTAGCTGCCCCCAGAGTAGAGGCAACTGGTTGAGCATCTAGAGCAAGTAGAAAGAGAAGGAGAAGGGCGTCCGAACTCCCCCTAGCAGTTCATCCCCTAGCCAAGGACAGGCACTCGCGAGGCCGTTCACCTGTACCGTTCTCCCTCGTCAGCCCAAGAGGCAATCCACCAGCCACAAACTAGAGTAGGGTATTACACCGCAATGGTGGCCCGAACTAGTATAAACTCTGCGTCTCTTGTGTTGTTCTTATAGTAGTTAGATCCTTGTGAGACGGAGAGGTAGAAGGGCACAATCTCCGCGCGCACCCCAGAGTTCGAACCTTAAGGGTCTGCCGGAACCCGTGATCCGACATTTGGCGCGCTAGGTAGGGGTGCGCCATAATCTGCTCTTCACCGCTCCGTTCTCCTCTGACCGCTGCATCCATGTACGGCGCACGCCGAGCTCGCACCATGCCAGCAGCCCTCGCTGGCGGACGTCCTCGCCGTTCCCCGCCGCTCGCCGTCAACACCGCCACCGGCCCGGCGGGAGGCGAGCAACAAGCGCCACCCCGGTGCCTGCTTATGCGACCGGGCTGCCGCACAACAACGTCGACGCTCCCGGTCGTCGCGGCCCTCCTGGGCGGCTCGCAAACGCCACCAACGAGCCGCCACATCAAGCCGTTTGCCCGCCAGATCAGCGTCGTTTCCGCACGGCAGGGGGCTCCCACGGACCGGGCGACGCGCGAGGCCGGCCTGACCTTCAGCTCGGAAGACCACCCAGCTAACTTGGTTGGTTCGGGCGCGCTCCCCCTGTTGTGCACCCCCACCATCTGCCAGGTGGCCGTCACCAGAACCCTCGTCGATGGCGGCGCGGGCCTCAGCGTGCTTTCGGTCGAGACCTTCAATCTCCTCCGCATACCCCGGGAGCGGCTGCAGCCCAGCCGATCCTTCTCGGGCGTCGGGGGCGGGTCGTCCGACTCCTTGGGACAGATCCGGCTCCCGGTGACCTTCGGCACCTACGACAACTTCCGCACAGAGATGGTCGACTTCGACATCGCTCCCATCGGCCTCCCTTACAACGCCATCCTCGGCTACCCGGCACTGGCTCAGTTCATGGCCGCCACGCACCCGGCGTACAACCTCATGAAGATGCCCGGGAGCCACGGTACCCTCACCGTGCACGGAGACACCGGGGACGCCCTGCGAGTACTCAAGCTCGCCTTCAAGACAGTGGCATCGGCGCAGCCCGCCGACGCGGGGACCCCTGAGCCCAAGGGGGCTGCGCCTATCAAGAAGAAGCAGTTGTTCACCTAGGACAAGGCAGAAACCAAGTAGATACCCGTTGACGAGGACGGGTCCTCCAGCGCCACTTTCACCATTGGCGCCAACCTGGGGCCTGAGCAGGAGGGGGCCCTGGTCAAGTTCCTGCGTGCAAACAAGAAAGTGTTTGCTTGGGAGCCCGATCAGTTGGTAGGGATCCCCAGGGACGTCATCAAACACCACCTCAACGTATGCCCAAATGTGCGCCCCGTGAAGCAGAAGGCCAGGCGGCAGTCCGCAGAGAAGCAGGCCTTCATCGTCCAAGAGACCCGCAAGTTAGAGGCCGCTGGAGTTATCCGCGAGGTCCGGTACCCAGATTGGTTGGCCAACCCTGTCGTTGTACCCAAGAAAAGGGGGAAGGAACGCATGTGTGTAGACTTCACCAACCTCAACAAGGCATGCCCGCAAGATCCATTCCCGCTCCCTCGCATCGACCAGATTGTCGATTCCACCACCGAATGCGACCTGCTGTGCTTTTTGGATGCCTTCTCAGGGTATCACCACATCAGGATGGCGATAGAAGACGTTGAGAAGACCGCCTTCTTGACCCTGTGCGGAGTATACTGCTATACGTGCATGCCGTTTGGACTAGGCAACGCAGGGGCAACCTTTCAGCGGCTGATGCACATCACCTTGGGCCCGCAGCTCGGGAAGAATGTTGAAGCATACGTTGATGACATTGTGGTGAAATCTCGAGAGGCCAGGACCCTGATACAAGACTTGGAGGAGACCTTCGCGAGCCTTGACGCAGTGAACCTGCAGCTCAACCCGGAGAAATGCGTGTTTGGCATTCCCTCGGGCAAGCTTTTGGGATTCCTCGTGTCTCACCGTGGCATCGAGGCCAATCCTGAGAAGGTTAAGGCGGTCGAGGACATGAGTCCGCCAAAGACCCTCAGAGAACTGCAGAAGCTCACTGGGCGTGTGACAGCGCTAGGGCGCTTCATCTCCAAGTTGGGAGAAGGGCGCTGCCTTTCTTTCAGCTTATGAAGAAAAAGGGGCCCTTTGAATGGACCGAAGAGGCAAATAAGGCGTTTCAAGATCTCAAGAGGTACCTAACCAGTCCCCTGGTCATGGTGGCTCCGCGCCCTCAGGAGCCTCTGTTGCTTTACCTTGCCGCGACTCCCTACTCTGCCAGCGCAGCACTGGTGGCGGTTAGGGAGGAGCGCCAGTCCAAGACCACAGCGGCAGCCCGAGGACAGACAAGACGGGAACAGGGAAAGCTCGAGAAAGCCGAAGCTACAGATGAAGAGGGTCAACCGCCGAGGGACGCACAAGAGACAGTAGAAGCAGCATGCCCGGATGGTCCACCTCCCGAGGACGCAGCGTCTCGCGAGGTGTCCTCACCTCCCGAGGGCGCCACGACCCAAGCTTCCCACAGCCTTGTTGAGCACCCGGTCTACTTCGTTAGCACGGTACTGCGGGACGCGAGGGCCCGATATCCGATGCCCCAGAAGCTCCTCCTCGCACTGCTGGTGGCCTCGCGCAAGCTGCGGCACTACTTCCAAGCTCACCCGATCAAGGTCATCTCATGGTACCCCTTAGAGAGGGTGCTCAGGAGCCCTAACTCAGTCGGAAGGGTCACCGAGTGGAACATAGAGTTGCAAGCGTTTCAGCTCGAGTTCAGCACAACTAGGGTCATCAAAGGAGCCGCGTTGGCGGATTTCGTGGCGGAATGGACGGAGGCGCCGGGCCTCAAGGATGATGAGGATCGCTCCCTCTCCCCAGGGAGCGAGGCGCCGGAGGGCTGGGTCATGTACTTCGACGGGGCATTCTCCAGGCACGGCGCAGGGGCTGGTGCTGTGCTGATGTAACGCCCCGAGACCGATGTGCCAGTTGTCCTCCCGTTATTCGTTGTTGTTGCTTTGTCATTTGCTTGCGTGTCGCATCTTGCCATGTCATCATCCGCATTGCATCATCATGTTTTCGAAACTTGCATCCGTCCGGGTTCTCCGAGTTCTCTCCCTTGTCCATTCTGAGACCAACCACACTTGCACGCACCCGCGGTATGTCCGAAATATTATTTTATAAGTGGCCAGAAAATGTTCTCGGATTGGGTTGACATTTGGAGTGCGGTCTTATTATAGTGTAGACAGACCGCCTGTCAAGTTTCATCGCAATCAGAGTTCGTTTGACGCCCCAATGGATAATTATAGCGGCAGTATAGCCGGTCTATCGTCGGACGTTTTCGGTCTCCGGAAACCGTGCCGGTCTGCATCTCTCCCCTCTTCTCTCAGACCAACCCGCTCTTCACAATTCTCCAAGCCCAACCTAACCCCTCTCGTTAGCCCGCGGCCCTCCTCGCGCGCGTCCGAAAACTGTCCCGAACCCGACCCGGTTAGTCGTCACCGCTGTGTCCGGATCATCCCCTAACGTCTACAAAACATCACCGTTTTCTTATTTGGACTCCCTAGCCTGTTTTTTTCGTCCGTTCGATTTCGATCGGAGGGACGAAATACCCCTACCCAAAAACCCACTTGCTACATATAGACCCCCTAACCTAACCTAGACAAACCACCTAATTTCTAGGGATCCTCCTCCCCGCCGCCACTCTCTCTGGTTCCCCTCGGGATCACCAGCGAACCAACCAGCGCCTCCCCTGGTCTCCTCCTCGTTTTCCCTCCAGATCCTCCAGCCGCCATCCTCCTCGGTTCACGAGGCCCAGCCTCCTCTCGCTCTCGTGCGCGAGCACGCGCCCGAGGAGCTCGAGCAGGGGAGCCCCGATCCCGCAGCAGCAGCGCTGCCTTGCTCCTTCTCCCTTGCATTCTCCTCCCGTGCGCCTCCATCTCGCCAGCCCCGCCGGTGACGAGCAGCAGCACCGAGCTCCGCCTCCTCTCGCGAGCGCCCAGGCCCGTGCTCCTCCTCCCTCTTCCTTCCCCTCCCTTTGTTCGTCTTCCCCTGCTCTTTCTCATCTCTCTCTCTGTTTATCAGCACAGGAGGTGTGGAGCATCACGCCGTTGTCCTCGGTCGTTGCCGCCCGCCGTTGTTCTTCACCGGATCCACCTCCCACCGCCGGGAATCGGTTCCCCTCGACCTCGCGCCGCCACCACTCGTCTTCCTGGAAGCCGCTCCCCTGCATCATCCTGCCGCATCGAGCCATGTCCGTTGACCGCATTCGCCAGATCCCGCGAGGACCTCCGCCCCGCGTCGCCGTGCCCTGCATCCCGCGGCCAGTCACGCCAAGTCCCTGCATCGCCGTCCTTGCACCCGCCGGCCTCCCTGCTTCTGCTCCCTGAGACCGCCGCCGCTTCTTTCTGTGCGAGAGGAGGACGAGCAGGTCTGCTCGCGTTGACCAAGCGAGGCAAGCGCCAGGCCCAGCCTGCTTCTTCACCCGGCCCACCGCGACCTCCTGCAGCCCAGTACCCCCAGGCCCATGGTGAGGACACCCCAGCCCAGCGCCCAGCAGATTCGGCCCGAGTGTTTTTTTTCTCAGGTCGGGACGATTTTGTCTTTTAATCCTGAGACAGTAGTTTTACATAGAAGTCCCTGTTGAACATGCATATAATAACTCGTCAACCGTGCATCACATGTAAAAACTTAATATATGAAAGTTGCTTAGAATTTTATCTAGTTTCGCAATTTGCAACTTTCATCCATGTTTAAAATGTTTAAAATTGTTGTTTGTAATAATTTGCACAAATGCCATGTTAAAATGATTTATTTCATAACTAATTAACCGTAACTCGGATTTACATAATCTATATATGTAAATGGTGTAGAAAAATGCCTAGTTTAACATGGTGCACTTTATTTTGATGTTTAACAACTCTAAAATATGGTTTAGGACAGATCAGTACCAAATTCAAAATATGCACATGAGGTTCTTCCGGACTTGTTGCTTGTTGTTCCGGCCTCATTTAAACTTGCCTAGATAGGTAGATTTCATATGCTTCACCCCTTGCCATGTTTAATAACATTTAATATTGTTGGGTAGCCTAAACAAGAGTGAACTAAATAAATGTTGCGAAGTTTCGTCAATATGCAACTCATTGCATATTGAGCTCCACTTAATTTTTAGGATTGCTTGTGCATTTTTGCCATGACATGCTTCATTAAACCGGACATGCATCACACTTGGTTGTGCATCATACCATGTTTATGTGATGGTTGTTTACTATGTTGTTTGTTTGTTTCCGGGTTGCCTCTCATTAGCTTCGGTTTCGTTCCGGAGTTGTGAGGATTCGTTCGTCTTCGTCCGTTTGTCTTCTTCATGGACTCGTTCTTCTTCCTTGCGGGATCTTAGGCAAGATGACCATACCCTCGAAATCACTTCTATCTTTGCTTGCTAGATTGCTCGCTCTTTTGCTATGCCTATGCTGCGATACTTACCACTTGCTTATCATGCCTCCCATATTGTTAAACCAAGCCTCTAACCCACCTTGTCCTAGCAAACCGTTGTTTGGCTATGTTACCGCTTTGCTCAGCCCCTCTTATAGCGTTGTTAGTTGCAGGTGAAGATGAAGTTTGTTCCTTGTTGGAACATGGAGATGTTGTTCCTTGTTGGAACATGTTTACTTGTTGGGATATCACAATATATCTTATTTAATTAATGCATCTATATACTTGGTAAAGGGTGGAAGGCTCGGCCTTATGCCTGGTGTTTTGTTCCACTCTTGCCGCCCTAGTTTCCGTCATATCGGTGTTACGTTCCCGGATTTTGCGTCCCTAACGCGGTCGGGTGATTTATGGGACCCCCTTGACAGTTCGCTTTGAATAAGACTTTTCCAGCAAGGCCCAACATTGGTTTTACCATTTGCCTACCACCTATCCTTTTCCCTTGGGTCGGCCAGCCCGAGGGTCATCTTTATTCAGCCCCCCCGGGCCAATGCTTGTCTAAGTGTTGGTCCGAACTAGAGCCCTTTGCAGCGCCCCCTCAAGGAAACTTGAGGCTTGGTTTTAGTTGTACGGGCTGCTCATCCGGTGTTGCCCTGAGAACGAGATATGTGCAGCTCCTATCAGGATGTCGGCGCATCAGGCGGCTTTGCTGGACTTGTTTTATTACTGTCGAAATGTCTTGTAGCCGGGATTCCGAGACTGATCGGGTCTTCCCCGGGAGAAGGAATATCCTTCGTTGATCGCGAGAGCTTATAATGGGCTAAGTTGGGACACCCCTGCAGGGTTTGAACTTTCGAAAGCCGTGCCCGCGGTTATGTGGCAGATGGGAATTTGTTAACGTCCGGTTGTAGACAACCTGAAGTTGATCTTAACTAAAATACACCAACCGCGTGTGTAACCGTGATGGTCTCTTCTCGGCGGGGTCCGGGAAGTGAACACGGTTGTTGGAGTTATGCTTGACGTAAGTAGTTTCAGGATCACTTCTTGATCATAGTTGTTCGACCGTGCTTTTGCCTTCTCTTCTCGCTCTCATTTGCGTATGTTAGCCACCATATATGCTAGTCGCTTGCTGCAGCTCCACCTCATACCTTTTACCCTACCTATAAGCTTAAATAGTCTTGATCTCGCGGGTGTGAGATTGCTGAGTCCTTGTGACTCACCAGATACTTCCAAAACCAGTTTGCAGGTGCCGATGAGACCGTGCAGGTGGCGCACGCGAGCTCAAGGAGGAGCTCGATGAAGATCTTTGTTCATTGTGTTGTTTCGTTCTAGTCGATCAGTAGTGGAGCCCAGTTGGGGTCGATCGTGGACCTTTGTCGCTTTTGGGGTTTTCTTCTGTTATTTTGGCTCCGTAGTCGGGCCCTATTTGTAACTCTATGATGTAATGTTTCATTCATGTATTCGTGTGAAGTGGCGATTGTAAGCCAACTATGTATCTTTTTCCCTTATGTATTACATGGGTTGTGTGAAGATTACCTCACTTGCGACATTGCTTTCAATGCGGTTATGCCTCTAAGTCGTGCTTCGACACGTGGGAGATATAGCCGCATCGAGGGCGTGACAAGTTGGTATCAGAGCCATCCCCGACCTTAGGAGCCCCCACTGATTGATCGTTTTTAGCGGCCGAGTTGTGTCTAGAAAAATGTTTTGAGTCATTTAGGAATTATATATCGGAGAGTTTAGGAATTCTTTTTACTTCCCAGTCTCCTCATCGCTCTGGTAAGGCATCCTGACGTAGAGTTTTGACTCTTCTCTTCTCAAATTTCACTAAATTTTTTTTAGGATCACGCGGGTATCTTAGAATCGTTCCGATGGTTTTATGATGACAACATTTTCTTGGTTGCCTCCCGTCAGCAAGGGTTTTAGTGGAGGTGTCCCGGGGAGTTGAGCTCCGAGGTGTTGTCGTCATAATTTTATCGTTGCAGTTCTGGAATACCTGGGTTTAGTACGTCGACATCGAAAATCTCTTTTGTACAGTTGTTGGTGAGATAACCCTGATAGCCCAGTACTGAGGCGAGTGCGGGAGTATTGCCATAACTCGTATAACGGATGCTTTTCGAAGGTTGAGGTAGATGATTTCCGAAGGTTTCTTGGTTATGTGTTGAAGGATGGATACAGCTGGATCTAGGTATTGTTAGTTTGGGTGATATATTTTGTGTCCCCTGTATCCCCAACACCTGATTGCATAACCAGAAAGTTTCGGGAGTTTATAAGTGGGAATTCAAGTATCTCGTAGGATATCTTTCCAACAGACACATGATATGATATGGGATCTATCATATGTTTGTTTCCGGCTTATTCTGTAAGCCAAATCCTTTGTTTTTTGTTTTATTTGTGGTATTCGAGTTGCTTCGGTGTCAAGTGTTGATCCATACCTTTTCTAAACGGTGTTATCATATTTCTATGGAAATACTAATCCTTCTTGATCATCAAGGTTGTCCTTTCAATCCTTTCCAACCGGCGTGCTTCTCTTCAAGTGAATCCGATCATTTCAACATTCACAAGATCAATTATCAGTTCTTCTCAACGGTGTTTGCTTCATCCGTTCCAAGTTGCCTTTGTTTTCCCGCCCTTCCACCCTTATTTCTTCAAGGACGCAGATTTCTTGATCAAGTATCCATCTTATCGATGTGAAGCCTCTCCATTCTTCTCCTTCATGTTCTTACCAGGAGATTCTCATGAAGATGCTACCGGAGCCTCAAGGTTATAATTCTTTGTTCTTTTATCTTCCCCGGTGTGTTCAATGCATTCTTTCGATGGTGATCACATCTTTTCCTCGTTTCAATACCTTCTCATACCGGTGCACCTAATAATAATTCACTTCTCGCTATTCATTTGTTCGGGAGTGCTGAAGATATCTCAGAAGGCTCGTCTTGTCTTTCAAGATCAGTTCAACCTATTTCGAGGTTGTTATCTCATTCTAGCCATTTAAATCAACCGGTGCAATCTCCCTTTCAAGTAATCGTTTAACGGTGTTTCTTTTGAGTGGGCCCATAACCCACAGGTCTTTTCCCAGGATCTTACCTGACTCTTCTATTTTTCTCGGAGCTATTCTCAAATTCATTTAAAAGTTTGATGTAAGAATGAATTATCATCAGTCAAATGTCTTTCTCCAGAATCGCTTCAAATTCTTTTCATAGTTGGTTCAACCTTTTTCTATTCTTCATTGTTCCGGAGTGCCTCAACATATTATGGTGGTGTTTCTCGTTGTCATTCTCAGATTTTGAAGACCGAAGAAGAGTTTATCTTAAATCTTGCCATCCTCTCATAATTGTTTTCGATTGTGAGAATTCTTTTCAAACCATCCGGAGCAATTTCAGGAGCCTTTTTAGTTTGATTCTTCGCAGCCCATCATCTCAGAATTATTCATTCAAGCTTTCATCTCTCGTTCTCCAAATCTTACCGGGGCATCATTCAAGTATCCTTTAGTCAGCTCCTGATCTCTTCGTTCCCATGTATCTAAATACCCTCAAGTATCTTATTAATTTTCCAATTCTTCCCGGTGTTTTGTGCCTTTACTACTTTCATTTTCAATTTTTACGGTGGTTCGTTCAAGAATTCTCTTCCGTTGTTATCTTATCAATTCATCCATTCTTTCCAAATTCTCTTCTGTTGTTACCGGTGGTTCGTTGAAGTCCTTCTCCAAGTTTGTGCTATATCTCTTTTGATCCTTTCTACGAGAATAAGTAGTATGCCAAATCCGTTGCTTGTCATCAATTTAATTGGTGAAGGATGAGCATAGTGTAATTCTTATTCTTGTTTCATCGAGTAAACTCAATTCCCTATTTCGGAGGTTCTTCAAACCCTTGGTTTAAATAGCTCATCTTTCTTTTCCGGAGTTCCAAGCTCTTGCAATTATATCATCACGGAGATACATCTAAAGCATTACAAGGTTTCACCTTGTGTTTTTCAACTTCTCTTTATTTTTACCATCCTTTCATTACCGGAGTTCTTCATGAAGGCTCTACATGATGGTTCGTCAAGGATTCCTTTCATTCTTCAAGTGTTCTTCAAGAATTCTCTCGAAGCTAAGATCCGCCAAGCTATACTTCAAAATAAACATGGTGCTCAACACATGTTTTGTTTTGAGGAGTTCAAGTATTCTTCTTCTCGCATTCCGTAGTGCAATTCTTTCGGCCTTAAATTTTGAGGTGGTGTTATGTCATTTTGACAGTTTCATTCATGTTTCATGATTCACTTGTTGTCGAGAATGAGATATTTAAATCCATCAATCTCTTCATTGGAGTTATCTTGGGTTATATTTCACCTAAAGCTTTCCCTAAGGATTGTTGCTATTATGGTGCTTATAAATGACCCAAGTTCTTCGTTTGTCCTCCCGGTGAATAAGTTTCTCGTCTCCTTGTTGATATCAATCCAATCGTTTGTTTCCGTTGGTGGCAGAAGCTCACCTCATAATGTTGAGATGTTTCTATAAGCCCACTACAAACTTATTCTTTTTCGTTGCTAGTTTTTTCCAGCAACTCCATTCTATCCTTCTTTTTAAGGGTGCTTTCCAAACTCATTTGTGGTAGAAGTTGTCATTTTCTTCTCCATTCCTTTATTCCAATGATCTAACTTATATTTCTTCTTCCGGAGGCTTTGTGATGTTGCTCGCTTCACTCTTCATCTCGAATTGTGAGGATCATGTTCTTTCCTTTTGCTTATCCAATTAAACGGAGTGTCGTGTTTTCATTCGAGCTCTCTCATCTTAGATAATTTTGCCTCTTTTCTTAAACGGAGTGCCGTATGAAATCTTTCTTACACCTTGTGCCATTCTTTCAATACTCCCGGATGCAGTGTGCTGTTGATCTCTTCAAGTATCCTCTCATCTTGTCAAGTCATGTTCAATTCCTTCCATTTTCAGTCGGAGTGCTGCCCAAATTAGATCATTCTTATTCCTTCTCTATCTAGTTTTAACCGGAGTGGTGTCAATATCTATCTTGTCAATTAACCTCTTGGTTCTTGTCGTATCCCATGTTCCTCTTATCTAACGGACTGTTTTCAAGTTCGTTCAACTCCGTTGTGTTCTTTCTTTCAACTTTTCAACCTCTCAAGGTTCTTTGGTTTCACTCTTTTGTCAAAGAAGCAACTTAGTTTTACCTCTTCTCTTTCTCTTCTGTTTTCCCCTCCGGTGCCATCCTAGATCTCGGGACGAGATCCTCTCGTAGTGGTGGAGTGTTGTAACGCCCCGAGACCGATGTGCCAGTTGTCCTCCCGTTATTCGTTGTTGTTGCTTTGTCATTTGCTTGTGTGTCGCATCTTGCCATGTCATCATCCGCATTGCATCATCATGTTTTCGAAACTTGCATCCGTCCGGGTTCTCCGAGTTCTCTCCCTTGTCCGTTCTGAGACCAACCACACTTGCACGCGCCCGCGGTATGTCCGAAATGTTATTTTATAAGTGGCCAGAAAATGTTCTCGGATTGGGTTGACATTTGGTGTGCGGTCTTATTATAGTGTAGACAGACCGCCTGTCAAGTTTCATCGCAAACGGAGTTCGTTTGACGCCCCAATGGATAATTATAGCGGCAGTATAGCCGGTCTATCGTCGGACGTTTTCGGTCTCCGGAAACCGTGCCGGGCTGCATCTCTCCCCTCTTCTCTCAGACCAACCCGCTCTTCACAATTCTCCAGGCCCAACCTAACCCCTCTCGTTAGCCCGCGGCCCTCCTCGCGCGCGTCCGAAAACTGTCCCGAACCCGACCCGGTTAGTCGTCACCGCTGTGTCCGGATCATCCCCTAACGTCTACAAAACATCACCGTTTTCTTATTTGGACTCCCTAGCCTGTTTTTTTTCGTCCGTTCGATTTCGATCGGAGGGACGAAATACCCCTACCCAAAAACCCACTTGCTACATATAGACCCCCTAACCTAACCTAGACAAACCACCTAATTTCTAGGGATCCTCCTCCCCGCCGCCACTCTCTCTGGTTCCCCTCGGGATCACCAGCGAACCAACCAGCGCCTCCCCTGGTCTCCTCCTCGTTTTCCCTCCAGATCCTCCAGCCGCCATCCTCCTCGGTTCACGAGGCCCAGCCTCCTCTCGCTCTCGTGCGCGAGCACGCGCCCGAGGAGCTCGAGCATGGGAGCCCCGATCCCGCAGCAGCAGCGCTGCCTTGCTCCTTCTCCCCTGCATTCTCCTCCCGTGCGCCTCCATCTCGCCAGCCCCGCCGGTGACGAGCAGCAGCACCGAGCTCCGCCTCCTCTCGCGAGCGCCCAGGCCCATGCTCCTCCTCCCTCTTCCTTCCCCTCCCTTTGTTCGTCTTCCCCTGCTCTTTCTCATCTCTCTCTCTGTTTATCAGCACAGGAGGTGTGGAGCATCACGCCGTCGTCCTCGGTCGTTGCCGCCCGCCGTTGTTCTTCACCGGATCCACCTCCCACCGCCGGGAATCGGTTCCCCTCGACCTCGCGCCGCCACCACTCGTCTTCCTGGAAGCCGCTCCCCTGCATCATCCTGCCGCATCGAGCCGTGTCCGTTGACCGCATTCGCCAGATCCCGCGAGGACCTCCGCCCCGCATCGCCGTGCCCTGCATCCCGCGGCCAGTCACGCCAAGTCCCTGCATCGCCGTCCTTGCACCCGCCGACCTCCCTGCTTCTGCTCCCTGAGACCGCCGCCGCTTCTTTCTGTGCGAGAGGAGGACGAGCAGGTCTGCTCGCGTTGACCAAGCGAGGCAAGCGCCAGGCCCAGCCTGCTTCTTCACCCGGCCCACCGCGACCTCCTGCAGCCCAGTAACCCCAGGCCCATGGTGAGGACACCCCAGCCCAGCGCCCAGCAGATTCGGCCCGAGTGTTTTTTTTTCAGGTCGGGACGATTTTGTCTTTTAATCCTGAGACAGTAGTTTTACAGAAAAGTCCCTGTTGAACATGCATATAATAACTCGTCAACCGTGCATCACATGTAAAAACTTAATATATGAAAGTTGCTTAGAATTTTATCTAGTTTCACAATTTGCAACTTTCATCCATGTTTAAAATGTTTAAAATTGTTGTTTGTAATAATTTGCACAAATGCCATGTTAAAATGATTTATTTCATAACTAATTAACCGTAACTCGGATTTACATAATCTATATATGTAAATGGTGTAGAAAAATGCCTAGTTTAACATGGTGCACTTTATTTTGATGTTTAACAACTCTAAAATATGGTTTAGGACATATCAGTACCAAATTCAAAATATGCACATGAGGTTCTTCCGGACTTGTTGCTTGTTGTTCCGGCCTCATTTAAACTTGCCTAGATAGGTAGATTTCATATGCTTCACCCCTTGCCATGTTTAATAACATTTAATATTGTTGGGTAGCCTAAACAAGAGTGAACTAAATAAATGTTGCGAAGTTTCGTCAATATGCAACTCGTTGCATATTGAGCTCCACTTAATTTTTAGGATTGCTTGTGCATTTTTGCCATGACATGCTTCATTAAACCGGACATGCATCACACTTGGTTGTGCATCATGCCATGTTTATGTGATGGTTGTTTACTATGTTGTTTGTTTGTTTCCGGGTTGCCTCTCATTAGCTTCGGTTTCGTTCCGGAGTTGTGAGGATTCGTTCGTCTTCGTCCGTTTGTCTTCTTCATGGACTCGTTCTTCTTCCTTGCGGGATCTCACGCAAGATGACCATACCCTCGAAATCACTTCTATCTTTGCTTGCTAGATTGCTCGCTCTTTTGCTATGCCTATGCTGCGATACCTACCACTTGCTTATCATGCCTCCCATATTGTTAAACCAAGCCTCTAACCCACCTTGTCCTAGCAAACCGTTGTTTGGCTATGTTACCGCTTTGCTCAGCCCCTCTTATAGCGTTGTTAGTTGCAGGTGAAGATGAAGTTTGTTCCTTGTTGGAACATGGAGATGTTCCTTGTTGGAACATGTTTACTTGTTGGGATATCACAATATATCTTATTTAATTAATGCATCTATATACTTGGTAAAGGGTGGAAGGCTCGGCCTTATGCCTGGTGTTTTGTTCCACTCTTGCCGCCCTAGTTTCCGTCATATCGGTGTTACGTTCCCGGATTTTGCGTCCCTAACGCGGTCGGGTGATTTATGGGACCCCCTTGACAGTTCGCTTTGAATAAGACTTTTCCAGCAAGGCCCAACATTGGTTTTACCATTTGCCTACCACCTATCCTTTTCCCTTGGGTCGGCCAGCCCGAGGGTCATCTTTATTCAGCCCCCCCGGGCCAATGCTTGTCTAAGTGTTGGTCCGAACTAGAGCCCTTTGCAGCGCCCCCTCAAGGAAACTTGAGGCTTGGTTTTAGTTGTACGGGCTGCTCATCCGGTGTTGCCCTGAGAACGAGATATGTGCAGCTCCTATCAGGATGTCGGCGCATCGGGCGGCTTTGCTGGACTTGTTTTATTACTGTCGAAATGTCTTGTAGCCGGGATTCCGAGACTGATCGGGTCTTCCCCGGGAGAAGGAATATCCTTCGTTGATCGCGAGAGCTTATAATGGGCTAAGTTGGGACACCCCTGCAGGGTTTGAACTTTTGAAAGCCGTGCCCGCGGTTATGTGGCAGATGGGAATTTGTTAACGTCCGGTTGTAGACAACCTGAAGTTGATCTTAACTAAAATACACCAACCGCGTGTGTAACCGTGATGGTCTCTTCTTGGCGGGGTCCGGGAAGTGAACACGGTTGTTGGAGTTATGCTTGACGTAAGTAGTTTCAGGATCACTTCTTGATCATAGTTGTTCGACCGTGCTTTTGCCTTCTCTTCTCGCTCTCATTTGCGTATGTTAGCCACCATATATGCTAGTCGCTTGCTGCAGCTCCACCTCATACCTTTTACCCTACCTATAAGCTTAAATAGTCTTGATCTCGCGGGTGTGAGATTGCTGAGTCCTCGTGACTCACCAGATACTTCCAAAACCAGTTTGCAGGTGCCGATGAGACCGTGCAGGTGGCGCACGCGAGCTCAAGGAGGAGCTCGATGAAGATCTTTGTTCATTGTGTTGTTTCGTTCTAGTCGATCAGTAGTGGAGCCCAGTTGGGATCGATCGTGGACCTTTGTCGCTTTTGGGGTTTTCTTCTGTTATTTTGGCTCCGTAGTCGGGCCCTGTTTGTAACTGTATGATGTAATGTTTCATTCATGTATTCGTGTGAAGTGGCGATTGTAAGCCAACTATGTATCTTTTTCCCTTATGTATTACATGGGTTGTGTGAAGATTACCTCACTTGCGACATTGCTTTCAATGCGGTTATGCCTCTAAGTCGTGCTTCGACACGTGGGAGATATAGCCACATCGAGGGCGTGACAGCTGATATCACCCACTCAGGATAAGCTTTGCTATGCAGTACAACTCTGTTTCCAGCAAGGAGAAAAGGTCTCCAACAACATAGCAGAGTATGAGGGACTGATAGCAGGGTTGAAGGCCGCAGCGACCTTGGCAGTGAAGCGCCTCACCGTCAAAGGCGACTCGCAGCTCCTAGTCAACTTCTCCAACAAGGTGTACGAGCCGAAGGACGAGCATATGGAGTCCTACCTAGCAGAGGTCCGCAGGATGGAAAAACAGTTCTGGGGGCTGGAGTTGAAGCACGTGCCCCGTGGCACCAACTAGGAGGCTGATGACATAGCTGGACGGGCGTCCAGGCGGCTACCGCAGAAGCCCGGCGTCTTCGAAGAGCGGCTCTTTAAGCCTTCAGCGCAGCCGACGCTATCAAGCACAGCTCAGCCTCGGGAGGAGCTCCCTCAGTTGCCAGCTTGGGGAGCCCCGGCCTGCGGGCCGACCTCAGGAGCCCGTTTGCTCCTAACGATGGAACCTCAGGAGGAACGCTGGATCACCGAGCTCTGGAATTACCTGATACATGGGACCCTGCCAGAGAAGTAAGAGGAAGCAGAACGTGTAGCGCAGCAGGCCACGACATACTGCATCAGAGATGGAGAACTCTACCGGAAGCGACCCAACGACGTATCACTGCGCCGCATCTCCTGGGAGCAAAGAAGGGAACTACTGGGGGACATACACGGCGGAGACTGTGGACACCACTCGTCATCACGAGCCCTCGTCGGCAAAGCATTCCGTAGTGG
Organism: Aegilops umbellulata; assembly: GCA_032464435.1. Lineage (NCBI taxonomy): Eukaryota > Viridiplantae > Streptophyta > Magnoliopsida > Poales > Poaceae > Aegilops > Aegilops umbellulata. The sequence continues at coordinate 576,511,779 of CP136057.1, read as the reverse complement.
GTTCTATTGGCCCACCGCGCTCAATGACGCGATCGAATTGGTAAAGGCTTGTGAAGCCTGCCAGTTCCATTCCAAGCAGATCCATCAGCCGGCAGGGAGCCTGCAGACTATACCCCTCTCGTGGCCATTCGCAGTTTGGGGGTTGGATATTCTAGGCCTGTTCCCCCGGGCGCCAGGGGGCTACCGTTACCTCTACGTCACCATTGACAAGTTCGCCAAGTGGGCAGAGGTGGAGGCTGTCCGTACCATCCCCGCAGGCTCCGCGGTCAAGTTCGTCAGGGGCATCGTGAGCCGATTCGGGGTGCCGAACCGTATCATCACAGACAACGGTTCGCAGTTCACCAGTAACCTATTCAAAACATACTGTGCTAACCTTGGAACGCATATATGCTACGCTTCGGTGGCACACCCACGAAGCAATGGGCAAGCCGAACGAGCCAACGCGGAGGTCCTGAGGGGCCTCAAGACCAGGACGTTCAAGAAGAAGCCGGAGGCCTGCGGCAGGGGTTGGTATGATGAACTCCAATCCGTGCTGTGGTCCATCCGCACGACCGCGACCAAGCCTACCGGGGAGACTCCGTTCTTCCTGGTCTATGGAGCCGAAGCAGTCCTTCCTCACGAGGTCAGGCGTCGCTCCACGCGGGTCCTGGCGTTCAACGAGGCGCAGCAGGACGCCATGCGGGGGATGGACCTCGTGTTGGGGGAGGAACGCCGCCGGGAGGCCGCGCTGCGAGCCGCAAGGTACCAACAGGCGCTATGACGATATCACTGCCGCAACATCCGCCCCAGGACCCTCAAGGTAGGAGACCTCGTACTCAGGCGGGTCCTCTCCAGGGAAGGGCTGCACAAGCTCTCTCCCCTGTGGGAGGGCCCGTTCAAGGTTGTTCATGTTTCCAGGCCCGGTTCCGTGCGCTTGGAGACTCAAGAAGGGGAGCCGATCCGGAACGCGTGGAACATCCAGCACCTCCGGAGGTTCTACCCCTAAAAGGCCCTGAGCCTGTGAAGAAGGCGAACGCCTGTGAAGACCTTCTCTTTTTGGAAAAGGCCCTGAGCCTGTGAAGAAGGCGAACGCCTGTGAAGATCTTCTCTTTTCGGAAAAGGCCCTGAGCCTGTGAAGAAGGCGAACGCCTATGAAGACCTTCTCTTTTTGGAAAAGGCCCTGAGCCTGTGAAGAAGGCGAACGCCTGTGAAGACCTTCTCTTTTTGGAAAAGGCCCTAAGCCTGTGAAGAAGGCGAACGCCTGTGAAGATCTTCTCTTTTTGGAAAAGGCCCTGAGCCTGTGAAGAAGGCGAATGCCTGTGAAGACCTTCTCTTTTTGGAAAAGGCCCTGAGCCTGTGAAGAAGGCAAACGCCTGTGAAGATCTTCTCTTTTCGGAAAAGGCCCTGAGCCTGTGAAGAAGGCAAACGCCTGTGAAGATCCTATCTTTTTGGAAAAGGCCCGGAGCCTGTGAAGAAGGCCAATGCCTGTGAAGCTCGCCGCCCCGTGACACTCTCACGTAATAATGAGTGGGGCTGTACACGCCCCGGAGTCTCAGGAGTGCCGGCCTCAGGCCCTGGGGCTCCCTCCCACGCCCAGTGGCAGCACTTAGCTCCGCGCTGGTGAGAAGACGTCGAAGACTAGACTAGGTGCCGGACGCGGCTTTTTCATTTGCTTTCCGCATTTGGCGTGTTCTACTTGCATTTGAAGTCTTATCGAAGCTACCGCCGTTGTTGATTCGTGGTTTGTTGATTTTCGCTCCTCGTTTTCATTTTCTCTCACAAAGGCCTCGCGAGGGGCGGGGCTCGAACGCCCTCGCGAGCGTTTTTCTCTAGCCATTTAAAGGTTTCACGACCCGGGCTCTCTACGGGAGCACCCCTCTAGTCCGTGCCCCTCGGGCACCGCGACATATACATAGGGCCTGGGTCGGTCGCCCCCCGGCTGGGGCCGCAAACTACCTACGCGAGGGCAAATAGTTCTGAAGCGCGACAACAAAATTAAGGTAACGACTACAACGGCAATAGTTCTTAAACACGCCCCCACGGGGCTCCACGCAGTTGTCTTATCTTACACAGGAGGAAAAAGGAAAGGGAAAAGGGCGAGCCCGGCGTGGCCCGCCCCGCATCGGTCTACGGAGGCGACACCCGATGCCTCCGGAGCTCGGGCGGACTCCCTCTCGCGCTTCACCGGAGCGCGATGACGGGCGGCAGAACAGCCACCCCCCAAGCAGGCGCGGAGGCGAGGGGGTTGGCTGCGGCCACCACTGGATGAGCCACCTGAGGGGGAGTAGGCGGAGCTCAGGGGGCCTCGAGCGCCGCCGGCAGAGCGAGCGCTGTCCCCTTCGTCGTCGTCCTCGGGGCAGCATCCTGCGCGGCGACCGTCTTCCCCAAACACCCTCACGTAGAAGGTGCTGTCGCCGTCGAACTTGAAGTGCAGGGTGCACCGCTCGCCCAGGCTGCGCGCGCAGGCAAACGTCTGCCAGCTGCGGGTCAGGGCCCCGTTCCCAGAAGGGGAGACCTCGAGCGAGACCCAAGAAGCCCTACTGCAGCAGCCGTCGGCCTGGAGCCAGAAGCCGCACCGGGCGCCGGTCGGCAACTCGCTGATGAAGAAGCGAGGGAGTTGGAGCCAGGTGCTGGTCGGGTCCGCCGACCACACGACGAACTCCGGCAGCACCTCCGTCGAGCGAAAGCGTGGCCTGGGAGGCCGTGCAGCCACAGCCTGCCTCTCCATGGCGGCCGAGCGCTCACCTCCGCGCGGAGAACCGCCCCTGTGTCCGCGGGGAGCCTCAGCGGGGACCGCGGGTTGCTTGCGGGGACGGCCCCGGCCGCGCTTGGCCGGAGGGGAGTTGGGCCCCGCCCGACTAGCCTTCCCCTTCTCCGCGGCTGAGAACCTCTTCGGAGCCATGCGGGCGGCGGCGGCAAAGGAGAGGAGGAAGAAGAGAAGCGGGAAGGGATGGACTGGCGGAGCTTGTACGGCCTTGCACTTATAGCCGGAAGAGGCCAACCGTCAAGCACCACGATCGCAAGTAATAATGACCCGTATCTATGCATGCAGGGACTAGTCAAGTCACGCAGTTGCCGAGCCATCATGGGGAAGTGGAGACGCCCATGTCCTGTCAAACCGCCACGCGGCGCCCAAGGCCGCAGGCTGTTAGGGCCTGCGGCGCTTCGCCCTTGCCCTTTCGCCTCTCGGCACGGCCAAGTCCATGCGCACCTTGGTCCCGGGGGCTACTGTCGGCGTTCTGGGAACGGGGGTCCCCAGACTTGCCTGCCTGCGGCCTGCGGCGTGGCTCAAATGGGGGCCCAACGTAGCCCATCTTCATCAACACAAGGCTCAAGACCCTCGCGAGGGGCCAAGCCTCGCGAGGCGGACGACACGGCGCTTCCTTCAAGCACGGCCTCCTTAGGCTAGCTCGCGAGGGGGCGGAGAGATCAGGGTGGGGTACCTCACGAGGTGCCCATGACGCAAGCCATGACGATCAAAGGTGCCAGGCGGGCGCCAGCCCGCGCAGCGTCCTCCCTTTCCTCTTTGGTGCAAAGGGGGCGAGCGCAGGCGAGAGGATCAAGCAAAGGCACCCATTTCGATGCAACGAGACCGAAACCAGCTCCATGACAAGGAGGAAGTCACTGTGGAGCCCAAGCTGGCGTCATCACCAGAACCTTTGGCAGGGGAAGACCAACTTTAGTCAGGATAAGTGTACCCGATGTTCCCCTTCAAATTGGCCAATTGTTGGCGCCCTTCTCGCTCAATATTTGGGAAGAGGCCCAGGGTCTTTGCCTATATATAGGGACTAGCCGCCCCCAGAGTAGAGGCAACTGGTTGAGCATCTAGAGCAAGTAGAAAGAGAAGGAGAAGGGCGACGAACTCCCCCTAGCAGTTCATCCCCTAGCCAAGGACAGGCCCTCGCGAGGCCGTTCACCTGTACTGTTCTCCCTCGTCAGCCCAAGAGGCAATCCACCAACCACAAACTAGAGTAGGGTATTACACCGCAATGGTGGCCCGAACTAGTATAAACTCTGCGTCTCTTGTGTTGTTCTTATAGTAGTTAGATCCTTGCGAGACGGAGAGGTAGAAGGGCACGATCTCCGCGCGCACCCCAGAGTTCGAACCTTAAGGGTCTGCCGGAACCCGTGATCCGACAACAAGTACCCGAAGTGGACTTTCTATCAACCTTGTCTCCGGCATAATCCGAGTCGGAATAGCCAACAAGATCAAAAGAGGACCTCTTAGGATACCAAATGCCAAAATTTGGTGTATGGATTAAGTATCTCACTATCCTTTTCACAGCCTTAAGATGACATTCTTTAGGAGCAGCTTGATATCGTGCACACATGCACACACTTAGCATAATATCGGGACGTGAAGCACATAGGTATAACAATGAACCAATCATAGAGCGATAGACCTTTTGATCAACCGGTTCACCATCTTTGGTCAAATCATTATGTCCACTAGTAGGCATGGGTGTAGGCATACCTTTGCATTCTTGCATATTGAACTTCTTGAATAAGTCCTTGGTCTACTTCGTTTGAGATACAAATGTACCTTCCTTAGTTTGCTTGATTTGCAAACCGAGAAAGAATTTGAGTTCACTCATCATAGACATCTCAAACTTATTGGACATTAGCTTTCCAAACTTTCCACTGAAAAGAGGGTTAGTTGAACCAAATATGATATCATCAACATAAATTTGGCATACAAATAGTTCTCCATTAACTCTTTTAGTAAAAAGTGTGGAATCAATTTTTCCAATTTCAAAACCACTTGCAATAAGGAACTTGGTCAAGCATTTATACCATGCTCTAGGAGCTTGTTTAAGACCATAAAGGGCTTTATGAAGTTTGTAAACATGATTTGGCTTCTTAGGATTGACAAAGCCGGGAGGTTGTTTGACATAAACTTCCTCCTCTATTTCACCATTTAGAAAAGCACTTTTAATGTCCATTTGGTACAAGGTGATATTATGGTGATTAGCATAGGCAAGTAAGATGCGAATGGACTCAAGTCTAGCAACGGGAGCATACGTCTCACCATAGTCCATACCTTCGACGTGTGTGTACCCTTGGGCGACGAGACGTGCTTTGTTGTGAACCACTTGTCCATCTTCATCTTGCTTGTTGCGAAACACCCATTTGGTACCGATGATGTTGTGGTTGTTGTCGGGCTTCTCAACCAATGTCCAAACTTGGTTTCTCTCAAAGTTTTGTAGCTCTTCATGCATAGCGTTTATCCAATCCGGATCTTCCAATGCTTATTCAACCTTCATAGGTTCAATGCTAGAGATGAATGAATAGTTTTCACAAAAAATAGCTAAGTGAGTTTTAGAGCGAGTGATTCTCCCGGTTTGAATATCATTGTAGATTTGCTTGGCGGGATGATCTTTGGCAATTCTTGCTCGAACTCGTGAGAGCTTTTGCTTGGGTCTTTGTTGAACATCTTCTTCATCTTGTTCTTCTTCTTCTTGGCCTTCTTCATTGTTGACGTTGTCGTTCTCTTATCGTGGTGAAGAGGGAGGTTGTTGATGTTCGTCTTGATGCATTTCCTCGTCTTCTTCTTGGTGTGTCCCACTTGTGGATGCTTCCGTATCAATTCTTGGTTCACCTTGTCGTGAATTAGAAGCTTCCACTTGGACAGACGAAGTACTCTCCTTCACCTCCGTTGGACGAACTTTGCCAATGGACAAGTATTGGATTGCTTCTGAAGGGTCTTTGTCTCCTACATCAATTGGCAATTGCTCTACTTGCGAGCCGTTAGATTCATCAAACTTCACATCTACCGTCTCTTCAACCTTTCGGGTGAAGTTGTTGTAGACACGGTAAGTGTGAGAGTTTGAGCCATAACCAAGTAGGAAACCTTCATGAGATTTAGGAGCAAACTTTGAACGACGATGCTTATCAAGAATGTAGCACTTTGAGCCGAATACTCGAAAGTATCCAACTTGGGGTTTGTTACCGGTGAGGAGCTCGTATGCCGTCTTGCTGAGTAGCTTGTGAAGATACAAGCGATTTGTTGCATGACAAGCTGTCTCAACCGCTTCTGCCCAAAAGTGCTTCGGCGTCTTGTACTCATCAAGCATCGTTCTCGCCATTTCGATGAGCGTCCGGTTCTTCCTCTCAACAACTCCATTTTGTTGAGGTGTGTACGTAGCCGAGAACTCGTGTGAAATCCCTTCTTCGTCAAGAAAGGTGTCCACATTTGCGTTCTTGAACTCCGTTCCGTTGTCACTGCAAACCTTCTTGATCTTCACTTCAAATTGATTTTGGGCCTTCCTAGCGAAGTTTTTGAAGATCTTTTGGACCTGCGATTTGTCATCAAGAAAGAACACCCACGTAAATCTTGAAAAATCATCAACTATAACTAGACCAAAAGAATTTCCACCAATACTCTTGTAGGCGTTGGGACCAAAAAGATCCATATGAAGTAGCTCGAGTGGCCTCCTTGTGGTCATGATGTTCTCACGGGATGCCTTCCTCCAACCTGTTTACCTGCTTGACAAGCATTGCAAAGTCTATCCTTATCAAATATGACATCGTTAACTCCAAGGATATGATTTCCTTTAATAAGCTTGTCAAGGATTCTCATGCCAACATGACCTAGTCGTCTATGCCACAACCAACCTTTTGAGGATTTAGCAATAAAGCAAGTTTTAGGTTGAGCCTTTTTAGAGAAATCGACAATGTAAATATCACCTCTACGTATACCGGTAAAGACAATTTTATGATTGTCTTTACGAAACACTTGGCAATCTACCTCAGTAAATAGGACATTCAAACCGAAATCAGCAAGTCTAGATACTCAAAGTAAGTTGTAGCCGAGAGATTCAACGAGCATGACATTTTGAATGGAGCTATCATGTGAGATGGCCACCTTACCAAGGCCAACCACCTTACCCTTTGAATTATCACCAAAGGTGACATATTTTCGAGGGCCGTCATTTTCAACAAGCTCACGGAACATCTCTTCATCTCCGGTCATATGATCAGTACATCCACTGTCGAGAACCCATTCCTTTCCTCCTGAAACATAGCCCCGAAGATTTGCCATGAGACCAAAATGTCCCATTGCATCATCAAGATCGAAGTCACTATCATCATCCTCATCATAGTATCCATGTTCAACATGATCTTGTGACTCATCATCTCCTAGAGAGTGTAATTCGTTAGATAAATGATCATCAAAGTGGTCACTTTTATGAATTCTTATTGCTTCGGATATAATATCACTAATGATTCCAACATTTCTTTTAGCGTGCATGATATTAGTAAGCTCAAATAGACAATCACCAAAACTAGGATCACTAGAGTTCATCTTATTCAAGGCAATAGATTTATGGAGAATTTCATCTAGATTTTTCAAGGAATAATCGGGAAATCGTTCCTCAAGAAATTTCCATATAGCATAGGCACAATTAAGAGTAGGTAAACTAGCAATCAAGTTTTTGGGCAATCCTCTAATGATGAGCTCAACGGTTCTAAGATTGCTAATCATGTCAATATCTTCATCTAGGGTGGGATGCATAGGATCAACATGAGGTGCACAAGGACTAGCAATATACTTGTTCAAATGATATTGATTGAAAATTACAAGCATCTCATTTTTCCACTCATGAAAATACTCTCCATCAAGAATAGGCACTCTATGTCTAAGACTCCCTAAAGTAGACACATCCATCTTCCTCCAATGGTGATTAAGCCAAGGCAATGGAGACCAAAGCTCTGATACCACTTGTAGGACCTTGAAGAGGTGTGTCTAGAGGGGGGTGATTAGACACTTAGTGCTAAAGTTACAGTTTTTAAACTATTTCAGTTTGAGTGGAGTTTTAGGCACAATTTCAACATACACAATACATATCAAGCAAGCATGCAAAGAGTATATGAGCAGCGGAAAGTAAAGCATGCGACTTGCAAGAATGTAAAGGGAAGGGTTTGGAGAATTCAAACGCAATTGGAGACAAGGATGTTTTTGTCGTGGTTCGGATAGGTGGTGCTATCCTACATCCACGTTGATGGAGACTTCAACCCACGGAGGGTAACGGTTGCGCGAGTCCACGGAGGGCTCCACCCACGAAGGGTCCACGAAGAAGCAACCTTGTCTATCCCATCATGGCCATCGCCCATGAAGGACTTGCCTCACTAGCGGTAGATCTTCACGAAGTAGGCGATCTCCTTGCCCTTACAAACTCCTTGGTTCAACTCCACAATCTTGTCGGAGGCTCCCAAGTGACACCTAGCCAATCTAGGAGACACCACTCTCCAAGAAGTAACAAATGGTGTGTTGATGATGAACTCCTTGCTCTTGTGCTTCAAATGATAGTCTCCCCAACACTCAACTCTCTCTCACAGGATTTGGATTTGGTGGAAAGAAGATTTGAGTGGAAAGCAACTTGGGGAAGGCTAGAGATCAAGATTCATATGGTAGGAATGGAATATCTTGACCTCAACACAAGGGTAGGTTGTTCTCTCTCAGAACATATGAATTAGAAGTGTAGATGTGTTCTGATGGCTCTCTCTAAGAGTGAAGAGGAGGTGGAGGGGTATATATAGCCTCCACACAAAATCCAACCGTTACACACAATTTACCAATCTCGGTGGGACCAAATCAACAAACTCGGTCGGACCGAAATAGTAAACCTAGTGACCGTTAGAGATTTTCGGTGGGACTGACATGCAACTCGGTAGGACCGATATGGTTAGGGTTAGGGCATAACGTAATCTCGGTAAGACCGATTACTCAAACTCGGTGAGACCGATTTTGGTAATTAGCTAACCAGAGAGTTGGTCAGGCAAACTCGGTGGGACCGATTACTAAACTCGGTTGGACCAATTTTGGTAATAAGTTAACCAGAGAGATTGCATTGTAATCTCGGTAGTACCGATTACCTAAACTCGGTGAGACCGATTTTGGTAATGGACATACACAGTGAGATTACAATCCCATCTCGGTGAGACCGAGATCCCTATCGGTGAAACCGATTTGCTCAGGATTTGGCAGTGGCTATGACAAGTGAAACTCGGTGGCGCCGGATAGAAAGAATCGGTAGGTCCGAGTTTGGCTTTGGGTTTAGGTCATATGTGGAAGTGGGAAGGTAGCTGAGGGTTTTGGAGCATATCATTAAGCACACCAAGCAAAAGGCTCATTAAGCAACGCCTCATCCCTCCTTGATAGTATTGGCTTTTCCTATGGACTCAATGTGATCTTGGATCACTAAAATGTAAAATGAAGAGTCTTGAGCTTGAAGCTTTAGCCAATCCTTTGTCCTTAGCATCTTGAAGGAGTTCCCACATCCTTTAGTCCATGCCACTCCAATGTTGAACTTATCTGAAACATGCTAGATAGAAACGTTAGTCCAACAAGAGATATGTTGACATTAATTACCAAAACCACCTGGGGAGCACTTGTGCTTTCACCTGTTGTGGGCATGCCTGTTATTTCTGTTAAAATAGGAGATCATTGTTATCATGGCTTATGTGATATGGGTGCTAGTGCTAGTGCAATACCTCATTCTTTATACGAAGAAATTATGCATGATATTGCACCTGCTGAGATTGAAGATATCGATGTTACAATTAAGCTTGACAATAGAGATACTATTTCACCGATTGGGATAGTTAGAGATGTTGAAGTCTTGTGTGGGAAGGTTAAATATCCCGCTGATTTTCTTGTTCTTGGTTCCCCACAAGATAGCGTTTGTCCCATTATATTTGGTAGACCCTTCTTGAACATTGTTAATGCTAAGATAGACTGCGAAAAGGATGTTGTTACTATTGGTTTGGGTGATATGTCTCATGAGTTTAATTTTTCTAAATTTCGTAGACAACCCCATGATGAAGAATTGCCTAATGAGGATGAAACTATTGGTCTTGCTTCTATTGTTGTACCTCCTAGTGATCCTTTAGAACAATATTGGCTTGACCATGAAAATGATATGTTCATGAATGAAAGAAGGGAAATAGATGAAGTATTCTTTAAACAGGGACCTATTCTAAAACACAACTTGCCTGTTGAAATCCTAGGGGATCCTCCTCCACCCAAGGGTGATCCCGTGTGTGAGCTTAAACCATTACCTGATACTCTTAAATATGCTTATCTTGATGAAAAGAAGATATATCTTGTTATTATTAGTGCTAACCTTTTAGAGCATGAAGAAGAGAAATTATTGAAAACTCTGAAGAAGCACCGTGCTGCTATTGGATATACTCTTGATGGTCTTAAGGGCATTAGTCTCACTCTATGTCAACACAAAATAAATCTGGAGAAAGACGCCAAACCAGTTATTGATCACCAACGACGGCTAAATCCTAAGATGAAAGAAGTGGTAAGAAAGGAAATATTAAAGATCCTTGAAGCAGGTATAATTTATCCCATTGTTGATAGTCAGTGGGTAAGTCATGTTCATTGTGTCCCTAAGAATGGAGGTATTACTGTCGTTCCTAATGATAAAGATGAATTGATTCCTCAAAGAATTATTACAGGTTATAGGATGGTAATTGATTTTCGCAAATTAAATAAAGCTACAAAAAAGGATCATTACCCCTTGCGTTTCATTGATCAAATGCTAGAAAGATTATCCAAACATACACATTTCTGCTTTCTAGATGGTTACCCTGGTTTTTCTCAAATACCTGTGTCAGCTGATGATCAAGCAAAGACCACTTTTACTTGCCCTTTCGGTACTTTTGCTTATAGACGTATGCCTTTTGGTTTATGTAATGCACCTGCTACCTTTCAAAGATGCATGATGGCTATATTCTCTGATTTTTGTGAAAAGATTTGTGAGGTTTTCATGGATGATTTCTCCGTTTATGGATCCTCTTTTGATGATTGCTTGAGCAACCTTGATCGAGTTTTGCAGAGATGTGAAGAAACTAACCTTGTTTTCAATTGGGAGAAATGCCACTTTATGGTTAATGAAGGTATTGTCTTGGGGCATAAAAGTTCTGAAAGAGGTATTGAAGTTGACAAAGCTAAAGTTGATGCTATTGAAAAGATGCCATGTCCCAAGGACATCAATGGTATAAGAAGTTTCCTTGGTCATGCTGGTTTTTATAGGAGGTTCATTAAGGACTTATCAAAAATCTTTTGGCCTCTGACTAATCTATTACAAAAAGATATTGCTTTTGTCTTTGATGATGATTGTGTAGAAGCATTTGAAATACTTAAGAAAGCATTGATTTCTGCACCTATTGTTCAGCCACCTGATTGGAATTTACACTCTGAGATTATGTGCGATGCTAGTGATTATGCTATAGGTGATGTTCTAGGACAAAGAGTTGATAAGAAATTAAATGTTATTCAATATGCTAGTAAAACTCTAGACAGTGCCCAGAGAAACTATGCTACTACTGAAAAAGAATTCTTAGCAGTTGTATTTGCTTGTGATAAGTTCAGACCTTATATTGTTGATTCTAAAGTAACTATTCACACTGATCACGCTGCTATTAAATATCTTATGGAAAAGAAAGATGCTAAACCAAGACTTATTAGATGGGTTCTCTTGCTACAAGAATTTGATTTGCATATTATTGATAGAAAGGGAGCTGAGAACCCCGTTGCGGACAACTTGTCTAGGTTAGAGAATGTTCTTGATGACCCATTACCTATTGATGATAGCTTTCCCGATGAACAATTAGCTGTCATAAATGCTTCTTGTACTGCTCCATGGTATGCTAATTATGCTAATTACATTGTTGCTAAATTTATACCACCTAGTTTCACATACCAGCAAAAGAAAAAGTTTTTCTATGATTTAAGACATTACTTCTGGGATGACCCACACCTTTATAAAGAAGGAGTAGATGGTGTTATTAGATGTTGTATACCTGAGCATGAACATGAACAAATCCTACGCAAGTGTCACTCCGAAGCCTATGGAGGACACCACGCTGGAGATAGGACTGCACATAAGGTATTGCAATCCGGTTTTGATCGGCCCACTCTCTTCAAAGATGCCCGTAAGTTTGTCTTATCTTGTGAAGAATGTCATAGAATTGGTAATATTAGTAGACGTCAAGAAATGCATATGAATTATTCACTCGTTATTGAACCATTTGATGTTTGGCGCTTTGATTACATGGGACCGTTTCCTTCCTCTAATGGGTATACACATATTTTAGTTGTTGTTGATTACGTTACTAAGTGGGTAGAAGTTATTCCAACTAGTAGTGTTGATCATAAAAAATCTATTAAAATGCTTAAAGAAGTTATTTTTTCCGAGGTTTGGAGTCCCTAGATATTTAATGACTGATGGTGGTTCGCATTTTATTCATGGTGCTTTTCGTAAGATGCTTGCTAAGTATGATGTTAACCATAGAATTGCATCTCCATATCACCCACAATCTAGTGGTCAAGTAGAATTGAGTAATAGAGAGCTCAAATTAATTCTGCAAAAGACTGTTAATAGATCTAGAAAAAATTGGTCCAAGAAACTTGATGATGCATTATGGGCCTATAGAACTGCATATAAAAATCCTACGGGTATGTCTCCGTATAAAATGGTTTATGGAAAAGCATGTCACTTACCTCTCGAACTAGAACATAAGGCATATTCGGCCATTAAAGAGCTCAACTATGATTTCAAACTTGCCGGTGAAAAGAGGTTATTTGACATTACCTCACTTGATGAATGGAGAACCCAGGCTTATGAGAATGCCAAACTGTTTAAAGAAAAAGTTAAAAGATGGCATGACAAAAGGATACAAAAGCGTGAGTTTAATCTAGGTGATTATGTGTTGCTATACAACTCTCGCTTAAGAGTTTTTGCAGGAAAACTTCTCTCTAAATGGGAAGGTCCTTATGTTATCGAGGAGGTCTATCGTTCCGGTGCCATAAAAATCAACAACTTCGAAGGCACAAATCCGAAGGTGGTGAACGGTCAAAGAATCAAACATTATATCTCAGGTAATCCCATAAATGTTGAAACGAATATTATTGAAACCGTAACCCCGGAGGAATACATAAGAGACACCTTCCAAAACGTCTTAGACTCCGAAAAGGAATAGATATGTGGTACGGTAAGTAAACCGACCCCAAAATAGTTATAATGGCTATTTTTCTCCGTTTTGGAATATTTAAGAAAATAGGAAAATAAGAAGCAGTCCGGGAAGGACACGAGGCTTCCACGAGGGTGGGAAGTGTGCCCTACCCCCCTGGGCGTGCCCCTGCCTCGTGGGCACCTCGTGTGCTCTTCGGACTCTATTTTCTTGCACGATACTTCTTTTGGTTGGTAAAAATTCATTATATAATCTCCCAAAGGTTTTGACCACTGTATCATGCAATTATCCTCTGTTCTTGTTTCAGTTGTTTTTCTGACAGATCTAGATCACCATGACGTCTCCAAGTGCCCCCAAGGACAAGTTCTTCGAGAAGGTCATCAACCCCTACCTCACAGAGGTGCTGCAACACCCTCAAACCATTGAGATGCATGAGGGGGTGCTTCACATCCACGATGTTGAGGGACCAAGGAGGACCGGAAGCGTGGAGACAAGGCTCGAGGCAATGGAGCAACAAGTTTTCAAGTGTCAGGAGATGGTGGAGCGCGGACTTGACTCCAATCACATAATGATCACGGAGTTCACCAACAACCACAAGCTGGACGCCAAGGACATTGGGGAGGCCATCTTCAAGCTTCATGAGAAAATCGAGCACCTCCAAGCCCAGATCTATGACCTGCAAAACCAAAAATGTGAGTATGAATATAGATTCAAGAGGATGAGTTTGGCTGCAGATTTAAGGATCCCGAAGACTCGATCATCCTTCTATGATGGTGAGCCTTTGCCTTGGAAGAGGGACGACAAGCCTACATCATCAACAACTCCATCTCCTTCACCAGCAAAAGAGATATAATCACAATGGGTATGGGCACTCCCCTTGGCAACTGCCAAGCTTGGGGGAGGTGCCCCGGTATCGTATCACCATCACACTCCTATCTTTACCGTTTTCTTAGTTCGATCCTTTTGGTAATATCTTGATCTAGTAGAATAAAGTTTTAGTATGATTTAGTTTTGAGTTTTGCCTTATGATCCTTCTATGTAATCGAGTCCGTGAGCTATATATAATAAAGATTAGTGTTGAGTTAAGGGCTTTATTATCTTGTTATGATCTTGGGGGGAATAAAAGAAAAAGAATGAATAAAAAGAAATAAAGAGATCATATTGATCTTATGGAAAGTAATGACTTCGCATATAAAGAGTATGATGATTAAAAGTTGTTGAGAGTTGACAAACGTAGCTTTGGTCATCGTTGCAATTAATAGGAAGTAATAAAGAAAGAGAGGTTTCACATATAAATATACTATCTTGGACATCTTTTATAATTGTGAGCACTCATTAAAATATGACATGCTAAAGAGTTGATGTTGGACAAGGAAGACAACGTAATGGGTTATGTTTTCTTATATCTGAAATAAAGTATATTGTCATGGATCATCCAACATGTTGAGCTTGCCTTTTCCCTCTCATGCTAGCCAAATTCTTTGCACCAAGTAGAGATACTACTTGTGCTTCCGAATATCCTTAAAACCAGTTTTGCCATGAGTGTCCACCATATCTACCATGGATTGAGTAAGATCCTTCAAGTAAGTTGTCATCGGTGCATGCAATAAAAATTGCTCTCTAAATATGTATGATTTATTAGTGTGAAGAAAATAAGCTTTATGTGATCTTGTGATATGGAAGAAATAAAAGCAACGGACTGCATAATAAAGGTCCATATCACAAGTGGCAATATAAAGTGACGTTCTTTTGCATTAAGATTTCGTGCATCTAACCCAAAAGCACATGACAACCTCTGCTTCCTTCTGCGAAGGGCCTATCTTTTAGTTTTTACCTTATGCAAGAGTCATGGTGATTTTCACCTCTCCTTTTTATATTTTATCCTTTGGCAAGCACATTGTGTTGAAAAGATCCTGATATATATATCCAATTGGATGTAAGTTAGCATGAATTATTATTGTTGACATTACCCTTGAGGTAAAAGGTTGGGAGGCTACACTATAAGCCCCTAACTTTCTCTATGTCCGATTAAAACTCCATACCCATAAGTATTGTGTGAGTGTTAGCAATTGTGAAAGACTAAATGATAGTTGAGTATGTGGACTTGCTGAAAAGCTCTTATGTTGACTCTTTTTGATTTTATGATAAATTGCAATTGCTTCAATGACTGGGATTATAGTTTGTTAGTTTTCAATGAAGTTTCTGATTCATACTTGATGTTGTGAATAGATTGTTACTTGAGCATAAGAAGTCATATGACAATATCCATATATGTTGTTGTTATAAGAATGATCATGATGCCCTCATGTCCGTATTTTATTTTATCGACACCTCTATCTCTAAACATGTGGACATATTTATCGTTATCGGCTTCCGCTTGAGGACAAGTGAGGTCTAAGCTTGGGGAGTTGATACGTCCATTTTGCATCATGCTTTTATATTGATATTTATTGCATTATGGGTTGTTATTAAACGTTATGTCACAATACTTATGCCTATTCTCTCTTATTTTACAAGGTTTACATGAAGAGGGAGAATGCCGGCAGCTGGGATTCTGGGCTGGAAAAGGAGCAAATATTAGAGACCTATTCTACACAGCTCCAAAAGTCCTGAAACTTCATGGAAGTTATTTTCAGAATTAATAAAAAATACTGGCAAAATAAAGTACCGGTGGGGGCCCACACCTTGGCCACGAGGGTGGGGGGCGCGCCCTACCCCCTGGGTGCGCCCCCTGCCTCATGGGCCCCCTGGTGGCTCTCTGATGCCCATCTTCTGCTATATGAAGCCTTTCGTCCGAGAAAAAAATCATAAGCAAGCTTTCGGGACGAAACTCCGCCGCCACGAGGCGGAACCTTGGCGGAACCAATCTAGGACTGCGGCGAAGCTGTTCTGCTGGGGAAACTTCCCTCCGGGAGGGGGAAATCATCGCCATCGTCATCACCAACGGTCCTCTCATCGGGAGGGGGCCAATATTCATCAACATCTTCACCAACACCATCTCCTCTCAAACCCTAGTTCATCTCTTGTATCCAATCTTTGTCCCAAAGCCTCAGATTGGTACCTGTGGGTTGCTAGTAGTGTTGATTACTCCTTGTAGTTGATGCTAGTTGGTTTATTTGGTGGAAGATCATATGTTCAGATCCATTATGCATATTAATACCCCTCTGATTATGAACATGAATATGATTTGTGAGTAGTTACGTTTGTTCCTGAGGACATGGGAGAAGTCTTGCTATTAGTAGTCATGTGAATTTGGTATTCGTTCGATATTTTGATGAGATGTATGTTGTCTTTCCTCTAGTGGTGTTATGTGAACATCGACTACATGACACTTCACCATTATTTGGGCCTAGAGGAAGGCATTGGGAAGTAATGAGTAGATGATGGGTTGCTAGAGTGACAGAAGCTTAAACCCTAGTTTATGTGTTGCTTCGTAAGGGGCTGATTTGGATCCATAAGTTTCATGCTATGGTTAGGTTTACCTTAATACTTCTTTTGTAGTTGCGGATTCTTGTAATAGGGGTTAATCATAAGTGGGATGCTTGTCCAAGTAAGGACAACACCCAAGCACCGGTCCACCCACATACCAAATTATCAAAGTAACGAACGTGAATCATATGAGCGTGATGAAAACTAGCTTGACGATAATTCCCATGTGTCCTCGGGAGCGCTTTTCTCTATATAAGAGTTTATCCAGGCTTGTCCTTTGCAACAAAAAGGATTGGGCCATCTTGCTGCACTTTATTTACACTTGTTACTTATTACCCGTTACAAATTACCTTACCACAAAACTATCTGTTACCGATAATTTTAGTGCTTGCAGAATACCTTGTTGAAAACCGCTTATCATTTCCTTCTGCTCCTCGTTGGGTTCGACACTCTTACTTATCGAAAGGACTACGATAGATCCCCTATACTTGTGGGTCATCACACGCCTCCACGTGGTGCCCGAGCGCCTCCCTCATGATGTTGGCTAGGTCTAAGGCCCTACAGAAGAGAGTCCCCAAGCCCAGCCTAAGGAGGGCGCCGGGTGCGCCTTCCTATGTGAGGAAGGAAGGCGCCCCATCTGAGGGCGCAAGTCCTGAGGTGGTGCCGCTGGAGACGCCGCTCTCCTGAGGCCGTTGGTGGAGCAGCCGCTTCTTCTTCTTGGGGACAGCCTCAGGAGGGTAGATAGTGCCTTTGTTGTTTGGGTCCTCGACTGCCGCAGCCTGGTAGGCGCGCTCGAGGGAGCACACCGCATCCTTTTCTTCGTAGGCAATCGTGATGACGACGCAACTCCCTGTCATCTTGAGGACGTTGCAACCATGATGAGTCACTGCCATGAACTTGGCCAGGGCTGGGTACCCGAAGATGGCATTGTATGGTAGGTGAATGTGGGCGACGTCGAAGTCGATGAGCTCAGTGCGGTAGTTTTCACGCTTGCCAAAGGTGACAGGGAGGCGGATCTGCCCTATCGGGGTGGTGGAGCCGTCGGTCACTCCTGAGAAGGGCTTGGTCGATTGCAGCTGATCATATGGCACTTGGAGGCGGTTGAACATATCGATGGAGAGGACATTGAGCCCTGCACCGCCATTGATGAGGGTCTTGGTGACAAGGATGTTGCTGATGATGGGCGAGCAGAGCATCGGGAGGGCGCCCGCAGTTGCCGTGCATTTGAGCTGGTCGGACGAGCTGAAGGTGATGGTGCACTTGGACCACTGAGTGGGCGTGCGTGTTGGGTAACGTAGTAATTTCAAAAAAAATCCTACGCACACACAGGATCATGGTGATGCATAGCAACGAGAGGGGAGAGTATGTCCACGTACCCTCGTAGACCGAAAGCGGAAGCGTTAGCACAACGCGGTTGATGTAGTCGTACGTCTTCACGATCCGACCAGTCCAAGTACCAAATGTACGGCACCTCGGAGTTCAGCACACGTTCAGCTCGATGACGTCCCTCGAACTCCGATCCAGCCGAGCTTTGAGGGAGAGTTCTGTCAGCACGACGGCGTGGTAACGATGATGATGTTCTACCAACGCAGGGCTTCGCCTAAGCATCGCTACGATATTATCGAGGTGGACTATGGTGGAGGGGGGCACCGCACACGGCTAAAAAATCAATGATCAATTGTTGTCTCCGGGGTGCCCCCCGGCCCCCGTATATAAAGGAGCAAGGAGGGAGAGGCGGCGGGCCAGGAGGAGGCGCGCCAGGAGGAATCCTACTCCCACCGGGAGTAGGACTCCCTCCCTTCCTAGTTGGACTAGGAGAAGGGGGAAGGAGGAGGGAGAGAGGAAGGAAAGGGAGGCGCCCCCCCCCCTCCTTGTCCAATTCGGACTAGAGGGGGAGGGGGCGTGCGGCCTGCCCTGGCCGCCCCTCCTCTTCTCCACTAAGGCCCATGTAGGCCCATTAAACCCCCGGTACTCTGGTAAAATCTCGATTTCACTTGGAACACTTCCGATATCCAAATATAGGCTTCCAATATATCAATCTTTATGTCTCAACCATTTCGAGACTCCTCATAATGTCCGTGATCACATCCGGGAATCCGAACTATCTTTGGTACATTAAAATACATAAACTCATAATATAACCGTCATCTAACTTTAAGCGTGCGGACCCCACGGGTTCGAGAACTATGTAGACATGACCGAGACACGTCTCCGGTCAATAACCAATAGCGGAACCTGGATGCTCATATTGGCTCCCACATATTCTATGAAGATCTTTATCGGTCAAACCGCATAACAACATATGTTGTTCCCTTTGTCATCGGTATGTTACTTGCCCGAGATTCGATCGTCTGTATCTCAATACCTAGTTCAATCTCGTTACCGGCAAGTCTCTTTACTCGTTCCCTAATACATCATCCCGCGACTAACTCATTAGTTACAATGCTTGCAAGTCTTATAGTGATGTGCATTATCGAGTGGGCCCAGAGATACCTCTCCGACAATCGGAGTGACAAATCCTAATCTCGAAATACGCCAACCCAACAAGTACCTTCAGAGACACCTGTAAAGCACATTTATAATCACCCAGTTACGTTGTGACGTTTGGTAGCACACAAAGTGTTCCTCCGGTAAATGGGAGTTGCATAATCTCATAGTCATAGGAACATCTATAAGTCATGAAGAAAGCAATAGCAGAATATAAAACGATCGAGTGCTAAGCTAACTAAATGGGTCAAGTCAATCACATCATTCTTCTAATGATGTGATCCCGTTAATCAAATGACAACTCATGTCAATGGTTAGGAAACATAACCATCTTTGATTAACAAGCTAGTCAAGTAGAGGCATACTAGTGACACTCTGTTTGTCTATGTATTCACACAAGTATTATGTTTCCGGTTAATACAATTCTAGCATGAATAATAAACATTATCATGATATAAGGAAATAATAACTTTATTATTGCCTCTAGGGCATATTTCCTTCAGTCTCCCACTTGCACTAGAGTCAATAATCTAGATTACACAGAAATGATTCTAACACCCATGGAGCCTTGGTGTTGATCATGTTTTTTTGTGGAAGAGGCTTAGTCAACGGGTCTGCAACATTCAGATCCGTATGTATCTTGCAAATTTCTATGTCTCCCATCTGGACTAGATCCCGGATGGAATTGAAGCGTCTCTTGATGTGCTTGGTTCTCTTGTGAAATCTGGATTCCTTTGCCAAGGCAATTGCACCAGTATTGTCACAAAAGATTTTCATTGGACCCGATGCACTAGGTATGACACCTAGATTGGATATGAACTCCTTCATCCGGACTCCTTCATTTGCTGCTTCCGAAGCAGCTTTGTACTCCGCTTCACACGTAGATCCTGCCACAACGCTTTGTTTATAACTGCACCAACTGACAGCTCCACCGTTCAATGTAAACACGTATCCGGGTTGCGATTTAGAATCGTCTGGATCAGTGTCAAAGCTTGCATCGACGTAATCATTTACGACTAGCTCTTTGTCACCTCCATAAACGATAAACCTATCCTTAGTCCTTTTCAGGTATTTCAGGATGTTCTTGACCGCTGTCTAGTGATCCACTCCTGGATTACTTTGGTACCTCCCTGCTAAACTTATAGCAAGGCACACATCAGGTCTGGTACACAACATTGCATACATGATAGAGCCTATGGCTGAAGCATAGGGAACATCTTTCATCTTCTCTCTATCTTCTGCAGTGGTCGGGCATTGAGCCTTACTCAACTTCACACCTTGTAACACAGGTAAGAACCCTTTATTTGCTTGATCCATTTTGAACTTCTTCAAAACTTTGTCAAGGTATGTGCTTTGTGAAAGTCCAATTAAGCGTCTTGATCTATCTCTATAGATCTTGATGCCCAATATGTAAGTAGCTTCGCCGAGGTCCTTCATTGAAAAACTCTTATTCAAGTATCCCTTTATGCTATCCAGAAATTCTATATCATTTCCAATCAGCAATATGTCATCCACATATAATATTAGAAATGCTACAAAGCTCCCACTCACTTTCTTGTAAATACAGGCTTCTCCAAAAGTCTATATAAAACCAAATGCTTTGATCACACTATCAAAGCGTTTATTCCGACTCCGAGAGGCTTGCACCTGTCCATAAATGGATCGCTGGAGCTTGCACACTTTGTTAGCTCCCTTTGGATTGACAAAACCTTCCGGTTGCATATATACAACTCTTCTTCTAGAAATCCATTCAGGAATGCAGTTTTGACATCCATTTGCCAAATTTCACAATCATAAAATGTGGCAATTGCTAACATGATTCGGACAGACTTAAGCATCTCTACAGGTGAGAAAGTCTCATCGTAGTCAACCCTTTGAACTTGTCGAAAACCTTTTGCAAGAAGTTGAGCTTTATAGACAGTAACATTACTGTCAGCGTCAGTCTTCTTCTTGAAGATCCATTTATTCTCAATGGCTTGCCGATCATCGGGCAAGTCAACCAAAGTCCACACTTTGCTCTCATACATGGATCCCATCTCAGATTTCATGGCCTCAAGCCATTTTGCGGAATCTGGGCTCACCATCGCTTCTTCATAGTTCATAGGTTCGTCATGGTCTAGTAATATAACCTCTAGAACAGGATTACCGTACCACTCGGGTGCGGATCTTACTATGGTTGATCTACGAGGTTCAGTAACAACTTGATCCGAAGTTTCATGATCATTATCATTAACTTCCTCACTAATTGGTGTAGGTGTCACAGGAACCGGTTTCTGTGATGAACCACTTTCTAATAAGGGAGTAGGTACAGTTACCTCATCAAGTTCTACTTTCCTCCCACTCACTTCTTTCAAGAGAAACTCCTTCTCTAGAAAGGATCCAAATTTAGCAACAAAAGTCTTGCCTTCAGATCTATGATAGAAGGTGTACCCAACAGTTTCCTTTGGGTATCCTATGAAGACACATTTCTCCGATTTGGGTTCGAGCTTATCAGGTTGAAGCTTTTTCACATAAGCATCGCAGACCCAAACTTTAAGAAAAGACAACTTTGGTTTCTTGCCAAACCACAGTTCATAAGGTGTCGTCTCAACGGATTTTGATGGTGCCCTATTTAACGTGAATGCAGCCGTCTCTAAAGCATAACCCCAAAATGATAGCGGTAAATCAGTAAGAGACATCATAGATCCCACCATATCTAGTAAAGTACGATTATGACGTTCGAACACACCATTACGCTATGGTGTTCCGGGTGGCGTGAGTTGTGAAACTATTCCGCATTGTTTCAAATGAAGACCAAACTCGTAACTCAAATATTCTCCTCCACGATCAGATCGTAGAAACTTTATTTTCTTGTTACGATGATTTTCAACATCAATCTAAAATTCTTTGAACTTTTCAAATGTTTCAGACTTATGTTTCGTTAAGTAGATATACCCATATCTTCTCAAATCATCTGTGAAGGTGAGAAAATAACGCTACCCGCCGCGAGCCTCAACATTCATCGGACCACATACATCTGTATGTATGATTTCCAACAAATCTGTTGCTCGCTCCATAGTTCCGGAGAACGGCATTTTAGTCATCTTGCCCATGAGGCACGGTTCACAAGTACCAAGGGATTCATAACCAAGTGGTTCCAAAAGTCCATCAGTATGGAGTTTCTTCATGCGCTTTACACCAATATGACCTAAACGGTAGTGCCACAAATATGTTGCACTATCATTATCAACTCTGCATCTTTTGGCTTTAATATTATGAATATGTGTATCACTACTATCGAGATTCAACAAGAATAGACCACTCTTCAAGGGTGCATGACCATAAAAGATATTACTCATATAAATATAAAAACCATTATTCTCTGATTTAAATGAATAACCGTCTCGCATCAAACAAGATCCAGATATAATGTTCATGCTTAACGCTGGCACCAAATAACAATTATTCAGGTCTAAAACTAATCCCGAAGGTAGATGTAGAGGTAGCGTGCCGACCGCGATCACATCGACTTTGGAACCATTTCCCACGCGCATCGTCACCTCATCCTTAGCCAATCTTCGCTTAATCTGTAGTCCCTGTTTCGAGTTGCAAATATTAGCAATAGATCCAGTGTCAAATACCCAGGTGCTACTGCGAGCATTAGTAAGGTACACATCAATAACATGTATATCACATATACCTTTGTTCACCTTGCCATCCTTCTCATCTGCCAAATACTTGGGGCAGTTCCGCTTCCAGTGACTAGTCTATTTGCAGTAGAAGCACTCAGTCTCAGGCTTAGGTCCAGACTTGGGTTTCTTCTCTTGAGCAGCAACTTGTTTGCTGTTCTTCTTGAAGTTCCCCTTCTTATTCCCTTTGCCCTTTTTCTTGAAACTAGTGGTCTTGTTGACCATCAACACTTGATGCTCCTTCTTGATTTCTACCTCCGCAACCTTTAGCATTGCGAAGAGCTCGGGAACCGTCTTATCCATCCCTTGCATGTTATAGTTCATCACGAAGCTCTTGTAGCTTGGTGGCTGTGATTGAAGAATTTTGTCAATGACGCTATCATCCGGAAGATTAACTCCGAGTTGAATCAAGTGATTGTTATACCCAGACATTCTGGGTATATGCTCACTGACAGAACTATTCTCCTCCATCTTGCAGCTGTAGAACTTATTGGAGACTTCATATCTCTCAATCCGGGCATTTGCTTGAAATATTAACTTCAACTCTTGGAACATCTCATATGCTCCATGACGTTCAAAACGTCGTTGAAGTCCCGGTTCTAAGCCGTAAAGCATGGCACACTGAACTATCGAGTAGTCATCAGCTTTGCTTTGCCAGACGTTCATAACATCTGGTGTTGCTCCTGCAGCAGGTCTGGCACCTAGCGGTGCTTCCAGGACGTAATTCTTCTGTGCAGCAATGAGGATAATCCTCAAGTTACGGACCCAGTCCGTGTAATTGCTACCATCATCTTTCAACTTTGCTTTCTCAAGGAACGCATTAAAATTCAACGGAACAATAGCACGGGCCATCTATCTACAATCAACATAGACAAGCAAAATACTATCAGGTACTAAGTTCATGATAAATTTAAGTTCAAATAATTATATTACTTAAGAACTCCCACTTATATAGACATCCCTCAAATCTTCTAAGTGATCACGTGATCCAAATCAACTAAACCATGTCCGATCATCACGTGAGATGGAGTAGTTTCAATGGTGAACATCACTATGTTGATCATATCTACTATATGATTCACGCTCGACCTTTCGGTCTCAGTGTTTCGTGGCCATATCTGCATATGCTAGGATCGTCAAGTTTAACCTGAGTATTCCGCGTGTGCAACTGTTTTGCACCCGTTGTATTTGAACGTAGAGCCTATCACACCCGATCATCACGTGGTGTCTCAGCACGAAGAACTTTCGCAATGGTGCATACTCAGGGAGAACACTTATACCTTGATAATTTAGTGAGAGATCATCTTATAATGCTACCGTCAACCAAAGCAAGATAAGATGCATAAAAGATAAACATCACATGCAATCAATATAAGTGATATGATATGGCCATCATCATCTTGTGCTTGTGATCTCCATCTTCGAAGCACCGTCATGATCACCATCGTCACTGGTGCGACACCTTGATCTCCATCGTAGCATCGTTGTCGTCTCACCAACTTATGCTTCTACGACTATCGCTACCGCTTAGTGATAAAGTAAAGCATTACAGGGCGATTGCATTGCATACCATAAAGCGACAACCATATGACTCTTGCCAGTTGCCGATAACTCGGTTACAAAACATGATCATCTCATACAATAAAATATAGCATCATGCCTTGACCATATCGCATCACAACATGCCCTGCAAAAACAAGTTAGACGTCCTCTACTTTGTTGTTGCAAGTTTTACGTGGCTGCTAGGGGTTGAGCAAGAACCGTTCTTACCTACGCATCAAAACCACAATGATAGTTTGTCAAGTTAGTGTTGTTTTAACCTTCTCAAGGACCGGGCGTAGCCACACTCAGTTCAACTAAAGTTGGAGAAACTGACACCCGCCAGCCACCTGTGTGCAAAGCACGTCAGTAGAACCAGTCTCGCGTAAGCGTACGCGTAATGTCGGTCCGGGCCGCTTCATCCAACAATACCGCCGAACCAAAGTATGACATGCTGGTAAGCAGTATGACTTATATCACCCACGACTCACTTGCGTTCTACTCGTGCATATAACATCTATGCATAAAACCAGGCTCGGATGCCACTGTTGGGTAACGTAATAATTTCAAAAAAATTCCTACGCACACACAGGATCATGGTGATGCATAGCAACGGGAGGGGAGAGTATGTCCATGTACCCTCATAGACCGAAAGCGGAAGTGTTAGCACAACGCGGTTGATGTAGTCGTACGTCTTCACGATCCGACCGATCCAAGTACCGAACGTACGGCACCTCCGAGTTCAGCACACGTTCAACTCGATGACGTCCCTCAAACTCTGATCCAGCAGAGCTTTGAGGGAGAGTTCCATCAGCACGACGGTGTGATAAAGATGATGATGTTCTACAGACGCAGGGCTTCGCCTAAGCACCACTACGATATTATCGAGGTGGACTATGGTGGAGGGGGGCACCACACACGGCTAAAAGATCAATGATCAATTGTTGTCTCTGGGGTACCCCCCTGCCCCCGTATATAAAGGAGCAAGGGGGGAGGCGGCCGGCCAGGAGGAGGCCTACTCCCACCAGGAGGAGGCCTACTCCCACCAGGAGGAGGCCTACTCCCACCAGGAGTAGGACTCCCTCCCTTCCTAGTTGGACTAGGAGAAGGGGGAAAGAGGAGGGAGAGAGGAAGGAAATTAAAGGGGGGTGCCCCCCCTCCTTGTCCAATTCGGACTAGAGGGGGAGGGGCGCGCGGCCTACCCTGGCCGCACCTCCTCATCTCCACTAAGGTCCATGTAGGCCCATTAAACCCCCGAGAGGTTCCGGTAACCCCCGGTACTCCGGTAAAATCCCGATTTCACTTGGAACACTTCCGATATGCAAATATAGGCTTCCAATATATCAATCTTTATGTCTCGACCATTTCGAGACTCCTCGTCATGTCCGTGATCACATCCTGGACTCCGAACTATCTTCGGTACATCAAAATACATAAACTCATAATATAACCGTCATCTAACTTTAAGCGTGCGGACCCTACGGGTTCGAGAACTATGTAGACATGACCGAGAAACGTCTCCGGTCAATAACCAATAGCGGAACCTGGATGCTCATATTGGCCCCCACATATTCTACGAAGATCTTTATCGGTCAAACCGCATAACAACATACGTTGTTCCCTTTGTCGTCGGTATGTTACTTGCCCAAGATTCGATCGTCTGTATCTCAATACCAAGTTCAATCTCATTACCGGCAAGTCTCTTTACTCGTTCCATAATACATCATCCTGCAACCAACTCACTAGTTACAATGCTTACAAGGCTTATAGTGATGTGCATTACCGAGTGGGCCCAGAGATACCTCTCCGACAATCGGAGTGACAAATCCTAATCTCGAAATACGCCAACCCAACAAGTACCTTCGGAGACACCTGTAGAGCACCTTTATAATCACCCAGTTACGTTGTGACGTTTGGTAGCACACAAAGTGTTCCTCCGGTAAACGGGAGTTGCATAATCTCATAGTCATAGGAACATGTATAAGTCATGAAGAAAGCAATAGCAGAATACAAAACGATCGAGTGCTAAGCTAATGGATTGGGTCAAGTCAATCACATCATTCTTCTAATGATGTGATCCCGTTAATCAAATGACAACTCATGTCAATGGTTAGGAAACATAACCATCTTTGATTAACGAGCTAGTCAAGTAGAGGCATACTAGTGACACTCTGTTTGTCTATGTATTCACACAAGTATTATGTTTCCGGTTAATACAATTCTAGCATGAATAATAAAAATTTATCATGATATAAGGAAATAAATAATAACTTTATTGCCTCTAGGGCATATTTCCTTCAGTGCAGCCTCGAGCCTGGGGAGGGCCGCGTTCACCTCACGGGCAAACTGCTTGAAGATGCGCTAGGAGGCTGGGGCCTGAGCGCCACCCAAGATGCAGGCGATGACGCGCGGCTCCTGGAAGCCCCCAGCCCTCTCGTCCTGGTGATGGTCGTCGTTCCTTCTTGGTGGTGGTTGCAGTGAAGGGAGGCCATCCTTGCCCTGAGGACGGTCCTCACAAGGCTGATCCCTCCAATCGCCCTCGTGAGGCTGGTCCTGCCGGCGATCCTCACGAGGCTTGTCGCGCCACTCTGCTACCTCTTGAGCACTGTGTTGGTTTTCCCTTGAAGAGGAAAGGGTGATGCAGTAAAGCAGCGTAAGTATTTCGCTCAGTTTTTTAGAACCAAGGTATCAATCCAGTAGGAGGCCGCGCATGAGTCCCTTGCACCTACACAAACAAATAAATCCTCGCAACCAACGTGATAAGGGGTTGTCAATCCCTACACGGTCACTTACGAGAGTGAGGTCTGATATATATGATAAGATAATATTTTTGGTATTTTTATGATAAAGATGCAAAGTAAAATAGAAGGCAATAAAAATAACTAAGTGTTGGAAGATTAATATGATGGAAAATAGACCCGGGGGCCATAGGTTCCACTAGTGGCTTCTCTCAAGAGCATAAGTATTACGGTGGGTGAACAAATTACTGTTGAGCAATTGATAGAATTGAGCATAGTTATGAGAATATCTTGGTATTGTCATGTATATAGGCATCACGTCCGAGACAAGTAAACCGACTTTTGCCTGCATCTACTACTATTACTCCACACATCGACCGCTATCTAGCATGCATCTAGAGTATTAAGTTTATAAGAACAGAGTAACGCTTTAAGCAAGATGACATGATGTAGAGGGATAAACTCATGCAATATGATATAAACCCCATCTTGTTATCCTCGATGGCAACAATACAATACGTGCCTGTTGGGGAACGTTGTAGAAAATAAAAATTTTCTACGGTTTCACCAAGATCTATCTATGAGTTCATCTAGCAACGAGTGATCGGAGTGCATCTACATACCTTTGTAGATCGCGAGCGGAAGCATTCAAAGAACGGGGTTGAGGGAGACGTACTCGTTGTGATCCAAATCACCGGAGATCCTAGCGCTGAACGGATGGCACCTCCGCGTTCAACACACGTACGGTCAGCGTGACGTCTCCTCCTTCTTGATCCAGCAAGGGGGAAGGAGAGGTTGATGAAGATCCAGCAGCACGACAGCGTGACGGTGGATGCAGCAGTCACCGCAGCAGGGCTTCGCCGAGCTTCTACGAAAGGGAGAGGTGTAGCAGGGGAGAGGGAGGCGCCAAGACTTTAGGGTGCGGCTGCCCTCCCTCCCCCCCCCTTTATATAGGCCCCCTGGGGGGCGCCGGCCCTGGGAGATGGGATCTCCTGGGGGGTGGCGGCCAAGGGGGGTGGAGTGCCCCCCAAGGCAAGTGGGGCGCCCCCCCACCCTAGGGTTTCCAACCCTAGGCGCAAGGGGGCGCACCAGCCCACTATGGGCTGGTTCCCCTCCCCACTTCAGCCCATGGGGCCCTCCGGGATGGGTGGCCCCACCCGGTGGACCCCCGGGACCCATCCGGTGGTCCCGGTACAATACCGGTGATCCCGAATTCTCCCAATGGCCGAAACTGCACTTCTTATATATAATTCTTTACCTCTGGACCATTCCGGAACTCCTCGTGACATCCGGGATCTCATCCGGGACTCCGAACAACTTTTGGATTACTGCATACTCGTCTCTATACAACCCTAGCATCACCGAACCTTAAGTGTGTAGACCCTACGGGTTCGGGGGACACGTAGACATGACCGAGACAGCTCTCCGGCCAATAACCAACAGCGGGATCTGGATACCCATGTTGGCTCCCACATGCTCCTCGATGATCTCATCAGATGAACCACGATGTCGAGGATTCAAGCAACCCCGTATACAATTCCCTTTGTCAATCGGTATTTTACTTGCCCGGGATTCGATCATCGGTATCCCAATACCTCGTTTAATCTCGTTACCGGCAAGTCACTTTATCGTACCGTAATGCATGATCCCGTGACCAAACACTTGGTTACTTTGAGCTCATTATGATGATGCATTACCGAGTGGGCCCAGAGATACCTCTCCGTCATACGGAGTGACAAATCCCAGTCTCGATCCGTGTCAACCCAACAGACACTTTCGGAGATACCCGTAGTACACCTTTATAGTCACCCAGTTATGTTGTGACGTTTGGTACACCCAAAGCACTCCTACGATATCCGGGAGTTACACGATCTCATGGTCTAAGGAAAAGATACTTGACATTGGAAAAGCTCTAGCAAACGAACTATAAGATCTTGTGCTATGCTTAGGATTGGGTCTTGTCCATCACATCATTCTCCTAATGATGTGATCTCGTTATCAATGGCATCCAATGTCCATAGTCAGGAAACCATGACTATCTGTTGATCAACGAGCTAGTCAACTAGGCTTACTAGGGACATGTTGGTGTCTATGTATTCACACATGTATTACGATTTCCGGATAACACAATTATAGCATGAACAAAAGACAATTATCATGAACAAGGAAATATAATAATAATCCTTTTATTATTGCCTCTAGGGCATATTTCCAACAATCTCCCACTTGCACTAGAGTCAATAATCTAGTTACATTGTGATGAATCGAACACCCATAGAGTTCTGGTGTTGATCATGTTTTGCTCACGGAAGAGGTTTAGTCAACGGATCTGCAACATTCAGATCCGTATGCACTATGCAAGTTTCTATGTCTCCAATTTGAACATTTTCACGAATGGAGTTGAAGCGACGCTTGATGTGCCTGGTCTTCTTGTGAAACCTGGGCTCCTTGGCAAGTGCAATAGCTCCAGTGTTGTCACGGAAGAGTTTGATCGGCCCCGACGCATTGGGTATGACTCCTAGGTCGGTGATGAACTCCTTCACCCAAATTGCTTCATGTGCTGCCTCCGAGGCTGCCATGTACTCCGCTTCACATGTAGATCCCGCCACGACGCTCTGCTTGCAGTTGCACCAGCTTACTGCTCCACCATTCAACATATACACGTATCCGGTTTGTGACTTAGAGTCATCCAGATCTGTGTCGAAGCTAGCGTCGACGTAACCCTTTACGACGAGCTCTTCGTCACCTCCATAAACGAGAAACATGTCCTTAGTCCTTTTCAGGTACTTCAGGATATTCTTGACCGTTGTCCAGTGTTCCTTGCCGGGATTACTTTGGTACCTTCCTACCAAACTTACGGCAAGGTTTACATCAAGTCTGGTACACAGCATGGTATACATAATAGACCCTATGGCTGAGGCATAGGGGATGACACTCATCTCTTCTATATCTTCTGCCGTGGTCGGGCATTGAGCTGAGCTCAATTTCACACCTTGCAACACAGGCAAGAACCCCTTCTTAGACTGATCCATATTGAACTTCTTCAATATCTTATCAAGGTATGTGCTTTGTGAAAGACCTATGAGGCGTCTTGATCTATCTCTATAGATCTTGATGCCTAATATATAAGGAGCTTCTCTAAGGTCCTTCATTGAAAAACTCTTATTCAAGTAGGCCTTAATGCTGTCCAAAAGTTCTATATCATTTCCCATCAAAAGTATGTCATCTACAAATAATATGATAAATGCTACAGAGCTCCCACTCACTTTCTTGTAAACGCAGGCTTCTCCATAAGTCTGCATAAACCCAAACGCTTTGATCATCTCATCAAAGCGAATGTTCCAACTCCGAGATGCTTGCACCAGCCCATAAATGGATCGCTGGAGCTTGCATACCTTGTTAGCATTCTTAGGGTCGGCAAAACCTTCCGGCTGCATCATATACAGTTCTTCCTTAAGATAACCGTTAAGGAATGCCGTTTTGACGTCCATTTGACATATCTCATAATCATAGTATGCGGCAATTGCTAACATGATTCGGACGGACTTCAGCTTCGCTACGGGAGAGAAAGTCTCATCATAGTCAACCCCTTGAACTTGCCGATAACCCTTAGTGACAAGTCGAGCTTTATAGATGCTAACATTACCATCCGCGTCCGTCTTCTTCTTAAAGATCCATTTGTTTTCTATCGCTCGCCGATCATCGGGCAAGTCTGTCAAAGTCCACACTTTGTTTTCATACATGGATCCTATCTCGGATTGCATGGCTTCAAGCCATTTGTTGAAATCTGGGCCCGCCATCGCTTCTTCATAGTTCGAAGGTTCACCGTTGTCTAACAACATGA
The DNA here is from genome assembly GCA_032464435.1 of Aegilops umbellulata. Classification (NCBI taxonomy): domain Eukaryota; kingdom Viridiplantae; phylum Streptophyta; class Magnoliopsida; order Poales; family Poaceae; genus Aegilops; species Aegilops umbellulata. The sequence goes on along the minus strand of CP136057.1, from coordinate 576,481,108 downwards.
TTTCCAGGACAGGGTTGCCATACCACTCTGGTGTGAACGTGTCCTTGTGGACCTACGAAGTTCAATAGCAACTTGATTCGAAGTACCTTGATCATCATCATTAATTTCCTCTTCAGTGGATGTAGGCGCCACAGGAACATTTTCCTGAGCTGCACTACTTTCCGGTTCAAGAGGTAGTACTTCATCGAGTTCTACTTTCCTCCCACTTACTTCTTTCGAGAGAAACTGTTTCTCTAGAAAGGATCCGTTCTTGGCAACAAAGATCTTGCCTTCGGATCTAAGGTAGAAGGTATACCCAATGGTTTCCTTAGGGTATCCTATGAATACGCATTTTTCCGACTTGGGTTCGAGCTCTTCAGGTTGAAGTTTCTTGACATAAGCATCACATCCCCAAACTTTTAGAAATGACAGCTCAGGTTTCTTCCCAAACCATAATTCATACGGTGTTGTCTCAAGGATTTAGACGGTGCCCTATTTAAAGTGAATGTAGCTATCTCTAGAGCGTATCCCCAAAATGATAGCGGTAAGTCAGTAAGAGACATCATAGATCGCACCATATCCAATAGAGTGCGACTACGACGTTCGGACACACCATTAAGTTGAGGTGTTCCAGGCGGCGTGAGTTGTGAAACGATTCCACATTTCCTTAAGTGTGTACCAAATTCGTGACTTAAATATTCTCCTCCACGATCTGATAGTAAGAACTTTATTTTTCGGTCACGTTGATTTTCTACCTCATTCTGAAATTCCTTGAACTTTTCAAAGGTCTCAGACTTGTGTTTCATCAAGTAGACATACCCATATCTACTCAAGTCATCAGTGAGAGTGAGAACATAACGATATCCTCCGCGAGCCTCAACGCTCATTGGACCGCACACATCAGTATGTATGATTTCCAGTAAGTTGGTTGCTCGCTCCATTGTTCCGGAGAACGGAGTCTTGGTCATTTTGCCCATGAGGCATGGTTCGCATGTGTCAAATGATTCATAATCGAGAGACTCTAAAAGTCCATCAGCATGGAGCTTCTTCATGCGCTTGACACCAATGTGACCAAGGCGGCAGTGCCACAAGTATGTGGGACTATCGTTATCAACTTTACATCTTTTGGTATTCACACTATGAATATGTGTAACATCACGTTCGAGATTCATTAAGAATAGACCATTGACCATCGGAGCATGACCATAAAACATATCTCTCATATAAATAGAACAACCATTATTCTCGGATTTAAATGAGTAGCCATCTCGTATTAAACGAGATCCTGATACAATGTTCATGCTCAAACTTGACACTAAATAACAATTATTGAGGTTTAAAACTAATCCCGTAGGTAAATGTAGAGGTAGCGTGCCGACGGCGATCACATCGACCTTGGAACCATTCCCGACGTGCATCGTCACCTCGTCCTTCGCCAGTCTCCGCTTATTCCGCAGCTCCTGCTTTGAGTTACAAATATGAGCAACGGCACCGGTATCAAATACCCAGGAGCTACTATGAGCATTGGTAAGGTACACATCAATTACATGTATATCACATATACCTTTAGTGTTGCCGGCCTTCTTGTCCGCTAAGTATTTGGGGCAGTTCCGCCTCCAGTGACCCTTGCCTTTGCAATAAAAGCACTCAGTCTCAGGCTTGGGTCCATTCTTTGACTTCTTCCCGGCAACTGGCTTACCGGGCGCGGCAACATCCTTTCCATCCTTCTTGAAGTTCTTCTTACCCTTGCCTTTCTTGAACTTGGTGGTTTTATTGACCATCAACACTTGATGTTCCTTTTTGATTTCTACCTCCGCTGATTTCAGCATTGAAAATACTTCGGGAATGGTCTTTTCCATCCCCTGCATATTGTAGTTCATCACAAAGCTCTTGTAGCTAGGTGGGAGCGACTGAAGGATTCTGTCAATGACCGCCTCATCCGGGAGGTTAATGTCCAGCTGGGACAAGCGGTTGTGCAACCCAGACATTTTGAGTATGTGCTCACTGACAGAACTATTTTCCTCCATTTTACAGCTGTAGATCTTGTCGGAGACTTCATATCTCTCGACCCGGGCATGAGCTTGGAAAACCATTTTCAGCTCTTCGAACATCTCATATGCTCCGTGTTGCTCAAAACGCTTTTGGAGCCCCGGTTCTAAGTTGTAAAGCATGCCGCACTGAACGAGGGAGTAATCATCAGCACGCTGCTGCCAAGCGTTCATAACATCTTGGTTTTCTGGGATGGGTGCTTCACCTAGCGGTGCTTCTAGGACATATTGTTTCCTGGCAGCTATGAGGATGATCCTCAGGTTCCGGACCTAGTCCGTATAGTTGCTGCCATCATCTTTCAGGTTGGTTTTCTCTAGGAACGCATTGAAGTTCATGTTGACATGAGCATTGGCCATTTGATCTACAAGACATTTATGCAAAGATTTTTAGACTAAGTTCATGACAATTAAGTTCATCTAATCAAATTATTTAATGAACTCCCACTCAGATTAGACATCCCACTAGTCATCTAAGTGAAACATGGTCCGACTCGACTAGGCCGTGTCCGATCATCACGTGAGACGGACTAGTCATCATCGGTGAACATCTCCATGTTGATCGTATCGTTCATACGACTCATGTTCGACCTTTCGGTCTCTTGTGTTCCGAGGCCATGTTTGTACATGCTAGGCTCGTCAAGTTAACCTTAGTGTTTGCATGTGTAAATCTGTCTTACACCCGTTGTATGTGAACGTTGGAATCTATCACACCCGATCATCACGTGGTGCTTCGAAACAACGAACTGTCGCAACGGCGCACAGTTAGGGGGAACACTTTCTTGAAATTATTATGAGGGATCATCTTATTTACTACCGTCGTTCTAAGTAAACAAGATGCAAAAACATGATAAACATCACATGCAATCAAATAATAGTGACATGATATAGCCAATATCATATAGCTCCTTTGATCTCCATCTTGGGGCTCCATGATCATCTTGTCACCGGCATGACACCATGATCTCCATCATCATGATCTCCATCATCGTGTCTCCATGAAGTTGCTCGCCAACTATTACTTCTACTACTACGGCTAACACGTTTAGCAATAAAGTAAAGTAATTTACATGGCGTTTCTCAATGACACGCAGGTCATACAAAAAATAAAGACAACTCCTATGGCTCCTACCGGTTTCCATACTCATCGACATGCAAGTCGTGATTCCTATTACAAGAACATGATCTCATACATCACATATATATCATTCATCATTCATCACAACTTTTGCCATATCACATCACAAAACAGTTGCTGCAAAAACAAGTTAGACGTCCTCTAATTGTTGTTGCAAGTTTTACGTGGCTGCAATAGGGTTCTAGCAAGAACGTTTTATTACCTATGTTAAAGCCACAACTTGATTTGTCAACTTATATTTACCCTTCATAAGGACCCTTTTCGTCGAATCCGCTCCAACTAAAGTGGGAGAGACAGACACCCGCTAGCCACCTTATGCAACTAGTGCATGTCAGTCGGTGGAACCTATCTCACGTAAGCGTACGTGTAAGGTCGGTCCGGGCCGCTTCATCCCACAATACCGCTGAAGCAAAATAATACTAGTAGCGGCAAGAAAGTTGACAACATCTACGCCCACAACAAATTGTGTTCTACTCGCGCAAAGAGAACTACGCATAGACCTAGCTCATGATGCCACTGTTGGGGAACGTTGCAGAAAGTACAAAAAATTCTACGGTTTCACCAAGATCTATCTATGAGTTCATCTAGCAACGAGTGATCGGAGTTCATCTACACACCTTTGTAGATCGCGAGCGAAAGCGTTCAAAGAACGGGTTTGAGGGAGTCGTACTCGTCGTGATCCAAATCACCGGAGATCCTAGCGCCGAACGGACGGCACCTCCACGTTCAACACACGTACGGTCAGCGTGACGTCTCCTCCTTCTTGATCCAGCAAGGGGGAAGGAGAGGTTGATGAAGATCCAGCAACACGACGGTGTGGTGGTCGATGCAGCAGTCACCGCAGCAGGGCTTTGTCGAGCTTCTGCGAGAGGGAGAGGTGTAGCAGGGGAGAGGGAGGCGCCAAGACTTCAAGGTGCTGCTGCCCTCCCTACCCCCCCTTTATATAGGCCCCCTAGGGGTCGCCGGCCTTGGGAGATGGGATCTCCTGGGGGGCGGCGGCCAAGGGGGGTGGTGTGCCCCCCAAGGCAAGTGCCCCCCCCCCCACCCTAGGGTTTCCAACCCCAGGCACAGGGGGCCCAAGGGGGGCGCACCAGCCCACTGTGGGTTGGTTCCCCTCCCCACTTCAGCCCATGGGGCCCTCCGAGATGGGTGGCCCCACCCGATGGACCCCCGGGACCCATCCGGTGGTCCCGGTACAATACCGGTGACCCCGAATTCTCCCGATGGCCGAAACTGCACTTCCTATATATAATTCTTTACCTCGGGACCATTCCGGAACTCCTCGTGACGTCCGGGGTCTCATCCGGGACTCTGAACAACTTTCGGATTACTGCATACTCATCTCTATACAACCCTAGCGTCACCGAACCTTAAGTGTGTAGACCCTACGGGTTCGGGAGACACGTAGACATGACCGAGACAGCTCTCCGGCCAATAACCAACAGTGGGATCTGGATACCCATGTTGGATCTCACATGCTCCTCGATGATCTCATCGGATGAACCACGATGTCGAGGATTCAAGCAACCCCGTATACAATTCCCTTTGTCAATTGGTATTTTACTTGCCCGGGATTCGATCGTCGGTATCCCAATACCTCGTTTAATCTCGTTACCGGCAAGTCACTTTACTCGTACCGTAATGCATGATCCCGTGACCAAACACTTGGTTACTTTGAACTCATTATGATGATGCATTATCGAGTGGGCCCAGAGATACCTCTCCGTCATACGGAGTGACAAATCCCAGTCTCGATCCGTGTCAACCCAACAAACACTTTCGGAGATATCCATAGTACACCTTTATAGTCACCCAGTTACGTTGTGACGTTTGGTACACCCAAAGCACTCCTACGGTATCCGGGATTTACACGACCTCATGGTCTAAGGAAAAGATACTTGACATTGGAAAAGTTCTAGCAAATGAACTATACGATCTTGTGCTATGCTTAGGATTGGGTCTTGTCCATCACATCATTCTCCTAATGATGTGATCTCGTTATCAATGACATCCAATGTCCATAGTCAGGAAACCATGACTATCTGTTGATCAACGAGCTAGTCAACTAGAGGCTTACTAGGGACATGTTGGTGTCTATGTATTCACACATGTATTACGATTTCCGGATAACACAATTATAGCATGAACAAAAGACAATTATCATGAACAAGGAAATATAATAATAATCCTTTTATTATTGCCTCTAGGGCATATTTCCAACAGTGCCTTGCTGCCCCTACTGTCACTGGGAAAGGACACCACAAGATTGAACCCGAAGCTAAGCACTTCTCCCATTGCAAGAAAGATCAATCTAGTAGGCCAAACTAAACTGATAATTCGAAGAGACTTGCAAAGATAACCAATCATACATAAAAGAATTCAGAGGAGATTCAAATATTGTTCATAGATAAACTTGAGCGTAAACCCACAATTCATCGGTCTCAACAAACACACCGCAAAAGAAGATTACATCGAATAGATCTCCACGAGAGAGGGGGGGCATTGTATTGAGATCCAAAAAGACAGGAGAAGCCATCTAGCTAATAACTATGGACCCGAAGGTCTGAGGTAAACTACTCACACATCATCAGAGAGGCTATGGTGTTGATGTAGAAGCCCTCCATGATCGATGCCCCCTCCGGCGGAGCTCCGGAACAGGCCCCAAGATGGGATTTCACGGGTACAGAAGGTTGCGGTGGTGGAATTAGGTTTTTGGCTCCGTATCTGGTAGTTTGGGGGTACGTAGGTATATATAGGAGGAAGGAGTACGTTGATGGAGCAACATGGGGCCTACGAGGTTGGAGGGCACGCCTGGGGTGTAGGCGCGCCCCCTACCTCGTGCCCTCCTGGTTGATGTCTTGACATAGGGTCCAAGTCCTCTGGATCACGTTCGTTCCGAAAATCACGTTCCCGAAGGTTTCATTCTGTTTGGACTCCGTTTGATATTCTTTTTCTGTGAAACTCTAAAATAGGCAAAAAAAATAGCAATTCTGGGCTGGGCCTCCGGTTAATAGGTTAGTCCCAAAAATAATATAAAAGTATATAATAAAGCCCAATAATGTCCAAAACAGAATATGGTATAGCATGGAACAATAAAAAATTATAGATACGTTGGAGACGTATCAAACATCCCCAAGCTTAATTCATGCTCGTCCTCGAGTAGGTAAATGATAAAAACAGAATTTTTGATGTGGAGTGCTACTTGGCATAATTTCAATGTAATTATTCTTAATTGTGGTAGAATATTCAGATCCGAAAGATTCAAGATAAAAGTTCAATATTGACATAAAAATAATAATACTTCAAGCATACTAACTAAGCAATTATGTCCTCTCAAAATAACATGGCCAAAGAAAGTTCATCCCTACAAAATCATATAATTTATACATGCTCCATTTTCGTCACACAAGAATGCTCTCATCATGCACAACCCCGATGACAAGCCAAGAAATTGTTTCATACTTTAGTAATCTCAAACCTTTTCAACCTTCACGCAATACATGAGCGTGAGCCATGGATATAGCACTATGGGTGGAATAGAATATAATGATAGGGGTTATGTGGAGAAGACAAAAAAGGGAGAAAGTCTCACATCAACGAGGCTAATCAATGAGCTATGGAGATGCCCATCGATTGATGTTAATGCAAGGAGTAGGGATTGCCATGCAACGGATGCACTAGAGCTATAAATATATGGAAGCTCAACAAAAGAAACTAAGTGGGTGTGCATCCAACTTGCTTGCTCACGAAGACCTAGGGCATTTGAGGAAGCCCATTGTTGGAATATACAAGCCAAGTTCTATAATGAAAAAATCCCACTTAGTATATGAAAGTGACAAAACAAGAGACTCTCTATCATGAAGATTATGGTGCTACTTTGAAGCACAAGTGTGGTAAAAAGGATAGTAACATTGTCCCTTCTCTCTTTTTCTCTCATTTTTTTCTGGGCCTTCCTTTTTTTACGGCCTTTCTCTTCTTCTTTTTTTTTGTCACTTGGGACAATGCTCTAGAAAATGATGATCATTACACTTCTATTTATTTACAACTCAATGATTACAACTCGATACTAGAACAAAGTATGACTCTGTATGAATGCCTCCGGCGGTGTATCGGGATATGCAATGAACCAAGAGTGACATGTATGAAAGAATTATGAATGGTGGCTTTGCCACAAATACTATGTCAACTACATGATCATGCAAAGCAATATGACAATGATAAACGTGTCATGATAAACGGAACGGTGGAAAGTTGAATGGCAATATATCTCGGAATGGATATGGAAATGCCATAATAGGTAGGTATGGTGGCTGTTTTGAGGAAGATATAAGGAGGTTTATGTGTGAAGGAGCGTATCATATCACAGGGTTTGGATGCACCGGCAAAGTTTGCACCAACTCTCAATGTGAGAAAGGGCAATGCACGGTACCGAAGAGGCTAGCAATGATGGAAAGGTGAGAGTGCGTATAATCCATGGACTCAACATTAGTCATAAAGAACTCACATACTTATTGCAAAAATCTACAAGTCATCAAAAACCAAGCACTACGTGCATGCTCCTAGGGGGATAGATTGGTAACTATTAAGGATTGGTAACTATGTGTTTCCCTCAGACCTAATAGTATTGGAATCTCAAGGACTGGATGTGATATTAGGCATGGATTGGTTGTCAAAGTATGAAGGAAACATTGAATGCGCTAGTAAGACCATTTTGCTTACAACGCCAGAAGGAAGAAGGATCAAGTATGTATCACGGCATGTGCCAAAAAGGATTCAAGCAAATTCCTTGACAGGAGTTGTGCAGGAGGAAGTACCCGTGGTAAAGGAATTCCCTGACGTATTTCCGGAGGAGTTGCCAGGCATGCCACCGGATAGAGATATTGAGTTTTTGATTGAGCTTTTGCTAGGCACCGGGCCAATATCGAAGAGACCATACAAGATGCCCGCAAAGGATTTGGTGGAGATTAAGAAGCAGATTAAGGAGTTACTGGATAAGGGTTACATTCGCCCAAGTTCGTCACCTTGGGGATCACCAGTACTTCTAGTGGAGAAGAAGGATGGATCGTTAAGAATGGTTGTTGATTACCGCAGATTGAACGAGGTAACAATCAAGAACAAGTACCCGCTCCCCATGATGAATGATCTGTTTGATCGGTTGCAAGGAGCTAAAGTGTTTTCCAAGATCGATTTGCGATCAGGGTACCATCAATTGAAGATTCGAGAGCAGGACATACCTAAGACAGCGTTCACCACAAGATATGGACTGTATGAGTATACTGTTATGTCATTTGGTCTGACTAACGCACCTGCCTATTTTATGAACATGATGAACAAAGTGTTTATGGAGTTTTTGGATAAGTTCGTCGTGGTGTTCATTGACGATATTCTGGTTTACTCGAAGAATGAAGAGGAACATAAGGAACATTTGCGATTGGTACTGGAGAAGCTCAGAGAACATCAGTTATATGCCAAGTTCAGCAAATGTGAGTTTTGGTTGAAGGAAGTAGGATTCCTCGGACACGTTATATCCAGAGAAGGTATAGCAGTTGACCCCACAAAGGTTATCACTGTGACCAATTGGGAAGCACCAACAACAGTTGGAGAGATCCAGAGTTTTCTTGGACTCGCAGGATACTACCGGAGATTTATTGAGAACTTTTCTAAGATTGCAAAGCCTATGACGGAGTTGCTGAAGAAGGATACTAAGTTCATATGGACTGAGGAGTGTGAGGCTAGTTTCCAGGAGTTGAAGAAATGTTTGGTTACCTCACTAGTGTTGATTCTGCCAGATCAGACCAAGGATTATGAGGTGTATTGCGACGCTTCACGTCGAGGACTTGGAGCAGTGCTTATGCAGAAGGGAAGAGTTGTTTCGTACGCTTCACGGCAACTAAAGCCTCACGAATTGAATTATGCCACACATGATTTGGAGTTAGCAGCCGTAGTGCATGCATTGAAAACATGGAGACATTTCCTCATTGGAAATCATTGTGAGGTGTACACGGATCACAAGAGTTTGAAGTACATTTTCACGCAGAAGGAGTTAAACCTGAGACAAAGGAGATGGTTGGAGCTCATCAAAGATTATGATATGAGATTGCATTACCATCCCGGAAAGGCTAATGTAGTAGCTGACGCATTGAGCCGTAAGAGCCATGTCAATACACTAATGACGGGAGAAATCCCAAAGGAGTTAGCCGAGGATCTTCATGAACTATGTTTGGAAATAGTTCCGAGAGGCTATGTAGCAGCATTGGAGATTCAGTCAACTTTGATGGATAGAATCAGAGAAGCTCAGAAGACTGACAAGGAGATTGCCTCTATAAAGGAGAAAATGAGCGAAGGAAAGGCTAAAGGTTTTCGTGAGGATGAACACGATACCCTATGGTTTGAAGACCGTGTTTATGTGCCCAATGACCCGGAGATCAGGAAGTTGATTCTACAAGAGGCGCATGATTCACCGTATTCGATTCACCCAGGAAATACCAAGATGTATTTGGATTTGAAGGATATTTTCTGGTGGACCAGAATGAAGAAAGATATTGCGGAGTATGTAGCAGTTTGTGATGTATGTCAGAGAGTAAAGGCAGAGCATCAGAAGCCAGCAGGATTGTTGCAACCATTGCCGATACCCGAATGGAAGTGGGATAAACTAGGCATGGATTTTATTACGGGATTACCAAGGACTCATTCCGGCTATGACTCGATTTGGGTTGTAGTTGATCGGTTGACGAAGGTAGCTCATTTCATCCCAGTAAAGACCACTTACACCAGTGCTAAGTTGGCAAAGATATATATGACCAGGATCGTATGTCTGCATGGAGTTCCGAGGAGTATCGTATCAGATAGAGGAACCTAATTTACCTCAAAGTTCTGGAAGCAGTTACATGAAACTTTGGGTACCAGACTAGAGTTCAATACAGCTTTTCATCCACAGACAGATGGACAGACCGAGAGAGTCAATCAAATTTTGGAGGATATGCTGAGAGCTTGTGCGCTAGATTATGGATCTAGTTGGGACGACAATTTGCCATATGCAGAGTTCTCTTACAACAACAGCTATCAAACCTTTACAAGTTCTATAACCGCGAGGATGTACCGTGGGTGACAATGATCTGGGATACGTACTATACAAACACGGTACCGCATGCAATTGATCCGGTTGGGTCTTTTTGGTGGCGCGATATCATGCAGATCAGTAATATTTTTCGAGGGATTTCAAGGGCTGTAATTGGTGATGGGACTTCGGTTCTGTTCTGGAAGGATGTATGGTTTACACACGACCAGGAAACCCAGCTCTCTGAAATCTATCCCCGAGCATTCTCATATGTCACAGAGGAAGATGTGACCGTCAGTGAAGCCCTACAAGCAACAAACCCTGCCATGCTCTTCCATTTACCTCTCTCTGTACAAGCACGAGATGAGGTCAGAGAGATCCAGAGAGGCTCGATGCATGTCATTCCAGAGAGGGGGATTGCAGACACATGGGTCAGCACCCTGAATGGTAATTTCTCGGCCAAAAACTACTACAACCACTGCTTCAGAGAGATAGTTGCTGATGATGCTTTCATCTGGCTTTGGAAGGCCAAAAGCCCAATCAAATTCAAGATGTTTGGCTGGCTGCTCCTTGTTGACCGCCTAAACACGCGAAACATGCTGAAACGCATGCACTATGTCGTGATGGATAATAACTACGCATGTATGCTTTGCCAGAACCCTCCCGAGGAAACATTGGAACATCTCTTTTTATGGTGCTCCTTCAGTCAGCAATGCTGGGATAAGGTTGGCCTCAGTTGGCCGCATAATGGTAATAGGATCTCCCTCCTACATCATGGTAAAACCCACTGGAGGCAACCTTTATTCATGGACATCTTCCTGATGGCCACTTGGAGCATATGGAAGGAGAGAAACAACGAATATTTTAGAGGGATACCACACTCCTTCGCCTCGTGGCTGGATAGGTTCAAAAATCTGTCGGAACTGCTAGCCCATAACTGTAAAGAAGAGCTTCGCCTCTTCCTAGACTCTTATATTCAAAACTTGTAAACAGCAAAACTTCTTTTATGTCGCTGATGGGTTGAGGGGAACCCTACAAAACCCCCACATGTAATTATGTGCAGTCGGTTGGTGAGTTAATATACAAGTCAGTGGGAGCCTCTCCCACTGTCGTTCAATGTCAAAAAAACAGCTATCAAACCAGTCTGAAGATGGCCCCTTTCGAAGCCTTGTACGGAAGGAGGTGCAGGACACCGTTGTCGTGGGACGAAGTTGGAGACCGCCAGTTGTTTGGACCTGATTTGATTAAGGAGTCTGAACAGAAGGTGAAGTTGATTCACGATAGACTCAAGGTAGCCTAGTCCAGGCAGAAGAGCTACGCAGATTCTAAACGCAAGGAGACAATTTACGGAGTCGGAGATAGAGTTTATCTTCGAGTATCGCCACTTCGAGGGATTAAGCGTTTTGGAGTTAAGGGAAAGTTAGCGCCACGATTTGTAGGACCATATCGAGTTTTGGAGCGTATGGGAGAAGTGGCCTACAATTTGGAATTGCCCGAAGGATTGTCAGGAGTTCATGATGTGTTCCACGTTTCCCAGTTGAAGAAGTGCCACGCGGAGATGGCTGACATACCTTTGAGAGACACAGTGCCATTGGAAGCAATTCAGTTTGATAACAATTTGACCTATGACGAGAAACCAGTCAAGATTCTCGAGTTTGCCAGCCGAGTCACTCGCAGCAAGGTTATCAAGTTTTGCAAAGTTCAGTGGAGCCACCACACGGAGGACGGAGCCACCTGGGAGCGAGAGGGAGATTTGCTCAAGGACCACCCTCACCTATTTTCTAGCCAACCCAAATCTCGAGGGCGAGATTCATCTTAAGGGGGGTAGGTTTGTAACATCCCAAATTTTCAATTTAGAATGTTATACATTAGATCATCATTGCATATCATATTTTATTTGCTTTGGTTTTGATCCTAGAAAATCCTAAGCAACTCAAGGACCCACGGAGAGAGTTGGCGATTTCATTATTTTCATATTTGAGTTTTCTCAAATTTTGAGAAGAGGATCATTTGATTTTATTTATTTTATCGTCAATTATTTCTATTATGAAAATATGAGAGAGGGAATAAAATGACTTTCCCAAAATAAAGAAATATTGAGGATTTAATAATAAAAATCAAATAAGATTTTATTTCGGAATTTTTTGGTATTTTATTTGAATTTAGGAAAAATATGGTTTTTCAAAATTGCATTTAGGCCCCAAGTAAATGTTCACTTTGTCGGGCTTGATTTTAGAACTCCGGGAAAATTTATTTTGGGATTTTTGGAGTCCGTTTAGTATTTCTTTTTATTTTTCTTCTGAGCGTAATTATTTAAAAAAATGAACCAACCTACGTGCCGTGTCCGACTAGGACTCCCGGCCCGCGGGGGCTTTATAGGCCGGTCCACCCCGGGGGCAAACCCTAGCCCTGAGCCGCCCCGACCCCCCCCCCCCCCGCCAGCCGCCGCCGCCGCTGCCGCCCGCCTGCGCTGCCGCCGTCGCCGACCCGTTCGCCGAGGTTCGCCGCGCCTCGTAACCCATGCCGCCGTTTTTTTAAAACCGATCGGTTTTCGTCCGTTTAGTTTTTTATTTTTGTTTTTATTTATTAGATCGGTTTTTCTGTTTCGGTTTAGGTTAAAGAGCGAGCGTTCGCTCGTTAGTTCGTTTTAACAAACGTGTTCATCGTTTAGATCTGGATAACGAACGTTCATTCGTTAATCCGTTCATCGTTTTTCTTTTTGTCGGATTTTTTGCGGTTATTTTTTGATCGCGATTTCTGATCCAATTTTCATTTTAGTATAACTTTTCGCTCGTTTATCGGAATCAGGCGATTCAAGCGCCTGGAGTTTCGTCTCGAAACCCTCTATCCGTTTAACCAGCCTAAACAAGTTTTTGCTTCTGTAAAATTTGACTTAGGTCCAGATTAGTAGAACAAAGTTGTTTTCTTTCGCCGTTTGTTTTTCGTTGCTTCGTTCGATTTGATTCTTTTTGCAAACCGGAGTTCTTAAGTTGAATTTTCTGGTTAGATCTCTTATTTGAGTTTTACCTGTGCATTAGATGAGTACTTATTGTATGCTTGTTTGTTTGTCTGCGATAGAATACCCGAAGTGCGCCGCCTGTTACTTCAAATCTCTAGGTTTCGCGGATCATCAGCAAGGCAAGTAACACTTTGATCATACCTCTTTTACTACCCAGTTTTATTGCATTAGATCAATACTCAAACATTGCATGAATAGGATCTAATTAAATTGTGGGATGGGAAGTAGTTGAGGTAGTACCTATTACCTATTTATTTATCAAACCTTTGGGAGTTACTTCTACGTTTGCTTATTATGCCATGCTATGCTAGTAGACGTGGATTGGGTGAGTGATAACCATGACACATGTGAGTTTGTTAATTTAATGGTTTATCTAAGGTGGCAACTTAAACACACATCTGGGTGGATTGAGGTACCTGGGTATTCCAGGATTGCCTGTTGTTTTCTTTATGGACCGCCACCCAGGCTCAAAGGGATCATGAGATTATTCAAACTAGAAACTTCCATGTGCAGCCACAAGCCATTATGGGCTCTGGCATAGTTGACTAAGTCGTGCGAACTCTTACAGTGGTAGACTAGCAGATGTAGGGGATGTAGGTTGGTACGGTCTATCACATCATAAGGTGCTAGCACTTCTGAAAGACTGTGTCTCGGTCATCCGTTTCTCAAACACCATGTAGTGCGAGAAATCAACGGAGGCGATCGAGTCTTGTGGGGAAAAGTGCGCAAACCTCTACAGAGTGTACAAACTAATCATGGTTAGCCGTGTCCCCGGTTATGGACGTTTTGAGTATCTGATACTTGGATATCATGTGAATCTCATCATGTTACTCTAAATTAATATTGTTGGTTTTTTTAATGATGATTACTTTAATTGGGATTGAGGATGCTGTTAACCATTCTCAATGTTTAACAACCACCATGTTAGTTAAATAAAATTTATTCCTTTGCAATAGGGAAAAATTGGCTTTACGCAAAACGGTAACCATAGAGCTTTCCACCAGCCATATATGCATATAGTATAGGCTTAATCTTTCATTACTCTCTATGTGTTACATTGCCAGCATATTCCATGTGCTGACCCGTTTTCGGGCTGCAACGTTTCATGTTGCAGACTTTTCCGATGACGAGTAAGGTGCCTTTTAGGTCGTGGTTCTATACTCAGTGATGCCGTTGGAGTTGATGGACTCGCTTATCTTCCAAGCCTTCCGTTGTTATCGTTATTAGATGGCCTTAAGCCATATTTATTGTAACAAGTTCTCTTTGAGACATTCGATGTAATAAGTGTGTGATTGCTACTCTGTTATAAATCCTTCAAAGTACTGTGTGGTGTCAGCATTACTGATCCAGGGATGACATCTAAGCACAGAGGTCAGACTGTTTGAGGTCTGGTCGCTACACAAAACACATATCATGTGGTGAATAAAAATATAGCTCCAAGTAAAGTTACCGATGGAAGTAGACGAAAGAGGGGATGCCTTCCGGGGCATCCCCAAGCTTTGGCTTTTAGGTGTCCTTAGATTATCTTGGGGTGCCATTGGCATCCCTAATCTTAGGCTCTTTCCACTCCTTGTTCCATAATCCATCAAATCTTTCACCCAAAACTTTAAAACTTCACAACACAAAACTCAGCAGAAAATCTCGTGAGCTCCGTTAGCAAAAGAAAACAAAAGACCACTTCAAGGTACTGTAATGAACTCACTCTTTATTTATATTGGTGTTAAACCTACTGTATTCCAACTTCTCTATGGTTTATAAACTCTTTTACTAGTCATAGATTCATCAAAATAAGCAAACAACACACGAAAAACAGAATCTGTCAAAAACAGAACAGTCTGTAGTAATCTGTAACTAACGCAAACTTCTGGAACTCAAAAAAATCTACCAAAATAGGAAGACCTAGACAATTTGTTTATTGAT
Source organism: Aegilops umbellulata (assembly GCA_032464435.1). NCBI lineage: Eukaryota > Viridiplantae > Streptophyta > Magnoliopsida > Poales > Poaceae > Aegilops > Aegilops umbellulata. The sequence goes on along the minus strand of CP136057.1, from coordinate 576,465,950 downwards.
CATAAGCAATTGGAATCAATATTTCATCACGTTCTGGTGATTTTTTGACAATTATTTTCGTGAACAGAAAGTTTCTGGAATTTTTAGCAAGATTAAATAACTATCATCCAAGAAGATCCTATAGGTTAAACTTGGCACAAACACTAATTAAAACATAAAAAGGTATCTAAACAGAGGCTAGATTAAAGATTTATTCCTAAACATAAGCAAAAAGCAAAAAACTAAAAATAAAATTGGGTTGCCTCCCACAAGCGCTATCGTTTAACGCCCCTAGCTAGGCATAATGGCAAGGATAGATCTAGGTATTGCCATCTTTGGTAGGCAATCCATAAGTGGCTCTCAATAATAGATTCATAAGGTCATTTTATTTTATTTCTAGGGAAGTGTTCCATGCCTTTCCTTAACGGAAATTGGAATCTAATATTCCCTTCCTTCATAACAATAATTGCACCAATCATTCTAAGGAAAGGTCTACCAAGAATAATAGGACATGAAGGATTGCAATCTATATCAAGAACAATAAAATCTATGGGCACATAATTCCTATTTGCAACAATAAGAACATCATTAATTCTTCCCATAGGTTTCTTAATAGTGGAATCCGCAAGGTGCAAGTTTAGAGAGCAATCATCAATTTCACGGAAACCTAGTAAATCGCATAAAGTTTTTGGAATCGTGGAAACACTAGCACCCAAATCACACAAAGCATAGCATTCATGATCTTTAATTTTAATTTTAATAGTAGGTTCCCATTCATCATAAAGTTTTCTAGGGATAGAAACTTCCAACTCAAGTTTTTCTTCATAAGATTGCATCAAAGCATCAATGATATGTTTAGTAAAAGCTTTATTTTGACTATAAGCATGAGGAGAATTTAGAACGGATTGCAACAAGGAAATACAATCTATCAAAGAGCAATTATCATAATTAAATTCCTTGAAATCCAAAATAGTGGGTTCATTATTATCTAGAGTTTTGATCTCTTCAATCCCACTTTTACCAATTTTTGCATCAAGATCTAAAAACTCCGAATTTTTGGAACGCCTTCTAGGTAAAGGTGGATCATATTCAGTCCCATAATTATCAAGATTCATATTGCAAAACAAAGATTTAATAGGGGACATATCAATAACTTTTAGATCTTCATCTTTATTTTCATAGAAACTAGAAGAACACGCTTTCACAAAGCAATCTTTCTTAGCACGCATCCTAGCGGTTCTTTCTTTGCACTCATCAATGGAAATTATCATGGCTTTGAGAGACTCATTGATATCATGCTTAGGTGGAGTAGATCTAAGTTTTAAAGAATCAACATCAAGAGAAATTCTATCAACGTTCCTAGCCAATTCATCAACTTTAAGCAATTTTTCTTCAAGCAAAGCATTGAAATTCTTTTGCGAATTCATAAATTCCTTAACACTAGTCTCAAATTCAGAAGGCATCTTATTAAAGTTCCCATAAGAATTGTTGTATGAATTACCATAATTATTAGAGGAATTACTAGGATAAGGCCTATGATTAAGGTTTCCTCTATACGCGTTGTTACCAAAATTATTCCTACCAACAAAATTCACATCCATAGATTCATTATTATTCTCAATCAAAGTAGACGAAGGCATATCATTAGGATCAGAAGAAACACTCTTAGTAGCAAATAATTTCATTAGTTCATCCATCTTTCCACTCAAAACATTAATTTCTTCTATCACATGCACTTTTTTTACTAGTAGATCTTTCAGTGTGCCACTGAGAATAATTAACCATAATATTATCTAGGAGTTTAGTAGCTTATCCTAAAGTGATTTCCATAAAAGTGCCTCCTGCGGCCGAATCTAAAAGATTTCTAGAAGAAAATTTCAATCCGGCATAAAATTTTTGTATAATCATCCACAAATTCAAACCATGCGTAGGGCAATTACGTATCATTAATTTCATCCTCTCCCAAGCTTGAGCAACATGTTCATGATCAAGTTGCTTAAAATTCATAATATCGTTTCTAAGAGAGATAATCTTAGCGGGAGGAAAATACTTAGAGATAAAAGCATCTTTGCACTTATTCCAAGAATCAATACTATTTTTAGGCAAAGACGAAAACCAAGCTTTAGCACGATCTCTAAGCGAAAAAGGAAATAGCTTCAATTTAACAATATCATTGTCCACATCCATATTATTTTGCATATCACACAAATCAACAAAGCTATTTAGATGGGTAGCGGCATCTTCACTAGGAAGGCCGGCGAATTGATCTTTCATGACAAGATTCAACAAAGCGGCATTGATTTCACAAGATTCAGTATCGGTAAGAGGATAAATCGGAGTGCTAAGAAAATCATTGTTGTTGGTATTGGTGAAATCACACAATTTAGTATTATCTTGAGCCATCGTGACAAGCAAGCAATCCAACACGTGAGCAAACAAGAAGCAAACAAAAAAGAGGCGAACGGAGAAGAGAGGGCGAATAAAACGGCAAGGGTGAAGTGGGGGAGAGGAAAACGAGAGGCAAATGACAAATAATGTAATGCAGGAGATAAGGGTTTGTGATGGGTACTTGGTATTTTTACTGTTGCGTAGACTCCCCGACAACGGCGCCAGAAATCCTTCTTGCTACCACTTGAGCACTGCGTTGGTTTTCCCTTGAAGAGGAAAGGGTGATGCAGTAAAGCAGCGTAAGTATTTCCCTCAGTTTTTGAGAACCAAGGTATGAATCCAGTAGGAGGCCACGCACGAGTCCCTCGCACCTACACAAACAAATAAATCCTCGCAACCAACGCGATAAGGGGTTGTCAATCCCTACACTATCACTTACGAGAGTGAGGTCTGGTAGATATGATAAGATAATATTTTTGGTATTTTTATGATAAAGATGCAAAGTAAAATAAAAGGCAATAAAAATAACTAAGTGTTGGAAGATTAATATGATGGAAAATAGACCCGGGGGCCATAGGTTTCACTAGTGGCTTCTCTCAAGAGCATAAGTATTACGGTGGGTGAACAAATTACTGTTGAGCAATTGATAGAATTGAGCATAGTTATGAGAATATCTAGGTATGATCATGTATATAGGCATCATGTCCAAGACAAGTAGACCGACTTCTGCCTGCATCTAATACTATTACTCCACACATCGACCGCTATCCAGCATGCATCTAGAGTATTAAGTTCATAAGAACAGAGTAACGCTTTAAGCAAGATGACATGATGTAGAGGGATAAACTCATGCAATATGATATAATCCCCATCTTGTTATCCTCGATGGCAACAATACAATACGTGCCTTGCTGCCCCTACTGTCACTGGGAAAGGACACCGCAAGATTGAACCCAAAGCTAAGCACTTCTCCCATTGCAAGAAAGATCAATCTAGTAGGCCAAACCAAACTGATAATTCGAAGAGACTTGCAAAGATAACCAATCATACATAAAAGAATTCAGAGGAGATTCAAATATTGTTCATAGATAAACTTGATCATAAACCCACAATTCATCGGTCTCAACAAACACACCGCAAAAGAAGATTACATCGAATAGATCTCCACGAGAGAGGGGGGAACATTGTATTGAGATCCAAAAAGAGAGAAGAAGCCATCTAGCTAATAACTATGGACCCGAAGGTCTGAGGTAAACTACTCACACATCATCGGAGAGGCTATGGTGTTGATGTAGAAGCCCTCCGTGATCGATGCCCCCTCCGGCGGAGCTCGGGAACAGGCCCCAAGATGGGATCTCATGGGTACAGAAGGTTGCGGCGGTGGAATTAGGTTTTTGGCTCCGTATCTGGTAGTTTGGGGGTACGTAGGTATATATAGGAGGAAGGAGTACGTCGGCGGAGCAACATGGGGCCCACGAGGGTGGAGGGCGCGCCTGGGGGGTAGGCGCGCCCCCTACCTCGTGCCCTCCTGGTTGATGTCTTGACGTAGGGTCCAAGTCCTCTGGATCACGTTCGTTCCGAAAATCACATTCCCGAAGGTTTCACTCCGTTTGGACTCCGTTTGATATTCTTTTTTTGCGAAATTCTGAAATAGACAAAAACCAGCAATTCTGGGCTAGGCCTCCGGTTAATAGGTTAGTCCCAAAAAGAATATAAAAGTGTATAATAAAGCCCAATAATGTCCAAACCAGAATATAATATAGCATGGAACAATAAAAAATTATAGATACGTTGGAGACGTATCACACTCCTGGCGGGGGCCGCGGTCGTCCCAGCGTCCTCCACCTCGTGCTGCTCCTCGGCTGTAGCCTCGGTCGTTGCACTCGGGGTGTCGACCGAAGTGCCCATCACGGATGGCCCTGAGCTCCTGACAGTCGCTGGTGTTGTGGCTGTGTACGTTGTGGAAGGCGCAGAACGGGCGGCTGCCCTTGGATGACTCCGGGTGGTCGCGGCCGCGCTTCATCTCCGATTTGGCTCCGAGCACGGCCGATCCCTTGTGCTTCACATCCTTGGCCTTGGCTTTCTTGTCTTCTGGGTCGGCAGCCGGAAGCTCGAGGAGGGAGAGGCTCCCCTCCTCAGCTCTCGCGCACTTGGTTGCCATGTTGAACATCTCCAGGGTCGTGCATAGGTCCTCGTGGATGGTGAGCTCTTCCTTCATCTCAACGTCGCGGACGCCGTCAGAGAACGCGGAGATGATGGCCTCACCCGTTACCTTGGGGATCTTGAGACGGACGCTGTTGAAGCGCTGGATGTACTTTTACAGGGTTTCCCCTGGCTGCTGCTTGATGCACCGCAGGTCACCGGCGGCCGGCGGGCGGTCGCGAGTGCTCTGAAAGTTGGCGCTGAAACGCTCGCTCATCTCGCCCCTGGAGGAGATCGATCCCGCAGGCAAGTTGAGGAGCCACGAGCGTGCGCCATCTTTGAGAGCCATGGGAAACCATTTTGCCATGAATTTCTCGTCGCCGTTGGCCGCCTCGATGCTCAGCTCATAGAGTTGCATGAACTCGGCAGGGTCGAAGGTGTCGTCGTTGCGTGGAAGCAGGTCGGGCTTGAACTTCCCGGGCCAGACGACGCTAGGCAGCTCAGGAGTGAAGGCGCGGCAACCTGTTGTAGTCACTGGAGCCCGTCGTGGAGGCGGAGCCTAGTCTTGGCACCCACGCGCCGCCACCGCAGGCGGCGCACGGTCTTGACGCGGTGGTGCTGGGAGTGCAAGAGCAGCTTCCTGCGGCCGAGGGACCTCCTAGCAGCTTCCTTCTTCATGCGCGGGCGCCCTGTGCGGTGGGTCGTGCCGCGGGGCCACGCGTCTTGGTGCGAGGGCGACGTCTTGACTCGGAGGTGGTGGAGGAGCTCCATGGGCTACATCACCCGCAGCGGGAAGCAGACGAGGTAGCGAGAGGGACGGTGCAGGAGAGCCCCTGGCGGCGCTTTCGAGCTCGGCAATGTGATACAGCCAGTCCTCATAGAGGTCGTCGACTGGGCAGTAGCGCAGGAGCTCGCGCATCATGAGCAGCACGGCCTGCGCGTCCACGGGTCCGCGACGAGCTTGGGATGATGAACCGGCCGGAGTCAGCGACGGGGTGACGATGCGTCCGTCCCACCGCATGGAGGGATGCAGCAACGAAGCCTACTGCTCGTTCCCTGTCGGGCCGGTGGCGGCGTTGGCAGTGGGTGATGGAGAGCGATGGGGAGGCTCGCCGACGGGTGCCGTCTGGGTGACGCAAGCGTTGAGAGCGGCTCGGCGCTCAGCACGGGCTCGACAAGCATCAGCCATGGGACTGGTGGAGCGGTGGAGCGTGGATCGACGGAGGAAAAGCTTCGGCGCACCCCTACCTGGCACGCCAAATGTCTGATTCTGGGTTCCGCAGACCCTTGAGAGGTTCGAACTCTGAATTGCACACGAAGGACTCTCTCTCCCCAGCCTGCCTTCCCAACAATTCCACGGCCTAGCTTGACGAACTCAAAGAACACGAGACACAGAGGTTTATACTGGTTTGGGCCACCATTGTGGTGTAATACCCTACTCCAGTGTGGTGGTGGTGGATTGCCTCGAGGGCTAGGATGAACTAGTACAGTGGGTGAACAGCCTCAGGAGGAGAGGTGTTCTTGATCTCTATGAGCTGGTGAGATGGCCTTGGTGGAATGGATCCAATCCAAGATCAGTTGTTGTGTGTGAGGATGGTCCAAATGATCCGTCCCTTCCTATGGTGGTGGCTAGTCCTTTTTATAGAGGCCCTGGTCCTCTTCCCAAATGTAGACGGGAAGGGATCCCACAACAGCCAATTTTGAAGGGAGACAACTAGCACAAGCTATCCTGACAAAAGTAGTATTCGCCTGCCAAAGGCTCTGGTGGTGACACTGTCGTGGGCTCCGTGATAACCTCCGTCCTGCTGTCCTGCTGGTCTTGATCTTGTTGCACTGATATGGAAACCTTTGTCGGATGTCTCGGGACTCCTCGCCTGCGCTCGCCTCTTTAGCACCAAAGAGGAAACTGGTACACTACGCCCGCAGGCGCCCGCCTGGCCTTGATCGTCATGGCTCACGTCACGCGAACCTCGCGAGGTGCACCTTGCAAAGATATCTCCGCTCCTCAGTGTTGGAAATATGCCCTAGAGGCAATAATAAAAGCATTATTATTATATTTCCTTGTTCATGATAATTGTCTTTTATTCATGCTATAATTGTGTTATCCGGAAATCGTAATACATGTGTGAATACATAGACACCAATATGTCCCTAGTAAGCCTCTAGTTGACTAGCTCGTTGATCAACTGATAGTCATGGTTTCCTGACTATGGACATTGGATGTCATTGATAACGAGATCACGTCATTAGGAGAATGATGTGATGGACAAAACCCAATCCTAAGCATAAGCACAAGATCGTATAATTTGTTTGGTAGAGCTTTTCCAATGTCAAGTATCTTTTCCTTAGACCATTAGATCGTGTAACTCCCGGATACCGTAGGAGTGCTTTGGGTATGCCAAACGTCACAACGTAACTGGGTGACTATAAAGGTATACTACGGGTATCTCCGAAAGTGTCTGTTGGGTTGACACGGATCGAGACTGGGATTTGTCACTCTGTATGACGGAGAGGTATCACCAGGCCCACTCGGTAATGCATCATCATAATGAGCTCAGTGTGATCAAAGTGTTTGATCACGGGATCATGCATTACGGTACGAGTAAAGTGACTTGCCGGTAACGAGATTGAACGAGGTATTGGGATACCGACGATCGAATCTCGGGCAAGTAAAATACCATTGACAAAGGGAATTGAATACGGGATTGATTGAATCCTCGACATCGTGGTTCATCCGATGAGATCATCGAGGAGTATGTGGGAGCCAACATGGGTATCTAGATCCCGCTGTTGGTTATTGGCAGGAGAGGTGTCTCGGTCATGTCTGCATGTCTCCCGAACCCGTAGGGTCTACAAACTTAAGGTTCGGTGACGCTAGGGTTGTAAAGATATGAATATGCAGTAATCCGAAAGTTGTTCGGAGTCCCGAATGAGATCTCGGACGTCACGAGGAGTTCCGGAATGGTCTGGAGGTAAAGAATTATATATAGGAAGTGCAGTTTCGGCCATCGGGAAGATTCGGGGTCACCGGTATTGTACCGGGACCACCGGATGGGTCCCGGGGGTCCACCGGGTGGGGCCACCCATCCCGGAGGGCCCCATGGGCTGAAGTGGGAAGGGGGACCAGCCCATAGTGGGCTGGTGCGCCCCCTAGGCCCACCCCCTGCACCTAGGGTTGGAACCCTAGGGTGGGGGGCGCCCCACTTGCCTTGGGGGTACTCCACCCCCCTTGGCCGCCGCCCCCCTTGGGAGATCCAATCTCCAAGGGGCCGGCGCCCCCCAGGGGCCTATATAAAGGGGGGGAGGGAGGGGGCAGCAGCACCCTTGCTTCTTGGCACCTCCCTTCCCCCTTGCTACACCTCCTCCTCCCGCAGACGCTTGGCGAAGCCCTGCCAGATCCCTGCTGCATCCACCACCACGTCGTCGTGCAGCTGGATCTTCATCAACCTCTCCTTCCCCTTGCTGGATCAAGAAGGAGGAGACGTCATCCGCTCCGTACATGTGTTGAACGCGGAGGTGCCGTCCGTCCGGCACTTGGTCATCGGTGATTTGGATCACGGCGAGTACGACTCCATCATCCACGTTCTAGTGAACGCTTCCGCTCGCGATCTACAAAGGTATGTAGATACAATCTGAATACTCATTGCTAGATGAACTAATAGATGGATCTTGGTGAAACCGTAGGAAAATTTTTGTTCTCTGCAATGTTCCCCAACAGTGGCATCATGAGCTAGGTCTATGCGTAGTTCTCTTTGCACGAGTAGAACACAATTTGTTGTGGGCGTAGATGTTGTCAACTTTCTTGCCGCTACTAGTCTTATTTTGCTTCAGCGGTATTGTGGGATGAAGCGGCCCGGACCAACCTTACACGTACGCTTACGTGAGACCGGTTCCACCGACTGACATGCACTAGTTGCATAAGGTGGCTGGCGGGTGTTTGTCTCTCCCACTTTAGTTGGAGCGGATTCGACGAAAAGGGTCCTTATGAAGGGTAAATAGAAGTTGACAAATCACGTTGTGGCTTTTACGTAGGTAAGAAAACGTTCTTGCTAGAACCCTATTGCAGCCACGTAAAAACTTGCAACAACAATTAGAGGACGTCTAACTTGTTTTTGCAGCAAGTGCTTTGTGATATGATATGGCCAAAGTTGTGATGAATGATGAATGATATATATGTGATGTATGAGATCATGGTCATGTAATAGGAATCACGACTTGCATGTCGATGAGTATGACAACCGGCAGGAGCCATAGGAGTTGTCACTATTTTTTATGACCTGCGTGTCAATGGAAACGCCATGTAAATTACTTTACTTTATTGCTAAACGTGTTAGCCATAGTAGTAGAAGTAATAGTTGGCGAGCAACTTCATGGAGACACGATGATGGAGATCATGGTGTCATGCCGGTGACAAGATGATCATGGAGCCCCAAGATGGAGATCAAAGGAGCTATATGATATTGGCCATATCATGTCACTATTATTATTTGATTGCATGTGATGTTTATCATGTTTTGCATCTTGTTTACTTAGAACGACAGTAGTAAATAAGATGATCCCTCATAATAGATTTCAAGAAAATGTTCCCCCTAATTGTGCGCCGTTGCGACAATTCGTTGTTTCGAAGCACCACGTGATGATCGGGTGTGATAGATTCCAACGTTCACATACAACCGGTGTAAGACAGATTTACACATGCAAACACTTAGGTTGACTTGACGAGCCTAGCATGTACAGACATGGCCTCGGAACACAAGAGACCGAAAGGTCGAACATGAGTCGTATGGAAGATACGATCAACATGGAGATGTTCACCGATGATGACTAGTCCGTCTCACGTGATGATCGGACACGGCCTAGTCGAGTCGGATCATGTTTCACTTAGATGACAAGAGGGATGTCTAATCTGAGTGGGAGTTCATTATATAATTTGATTAGATGAACTAAATTATCATGAACTTAGTCTAAATAAACTTTGCAATATGTCTTGTAGATCAAATGGACCAAGCCAATGTCAACATGAACTTCAACGCGTTCCTAGAGAAAACCAAGCTGAAAGACGATGGCAACAACTATACGGACTGGGTCCGGAACCTGAGGATCATCCTCATAGCTGCCAGGAAACAATATGTCCTAGAAGCACCGCTAGGTGAAGCACCGATCCCAGAGAACCAAGACATTATGAATGCTTGGCAGTCTCGTGCTGATGATTACTCCCTCGTTCAGTGCGGCATGCTTTACAGCTTAGAACCAGGACTCCAAAAGCGTTTTGAGCATCACGGAGCATATGAGATGTTCGAGGAGCTGAAACTAGTTTTCCAAGCTCATGCCCGGGCCGAGAGATATGAAGTCTCCGACAAGTTCTACAGTTGTAAGATGGAGGAAAATAGTTATGTCAGTGAACACATACTCAAGATGTATGGGTTGCACAACCGCTTGACTCAGTTGGAGATTAACCTCCCAGACGAGGCGGCCATTGACAGAATCCTTCAGTCGTTCCCACCTAGCTACAAGAGCTTTGTGATGAACTACAATATGCAGGGGATGGTAAAGACCATTCCTGAGGTATTTGCTATGCTGAAATCAGCAGAGGTTGAAATAAAAAAGGAACATCAAGTGTTGATGGTCAATAAAACCACTAAGTTCAAGAAAGGCAAGGGTAAGAAGAACTTCAAGAAGGACGGCAAGGATGTTGCCGCGCCCGGTAAGCCAGTTGCCGGGAAGAAGTCAAAGCATGGACCCAAGCCTAAGACTGAGTGCTTTTATTGCAAAGGGAAAGGTCACTGGAAGCGGAACTGCCCCAAATACTTAGCGGACAAGAAGGCCGGCAACACTAAAGGTATATGTGATATACATGTAATTGATGTGTACCTTACCAGTGCTCGTAGTAGCTCCTGGGTATTTGATACCGGTGCCGTTGCTCATATTTGTAACTCAAAGCAGGAGCTGCGGAATAAGCGGAGACTGGCGAAGGACGAGGTGACGATGCGCGTCGGGAATGGTTACAAGGTCGATGTGATCGTCGTCGGCACGCTACCTCTACATTTACCCACGGTATTAGTTTTAAACCTCAATAATTGTTATTTGGTGCCAAGTTTGAGCATGAACATTGTATCTGGATCTCGTTTAATACGAGATGGCTACTCATTTAAATCCGAGAATAATGGTTGTTCTATTTATATGAGTGATATGTTTTATGATCATGCTCCGATGGTTAATGCTTTATTCTTAATGAATCTCGTACGTGATGATACACATATTCATAGTGTGAATACCAAAAGATGTAAAGTTGATAACGATAGTCCCACATACTTGTGGCACTGCCGCCTTGGTCACATTGGTGTCAAGCGCATGAAGAAGCTCCATGTTGATGGACTTTTAGAGTCTCTCGATTATGAATCATTTGACACATGCGAACCATGCCTCATGGGCAAAATGACCAAGACTCCGTTCTCCGGAACAATGGAGCGAGCGACCAACTTATTGGAAATCATACATACTTATGTGTGCGGTCCAATGAGTGTTGAGGCTCGCGGAGGATATCGTTATGTTCTCACTCTCACGGATGACTTGAGTAAATATGAGTATGTCTACTTGATGAAACACAAGTCTGAGACCTTTGAAAAGTTCAAGGAATTTCAGAATGAGGTAGAGAATCAACGTGACCGAAAAATAAAGTTCTTACGATCAGATCATGGGGGAGAATATTTAAGTCACGAATTTGGCACACACTTAAGGAAATGCGGAATCGTTTCACAACTCACGCCGCCTGGAACATCTCAACGTAACGGTGTGTCCGAACGTCGTAATCGCACTCTATTGGATATGGTGCGATCTATGATGTCTCTTACTGATTTACCGCTATCATTTTGGGGATACGCTCTAGAGACAGCTGCATTCACTTTAAATAGGGCACCGTCTAAATCCGTTGAGACGACACCGTATGAATTATGGTTTGGGAAGAAACCTAAGCTATCGTTTCTATAAGTTTGGGGATGCGATGCTTATGTCAAGCAACTTCAACCTGAAAAGCTCGAACCCAAGTCGGAAAAATGCATCTTCATAGGATACCCTAGGGAAACCATTGGGTATACCTTCTACCTAAGATCCGAAGGCAAGATATTTGTTGCCAAGAACGGATCCTTTCTGGAGAAAGAGTTTCACTCGAAAGAAGTAAGTGGAAGGAAAGTGGAACTTGATGAAGTATTACCTCTTGAACCGGAGAGTAGCGCAGCTCAAGAAAATGTTTCTGTGGTGCCTCCACCGGTTAGAGAGTAGGTTAATGATGATGATCATGAAACTTCAGATCAAGTTACTACTGAACTTCGTAGGTCCACAAGGACACGTTCCGCGCCAGAGTGGTACGGCAACCCTGTCCTGGAAATCATGTTGTTAGACAACGGTGAACCTTCGAACTATGAAGAAGCGATGGCGGGCCCAGATTCCAGCAAATGGCTAGAGGCCATGCAATCCGAGATAGGATCCATGTATGAAAACAAAGTATGGACTTTGATAGACTTGCCCGATGATTGGCGAGCGATAGAAAACAAATGGATCTTTAAGAAGAAGACGGATGCGGATGGTAATGTTACCATCTATAAAGCTCGACTTGTCGCTAAGGGTTATCGACAAGTTCAAGGGGTTGACTACGATGAGACTTTCTCTCCCGTAGTGAAGCTGAAGTCCGTCCGAATCATGTTAGCAATTGTCGCATACTATGATTATGAGATATGGCAAATGGACGTCAAAACGGCATTCCTTAACGGTTATCTTAAGGAAGAACTGTATATGATGCAGCCGGAAGGTTTTGTCGACCCTAAGAATGCTAACAAGGTATGCAAGCTCCAGCAATCCATTTATGGGCTGGTGCAAGCATCTCGGAGTTGGAACATTCGCTTTGATGAGATGATCAAGGCGTTTGGGTTTGTGCAGACTTATGGAGAAGCCTGCGTTTACAAGAAAGTGAGTGGGAGCTCTGTAGCATTTCTCATATTATATGTAGATGACATACTTTTGATGGGAAATGATATAGAACTTTTGGACAGCATTAAGGCCTACTTGAATAAGAGTTTTTCAATGAAGGACCTTGGAGAAGCTTCTTATATATTAGGCATCAAGATCTATAGAGATAGATCAAGACGCCTCATAGGTCTTTCACAAAGCACATACCTTGAAAAGATATTTAAGAAGTTCAATATGGATCAGTCCAAGAAGGGGTTCTTGCCTGTGTTGCAAGGTGTGAAATTGAGCTCAGCTCAATGCCCGACCACGGCAGAAGATATAGAAGAGATGAGTGCCATCCCCTATGCCTCGGCCATAGGGTCTATTATGTATGCCATGCTGTGTACCAGACCTGATGTAAACCTTGCCATAAGTTTGGTAGGAAGGTACCAAAGTAATCCCGGCAAGGAACACTGGACAGTGGTCAAGAATATCCTGAAGTACCTGAAAAGGACTAAGGACATGTTTATCATTAATGGAGGTGACGAAGAGCTCGTCGTAAAGGGTTACGTCGATGCTAGCTTCGACACAGATCTGGATGACTCTAAGTCACAAACCGGATATGTGTATATGTTGAATGGTGGAGCAGTAAGCTGGTGCAGCTGCAAGCAGAGCGTCGTGGCCGGATCTACGTGTGAAGCGGAGTACATGGCAGCCTTGGAGGCAGCGCATGAAGCAATTTGGGTGAAGGAGTTCATCACTGACCTATGAGTCATACCCAATGCATCGGGGCCGATCAAACTCTTCTGTGACAACACTGGAGCTATTGCATAAGGGCCCCAGATTTCACAAGAAGACCAGGCACATCAAGCGTCGCTTCAACTCCATTCGTGAAAATGTTCAAGATGGAGACATAGAAATTTGTAAAGTGCATACGGATCTGAATGTCGCAGATCCGTTGACTAAACCTCTCCCTAGAGCAAAACATGATCAACACCAAAACTCTATGGGTGTTCGATTCATCACAATGTAACTAGATTATTGACTCTAGTGCAAGTGGGAGACTGTTGGAAATATGCCCTAGAGGCAATAATAAAAGCATTATTATTATATTTCCTTGTTCATGATAATTGTCTTTTATTCATGCTATAATTGTGTTATCCGAAAATCGTAATACATGTGTGAATACATAGACACCAATATGTCCCTAGTAGGCCTCTAGTTGACTAGCTCGTTGATCAACTGATAGTCATGGTTTCCTGACTATGGACATTGGATGTCATTGATAACGAGATCACATCATTAGGAGAATGATGTGATGGACAAGACCCAATCCTAAGCATAAGCACAAGATCGTATAATTCGTTTGCTAGAGCTTTTCCAATGTCAAGTATCTTTTCCTTAGACCATGAGATCATGTAACTCCCGGATACCGTAGGAGTGCTTTGGGTATGCCAAACGTCACAACGTAATTGGGTGACTATAAAGGTATACTACGGGTATCTCCGAAAGTGTCTGTTGGGTTGACACGGATCAAGACTGGGATTTGTCACTCCGTATGACGGAGAGGTATCACTGGGCCCACTCGGTAATGCATCATCATAATGAGCTCAATGTGATCAAAGTGTTTGATCATGGGATCATGCATTACGGTATGAGTAAAGTGACTTGCCGGTAACGAGATTGAACGAGGTATTGGGATACCGACGATCGAATCTCGGGCAAGTAAAATATCGATTGACAAAGAGAATTGAATACGGGATTGATTGAATCCTCGACATCGTGGTTCATCCGATGAGATCGTCGAGGAGTATGTGGGAGCCAACATGGGTATCCATATCCCGTTGTTGGTTATTGGCCGGAGAGGTGTCTCGGTCATGTCTGCATGTCTCCCGAACCCGTAGGGTCTACACACTTAAGGTTCGGTGACGCTAGGGTTGTAAAGATATGAATATGCAGTAATCCGAAAGTTGTTCGGAGTCCCGGATGAGATCTCGGACGTCACGAGGAGTTCCGGAATGGTCCGGAGGTAAAGAATTATATATAGGAAGTGCAGTTTCGGCCATCGGGAAGATTCGGGGTCACCGGTATTGTACCGGAACCACCGGATGGGTCCCGGGGGTCCACCGGGTGGGGCCACCCATCCCGGAGGGCCCCATGGTCTGAAGTGGGAAGGGGAACCAGCCCATAGTGGGCTGGTGCGCCCCCTAGGCCCACACCCTGCGCCTAGGGTTGGAACCCTAGGGTGGGGGCGCCCCACTTGCCTTGGGGGTACTCCACCCCCCTTGGCCGCCGCCCCCCTTGGGAGATCCAATCTCCAAGGGGCCGACGCCCCCCCAGGGGCCTATATAAAGGGGGAGGGAGGGGGCAGCCGCACCCTTGCATCTTGGCGCCTCCCTTCCCCCTTGCTACACCTCCTCCTCCCGCAGACGCTTGGCGAAGCCCTGTCGGATCCCTGCTGCATCCACCACCACGCCGTCGTGCTGCTGGATCTTCACCAACCTCTCCTTCCCCCTTGCTGGATCAAGAAGAAGGAGACGTCATCCGCTCCGTACGTGTGTTGAACACGGAGGTGCCGTCCGTTCGGCACTTGGTCATCGGTGATTTGGATTACGACGAGTACGACTCCATCATCCACGTTCTAGTGAACGCTTCCGCTCGCGATCTACAAAGGTATGTAGATACAATCTGAATACTCATTGCTAGATGAACTAATAGATGGATCTTGGTGAAACCGTAGGAAATTTTTTGTTTTCTGCAACGTTCCCCAACACTCAGGAGCCAGCCTAGTGAGGCTGCTCCCTAGGAAAGTCTGGGTGTCGTCCGCCTCACGAGACTTGGCCCCTCACGAGGGTCTTGAGCTGTTGCTACCGAAGCTGGGCCGTACGGACCGTTGGTGGAGCCACGCTCGCGGGCCGCAAGCAGGCAAGTCTGAGTACCCCCGTTCTCAGGACGCCGACAACTTGTGTTTGAAGTGATGAATTTTGGATGATCTATGCATGCTTTAATTTTTAAATAGCGATGATGAAATTATATGTTATGACGGTTATGTTATGCATTTTTTAATTTCAATGTTTTTGTGATATATATTGTGAACTGTTTGAAGTTCATGCGGCTAGAACAAAAAATCTATACAATTTTTTTACTCCACTAAAGTTTAGGGGATCAGCTAGATGCAACCACTTATAGAGGAGTAAAATTTTCCTCATCAAACTTTACTCGGCCGGATCCTCCTTTAACTTTTAGGGGATCGGTTAGACTTAGCCTAAGCGAATAGCGTCGATTTGCGTGCCATGTCGTTGTGCTTTGGTGTGTGTGTGTGTGTGTGTGGGCGCGCGCGCGCGCGTGTTATGCTTGCCAAGTCTTTCTCCTGTGTGATAAGGAATACTATACCCGTTCCTAATTAATAGTGGTGTGCTACCTTTCGATAAATGCATGTATTTCTTTTTTTGCTCAAATGTAAAGGCAATGCATAACATATTGATGTGTAATGATGTTCTTTAAAGTTTCTCTTTGTTAAGTATTTTTATTTTGAGAACATCCTCTCTTAATGAAGTATAGCATAAAACCAACACAACACAATTGAGGCCAAGGTTCCGGAAAACCACCACATTTTCGATCATATATAAAAAAATTATAAAATAAGAACTGTAGCACAATTAGCTCATTTTAATAATGTTTCCGGCCTAGATCTGCCTATAAGCGTTGACTTGCACCAAACATTGATATTGTTTGTTTGAACCGTAACATTGATGTTGTTTGTCTGAACCATTAAGCTCGGCTAGTGAGGCTGCAAGTGGGACGTACCGGGGGAGGCCACATCTACCACATATTATAAGTGGGAATCCCACATCTACACACATAGCTTTAAATGGGAGAAGTGGAAACGGGTGCAGGAGCCGGCCATCCAACATTGTCCGCATACATTTCAACCATTGTTTGAACTGAACGGACGAAATTCACGCAAACACGATAGATTTTCATATAAACCGGATGTAATTCATTACATTTTGGGCAAATTTTAACTCAATCCTACACGAACAAACCCCTCAAAGGATGATTCTCCATAGTAACAAGTGACAATAAATTTCAGCACGTAGTAATACTTTTTCCTCACCAATTTCCACTTACCAAGAGTGCTTCACTCCCCGGCAACGGCGTCAGAAAAGAGCCTTGATGATCCACATGTATAGGGAATCAATTGTAGTCCTTTCGATAAGTAAGAGTGTCGAACCCAACGAGGAGCATAAGAGACAAGTGATTTTCAGCAAGGTATTCTCTGCAAGCACTGAAATTGTAGGTAACAGATAGTTTGATAGCAAGATAATTTGTAACGAGCAAGTAACGGTAACGGTAAGTAAAGTGCAGTAAGGTAGCCCAATCCTTTTGTGGCAAAGGACAGGACAAAACGGTCTCTTATGATAAGCAAAGCGTTCTTGAGGGTACACGGGAATTTCATTTAGTCACTTTCATCATGTTAGTTTGTTTCGTATTCGCTACTTTGATAATTTGATATGTGGGTGGGCCGGTGCTTAAGTGTTTTTCTTACTTGAACAAACCTCCTACTTATGATTAACCCCCTCGCAAGCATCCGCAACTACGAGAAAAGTATTAAGATAAAATCTAACCATAGCATTAAACTTTTGGATCCAAATCGGTCCCTTACGAAGTATAACATAAACTAGGGTTTAAGCTCCTGTCACTCTAGCAACCAATCATCTAATAACTACTCCACAATGCATTCCCTTAGGCCCAAATATGATGAAGTACCATGTAGTCGACATTCACATGACACCACTAAGGGAATCACAACATACATATCATCAAAATATCGAACACATATCAAGTTCACATGATTACTTGCAACATGACTTCTCTCGTGACCTCAAGAACAAAACTAACTACTGACAAATGATAATCATGCTCAAGATCAGAGGGGTATTAAATAGCATAATGGATCTGAACATATGATCTTCCACCAAATAAACCATATAGTAATCAACTACAAGATGTAATTAATACTACTAGTCACCCACAAGTACCAATCTAAGGTTCCGGTACAAAGATTGAACACAAGAGATGAACTAAGGTTTGAGAGGAGATGGTGCTGTTGAAGATGTTGATGGAGATGGCCCTCCCAAAGATGAGAGGGTTGTTGGTGATGACGATGACGATGATTTCCCCCTCCGGGAGGGAAGTTCCCCCGACGGAATCGCTCCGCCAGAGGGCAAAAGTGCTCCTGCCCAAGTTTCGCCTCGAGACGGCGGCACTTCGTCTCCAAAGTCATCTCCTGATTTTTTCTAGGTCAAAATGACCTATATACTAGAAGATGGGCATCGGAGGTGGGCCGAGGAGAGCACAACCCACCAGGGCGCGCCTCGGGGGGCTGATGCACCTAGGTGGGTTGTGCCCATCTGGTGGGCCTCCTCCGGTAGTTATTTGCTCCAGTATTTTTTTTATAAATTGCAAAACAATTCTCCGTAAATTTTCAGCTCATTTGGAGACGTGCAGAATAGGTAACTCTGACGTAGCTTCTTCAGGTCCAGAATTTCAGTCGCCGACATTCTCCCTCTTTGTGTAAACCTTGCATATTATGAGAGAAAAGGCATTAGAAATACTCCAAAAAGCATTATTATTCATAAAAACATTATAAATAACAGTAGGAAAAGTAGTCAGATTTTTTACAAGGAAATCACTAGTGAATACTACAGGCTTTTGCCATGGAGTAACTATGTGATGATTTGTTTCAGAACAATAATTGACTACTTTTCCAACAAAAGTTTGAAATATGCAGCTATGTGTACAGATCGACCAAAGCCCATAGCCTGTAGTATTTATAATGTTTATTTGTATCACCTGCTAGTCGGCGGCGATGGCGGCCATCTCCTTCTTCTGCTCCGACGAGAGGATGTTGTAGAGGGCTTTGGAGCGCGAGGAGGCCATGGCGAGCGTGGTGCGGGGAGGAGAAAGGGACCGTAGGAGGATGACTGCGGCTATGCCCAGGGCTGGAGTATATATAGCGGGCGGATGGCAATGGGCCACGATGATGAGATTAATGGTGGGCGACAGATGGACGGACGGGGTGACGCCAGAGTAGGTTCATCGGCAACCGCATATCATTAATGTAGGGCGACAGACCTACGGGGTGTCGTTTGAACGTTGAGCAGTCGCGTGCACCGAGAAGCGCGCGGGTGGCGGTCTCTCGGCCGGCATGCCGTTTCAATGCCGGCAGCTGTGAGAGGTCGCGGCCGTTGTGGCCGGGCATGAATGTGGCACCGGCACTGACTGTTCTGGAAAGGAAGCACGCGCGGGCGAGGGATGGGTCATTAGTGGACCAGGGCAATCAGAAGCGGACGTGGCAGCATTTCGGATGCCCGCAAAGCCCCACCCCCCGGTGGTCTCCGGTTTGAGGAAAAAAATGCGTCCGGACTGCCGAGCGGACCAATACAAGACGGCGTTGGATGACAAAACACGTCCGGACCAACCCGATATAACACATACAAAGTTTTGACTCCTATTTTTGGACATGAGCAAACATGTATACAAAGGTGATGCAATTAACAGTTCGTTGACGGCATTGTGAGCTGGAATCTACGGACTGGTGATACCCAATGCACAGATATATATAAACTGCAACACAGAAAACACTTCTAGAGTGTACTATATGAAAAAGCTTCTAAACACGGTGTCTACAATTGACATAATAAAGTCAGGCTGATAATAAAGAAGGAATTTGTGTCATAACACAAACCATAAGCTGACATGAGCTAAAAGCACCAGAATCCAAGTCCAGCCTTACAAGCTCCAGCGCTTAAAGATTGTACATACGGCGCTGAATGTAAAATTGACCAGTCTTAGTAGTTATGTAGAATAAATTTCTTTTATTACAGTATTCACAAACTACAATTTTGGCCCAGCAAAGATTGGTAAAATGTCATCTGACGTCGTAGTTGTTGGAAAGCATTCTTGTAGCAAGGAGGAATTGTCTTGTCCATGGCCATCCTCAACACTTTAATCGGTTTAAGGTGATACGATGTAACCATCAATTTTATTTCCTGCAACAAACTGTGTATTGTAGTGCTAGCATACTCACTATACACCCAGATATACTAGCATATACAACTTCATATAAAACCATAAGACCAGGACGAGAGCAGCCAACATATGCAACATGTATTTGACATATCTCAGAAGGAAATCACTAGTAAATACTACAGGCAATGGGCTTTGGTCGATCTGTACATATAGCTGCATATCTCAAACTTTTGTTGGAAAAGTAGTCAACTATTGTTCTGAAACAAATCATCACATACTTACTCCATGGCAAAAGCTACCAAAAAATATTAGAGCAATTCTCTTGTCTGGAACGCCCTAGATGCCAAGTGCTAACCAATCAACCTACCACCATGGTTAAGAAACTTAAATGAAGTCCATGTTGCGTTCCAAACAAATAACATCAACTCTGCTGTTATATTGTTAAAACATCGCATCATTACAATATGTTACACGAATTAGTGAACATGTCCCTCACTGCCTACACATAATCCATCTCAGGTTCTCAATCAAGATCACTTTCCTGTAGCTTGCATACGAGTGCCACTGTAATCTACTACGTATATCTGAATGAACTGTACCAACTGAAGGTTACAGTAGATTGCAAGTCTGTAAGGGCATTGTCGTGGATATTGTTACAAGGAAAAGAAACTAATGCTTCAACCAAAAAGTTACAGTGACACAAGAGTAAAATCACAAAGAACATCATATACTCTGCTACAACCTAATTAAACAGGAAATGAGTATGAAGGCACCAGCTGCTATGAAGCTTCAACAAAGCCAAATTTTCCCAGCACAGCCATTGTTTCCTCCCTCGAACTGCACAATTGTATCCGTGTCAGCGATTCAAGTCAATTTGGATACTGTACTTAAGACAATACCATCCTCAATTGGATGTGAATAATTTAACAAGAGCTATTAACAATTGATGTTGCTATTCTTGAGCTTACCTTCCATCTCTCAATATCTTGTAGACTCCTGGTGTTATTAGGTCAACAATTGTTGAACCAGCACGTCCAGAAGGAAGTATACCACCATCAAAGACATATGAACAGTGTGGCCATAGATCCCCGAAATCTTTGACACTGACGCTACTAGGACGACCACTTAAGTTGGCACTTGTAAGAGCAAGTGCACTTCCAGCACCACGAGCAATGGATCGTATGAAATCCAATTTTGGCACACGTACTCCAATGCTGTCCATACCAGGATTAAGTGATCTCTCCAGTATACTGTTCTCACCTATGTAATGAATAAAGAATATATTCAGCACCTCATGCAGTTTAACAAAGAAGCTTGACAAAACTGAAATGTAGTGTAGTATCCCCACCTCGCTTTAAAACAACAGTGACAGGCCCAGGAAGAAGATTATGAAGCAAACCATGGGGCAAGTGATTCACTACGGCAAACCGTGATATTTCTGGGACATCAGCAACACAGATTGCCAAAGGGCGTGTATGTATGCGTCCTTTGATTTCATATATCCGATTGACTGCTTCTGCAGAACTGTCATGATGAGAATTTTTAGAGTGAATCATGGATGAACCCAACCAACTGAAATCCAGTGACAGAAACTCCAAAATGGAAGTCATAGCTTAGAAGGATGCAATGCAAGTCTAAGTCTTGGTGAAAACAAGGTTCAAAAGTAACTAATGAAGGTTTCTGAAATTTATTCTGGATGTTTGCATCACATGCGTAATTTAGATATGGGTACAAGACTACAGATTTATCATAACTTGATTCAGGAGTAATTACTGAAAGCAATTTCGGATTTTCTGTGCTATACAACCACATTGCACCACTGCGGCAAGTTCTAATTTGGAATCAATATGAAAACGACGTTTAAAAGAAGGCAAAAAAAAAACAAAATCTCTTAGCGCAAAGAGAAATTAAGAAAACACTAACCATGCATCACAAGCAAACCCGTATATTGTATCAGTGGGCACCGCAATCACTTGGCCCCCATTAATTGCGTCGATTGCTTTCACGACATGATCTTGCGATGCTGGAAGAATGTGATCCGTGCTGGCTTCTATTTTGTGTGAAATATTTTCTGACACACTCGCCGAGCAGGAGACTACATGATTTGTCTCATGCAAAGAAGGTAGTCTGCTGACCTTAACAAAGCTGGAAAAAAGTGCGTTAGTGGTATTAACCCGAATGAGGATTTCGCAACACCTCAATAAAATAAACACACATTTTTCATGTGCTCCACAAAAGGAACTTCAGTAAGCAACAGACAAATGCCAAACAAAAATAGCAACAGACAATTTATGTCGCCAATGCGCTGAAAAAAGACAATTACGAGCAAGTACTTGCCCTTATGAGGATTCCATAACAGCTCAATCAAACTAACAGATACTAATTCTCATGTGCTAAATAAAAGGGATTTCAGTGAATAACAGATAATATACTAGTATATCGCGATTTAGCTAAAAAAAGAGCTTGCAGAAACAACAGATAATTTATATAGCAAGTCCCAGTAATCATGTTAATTCAAATGAATTATTTGATTGCAGAGATACAACTGCAAGTAGCAATACGAATTCAGTACCATAGGAACAACAAGCTGCCTAGCAAAGTTCTTGGCAAGCGGGGGCATCAATTAGGGGAGCAAACGGACAGGAACCGCAGAGACGAAGAGAGATACTGTACCTCTGAGCCAGCGGCTGCCTGGCAGGGGCACGAACCAGCGGGAGCCCCTCCCCCGCCGCTCTAGCGCACGCCTGCATCTTCCCCGCTCTCCTCTTCTTCCCTCCTCTCGCCGCCGCCGCCGCGCAGGAAACGAGCAGAGGAACAGGAGAACCTGAGCTTTTATTTAGAACAAAGGGAGGAGTCAAACGTATCCGACATGAGCAGGGGAAGGCACTCCGAGTCTCCCTGACAGGTGGGCCCGTGCCGCTCCTGGCTTCCGGGAGCTCTGCGAGGTCCGAGCTGGGAGGGCGTTCCGCGAAGAGGCGCTAGGAGGGAGGGGCCCTTGTGCAAAAGCTCCATCCCCTCGCGCTAGGGTTTTAAGGTTTTGAGTCGGGAGGCGCCGCCGGCGACGACGACGACGACTAGGACGGGGAGCTGAGATGGCGGACGCGGCGGTGAGGTGCCTCCGGGACGGCCGCCTCGACGGCGAGCACGCGCCGGCGCTGGCCGTGGAGGGCTCCCTCCAGTGCTGCCCCCTCGCGGCGCGCGCCATGCTCCACGTCGCCGCCGCCGTCGCCTCCAACGCGGCCGCGGGGAAGGCGCAGGCCAGGTACTGCCGGATTCTCTGTGGTATGATGCTTTAGCTTGGCCTCGTCTGGATAATGACGCAGGTTGCTGGTTTGGCTGGCAAATTGTGGTGGTGCAGGGGACTTGTGGTTCTGGCGTTTGATCGGAGCCCGGAAGTTTACCTGGATATCATGCTTCGGCACGGCCTTGATTCAAATGCACTGAGTCGATGGTAAGACTTTGCAGAGTAATTTAAATTGGAAAACATATTCAGAGCTTTAGCATAACAGACAATTTGTAGAGTTGACATTTTAAAGTGTGAGCTAGACTGTGAAATCAGAGATTATTTTCTGTCAAAATGTTCTACTGTGAACCTCACATGGCATCTCCTTAATGTAGGCCAAAGTTGGCGCAATGCAGGTCATAGTTTAAATGTTCGTGATGGTAGAGTTTACATGAATGTGCAATACCCTGTTTTAGAATTTTTGCATTGTTCCAACAGTGTTCGGATATTGGATTGCTACTCAGACCCACTGGGGTGGAAGCAAAATATTCGAAGTCAGCAGCAACACGAGGACAGTGGAACACCGTGCTCAACAAACAAAGACACCATCACAATTTTCAGAAGTGTGAAGGATGTTGATAAGTTGTCGTGCTCCATAATTGATCTTGGAAGAGGTATGCAATCCAGCATATAACCTTTTTTGACTTGTTAATTTCCTTATTTATCATCATGAAGCTAATGCCACACTGTATGCTATGCATATCAGGGTTTGAAGGAGAAGGCAAGACCTATTTTTCTGTTGCTGTTGATTCAGTATGTACCTTGATGGAAACTTTTTTTCTTCTATGGAAAGCTTACTTAGGGCAGATTTTAATACAGTACCAAGTATGTTTTCCCTAAAGATGAAACTGGGTTGTATTGTGTTAATTGCAACTCTGGCATACTTTGCACCACATATTACCATACATATGTTCTTCTGCTATAATTTAGTACTCTTGATGCTTATGGAATTGGCTGCATTAAAATGCGAATTCTGGAAGTTCGTGCGAAAATTGAACAGTACACCTTAATCTTGTAGCTAGCAGTTTGTGTATTGAACTTCAGTAGCTTTGGGTCATCCGGAACAATCAATCAAAGGTATCAAACCAATATCTCACTTTACCCCCATCTGGATAACACCAACATGTCACCTACAAGTATTCTACCATTTGCATTTTGCGATTATAACTTGACACTGTTTATATTGTGTAAAGCAAACCCGTCTTTGCATTCTTTGTGATCGAAAAAAGTTCATCTCACTTCTACAATATTATTTAAATTCTTTGATGTTTAACAGCAAAGTCCTTCATGATATTTCAGATCAGCTCTATGTTAAGGCATGCTTCAGTGCAATCAATTTCAGGCCTTCTTAGTAATCTTCGAAGCCATGGTATTATTTCTTCTTCTATATTTTCCATTTGTGCTCATGGTAAAAAGTAGATGCAATTGAAATTCAGCATTTATATTAATGATGCAGCATATATTGTACAAAATGCATGCTGTATATATCTTGTAATCTACACGGATATACGCTGCACAATTGCACATCAACTAAAGGACCACACTTGAGGATATTTTGAGCAACACACCAACTAAATGGACTGTACTATCAATATGAAGCATTCATATGGACAGTATTAATGTGTACTATCCTCTGTATTTCAGATCAGATATCGTCGATCTTCTGGCTAATGCATTCAGATCTCCATGAAACCAAGTTTTCCCGAGCTTTTGAATGTCTTTCTACCATGGTTGCTTGTGTAGAGCCAGAAGTTGTAGATTCTGTATATGGAGAAGAACGTAGGGGGGACATGTCTTTCCTTGAGCATAACTATTCGAAAGCAAAGTTCCATGTGCGCCTGAAACGAAGGAATGGACGGGTGAAGCATCTGGTAAAGCTCTTGGTCATTTGCTGGGCAAAACTTCAAGTTATTCTAAATATACCACACTGTGAATAATATTTGATTGAAACTATCCCTACCTATGCAGTATGAGGAGTTATGTGTCGAGGGATATGATGTAAAATTTATTTCTGCTACTTCTGTAAGTATGGAAGTGAACCAAAGTCTACTACCTAAGGTTTGTTCATACATCCCAACCTCTATTTGAATAATATTAGCATATTTGCCTTATTACTTGGTTTGGTTTCTGTAAAAAATATTGGTTATGAATTGTGATATGTTGGCGAACAGGTTCAGTTCAATCTTGAGTTGTCAGAAAAGGAACGCAGTGACAGGGCAAATGTTGTTCTTCCTTTCGAACATCAAGGTATTCTCATGAAATGGAGTTATTGACCAAAAGTTAGTCTCAGTCTTAAGTTTTATATGTCACATTTGGCTACCTGAGCTGAATTGATGAAGAATCAGTAACTGATTGCCGCTTGCTCTTACCTTAATTTCAGGAAAGGGCGAGCCAATCCGTATATACGATGGACGGCGATCTCTCCCGGAGGCTCATCAAGATCCCAATTTAACTACGGCAGCTCTCCTGGATGAAACAGAAGCTCTTAAATCTGCAAACCCGAAGGGTGAAATTCATTACCTTCGTGATTCTGATGATGAGCGACCTGACTCGGATGAAGACCCCGATGATGATTTGGATATTTAGCCACAATATGAGCTCTGTTTATCTTAGTCGGCAGCTATCAAATCAAAGGTAACACTTACCGAGAATTGCGGTCTTTTGTTGTTATTGGTCTTCTCCATTCCTTATTGCTTATGCTGATCACAGATGTTTGCGTTCACAGTGCTAGAGTGAGGGAGTAAGTCTTCTGTTGTTATTTTCATAGAAGCTACTTTTTTCTCACAAAAGAAAGCTCGCTGTTCTGGAATATCAAAAGAATATTACCCACACTCCCAGTGGCGGAGCGTAGTGGAGACCAAATCGGGTCATGGCTAGTCCGTGTCTACGTATTTCATCTTAGGAGTTGGCACTATTTGGCCCTAGAACCACAGATGGCCCACTGAGGAAGCTGTTGACACGTTCTTCAATTTGTTTGCACTGTTTTGAATTGTTAGTAAAAGTGTCCATCTACTTCCTTCTCTAAAAGAGAAACACCAAAATGTATTTCAACTAATAGAAATTAACATCTGGCAACTGACATGTTCAAATGATATAGTAAAATTAATTTGGATGTAGCAAATGAAGTGTGCCTCACAAAAATTTCACCTGTCACCAAGCAACATAAGCAATACCAAGCCCCCAAACCAACACATATTACTGATTACTGTAACATAAGCAATACCAAGCCCCCAAACCAAAACATATTACTGATTACTGAACAAGGCCGTCTTACTGCAACGTCCCAAGGTAGTGTAAAAGCTACATCACAAAACAACATAAAGGGCAGCCCGGTGCATGTAGCTCCCGCTTGCGCAGGGTCCGGGGAAGGGTCCGACCACTTTGGTTCTATTGCACGCAGCCTTTCCCTACATTTCTGTCAGAGGTTGTTTCCAGGACTTGAACCCGTGACCTCATGGTCACAAGGCAGCAGCTTTACCACTGCGCCAAGGTTCCCCTTCACAAAACGACATAGCAATAATAAAAATTGGTACCTCTAGCCACATCAGCCAGTGGTTTATTCCTTGGCCTTGATGGTGGCCTCTGACTTCGAGTCAAGGTCTACCATATGCATGAGGGGGTCCTTGAGCAATTTGTGCTTCACTGTATTGTATTCACCGTGGAAGAGCTCAGCCTCAGTGACGCCATTGTCATCGGTCTTGGCGTCCTTGGGCACAACCTTCCACTCGGCGATGAGCTTGTCAACAACATCCCCTACACGAAGGTTCTTAAAGTTTTTGTTCGTGAGGCACATGACGTAGCACCCTTTGGCATGGTAGGCGCTCCACAACACTATGCCCTTTGTTGGTGTGAAATTCGGTAGATCCCTCGGTAGGCTGCTGTGACTAGCCAGAAAGCCCAATGGGGAAATAAGGAGTGGAAGTACCCGGGGTCGAGCCCTCCCCTTTGGAGGTAAACCCTACTCCTGCTCTTGTATTGATTTGATGGGGTGTACACTGTACGTAGTACAAGGTTGATCTAAGGATCTTAGGTATACCGAGGGAAGATGATAAGGTGCCCTAAAGACTAGCCCCACCTCGGCTTATAAAGGATGTTGAGGCCTAGGCTTACATGAATCCTAGTCGGCTAGGGTGGTTGGAGAGTCCTCACAGAGTTTCGAGCTTGTCTTGTATGCCAAGGATGTCATTTCCTTCCTTATAGAGGGCCCACAGGCCGGATTGATGATCGGGGTCGTGTAGCGACCTAGGAGGTCCCGGGCCGGCCTAGTGGGCCGACTTCCGGTGACTCGAAGCATCGGGTCCATGGACTTGCCAGCTTTAAGTTTGAGGCCGAGCTGAGCGCGCCGTCTTCTGTTAGCATGACGAGGTCTTGTCCGGTTCATGAAGCTCCTCAAAAAATGGGTTCCGTGTCGACAGAGGGTTCCAAGGCCACTTTCACATGGGATGCAGCAACCGACCTTTGGCCTTGAGTCGCTGAAGTGGATACTCGACCTCTGCAGATTTTTTTACTGCGAAGCCGGCTTTCGCGAGCCGATCTCCCGCGAAGTACTTTGAATCTTGATGATGGAGACGCTTCACTTGGCCAGGCACGTGACATCAGCAAAACTTAGTACGTCAGGCTCCAAGAATGGCGCCGACTTGTTGGTTCTAGCGAGAAGGGGATGAGGCTGGGCTGGGTGCATCCATGTATGATCCCAGTCCCGCCAATTTCGCAGCTTTCTGCACCCCAATACGCAACCTCATGGACGCACGCGAGACAAGGAACGATCTGATGAGGATCACCAATGAGTTTGCCTTCGGTGACGAGGCCTGGAAAACCAAGAAGATGACGAGGAAGTCCATGACCTCCCGTGGCGAGCCGACACCTCCGGCGCCACGCACGAGTATGGACATCCACGAGGCAACAACAACAACAACAGAAATAGAAAGCGCAAGAATGATGAACCCAACGCCGACCTTGTCAATGCTGAATTCAGAGCTAAGCGCCAAGGCGACAGTTAGAGCCCAAAGAAGCATTAGTGGCAGCAATGAAGCAAGGACGGGAAGGATTCGCCTAGCGGCGTCCGAGGCGGTGACGGATGTCACGATGGCGCTGGAGGCGGTGCCTGCGGCAGAGCCAACACAACAACCCAGCATAACCCATTCCCCGTGGAGGTCTAGAACATTCATATGATCTTTTGCACCATGAAGTCGAAGATAGCCCAGAAGATCACGAGTCGTGAGGCCTATGCGGAGGACCGTGGTTGAGAAAGCACTAGCCGCCATCGAGTTCGAGGAGATCCGCATGTTGGTGGACCCAGATGACCTCTCGATGGCTAAGAAGCAAAAATATTCATCTGCGTTCCAGCTTGGCAAGGATACAAAGAAGATTCAGGTCCACCCCACTAACACATCCAAGACGACGAACGTCGGGGCCGACCTGGATTTGAAATAAGAAAGCGCGCTCTGTGAGTTCCTTCATGAGAGCTGGGAGATTTTCGCGTGGCAATCATCCGACATGCTCGGAACCCCAGTGGAACTCACTGCACACACCCTAAATAGCTAACCTAGATTCCAACTAGTAAAGCAAACCCCGCGCAGATTTTCTGAGCCTAAGAGGCACGCGATGGGTGAGGAGATTCCCAAGTTGCCTGAGGGCAGCTTCATCAGAGAAGTCAACGACCCAGAAGACGTTAATCGCTGTGAGCCACAAGGTAGTTTTGGTCTGTCTACGCTTAAAATGTGTACCCGTAATTCGGTTTGGTTTCATTGTTGCAGCAGAGCCATGAATCGGCAATTGCCTACAAACCTTTGGTTTTTGGATTGATAGAGAAGTTAGCAATTTTCTGATTAAATTAATCTAGAAATAAATCATGCAAATGACATGCGGTATTAATCTCGTCATGATATTTAATGATGTAAGCGTGTTCTAAGAATACAACAGATGCATCTAGGTAAACAACAAGTGCAACCAGCATAGGAATAAATATCAGAGGGATGAATGGTTTATACCTCCACTTGGCAAGGTCAAAAGCTGCCGCGGCGGCGGCATCCTTGGCAACATTCTTCTTTGCGGCGTTAGAGTTCTCACCCGAGTCGAAGTCGGAGAGGTTGAGGACATAGTCGAAGTATAGGACGAAGACAAATAACAGGGATCAATCTCGCCGGAGACGCTTCCCAAAAACCTAATCGCCCTTCTCCCAACGTAGGATCGCAAATGACAGGGTTCCAGAGGCCTGCTCTCTCTTGTATAGCTATGCACCCGGTTGACAGGATAGGATCGCCGAAAGCAGCAGCAGCAAACGGAACAACTGTGGGTTGTGCGTGATGAGGTAGAGCAGATGCGATCCGATCTGGGTGACAGCTAGGGTTGTCGACGCCTCAAATATATAGGCGATCATGGTAGGAAGACGTGGGGCTGGACCAACGCCCAAGTCGGCAACAACCCACGATATGACGTCTCAGATTTGTAGCGCGTCATTAGTGAATCATAATTAATTGCCAATTAATTATCCGTTCCTGACCGGCAAAAATTAAGCGCACACATGACATAGGTCTGAGCTTGGCTTGTCTCGTTCACAAAACCCGACGCGCACGCAGGCCAGGCGTGGCGAGGCTGACAGCGGTGGAGGAGTGCGCGGGAACCACATCTCATCTGAAGCTCCAATAGCAGAAGAATATCCCTTATAAGGGGCTCTCCACACCCCTCCACTCATGAGGTGAGCTTAGTCCCACCTCATGAGTGGAGGAGTGTTGAGACCTCTTTATAAGGGATTCTCATGCTATTGGAGCTTGAGAAGAGGAATGCTTCCCGTGTTGCTCCTTCTTCGCCCGCCTCACCACGCCCGAGCGCATGTCGTGAACGAGCCGAGCCGAGCTCAAACTTACGTCATGTGGCTTAATTTTTGCCGGTCGGGAACGAATAATTAATTAGCAATTAATTATGAGTCATTCTTGGACTTGCTATGAATCTAAGACGTCGGATTGTGGGTTGTTGCCGACTCGGGAGTAGGTCCAGCGACTCTAGCCCCACGTCTCCCTACCACGATCACCTATATATAGGAGGCGTCGGAACTCTAGTTGTCACCTAGATCGCATTTGCTCTACCTCCTCGTGCACAACCCACTGTCATTTTGCTCGCTGCGGCTGCTTTCAGCGATCCCATCCCGGCAGCCGTGTGCATGATTGTACGAGAGAGCAGGCCTCTGGAACCCCGCCCTTTGCGATCCTGCACCAGGAGAAGGGCGATTAGGTTCTTGGGGAGCGTCTCTGACGCGACTACTTTGACTATGTCCCCGACCTCTCCGACTTTGACATGTGTCAGAACTTCGAAGCCAGAAAGAAGAAGGCTATCGAGCATGTTGCCGCCGCCGCGACTGACCTGGCCAACTGGAGGGTATAGCACGTTCATCCCTCTCCTGTTTATTCCTATGTTGGTCATACTTGTTCTTTACGAAGATATATCTGATGTATGGTTAGTACGTGCTTACATGGTTAAATATCAATACAAGATTAAATATTGCATATGTCATTATCATGATTTATTCTGGATTAAATCAATCATAAAATTGGTGATTTTTTCACCACTGGCATCGTCCCAATGTCTCCAACATTAGACTAGATACGCTATGTGTTACAGATCCTCTTCAACTGACTTCAACAACGTGGTCGAATACGTGACCCTCCACGTTTTGCATTTGGCCATCTCCATGTGCATCCGTAGGTTGGAGGTGCATGGTGATTCCCTAGGTTCCGAAGAACTTTGAAGCAAGAGATCTGTGGATCATAGCATACCGTGAGGTGGTTCGCCGGCTTATGGGTCACTTTGACAAGGTCATCCGGCTTATGAATCAAAATAGTTTTTGATTCCTATGGCTTTTCGTATTCCATGTGCTAAGGTCACGTCTTACAGTCAACATGTGTTCTGATACCATGTTTTAACACCCCAACACATCTATAGTGTTTGCATAAAAAGAATGTTCCAAATTGGAACCAACCGGGAAAAGCATAACTAACTTCCCTATGAAAATCTTCATATTTTCTACGCCACTACAAGTTCGTGTGTTTGAACTTAAGACTTATGTTGATGTTACTATGGGAGGAGAGAACATTGTAGAGCAATAAGGTACTCGTCGAGTATGGCTTTTATCGAGTAGTTGTCATAAAAGGAGAGAAAAAATAGTATGAAGTCAGTCTCGTATGTGTGAAGGTAATTAGATATATACTCTCTCCGTCCACTATATAAGATGTTTTGGGTATTTCAATATATGGACTACATACGGATTGAATGAGTGAACAAACACACTATAACATGTCTACATACATCTGATTTAGGAAAAGGTTCGAACATCTTATAATAGTGAACAGAGGGAGTAGCATTTGGTGATTTACAAGCTCAATAGATGTCTGCCCAGCAGTTCTCGGTTGCCCACATCAACTGGGCATTTAGTTCCATTTTTCTCTTCATATTTCGTTTGTATACTATGAGCATGTAACAGCACCTTTGCTTAGATGGGCGCTTATATAAACAGAATCCTTTTTTTTTTTGCCTCGTCAGGAACATCAGGTGCTTGCGAAAATTCTTGGGAGGCGGCTGAGCGAGTGCAAAGTTATGGTTGAACAATTTAAGCACCTGTATTATGTATGGTTGAACAATTTAAGCACCTGTATTGTGTATGGTTGAACAATTTAAGCACCTGTATTATGTATAGCTTCCAGAGCATTGGAGGGCAGCCTTTGTGTAGGGGTTTGAAATTTCTTGAATGCTTTAGACTAGATGTGTTGATGGTAGCATATCGAGTGAAAGGTCATCCCCCAATGCGATTTTCTAGTGTTTTTTTTGGTGACGTGGATGAATGCTGTGTCACAATGCTGAAATAGGTCCAGAACAAGAGGATGTGAGATGTAACACTGTTTTTCAGTTATAAGAGTATTCAGAGGGGCGTCTAATTGCGTATTTGTTTGCTGGATGCTACTTCTGTTGATTAATGTTTGATGGCTAGTAACCGATTGTTCAGCCTTTGCTGAATCTCCATGAACTAAACCAGCGTTAAATGCGTCATATGCTTCATTTTACTATCGAGGATAGCAGAAATGACATGCAAACTTTTATACTCCCTCTGTTCCTAAATATAGGGTGTATAGTTTTTGGCACGAAAATTAAAGAACGCACGTGGAGGAAAATTTTCACTAATTTTGGGCGAGATTACACCTGATTAATTGACATGAGAAAATAGAGGAGCTTCACTGATATAAGGAAATGTAATCAAATCCCTAAAAAAATATCTAAATAAATGGTGTAACGCAATACACCTTATATTTCGAATTTTTTCTTAAAAATCTATACACCTTATATCAAGGAATGAAGGGAGTATATTAAAGAAGAACAAATCAAACTTCTTCATTTATAATTTATAAATTGAACACACGATCCACCGCCTCTCCAGGACTGAGAATTCAATCTCATGGGCGGGCTCCTATGAAATCCCAACAACAATGCTCTAAAACAACAACAATCAATGGCAGGCATATCTGAAATCACCGTATGGGCGCTAGCTAGACGCCTATGCATACTACTAGTATTAGACTAGACGTGTATGGTGTACTCGTTGTCCGACTCCCTGTCGACGCTGAGGCTCTGCACCACGGTGGAGTTGGCCGCCGCCGCCGGGTGGGTGACGGTGACCTGGTAGTCCCCGTGGAAGAGCTCCGCCTCGTAGTGCCCGTCGGCGTCCGCCACGCCGACGTGCGACCTCGTCTTCCACTCGGCGATGAGCTTGTCAACCGTGTCGCCGACGGGGAGGTTGTTGAAGTTGTCGTCGGTGAGGCACATGACGTAGCAGCCCTGCGGGTGCCACGCCGTCCAGAGCACGATGCCGTGCACGGCCGGGTGCGAGTACACCTCCCTGAGCACCTGCTCCAGGTGGTACGCCTGGTCAGGCCCCCGCTGCACGTCGATCTCCGTGAGCCAGATGGGCACGCCGGCCTGCGACAGCGTGTCCAGCGCCGCCCGGACGTAGGGGATGTTGGGCGTGGCGCCGAAGTGGCCCTCGAGGCCGATGGCCATCCGGACGCCGATGCCGTTGCCGGGGAACGCGTCCTTGATCTGCGACAGCTTGTTGAGGTACTTGCTGGGGAGGCCGTTCTGGTCCGTCGGCTGCTCCAGCGTGTTGAAGTCGTTCATGGACATGAGCGCGCCGCCGTCCATGCCGTGCGCCTTCTGGTAGAATGCCGCCGACGCGCCGGCCCCGAACTTCTCCTCGAAGAAGTCGAAGTGCAGGTTCTCGTTCACCACGTCCCACGCGATCACCTTGCCGGCGTACCGCGACATGACGGACCTCATCCGGTTGGCGGCGGCGGCGCGGAGCTGGTCGCAGCTCAGCGCCTTCACCCACCCGAGCTGCGTGCTGGGGTCGTCCCAGAAGACGTTGTGCCCGCGCACGGCGATGCCGTGGCTGCGCGCGAACCGGAGCATCGCGTCGGGGACGGTGTAGTCCTCGTGCCCCTGCGTCCACTCCGTGCTGTACCACTTCATCTCGTTCTCGAAGGTGGTCACCGTGAACCGCTTGGCGAACCACTCCCGGTACTTGACGTTGGTGATGATCTCGTGGCTCATCGCCGACCCCAGCGGGAAGCCGCTCCGGACCTGCCGGACGTGCACCCGCGCGCCCGCCACCGGGTTGCCGGCCGCGTCCCTGGCGCGGAGCCGCACCGTCCTCTTCCGGGCCTTCTTCACGGCAGCGTGCCGGTGGGAGCTCCACTCCTCCTTGGAGAAGGGCTGCAGCGACACGTTGTCCACCCAGACGTCCACCGTCGAGTTGCTCTGTACGCGCCAAAAGCAGAGCATGTAAACGATCGTGCGTACTCATTTTCCGAGAGCATTTTAAACAACTGCTTCAGGTTTGTGTTTACCTCGAAGTAGAGTTCAGCCGGGCCGGAGGCGGCGGCGGTGAGGCCGCCCTTGAGGATGGACCAGCAGCCGGACTTGGCGTCGACCCCGCCGGCGTGGATGAAGTCGTCGGCGGTCTTCACGACGGCTATCACGTCGGCGCTCCGGTCGCTAACCTGCAACCAAGCTGCAACCACAAGTCCTCTGTGAGCGACAGTCCCCACAAACTCTGAAGTCAGAGAGAGGTGTACCGTGTACGTAAGCAGTGGCAGTGAGACTCAGACCTGAGAGGGTGTAGTGCGTGTCGTTCTGCAGGTACACCTTCTGGCTGACGCTCTGGTACGGCCGCGTCCGGTTCGCCGCCACGGCGTACTTGTTCCCCGTCGGCGACGCGCCCTCGCCGACGCTGCCGTACCCGAAGGCCGACCAGCCCTGGAGGCCGGCGCTGAAGTCCGAGTTCACGATCACGCCGCCGCCGTAGTGAGCCTCCAACGGCTCAGCCAAGCACTGCGCATCCACGCCATCACACATAGGTCAGCTCAACAAAAAGTTACCAACAGTAACAAATGAAGTCAAAGTGTGCCGAAATCCAGATTAGAAAATCGGCAGAAAGCAGTATTATTAACTGCCAAAACTACCAACCCAACATGTCAACGTCTCGGTGAAAGTCACCAAAAGATCGTTACCGTTCAGAACTACTGCAGCTGATAGTAACCGTCGCCAAACCGCGACGATTCAGAGTGTTCAGACAAGCACGCGCGTGCCAGATTATTTTACAGAACGTTGCTTTTGTTTGGTAAGTTATCACTGGCTGGCTGGCTGCCTACGAGTTTCGTCTTCCATGTGACGACTACTTGACCACATGCGCTAGTGACCTAGAAGAATATTGTTTGACTTGCCTGAAAAAGTCCAGGTGATCGCATATCTAACAGCGCCTAACATGAGACTTAACAACAGGTAAAATAAGTCACTTAGTGATTGCCTTGGGCCCTTGTTCGGGCGCACTTGACTTTGGTTGAGCTCCTGCTCCTGGCATGGAACATTTCACACATGCAGAAGCAGAAGGAGGGCTGATGACACTGTCTTCACCAACCAACCCGGCGAAAGTTAAACCAAAAGCTAGCTAAGTGCCTGAGTAAGCGCATGATTAGTATTTTTTGGTTGGGTGCAGGGGAAAAGTGAGTGGAAGGAGGGCGTGCATGCGGCCGCGGTGTGTGGCGGACACTGGGGTACACACGCCCTCCCCTGTGTGGCCTCGGCCGAAAAGCATGGCCATGATCACCATGTATCATCTATCCCAACGCAACTCTGATCACACCCAAACCCAAAGTTGCGTTCACAAATGACTCCATGATCATTCATACTGAGTGCACTCGTAACAAGTCAGCAGCACGCATATATGAATGGTATAATACTGCGTGCAGTGCGTGTGATCTGTGCAATTTTCTAGTTGTTGGAACTGGAACTGAAATTTCTGTCACCCACATTAGAGTTTAGGTAGAGAGGGGCTTGTTGACGGATGCTGCTACCGGGCCGCACCAGAGCAAGTAAGGTGCATGCAAATGTACTGAATGTTAGGCTGGAAACGGACCGGCAGGCTAGAAGAACGTAGGAAAGGTCAAAACGACCCGGCGTGTGGTGCGGGGTTCGGCACGCCGGAGCGATGGAGCTCTGTTTGTCTGTGGCGCGCGATTGGTGGTGCGGCGATGAATTCGGCGAGACTCCGTAGAGGCTTTCGGCCATCTCGATCGACCCGTTCTTGGCGTCACGTCAGGTTTCCACACGGCTTTTAATCGACTCCCAATTCTTCCTTCCAATAGCTAGCGATTTGTTTGGCTCGTTTCCACAATGCACACCGGTGCAGTGCTCCCCATCTGATCACTCATTTGAGCAACATGGAGGGATGAACGTATAGTAAATAAATGGGAGGAGGAGAAGAAGGAAAGGTAGCGATTGATGATGGGGCAGAGTCATTAGTCACAAGCGACTTTCTAAGCTGGCATCATCGATCACTAGCTAGATGTGTGTGTGTGCGCGCGCGCGCGAGACCTAAGCTAAGCTAGGTACCAACGCATGCACGCAGTATGCACATGTCTCGATCGTCGCCCGCTAGTGGCCGGATCAGTGGACTCCGGCCGGCCAGCCGGCAAAGAGCGATCCCACGAGGCAACAAGATCGTCCCCGTGCTGATCGATGGCCAGTGCACCCGCATGGGGCTAGCGCACACGTGTCACTGCCCATGGCTTGTGAACAACGACATCGGTCGATCATGAGCTGCGGAAGGCATCAAGCTGACGCAACACAACAGAAAACCCGGCCGGCCAGAAATACATGCTGCATGCACGTGACCATACGTGTGCATACACGTACGTACGTACGTACCTCGGAGCTTGAGGAGTAGTCGTAAGGGACCGACTGCACCATGAGAGCGGCTGCGTGGAGAAAATTAAGAGGAAGAGTGATTAGTCAAGGCGATTGGCGAGCAAGATCAAAGGCTCGAGAAAATTAACCGGCCATAAGATCAAAGGCCGGCTCAAGTTACCGTTCAGCAGCAGGGCAGCAGCCCACGCCAAGAAGAGCACGGACGACGATGGTGATCCCCCCATCGATGCTCTCATCGAACTCTCTACCGATCAAGGAAGAAGGCTGTGGCTGCGATGGTTGGAGAGGATGAGCGAGGAGGAGAGATATTTATAACGGTGGCTCAGCTCCGGCGGCTAAGCTGAGTGCCGATCTGTTGCAGTTGCACCGTTGCCGTTGCATGCATGCCGTGGCCTCGGTGTGTG
This sequence comes from Aegilops umbellulata, assembly GCA_032464435.1. Classification (NCBI taxonomy): domain Eukaryota; kingdom Viridiplantae; phylum Streptophyta; class Magnoliopsida; order Poales; family Poaceae; genus Aegilops; species Aegilops umbellulata. Next base: position 576,429,530 of record CP136057.1, on the reverse strand, counting down.
GGCACCCTAGCTGCTTATATAGGCGCGCGGCCGAGGGAGGGGGCCGGGTTTACTTCTTGTTAGAGCTAGGCTAGAGAGGGCGTAGCACACATGTTCCCGCGTCGTTGCTCCGTCTACTACTTTATGTTCAAACGGAACGGGACTAGGACCCTGACTGGCTAGCTCGCCGTGCGTGGGCCGGGGCGTGCTGAGGGGGTGATAAACTACTAATTTGCTACGGCTCCCTGGAAGCATTAACTCACTGTGTGTGTGTGTGTGGCACCCTACGCACTAATCCTAACTCGTTTGGTCCCTTTTGACCTGGCCCGTACGTACTCGTATGTGCGTGGTGCCTCCACTCATCGATCTGGCTCGCCGGTAGTCCGTGCGACCGGTTCTGGTTAAGTCAGAACGTCTGACTAATTTGGAGAGCATCGCTTTGCTGCTTAACAAATCCTTTGCATATCGTCTTAACATAGAGGTGGAAAATAGTGCTTGATCAGCAACGGTTCTCCGATTAGAAAGCGGATGCATGCGCTCACACACGCGTGGCGCCACACCAGAGGCCGGAGATAATTGATCCACAGCTCGCATTGAGTTTCCAACATGCGTCCCCGTAACTCCACCGCCCTAGCAAGAGGTGTCACTTAGAGCATGACTGATAATTACTCCCTCCGTCCCATAATATAAGAATATTTTTGAAATTAGTCTAGCGAGCTATAAGCCTCTTATTATACTCCCTCCGCATAGGAAAATTTTGTCAAGCGAGCTATAAGCCTCTTATTATACTCCCTTTGTAAGGAAATATAAGAGCGTTTAGATCACTAAAATAGTGATCTACACGCTTTTCTATTTCTTTACGGAGGGAGTACATGTTTTTATGATGTGCAACCCTCACAATACCTTGGCGGGCTGCGCACCCTTAACCCGGACAAATTCACAAGTGCTGTCAATTTCCAATGGCTAATGAATGACTCGACGATGCTGGACAAGCACGACCCTAAAATATTAGGTCGCATGGCCTCTTTTTGTTCATCTGCTTGGCTCAAAGGGGCTCAACCGGAATAGAAGCCACAAACCTCTTCCTCGCGTCAAGGGAAAGAACAATAAGGCGCCCATGATGCCTTGTTTCTAGAAAGACGGATGATGGACCTAAATCTTAGAGGTTTTCATAGTCGCATGTTTTTTTAGAAAAGAGGTTGTCGTCCGGTTTTAAATTAATGAAGCCCTTACAACCAACGAAACAACGCAACGCCACCGCAAAAAAAAAAAAAGAAAAAGGAAAGAAAATAGCGACAAGATACAGAGGTGCTGGGAACATCAACAACAAAGCGCCTACTGACATCAAGAGCTTATCCCCACTCCATTTCATGTCCATCCCTACTGACATCAAATGGTCTCCTCATCTCTCTTCCATAAGTTACCATCAAATTTTACGTTAGCCTTTGACACAGAAATTGACTAATTATGAGTTATATGTCACGAAAATTATATCACTAGAAACTTATTTTGAGTACGCATCCAAGAATATACTTTTAGGCATATAACTCATATTTTGTTAGTCAAATTTCGGATCAAATTTAGTCACAAAATTCGAAAGAGACCGACAATCCGGATAGAGCATCGCATAGGCCACATATACGTTTGCTCCTTGTATACCGATATAATTTTATCTTGGTGCAACATAAATATGACGCCCGTTGATAATTACGTGAAGTTTTTCCTCAAAAAAATTGTGCGCTATTAGATTGATTAGTAGGTTGATGCGCAAGAAAAAAGAAGATTGATTATTAGGTCCTCATCTCTCTCTCAGTTTATAGGGCGTGCGCGCACCCCTAGGTCGTCAATTTGACCAACCTAATATAAATCATATATTACAAAAAATATACCAATATAAGCTTTAGATGTTCTATTTTCAAATGATATAATTTTTGTGTTATATAGTTTATATTAGGGTGATAAAATTGGTAACCTAAGTATACGCGTAAGACTTGTAAACTGAAACGGAGATAGTATTAGCCTTTAATGTTTCGGATTTTAAAAAACACGGTACATGTAAGGGATTGCAACGGCACATAAAATGAGTAGCCCATCATGCCGGCCGGCATTGCAAGGGATTTTGGCCCCTCCCGTTTTTCAGACGTTAGGCAGAGAAACTTTCGTCTCCTGTTTATGGCGGTTACTGGTTAACAAACTAGTGGCAGAATCTACGGCTAGCTCGCTGCTGCAAGTTGCCGGCGACGGTTGCTGACGGGTGCACGAGCTAACGTGCACGGTAGTACATCAGGCACGCCCGCCCGCCCGCCGCCACACCACGAGCCCGCATCACGCACACTCTTATGGCCGTAGCTAGCTTAGCTAGTGGCCGTGGCTGTCGACCGTACGTCGGCGCGCGCGGGTGGAGTGCCGGCGGCGGCAACGGGCTCCGTCGACGCACACTCTTGCTTGCACTCCCGATTAATCCGCCCATCAAGTCGCAGCTCGGCCGCACGTATGGTGCAGCGGCAATCAAGCAAGCAAACTCGATAGAAGTAGTAAATGTCCCGGTTAAGCGACCGGCCGGCTGCCTTCCGGTCACGACGTACGTCTACTCCAGTCTGTGGAATGCTGATCGTTACCACGTACGAGATGCGTTCCGTTCCGTGAGCCAGAAGCAAACTAGTAGAGAAATGTGACGGACGGTGACTGCATGGCACATGCATGTGCTAAGTTAGTTATACATAAATCTATCCTTGCGGGATAACTGCACGGCTCTTATCCAATCCCCAGCGTACATCATGCTTCAAGCATGGTAGTAATAGTAGGAACGTAGCGGTACGTTTCTGTGCGTCTCCTGTCAGGATCAGAGCACTGTACGTGTAGACTCTCAGTAGCCAGTACGTATGTTGGCGGGAATTGATGGATGCATGTGATCCATTGACCTTGAGGCGTGCGTGCGGGCGGCGCTTGAGGAGAGCGAGGGAATGGGGGCGGAGGCGGAGGGGGACGGGAGTCCCGCCGAAACCATCCATCCTGATCCTGGGGATCGTGCCATGACGCGCGCGCGTGGGGTACCTGAATCTGCGTGAGTGCTGCAACGGCTGCGTCGCTCCGTTCTGTTGGGCAGCCGCATCGACGTCAGGGCCCCGGTTTCAGCCGCTCCGCCGAACCTCCCAAGGACCGGGAAAGGAGATAACTGCATCTCCCCTTTTCCATCTTATCCTCTGACCTTCTTGTTGCAAAATCTCGTCATAGATCTATCAGCACCTCCTTCGTTCGTTCATAGCAGGCCAAGGGCTGGAAAATGAGCAGTGCTACGAGGGTGGTCTATCTTGGGAGCTATCCTAGGGAACTGTCTTGAGAGGATAAGGCGGAAATTCGCAAGGAGGCACCCACCTGCCGGGGCGCACGATTGCTTCCCGATCCGCAAACTCGTTTTATTTTGAACTTCTCAATGAAATTAAGTTTCGTTTGGATATTTGTGTTCACCGTGACGAGAAATTTCAAACAAGATCACCCTTGAATACATTTTCACAACTCTTCAAATTTTACTAAGTTTTAAATGTTAAGTTCTTATGAACTTTCATCGGGTTTTACCAAGTTTCATGCGCTTTCAGGGTTTAGGGTTTACGGTTAAGGGCTTAGGGCTTAGGTTTAAGTTTTAGTTTATGAAACTTAGTGAATATCATTTGTTACTATCAGGTTTTCGTAGTTGAAATTTGGTGAAGTTCTTAGAAGCCAAGACGTATTCAAGAGCGATCTTGTTTCAAACCACTCGTCACAAGGAACAAGAATATGCAAATGAAATATAAATTTGACTTTTGGTTCTAAAGATATAATGTACTCCCTCTGTAGCGACAATTATTTCGGTACATATTAAGTATTTAAATTTAAATGTGCGAAGAAAACGCATAGCAGATGGAATGGATGGAGCTGCCAAAAGTTGCACGGACATACCCCATCTAAGGTAATTAAGGGATAAAGTACATGCATCAACCAAATTAATTTTTGACTCTTGATGCAATCGTGCGCTCCATATCCATGTGTCCCCGCACGTGCGTGCCACAAATCCCCGTACGAGGATAAGAGACCCTTGGATTCACGAGATTTTAAAAACGCGGGAACACAAAAAAATGGAACCGCCTATATCTCAGGTACTTAATTTCTTTTTAGTGTCACTCGAATATCTCAGTCGTTGATTCAAAATGGACGACTGGATGATTGTGTTCAACCTCCCAGTGAAAGTGCTAATGGCACTTATGCTATATTTCGGTGTGATGACAATGTGGTTAGTTGAACTAATATCGGTTGCTAAAGTTTATCTCAGGTTAGTGGTTCTAAGTGCCCGCGATGGAGATGTGTGACCCCCCCCTTTCAAAAAGGTTAAAGGCGTGGTCTTTCGACGCTTCGAAGGTTTAGTTTTGGTTTGCTTCGAGTCGTAGGAAAGACCGCACTATTAAGAGGGGTTTGTGTGAATAAATGTTGTGTGGGAATGCCATTGCCGAGCCTTACTCTCTTACCCTTCCCACTCCGACCACCTAAAAAGAACCTAGTGTGTGTGGTGGGGTACTCAGAAAGTTGCAACAGAAAGTTACTGGGTACCCCGTGCGCACGGGGTCTTTTGACCCCCGTGCGCACGGGGTACTGCGTAACTCTCTGGGTACCCCGTGCGCACGGGGTCTTTTGACCCCCGTGCACACGAGGTGGTGTGGTTGTCTCTGAGTACCCCGTGCGCACGGGGTCCAACGGGCAGAAATCCCCACCAGCCCATGAACACTATATAAAGGGTCTTCTTCCTCCTCCAACCCCTAACCCTAATGTCTTGTTGAGCTACACAATTGCTACACCCCATTTTGCTCAATACTCTCAATCCCTCCACCCAAACTTGTTGAAATTTTGGGGATTGGGAGAGCAAGACCCAATCTATAACTTGACCAAACCAAATCGCGTTCCCCGCAACATTTCTTCCCCATTGACTTGTTACTTTTGGAGCTTGGGCTCCTAGGCGGTTAGAGGTTCCTCCGGAAGCTTCCTTGCTTGTGGTGTGCTCCGGAGAAGTTTGTAAAGGTGTGGTGGTCGCCTTCAAGACCAACCCCGAGTGTTTCGAGGCTCATCTATTGGGGGTGACTCGAAGGAGAATACGGTGAGCCTTTGGTGGCGTTCCGCAAGCTTTGGCTCCGGCACCACTCCAAACGGAGATTAGCTCTTCCCCAAGGAAGAGTGAACTTTGGGTTAAAATCCACGTCCTTGTCTCACCTGTGGTTAATCCTTTCCCGCACCTTTCTTTGTTGTTGTATGCTTGTTGGCTTGCTAAGTAGTTTGTTGCCTAGCATATTCATCTTGGAGCTTGCTTGTCATATAGGTTGCATTCACCTAGTTGCATATCTAGTGAACTCTTTTATCCGCTAAACCTTAAAATATACAAGAAAGATTAAAATTTGTAGTCTCCTATTCACCCCCCTCTAGTCGACCGTATGGATCCTTTCAATTGGTATCAGAGCCTCGTGCTCTAATATAAGGTTTTACAACCTTAGAGGATATGGTCGATCTAGGGAATGATGGAGGTGGTCTACCCGTTGCGGGGGATGGTCTAAACCAACCCCCGGCGCGAACGAGGCACTTGGTGCTCCCGTCGTTGCTCCCGCCGCTCCTACTAACCCGAATGTCCCCTTGACCGCGGCCGATCTTCTTTCAATGTTTGCGGACCTCAAAGTCTCTATGTTGAAAGAGGTTCGGGCCTCGGTCAAGGAGGAAATTGATGCTTGCTTAAAGCCATCAACGTCCGCATCAAACTCGTTTAATCCAAATGAGGTTCATGATGCGGATGACTCGAGGGACCTCTTGCTTCTCCGGCTCGTACTCAAGTTCCCCAGTACAATGTCGTGGAACCCTTTTACTCTCCTCAACCCTTGCAACATCCCTGCATTAATCCTGTTGGGCCTCCGCCCCCTTTGAAAGCTAATGCATTTGCTAAGTGGAAGCTAGATATGGAGTCTCACATGCGCAGTGCTTCAACTCAATTGTGGTGGATTGTGGTCAATGGATTCAACCCCAAGGACCCAATGAATCTCACTCCAAGGGAAGCAGTTGACGATCAACTCAATGCTACCGCACACAACATGCTTCGCAATGCTGTGACTGAAGACTATAGTGATTCCATTGCTCTTCTCAAAACCGCAAAGGAAATTTGGGATTGCCTTGAAGAGGCTCTTGAAGGAGATGAAGCAATTCGAAGATCTCGGTTGGCCTTGATCAAACAAGAAGTCAATCTCTTTGTGAGGAATGAGGGTGAGTCCACAGAAGAGGTTTACCGAAGGTTGAAGTCCCTTGTGCTCAACTTGAAAACCTTTGGGTGCACTTGGGCAAATGATGATTTCATCAAGGATAAGTTCATAGATGCTATGGTTCTCACGGAACATACCATGGTCATGATGGTTCATCAACGTCCGGACTATCACAAGTTGACTTCGGCTCAAGTTGTTTCCACCTTCTCTACCCATGTTCTTTTGGAAACCAAGTCCAAGAAAACATTTGCAATAGCTCAAGCAACCAAGAACTCCAATCTTGCCTTGAAGGCCAAGAAAGTGATGAGCCAATTCTCAAGGGAGGAAGAAGTGAGTGAAGAGATATGTGAGGAGGATAATGATACCTCGTGCCCGGCAAATGACTTTGCAGAAGACTTGGCTCTCTTAGTCAAGAAGTACTCCGGGACCATGGCAAACAAAGGAAGAAATCTTTAAGGAAGATCATTTGGACGAAGGAAATGCTACAATTGTGATAGCCCAAGACACTTTGTTCATGATTGTCCATATGAGAGACGTGAAGACAAGTCCGAGAAGCTTGTGCTTAAGAAGAAGAAGTTCACCAAGTTTTCAAAGAGGAAGGATGACAAGGCTCTTGTTCATGAAGAATACATGTCTGGAGATGAAGATGACGGTGAGGATGATCAAGTGGGCACGGCCGCCTTTGCCATGCATGCCACTACCTCCTCCTCCACCACCGGCCTCTTCGACTCTCCAAACGAGGACAAGCCATTCACTCATCGATGCCTCATGGCCAAAGAGGTAAACACAAAGTCCAAACCCAAGAAACTCGACAACTACACTCCCAATGTCTCATGTGAGATAGTGGAGGATGAGTGTGAGGAGGGTGTGGATAATGATGAGGAATCCTTAATGGCTTTCATGAAAACTCTTAATGGTGAAGCTCATGCTCGTTTTGGCGATCTCCTTAAGTCACTTGCCGAACGCGATGACTTTATTGAGAACGTTGAGAACCTCCTTATAGAGGAAAGAGAGAGAGTTGATCTCCTCGAGCACGAACTTAATGAAGAAAGTGTCATGAGAGCATCACTTGAGGAAGCCTTATCTGCTCATCAAATTGACTTTGTTAAAACCGATGATACTTTGCAACTTGCTCTTGAGAATAAAGATGCTCTCAACGTTAGAGTTGAAAAGCTTCTAGTTGACCATACAATACTTGTTGAGGAGCATGAGTTCCTTGTGATTAGTTCCAAGGTTGTGAAAGGTGACCTCATTGCCCTCACCGAGTCTTATTCTCAACTAAAAGCTACAACCATTAAGGCCCTCATTTCCGTACCTCATATAGATTTAAATGATGATGCGTGTACGGCTAACTTTGCTCATGATTGCACCTCCCTTCAAGAGGAAAACAAGAAGTTGAAAGCTCAAATTGAGAAAGGGCTTGTATCATGCATCCAAGGGGAGAAAAACCTAAACGACCTCTTGAGCAACCAAAAGGAGTGTGTTGCCAAGGAGGGAGTTGGGTTTAATCCCGCATCTAAGAATGGTAAGAAAAAGAAGAAGAACAACAAGAAGAAGATTGGTCCGACTCCTTCCCTCCCCAAAAGGTAGTGTTTGTGCAAGAAGGGCACAAGGATAAGGAGAAGGAAATGAAGGGTGTTGGGAATGGAAAGGTCATTAGGGACAAGGTCATTCCCAAGAATTTTGCCGGCAAGAACAATCCATCATATGTTCTCATGAGAGGAGATGATGGCTATACCTTTGCAAAATTTGTTGGAACTAACTATGATGATTATGCTTGGACTATTTGGGTTCCCAAGACCCTCGTTGCTAACTCACCACGACCCATTGCAAAATGGGTACCTATAACCAAAGCTTGATTATTGTAGGACTATGTCTCCGGTGGAACTCAATGGGTGATTGACAGTGGATGCACCAATCATATGACCGGAGAAAGGGAGATGCTTGTGGAGTTCGTTGATTCACTCAAGGCCTCCTCGAACATCTCCTTCGGTGACAATAGCAAGGGCAAGGTATTGGGTTTGGGCAAGGTGGTAATCTCTAATGATTCATCTCTTTCAAATGTCATGCTTGTCCAATCCCTTCACTACAATTTACTTTCAACTATTCAAATGTCTCGTGCTAGATATGATTCACATTTTGGTGAATTCCATGTGATCGTCTTTAAGAGAAGCAATCTCAAAGTGGTCTTTGTTGGGAATGTTGAAGACAACCTTTATGTGGTTGATTTCTCAAAAGAGAAAACTCATCTTGCAACAGGCCTAATGGCCAAGGCCGACGTGGGGTGGCTACGGCACCGTAGACTAGCCCACGTGGGCATGAGAAATTTACAAGCTCTCTTAAAGGGGGAGCACATTCTTGGACTAACCAATGTGTCTTTTGCCAAAGATCGTCCTTGTAGTGCTTGCATTGCCGGAAAGCTTCATGAAAAAGCTCTCAAAGTGAAGACTATCATCACCACCTTGAGGCCCCTTGAGCTTATCCATTTGGATCTATTTGGGCCTCCAACATATGATAGTTTGGGAGGAAGGAGATATTGCCTTGTCATTGTTGATGACTTCACAAGATATACTTGGGTGTTCTTTCTCAAGACTAAAGATGAAACTTAAGAAACCTTCATCAACTTTGACAAAGAAGCTCAACGTCAACATAACTGTGAGATCAAGGAATTCTGAAGTGACAACGGCACCGAGTTCAAAAATTATACAATGGATGAATTCCTGAGTGAAGAGGGGATAAAGCACCAATTTTCCGCACCATATACTGAAGGAAATATGCCCTAGAGGCAATAATAAAGTTATTATTTATTTCCTTATATCATGATAAATGTTTATTATTCATGCTAGAATTGTATTAACCGGAAACATAATACATGTGTGAATACATAGACAAACAGAGTGTCACTAGTATGCCTCTACTTGACTAGCTCGTTAATCGAAGATGATTATGTTTCCTAACCATGAACAAAAGAGTTGTTATTTGATTAACGGGATCACATCATTAGAAGAATGATGTGATTGACATGACCCATTCTATTAGCTTAGCACCCGATCGTTTAGTATGTTGCTATTGCTTTCTTCATGACTTATACATGTTCCTATGACTATGAGATTATGCAACTCCCGTTTGCCGGAGGAACACTTTGTGTGCTACCAAACATCACAACGTAACTGGGTGATTATAAAGGAGCTCTACAGGTGTCTCCAAAGGTACATGTTGGGTTGGCGTATTTCGAGATTAGGATTTGTCACTCCGATTGTCGGAGAGGTATCTCTGGGCCCTCTCGGTAATGCACATAACCTAAGCCTTGCAAGCAATACAACTAATGAGTTAGTTGTGAGATGATGTATTATGGAACGAGTAAAGAAACTTGCCGGTAACGAGATTGAACTAGGTATTAAGATACCGACGATCGAATCTCGGGCAAGTAACATACCAATGACAAAGGGAACAACGTATGTTGTTATGCGGTCTGACCGATAAAGATCTTCGTAGAATATGTGGGAGCCAATATGAGCATCCAGGTTCCGCTATTGGTTATTGACTGGAGACGTGTCTCGGTCATATCTAAATTGTTCTCGAACCCGTAGGGTCCGCACGCTTAAGGTTTTGATGACAGTTATATTATGAGTTTATGAGTTTTGATGTACCAAAGGAGTTCGGAGTCCCGGATGAGATCGGGGAAATGACGAGGAGTCTCTAAATGGTCGAGACGTAAAGATTGATATATTGGATGACTATATTTGAACATCGGAAAGGTTCTGAGTGGTTCGGGTATTTTTCGGAGTACCAGGGAGTTACAGAATACGGGGGAAGAAGTATATGGGCCTTATTGGGCTTTAGGGGAGAGGAAGAGGTAGGCCGCGCACGCCCCCCCCCCATTGACTAGTCCGAATTGGACTAGGGGGAGGGGCGGCGCCCCCTCCTTCCTTCTCTTCCCTCTTCCCCTTCCTTGTCTCCTACTCCTACTACTTGGAAGGACTCCTAGTTGGACTAGGAAAGGGGGAATCCTACTCCCGGTTGGAGTAGGACTCCCCTAGGGCACGCCATAGAGAGGGCCGGCCCTCCCCTCCTCCACTCCTTTATATACGGGGGCAGGGGGCACCCCATAGACACACAAGTTGATCTTCATGATCGTTCTCTTAGCCGTGTGCGGTGCCCCCCTCCACCATAATCCTCGATAATATTGTAGTGGTGCTTAGGTGAAGCCCTGCGACGGTAGAACATCAAGATCGTCACCACGCCGTCGTGCTGACAGAACTCATCCCCGACACTTTGCTGGATCGGAGTCCGGGGATCGTCATCGAGCTGAACGTGTGCTAGAACTCGGAGGTGCCGTAGTTTTGGTGCTTGATCGGTCGGGTCGCGAAGACGTACGACTACATCAACCGCGTTGTCATAACGCTTCCGCTTTCGGTCTACGAGGGTACGTAGACAACACTCTCCCCTCTCGTTGCTATGCATCACCATGATCTTGCGTGTGCGTAGGAAAATTTTGAAATTGCTACGTTCCCCAACAGTGGTATCAGGGCCAGGTTTTATGTGTTGATGTTATATGCACGAGTAGAACACAAGTGAGTTGTGGGCGATATAAGTCATACTGCTTACCAGCATGTCATACTTTGGTTCGGCGATATTGTTGGATGAAGCGGCCCATACCGACATTACGCGTACGCTTACGCGAGACTGGTTCTATCGACGTGCTTTGCACACAGGTGGTTGGCGGGTGTCAGTTTCTCCAACTTTAGTTGAACCGAGTGTGGCTACGTCCGGTCCTTGCGAAGGTTAAAATAGCACCAACTTGACAAACTATCGTTGTGGTTTTGATGCGTAGGTAGGATTGATTCTTGCTTAAGCCCGTAGCAGCCACGTAAAACTTGCAACAAACAAAGTAGAGGACGTCTAACTTGTTTTTGCAGGGCATGTTGTGATGTGATATGGTCAAGACATGATGCTAAATTTTATTGTATGAGATAATCATGTTTTGTAACCGAGTTATCGGCAACTGGCAGGAGCCATATGGTTGTCGCTTTATTGTATGCATGCAATCGCCCTGTAATGCTTTACTTTATCACTAAGCGGTAGCGATAGTCATAGAAGCATAAGATTGGCGAGACGACAACGATGCTACGATGGAGATCAAGGTGTCGCGCCGGTGACGATGGTGATCTTGACGTTGCTTCAGAGATGGAGATCACAAGCACAAGATGATGATGGCCATATCATATCACTTATATTGATTGCATGTGATGTTTATCTTTTATGCATCTTATCTTGCTTTGGTTGACGGTAGCATTTTAAGATGATCTCTCACTAATTATCAAGAAGTGTTCTCCCTGAGTATGCACCGTTGCGAAAGTTCTTCGTGCTGAGACACCACGTGATGATCGGGTGTGATAGGCTCTACGTTCAAATACAACGGGTGCAAAATAGTTGCACACGCGGAATACTCAGGTTATACTTGACGAGCCAAGCATATACAGATATGGCCTCGGAACACGAAGACTGAAAGGTCGAGCATGAATCATATAGTAGATATGATCAACATAGTGATGTTCACCATTGAAACTACTCCATCTCACGTGATGATCGGACATGGTTTAGTTGATATGGATCACATGATCACTTAGAGGATTAGAGGGATGTCTATCTAAGTGGGAGTTCTTAACTAATATGATTAAATTGAACTTAAATTTATCATGAACTTAGTCCTGGTAGTATTAGCATATCTATGTTGTAGATCAATAGCTCGCGTTGTTACTTCCCTGTGTTTATTTTGATATGTTCCTAGAGAAAATTGTGTTGAAAGATGTTAGTAGCAATGATGCGGATTGGATCCGTGATCTGAGGTTTATCCTCATTGCTGCACAGAATAATTATGTCCTTGATGCACCGCTAGGTGACGGACCTATTGCAGGAGCAGATGCAAACGTTATGAACGTTCGGCTAGCTCAATATGATGACTACTTGATAGTTTAGTGCACCATGCTTAACGGCTTAGAATCGGGACTTCAAAGACGTTTTGAACGTCATGGACCATATGAGATGTTCCAGGAGTTGAAGTTAATATTTCAAGCAAATACCCGAGTTGAGAGATATGAAGTCTCCAACAAGTTCTATAGCTAAAAGATGGAGGAGAATCGCTCAACTAGTGAGCATGTGGTCAGATTGTCTGGGTACTACAATCGCTTGAATCAAGTGGGAGTTAATCTTCCAGATAAGATAGTGATTGACAGAATTCTCTAGTCACCATCACCAAGTTAGTAGAACTTCGTGATGAACTATAGTATGCAAGGGATGACAAAAATGACTCCCGAGTTTTTCATGATGATGAAATCGATGAAGGTAGAAATCAGAAAAGAGCATCAAGTGTTGATGGTTGACAAGATCACTAGTTTCAAGAAAAGGGCAAAGGAAAAAAAAGGGGGAACTTCAAGAAGAACAGCAAGCAAGTTGCTGCTCAAGTAAAGAAGCCCAAGTCTGGTCCTAAGCCTAAGACTAAGTGCTTCTACTTCAAAGAGACTGGTCACTGGAAGCGGAACTACCCCAACTGATTGGCGGATAAGAAGGATGGCAAAGTGAACATAAGTATATTTGATATACATGTTATTGATGTGTACTTTACTAGTGTTTATAGCAACCCCTCAGTATTTGATACTAGTTCAGTTGCTAAGATTAGTAACTCGAAACAGGAGTTGCAGAATAAATAGAGACTAGTTGAGGGTGAAGTGATGATGCGTGTTGGAAGTGTTTCCAAGATTGATATGATCATCATCGCACACTCCCTATACTTTCGGGATTAGTGTTGAACCTAAATAAGTGTTATTTGGTGTTTGCATTGAGCATGAATATGATTTGATCATGTTTATTGTAATATGGTTATTCATTTAAGTAAGAGAATAAATTGTTGTTCTGTTTACATGAATAAAACCTTATATGGTTACACACCCAATGAAAAAGGTTCATTGGATCTCGATCATAGTGATACACATATTCATAATATTGAAACCAAAAGATGCAAAGTTAATAATGATAGTGCAACTTATTTGTGGCACAGCCGTTTAGGTCACATTGGTGTAAAGCGCATGAAGAAACTCCATGCTGATGGGATTTTGGAATCACTGGATTATGAATCACTTGATGCTTGTGAACCATGCCTCATGGGCAAGATGACTAAGACTCCATTCTCCGGAACAATGGAGCGAACAACTGACTTATTGGAAATAATACATACTGATGTATGCGATCCGATGAGTGTTAAGGCTCGCGGCGGGTATCGTTATTTTCTGACCTTCACAGATGATTTGAGAAGATATGGGTATATCTACTTGATGAAACATAAGTCTGAAACATTTGAAAAGTTCAAAGAATTTCAGAGTGAAGTGGAAAATCATCGTGACAAGAAAATAAAGTTTCTACGATCTAATCGCGGAGACGAATATTTGAGTTACGAGTTTGGTCTTCAATTAAAACAATGTGGAATAGTTTCACAAACTCATGCCACCTGGAACACCACAACATAATGGTGTGCCCGAACGTCATAACCGTACTTTATTGGATATAGTGCAATCTATGATGTTTCTTACCGATTTACCACTATCGTTTTGGGGTTATGCATTAGAGACAGCTGTATTCACGTTAAATAGGGCACCATCTAAATCCGTTGAGACGACACTATATGAACTGTGGTTTAGCAAGAAACCAAAGTTGTCATTTCTTAAAGTTTGGGGTTGTGATGCTTATGTGAAAAAGTTTCATCCTGATAACCTCAAACCCAAATCGGAGAAATGTGTCTTCATAGGATACCCAAAGGAGACAGTTGGGTACACCTTCTATCACAGATCCGAAGGCAAGATATTCGTTGCTTAGAATGGATCCTTTCTAGAGAAGGAGTTTCTCTCGAAAGAAGTGAGTGGGAGGAAAGTAGAACTTGATAAGGTAACTGTATTTGCTCCCTTATTGGAAAGTAGTTCATCACAGAAAACGGTTTCTATGACACCTACACCAATTAGTGAGGAAGTTAATGATGATGATCATGAAACTTCGGATCAAGTTATTACTGAACCTCGTAGATCAACCAGAGTAAGATCCGCACCAGAGTGGTACGGTAATCCTGTTCTGGAAATCATGCTACTAGATCATGATGAACCTACGAACTATGAAGAAGCGATGTTGAGCCCAGATTCCGCAAAATGACTTGATGCCATGAAATCTGAGATGGGATCCATGTATGAAAACAAAGTATGGACTTTGGTTGACTTGCCCGATGATCGGCAAGCAATTAAAAATAAATGGATCTTCAAGAGGAAGGCAGACCCTGATAGTAGTGTTACTATCTACAAAGCTAGAATTGTCATAAAAAGGTTTTCGACAAGTTCAAGGTGTTGACTACGATGAGAGTTTCTCACTCGTATCTATGCTTAAGTCTGTCCGAATCATGTTAACAATTGCCGCATTTTATGAAATCTGGCAAATGGATAAACAAAACTGCATTCCTTACTGAAGTTATTAAAGAAGAGTTGTATATGATGCAACCAGAAGGTTTTGTCGATCCTAAAGGTGTTAACAAAATGTGCAAACTCCAGCTATCCATCTGTGGACTGGTGCAAGCATTTCGGAGTTGGAATATGCGCTTTGATGAGATGATCAAAGTATATAGTTTTATACAGACTTGTGGTCAAGCCTGTATTTACAAGAAAGTGAGTGGGAGCACTACAACATTTCTGACAAGTATATGTGAATGACATATTGTTGATCGGAAATAATGTAGAATTATTCTGCAAAGCATAAAGGAGTGTTTGAAAGAAGTTTTTCAAAGAAAGACCTCGGCGAAGCTGCTTACATATTAAGCATCAAGATAGATCAAGACGCTTGATAAGTTTTTTCAATGAGTACATACCTTGACAATATTTTGAAGTAGTTCAAAATGGAACAGTCAAAGAAAAGAGTTCTTGGCTGTGTTACAAGGTGTGAAATTGAGTAAGACTCAAAGCCCGACCACGACAGAAGATAGAAAGAGAATGAAAGTCATTCCCTATGCCTCAGCCATAGGTTCTATAAAGTATGCCATGCTGTATACCAGATCTATTGTATACCCTACACTGTGTTAAGCAAGGGAGTACAATAGTAATTTAAGAGTAGATCACTGGACAGCGGTCAAAATTATCCTTAGTGGAATAAGGAAATATTTCTCGATTATGGAGGTGACAAAAGGTTCGTCGTAAAAGGTTACGTCGATGCAAGTTTGGACACAGATCTGGATGACTCTAAGTCTCGATCTAGATACATATTGAAAGTGGGAGCAATTAGCTAGAGTAGCTCTGTGCAGAGCATTGTAGACATAGAATTCGCAAAATACTTACGGATCTGTATGTGACAGACTCGTTGACTAAAATTGTCTCACAAGCAAAACATGATCACACCTTAATACTCTTTGGGTGTTAATCACATAGCGATGTGAACTAGATTATTGACTCCAGTAAACCCTTTGGGTGTTGGTCACATGACGATGTGAACTATGGGTGTTAAATCACATGGTGATGTGAACTATTAGTGTTAAATCACATGGCGATGTGAACTAGATTACTGACTCTAGTGCAAGTGGGTGACTGAAGGAAATATGCCCTAGAGGCAATAATAAAGTTATTATTTATTTCCTTATATCATGATAAATGTTTATTATTCATGCTAGAATTGTATTAACCGGAAACATAATACATGTGTGAATACATAGACAAACAGAGTGTCACTAGTATGCCTCTACTTGACTAGCTCGTTAATCGAAGATGGTTATGTTTCCTAACCATGAACAAAAGAGTTGTTATTTGATTAACAGGATCACATCATTAGAAGAATGATGTGATTGACATGACCCATTCTATTAGCTTAGCACCCGATCGTTTAGTATGTTGCTATTGCTTTCTTCATGACTTATACATGTTCCTATGACTATGAGATTATGCAACTCCCGTTTGCCGGAGGAACACTTTGTGTGCTACCAAACGTCACAACGTAACTGGATGATTATAAAGGAGCTCTACAAGTGTCTCCAAAGGTAAATGTTGGGTTGGCGTATTTCGAGATTAGGATTTGTCACTCCGATTGTCGGAAAGGTATCTCTGGGCCCTCTCGGTAATGCACATCACCTAAGCCTTGCAAGCAATACAACTAATGAGTTAGTTGCGAGATGATGTATTACGGAACGAGTAAAGAGACTTGCCGGTAACGAGATTGAACTAGGTATTAAGATACCGACGATCGAATCTCGGGCAAGTAACATACCGATGACAAAGGGAACAACGTATGTTGTTATGCGGTCTGACCGATAAAGATCTTCGTAGAATATGTGGGAGCCAATATGAGCATCCAGGTTCCGCTATTGGTTATTGACCGGAGACGTGTCTCGGTCATGTCTACATTGTTCTCGAACCCGTAGGGTCCGCACGCTTAAGGTTTTGATGACAGTTATATTATGAGTTTATGAGTTTTGATGTACCGAAGGAGTTCGGAGTCCCGGATGAGATCGGGGACATGATGAGGAGTCTCGAAATGGTCGAGACGTAAAGATCGATATATTGGACGACTATATTCGGACATCGGAAAGGTTCTGAGTGGTTCGGGTATTTTTCGGAGTACCGGGGAGTTACGGAAATACGGGGGAAGAAGTATATGGGCCTTATTGGGCTTTAGGGGAGAGGAAGAGGCAGGCCCCCCCATTGGCTAGTCCAAATTGGACTAGGGGGAGGGGCGGCGCCCCCTCCTTCCTTCTCTTCCCTCTTCCCTCTTCCCCTTCCTTGTCTCCTACTCCTACTACTTGGAAGGACTCCTAGTTGGACTAGGAAAGGGGGAATCCTACTCACGGTGGGAGTAGGACTCCCCTAGGGCGCACCATAGAGAGGGCCGGCCCTCCCCTCCTCCACTCCTTTATATACGGGGGCATGGGGCACCCCATAGACACACATGTTGATCTTCGTGATCGTTCTCTTAGCCGTGTGCGATGCCCCCTCCACCATAATCCTCAATAATATTGTAGCGGTGCTTAGGTGAAGCCCAGCGACGGTAGAACATCAAGATCGTCACCATGCCGTCGTGCTAACGGAACTCATCCCCGACACTTTCCTGGATCAGAGTCCGAGGATCGTCATCGAGCTGAACGTGTGCTAGAACTCGGAGGTGTCGTAGTTTCGGTGCTTGATCGGTCGGGTCGTGAAGACGTACGACTACATCAACCGCGTTGTCATAACGCTTCCGCTTTCGGTCTACGAGGGTACGTAGACAACACTCTCCCCTCTCGTTGCTATGCATCACCATGATCTTGCGTGTGTGTAGGAAAATTTTGAAATTACTACGTTCCCCAACATATACTCCCCAACAAAATGGTGTTGCGGAGAGGAAAAATCGGACTCTTATTGAGATGGCTAGGACCATGCTTGATGAGTACAAATCACCATACAAGCTTTGGGCAGAAGCCATCAACACCGCGTGCCATGCTTCAAACCGGCTTTATCTTCGCAAGCTCAAGAACAAGACCCCTTATGAGCTCCTAATTGGGAGAAAGCCCAACGTCAAATACTTCCGGGTATTCGGTTGTAAGTGTTTCATTTTAAACAAAAAAACCCGGTTAGCTAAATTCGAGTCTAGAACTTATGAGGGCATGTTTGTTGGATATGCATCAAACTCCCATGCTTACCGAGTCCTCAATAAATCCATCGGATGCATTGAGGAAATGGTAAATATGGAGTTTGATGAAGATAACGGTTCTCGTATGGAGCAAATCGTTCCTAGTGTTGTAGGTGATGAGGCTCCTTAACAAGCTATAAGGACAATGGGGATAGGCCACATTCTTCCACAAGAAACACCCCATGTTCAAGTAGAAGAAGAAGGAGTAAGAGCCCCTCTTGAGGATTTTCCACAAGGGAAGTCATCACCGACACCACCTGTACAAGATGCTTCGGGAAATAACGAACCTATCCAAGAACAAGATCAAGACCCTCATATTTCTGAGCAAGATCAAGAGCAAACTCTTCCGAATAATGAAGATTCAATCGTTGAGGCTCAAGATCAAGCTCAAAGTCATGATCAAGATCAAGATCAACCCCAACCACAAGTGTCTTCATCGTCATGACTTCCTACTGAGCAAGAACCTGTGATTGCAAAGAGAAGAGTGTCTCCAAGGCTAAAGCAATCTCAAGGGCAAGCTTCTTCATCAAGTCCAAAACCAAGTGAAGAAGAGCTTGATCGCAAAGAGCAAAAAGTGGCCGCCAAGCTAAAACATCTTCAACACCTCACCGAGAACATCTACGGAAGCATCAAAAAGGGGGTAACTACTCATAGACGTTTGGCAAACTTTTGTGAACATCACTCATTTGTCTCTTGTGTTGAACCCCTGATACGTCTCCAACGTATCTATAATTTTTTATTGCTCCATGCTATATTATCTACTGTTTTGGACTATATTGGGCTTTATTTTCCACTTTTATATTATTTTTGGGACTAACCTATTAACCAGAGGCCCAGCCCAGAATTCCTGTTTTTTGCCTATTTCAGTGTTTCAAAGAAACAGAATATCAAACGGAGTCCAAACATAAAAATCCTTTTTGAAACGTGATTTTCTTCCCGGATAAGACCCAGGAGACTTGGACCCTACTCCAAGAAGTACCGGAGGCGGTCACGAGGGTAGGGGAGCCCCCTCCCCCTATAGGGCGCGCCCCCCTGCCTCGTGGGCCCCTTGGTGCTCCACCGACGTACTCCTTCCTCCTATATATACCCACGTACCCCCAAACGATCAGAACAGGAGCCAAAAACCTAATTCCACCGCCACAACTTTCTGTATCCACGAGATCCCATCTTGGGGCCTGTTCCGGAGCTCCGCCGGAGAGGGCCGTCATCACGGAGGGCTTCTACATCATCATAGCCTCTCCGATGAAGTGTGAGTAGTTCACCTCAGACCTTTGGGTCCATAGTTTTTAGCTAGATGGCTTCTTCTCTCTTTTTGGATCTCAATACAATGTTCTCCCCCTCTCTTGTGGAGATCTATTCGATGTAATCTTCTTCTTTTGCGGTGTGTTTATTGAGACCGATGAATTGTGGGTTTATGATCAAGTCTATCTATGAATAATATTTGAATCTTCTCTAAATTCTTTTATGTATGATTGGTTATCTTTGCAAGTCTCTTCGAATTATCCGTTTGGTTTGGCCAACTAGATTGGTAGTTCTTGCCATGGGAGAAGTGCTTAGCTTTGGGTTCGATCTTGCGGTGTTCTTTCCCAGTGACAGAAGGGGCAGCAAGACACGTATTGTATCGTTGCCATCGAGGATAACAAGATGGGGTTTATTTCATATTGCATGAATTTATCTCTCTACATCATGTCATCTTGCTTAAAGCGTTACTCTGTTTTTAACTTAATACTCTAGATGCATGCTGGATAGTGGTCGATGAGTGGAGTAATAGTAGTAGATCCAGAATCGTTTCGATCTACTTGTCACAGACGTGATGCCTATATACATGATCATGCCTAGATATTCTCATAACTATGCTCAATTCTGTCAATTGCTTAACAGTAATTTGTTCACCCACCGTAGAAAACTTATGCTCTTGAGAGAAGCCACTAGTGAAACCTATGGCCCCCAGGTCTATTCTCGCCATATCAATCTCTATCACTTTAATCTTGCTTTGTTTTTACTTTACCTTTTACTTTTCTCTTTGCATCTTTATATCAAAAATACCAAAAATATTATCTATCAGATCTCACTTTCGTAAGTGACCGTGAAGGGATTTACAACCCCTAATCGCGTTGGTTGCGTTGAGCTCTTTGTGTTGTGTAGGTACGAGGGACTTGCGCGTGGCCTCCTACTGGATTGATACCCTGGTTCTCAAAAACTGAGGGAAATACTTACGCTACTCTGCTGCATCATCCTTTCCTCTTCGGGGAAAACCAACGCAAGCTCAAGAGGTAGCAAGAAGAATTTCTGGCGCCGTTGTCGGGGAGTCTACGCAAAAAGTCAACATACCAAGTACCCATCACAATCCCTATCTCCCGCATTACATTAGTTGCCATTTGCCTCTCGTTTTCCTCTCCCCCACTTCACCATTGTCGTTTTATTCGCCCTCTCTTTCTCCTTCTCCTTCTCCTTTTCCGTTTGCCTTTTTCTTTCCTATCTTGTCGTCATGACTAGTCTTATATCTTCTCCCTTATCTCCCGAGAACGAAGTTCTAAATTTTAAACAAAGGGAGGGAGAAAATCTGAAAGACGCTTGGTATAGAATTTGCAATGCTCAAAACAGAGCTACCAGGAAGCAATCTACTTCAGTTCTTCTTCGTAATTTTTATGTGGGTGCTAGTCCTTGGTATAGATATATCCTTGATACCATTACCGGAGGTAATTTCTTGGGTAGCCATACTTTTGATTCTTATAATGCTATGATAGACTTATTTGGCTCACCACCTCTTTTGGTTAATGGAACTATGTTAACTTTGGAGCATGTTATGCAAAGGCTTGAAATTATTGAAAACAAAGTTGCCACTATTGAATCAATTGAAAATCTAGATAAAAAGAACCATAATCAAATTACTCAATATGGATCTAAGGTAGGAATGACTTTGAAAAATATTAAGGAGAAGGAACCCATGGTAGATGAGAAAATAAATCTAGATTCCTCTAGAATCGATAAACTTGAGGGTATCATTACCAAAACCGCTTTTTCTTCCGTAAAGAATAGTCCTTGTCCTCCCACTAAAATTGCTAAGCTTATGTATGTACCTAATAATAAGGGTGAATCATCATGTAAGGAAACTGCGGATCTTAAATCTATAAGTATTCATCCCGATATTTTTGATTTCATTAAGGAACCTTTTGCTACAAATGATTTTTTCGATCTTGTGCCTAAAAGTTTGATTATTACTAAAAATAAAGAGATATCTAAGAAAGGTAGATGCCTCATTGAAGAATTCCCTTCCAAAGATGGCAATACCTAGATCTATCCTCGTTTTTATGCCTAGCTAGGGGCGTTAAACGATAGCGCTTATTGGGAGGCAACCCAATTTTATTTTTAGTTTTTTTGTGTTTTTCTTCTGTTGGGGAATAAGTAACCCATCTATCTTCTGTTTGGATGTGGTTTTGTTTTTAATTAGTGTTTGTGCCAAGCTAGACCTATTGGATATTCTTGGATGATAGTTATTTGATCTTGCTGTAATTTCCAGAAACTTTGCGTTCAGTGCCCGAATTATTAAAAATCATCAGAACGTGATAAAATACTGATTACAATTGCTGCTGATCAATAAACAAAATTTCTAGGTCGTATAATTTTGGTAGATTTTTTGGAGTTCCATAATTTGCGTTAGTTACATATTACTACAGACTGTTCTGTTTTTGACAGATTCTGTTTTTCGTGTGTTGTTGCTTATTTTGATGAATCTATGGTTAGTAAAATAGTTTATAATCCATAGAGAAGTTGTAATACAGTAGGTTTAACACCAAAGTAAATAAAGAATGAGTTCATTACAGTACCTTGAAGTGGTTTTATGTTTTCTTTCTCTAACGGAGCTCACGAGATTTCTATTGAGTTTTGTGTTGTGAAGTTTTCAAGTTTTGGGTGAATTTTTTTGATGGATTATGGAACAAGGAGTGGCAAGAGCCTAAGCTTGGGGATGCCCATGGCACCCCAAATATAATCCAAGGACACCAAAAAGTCAAAGCTTGGGGATGCCCCGGAAAGCATCCCCTCTTTCGTCCACTTCCATCAGTAAATTACTTGGAGCTATATTTTTATTCACCAACATGATATGTGTTTTGCTTGGAGCGTCTTGTATTATTTGTGTCTTTGTTTGTTAGTGTGCCTCAATCATCCTTGATGTACACACCTTTTGATAGAGTCATCTATGAATTAAAATTTGTTAGAATACTCTTTGCGCTTCACTTATATCTTTTGAGCTATGTAGTTTTGCTCTATGTGCTTCACTTATATCTTTTGAGCGTTATAATTTCGCTCTACGTGCTTCACTTAGATCTTTTAGAGCATGGTGGTGGTTTGTTTTAAAGAAACTATTGATCTCTCATGCTTCACTTAAATTATTTTGAGAGTCGTAATAGCATGCTAATTTGCTTAATAATAACTTGCTTGGTATTCAAGATTTGTGAAACTTTCTTTTGAGTGCGTTGAATACTAAAAAAAGTTGGATGATTGATAATTGTTTTGAGATATGAAGGTAGTAATATTAAAGTCATGCTAGTAGAGTAATTGTGAATTTGAGAAGTGTTTGAGTTAAAGTTTGCAAGTCCCGTAGCATGCACGTATGGTTAACATTATGCAACAAATTTGAAACATGAGGTGTTATTTGATTGTCCTCCTTATGAGTGGCGGTCGGGGACGAGCGATGGTCTTTTCCTACCAATCTATCCCCCTAGGAGCATGCGCGTAATACTTTGGTTTTTGATGGCTTGTAGATTTTTGCAATAAGTATATGAGTTCTTTATGACTAATGTTGAGTCCATGGATTATACGCACTCTCACCCTTCCATCATTGCTAGCCTCTACGGTACCGTGCATTGCCCTTTCTCACATTGAGAGTTGGTGCAAACTTCGCCGGTACATCCAAATCCCGTGATATGATACGCTCTTTCACACATAAACCTCCTTATATCTTCCTCAAAACAGCCACCATACCTACCTATTATGGCATTTCCATAGCCATTCCGAGATATATTGCCATGCAACTTTCCACCATCCAGTTTATCATGACACATTCATCATTGTCATATTGCTTAGCATGATCATGTAGTTGACATAGTATTTGTGGCAAAGCCACTGTTCATAATTTTTTCATACTTGTCACTCTTGATTCATTGCATATCCCGGTACACCACCGGAGGCATTCATATAGAGTCATACTTTGTTCTAGTATCGAGTTGTAATCATTGAGTTGTAAATAAATAGAAGTGTGATGATCATCATTCCATAGAGCATTGTCCCCAAAAAAAGGCCAAAGAAAAAAAAGAAGGCCCAAAAAAAGGGGCAATGTTACTATCCTTTTTTCCACACTTGTGCTTCAAAGTAGCACCATGATATAGCGAGTGTCATATATTGTGCTTCAAAGTAGCACCATGTTCTTCATATAGAGAGTCTCTTGAGTTATCACTTTCATATACTAGTGGGAATTCTTCGTTATAGAACTTGGCTTGTATATTCCAACAATGGGCCTCCTCAAGTGCCCTAGGTCTTCGTGAACAAGCAAGTTGGATGCACACCCACTTAGTTTCTTTTGTTGAGATTTCATACATTTATAGCTCTAGTGCATCCGTTGCATGGCAATCCCTACTCCTTGCATTAACATCAATCGATGGGCATCTCCCTAGCCCATTGATTAGCCTCGTTGATGTGAGACTTTCCCCTTTTTTGTCTTCTCCACACAACCCCCATCATTATATTCTATTCCACCCATAGTGCTATATCCATGGCTCACGCTCATGTATTGCGTGAAAGTTTATGAGTTTGAAATTATTAAGGTATGAAACAATTGCTTGGCTTGTCATCGGGGTTGTGCATGATGAGAGCATTCTTGTGTGAGAAAATGGAGCATGACTAAACTATATGATTTTGTAGGGATGAACTTTCTTTGGCCATGTTACTTTAAGAAGACATAATTGCTTTGTTGGTTTGCTTGAAGTGTTATTATTCTTTATGTCAATATGAACTTTTGTCTTGAATCTTCCTAATCTGAATATTCATACCACAATTAAGAAATTTTGCATTGAAATTATGCCAAGTAGCACTCCGCATCAAAAATTCTCTTGTTATCATTTACCTACTCGAGGACGAGCAGGAATTAAACTTGGGGATGCCTGATACGTCTCCAACGTATCTATAATTTTTTATTGCTCCATGCTATATTATCTACTGTTTTGGACTATATTGGGCTTTATTTTCCACTTTTATATTATTTTTGGGACTAACCTATTAACCGGAGGCCCAGCCCAGAATTGTTGTTTTTTGCCTATTTCAGTGTTTCGAAGAAACAGAATATCAAACGGAGTCCAAACAGAAAATCCTTTTTGAAACGTGATTTTCTTCCCGGATAAGACCCAGGAGACTTGGACCCTACTCCAAGAAGTATCGGAGGCGGTCACGAGGGTAGGGGTGCCCCCTCCCCCTATAGGGCGCGCCCCCTGCCTCGTGGGCTCCTTGGTGCTCCACCGACGTACTCCTTCCTCCTATATATACCCACGTACCCCCAAACGATCAGAACAGGAGCCAAAAACCGAATTCCACCGCCGCAACTTTCTGTATCCACGAGATCCCATCTTGGGGCCTGTTGGGGATATAACTATTTTGTAAGCCGCCCAGGAGGGGCCGGGTTACGCAGAGAAGACTCATCAGAGAGAAGCCCAAGACCAAGCATGAAGATGGCGGTTCAATAAAGGGTCTAAGGCCCACAGGCAGCTTAAGGCCCGTAGTGGTAAACCGCCATGATGGCAAGACTTGTAACAAAAGGTAGAATTAACGTCACCGAGCCGGACACTGTCTATGAGCCGGCCGGGACTCTATAGGCCGCACGGCGTCAACCCGTGTATATAAGGGGACGACCCGCCGGCGGCTTAGGGCAAGAAACAACCCATCGAGAGCCAGGCATAGCGTATCTCGCTCCCTGGTCATCGAAACATCAAGCAATACCAACCCAACTAGACGTAGGCCTTACCTTCACCGTAAGGGGCCGAACTAGTATAAACCTCTCGTGTCCTTTGTCCCTATTAACCCCTTTAAGCTTCCTTGTTGCGATGGCTCCACGACTAAGTCCATGCAAGAGGACATTTGCCGTGACAATTCCACGACCTTTGGCGCCCACCGTGGGGCCAGCGCACGGTAGATTTGAGTTCTTGAAGGGCAGCTTCGAAGGGCTCAAGGGATACGCAGTCGGCCGGATGACCAAGAGTCGTCGCGGCAAGATCTACATCGACGACGAAGGCTGGGGCCCCGACGCCAGCTAAGTTGTGTACGGATACCAGGTCCCCTTCGGCAGAATCCACGTCTTCATTGGCCGGATTGGTGAGCCGGGCCCTGAGCCGGACAACTGCACTGACCTCATCGAGACGGCTCAGCGCGCGAGACTCGCCCGGGCTCAACCCATCGTGAAGCGTGCCTTCGTGGGCTGCATCCACGGAGGGGAACTTTCTGAAGGATCTGGAGGTGGTGGTGAGACGGTCGTCCTCTCTGATGGTCATTCGTCCGCCGGTTCAATAGATTCGTTATATCCAGTACAAGATGGCGGGCTTGGGGGCTGTTCCGATGGCAGCACTATTCCGAACCCCTCTGAGTCGCCAAATTGGGCAGGAGTCTTCATGGCTGGTACTCAACCCGGCCAAAATTCCACAGCCGCAGCAGCCATAACATCCGGGTCAGGAGCAGCCAAGGCAGGAGGCCCCGTGCGTCCGCCGGCTCAGGTGCTGATGGATCTCATGGATAAACTTATGGCCCTGTTAACCACTACAGTTATCCCTGAATCAAGATGAGCATAATGCAGAGGTAGCACATGTTCGTGAGGAGATAGCCCAGGCCAAGGAGGCCTTGGAAGCTGAGGACGTCAGGTTAGCTGCAGAACGGGCGGCTTTGGATGCTCGGGCGCAGCAGCTCCAGTCAGAGGCTTTCCAGCTTACCATGAGCCTGAACGCGTCTAATGAGGTGATGAAGAGAAGGCATCAGAAAACTCAGTCCCGTTTACCCCTGGTTTACGATCCACGAAACCTCTTCGCGACGCCCGGAGCGGGACCAAGTAACCCGCCGGAGGCCAGTCAGTTGATGACAACCGGGGGTCCGGTTCAACCTCAAGTGACGGCACCTCCTCATGGGAACATGGCACCACCCCGTTATGTGCCGATACCAACGGGTCACTTCTCCAACCCCATGGAAAACTTAATTGCAGCGTCAGCATGTTTGGCGGCTCTTCCAGTGGACGGTGATGATCCGACAGCAGTGCAGACCCGGAGGATCAGAGATCTCGTTCAAACGGCCCTAGCTCAGCAAGAGACTTATTCTTATAGTCGGGACAGGATTCATTCAACCCCACCGCCCTGGTTAGCTCCGACTCGTCCAAACCGGAGCCCGAGTTACAGCAGGCACATGGAGTCAGAGGCTTTATCAAGCAACGCTCAGTGTCGTAACCAACCCGGCGGTTATAACCCGGTGCAGGACCGAATACGTCAGGAGGACGAGCGGGCGGCTCAACTGGCGGCTCAGCTGACAGCTCAGGAGGCCCTTCCAGATTATCCGACGACTTCTGTTGAGGCAGGAGTAGCCACCAGAACCGGCGGTGTCCCTTGTTTAGTGTCGGCTCTACGTAATGTGCGTTTGCCAAAGGACTTCAAGGGGCCTTGGAAGGTGCCAAATTACACGGCCAACTTACAGCTCGGAGCATGGATTGAAAGTTACGAGATGGCCATGGAGCTATTGGAGGTCAGCGACGCAACAATGGCTAAGTACTTCACCATGATGTTGGACGGAACGGCCCGGTCTTGGTTAAAGAGTTTACCACCCAATTCCATTAGTTCTTGGGCAGAGCTGAAGGCCCGATTCATACATAATTTCAAAGACACTTGCAAGCAATCTATGTCGATTGTGGACTTGACAAATTGTAAGCAAGAGGAGGGTGAATCCACAACTCATTGGGTGCGCCGGGTCAAGGAGATTATACATTCATCTGACAAGATGGATGCCGGGTCTGCAGTCCTCATGTTGGAAAAGAATTGTCGTTTTGAGCTGCTGAGACGGAAACTGGGGCGCCTTAAGCGTGATTGCAACAATATGGGTACGCTGATGGCAGCTTTAGTTAAATATGCCGACTCTGGTAGTATCAAGGATCCCGCGTCTGATGAGGAAAAGACAGGAAAGGGAAAGAAGAACGGAAATGGAAAGGGTCAGCAGCATAACCCGGCGAATCAAGGAGGCAATAAGCGCAAGGCGGAAGGTAACCCGGAGTTTGTGGCCAACGCCAATGCGCAGGGTAACAATCAGAGACGTAAGGGAAAACCGCCCCCTCGATCTGGTGGGTCAGGTCCATCTCTTGAGCAGCTACTCAATGAGCCCTGCCCGAGACATGGCACCCGGGAACGACCCGCCACTCACTTGTGGAAAGACTGTGCCATCATGAAAGCTTTCAAGAATTCTGACACGTTTGATGGTAATCATGGGTCGGGCGGCGGCTCAGGTGCCGGCGGCTTTCATGGCCCAGGCGGCGGTTCAAGTTCCGGCTTTCAGGGAAATCAAGGCGGCTATAATCAACAGCAGTCTGGACAAGGAGGACAGCAGCAGCAGCAGTCAGGTTATCAAAGCCATCCGAAGTAGCTGAATGGTGGGCAGTATCATGTGTTCACCACTAGCTTATGCAAACATGACCAGAAGATTCATAAGAGGGTTGTGAACTCTGTTGAGCCGGCAGTTCCTCGTTACCTGAGGTGGTCAGAGCAGCCCATCGTATGGAGCAGGGAAGATCACCCTCCCCGGGTTGATAATCTGGGTCAATTAGCCTCGGTGGTGGCACCTCAGGTTGGTGGATATAAATTCACCAAGGTACTCATGGATGGAGGTAGCAGTATCAACATCCTCTATTACGAGACCTTTCGGCGCATGGGTTTAACTGATAAAAATTTAAGGACATCCAACACCGTCTTCCATGGAGTGGTGCCTGGTAAGTCAGCATACCCGGTTGGTAAGATCGAATTGGAGGTGGCCTTTGGAGATGAATATGATTCCAGGGCTGAGAAATTGACGTTTGAAGTGGTCAAAATCAAAAGTCCATATCATGCTCTGTTTGGGCGGCCGGCTTACGCCAAATTCATGGCACGACCGTGTTATGTTTATCTGCAGCTTAAGATGCTGGGTCACAAGGGCACCATCACTGTGCATGGGAGTCGAAAGGTGGCCTTGGAGTGTGAAGAGGGCGACGCGGCTTATGTTGAGTCTGTTTGTGCAGCAGAAGAGCTAAAGTTTTATCAAGATAATGTTGACCTGGCGGATATGACCTCCCTCAAGAAGCCAACCACGGAACATGACCCGGCGATGAAGTTTAAGTCGGCTGCTGAGACCAAGCTTGTCGACTTCACTCCAGGCGATTCGTCTAAGCAGTTCAATATCAGTGCTAACTTGGATCCTAAATAGGAAAGCGCGCTCATCGAGTTCATCCATGAGAACCAGGACATCTTTGCATGGAAACCTTCCGACATGTCGGGTGTACCGAGAGGACTCGCTGAGCACACTCTTAATATTGATCCAAAGTATAAGCCGATCAGGCAGTTTCTTCGGCGATTCAACGAAGAAATACGAAAAGCTATTAGAGAGGAGGTTGCCCGGCTCTTGGCGGCTGGGTTCATTGTCGAAGTTTTTCACCCGGAGTGGCTGGCTAACCCGGTGCTCGTGCTCAATAAGAACGGCACCTGGCGGATGTGTGTGGATTACACGGACTTAAATAAAGCTTGTCCGGCTGATCCTTTTGCTCTCCCCCGTATTGATCAAACCATTGAAGCTACGGCGGGTTGTGAGCGTTTGAGTTTTTTGGATGCTTATTCTGGATATCATCAGATCAAGATGGCAGTTAAGGACCAGGAGAAGACGGCTTTCATCACTCCGCTTGGAGCCTTCTGCTATGTATCTATGCCTTTTGGGCTTAAGAGTGCCCAGGCGACATCAGCGGTGTGTACAGAACTGTCTCCACAATCAGATTGGGCGCAATGTTCATGCTTATGTGGATGACATAGTGCTGAAGTCCAGAGAGAAGGAAACCTTGATATCTGATTTAAAGGAGACCTTTTATAATCTCCGGGTCTACAAGATGATGCTTAACCCAGACAAGTGTGTGATTGGTGTGCCTACATGCAAGCTTTTGGGTTTTCTGGTCTCGAACAGGGGCATTGAAGCTAATACGGAGAAGATCAAGGCAATCACCTCTCTGGCTAAGCCGGCGTGCATCAATGACGTTCAGAGATTGGCGGGTCAAGTTGCTGCCTTAAGCCAGTTCATAAGCCGGTTAGGTGAGAAGGCCCTACCGCTATACCAGATGATGAAGAAGACAGACACTTTTGTCTGGAAGGACGCGGCTAATACTGCCTTTGAGGATTTAAAGAGACAGTTATCTGAACCGCCGGTCCTAGCAGCTCCTATTGATAGAGAGCCTTTGCTGTTATATGTGGCTGCTAACTCACGAGCTGTCAGTGTTGCGATCGTGGTGGAGCGCAAGGAGGCTGGCAAGGAACATCCGGTTCAATGACCGGTTTATTACATCAGTGAGGTGCTCATTGAATCTAAGCAAAGATATCCACATTGGCAGAAGCTTGTTTACGGAGTGTTCATGGCAAGCCGGAAACTGAAGCAATACTTCCAAGGTCACCCTATCACTGTGGTGAGTTCTGCCCCCTTGGGAGACATAATCCAAAACAGAGAGGCTACGGGACGAGTCGCCAAGTGGGCCATTGAGCTTGGGCCTCACGGTCTCAAGTACATGCCACGTACTGCTATTAAGTCTCAGGTCTTGGTGGATTTTATCAATGATTGGACAGAGTTGCAGGCGCCTGAGGAGAAGCCGGATAACACATATTGGACTATTCACTTTGATGGGTCCAGGCAGTTAGAAGGCTCGGGGGCTGGAGTAGTTTTAACTTCCCCTCGCGGTGACAAATTCTGTTATGTGCTCCGGCTTATGTTTCCTTGCACTAACAATGCAGCTGATTATGAGGCCTTACTCCATGGTCTCCGGATGGCCAAAGAAATGAATTTGAGACGGGTAAGATGCTTGGGCGACTCAGACCTTGTGGCTCAACAAGTGTCAGGCAAGTGGGACTCCAAGGATCCCCTGATGGCGGCTTACCGTCGCGAAGTTGATGATGTAGCCGGGCACTTCAAGGGTTATCAGGTGGAACACATCGATCGAAGGAAGAATGAGGCGGCTGATGCCTTAAGCCGGCTGGGATCTCAACGTAAGCCGGTGCCGCCTAACACCCTTCTTGATGTTTTGCATAACCCTTCTGTCAAGCTGCCTACAGAAGAAGATCTAGTAGTGCCAGACCCGGAGGCGCAGCTGGTGGCAGCTCTCCACGTCATCCCGGATTGGACAGTGCCTTATTTGGCTTATATGACCCGGGGAGAGTTGCCTGAGGATGAGACTTTGGCGAGACAAATCATCCGGCGGTCCAAGTCCATGACAATCGTTAATGGCGAGTTACATCACTGTAGCGTCACCGGAGCATTTCAACGTTGCGTGGCGCCTGCGGATGGTCAGGAGATACTTCGTGAGATCCATGAAGGGGACTGCGGTCATCATGCCGGCTCAAAATCCCTTGTGGCCAAGGCTTTCCGTCATGGGTTTTATTGGCTGACGGCTCATGCTGATGCAGAAGATCTGGTCAGTAAATGTGACGGATGTCAGAAATTCTCACGACGAGTTCATGTGTCGGCTCAGGAGTTGAGGATGATTCCAATTACTTGGCCGTTCACAGTCTGGGGGCTTAACATGGTTGGACCTTTCAAAAGGTCTAAAGATAAAAAGACACATCTCCTGGTGGCAGTGGATAAGTTCACAAAGTGGGTTGAGGCCGAGCCGGTCAGTAAGTGTGATGCAGCCACGGCGGTTCAGTTCATGAAAAAGGTGATCTTCCGTTTTGGTTTTCCACACAGCATCATAACTGATAATGGCACTAATCTCTCCAAGGGTGCCATGGAAGAGTTTTGTCAAAGGGAACATATCCGGCTTGATGTTTCGGCTGTTGCTCATCCTCAATCCAATGGTCAAGCAGAAAGAGCAAATCAAGAGATCTTGAAAGGCATCAAACCCCGGCTCTTGGTCCCCTTATAGAGGACGCTGGGTTGTTGGGTGGAGGAGTTACCTTCTGTACTTTGGAGCATCAATACTACACCTAACAGATCTACGGGTTACACACCTTTCTTCATGGTGTATGGAGCAGAAGCGGTCCTACCAAGTGACATCCGTCATGACTCACCCCGGGTGGCGGCTTACGTTGAGGCTGACAACGAAAGAGCTCGTCAAGATGCACTTGACCTGTTGGACGAAGAGCGAGACTTGGCAATAGCCCGCTCGGCGATTTACCAGCAAGACCTGCGCCGCTACCACAGCCATCGGGTTAGATCCAAAACCTTTCAGGAAGGCGACTTAGTTCTCCGGGGTATCCAGGATCAGCCTGACATGCACAAGCTATCCCCTCCTTGGGAAGGACCCTTTGTGGTCAGCAAGTCAGCAAGAATCTGAACAACGGGTCATACTACCTTATCGATGTTCGAGAGCACAAAGACTCACATAAGTCGGAGGAGGAGACCCGCCGGCCGTGGAATATCGCTCATCTTCGGCCTTATTATACTTGAGCCACCGGCTCTACTATGTAGACATTTTGATAATGTATATATTAGATAAAGCAATAAAGCAGGACCTCTGTCCTTTTTTCCACCCTAAACAAGTGTATGTGTCTTCTTTGTCATGTGGTGGAAACAACCAACAGGGAACGGGTCATATCTGAATCCGGCTTTCTCTCTGGTCCGGCTTAAGATCATATCTGAATCTAGCCATGGTAACCTGGGGGCTTCCTGTTCAAACATAGGTTGTATTCGAACCAAAGAGAACATAGCTGTCGATACCCATTTGATCGGCATACTGCCAAACCCACTTGGGGGCTTCTTGATCATATTTGAATCATAGCTTAACCCCTTTGGGTCTGACGTGGATCGTATTCCAATCAGCGTCATTAAACAACTCTTATGGTCACTTGGGGGCTTCCTGTTCAAACATAGGTCGTATTCGAACCAAAGAGAACATAGCTATCGATACCCACTTGATGGCATCGCCACAGCCACTGGGGGCTATATGATCGTATTTGAATCTTAGCTTAACCCCTTTGGAACTGTTCACTGGTCGTATTCGAATCAGAGGCCTTTAAATCTTATTTATTATTCGTCATGTTTTGTAAGTGTCAATATTTAACTATCTTGAGACTCTCTTGAAAATATTATGGAGTGGATTTCGTCCGTCCGGATTAATATTGGTTACCTCGGGTTGTTATGAACCAGGTGAACCTCTATATATCAATTTTAAGGAGTTAAGAATACCCTCAGGGGTTGGGTTATATGAGCCGGAGAGGTAACTACAAGCATCACAGGTATATCATTATGATTATGTCTACTAAGTTTAATCGTAAGTTGGTTTTCCTAATATTGCTTGGTATATACTTCGAGTTATCAATACCTTTATATGACCCCCACGGCGGTAAGTGGCCAGACGATTCTTTGTTTGTCCCTTATGCAGGATAAGGCAAGTGACTTTTGTTTAAGCATAAAGGAACAAGAATATCAATAAAAAGCTGGAAATATACAGCGATGGCGGCTTAAGAAAGTATTGAGCGCCATAAACAAAAATCGAGAGTTTTTCTACCCTATTACAAGACTCCCCGAGTCTAAATAGTGAAGCATTGTTTTTACAAAGACACAAACATATGACACCCAACATCTTTACTCCTTTGGTTGGCTTGACGATTCCGGGTTATCCTTCTTCGCCTCTTCCTCTGTTGCCCTGTCCTGGAAGGTTGAGGAGGCCCAGTCAATGCCACTCAAGGCTTCAAACTTAGCTTCATCATCTATTAAACCGGTTGGGTCGACTTCAGGGGCAAAGGTATGCTTACGAATTGGAGGGATCAGGCTGACATCATCATAATGAGGTGTTGGAATCCTCCGGTTCTCGTTGTCATAACCCGGCTGATACTTGGTAAGATCAGTGTCGTTCCCAATGAGGGTAGCCATAGGGCGTATGTCTTTTACACAGGAGGTGAAGTCCGCCTCATCAAATAAGATTCCATCTTCCTTCAGACTCGGGTATCCAAGACTGAGGTCAGCCGGGTCTAGCTCTGGAATCCACGCCTTGGCCCGGCTCAAGGCAGCTATAGCTCCGGCTCTGGCAGATGCCCGTCTTAGTTCTTGGACCCGCTGAGGCAGCACGGCAAGCCGTTTTAGCACATCTTGCAGGAGATGGGGGACATCATTTGATAAAGCCACAACGGCCAAAGCACGTTGTGACCCAGTGTACAATTGCTCCACCAGAGTATAGACTGCCTTCAGTTTGACCACCATATCCTGCTTGAGGTTTGTGCTCCTGGGGCCTGTATTATTAAACAAAGGGTAAGCCAGAGGCAATAATTAACCTAGTCATCAAAGGAAGGATTGCAATATTCAAGGTTCATATAAAGTAACTTACCGAAGATTGCTGAGACCATTCGAGATATCTGACGCTTTAAGTCGGACAGCTCGGTGTTTGCTTTTGCAAGGGATGCTTCGGCTGTCTCGGCCCGAGTCACTAGAGAGGCCTTCTCATCAGCCCAGTTTTTATTCTCCGATTCAAAGTTCTTCTTCAACTTCTCTTGTTCAGAGACGCTGAATTCAAACTTGGAGTTGGCCTTTTGAATTTCAAGTTCCTGGGCTGCAAGGCGGCTCTTCAGGTCCGCAATCTCCGACTCAAATTGACTTATGGTGGTCTGCATTGGTACCGGGTCATAGTCAGGATCATGATACAAATAAAGTTAAGTCCCAAGCACTTTGCAAACAAAGATACTTGGCACTTGGGGGCTAATGTATGCTGAAGAATTCTAAATTACTACGCCGGCTTATACAAACTAAAGTCCCAAGCACTTTGCAAGCAAAGATACTTGGCACTTGGGGGCTAATGCGTATCGCAAGTTCAAGGTATCAGGCTACAACCGGGTTAAGTATTTTCTCTTTAAACCGGATAAGCAGTGCTAGACAGTTTTCTAAGTCTACAACATATTTACTCATAAGCAATAGACTTGGGGGCTGGTACAGTAAGTATGATTGACAGTAAAGAAGCATAAGTCATACCTCAGATTTTTGTTGTATTTGCTTCACCATGTCAACTTCCAGGTCACGGCTGCTATGCACCTGGTTGATATAGCCCGAGACGATCTCTCCAATACTCAAATGAGTATAGTCAGTGATGTCCATCTTGGCTTTACGGCGCTCTAGCAACTCCTCCTTAGCAGAACACTTGGCAAGAACAGTGGGCCGGGCCGGCTCAACGAACTGAGTCTTGAGAATTTTCACTTCTGGGTCAATCGTCTTGGCCGGGCTAAGTGCTTCCGGGTTAACAGAATCATCAAGAATATCTTCAGCAGGCAGGTCAGAAGTTGGTGCCGGAATATCTTGAGCCGGTTCAGGTGGCGGTTGATGTGTGGAAGAGTCGGGGGCAGCCGTGCCTAGTTCTGGCTCAGTCACTATAGGGTCTTGGGCCGGCTTATCCTTCTTTGTTTTCTTCCTGGGCTTCACTTGCACACTGTGAACAAGGCAGAAGAGTGAGTAGAAAAACATGAGTAAGATAAAGTATAAACTAAACTAATCGGCATTACCCAGGGGCAGTCTTGAAAGCCGGCATGTTTGACTGCATAGACTCGTCGGAGGAAGGAGAGGTATCCTGGTAATTGGAGTCAGATGAATTAAGAGGTTGACGAATTAAACCCGCTAAAGGTGAAGCAGAGCGTAAGTCGGAGATAACCTCGTTCCGACGCTTCCTGGTGACGTCAGGTAAGCCGAAGGAGAGCTCTGCGTCCTTGCTGGTCCGGGTCTACCTCCGGCTTTCAATTTGTTGTCGCTTCAAAAGAAAGTCAGGGTCTTGGTAAGCCAAAGGATGTGAAAATCTTACTTTCCGGGTTACTCTTCGAATTCTCTGACGCGGCAGAGGCTCGGAGTCGGAGGAGATTATAGTTACCTCTTCTTCGATGGGTTGGCTGTTTCCCGTGTCTTCCTGAAAGAGAAGTAATGTCAGTGGGATGATGATAAAAGAATCAGGGAAATTCAAAAGTTACCTCTTCTTCATTGTCATCAGAGTCATCAAGTTGGAACATCTCTGAGGCGCTTGGTTTCCTTTTCTTAGAAGTGGTAGGCTTGGCGGCTTTTCTGTCGGCTCTCTTAGCCGCCCTGGCTTGTTTGGTCGCCTCATGGTCATACTGGACCTTCCAGAAGCCGTCATTTGCCTGTGAGAAATTATAAAAGGTTATAAGTAAAAGCAAAGTATACATGATAAAGAGTAGTTATTGAGGCTGATGACTTACTGCAGGGGCCAGGTTCTTCTTGTAGAAGGGCAGTAAGCCGAAGGCATTGCTGGTCACTGTGCCCTCTTTCAACAAGGACTGGGTTGTAGCCTCCACCACGTCATCTGGTAAGTCGTCAGAACTATGACGCTGAGGATCATCCTTTTCGCCTGAGTAAGTACACATTAAGCCGGGACGACGGCTTAACGGAATTACTCTCCAAGCAACCTAGACTCGGACCAGGTCGATGCCATCTAAGTCGTTCCCCAAAATAGCTTTGATCTTCTTGATGGTGGGGGTGAGTGGCAGACGCTCAATGGCAGTCAACTTGTCTGGCAGCGGATGGTTAGATTCAAGGCGCAAGGCACGGAAGCCGGGCAGCGGGTTTTCACCAGCCGGAGAAGTGTCCTGGCAGTAGAACCATGTCTGATTCCAGTCCTTTGGATGACTTGGCAATCCAGCATAAGGGAGCAGGCAATCTCTCCGCCTTTGAATTGATATGCCACCAAGTTCCAGACTAGGCCCGTTGGCGCGCTCGTTCTGCCGGTTCAAATAGAGCAATTCTCTGAACAAAAGTAGGCTGGGCTCTTCTCCAAGGTAGACCTCACAGAAAACTTGGAAGTTGCAGATATTTGACACGGAATTGGGCCCGATGTCTTGAGGTCTTAAGTCAAAGAAGTGCAAAATGTCTCTAAAGAATTTTGAACCGGGTGGAGCGAATCCCCGGCTCATATGATCCGTGAAAACTACTACCTCCCCTTCTTTGGGACGAGGTTTCTCCTCGGACAGGTCAGGAGCACGATAAGACATGACCTCCTTCTTGGGCAAATGACCGGACTTCACAAATTCAGACAGTTTGTTTTCGGTGACAATAAACGGGACCCAGTTGCAGGTCACAGGAGCCTTGGGAGCCTTAGGTGCCATGGTGTAAGTGGAAGCCTATGCCAAAGTAAAAATTTCTGGTTTAAACCATAGCCCAGACGAGAGCATTTTAATGTATTCAAGGTGGCGGCTTAAGAAGGGGCCTAATGACATATAGGTGACTATGCAATAATGTTTAAACCGCTACAGGTATCAAAGGTAGTTAAAATTTTCTTAAGTCGCCAGAAGCAAGCGGTGCTGACAGCTGGAGTTGTCTTAAACTGGTCGCACGAACTACTATGGCTAAAACAGATTCAACAGAGGCAATTTTTGGCTAAGTGTGGAGCAAACAAGTTTCACAAGTCACAATTATTATTTTGGATCAAACGGTCGCTCTGGAAAGAAAATTTTCTAGACCTAAAAACAGTACAGAGAAGTTCATATACTCGAAGAGGGCTTCCAAACAAGGGGAATGAGATCTATTCTTATGCAAGATAGGTACAAACAATGACAGCAGCATGTAACGCCCTCGATGCGGCTATAGCTCCCACGTGTCGAGGCACGACTTAGAGGCATAACCGCAATGAAAGCAATGTCGCAAGTGAGGTAATCTTCACACAACCCATGTAATACATAAGGGAGAAAGATACATAGTTGGCTTACAGTCGCCACTTCACACAATACATAATTAAACATCCATCATCCAAATTACACTCAAGGTCCGACTACGAAACCAAAATGAAAGAAGACTACCCCAAATGCTACACAGATCCCCGAATCATCCCAACTGGGCTCCACTACTGATCATCAGGAAAAGACACATAGTAACGGCCACGTTCCTCGTCGAACTCCCACGTGAGCTCGATCGCGTCATCTGCACTGGCATCGTTGGCACCTGCAACTGTATTGGTAGAATCTGTGAGTCACGGGGACTCAGCAATCTCACACCCGCGAGATCAAGACTATTTAAGCTTATAGGTAGGATAGGGATGTGAGGTGGAGCTGCAGCAAGAGACTAGCATATATGGTGGCTAACAACGCAAAAGAGAGCGAGGAGAGAAGCAAAGCACGGTCATGAAGCTAGAAGTGATCAAGAAGTGATCCTAGAACAACCTACGTCAAACATAACTCCAACACCGTGTTCACTTCCCGGACCCCGCCGAGAAGAGACCATCACGGTTACACACGCGGTTGATGTGTTTTAATTAAGGTCAACTTCGGGTTTTCTACAACCGGACATTAACAAATTCTCATCTGCCGCATAACCGCGGGCACGGCTTTCGAAAGATAATACCCTGCAGGGGTGTCCCAACTTAGCCCATTATAAGCTCTCATGGTCAACGAAGGATATTCCTTCTACCGGGAAGACCCGATCAGTCTCGGAATCCCGGTCTACAAGACATTCCGACAGTAATAAAACAAATCCAGCAAAGCCGCCCGATTGTGCCGACAAATCCTGATAGGAGCTGCACATATCTCGGTCTCAGGGCACATCCGGATGAGCTGTCCGTACAACTAAAACCAGACCTCAAGTTGCCTTGAGGTGGCGCTGCAAAGCGCTCTAGTTTGGACCAGCAATCGAAGGAGAACTGGCCCGGGGGGGTTAAAATAAAGATGACCCTTGAGTCTGCAGAACCCAAGGGAAAAAGGCTTAGGTGGCAAATGGTAAAACCAATGTTGGGCCTTGCTGGAGGAGTCTTATTCAAAGCGAACTGTCAAGGGGGTCCCATAAATCACCCAACCGTGTAAGGAACGCAAAATCAAGGAACATAACACCGGTATGACGGAAACTAGGGTGGCAAGAGTGGAACAAAACACCAGGCATAAGGCCGAGCCTTCCACCCTTTACCAAGTATATAGATGCATTAATTAAAATAAGAGATATTGTGATATCCCAACAAGTAAACATGTTCCAACAAGGAACAACATCTCCATGTTCCAACAAGGAACAAACTTCATCTTCACCTGCAACTAGCAACGCTATAAGAGGGGCTGAGCAAAGCGGGAACATAGCCAATCAACGGTTTGCTAGGACATGGATGGTTAGAGGCTGACATGGCAATATGGGTGGCATGATATAGCAAGTGGTAGGTACCACAGCATAGGCATAGCAAAAGAGCGAGCATCTAGCAAGCAAAATAGAAGTGATTTCGAGGGTATGGTCATCTTGCCTGCAAGGTTCTCAGAGTTGTCGAAAGCTTGATCCTCGTAAGCGTTCTCAACAGGTTCCTCGTTCACGTACTCGTCTCCCGGCTCTACCCAAGACAAGAACACAAGCAAAGGGGACAAACATCAATCACGA